>JBAJHW010000004.1:200419226-202836726 GCA_037013535.1 Intellagama lesueurii
CTTGGTTAACATGCCTGCGGGCTGTGTTAACATCAAGGAGATTCCTGGCGCCTCGCCAGGCCAACCGAGGAATGATCGTGGACCACACGATCCGCATAGCAGGATACCTGGCATTCAACCATTTAAGGTCGCGAATAATGTCCAGGATCAATGCCTTACCATGAAGTTTGGGCAAATCATTGCCGTCAAGATGCACT
Source organism: Intellagama lesueurii (assembly GCA_037013535.1). Lineage (NCBI taxonomy): Eukaryota > Metazoa > Chordata > Lepidosauria > Squamata > Agamidae > Intellagama > Intellagama lesueurii. The sequence continues at coordinate 200,419,424 of JBAJHW010000004.1, forward strand.
ACCAATACGTCTGGTGGAGAATGGCCAAATGCCGTCAATCTGCATAACTGGTACCATTGCATCCCACACAGCCCTTTCCAAGTGATATGCACATGGGCTCCAAGCCCCAAATCACTCCCCCATGGGGATGTGGCAGCATAACGCTCTGCCCAGTGTATATAACTGTGACCGATGATCACAATGTGTCTTCGTCTTCCGGACCCTAAAGGACCTGTAAAGACACAAGACCAGGCACCTGCCTATACATTAGGTAGGGTTCTTATATATCTTTGGTAACTTGAAGACGACCATCGGCCTAGTCACTTAATTTCCTCTGAGCTATAACCCAGGGCTGCTGCAGTGGAGGCCGCTCTGATTCTAAACGAATGGGTGCCAAACCTTGTGCCAAGAACACCTGCTCTGTTTAGTGCTAGGTCTGTTAACCTCCAAAACTGATATTTCATCAGAGGTGATCTATCAGCATGCTGGAAAAAATATCCTGCGTCCTGTCCTCTGATTTTCAAATATGCCTGAGTGGCTTTAACTGGGCATATACTATGTATGTTACATTACCCCAGGGTAATTTGCTTGCCCTTGCCTGTTTGATCAGCCATGGATTGCCTTATCAAAATTTGTACCTTCCCCTCTTGGAATTTAACGTCCTGCCATCGTAGGGCTAGCCTAGATTTATCTGCTTTTCCCCCAGCCACCAGTTCACTAATTCTGAGGGCACCGAAAAAGGCAATTAAGGAAGCAGCTTCAAATAATACTTTTCGTATTTGTCCCTACAAAGGAGCGCCCATTGCTTACAGATGCACTCCAATAGCGGAGGGGAGATAGGTGTCCTAGTGTCTTGAACCCTTCCCCTCTCTTTGGACCATCCTTCTAACATTTTCCTTATGCGGTAGTCCCCTGAAAAATCCCTATAGCCATTTATTTTTGCGTAGAAGGCCAAGGCCGACAGCTTACCTTGGATAGTGCCAGGCACCAGCCCCTTTCTATTAAGGTGTATTATAAACTGCTGTAAATGCTCGACCGGTGCCGGCCAAACCTGCTCCAGGTCGACCATCTTCCTAAAGTCCTGAAATTCTATACTGACGGCTGAGTAACCCTTTCTTGTCCTCGGTGCCAGGGTCAAGCCTATTGCTCTTGATGCATCTTCACGCCAATTTGCCAGACCTCTGGAGGAAGAACTTCTGGCAGCTCCCTGAACCGATCGATCTGTTGGCATGACAATGCATCAGCTATCCTATTGTCTAAGCCTGGTACATGTTGGGCATGCACCAAAATGTTAAACTGCAGTGCCCGCAATGTAAAGGCCCTGACTAATGTCATGACCCGCTCCGAGTGCGACGTGAGGTTGTTTATGATATAAATGACCGCTTGCTTGTCACACCAAAAACGGACCACTGAATTTGACCATTCTTCGGCCCATAGCCATAATGCGCCTACTATTGGGAAAAATTCTAGAAAGGCCAGGTCTCTTGTGATGCCTTTCTGATGCCACTCATCTGGCCATATGCCTGAACACCTTCTGCCTTGGAAATAAATCCCAAATCCCAAAGATCCAGCAGCGTCCGAATGCACCTGAAAGTCTGCTCTCAAGCCGATTTCGCCTTTCCAGAAGGAGATCCCGTTAAATTTCTCTATGAACTGACTCCATACAAGAAGGTCCTCCTTCATGCCTCGCATTACCCTGGTTCTGTGCGTTGGTCAATGAAGACCTTTCATAGCACCGCACAGGTGCCGCAGGAAAGCACGTCCAGGTGCCACCACTCTACAGGCGAAGTTCAGGTGTCCAACTATTTCCTGCAATTCCTTGAGTGATACTTTTTTCTTATGCAATAGGGACGCTATCCTGGACCTAAAGTCCACAAATTTATTATGAGGCAGCCTTGAAGTTTGCTGCATTGTGTCAAGTTCTATGCCTAGAAAGGTGAGGGATGTGGCTGGTCCCTCAGTCTTTTCTTCGGCAAGGGGTAGCCCCAGCTCTTTTGCTAAGGCCTGAAAATTGCTCAATATGAATCTACATTTACCTGAATTCCTTTTCCCACAGAAAAGGAAGTCATCAAGGTAATGGGCCACAGAATTACAGCCCACCCTATACCTAATCTTCCATTCTATGAATGAGCTAAATCTTTCAAAAGTAGCGCATGACACTGAGCAGCCCATGGGTAAAGCCCTGTCTATGTAAAATGAACCTTGAAATTTAAATCCCAATAAGTTGAAGTCAAGAGGATGAACTGGCAAAATTCTAAATGCTGATTTTATGTCAAATTTTGCCAGTTCAGCCCCACCCCGCACCTTCTAACATATGTACCGCCTCATCAAAGGAAGTGTACCTAACGGTGCATAGCTCTGGGGGGATGGCATCATTAACTGACATTCCCTCCGGAAAGACAAGTGGTGGATTAACCGGAACTCGCCCTGGGCCTTCTTTGGCACTATGCCTAAAGGAGAAACCCTCAGGTTTTCAAGAGGAGGCATTGGGAACGGTCCAAGGACTCGGCCCTCTCTAACTTCCTTGTCGATCTTATTCTGAACAATACTTTCCATACCAATTATTGATAGAAGTTTCCGCGCAATAAACGCTTTGCACTCTCCTTCTGCCGGGATTCTAAACCCATATCTAAAGCCATCTAACAAGTATGTGGCATCCTCTTTACGTGGGTATATACTTAACCATTCTCTTAAAACCTCAACCTTAATTGGCCTGGGTCCCTTTTCCAGGGGTACCCCCACCACTGTTAGGCTGTTTGCCATCTCCTGCTCCCTTGTTCTGGCGCTGGGCGCCTGCTTTAAAGCAAGAAGAATTCGGGTGCTGACCTCCACAGGTAAGACACTCGTGCCTAAACCTACACGGCCTCCTTGTGCAAAAGCCCTTGGAATTATATTCAAAGCAAGGCATGCAGGGTTGAACCGCCTGCCCCGCACTAGGGCAGGGAATTTGATTAGTGGCAACTTTCCTATTTAAATGGCCACTATCAAATCTGTTGCCGGTGTTTAGCCTGGCGGGGGTCATGTGCTGAAGCCACAGACCCGGCAGGGGCTCGTCCCAGCGCATATTTGGGTGAATAGCGCTCCGCATACAGAACGCTTGGTCATAATGAAGCCACGCCTGCCCCACAAAATCTACATAGGCTCTATATATTATGTCCAGATATTGAAAGAGGGCTTGAGCCCTCCAAGGCTGGGCCTTAACTCCTGCGTAAATCAAAAACCCGGGAAGCCAGTTGGCCCATGTTCTATCCGGCTTTTTCCGTCTGCACTTTTCCTTTCCTTTTTCGTCCTCTTTGTCTAAATCTTTCTTCGCAACATCTCTGTTAAGTAGGTCGAATACATCTACGTATTTACCTTTTCAGATTTTTTCTTTTGTAGCTGGGGTTAGGTGATCCCCCAGGGGCATAGAGTAGTCTCCATATGGCAAGGAGTATTGTATCCTGTGTTAGGCACCAATGGATATGGCCAAACCCCTGCATTAGCCACATTACCTGGTTGGGCGGGGAGGGTAGGAGGAGGGTAGGGCGTACCCCAGCCGCTGAATTGAGGACATGGCCAAGCAGTGTTGGTTAGCCCTGTACTCAGTGTGTTGTAGGGTGTGTATACTGTGTGGTTGTATGTGCCACCGCTGACCCATGGCCATGCGGGGAGAGGTGTATAGGTGCTAGATGCAGCGGTTGACTCACCAGTTGAAGTTGTAGCCTTGCTAGAGTCATCCATCTGAAGGTTTATCAAAGCTGACCTCCACCACCTCGTCTTGTCCTTCTTGGCAAGTAGACGCTGGCTCAGAAGCTGCCGGAGTTGATGATCTTCTCCCTTTTTCTGTGCTCTGTGACCTCGGAGTCGATGAGGCCCTGTCTGCCTCTTGCCTGGAAGTCGCTTCTGGAAGCTGTTCAGACTCAAGGACAGCAAACCTATCCATTAGGTCCCGTGCCATTGCTTTCAATTTGGCCCTACAATGGCTCTTCGTCTCCCTGGCGGATCTACGTGGTCGCGCCTGACTTGATTGTGGAGCCTGCCTCGCTAGCCACTTAGCCTCTAATGCTGAAATTTTTTCCTGTAGTTCCTGCCATATGGGCCAGGATTCCTCGTCTGAAGAGGATTGTGGAGGAGACACCTGGGGGGCTGGCCTTTTCCTGGCCGGTTGTTTCCCCTTTTTGTTTCCCTACCCCTTTCTCAATGTCATTGTTAACAGAGGTTATTTAATGTGTAAGTGGTAACAATAACCCCAATAAATCAAAATCCCGGGCACAAAGCGCCACCGTGCCTGGGCACTAATTAATGACTATTTCCTGGCAGTACCTTGTTGTAACTTATGAGCCTTGACTAATAACTTTTAGGTCCCACAAGAACGTTTGCACTCAATGCCCAGAGGTCTTACAACATCAATCAGTCCAAATGCACCTTTATAAAATCCTTTAATCGATTATTTGCAATATTTAATCCTTATTACTTGTAGCTTTGTTAATTAATTAATTAAACTAGCCTAATCAAATGTGTAAATAAATTACTTACTTGATTGCTTATTGAACCAATGAATTAAGCAACAGTTGATTATAAACAAATTAATTTATGCTGATATAATTAAAATAAATAACTTATTTGATAGTTATTATTATAAATTACTGTACTCTGTTTGAGTTAATTAATAATAATTATTTTTTATTTTTATAGCAATTTATCTTATTTATTTATTATAAATTATTCTATTTTATTTTATTAGTATAATAATTTAATTTATTTTTTTATAATAACTTATATATTCCTATCTTAATTCCTTTCTTTACCCTTTTCTATTTATTTTGTATAACTATGTTTTTCGCTCCTTCTTCTACTTTATTCTTTTTAAAATATATATATATATATATATACCGTGCTAAGCAATTGGGCTAGTCGACCCTCTGGTCCGCTAGCCACCAATGCCTCTTGACCATTAAACTTGGAAGGGGGGTAATCGGCGAGTGATTGCAAGCAGATGGCTAGAAAAGCAGGCACCGTTCCCACTCAAAATTGCTTCTAAAAGAAGGGTGGGGGGGCGCCCTACAACACAGCGATAATAAAACAGAGACGCTGCTCTGATGATTAACTTGCCTCCTTCTAATCGGCGCTACTGGACTTTCCGCCTATTAAACTCTTCCCTTTCCCTTCCTTTCCTTTATACTATTTAATTATTTCTGGTGAGTAGTTGTTTAATTACTGTGTTTTAATTAATTAATTAATTTATTTATTTTTAAAACCTCTCACCCCAAAGTGTGGCCGGCGCGAGCTGCGCCGCCGCTGTCCCCCCTTCTCTTGTTATTTGCTGCCAATTATCAAATAAACGGTAAAACTATAAAGCAATAAGTGACAAATAATTAATAAGTCAAAAGGTAACCCTGGGAGGGAGCCGATGCTACCCTCCCCTCCTGCAGGAACGCTTGACTTCGATGACGCAGTAGAAAATTGCCAGCAACACAGCAAAGCTCTCTCCGTCTTTCTCGGTGCCCAAAAAAGAAGAGGGCGGTGCGAGGGGGGAACGCCCCTTAAATAACCTGGTGTTCCCTCCCTCCTCCTTGTAGCTCTCGTGAGGCTAGCTACTCTCGCGTTATCTGACAGGGCAAAGAGTCAGCCACGCTGGCTGAAGTCTTTCAGACTCGCCAGCAGCTGCAGCTTCCTCCATGTCTCCACCACATCTGTAAGTCGAGAACTGATTATTCAGTGAGAAAGTTAGCATAAGCAGTAAAAAGCCTGTTTAACTGTATGAGCTTACAGTATTCCCATAAGTAGGAGTCCTGACTTAAGTAGGAGTCCCATAAGTAGGAGCCCCTAGTCACTGGAGCAGCACAAAGGTTCTATTCAACAGAGTTACAAAAAACTCTACAGACCCTCATTGTGAACACACAAAGGTCTACTTACTTCAAGGTATGGTGGAGATGTAAGGATAGGCCCTCATCTCTACCACTGTTAGAACTTTTCACACTTTCAGGCATAACACTTGAATTGGGCTAAAGTATCATTTGATGCTGTAGCCTAAATTCCTGAACTTTCTATTGCAAGTTCAATGCAGATTTCCTCTCAGCCCAGCCTGTTTATATTTACGTAGCACAGCTATATAATGTGAGATGTACTTTCAAATTTTTATTATGTTAAAGAATGATAAGTCTGGGAACAGGCAGAATGTTATATAATATTGCTTATGTAGTGCCTAATACTAGTATTTGGTTTGTATAAATTACAAGTGGCAGCGTATAGTAATGAAATCTATATGGAATGCAGACAGTTGCATTACCTTCAAGCATGATATTCTGTGGTCCAATAAAGATGGTATCCAAAGTTTGGGCTAGTGTATATATGGTGTGGATTCTATGCCCTCTCAACCACATCAGAAGCACAGTAATGCTAGTTTTAAAAGGGGAAATGCAGCAAATATTCTACCAGTTCTTTACAGATAAGATACACTAGAGAGTAAATCTCCCATCTCTTTACATGTCTGCAAAACAAAGCTGGGAGAGGAATTGCCATTCAGTAACATTTTTCATTGTGTGCTTGTTCTGCATCCCTTCGACCCTGTAAAATGTTAGCTCACTTTGGAAAGAAAGCACTATACAGATGCTGTATGCAGTGTTGTCATAACTGGATGAATGGTCATAGGTCAGTGGTTAAGCACATGCTTCTTCCAGTTCCCAGCATCTCCCAGGTAGATCAGGAAAAACATCTGCTTGAAATCATGCGAAAACGCTGCTGGTCAGCGTTGAGAATACCAGGCCAAATCAATCAAAAGTGGGACTTCAATCTCTCTCCTGGGACATCTTTGAGTTTCTCCATCTGAGGCTTCAATGTGGTGCCTAGTGGAGATAAAAGCTGGCATTCTGTTGTGCCTTATGCATAGATTGATGGTGTGGATGGTGGGCATGCATGGGTCTTGGATAGAGATGGGTACGAATTGTTTCATGCCATGTTGTCTCCAGTCATTGGTGTGGCATGGCTCCTGAATCTCAAATCCCCAGAGAGGATCCCTCAGTTGCCCACAGTAGCCCTATGGAGGTTAACACTACCTGTCTTTCCATCCACAGTACCACTTTACAAAGTGAAAAATTGTAGGAACTTCATCACAAAGGGAAAAGCATGTTAGTTTTGCATAAATCATATTTTGCATAATTGGTAGAAACCACAATGGGGATAAAAGCTCCAGTTGGATCTTGGGCTCATACTGATAGCAATGACCACCCTCTTGATGGGGTTGAAGAATCTTGAGACAATTTCTTGTCATCCTGATGTGGCTAATCTCATCTAGAATCTTGCACATGATAGCATTTATTCATATCCTTAATAAGATTATGTTTGTAGTGTCTCTGCCACAGTGACTATTGGAATAGCAGAGCCATAGGTTCAAGCGTCTGAGGACTAGGTTTTCTCCATGTGGAATTACTGACATTTCCAGGATTCAGACCAGATCTCTATAATCAGAGATGGATCATTGGATAATTCATCTCTCCCCCAAATCCTTCCATGAGTTAAGCTCTTTCCAACACCAACTTTCTCCAGATCCTGATCACTACTAACTATAGCACCAAGTTTCATTTGTGACTCTGAAAAATGCTGCCTCTCTCTCTCTCTCTCTCTCTCTCTCTCTCTCCATGTGTGTGTGTGTGTGTGTATGTATGAGTTCAGTCCAAGAAAACAGTCCAAAATATTACCAGCTGTAGTGGGATTTTGTGGTCTTCTCTTCCATATGGCTCTGCTGTGAAACAGAATGCCAAAGAATATTGCTTTCATATTACATACATTTTGACAAAACAAGTGAATTTAATTAGTCCCTTGGAATATACTGCAATGCAACCTGTTCTCTTGGCAGCCAATGTAGACACTTCACCGAATGTGAGGGTCAAGCAGGTGTTACCCAGTCGTATGACACACAACAGTGCCTGTCAGTGTCATGGGGACTTCCTTTGGCCAAAAGAATAAAAAACTTTCTGCAAACTCGTAGGTAAGTTGGATCCCATTCCCTGTTTGATTGGCATATTTGGCTTTGGCAGAACATTTGGCATTATATCTGAGTGGGTTGTTGTTGTTGTTTTTTTTAAAAAAAATCTATGTGGTCAAGAGAACAGATGGTAGTGGATGAATCCAGCCAGTGAGCCATGCATTGAGCCTTGAATATCTGCAATGTGAGGCCAAGAACAAAGAGCAAGCCAGTCTTCTTGAAGGCACAAACATTTGAGGGGGAAAGTGTTGGGAGTTTTTACAACCTTGCATGCTGCATGTGGCTTGAATTACTGGGAGATACCTTTCTGGGCTGGGGTAACTGCCAGCACTAACCAATCATTCCCTCTCACCTCTGAATTCAAGGAAAGTCCCACCTCTCTGCTGAATACTCCTTTCCTCTACTCTCTTGGAATGAGTGTTTGCTTGTTCGCTGTTGATCAGTTCACAACTGTAAGCAATGAAACTTTTTTTTATTCTTTCTCCTACAAATGTCTCAGAGACCTTATTGGGACCTTAAGTGCCACTTAATGAGAAATGGGTGGACTATCTGGTGAACTTGAAACTATTCCCCTCTATTTATTTTTATTTTTTATTTATTTATTTAATTTATACCCTGCCCATCTAGACTGAAGTCTACTCTGGGCAGCTAACAACACATTCATAAAAACAATAACAGTATAAAATAAAACAACAACATAATACGATTCAAGATGGCAAAATTAAATTAAGTAATGACAGGAGGGAAGGCCTGCCTAAAGAGCCAGGTCTTAAGTTTGCTCTTAAAAACACCCAGTGAGGGAGCCAGACAAATTTCTGGGGGTAGAATGTTCCAGAGGCGAGGGGCCACTGCTGAGAAAGCCTGGTTTCTTGTTCTTTCTCTTCGGGCCTCTCTCAGCGTTAGGCCCCTCAGCTGCCCCTCCTGGCTAGAACGAGTGATTCAGGTATATATAGGTGCGAGGAGGTGTTCCGCTAGATATTGAGGTCCTAGACTGTTTAGGGCTTTATATGTCATTGTTCATACTTTGAAATCAATGCGGAAATGAACGAGCAGCCAATGCAGGGCAGCCAGAGTGGGGGAGATATGTTGATGTTTTCTCACCCTGGTGAGAAGTCTGGCCGCCGCGTTCTGCACCATTTGAAGTTTCCGCATCAATCTCAAAGGTAGCCCCATGTAGAGCGCATTACAGTAGTCTAATCTCAAGACTACACGCGCATGGACCAGAGTGGTGAGTGCCCCACCATCAACATAGGGATGCAGCTGGGCAATCCGCCAAAGGTGGAAGTAGGTGGTGTGGACCACTGATGCTACCTGGGTCTCCATGGTAAGCGCCAGATCCAGGTGAACCCCCAAGCTGCGAACCTCACTCTTCATGGTGAGAGTCACTCCCCCAAAAGTGAGGGAATTTCCCAAACCACCGATGGCAGGGCCGCCCACCCTCAGGACCTCCATCTTGTCCAGGTTGAGCCTCAGTCCGTTCACCTGCATCCATTGCAATATGGCCTCCAGGCAGCGCTGAAGGGATGAAACGGCATCCACTGTTGTTGGGGAAAAGGAGATGTAGAGCTGGGTGTCATCAGCGTACTGATGACACAAAGCCCCACACCCCCGATGACCTGACCCAGCAGCCTCATATAGATATTAAACAACATTGGGGAGATAATTGAGCCCTGTGGAACCCCACATTTGAGACTCCATGGGGCCAATGCATTCTCCCCAAGCTGTACTCTCTGAGGAGTACAGCTTGTGAATTTCTGTGAATCTCTGTACTTCTATGGAGTAGCAAAAAGAATTTTACCAGAAATCCAAAACTCTGCAACAAAAAATGCTAGCACCCTGTGTAGATTTGGCTTGCTAAACCATTTTATACTGATAGATAAAGGGAATAATTAAATTAAACTATGATAAGACTCATCTGGCAGCTCTCCTCTTTTCAGTCCAGTTTTTCAATTTATCCCATTTACCACACAAGTCTACTTGACTTCCAAGGTATGTTTGCCAGTTTCTCATGTTTCAGTGTTGACTCCCCCACCTCAGACTTTGTTGTCTGCTTCTGATGTGTGTGTTTTTTTTTTAACTAAATCATACACATTCAGGCTTAACGAGTTCATTATTTCTAAATGAAATGATAAGAGACTGTTCTCATCAACTGATTCCATCTGAAAAATGTCAGTCCTCCAGGGGCAAAATGAGACATAATACAGTCCATCATTCTGTTACCAACAGCATCTGGCTAGAGGCCTCTGAGAAGCTCACGCACAGCAGCATCTCCTGCAGTTTGTCCCCAGTGGCATCTGGTACTTAGAATATATTTTATTCTAGTATCACAATTGGTTTTGTTCAGTTTCTTTCTCATGTCTGTTCTCCTGTTTCAGCATCAGTCTGACATTTTGAGGGATAAACAGCACAAAAACTTTGCATTATTTGTAATAGGGATTTTTTTAATGAAATGCTAATCTCAGTAATCATATTGCCCTAAAATACCTGTCGCGTCCACCCAGTGTCCCTTGTTTATTCTCTCTTAAACATAGGTTCACCCCCTGGATGCGTTTCCTCTTTGCACGCTGCCACCAAGTATTATTCCCCCAATACCAAATACGTATTTCAGACACGTGTGCTGCCAACTATAACAGGTTTATTGAACTTTTAAGTTTGGGAATCACAGGAGTAAATTATAGATGTTCTTTTATTGTTATATAAATCACAAAGGAAAATCACAGATGTTCAGGATCACTCATTAAATAGGATTTGGTTATGCATTGGTTTAAACGTATTTTTATTCACAACAACAATATACTATTCTCTATTACTTATCACTCTTCCCCTCTTGTTCTCTCTATCACTCCAACTGTTCAATCTATGTATTAACCTTCTCAATTCCCTATCTCTCCCCTGCTTCTCCCTCTGTCTCTAACTGCTCCCAACTGTTCTTTTGGTTCCGCCCCTCCTGTCCTATCATAGGCTCCTGCACTTGAGCTCCACATGATGGACAGGAGTGACGTAATGTGATGGCATTCCGCCACATACCTCCCCCCTTAGAAAGTTTGTTTCATGGGGTAAAACTTACAGTAGTTTACTCCATGAACAACGTCGGAACTACTTAGCAATATTTCAAATAAATTTTTTTTTCTTTACATTGCTCCGTTACACATTTTAAATCACATTTATACTTACTCATCACCTTTAGAATCCATCAATCAACATTTGCAATACTTTCAATTTCTTTACTACAATACTTTTATCATTGCTTACCATTAATACATCTAAAAGTTACATTTGTAATTACTTATCTTATTTATACCCAACTGGAACAGTTTATTACATTATAAGTTACACTACACTTTTATAACATTTAATTTGAACAATTTTCATACCATTACAGTTTCATTTTAATATAGTCCTTTTTCTTCTTCTTCAATCTTCTGATCTTTTCAATAAGGTGTCAGGCATCACATTTTGAGTCTCTTTAACATTCTTACTCTTACAGTCAAAGTCTTGTAGACTTGGGGCCTATCTCATCAACCCCTCTTGGCTCTCTCCGATAGTCCACAACCTCAGCCATGGTGAAGGGTTATTGCAGATAATAAAATATCCTTCCCACCTGCACGGCTTGAGTTTCTGTGAAGTCCACCCACTTTCACAATACTCACGCTTCACCGTGAAATGGAGTCTCTCACCAGCCTTCAGCTTCTCTCTCAGGGATGTCATCTGATGAAGGGTCCTGCTGTTCTCCGATTGGCTCAGCACAGCTCCCGGTTCTCTGGACACCTCTGCGATGATGGTGACGTCCTTCTGGAACTCTGGATCTCTCCGGACATGACTGGTCACCAACGCCATTTTCCATCTATCTCTCAACTTTATTGTTTTAACTGCTCTACAGTGTTGAATTACTGGAGCAGCTATCTCGATGTTACTGGATAAAACCTGTTGGTAATATCCAACTAATTCTAGCCAAACTCTTACTTTTTCTTCAGTTTGCACTACTATTAGAGTAAGGCTAATTTCTATTCTATTTTGATTTTGATAGGGTACACCTCTGCCTTCCCAGTATGGCCATTCATATTTTCTTTTGGGCTTTTCTCTTTTTTCATACAGGACTATATTTTCTTTCTTGCACCAAAGTTTGTTCGGATAAACTTGGACTATTTTTCTACTTTCCCCTCTATCTTTCTGAATCTTGTAATTTACTTCTTTCATTTTGGCTATCTTTCTAAATTGACTTGCCCAATTTAATTTTATCTTATTCCCTTTCATTTTTCTTAGCATCAAGACTTCCTCTCTAAGATAGAACGATATTTCACTAGCATTTTTAGTGTTGTCTAACTTTTGTTTCTGGACAAAACTACTTTCATTGGGTTTTCTTTTAATCATACAACCCTCTTCAGACCAGTTATTAAGTTGACTTTCCAGGAAACTTTTTCTTCCCCAACTTTCTTTTGTTGTTTTAGTGGGTACTTCCTGACTTTCTTGTGAGCGTGTATATATGAAACTATCTTTAACTTGTTTTATCCAATTCCAACCCTCTCTATCAACTACAGACTTCTCTAAGTGTACCTGGGTCAGTAGATCGAAACTCTTATTAGATTTTTCAATATAATCATTGCTAATATCATTCTTCTTCTTTTCTTCACTATTGAAATTTTCACTAGAGTTTTTCCCTGAACCTTCCTTAGCTACTCCTACTACTTCAGGTCTCCTTTTTAACCCTGTATCTTCCTGTCTTTGGCATATGTCACAGCTTTGACAAAATGCTTTTATCTGCTTTCCCATTTCTGGCCAGTAAAAATTCTGAGATATTCTCTGCTTAGTGCGTGTAATCCCCAAATGAGCAGAAAAGGTGTCTGTGTGTCCCTTTTCTATTATTTTCTCTCTGTATTTAGAAGGGATTATCAGTTGTTTGTGAAGGCTCTCCCCTCCCCTCCTAGGATTTGTTAAGACCTCCCTATATAATAGGTCTTTTTCCACAAAGTACCTTTCGGGGTTCTCAGGGGTTATTGGTCCTTCTCTAACCATCTTAAAGCATTGTTCTAAGGTAGAATCTGCTTTTTGTTCTTTTTTAAAAGTATTCTCATGTGGATTCCTTATAGCTACTAAATCAGCTGTCTCATCAGCTTCATTCCCTCTTATTATTTCATTAGGGAGTTCATGTTTTTCCTCAGATGCTTCCTTTTTTTCTTTCTGGGAGCGAGTATTCACCAAAACACTCTTAACGTGCTCAGAGAGATCTAGCCCTATCAAGCATGGAGCAGGAAGTTGATCTGTAATTCCCATTTTCCACATCCCATTCCACCCTTGATATTTTATTGGTATTCTAGCCACCGGTAAAGTAATTAGCTCTGATCCAATCCCTTTAACAGTGAGGCTTTCATTTCTTAATATATTTTCTTGAGAGATTATTTCTGGATGGCATAATGTCACCTGAGAGCATGAGTCTTTTAGAGCTAGATATTTAGTCTCATTTATATAAATATTATCCCCAGAACATCTAATAAGCTCCTGGTTAATTTCAACCAAATAACAATGGAGAACTTTTGCTATTGGAAGTTGTTGTTGTTGGTCTTGGCTTTCTGCTCTAGCAGTAACTGGGGTTGCTATGGTGCCCGTTTCAACTGCCTCTGTGGTTGCTTTATTCTGCTGTATACAGTATACTTTCTTGGGCATATTTCCTTTTTGCTGACCAAAATCTCTATTCTTTGAGCATTGTGCTATGAAATGTCCTTTTTCTCCACAGCCAAAACAGGATTTAGAAAATTTCTGTTCAAAAACTGGAAACTTGTCTCCCTTCCCTTCCAAGTTCTTATATCTCTGCTGGCTCTGCTCTGAGGGCTTGCCTCTAAAATGGCTTCCAACTGCCTGTTGATTCTTGAGGTACTCTCTGGGTTCTTTCCTTCTGTCGTCCCAAGCTTTCCCTCCAATTTTTATCTCTGAGAATTTTGGATGTTTTATTTCTGTAATATAATCAGCTGTTTCGCTTGCCTCCAGAATATTTTTAGGCTTTTTATCTCTTACTAAATACCTCAATTCCCCAGGTAGAACTGAATAAAATTGTTCAAGACCTATAATATTTTTCATATCTTCTAATGTCTCGACCTTCGACTGTTCGAGCCATTTCTCCAAGTATCTCACCATATTTGCCCCCAATTGAGAATAGGATTCCTCAGGCTTTTTAGTCAATGCCCTAAATTTCCATCTTAGATGTTCAGCATTGATTCCAAACCTCGAGAAAACCAATTTTCTGTATGCCTCGTAGTCTCTGGCTTGGTCTTGGGGCATTTGGGAATAAATTTCTGTTAACTCCCCACTTATCTGAGACCTCAGCACAATCATGCGCTCTGCCCCTCTCACATCAAAGTCCCAGCATGCGTGTTCAAACAAAATAATAAATGATTCTGGGTTATCACCCTTTCTAAATATAGGGAATTTCTTAAGGTCTGCTTTTGATAAATTTCCCCCTCAGGATTTGAATCATTATTATTATTATTATTCTTTTGGGCTGATAATTCCATTCGTCTCATTTCTAGTTGAAATTCCCTCTGTCTCTTTTCTTGTTCCATGGCCATTTCCCTGGCCTCAGTCTCAGCCTTTATTTCTAGCTGTCTTTCCTCAGCCCTAGTTCTTATTTCTAACTGTTTTAACTGGAATTCCTGTTCTTTCTCTAATTCTCTTAATTGAAACTCCTTCTCCAATTTCCATTTCACAAAATCCTGGGAGGTTAATTCAGTTTCTCCCTTAGAAGCGTCCTCCTGAGCCTCATCCTGTTCTGAGACTTCCTCTTCGTGAGGTAAATCTTGAGGATCTGATACCTCCATTGCCACCCGTTTCCCTCGCTTAGAAGGCATGGTTATTTATTTGAACAAGTTGGTCACTTCTATTGAGACAGGCAGTCAAGCCTCAGTTTAAAATCTTTTTTCCTTTATGAGTTAGAGAGAGATACTTTGTAGCTTCTCCACTGGCAGCCACGGATTTGCTACTTTATTTCTTCTTCTGGCACCCAGCCAGTCCCTTGGTTTGAGACAATGTTTCTATTTGCCTCCAGACACCGAAAGGGTTCAGAAATATTTACTTGATTTAAGCCTCTATTGTTTTCAATCACCCCAGCTAGGTTTATGACCCTGGCCTCCACTTGTCCCTTTCAGTGCTCCCTTCTTAGAGCTTGAGATCTCAAGCTAGCCTACTGGTCTTTTCCACTTAAAGCGTGAGGTAACCTTAAACTATTGAATTTTCCTCAGAGCCTTTTCCTATCCTTAGTCTTTCTAAGGTCTGAGATCAGGAGTCCCTTTTAAGCTTTTCACTAAGACACTTTCAAGGGTCCCACTCCTTCACTACAGTACCAGACTACTAGGTCTCTTAAGCTCAGGAAATTCACTTTTGCTTTGGCTTACTGGACTATTAATCGCATCCCGCCACTGCCACCACTTTGTCGCATCCACCCAGTGTCCCTTGTTTATTCTCTCTTAAACTCCCCCTGGATGCGTTTCCTCTTTGCACGCTGCCACCAAGTATTATTCCCCCAATACCAAATACGTATTTCAGACACGTGTGCTGCCAACTATAACAGGTTTATTGAACTTTTAAGTTTGGGAATCACAGGAGTAAATTATAGATGTTCTTTTATTGTTATATAAATCACAAAGGAAAATCACAGATGTTCAGGATCACTCATTAAATAGGATTTGGTTATGCATTGGTTTAAACGTATTTTTATTCACAACAACAATATACTATTCTCTATTACTTATCACTCTTCCCCTCCTGTTCTCTCTATCACTCCAACTGTTCAATCTATGTATTAACCTTCTCAATTCCCTATCTCTCCCCTGCTTCTCCCTCTAACTGTCTCTAACTGCTCCCAACTGTTCTTTTGGTTCCGCCCCTCCTGTCCTATCATAGGCTCCTGCACTTGAGCTCCACATGATGGACAGGAGTGACGTAATGTGATGGCATTCCGCCACAATACCTATTTTGGTATTTACGTTATGATAATCTATTTACATGTTTGAATTAAGAGTATGCTTTTTAATATACATTTCAGCATACATTTGAGTTGAGAATAGCATCAGAAAATTTGAAGAAACCTAAGTATAACCAGAACATATCTAATTGTTGTACTAGTGCCCAAAATGTAACTAAGGTCAATTTGTTTTAAAATGTACACAAAACAAAATCCTGAATTCAGAAGTACACTAGCCAATGCATGAATTAAAGAGGAGTAGCCATGACAGTCTGTTGCAGGTGAAAGAACTCTGGAAACTTAAAAACTTTTAAAAATTCATAAACTCCAATGATGTGTGAAGCAATATGCAGTAGATCTAGGCAGTAGATATAGATACACACAGAACAGATGAAGGAGGGTGAGGTGTCCTTGACAGTTAGGCTGAAAGACCAAGGATAATGGCCGTGCTAGTGAAGGGTTTGTGAGAGATGTAAAATAATTTTTAAAAATCATGTTCCAAGTTCTCAGAACAGCAATTCAAGCAAAATACCATGAAAAGCACAAATGAAAATAAGACCTAATGGGAAAGGTTAAAGATCCAATCAGAATGCATATGAGCTCCTCCTGGCTGATAGTGAGTAAGCAGAATAAGAAGAGTATAAGTGAGCACCTAATGGGGGACAATTCCTTTCCATAGAGAGCTAGCCATTTTCTATCTACTCTGCTTTTTACATTACAGCTGTGCACAAATGGCATCTGGGGATTCTTTACCCTATTTGTAGGAAGAGAAATGGGGACAATTTCCTTTAATTTCTTCAGGGGAATGAGGTACTCTCCACAACATCTCAGAGGTGATGGAAAACAGTGCCGTGTCCACCTTCTGGAATAAAAGGAATCTACTGTTGTACCATAATTTGTCCTCCAATTTCCCAAAAGTTTTATTTGTCCATGCAAGAGGCTCCCATTTTTCTGCATCATTCTCAGGGCCTTATAAAACTTCTTGTGGTTATATTTTTAAACTTACCGTAACCATGGAAGGTGCTGCAATTATTTTATTTTATTTCTATCACACATCTCATTATCCCTTTGCAGTTTCCCTGGGTGCCCACATTTCCTAATCTGAGAAATGCCCTGTGGGAAGAATTGTCTTGTGACATCTTCCCAGGGCTTTAATTGAACTGTGGTAAGCTGAGGGAACAGTCTCCCAGAAGGATGACTGTTCAGCAAAAGACAAGGCAAGCATAGACACTCCTCAGCCACCTTATACATAAGATAAGCACAAGAATCCTGAATAGAGATGGGCATGAATCAAGAAAATGGCAGTTTGTGATAGTTTGTGGTTCATCACTATTCATGAACGATGAGCCATTAACTTTCACACATTTTCTGAAGACACGAATCATTTCGTGGTTCGTGTGATTTGGGAGTTCCAGGAGGGATAGAATGGCCCCAACATGAGTTAGAGACACCAAACTTGTAGCGAGTCTTCTGCTGAATTTTCTCCCCTCCCCCTCCAAATTTGAAGGGGGTGAGGAGGAGAGTAATCCCAAGAGGCAGTTCAAGTTTGGGTTTGGATTTGGGATGTCTGAGTTATAGCCCATGTACAAATCGCCAATGCCAATAATAGTTTGGCATTTCATTTTGTTCTGGGCAGGCATGTATCCCCAAAGTACTGTGAAATGAACCACAAAATGGCCCAATCCATGGTTTTGGTTTGTTTTTGTTTTTTTTCTTTATGGTTCATTTTATAATCCTGAACCTCAACAATGATAATTTTCCTGAAATTTCTCCTGCTTCTAGCTTTTTCTTTTTTGAGTGGGATTTTCATTTCTATCCAGTTAAATGAGATTGGGCAAAACTGTCTTGAGATTTTGAGAATTCAGCACACTGTGACACAAACAGCTATGATGGCTAAAACAGAGAGTCCTTGACCAACAATTTAGCCTTAATAAAGGTTACTCCACAAGCAATTTTGTGTTTATATGACTGTTATTCTGTTTCTTCCCACCTACCTATTGTGATAGTACGTGCCCCATCAACATCCTAACAAATCCCTCTCGAGGGCTGCTCTTCAGACATCAAAATAACTTTTAAGTCCTTCATGAAGAGGAAGATGATGCCTAAAATAGGTCTGGTATATATGTGGTGGCAAGGAGTCTAGCCCACCCCTGAGAGAAGAAGAGTGGAGTCTTAGGGTTTGATATCAGAGCAGTTTTTAGAGGTAAAAGAGACAGAAAAGCAACTGTAGAGATATCCCCCAGCAGTAAGCTCAGAGGGGAGCTACAGTCTTACTAGTCCAGTTCAGCTACTAGTTCAGCTTGCAAAGTGTCTTCAAAGTGCAGCTCAAAATGAAATCGCCCCAGATCTCCTCCTAAATTAGGTGCTGGTGGGAGTGGGAAAAAACTGTCTTTGCAATTCTGCTGTGCATCTGAAGGGCAAAAGAAGTAAGCCTGGCTTCCTGCATTTTGTCCTGCTTTGTCTATGCCTGCTTTGCCTGTCTGACTGATTTCATGAAAACCTCACCCCTAGTCTTCACTGACTTTCCTTTTGGCTACCATGACTTGCTAGGACTGAGATGTATGGCTTGACCTTGGCTTGTGTTCTGATTTACCCTTACTGTCTGCTACCTGCCACACCTCAAAGAGAGACTGCACTCTGTCCAGCAGTGTGCTTCTGAGCTGAGCACTTGTACTGTGAGAAAAAGACAGGATCCCCAGTAACTATCTAGTTTTTTTTATTTCCATGCATTCCCCCCCACACACACACACACATTTTTTTTCCCTCTAACCAGATGAAAGTTCTAGAGAATTTGAAAGGTCACTTATTTTCTACAATTATAATTGATTCCTATAAGATTATTGGTCATCTGTGGATTCTGGATTTTGTTTTCTTCCAGTTAATCAGCCTGGCCTTATTCCTGTTTGGTAATTCTTCAGTCACCTTTGAGGATGCATTTCTGGGAGAAATAACATGTTATTGTTACAATAGGCCCTCGATACTCTGCATACTTACCTAATTGCAAAGCTGCCCATCTAGTCTGTTTTGGTCCTGAGTTATAGAGCTATAAAAGTGCAACACAACCACAGGAGCAATTTTCTGCAAATTTCTTAACATGAGATGAAAGCTGCAGATTGTGACACTCAGAAGGGGGGAAGGGACTGTAGCCATGATGCGTGAATTTGAAGAAGTATAATATGCTTAAGAATCCAGATGGCAAATGCAGTACTTGGCAGCTTTTAACCAAGAAGATACAGGAGCAAAAATCAGTAGCATCTGTAAACTAGATCAATCATATACCAACTGAAATCAGGGTGTACTTGTTATGCTTGGACGGGAGAGAAAATTACTATGACAATTATTATGGAATGCAAGAGAAAGCCATTTTTAAAATCTGAAAACACATTTTCAGTTTTTGTACCACACTTTCAGCCTCAGAGACTGTGCAGATCTGCAATAGATCTGAAAAAGACATGCAATTTTATCAGTGGAAAAGGGGAACTCATCACTCTCTTCTTCTTCTCTCAAAGAGCCAGCACACAAGGTAAATTATCATTTCTCATCATTTATGAAGCACATAATGGCTGGAATCCAGTTTCATTGCTGTGTAATGTAAAGTTACACAAGCATAACTTTGCTGGGCATTATGCCCAGGCAACGCAGAGTGCGTAATTCGATTGTGCACTTGGTCATGTGATTTCCATTTTGACCAGCTGCAGCAGCAGAAGTGCTTTGTAGATAGCTCTTCCATGGGTCAGACTTTAAAGAATCCAGGTCCCTGGCATAGTTTCATAATCATACTATGCTCAGAGACAATATTTGTTGGGGATGTGTGGAAGATATCTGCTTAGTGTCTCCAATCAGTAGCCTGACTACTGATAATAAGGGTGTGACTACCCTGGATTGCTGAAATGGAAGGACGCGACTTTGCTTCGCTTTGCTTCAAAGCCTATATTGCATTTAAAATCATAATAAGTTCTCACACAGAGACTGCAGAACATTTCCAGAGTTCATAATTTGCACTGGACATGTTGCAATTGGTGTTCCAGCCCACACACTACCTTCTTTCCTTCCTTCCTCTAGTCGCACTCGAGGTTTTCTGTTTATGGTTTGTTGGAAAGCAACTTAATTTTCATATACACATATTCCATGGCATCGTCTTTCATTTTGGCTTGTCAACATCATCATCATCTTAGAACTGCAGAGCTGGAAGGGATGCTATGGGTCATCACATCCAGCCTTGCTTACTTCTGTTTCTGTTCCCTTTTTTTTTGAATGTGTGTGTGTGTGTGTGTGTAGATCCAGTGAGCGCCCCCTGCATCCTCTCCTCTCTCTGATTGTCCTCTGACTTTTTAATTTTTTTTATTGCCTTTGAGTTTCACACCCCTCTCTCTCCTTACTCTTCCTCCTGTCAATCTGCTCCTGCACTTACTGAACACTGCTTTACTCCCTTTCACACACATCTCTCCAGAGCTCAGCTGCTGGAGAGGTAGGAGAAGCTCTGGCTTTCACTGGGGCTTCAGCTGTCAGTCTCCTTCTGCTTTGGCACTTCCTTCTTTTGATACAGCAACTGGCTCCAAGTATTTTGTTCAGAATTCAGCATTTTAATCTCTATTAGTGTCAGAGCAAACTTCCATAATTTTTAGGTATGCCCTAACCAATCTGAGCGTCATTGGGGGCTTTTTGAATTGTCCTGTGCCGACTGCAGCAAGGTGAAAATATCCCTGCTTCACCTCATTTGGACACTTATTTTTGAAGTGTACATGCCCCTTTTGAGTTCCATTCCCTGCATGATAATAGGTCCTCTACCCCCTACATTGTTAGGTCTGCCTGTTTCATCAAATATT
Organism: Intellagama lesueurii; assembly: GCA_037013535.1. Lineage (NCBI taxonomy): Eukaryota > Metazoa > Chordata > Lepidosauria > Squamata > Agamidae > Intellagama > Intellagama lesueurii. The sequence goes on from JBAJHW010000004.1 coordinate 200,440,143, forward strand.
GCACATGTGGTAGACATTGGGGAATTGGATTTCAACTGGAGATGGGCATGAACCAGAAAAATGGCAAATTGGGGTGGTTCATGACCACCCACCCCCCAAACCCTGGACCAGTTTGTGCTCTGTTTTTTCAATTCATGTCTGGGGGGGGGGGAACCTAATGCCTCCACCCACTCTGCCACCTGCCCACCTGCTCCCTTCCAACGATCCCCATTGCCTCCCTCCCTGGCTCTGCTGCTGCCTCCTCTCCATCTTCTGCCACCGCCATCTTTAGAGACAGTGTCCCACCTTCCCTTCCAGGAGTTGGGACTGCTGTCTCTGCTAATAGGTTTGTGTGGGGTTTTTGGGTTCATAGTTTGGTTAGTGCCCATCTCTAGTTCTAACTACTTAAGGGGAATCAATTAACAAAAGATCAGCAGGAGCATGGTGGGGGCCCAATTCCTATGGAAATTCTAAACTTCTTCCCTTGATGCTTTCCTTCTTGAAGCAATGCATTTTGACATATAAATTTGCATTAGGAGAAGGAAAGAGAGAAGGGGAAAATGAAGTCTAAGCCCTAATCATCAATAGAACTGGCTTAAAGTCTCCAATCATCACTTCAAAAATAACATCTAGTCATCTTCTATCCAGCCAATAGACATGCTAATTGCTCTACTTGTAGCCAGTTGCTTATGCAGTCAAAACTTTGAAAGTTCATTAGCTGTGTGATCAATGCCATCCTCACTTTGAAAGTACATTGCCAATGTTAATAATGCACCTGTTAATGTCTGTAATCCCCCTTACTTGGTATACATTGCCACAACTATGTATACTGTGCATTTAAACCTGTTAATACCTAAATATTATACTCCATGTCTACAGACAGTAGTCCATAAAAGTTCACACTCAAATAAATCTTTTATTTTAAAAACACCACCACAATAGTTTTGTTTTTAATATGTTTTTGTTGCATGCACGGAACAGATTGACACATCCACCTTTTTGAAAATTAATTTTGACTTAACTTTATACATTGGCCTGCAAAACTAAGAATAACAATAATATTGTGAAAATCTATTTTATTTTATCGTACTGTAATTGTTTTTATTTTATTTTGGTGACTGACTCAGAATCCAAGCAGCATTCTCAGTACATTTAATATCTGGCTGAGGAGCCAATGGTTAGGAGTTCGATTTCCCACTGTGCCTCCTTGACAGGGGCTTGACTCAGTGATTCATAGGGTCCCTTCCAGCTCTGCAGTTCCAAGATTATTAACTGCTTATCAGGTGGCAAGTATGAAATTCAGAAATTCAGATCTCTTCTTAAAAATGCGCTTTTTCTAATGCATGTCTTTCATGTGTTTTTTTTCTTGAAGTAAACAGTTTAATGCATTTTCTACATCGACTAAAGAGTTTTTTGTACACATTTTTTTCAAACATGTAGTGCACATTTGGTTGTATATAACCAAAAGAGGTAACAAAAATTCTTCACCCTACAATTCTCATGTGTGGGTGGGAAACAAACTTTGCATGCACACTTGGTAATAGTGTTCGAGACCAAAAGCTGAATAGATGTGTGTTTGGAGGAAAATTGTGGTTAATATTAATTTCTGTCACTAGCTGCTAGATGTACCACTGCCACCTCATCTGTTAGGATTGATGCATGCCAGATCAAATGTTTCCATTTAGTACAGTTATAAAGCAGAGGGCAAGTCAAAGTGGAAATGCCAGAATATTCAACCATTCATACATCAGAATACAGACGATTTCTGGCTTCATTTCCAATGCTTTATGACAGTAAGTATCCCATTTTGAAACATAACCTGGTTTCCCTTCTTTGTATTAATGCATAAAGAATATTGCAGAGGACTCTATGAAAGTACATTGCAGTTTCCATTTATGCTGTACCAAAGGGAAATAAAGCCTCGAGTATAAATCATGTTACTTCTCCAAATGCCCCAGTGCTATGAACAGCAATACTTTCAGTCACACTGAGAGGTTTTACAGATAATTTTGTTGTATATGTATGTGACCGATGATGAAGCAAGCTTTAATACAAATTTATTTTCCTTCACCTACAATAATCTTGATGAGACCACTTATGACTGATGCAAAAGACAGTGGATTTGATTTGTAGTCAAATATGTCAAGAGCCAGTATTTTCAAAGTCCTGCTTTGAAAAGTGTTTGGAGAAAGAACCAATCATTTTAGCTTAAATGGATGGAGGACTAGCATGGATTAAACCTTGACAGTGTCTGCCCCCATTAGAGGATTCTCACTTGGAAGAAGAGCTAAACCCTTTGGCAGTTAGAAACTGCCAGAATTGTTTGTGCTTGTGGTCCTAGAGGGACCCTGGCAAGAGATGAGGAAAGGTCCACCTCTTCAGGAAGAAGGAACTACCACATCCAAGACAAAAGCGGAATGACACCCAAGCCCCCAAGGACCTCTACTGACTTATTGCAGAAGTCTGTAATGCACAGCAGCTCAGTCTTAGGTATGACTCTGACATCTCCTGCTTTAAATCCTCCTTTACAGGCTTGAGATGTTTCTGGAACAAAGTCTCCATATCTGCTCTTGACTCTACAAACACCACCCTTCTCTGCCTAGCTGCCACTGTACATGATTTTGGACTGCTTGACTTGAAATCCTTAAGTCATTTTTAACCACTTCTGACATTGCCTCTTGCCTCCTGCTAGTTTATACCTTATTCTGAGACCTTCACTGGATTTCACTCTGGACTATGTTAGCTTTACTTCTTCTCTGGACAATACTGGATCTTGTCTCACCTAGAAGACAGATTGCTCCCTGCTATCCTTGATGATAATATCATGTGCTGTCAAGTCAATTCTGACTTATCGTGACCCGTTTCAGGATCTTCCTGGTAGAGAATATCCAGAAGTGGTTTACCATTCCCTTCTTTCGGGGCATCCTGGTACTGTGCAGCTTGCCCAAGGCCACACAGACTGGCTCTTCTTCCAGGAGGCACACTGGGGAATCAAACTCGCAACCGCCTACTCTACAGCCAGTTACCTTAAAAATACTTGCTAATTATCTCACTCGTGTTGATTTAGGCTGCCTTGGAGAGACAGGAATTTTCAGCCCCTGTAAGATTCATTGCCACCAGGAGGCAAGAAGGTAAGGTGTGCCTATTTGTTTCATCAAGGTTTCCATAATATCTTCAAACCATCTGCACAATTTTCCATTTGAGAAGCAAAGCACACATACACAGTCTTGCAGTCTATTGCTCTGACAAAAACTGAAGGAAAAATGTTTGCATCAACTTTATACTCCTCATCCCTCCCACCCAATATTTCTCATCAGAAATATTGCAGGATTTTGTCATACATTTTGTGTTCTTCCCCTGCCCCCCCCCCCCCAGAAGAAATACCAAGCTGTGCAGAATAATTTTTTCTGCAGATGTATCTTTCCTACATAGGATTTCCCTGGAAAAAACACCAGGCTGTTCTGGATTACAGTTGTGTACAGAATGATATATTTCTTGCACAGGACATAAGAAAACCAAACTCTGCAGGATTATTACAATTCCTGTGCAGAATAACATTTTTCCTGTGCAAGATTCACCAGAAGGTGTATTAAGCTACACAGAGTACAGGTGCTTCTGGAGAGCACAAGTGAAAAATCTTGCTGATGCAGGGGAGATTCTTGGTAGGGAGTCTTGGGATGGCAAGACTTTGAAAATTTGCAAGAACTAAACATTTTGTGAGTACTCAAACCCTTAAAAACCCAGTCACAACAGCATGTGTCATCATTTTATATAAATTGCATTATTTTCATTAAAGCATTATTTATAGTGAGGCAATGCTTTGCACCATTTTGCTTAGTTGCAGAAAAAGCTTTTTCTTCTTCTTTCACTCTTCTCTTGTTGAGAATGCAACACAATACTTCTTGCAAGGACAAAGCAGGCATGGATTTATATCCCCAGACCTTAACACTGAGTCCCAGCCCCTGGGGAAACAGCACAGGTATCAACAATGTAAAAAGAGAGGACACTATATTGTTAAAATGAAGATAAGGAATCTCTTTTTCTTGAGCCTGTGTCATCGTAGAAGGAATGAAGGATGCCCATTAAACTATAGTTTATCTGGAGATTCATGCTGAATTTGGCCAAAGAAATTGTAGCCAAAAAAAAGTGCTCCCTGGGATCTTTCTCCTTCTTGGACACAGACCCACTTGCTCTCCAAGAGGGCTACTTTTGATAGTTAGAACCTCTTGACACTCCTGGTAGTGTTTAAGAGGGGCAAATAAATAAATAAATAAATCAAAAGACTTTTTCTGTAGTTATTCTTCTGCCTGTTGAAAATAGTTACTACTATGCAGCGAAGCTGCTGGAAAGGCAAAAGAGGGCTTTGAGATATGCTGTGCCCTGAAATGAATTGGTAATCGTTATGTGACTACAAGTACAGAGGTCAAACAGCATGAAAAGGCGAAAAGCACAACAGGATAAGCAGAGGTCAGTCTCTAGGCATTTGTCTTGAAGCCACTGGAAATGAACATGACTTCTTATTAAACTCAAGCCATCTCAACCATGTCGTGCATGTCTCCAGTAATACATCTTAGTGTCTAGTATTTATGCCTCTATATCACAAATATCAAGGGGGGGGAAATTAAAAATGTTAACATCAACATATCATTTTGACCTTGGGAATTAGGAATGTTTATTCCTATTTTGTGTTTTTGACTGTATCGCAGACAGCCAATTTCTAAACAAAACCACCTGATATCTATATACGTACTGAGAGGTAAAATTTCTGTGGGATGTGTAGATTGATATACTATGGATGATATAGATATAGGTGTAGATTTGTTGATGACAAGCAAATGGTGCTAGAACACATAATGAAATAATCAAGGCAAAAGTTGTAAAACAGGTGTGGGATAGGAGAGATTGCATCATCCCAAAATGGATACTGGTTCAGTGCTTTGTGTGCAGATGCTTTGGGAGCATCATCAAGATTTTCTATGATTTCCATGAAAATGATTGGATAAAATGTGGTCAGCTTCAGGATTGCCTTGGTCAATACTTTTAATAGTTCACAAAAAGCATGTTAGGATTAACTGGTTATATGTAGTAGGTAGGCAATATTTTAGTATAAATAAGCAATACAGTACAAAAATGTACAATGGCTGGAATCCAACTGAAAATTATACCAAGGTAAGCTGATCAGTATAAATTTTGGCTGTGAATTGTTGCAGGTTCAGAATTCGGCATAGGCATTTATTGTCATACACTGAGTGAAATGACTGGCGTGCAACAGCAAATGCCTATACTGACTTCTTAATTGATGGTGATTCTCAGCTGATGGAGCTGGGCCAGCATGTATTACTAACAGTATTCTGGCCAATATACAACATAATTTACAATGCAACAGTACACTGAACAATATAAAATGAACAAAAGCTTATGTTGTTAATAGCCAGAAATAGAATTTGCTATGTCTGGCTACAAGCAATGCAAGCTTTTGTTCAATATATATAATTCAGTCCTTCAAATATATTGAACTGGTTAGAGAACATGAATGCTTTCAGGTGACATAGTCTGATTCTTCTCCTTCCATACTACATACAACTTTAGTTATTTCCTGTGCTAATTAACACAGTTTCTCAGAAGACTGTTGTATTCCATTCACACATTTTAAAAACAAAAATCACAGAGAGTTTCATCTATACTGGGGAAATGCTTTTAAAAAAGTCCAATTAAACCATTTTTTCTCAGTAACAAAAATAACTGTATTTTTTAAATTATATGCAATACATCTAGACATGTTAGAAAAAGAAAGGGTCTAATGTTGTGTCATGTTTTATGTTTTAAACTGGTTTTCATGGCACTGTGAATCCAAATGTGTCTAAGTGGTAAAAGATTTCCAAAGGACATTCTGTCAAAGCAAAATATGCTGAAGAAAGTGTCTAGCTGTACGTTTCACAGTGCAAATTGTTCTGTCATAGACCATCTGCTAAGTGGATGATGAAAAGGAATGCTTTTGTTGATTTCCCATTCCTTTCATGGGATCTGATACAGTAGTCTCCTATCCTCATGATTTTTGGCTCCAATTTAGTAAAATTCCAGATTTATTTATTTATTTATTTATTAGATTTATATACCGCCCATCTAGAATGGGTCTACTGGACAATGCTGTGATCAAGATTATAAGTTCATTAGATATTTTTATCAGTCAAGATATCATGAAAAGGGGGGAGAGTAGAGGAAAAGAATGATGATGTCAGACTTGTAAGATGGAATAAAAGAAGAGTCTCAGAACTCTGTAACAAAACAAACATAATGGATGATTCTCCAATCTGTTGAAGTGTTAGATCCAGCAGTTACACGGATTTGTCTCCTAACTGTAATTGAACCACACAGATTCATTGGTAGGTAAAGCAAAAGTGAAGAGAAACACTACAGTTTTTACATTCTGTAAAAGTGTTGAAATCAATAGTGTTTAGTAGTTAAGATCGCCTGAATAAATCATATCAAAGATGAATTAACTAAACTCTTCTGTATTCAAGCCTAATTGAGTTCTACCAAGTTCTACTGGCAAATCTATGCAGTTGCAAAATTGCTACCATCTGTACAATAAACAGCAAATGTTAAAAATACATCCTCGAGCTTGCTGTCATAGAAAAAAAATACTGGCTGTTTTTCCCTTCCAACTGGCTGCTTTCCATGCTGTATCTTTCTATTGCTGCACATTTAATTACTTTGTAGGAGAAAAACATACAGCACTTAGTTTTCAGCACATTTCAAGTATTGTTGTTGCAAGGAAACAGAACGTGTGGTGGAATGTTCATAAAATATTTGGATTTGGTGATTGGCTTCTGAAAGATGATTTGCCACCAACCTGCTTTTTTATCAGTGGGAAAGAGATTACATTTTTGTGTAGAGAATTATATATCAACCAGTGCAGAAACTCTTGGCTGAGATCTGACTTTTCTTTGGTTGTAGACTGAACATCATTTAAATCTCTGGAGTACCTCAAGAAGGTTTTAGTATTGTACAGCAGCCCATCAGAACTGACCCCTTATCCTTAATCCTCACATTTTAAAACAAGTTCTTTGAATATAGCACACTCGAAAAAAGAAACTACATGACAGACCTCCAGGTATATATTGTGTATTCAGTTGCCTGATGCACTTTGAGTTGTACACAATCTGTTAAATAAGATGTTTAATGGATCTCGAGGAGTTTTTGATGGCCATCATACAGGCACTATGATGCAATTTGGATCTAACAGCAAATTTGATGTTTTGAATGCTTGCTTACCTACTCAAGCCTCATTTTTAAAGCACAGTATACACTTTCAGAGTTGCATTTTTTTAGAAAAAGTAACGTATCAGAGGAAGGATTGTCTAGTTCCACACATATAAGTTTTTGACATGCTCTCTTTTTGGAACATAAGGGAGTGATTTTTAAATAATAATAATAAAAATGTGCTCTCTGAAGTTGTGATAAGAATATAAGAAGTGCCCTGTGAAATCAAAGGAACCTCTTATCCAGACTAGCTGTTTTAATCTTACCCAGAAGCACAATAGCATCATCTCATTTGTACTCCTCAGGAACTGCTATCAGAGGCCTCCTATTTGTGATATTGATGGTATCAATAGGGACAGTATATCTACTAGCTATTGACAGCCTTCTCTTCTTTGAATTTGCTTAATTCCCTTTTAAAGCCATATGAGTTGTCACCTTTCAATGCATGTAGTGGATTCCATAGTTTGTGTACAAGTTGTGTGAAAAAGAACTACCTTTTGTCTTTTCTGTATTTCCCATGTGATATGACAACCACCTCCCCAGCTCAATTAATAAGTGACTCAGTACAGCAAAACTTTCTTGTCAGTAGCTTGGCAAAACTTGCCTCTTTGTCTGTGCCCTGAAAAAGAACTGTATTCTAGCTCAGAACAACAGCCTAGGCAAGATCTCCACCAGTCTAGTGTTACTCCTACTAGGAAGCAAGGTAGGTGCAGCTTTTCCTGTCTCATGTGACTGAGTGACAAGATTCAATATCCTGCTCAATATTTACACTTGTGTAAAGGTCCAACTACAGAAGCTAATGTTATGATCTGATGAGATTGAGATCCCATGCAGCCATGAACATAAATGGCACTTTGTCAGATCACTGCAGCAGCTTCTGTAATTCAATATTGAACAAGATACTGGCCAAGGTAAACTAGGAGTAGTTATGATGAGTAGTTTTGTCAGTGAAACTTGGAGATAGTGATTCCTCTCACCAAGAGAGGATTCCCCACCCAGCAATCCTCATCACTTAAAAATTTGCTCCAGAAATTTGCTCTGAGGCACATTTTGAGGGAGGACAGAGGCTGTTGATGGAGGTGAATATTGACCCCCTTCAATTTTGACAGATGGAATTGCTTCCCTACTAATCTGAAAAAGTACAGCATTCAAATAACATTTAAATTCTAGATTTTCACACAGACACACAATTTCTCTCTCTCTTTCTCTCTCTCTCTCTCTCTCTCACACACACACACACACACAGAGAGAGAGAGAGAGAGAGAGAGAGAGAGAGAGTATTCACACTATAGCCCACACCAGGATGGACAGTGTACATAAGGGACTTCACAGAAATGATGAAACCAGGGTGTGCCATTGCCCCTCCCCCACAGAATAAGGAGGCAAGACTCAGGTGATGGGTTAAACTGGGGCCACTTTATTGAGCAGGTAATGATACCAAATGTTATTCCCAATCATGGGCCTGCGGTAGTGCGGTACCAGGTTTGAGGCCGAAGGTCTCACAGGACCGCCTCCCCAACTTTATACGGGTGAGTCCCATGCCCCATTGTCATAGAGTCCCTCAGACAGCACGCTGGTCAGTGCCTGATGTCACCACCCCATGGGCCTGTAAGCCCCCACTCATTGGTGACCCATGGCCCAGGGAGGGTCCCAGCATGTCCTCCCCCCCCCCCCGGACTGTAACCTCACAATCTGCAGTGCCTTGAGGTCAGATGGGCTATCACCTCCCATGTACTCCCTGGGCACTTACCGATCCTTGCTGTTTCTGCACTACCCACCAGTGTGACCATAACAAAGCCAACAAAAACAAAACAACAAACCTACACCAGTGTGGGATAGGCGGAAAACTCCACCACCTCTGGCCAATTTAGGTAGCAAGGAAAAAATTCCTATCCGTCCCCCAAACAGATGACCAGTCAGACTCACACTGGATTAAGGGTGGGAAGAAAGCCTAGAAAAGAGGCCAAGGAGGAGCACAGTTAAATACCGCACTCCCCATGCCCACCCCCACAGAGTGATGCAATGCACTGTTACGTCCTCCTCTCTTCCCGTGGGGGGGGGGCAAAGAGGCTCCTCTCCTTGACATGCAAGGGCGGAGCAGCCATAAGCAGTCCAAAACATAAGCTATATTGCCATCTACAAGGAAGTAATGAAAACAATATATGTTGCAACTGGAGGTGATGAAATTATTTGCTAATAAATTGAATGAACGATGGCCAGTTTCTCTGGGTGTTTTTATTATGTGTCAGCAATGCTTGAATATTGAATGAAAACAAAATTCAGTCCATAGGCTGTTTGTGAGCTGTTCTTTAACTAGTCCTGCACTGTCACCCAAGATGTGATAAAAATAAGTAGTTCAGAATTTTCCTTCAAGGCACAATAATTCCACCAAGCACAATCAAAACTTCCCTCCAGTAGGACTAGGAGAATGAGTTTTACCCATTTTCTACCTGACATTGCACATTATTAATAGCACATTAGGAAGCTGGTACAAAAATGAGCTAATCAGAGAAAAGCATAAGACAGAATTAATTTGGGTTTTTAATGCTCTTTTGGCCATTGCCACTATAAGCTAATGAATGATGCCAGCAGCTTCTGTTAGACAGGTAACAAGATGAAAATCTGGGAAGAACATATAAATGTACTAATTCTTTTCCCCTGCCCACCCTTTATAGTTTTCCCTTCTGAATTGCAAAGTGACCATACAAAATTAAGAGGTAAAAAAAACCTGTGAATCTGGTTTCTTCTATTTTTGGTGATAATTTGGCGATGGATGAACTTAAATCTGTTCATCCAGCAGAGCATTCTGATAAAGCACAAAGGCTTCTGTCTTATTTCAATTATAGATTATAAAGTCTTTCAGTGAATCCATTCTTGAACAAGTCCTCTCACTATGATTAACTATCTCCTTGCCATTATCTTTGTGCTGTATGGCCCATTTCCACAGAAAATGTCAAGTCAAACTGTGCTCTCAGTCATAGTTTTGAAATGCTATTTACTGTGAGGGCACTGTCACATTTGCTTTTATTTCCACAGTCTCTTCCTTCCCTTGCTTTGCACAGTTCCTTTTGTATTTTTATTCTCAGAGTCCCACAATCCCTAGAGAATTAGCAGAATTTTGTCAAATGTGGGTGTTTTGTCATTATGCAAGACACAGCAGGTAAACTTAGCATCCTGTATATGTCAAATACAAGATTCCTTTTCTTTCCAGAGACTGAAGCCAATTCAGTCATGAGACATAACAATCTAGAAAACTTGAAGAAAATCCTCACCCTAGTGGACTCTAATATATCTTACAACATGGAACTGAAAGGTGAAATGACATTCTGGTGGCCTATATTGTCACCTAGAAAACAGAACTGCTAAGACATTAGCCGTAATTTAGCCACTGTGGTATATTGAGTTGAGTATTGGGATCTGATGAATGGAACTTAGGTGAAATGTAAAGATCCCTGAGCAAACGAGGGGCAAGTCGTTCTCTCCCTGACTAAGTTATCTCGCAGACTGCCTTAGCATACACTGTCTTGAGTCTCTTACAGGAAAAGTGGCAGGATACATTACTATTACTCCATATACAGTTAGCTTTGACCTCACTGATCCCAAAACAAAGCAAAGAGAATCACAGGATTGCAACCTTAATCTTCTGTCCCTTAGTACAACCAGTTATTTCTCCAAAACACATAAAGTCTCATATGTCTACATTCTTCAGACACTGCATGTGGAGAATAAATTCCACCCAGTATCCCTTTGTGATAACTTCTTTAGATGGGAGATGCAACAGTGATGAAGATGTGGACAACACAATTTTTAATAAAGTTCCTGAATCTGCTCTTCTAGTAACTAGCAGCATCTCCATTTTGTCAGAATTTGTGGGCTTATACATCCTTATCCAGACTATTACTGAGCTCAGGCAACATTCAAAGTCTTGTCTGCTTCATTGATCTTTTGGAGAAACAGCAGAACTCAGTATCACCAGCATATTGGTGGCACCTCATTCCAAATGACCTTTCCCAGTGGCTCATATAAATATTAAATAATATAGAGGATCAGGCAGAGCAGTAAATACATAGCCATTTCCTCCCACACTCTCACTTGCCTTTATTGAGCTCTGGATAGACGGGCAAAAGAAAGTCTCTCTTTCTTTTCTTTTCCTGACCTCTAGCATATTGCTGCATGTGAAGCACAAGGAATATTTGGAAACATCATTTTTATTTTGGAGCATTCTTTGTTTTTGGCATGCAACCATCAGAAAAGAGAAACAGAAAAGAGACAAAAGTCAGGAGGAGGACAACCTATATGCAACCAGGAGCTCATTGAAAGAAAAGTGGGGTAAAATATAACTAAGAAATAGAGAAATATATCTATCCCTGCATGCCTCTGTCATTTATGGTAAAGCAAGGGTGTTGAGGAAGGTTGGAAGTAGGTGAGACTTCAGTGAGGCACAAGGAAATGATTGAACTTGGGATCTTTAAAATGGAGCATTAGCTCAAGTCTGCTTTCCCCTCCCCACCCCGGAATAAAGACGTGAGACAAGTATCATGGGTTAAAACACGGGCCATACTTTATTGATCATAATTCAATGTTGCCATCCTTTGGCAAAAGGGGGGCCTGCCGTAGTGCGGAATCAGGTTAAATCACAGAGGTCTCAAAGTACCCCTTACTCAACAAATGGGCAAGTCCCTGGCCCCAAGTTCTCACGGTCTTAAAGACAGCGAGAACCCGGCCGGCTGCAATTTGGCCACCCCTGGACCTCAAGCCATCTTTTACTTGTTGACTGTTGGTCCGGTTGTGGCCCAGCGCATCTTTTCCACCAAGCACTGTAATTGCACGATCCGCAGCACTGGGAGGTCCGATGGGCTGTTAGCTTACCTGAGTTTGCAATGGGACTCACCAGAAAAACCTGTTTTATCCGCACTACCCGCCACAGCATAGGGACTAGCCCAGCTAAGTCCCATGCCCGCCATTGAGCCTATCAAGCTCAGCAAGCAGGCCCCCCTTGATGTCTTCTAAGAAGACATCCAAACCCAAATCGGACAGATGAACACCACCGTTGCGAAAAAAACTCGGGCCTATCCAATCGGAACCTCTGGTGACCAATCACCGATCCAAGGCTGCTGCAGACCACTCTGCAGACCTCCCGGTTAACACTCCTGCGTGCTGTGTTAACAGATTAAAAAACTCCTGGCATCCCTCCATGCCAGCCAAGGGATGATCGTGGACCACACAATATGCATGGCCGGATACGTGGCCTTCAACCATTTTAGGTCGCAAAAAACATCCAGGATCAATGCCTTACCAGAATGCCTGGCCAAATCATTGCCACCGAGATGTATTACCAACAAATCCGGTGGAGACTGGCCAAAGGCCACCACCCTGCACAGCTGACTCCACAGCATTCCACGCAGCCCTCTCCATACGACGTGCGCTCTGGCTCCAAGGCCCAGGTTGCTCCTCATGGGGATGCAGCAGTATATCGCTCTGCCCAGTATACATAGCTGTGGCCCAAAATCAAAATATGCCTCCGCCTCACCGACTCTACGAGACCTGCGAAGACATAACAAAACCAGGCCCCTGCCTAGACATAAGGGAGTGTTCTGATGTATCTATGATAGGAGGATGAAGACCACCGACCCAAACGCTTAATTTCCTCCGTGCTATAACCCAGGGCTGCTGCAGTGGAAGCTGCACCAATTCTAAATGAGTGTGTGCTGAACCTCATTCCCTGGACTCCGACCCTATCAAACGCTACATCCGTCAGTTTCCAGAACTGGTACTTCGTCAGTGGTGAATTATCTTCATGTTTAAAGAAATAGCCTTGGTCTTGTCCCCTAACCTCCAAATATGCGATTGTGGCTCTCACAGGACAGATGCTTTCCATGTGACAACGCGCTAGTGCGAGTTGCACACCCTTACCTAGTTGATCTGCCTTGGATCGTCGAATAAGAATTTGCACCATCCCGTCTTCAACCCTAACATCCTGCCATTGCAAAGCTACCCTAGCCTTGTCATTCTTTCCAGAAGCCACTACCTCGCTAATCCTAAGGGCCTCAAAAAACGTCAACAGTGACGCTGCTCTAAATAGAACCGTTTCATACTCACCCCTACACAAAAACTCCCACTGCTTACAAATGCGTTCTAACAACACAGGTAATATGGGGGCCCTGGTGTCCTGCACTCTACCCCTTTCCTTGGACCATCCTTCAATCATTTTCTCAATGCGGTAATCCATCAAATAATCCCGATAGCCATTAACCCTAGCATAAAAGGCAAGTGCTGACAACCTACCCTGTATAGTTCCAGGTGCCAATCCCTTTCTATTCAAATACATGATAAATTGCTGAAGATGATCCACTGGCGCCAGCCAAACCGGCTCCAGGTTAACCAGCTTTCTAAATTCCTGGAACTCTATACTCACAGCTGAGTACCCTTTCCATGTCCTCGGTGCAAGAGCCAAGCCTATTGCTCTTTCCGCATCTTCGTGCCAATTTGCCAGACCTCTGGGGGCAGAACTTCCGGGAACTCCTTGGCTCCAGGGTCTAGCTCCCTGAACAGCTCGATCTGTTGGCGCGACAATGCATCAGCTAGTCTATTTTCTATACCTGGTACGTGTTGAGCCTGCACTAGGATGTTAAACTGCAGGGCCCGTAACGTGAATGCCCTAACCAATATCATGACCCACTCTGAATGCGACGTAAGGTTGTTTATGATATAAACAACCGCCTGATTGTCACACCAAAAGCGCACCACAGAGTTTGACCACTCCTCTGCCCATAGCCAAAGCGTGCCCACTATTGGGAAGAATTCTAAGAATGTTAAATTCCTGGTAATGTCATTCTGATGCCAAGCCTCAGGCCACGTGCCAGCACACCATCTACCTCTAAAATAAATTCCAAACCCTAGGGAACCTGCTGCGTCTGACTAGACCTGAAAGTCTGCTTTCAGCCCTATTTCACCTCTCCAGAAAGATATCCCGTTAAACCCTGCCAAAAACTGACTCCACACCAGTAGATCTTCCCTCATACCGCGTGTGACCCTCGTCCTATGCAAGGAGCGTTGCAGTCCCTTCATGGCATCGCAAAGCTGGCACAAAAATGCGCGCCCGGGTGCAACCACTCTACAAGCGAAGTTTAAATGTCCCACAATCTCCTGGAGCTCATGCAGAGACACCTTTCGTTTCTGCAACAGTGCGGCTATCTTGATCCTAAGGTCGGCTAATTTGTTTTCGGGCAGCCGTGACGTCTGCTGTATGGTATCCAGCTCAATGCCCAAGAATGTGAGGGGCGTGGCTGGTCCCTCCATTTTTTCCTCCGCCAGGGGTAAACCCAGCTCCTCTGCCATTAATTGAAATCTGTTCAAGATAAATCTACATTTTCCTGAATTCCTTTCTCCACAGAAAAGGTAATCATCTAAATAATGAGCCGTAGACTTACAGCCCACCCTACTCCTAAGCTTCCACTTGACAAATGAGCTGAACCGTTCAAACGCAGCACAAGACACCGAGCAGCCCATAGGTAAAGCTCTATCAATGTAAAAGCATCCCTGAAAATGAAATCCTAACAGATCAAAGTCCTGCGGGTGGACTGGCAAAATCCGGAATGCTGATTTTATATCACATTTCGCCAGCTCCGCCCCCACACCACATTTTCTCACCATGCGAACCGCCTCATCAAAGGAGGTGTATCACATGGTACAAAGCTCCTGAGGTATGGCATCGTTAACCAACGCTCCCTCTGGATAAGACAAGTGGTGTATTAACCTAAACTTGCCCTGGGCCTTTTTTGGCACTATGCCCAAGGGCAAAACCCTCAAATTCACCAAAGGAACCGCTGCAAAGGGCCCCAGTACTCTACCTTCCTTTACTTCCTTCGCAATCTTATTCTGGACAACACCTTCCATCCCATACACCGATTTGAGGTTTTGCGCAAAAAATGCCCTGTGCTCACCAACCACTGGGATCCTAAAGCCATACTTGAAGCCCTCCAAAAGGTACTGAGCATCCTCTCTGCAGGGGTAATCAGTCAGCCACCCTTCTAGAACTGTTCACCTTAATTGGGCTGGGTCCCTTTTCCAGGGGTACCCCCGCCACTATTGGGCTTTTTGCCTCCTCCTGTGCCCTTATTCTGATGCTGTGATCCAGCCCTGAAGCATGAGGTGCTTGGGTGTTCTCCCCCACATACTGAACACTCGTGCCGGAAACAGCATGGTCTCCTGGTACAAGCGCCCTTGGCGTTGTATTCCCAACAGAGCAGGCGGAGTTGAACCACCTGCCCCGCTCCAACGCGGGAGTTCTGACTCAGGGCGGCTTTTCTATTCAGATGGCCACTATTGAACCTATCCCCAAAATTGGGTCTGGCTGGTGTCATGTGTTGAAGCCAAAGACCCAGCAGGGGCTCATCCCAATGAAGATTTGGGTAAATCATGCTCCGCATACGGAACGATTCATCATAATGAAGCCACGCCTGCCCCGCAAAGTCTACATATGCCCTGTATATTAAATCGAGGTATTGAAAGAGGGATTGCACCTGCCATGGTTGGGCCTTGACGATCACCCCAGCTTAAATCAGAAACCCAGGTAGCCAATTGGACCATGTCCTATCTGGCTTCTTCCTTTTACGTCTTTCCTTATCCTTGTCATCCTCCTTATCCAGATCCTTTTTCTCTACATTTCTATTGAGTAACTCAAATAAATCGACATATTCGCCCTTTCATATCTTTTCTTGCATCGCAGGGGTGAGATGATCACCCAGGGGCATCGAGTAGTCACCGTATGGTAACACTCGTAAAGGCATGGTATTATAACCCGTGTCAGGAACAGATGGGTATGGCCAGACCCCTACGCCAGCCGTAGTGTTAAACTGGGTTGGTAATGCAACCTGGGGGTATGGTGTCCGCCACCCACCGAACTGCAAGCTGGAACACGGCCATGAAGTGTTGGGCACCCTACAGCTCTGAATGTCATACAGTGTGAAAAATGCAGGATTAAATTGTCCACCGCCAGCCCAAGGCCAAGCAGGGATCGGTGAATGAGTGCCTGGTGCAAACTGCTCTCTTGCATTATCCAGGGAGGGAGGCAAAGGCGAGCCACGCTGCTGAAGCTTTAGCTCAGCAGCGGCTCGAGCATTCTGTTGCTTGGTGCCTAAGGAACATGTGGTTTACTGCGACTTGTGGACAAACCTATCTTTTAAAATTCCACTTCTTTTCTCTTTAAGAAATCTGCTTCTTTTTAATAAAACTGTAAGAACATTGCAACAAATCCATGTCTCTCTCAGAGGGTTTTTGATTTGGTTAGGTTGGGTTGGGTGAGTGCTAATTAAGTACTACCTGAGTGCTCATTGAAAGTGTTTGACTGAAAACTCTCATCAGAAACATCAACTGCAAATGGGAATTTGTTAGGGGGATCACTACAGCTGGCACCGTGAGTGGGCCATCTGAGCTTGCCCAGTTCCCCCAGCTGGCCTGCCAGACCCAGAGACCATCAGACCTCAAGCATGTGCTGGAAGTGTTTGGCCCACCCAGAAGAAGCAGGCAGTTTTGAGTGAGAAAGACCTACACGTGAGCCCAGGAGAAAGGGCTGTGCTCAACAAACAGGTGGAGACTATAAGAATAGAGGCTGAGGAGAAAGAGAGGGTTTGGAGGAAGGACGGGAATCTGAGGAGCCTGGGGGAGGGGGACAGGAAGAATACTGAATATTTGCTGAAGAAGGACTCCTGGACAGGGGTCTGGGCAGAGCTCCAGGAGGCAACATTGTGGATCCCAACCAAATCTTCAACCACAGGTAGGGGACCTTCCACTGCTACAACCACTGGTGCTGACCCCTATGCCCACACAAAAGAGATACTGGAGATGTTGGTGTCAGTAAGAGCAAGAGTGCCTGCAGTGGCATCCCAGCAACCAGATGAGGGACCAAAACCTCACTGAAAGGGGCCAGTGTGTGAGGACTTGGGTAGGAACTGTTGAAGGCTTCCCAGCTCTTACTCTGTCCAACCCCAGTGAAGCCACCTGGGGACCCCGAGGAAACTGAACTTGCATGGGGGCCAGTGCTGGAAAGCAGGTATCCCAAAGACATAACTTCAGAGGAAGCAGATCCCAGTGAAGGAACCAGGGCTGTAAATCTTCCCTCCCTCCCAACAAAGCTGCCTTTGAATCAACCTTCTGGTCTGGAGTCTATGGATGTCCAGCTAGGGGAGAGATCACCCATCACCTTGGATGGATGGCAGTGCTCACAGAAGTCTTAAACTCTGTCCCAGTATAAAGCAATAAAAGAAATAAACCATGATTTCATAAAAGTAGCAGGGTAAAAAGTAGCATATGAAGTGATGTAAAGAGAAATACCATATGAATGGTAGGAAAAATACCCATCTAGACAACAGCTAATCACCCTGGTTATGGTCTGTAATTTCAGGTAATTAGCACTTCAATAGTTCTACTTCTTGCCATGCTACCTTCTCAGTTAGTCTGTTTTCTGCATTCTCATCTGGTCATGACCCCCATCATCATGTAGATATGTAAAAATGCAGATGTAATATTATTAACACTCCATATGTTGGGAAAGCACATTTTGACCCACAAAAGCTCATCATGAAACAAATCTCTTAGTTATTGAGGTGTCACAATATTTCGTCCTTTGTTTTGTTTTGTTTTTGAAACAGACCAGCATGGTTTCCTCTCTGGAAAAAACACTGATAATGTCAGTACAAAACCTAATGCGTTCTGGTGAATGTGTTTCATCTGGAAGAGCCCTCTGTCACACCTCTGATGCCATCATCAGGGAAAAACAGTGTGTGAACTGAGCAGTGTTTATATGCTTATCAAGCTTATAAAGTGTCTTTTCCCCAAACTAATTTCTGAGCCTTTTGGACTCCTTTCTCAAAACTACACCACTTGCTTCCTTTCACTTCCGCTGTACATTTTCACCTCTGCTGCTACTCTGGTGCCAAACATATTGTCAAGGTTATTATGAATAATGATTTGAAAAGTTTGTCTTTATAATAAAAGGCACTTGGCCACAACTTTGCCCAGAGACTGCCTAAATCCCTTTTGGATTGCAAAAACGAAACATGCCAGTGTCCTGATGTCGCCTTTGGTTTGAGCAAAGAACTTTAGGCCCAGCAGCCAATTCCACTGACACTCAAAATGAAACATTTCAAGGGCACACGTAATTAAACTGAGGTGCAATATATCATAAGTTAATTATATATCATTTCAGACATTTATAGAGCTGTAATATACCTATAAAAGATCAATCTAATTGTCACACAGTTAACTCCAGTTTATTTAACCAAATCATATATTGTGGCATTTTAATTATTAGTCCTGACTTGGGATTTTTCCTCAATTTCTCTCCTGTTCATCCAGAATGTCGTACTGAACAGTCCAGATATAATTTTTAAAGAAGCAGCAGCAAATATATTTATAGATTTGAAGTCTGGCATTTATTCAGTCACTTTCGATATATAAGGAGGATCAATTTGTTTAACTGGAGTCCAGAAAGGTTTAACTGTTTAACAAACCTTTCCCTTTTTGTGAGTGCTTTCCTGGTTGTTCAGTGAATTTCTAACAGAAGTTATTTGTCGTGTGTGTGTATGGTGTGTGTGTATGAGAGGGAGAGAGAGATTTTGTTCAGCAACAGTAGATTACCACACAAGCGTCAATGAATATATTCCCACTATTAAATATCCATTGATTTTCTTGCCAGCCAGCCAGCCAGCCAACCAACCAACCATTCACGGTCTCTGTATTTTGATTCTATGCATAAATATTTGCCATGTTATATCTCTCTCTTATGTCTGAGGAAATGGGTTTGTCTGTCCACAAAAGCTCACATTAAAATATAAGAGTTAGTCTTTAAGATGCAGCCACATTTTTGTCTTTTTTAATTGTTCTTTTTTTAAAAACCTATAATGCTTGCACAGACTAACTCGGCTATCTCTTCTACAATTACTCCTTTGAAGACGAATCCTATGATGAAGAACCTGAAGTTCTAAAAGTGAAGTAAAAGCTGCTGTGAAGCAGCTGGGAAGAAATTTAAAAAACAGGGGGTAGCTGAAGTACCAATAGAACTATTTCAAGCCACAGAGACTGAATCTGTCAAAATCCTAACAAGAATATGTCAACAAATATAGAAAACAAAAAAATGACCACAGACTGGAAATGTTCAATACACATTACAATCCCAAAAAAAGGAGATGCCAAGGAGTGCAATAACTATCAGACAATTGCTCTAATTTTACATGCAAGCAAAGGGATGCTTGAGGTATTGCAACAAAGGCTTTTACCTTATATGAAGAAAGAAATGCATGATGTTCAATCTGGATTCAGAAAAGGAAGAGACATGTAAGATCATATTGAAAATATATGCTGGCTATTGAGCACATCTATAAATTTCAGAAAATAATCAGTCTTTGCTTCATACTGTTGTAAACCACCCAAAAAGTGTTTTGCACTAATGGGGTGATAGATAGATAGATAGATAGATAGATAGATAGATGGATAGATAGATAGATAGATAGATAGATAGATAGATAGATAGATAGATAGATAGATAGATAGATAGATAGATAGATAGATAGATAGATAAATAAATAAGCAAGCTACAGCAAAGCCTTAGACTGAGTGGATCATAAAAAAACTATAGATTGTTTGGGGGGGGGGGGAAATGGGTGTGCCTCAGCATTTGGTTGTCCTTATGTGTAACCTGTATTGTGGAGAAGAAGCTATCATTAGGACAGAATACAGAGGAGACACAATGGTTTCCTATAGGGAAAGGTGTTATACAAAGGTGCATTTTATCTGTTCAATGGGTATTGCAGAACATATCATACAGAAAGCTGAATTAGGAAGGAGGAGTGAACATGGTGGAAGAAACATCAATATCTTAAGACAGATGGCACCATCTCACTGACAGAAAGCAGCAATGACTTGAAATGACTTGTGATGAAAGTGAAAGAAGAAAGTACCAAAGCAGGACTGCAGTTGAACATCAAGAGGACCAAAAATGGTGACTACAGAACTATACAACTTTAATGTTGACAATGACGAAATTGAAATTGTTGCATATCTTCGTTCAATCATCAATCCAAAAAGAGAGTGCAGCTGAGAAATCAGGGAGGCGTCTGAGTCTCAGAAGGGTAGCAATGAAGGAATTAGAAAAGGTAATCAAGTCTAAGGATGTGTCACTGGAGACCAAAGCCAAGTTCATTCCCACTATTGTATTTCTGATCACTATACATAATTATTAAGAAAAAAAAACTGACAGGAAAAAAATTAATTCATTGGAAAATATTGTGTGAATTTTGCAGATTACTCTGGATGGGCAGAAAGATTTTAAAAAATGGATCATAGATCAAAAGCCTGAACTATCTCTGGTGGCAAAAACAATGAGGACAGGGCATTTTGGAGATCATATTATTCATAGGGTTCCCATGAGTTGGAGTTGGATTGCATATAACAACAACCATGTGGCCTTTCCTTCCTCTTTTCAGAGTCTCTCCAATTTGCCTTCCAAGAATAGCGAACAGATACACTTTTAAAACAGATACACTTTTGACATAGTCAAAGCTATGGTTTTTCCAGTAGTGATGTATGGAAGTGAGAGTTGGACCATAAAGAAGGCTGACCGCCGAAGAATTGATGCTTTTGAATTGTGGTGCTGGAGGAGACTCTTGAGAGTCCCCTGGACTGCAAGGAGAACAAACCTATCCATTCTGAAGGAAATCAACCCTGAGTGCTCACTGGAAGGGACAGATCCTGAAGCTGAGGCTCCAATACTTTGGCCATCTCATGAGAAGAGAAGACTCCTTGGAAAAGACCCTGATGTTGGGAAAGGGTGAATGCAAGAGGAGAAGGGACGACAGAGGACGAGATGGATGGACAGTGTCATCGAAGCTACCAACATGAATTTGACCCAACTCCGGGAGGCAGTGGAAGACAGGAGGGGGCCTGGCGTGCTCTGGTCCATGGGGTCACGAAGAGTCGGACACGGACTTAACGACTAAACAACAACAACACACTTTAATAATGGGATACTAGAAGCAATCCACACACATGGACTATCCTTCACCAATCTTAGCCAACTTATTTATGATTCCAAACATACTGTTATTTCCCAGAAAAGTGCATTTGAGGACATTGAGGTCTCCACAGTCATGTATAATGAAGAGAACAGGCTGAGGGAGTGACAGCCTCCTACTGATGTGATGCATACCTCCAGAAGTATCTGGAAGAGACCATTCTACCTGAGTCTCAAACAGGAGTATAGCATGCTCAGGATATTTGGTCTCATCCAAAACAGCGTCCCGCCAACTGAGCTTTGTTATTAAGGAAAAAGAATAAAACCAGAGCTTGGAATGATAGTGTGGTGTCCTGCCCAGGTCATGAATATTAATGTGCTATCTGCATAGACCAATGAGAGTGCTGGAAGCGGAGTCATGAGATATAAGAGTCTCTGCAGGAGGAGGAGGAGGGGAGATTGAGAGTTTTAGATTGAGGATTGGTGGTTTTGGAGTTTGAGGGGGGGGAGAGAGAGCATTGGCGGTTGAAAGTGGATGAAGTAGGATGTTTTGTTAGGAGTTAAAGATATTGATTGTACCTTTCATCACCTGTATAATAAACAACTTCTATTGGTTCTATTTAAAATGACACATTGCCTGGACCTCTATTATTAATAACACATGTTGATGTAATCAACTGGTGGCAGCCCACACAACACATAGCTTGTGCCCTTTGATTGGTGAAACAACCAAGGGACAGGCGGGAACGTGACAGATGGTACTGTTTTCTGAGAGACACACTGGATAAAAGAAGCAGAGCTGAAATGTATACTATGTGTTGGCCAAAGAGTCTTGGAGGAATATTTCTCAGAAGAAAGAGGCAGTATATAGCAAAATACTTATCCCCTATTGTCATCCACACCATTAAAAACACAATACTTTTGCAAGATGTACTGAATTCTCGGCTCTTTGACACTAAATAAAACCAAGCACTTGTAGTCATTACACTGTTACTGAATGGGAAATAACCTTATAAAAAGAGACATATAAATATTTGTGTAGTGTATGGAATTGTTTATGCAGGTAAATTTTAACGAGGGGAAGCACGGTCACAATTATTACTGCAGTAGTCATCCTATAATTTTCACACAGCCAAACACTGAGCCTGGCAGGCAATGCAGCTACATCTTTGAAAAAGACTCATTAGATTTAAGTAATAGCAGAGGCCTAAACATTCTATCAGGCGGCTGTAGAACAAATCAACTTTTATTGCCAAAGCAAAAAGGGAGAAAACTCCATTTTCCTAAGAAGCTAATAAAAAAATTATAATTTTTTAAATCAAATGGTAGGTTTATTATTTTGTTACTGCCTTCATAGAAATAGAAGAAAAACTAATCAAGAAGGGGGAGGGGAATGAGAGATAACAGCTGTAAGGCTGACCAAGATGGATGCCTCAGGTATGATATTTGCTTGCTCACCATTACTGTTCAACAAACAAGGCTTAATTTAATTTGGTTTAAATTTCTCTCTTAACTGATGAAAGAGCAGCATAAACATTTTGCAGACATACTGGCAGTGGACATTTGCTAATGTGATTTTTGAGTCTATGTATCTCCCATAGAAATATCACCCCTCATGCAGGGTCTGAGTAAGTGTTGCTGTAAATGTGGGGTGTGTATATATCTAAGAGCCAGGTGCAATATGGTCCTCTTCATGCTGGGAACAGCTGTCCCTGAATTTAGCCACTGTCGATGGTTGAGGACTTATTTTTGCTTTATTTTTTATAACAACTTACCAAAATCTCCAAATGTCTTCATAAAAAGATTTGGAAGCACTTAAGATCTTTTGTTTTCTTAAATGAATATGGGAGCAAGTGCATTGCTAGTTTAAATTATTCCTGCTTCCCATCAATGAAGGAAGACTGAAGATGGATGGAGTGAGGCTGGTACCCCTGTACCCCACAGTGTATAGCACAGTTGTTAAAATAATGAATTAGGACTTATGAAACCTGGATTCAAATCCCCACTTAGCCATGAAATTTACTGGATGTCTTTGGGCCAGTCACCCTCTCTCAGTCTGATCTACCTCACAGGATTGATTGATTGATTGATTGATTGATTGATTGATCTATTGATTTATTTTTGAGCAGAGCCAACTATGCTGCCTTGAACTCACTGAAGGCAAGGTCTATAACAAACAAACAAAGAAAGAAATTTTAGATTAGATCACATGAATAGGACTAATTTGTGCCCACTGCAAATTTCCAGACTAGTGCAATGATAGCGGAATGATATAGCACATGTGCTGCATTCCGTGTTCAGGCCTCCCAAGTGCGGAAGTTTCTTTTAAGGTCTTTTAACAGGGGGTGGGAAAGATTTTGTCTCCATAAAATCCTAGAAATATTCTGCTAGTCAAAGCAGACAGTACCGACTTAAATGGACCAAGCGGAGCTGCCATGAAGCAGCTTTCTATGTTGGATGTGGACAAGTGTTATTTGATAGTTTTGCCCCTTATTAAATATAAACCACTATTTCAGGAAGAAGGAAGGAGACAGAGAGATTGAGAAGGGGGTGCCGGGGTGTTCATGTCCCCTTCTCCATGACCAAATATCAAAACTGTAAGAGAAGAAAGATGCATGGAAATTTCCTAGTCATTGCCATAGATCATTTTAAGTTGCTTGCATCTCTCCCATTCTCTTCCTGTTTCCTACTTACTTCACTTGAAGATAAACAGGTGCATAAATTCAAAAGGTTGCCTAGATGTTTTAAGCCAGGATGGCCAAATGAAGGCAAAGGGGTGGGTAAACTTGTTTTTGAGAACCCCAGGCCTTCAAGGTCCCCTCAACCATTTTTGTTTCCAAATGTTTTTCTGCTTCTAAGGCCATCCAAACCTCTGCACACAAATATATTTGCCTAGTTTGGAAGGATTTCAGTCAGTTAATTACCCTACCATTCATCAATGTAGACTAATGGAACTGTTCATGACAATTGACAGCCCATCAGGCCTGTGTTAAGTGTGATATACACACTGATACAGAGACCAATACGTTTGATAACTACCCTGCAGATTGTCACCAGTATGAGCCTGGCTGTCACCTTGTGATCTTCTTCCTTTTACCTTGACTGAAAATAATCTAAGTCTGCAAACAGAGGTTTCCAACTAAGGCTGTGCCTTCAGTTATCCTTTTCACTTTTAATTTGTCATGTTGTCTGTCCCAAGATAATGATTTTCACTCCAGGTTGGAACAGAGCTCCTAGTTATTTTTAACACATTTCCCCTCTCCAATCAATTTGTTTTTCCCATAGGTTTGGTAGGAACCACAGTATACAGGAAAGTGTCTCCTCATTAGAAGAAAGATAACATCTCAGAGGATTTTGGCAGGTCGGTTGTCTGACTGTCTAGGAATGACTGAAGTGGCAGTAGGACCAGATTTTCAAGGTTTAAAGCAACCCAGTGCTTAACAGGTGATATTAAACAGAGAAAAAGGTATGAGAGATAGAGACGGGGACGAAGCACCAAAATGGAATCACGAATTGCCCCCCCCCCCCAGTGACCCGATGAACAACGAATCAATTCATCATTCATAGGGTCATTCGCCCCCCCTTTCCCTCCTCTTGCTATGCCCTGCATGGCACAGCAAGAGGAGGGAAAGCAGGGATCAAAGCAATCCTGTAGCTCTTTGATCCCTTTTCCCCTCCTCTTGCTAAGCTCCGCAGGGCATAGCAAGAGGAGGGAAAGCAGGGATCAAAGCGATCCCCCTTTGATCCCTTCCCTCCTCTTCTTTATGTTGTGCAGGCACAGGGAAGAGGAGGAAAGGGGAACCAAGCCATCCCCCAGCCTGGGGGTGGGCTTCTCTATTCTGCTAAAAAATAGTGGTTTTTAGCAAGCCGCCTGAAAGGAAAACCCCTCTCTGCTTATGCCCCCGAGGAACAGCTGATCCACAGGAGCATAAGCAGATAGGGAATGAAGGGACAAATATAAAAGGGTTATATTTGTTGCTTCATATTCGTTGGGACATCAAGAATAAGAAGCAACGAATATCTGATGAATCAGAGGTATTTAATGAATATCCTGATTCGTTTTTATACTTGTCCCCATGTCTAATCAGAGCCTATAATGCTGCTGCTGAATTTATCCAGTGTAAATCTACATAGGAAGAACATAAGAACATAAGAAGAGCCCTGCTAGATCAGGCCAAGGGCCCATCTAGTCCAGCTTCCTGTATCTCACAGTGCCCCCACAAGATGTCTCTGGGAGCACACGAGACTAGATACCTGTCTCCTGATACCCCTCCCCTGCATCTGGCATTTTGAAGTACCTTCCTTTTAAGCCTGGAGATTATACATCCCCATCATGGTTTATAACCTGTGATGGACTTTTTCTCCAGAAATCTGTCCAATCCCCTTTTAAAGGCATCCAGGCCAGATGCCATCACCACATCCTGTGGCAAGGAGTTCCACAGACTAGCAACACGCTGGGTAAAGCAGTATTTTCTTTTGTCTCTTCTCACTCTCCCAACACTCAATTTGAATGGATATCCCCTGGTTCTGGTATTGTGTGAGAGGGGAAAGAGTTTCCCTCTATCCACTTTATCCATCCCCTGCATAATTTTATACATCTCAATCATGTCCCCCCCCCCCGGCACCTTGTCTCTAGACTAAAGAGCCCCAAATGCTGTAGCCTTTCCTCACAAGGGAGGTGCCCCAGCCCAGTCATCATTTTAGTCGCTCTCTTCTGCAACTTTTCCAGTCCCACTATGTCTTTTTTTGAGGTGTGGTGACCAGAACTGTACACAATACTCCAGGTGTGGCCTTACCAGTGTTTTGTACAATGGCATTATAATGTTAGCTGTTTTATTTTCAATCCCCTTTTTAATTATAACTAGCATGGAATTGGCCTTCTTCAGTGCCACCACACACTGGGTTGATACTTTCATCAAGCTGTCCACCAGCACATCAAGATCTCTTTCCTGATCCATCATGGACAGTTCGGAACCCATCAGCTGATAAATGAAGTTTTGATTATTATTTTTGCCCCAATGTGCATTACTTTATATTTTCTTATATTGAAACACATTTGCCATTTTGCCGCCCATTCTCCCAGTTTCGAGAGATCCTTCTGGAGCTCTTCACAATCCCTTCTGGTCTTCACTACCCGGAAAAGTTTTGTGTCATCTGCAAACCTGGCCACCTCACTGTTTGTCCCTGTCTCCAGGTGTGACATATGCTATCCTCCAGTCCTTTGGCAGTGTGGCCATTTTAAGGGACAAGTTGTATATTTTAGTTAAGAGATCAGCAACTTCATTTCTCAGTTCCTTAATAACCTTTGGGTGGATGCCATCTGGACTTATTGATCTTCAATTTATCAATTAGGTCTAAAACATCCTCTTTTTTATCCTGTATCCGATTTAATTCATTAGTCAGGAGGGGCTGTTTGGGCAGCAGAATCTGCCCAAAGTCTTCTGTCGTGAAGACAGATGCAATAAACTCATTTAATTTCTCTGCAATCTCCAAGTCCCCCTTTACCTCCCCTTTACCTCCCTCACCATGCAGAGGGCCAACCACTTCTCTGGCAGGTTTCCTGCTTCTAACATATTTAAAGAAGCTTTTATTATTCCCCTTTATATTACTGGCCATACATTCCTCAAAGTCTTTCTTTGCCTTCCATATCATGTTCTTACATTTCTTTTGCCAGAATTTGTGTTCCTTTTTATTTTCCTCATTTGGGAAGTATTACCATTTACAGAAGGGCCCCTCCTTGCCCTTCAAAGCCTCTCTAACTCTTGGTTGTTGTAGGTTTTTCGGTTTGGCCGTGTTCTTGAGGTTTTTCTTCCTAACATTTCACCAGTCTCTGTGGCCGGCATCTTCAGAGGACAGGAGTTAGAACTCTGTCTGTGTTCTGCTCGTTAACCATGCCGGCACCCTCTTGGACTTAGTTGAGTCCTTCTTTCTTTGTGGTATACACTTCCGCTGGGCCTCTACTACCATTGTTTTAAACAGACTCCATGCACTCTGGAGAGACTGGATTCTTTTTACCTTCCCTTTCAACTTCTTTCTAACTAGCTTCCTCATCTGAGGGAAGTCTGCCCTTTGGAAATCAAGGGTTTTTGTGTCAGATTTGCTTGACACTCTCTCCCCCCCCCCCCCCAAATATACATGGCGAAAGAGATTGCAGCTGATAGGGCTGCTTGTTTGTTTCTTTTTTTCCACAGCTTCTCCTTTCAGTGGACCAACTATCCCATCCCATCATGCTCCCAGTCCTAATTCCTACACTGTCATCACTTCGTGGTTCTCTGCCCTCTCCACCCTCATTCCACAGGGATGAGTAGTCCTGAACCGGACACCACTTGGCTCCTGTCGGCTTTCCCCCGGGATTCAGTTTAAAAGCTGCTCTGCCACTTTTTAATGTTACATGCCAGCAGTCTGGTTCCATGTTCATTCAAGTCAAGCTCGTCCCTCTTGTACAGGCCCAGCTTGTCCCAAATGTTCCCCAGTGCCAAATGAATCTAAACCCCTCCCCCTGACACTACTGTCTCATCCACACATTGAGACCCCTGAGTACCCCCTGCCTAGCTGGCCCTGCTCATGGAACAGGTAGCACTTCTGAGAATGCTACCTTTGAGGTCCTGGCTTTGAGCTTCTTCCCTAACAACCAAAATTTAGCCTCCAGGACCTCATGGCTACATTTCCCCATGTTGTTGGTGCCGACATGCACCACCACTGCTGCCTCATCCCCAGCACTCTCTACCAGCCTATCCAGATGAGACGTGATGTCTGCAACCTTTGCACCAGGCAGGCAAGTCACAATGTGGTCCTCACAACCATCACAGACCACTCACTCTATGTTCCTGACAATAGAATTGTCTACTACCAGAAGCCCCCTTCCCCCCTCCCCATGAGGAGTATCCTCAGTGCAATTGGATACAGGCCCGTCACCTGAAGAAGGGTACCCCCTAGGGGATGGTTTCCCTCTTGTCTAGATTGGCATCCTCCAGCCCAGAGATTTACAATCCCAGCAGCTGAAGAGCTGCTTGTCTGTGGGTGGGACAATGCCTGAAGGTCCCTGGAAGTCTCACCGTGGTCCCTCTCTCCCTGTCTCTGCTTCTCCTGGTCTGCAACCAAGACCTCGATGGAGCGAACCCATTCCCTGAGTTCCTAGAGCTCCTTGCAACGAGGATACACCCATGACTTTTGCCCAAGAGGCATACAGTCATACATATGGCACTTGGTGCAAAACATGGTATAGCCCCTGTGACATGCCCCTGAGTGTCCCCATATTATTTCACTAGCCTGAGGCCCACGACATGTTCCCTCCTTTACGCTGCCACCAGTTGACCTCTGTCAACACCCTTTAATTAGAAAGATTGAGGTCCATGCTGAGTATGAAGTTGAACAAAACAGGTTTATTGGTTACAGTTCGCTTAAACAGATTCTTCACAGACTTTAAAGTATTCATTAGATTAGCAATAACTTGTTTCACTCTTAACTCTCTTAGCTCTCTGTAAGTTCCACACTCTTTACTGCCTACCTTAACTCCTCACTATACCACACTCTCTAACTCCCACATACTTTTTACTTCAGACTCTCATCTCTGACCCTAACTTCCTAACTGACTAACTCACTCCCAAAACTCCTCTTCTCTGCCTCACCTCTCCCTTCTAGTTTCTCTGGCTCCGCCTCCCAACAGCTCCCATTGGTATATGCAAATAACCTCCTACATGAGCCAAAGCAGGGTGATTGTCACAGCCCCCAACCCACTGCTGTCTGTCTGACTGCATGCTGATATTTGTTTAGAGCTTGCCACACCTCTTCTAGAGGGAAGTGACAAGCAGTATCTGGGGCCCTGGCTTCCTCACCCTGCTGCTAAACTCGCTGTGTCTTCTTACCCTGCACTATGTTGCAGTGTGGCACTTTGTTGCAGGAGGCACTCGCATTCAAGCAAGGGCACTTGCTAGGAGGCCTGGCTTTTATGCTCCTTTCTAGCTCCTCCCCTTGCCTTTCTGGCTGATTGCAAAGGGCTGAAGAGGCCTGCAAGGGCGTGCTTTACAAGGTCAGGAGGACAATGAAGCCCTGATTAGAGTGCTCCCTGGGTCCTGTAGCACCTTGTTAATCAAATTTGCAATTCCTGAAAGGGTTAGCTGAATCCATTCTCTGGGAAACTGACCTCTTGCCAATTAATTCCAAATGACCTTTGGACTGGTCTATTTTTAAACCTGTGTTTAGACCATAAGCTGGTCCCCCTCAAGTTTAAACTTACAGGCTTTAGAGTTTTATAACTTTGGCAGAGTTTAAATCTAAAGTTTAAATCTAGGTTTTAAGTTTCAGTTTAGTTTAAGGTTTAGGCACTAAAGTGTGTTTCCCCCCCCCCTTCTTTTATCCTGCCCCTGTTGTGCTAAGGCTCCTGCTGTTGAGGAGACTCTGGTCCTACTCGTTGCAGGAGGCACTAGCGCTCAAGATTAGACTCGTTCCAGATCTTGGGGAAGTTACTTTTTTTGATTACGGCTGCCTGCTCAGAGATTAGGAAAGCAGAGAAACTAAGAAAAAAAGGAAACAAAGCAAACAAAAACAAGAGGAGCAGAAAAGCAAGCAAGAGGTAGGGAAAAAAAATTACTGGTAGGTTAGTGGGAAAGGAGAATCCCTTTAGGTCTAAAAAAAACCTTCCCACTGATACCCAGTGTTAGAAAGCATGCAAGATCCCTTAAACATGTCCAGTTTCTTTTCTTGGGCAGCAGTGAAAGGGAACTTTTCCTGGAGAAACCTGCCACGGATTTTATTGCATCATACTTCTGTCAGCAGCACATACCTCTCTTTTTAGTTTGGGATTGAAAACATTTCTTTGAAGAACCAGAGAACTACTGGTGCTTAGACCTCAAATAATTTCCTGTGGATTCATTCTGCATTTTCTGGTTCTGTTTTGTGTGTTTTTCATTCATCCAGAGAGTTTGCAGCTCCACCAAGGAGTCCTCAGGGAAACCAGCAAAGGAATAAAATGTTCTCGAGGGAGTTGTTGTCAAACATGCGGTGGGGTGGGGGAACAGCATCAGCAGAGCTCAAGGCAATTTGCATGGAGGCTGGAAGCTCAGAAGCAAGACACCTTTTTAGCAGTGGAACACCTGGCAGCCGTGACACAGAGAAAAATTAAGAGAGAATGCTGTTGTTCCTTTCAATCTCTCTGTTATTCTAAAGACAGTCTCCTAACATACTGACAGATGGCACTTTCCCACTCCATATAACAACTTTAATTTAGCTTTAATTCGTATGTACTGGTAATTTTTTTTAACCTCACCATCCTTATCACAACACTGACAACTTTGCCAAGCTACTCCAGAAAGGGTCCCCAACTCTGAGAATGATTTCCTTTATACAGGAAGCACTGGTGAATACTCTGGAGACATTATCAGTCTTCATAGAATGTCTTTGACAGGTATGGGGAGAGAAAAATGGCTACTCTCAATTAGGGTTGGGGGTTCTGGAGAAGCATGAATATTTCTTTCTACATTTCACATTGTTATCAACCCCTTCTTTTATATAGGTAAAGGTTCCCCTTGACATTTAGTCCAGTCATGTCCGACTCTAGGGCGTGGTGCTCATCCCCGTCTCCAAGCCGTAGAGCCAGCGTTTGTCCGTAGACAGTTTCCGTGGTCACGTGGCCAGCGCGACTAGACACGGAACACCGTTACCTTCCCACTGTGGTGGTACCTATTTATCTACTTGCATTTTTACATGCTTTCGAACTGCTAGGTTGGCAGGAGCTGGGACAAGCGACGGGAGCTCACTCCGTCGCGTGGATTCGATCTTACAACTGCAGGTCTTCCAACCTTGCAGCACAGAGGCTTCTGCGGTTTAACCCGCAGCGCCACCACGTCCCTCATATAGAATTATATAGAATATAAGCTAACATAAAAGAATGCTTGCATCTTTTGAGTTTTGACCTGTGTGAACATTTCTTTTGGAAATGTAAGTTTCATATACAGGAAGCAGGGGGCAGGGCTGATAGTTTAAGAGAATAGACTCAGCTGGATGTGCCTCCATGTGCATTAAATAAAATAAATAAATTTAGGCTTCTGGGGGATGGGAAGATGCACAGTCTTACTCCCCTTTGGACACTGTTGGCTCATATGGTGTTTGCACTAGTCCAGGACTGAGCTTTGTCGAGCCTGAAGGATAGCTGTGGACTCTAAGACCTTTCAGTCTTGACCTCTAGACTGTATCCAGGTCAAGTCTACCCCCAAGATATTTATTATAGCCTTACTTTGTACTAGCCCCACTCCTGATTCTTTATTTTCTCTTCTAACCACTGGCTACAAAGCTGTTGGATGAAACATCGCATAACTTAGAGAAAAAGAGTTGCTGGGTGCAAATATTCTCTCCTGGCTCCCAATGGAATACTGAACAGAACCATCCATAACTATATTTACTTTTGTTTTGGGTCATGCTCTGTGCTGGAATATGGATTCCCCAACACGTTTGATTCAAGGAAATGTAGAACTGGACAGAAAGAAGGTTTGTCACTCCTACACTAGCCCAGCAGATTTTTTTAAAACTTTCTTTTTAGTAGTGTGAACCATTGGCCATCACCATTTCATGTGCTATCAAAACTGAGTCTAGAAACTGTCTTCAGTTTCCACAACATGGTCCTACATTGTCATTTAGCTTCTATACTTGTGTAGAGGGTAGAATGCTGGGGAAAGAGTAAGAAGGGTACCAGTTTCAAACATTTATTCAGACATGAAGCACCGAACCCTCATCTTCCAGTGACCTTAGGCCACTAGCCTAACTTCATTCTCAGAGTTGCTGTGAGAACAGAATGATCAAAAGGTGGGTACCTGTGTGCCAGTCTTGGGGAAGAGTTGGGATGAAGCGCAATGCAGAATTCACTCCCTCCCCAGTTGCTTTCCTACTTACTCATGGTGGAAAAGATATGCATAACTATACTTTTTCCCTACAGGAGAAAATGCAGCTAGGGAGTGAGTTTGAGGAGTAAAATGGTAGAAGTAAGCATTAAGCAGTTCATCCTCTGTCATTCCTCTATCCAGGTGTACAGCCTGCTGAAGCTGCTTGGTTTGAAAAGTATAGAGGACGGTACCACGCAGCTAGCATGCGAGGCTCAGTTGGGCCTAATGATAGCACTTTTGCCCCTGTTTCTTGCCAGACAGTAATGGGTCTGTCAAGATTAAATTTTAATATGCTTTGGATGCATGCAGCCCTTTCAATCAGTTTTTTGTTCAAATGAGAGTGCCATCATCAGTGTCTACAACTACAGTAATCCTTGGCCTTTCTGAGCTTCCTCTCATTCTGCAATATCATCCTGATTTTTTTAAGCTGCTTAAAAGGCCATTAGGCTGGTATCTACAGGAAGAATATACAAGTGCATGGAATTCATGCAGTCTGATAAATGCAATTTAGATTTCTTATCAGATAGATCCATAGTAGAGATGGGCATGAAGCTAAAAATGAACCAGGAAATTTGTCAAAAATTGAGAATTTGTTGAATTTCATCAGTTTGGGTTCATCCAAACTGGAGAACAAGAACTTTCCTGAACCAACAATGTTTTGGTTATTTATGAACCTCCTGGTTCATTGCCTCCCACAGCCTGCCCTGCCTCCTTCCCATTGCCCCCTACCTTTTCCTGCCACTGCCTCCTCTTCCTCCACTGCCATCACCATCTTGAGAGCCCTTTGTGTATGTCCCTGCCTCTCAGCTGGGAGGCAGGGACATGCGCAGATGGCCCCCAGCCAGCTGACAGACTGGCTAACTTCAATTTAAAAAATATTTTAGTTTGCTGACCTGTTAGTTGCCGGGGGGGGGGCTTTACACATGTCCCCACCTTTCAGCCTGTGGGAGCAGTGGCCTCTCAAGATGGCAGTGGTAGCCATGGTGGAGGAGGAGGCCATGGCAGGAAAAGGTAGGCAGGCAACGGGGGCAGTGGGAAAGGGGTGGGGGGCAGGCTGTCAGGGCGGGGAGGCAGCCACATTGTTGTGGGTTTTTAGACAGCCACCCAGCTGTCTAAAAAAAAATCCTGATTGAACCAACAACCTGATTTGTGATTTGTTTGGGAAAAATCAAAAATTTATTGTTCGTGGTCTTCCACAAACCATGAACCAAGACAAACCACCATTTTGATGGTTGGTGTCCATCTCTAATCCATAGATGTGAATAATTTCCTGCAGATGGTCCTTCAGTGTTTTTCAAGTGGTTTTTTTTTTTTTTTTTTTTTTTTTTGCTTCTCATAGATGGGTTTCTAGAAAAGGAAAGTACTGTGTTTAGTTCAGCACCTCAAAATAAAATAAAACAGTATTTCTCCAAGCATACAAATACTAGAGCTGTGGAAGAGCCCGAACTGCTTATTCAGATTCAGTCATTATTCAGTTCAGACTGATTTGGACTTGAGCTTATCATTATCCAAAATAAAAATACAAAAACCTGAATATTTGTGTTGCCCAAAATGCCAAACAATATTTCATACAAAGAAAATTCATACAAAGGAACTGTGACTGTGTGAATAATCAGACTCTTGTCTAAGTGCTACCCAGTGATGATAAAACTGTTAGGCTTCTGTTCTGCTCCTACCTCTTGTGGTTCTTTGTCTTTAAACCAGATAGGGATTGTGCCTTATATGCAATTTTTAAAAAACGAAGATAGTAAAATCTACAGAGCATCCCGATGGGAGCCAGGTTCAGAAGAGGTATGTCTCAGGATGCTATGAAACAATGATTATTGCTTTTAAAATGGCTGGCATGTATTGGTCTGTCAGTATTCAAGGGCTTGTTTCAAAGGGATTAAAGGGCAGTCTGCAGAAGTGTCTACTGAGAATTTCCAAACCATCTTATTGGTCAGTTAGCTGCCAGCAGGTTAGTTTGGAGATTGTTGGAAGACCTTCTACAGCCTGTTCTTCTCGATTCTGTTATGGTCCATAGTGATACTTGGTAAGAGTAGGAAAGGAGCAGGTCTCTCTCACACTCATCTCCTTTTGCATAATCTTATGGATGCTTTTTAACTTATTAGAGCCACTGAACTTATTGCCAAGACATACCAGCCCCCACCAATCATAAGGTCAGCAGAGGCGGTGGGTGGGAGAAATGAGATTTCTTCACAATGTGGCGGCAGTGGCTGAATGTTATTCAGGTTTCCAGATATATGGCTCTGCTAGAGCATAAGCTGTTCCATAGAACTGATATTATTACATTTTGTAACATTTAATGTTTTTGGTTTCCCCTCTGAGCCTTGCAAATGCAGTAAGGGAAAATATCTAAATGGTAGTAATCACAATGCACATTTTCACTTCACTTATTTCTGAGCACAGGAATGGATGATCTAATTAAGAAGTCTTCTTTCGTGCTACTTTAAGCAGGAGAAAATGCCACAGAAAATAAATGACTCATGGATTTCTCACTAGTAAATAATTTCATCATAATTTCCCCCATTGCTGAATAGAAATCCGATTATCAGTGAGGAGATCAGGAAATGCCACCGGTATTTGCACAAAACATTTGTATATCTCATTTTAATGTTATTTTGTTCTATTTCCATACTTAACAAGAAAGCATATTAAAGAGCTTGACAGATTTTTGTTAGTGCATCCAAAGTTAATTTTGCTGGATGAAAGCACATTAGCCTGCAGTTCTGTGGTCTTTGGGAATGGGTCTCAGAGACCCTTGACTTTGCTGGGATCCATTGTTCCAAGGATGGAGAGAAAGATCTGCTTTTGGAAAACAGAGTGGCATGGAAACCTCAGCAGCCCCGTCTCTCTGGTCTAAACTATATGTTGCAGATAGTTCAGTGCCAGGAGCTGAACTGTGTTATTGTCCCAGAGATGTGATGGAGACAGATCTTTCTAATTGAACTAATCATATTTGTTTGCAAGGACTCATCGCAAAATAAAATAAGTCCAAATCTCAAGAGGCGTTTAAAAAAAAAAAAACTTCCTGTAACAATCATACATCTTTTAGCACTTGAGGAATGCTCTCTTCTCATGGCAGATTATCTATAATGCACAATTTAACCATCCAACGTCAATGCACCCACAATCTCCCATGCCAGAATGGGGAAAGATGTATCTGAACTCTGGAGCTGACATAACTCATCTCCATCCTATTCACAACAATGGAGGGAAAACAGCAACAACAACAAAACAAAAGAGGAAGAAGAACTTGTTTTGCCCCTTCCTTTTGGCCTGCCACCCTAAACTGAGCGGGCTTTAGATTTTGCAGAGAATATTAGCTGTTAGAGTTTTCCAAACCAATGACAGTGGTACAGTGCAGTCGGGATTTACAGGGTCTAAGTCCCAGGACTTTTTGTGCAGCAGGCACTATGACATAGATAGCCCAGGAATGGTACAGTATATTGTTTCCAGCTGTCCCTGTTGTAATGCAAAGTATTTGGTTTGGCTTTGAATGGGCAATTGAGAGTTTTGCAAAAGACCTGTTCTTCATTTGCTGGCATGGGCCAATTCATCTGTCTGTAGTTTCAGACCCTCTTTGTCAGGAGAGAACTGGCTAAGAGAACTGTCATAATGAACACCCAGTCTCCCAGTTCCACTTTTGTGCAAGAATAGTGTAGGAACAGGATATGCAGTTCTAGGGGACAGCGTTGGATGACAGTGTACATCTTGCACCAGTCTCTATCAATGTCAACATATAAGAAGAGTCCCAGTATTCAGACAGTTTGTTCCAGTATTGCTGGCTATTGTGGCTCCAGGATATCTGCGGGGAGGGTGGTTATTTTGTAGTCAACTAATGAGATCAGTTTGTAAAAAGCACTGAAAGCACCAATGAAAATGGATTGCAAGAACTCAAAATATAATAGGAAATATTTTTGATAAAACTGTACTTTTCTAATTCTGTTTACATTCAAAGACCATTTAAATGCTGAATATGGACTTTCATGAATGTGTAAAATTCATAGGATTAGAATCTCTGCTTAAACATTCATTTCATCTCTACACTACATGTATTCTCAAAGGCTTTCACGGCCAGGATCCGATGGCTGTTGTGGGTTTTCTGGGCTGTTTGGCCGTGTTCTTAAGGTTTTTCTTCCTAACGTTTCGCCAGTCTCTGTGGCCGGCATCTTCAGAGGACAGGAGTCAGAACTCTGTCTGTGCTCTGTTGCAGTTTGTTGGATAGTTGAGTATGTATAGCTGTGGGAACAGCTTTTGTCCTTTTCAGGAGATTGGGGAAACTTTTGAAAAAACACAACCTACAAACAGTATTCAGGCCCACCACAAAAATACTACAAATGTTATAGTCAGCAAAGGACAAAAGGGACCCCCTCACCACTGCAAGAGTATACCAGATACCTTGTAGTTGTGGACAGGTATATATTGGAACCACAAAACGCAGCATTCACACCAGAATCAAAGAACATGAGAGACACTGCAGACTAAAACAACCAGAAAAATCGGCAGTAGCTGAACATGCCCTAAAACAAGCAGGACATGAAATTCTATTTCAAAATACTGAAGTACTGGACAACACCAGCAATCATTATGTTAGACTGCACAGGGAAGCCATTTAAATCCACAAACACCAGCAGAGCTTCAACAAAAAAAAAGAAAGTTTAAAACTCAACAAAGCCTGGCTCCAAGCACTGAAAAATACAGCCTGCAAGAGTTCAACAAACTGTACCCAGCCACAAGGACCGGTGATCACTGCACACAAAAGACCAGCTAACAACACCCATCAATCACAGTGACAGATCATCTCTCCCCCTTATCACAACAATACACCCACAACAAAAACACGCTGATCACCATAATCACCCAATCTCCTGAAAAGGACAAAAGCTGTTCCCACAGCTATAAATACTCAACTATCCAACAAACTGCAACAGAGCACAGACAGAGTTCTGACTCCTGTCCTCTGAAGATGCCGGCCACAGAGACTGGCAAAACGTTACGAAGAAAAACTTTAAGAACACAGCCAAACAGCCCGGAAAACCCACAACAACCATCTACGCTACATCTTTCACAGGTCTGCCTGGTGGGAGAAATGTTGCCCACACAGTTTCCTGTGACCTTTCAGGCTTGTCCAGTTAAGGTCCCACTGGAGGACAGCTTTACCAGGAACCATCTTAGAAACAAACTCGCTGACTCTCATTTGTTTTCCCCACTTTAACAAAAGTTTCCACTAAATGTGCACAGTTATACTTTTTGAGCTATAGGATGTGGATGCCAACAACTCAGCAATTTGCAGCAGCTGTAACCAATGGAATCCCCACCCCTTTCCTAACGACGACACATTCACATTGACATACCATCCTCTAGCTGCCCAAAATAGCCCTAAACACAGATCCATGGAGATTTTAATTGTTGGTTTAATTTAGCTGTGCTTCTTGTGTTGGTTGGGGAGCCCCCATGAGCCGAAACAGCTGTTGGCTGCTATAGTCAGCCCATCTGCTGTGGATGAAAAGAAATACATTCCACTGGAGTTGTTCTGAGCTTTGCGTGGCTATAACCTGGTCACTACTGAGTCATATTTGAGCCAATAATCCCTTATCAGATTCCTCTGGCTCTTCAACTTCCATGATTTATGGACGAAATATATGAAGTGATACTGCCTTGAGACAACATCTGTGTAGGAGAGGGAAAGTACATTGTTCTTAAGGGCTGCATCAGATTTTATTCTGCAATGAAAAAGTAAAGCCCCGTTCAGAGACTCTGGAGCTGTGAAATATTCTGCCTTTTAAGATTGCAGTCCTATAACCACTTACATGAAAGCCATCCTGAACTCAGTAGCTATAGTTTTGAATAAAGAGGAATAGGATGGGAGATGGGAAATGTTACTTTTCGGACTGTGGCTCCCAGAATATCCCAGCCAGCATGGACATTATTTAGAATGAAAGCCAATTTAATTCCTTTCCTTTATTCCTGAAAAGGGGGTACTTGTGAATGAGGATAGTAATCAACCTAGAGATGCAAAGGATGAATAGCACTTTGCTGATCCTATCCAGTCTTCCTTCCTTTTTATTGTTTGTTTTGTTTTAATTTATTTTATCACAGGCCACAGTCACACTAGAGAAATGCCTCCGAGTTTTATCGTGTCATTTGCTTCCTGTAGAGTCATGTGTTGCAGTTACTTGACATATATCCCATGATAGTGGTTCATACATTTTTTAACCATTCTGCCTTTTTTAATTAAATTAGTTGTGGTGCATTCATCTACATCCCTGCAGCAGGTCATATCCCTTTCTCTTTTTATGCATTTCTCTGCCTCCCCCCTTTTTTTTTTAAAATTGTGCGGGCAAATCAGTGTGTTGACAAAATGCCCTTGCTGGCCACATACCAATCTGGGCCATTTTTTTCCTGTTTCTGTGCTGCGTTACCTCAATGCTGGAGAACCCACAGCCCTTTTGACAGAAGCATACCGATATGCTAACATTCCTATTTGAAAATTATTTTTTAAAAATTAAGGGGTCGAACAACAGCTGCTGCTGCTGCTGGTGGGATCACATGCCAGATGTAAAGGAAATGAATTGGTTTTGTAGTACACATTCTATAGAATGAAACATGGCACAAATATAGTAGTAGCCTCCCAGTGGCCTGGATTTGATGCAGAGATGGCACAGAGGGGGAACAAAAGAATCTGTAATGGCTGTGTGTTGTCTGACACACACATCCCAAAAAAGGGTCAAAAGTCATGAGAAGTAACTCAGAAAAATTTTGCTGGTGTGACCACAGCCTAGAGAAAGAACACAAACTATCAAATCATGAAACAACAGAAAATTATGACATCAAAAGAATGAAATGAATAGTGAAGTATAAAAGAGATATTTTAACAAAGAAAGCAACTGTAGGACAATTAGATGAATTATACTTTCTGTTTATACTTGAATAGGTGTCTAAAGAATAGCAAGATACACAATCAGGAATTACCACATTCAGTACAATTAAATTTACGCTTGAAGGGAGTCAGAGTTTCTATTAAATCCTTGCACAATCTTTGATGTTGTTGGCAATGAAGTTCTCACAGCTCATTGGCAGAAGTTGGAAGAAGTCCTTTTAAGTTACTCTAGTCATCCTGGCAGGAAGGTCCAGAGCATTGTTACAGGTACTTTATAGCTTCCACCTCATTACTTCTAGCAGGGGGCCCAGTCCAATTGTACTGATTGGCCCCAAAACACCAAGTGAGCTAAGGAAGGAATTGAACTTGGGTTCCCAGGTCTAATATTCTAATTGTTAAAATATACTGGGTCTCCCAGATCAGTGGTTAGTGCTGAGTTGAAACAGACTTGCAGGAAAAAGTGCAATGATTAATTTACATAATATGCATATTTGCATAATATGTACATAACTTACCTACACAACTATGCACAATATGTAAAATAGGATATCCAGATACAGAGAATGGGAATACCTCAATCCTAACTTGGATCAGCAGTAAATTCTTACTAAGAGACCACCTGAAAAGTGATAGCAATGGACCACTTAAAGTATTTACAAAAGGAAATAATGGAGGCTGCTCCAGTGTCTTGTGTTTAAGATCATGAGCCCTTCACTAGCCTGCTTGATCAGTTAGCTTGTCAAATCAGCCTGATCCTGTGCTAGCAGGCAAACAATTGTAATCACGTGTGTCTAACTAGACATTTGTGACTGCTACAGCCTTTCAGTGTCCCCCCAATTGAATGGGGCTCACAGTGCTGTGGTGGAGCTAGGGCTCATACTTCAAAGCCCTGGGATGTTTTGAGGAGACACACATCCACTTTTCCCTGTACCCTCTGAGCTTAGCAATATTATTACAAGAGATCCCTGTTTTGATGCAAAGTATTTGAAATATTTTTGGTGCTGAATCAACCATTAAGATCAATTAACTTTACAAAAGATCTGTTATACAGTGGTTGACATAAACTAACCCAGCTGCCAGCATGTTTGGATTCTCATTATAGGTGGAACACAGATAGAGACTTTTATGATGAGCAGCAGCACCTGTGCTTTTATATTTATCACTAGAGCATTGCTCAGAGCAGTCTGCAAGACACAATTTGAAAGTTACTTTTTGAACTGTTGTAACATCATTTTTCTACACTGCTAGATGTGGGGGTGTATGACAGATCTATTGGGGATATGGGAGATTTGTGACTGTTTATGGAACACTTTGCTGCAGTAGGTTATGATTTTTGGCCAGGAGGGTCCAGTTTTCAAATGCTATGAAACAAACATCTTTGGTCTGATTCTCATAAACCTCTTGCAGGGATAAACTAAACATTCAGGACTAAATGTTTCCTGGTCTCCACTAGCATTATGATCTCAAAGTCATGAAGTTTAAGGCTATCCAATTGTACAGGGCAAACTGCACCCGTCTGTGTGAAACTAGGCAAGCAAGCATCCAGGCAGTATCCGATCAATAATCAGATGTTTGGATTTATTTTGCCTTTGGAAAGGAACAGCAAATATGCTTCAGAATGAAATTATGAAACTGAACCAATTTAGCTAGACATTGGAGGATGCTTTCCTGGAGAACTTTTACAGTCCTTGAGGAAGGGGTTTTCAAATGTGTTTTGGCTTCTCTCTGATGAAGACATCCCCAAATGAAAAATGAGCCATATAAATATTTAAAGAGCAATAATAGGAAGGGAGGAAAGCACATCATTATTACCAGGGGAAAAGTAAAAGAGTCAGAACTGTTTAGCTGGGAAGTCAGGAGCATCTCATTGGCTGTGCAGAATGACCAGATCTTAAACTTGGCACTGTCATCCTTTTCGATGCTCAGAGAAGTCGGAGATATTAAACACGGGCTTGAGAGCATTTTGTTTGGGATCTACCCCAGTTTATCTAAAACTTTAAATACTGTGACCAATATTGTGTTGCTCAATGTAGCAAATTACACTAGAGTAGGCCTATTGAATCAATTGTGATTTGGAGAGTCAACTCCTCCATGAGTTCCATTGATTCACATGGGCTTACTTTAACTACAACTTAACTATGCAATAATAAGTCGCAATTACAGTAGGTCCATTTGAACCAATTGAGCATACAGAGCAGTTTGATTCACCACATGCCCAATGATTCAATGAGCCTACTCTAGTGCAATTTAATGTGTTAAAACCCAAAAATGTAGCCACTGAATTTCCATGTTCAAATGGAAATAATATAGCTGTCTAGGAAGAGGGGATAAATATATTCCCAAAGTTATACACATTTAGATAAAACTTGGGTTCATCATTGAGAATTTTTGCAAATTAGGGAAACCACCAGTTTGGGGCTTATGGTAGTAAGGCAAGTGCACACTCTACATTTAGTTTAAAAAACTGTTCCATACTGATGCCACACCTCATGCCATGATGCTAACAACTAGCATTATTTACTACATTATTGACTGCCATCATAAGAGTCCTGTTCAGAGTCTGGACAAGTTACTCCTTTCGGTGACATTTTTAGAGTCCCCTAGAAAGTAGTCAGTGTCATGCTGAATAGGAGATCCTGGGGTTATAGTCCAAAAAAGTAACTTACCTAAACTTTGACCTCCTCATCATTGCCATGTATCCCATGTAAAATCCAGAAACAAGAGTGGGTGTTACTTTTTAGACCACTAAAGTCTCACAGAAAGGCAGGACTCTTCATCGGAATCCCCTGAGGTGAAGTCTGTAGCCTCATTCTGGTTCAAAAAAGGTGCAGCCTCCATTTTCTAAACTAACTTCAAACAAGAGAGCCTGGCCCTAACACCTGGCAAACATGATTTGGGGAAATTTTCCAAGTTCTAGGATGCCTGCCATCCTGCAGGACTTAAAACCTAGCCTGTCTGAGATTATAGTGGTCTTTTTTAAAAAAATCCAAACCAGGATCCCAATGATCATATCATATTTATATGCCAGTGTGGGCAGGTCCTCAGTTGATGAACCTTATTCCCCAAACCTGTTCAGCACCTGAAGTTGGGAGGAAACTCTGGAGCAGATTCACTGCTGCCACAAAATTGGAGTTGCCAGTTTTGCTGACCATGTAGACTGCTGCCTGAATGATGCAAAAAAGGGAAAGGCTATGTGGTTCTTGTGCAAAATCTGAAAATAAAGGTAGGTGATATTTTTGAAAGATCACTATAATCTCAGGCCCTTAGATAACTCTTATAAAGTCTGGACTAAAATCTTGAACAGCTTCATTACCCCCACAAAACTAGAGTTACCGGCCTGGAGATGATTCTTGCTACTAGGATACTAGTTTGTGCAGCATCCCCATGAGGATCATAGCATATTACGCACCAGTCATTAGATGCCTGCTTCGCACATGGACAAATATTTTGAAAACAGTTTCCCTATGGAATGACCCAATGATCCCAGAGAATGTCCAGACTCCAGAACAAGGGAACTCCACATTTCCTGCGGATCTTAAATAACAATGTGGACTTCTGTGAATAACACTATATAAAACATATTAATCTTTCTCTTTTTCTAAAAAAGCTACAGCTCTCTTAATGTGGCTCTAGGCCATAGCATGGAAGCAGTAATCCCCAAAATTTGGGGGGTGGGGAAATTAAATTCCCACTATCCCCCAGCAGTAATGGCTAACACCCATGCTGTCTATGGGAACTGAAACTCAGAAAAGCAACTTTTCTAAGTTCTACCTTAAATCCTGTGATGAGAGTCTGAGGACATTGCAAGAGAAATGAATGTCGGAAACCACGTTTTTCTTTTTACCTGTCATATCACAACTCTAAAAGATGGCCAGTTATATAGCATTACAGAGTACATGAATAAGCTTAACTGTGCCATCTATAAAGATTGTTGGGAGTGGATATGTTAAATACTATAGAGGCCCATCCTTCCCAGTTCCATAGCAATAGTAATGGCCTTTAAGCATTCCTTCAGCATGAAGGAGATATAGCACTCTTCATGGGTTGAGAGGTTCAGTCAATTATTAAGTCTGAAGAGATGGAACCTTGAATGATAATGAGGGACAGTGTGACAGCTTAAGTTAATAAAGCTAAGTACTGAAACTTCCCTGTTAAAGTGGGACAGGTAGCAGAAGTACATTTCAGAAAACTGCATAAGAGCCCTGCCTATGTAGTGCCAGGGTGATTCAAAATATCTTCAAAATAGTGTTCACCCATGTTATCCTTCCTCAAAACCAGAATGTCTAGATTGTCACTATATTCGCACTATTTTCGCTTCACTTGTTGGTGTCATTCACACTGAATGTGACAATATTTGCCCCTTCATACTTTCACCTATGAAGATTTTTTTTAAAAGACTGCTAATAAACTAATTGGTGCATTATGTCAAAGCTGACTTTTAAATTCCCAGGTGCTGTCTGGTCTATTTGACATTATGTTTCCATTTCTTTTCTTTTCTTTTTTTCTGAAGGCAGTTAAAAATGAACAATAGCTTGTTTCACGTCCTTGGAGAGACGTTGCTTTTGTATATAGATTGGTTTTTAAATAAGTGGCTCCTCACTAGATAAAAGCCAGGACAGAGTGGTGATTACAAACAAAACATTGCTTAGCACTTGTTGCTAAGATACAGGAGAGCAAAGGTGCCCATGGCTAAAGAGCAATTGTTCCAGAGACTCATGTTATCATCTTACC
Organism: Intellagama lesueurii; assembly: GCA_037013535.1. Taxonomy (NCBI): domain Eukaryota; kingdom Metazoa; phylum Chordata; class Lepidosauria; order Squamata; family Agamidae; genus Intellagama; species Intellagama lesueurii. The sequence goes on from JBAJHW010000004.1 coordinate 200,483,881, forward strand.
ATATTAAGAAATTGGATTTTCCCCTCTCAAGAGTTGTATGTTATCCTGGTATATATTACCTTTTGATTAAGTATTTATTATTCTCAGTGTCCTTTCAGACCACCCAGATCTGGAACAAGAGGAACATGGGAAGAGATGAGGAAATCTGTGAGGGAAAAATCGCAACCACAGTGCAGCCTTGTTTGGATGTTCTTTGCTTTGCTTGCCAATAAATCAGGCACTGAAATCTCTGCTTATACCTTATTTATGGTTTTATTTAATATCCAGGGTAGGAATATATGTAGGATGCTTAATGTGTTGTCTTTATTTGAATAATGAATAAAGCTCTTGATGCATACATGCCGTACATAAGGGATTCTTTTATTTCTCTTGAAAGATGAACCAAAGGTTACTAGGACTACAGTGTTTAATTGCTAAGAAAGACACATGGTAGTTAGAGGAACTCTCCTAGTTTGAATACCAATTAACCAAGATATATCCTTGAGTAACTTAATTCTTCATTACAGAAGGACTTCTGTCCTTTTAGAGAATGTCTAAAACACAAATGATTCTTATTTACAAAATAGGTGTGAATGAAAATTTTGTTTCCTTCACATGCCTTCTTTGATGTAAACTTTCACTGGCATTTGTATGTCAAATAGTCTGAGAAATGTTTCATCCAATAGCATCACAAGTAGACATGGGCTATTCATATTCGTATCCTTGGGGGTACGAATATGAATAGTGGCACCACAGGTGCCATGGAGGCCCATTCCCTCCCCCCAGAACTGGACAGTCCACTCAATATTCACTGCGTGGCGCTCAGCTCCATCATAGTCATGCCAATTGTGGAAGGATCCTGGCTGGCTCTTCCCTGTCTCCCCGTGCAGCTGATCACTGTGGCATGGAGGTGGGATGAGGCGTCTCCCCACTAGAGATGGGGGTAGTCATATTTCTACATGAATATCCCCCCACAGGTGGAGATAACAAGGGTTATCGTTGCCCATGGGGCCGGACTGTCCACTCATGATTACGCCACTGCCAGGAGCTGCATGGAGCCTTCCTATCGCTCCGTTGCTCATGATGGATTAGCCACTCTGTGACCTGGCAGAAAGGCTCATCATCCCACCTTCTGCCAGTACTGGCTAATCTATCACAAGCAACGGAGCAATAGGAAGGCTCCATGCAGCTTGCGGCAGCAGCGTAATCGTGAGTGGACAGGGGGATTCGTCTACGAATACCCCCATCTCTACTCCCCACTCAGCCAATGAGTGGTCGGCTGCGTGGGGAGGTGGGGAAGAGCCAGACAGGTTCCTTCTGCAATTTGTGTGATGATGACAATGGAGTTGAATTCCACGTGGTGAACAGTGGAATGTCTGGAATGTCTAGAACAGGATATGAATACAAATTTTTGTTGTTATATGAATACAAATAGCCCATGTCTAATCACAAAGGCTGTCAGCAGTCAATAGAAAATTCAAAGGAAGCAGCAATTTTTAAACTGTAAAAGGGACCAGAACTTGGTGAAGACTGCTTTTTGCTTTAGCCGTTCCTTGTGGGATTACTATGTCCTGAGCTCCTGGTGCCCTCCATCTTGAATTGATGTCTGGTTGCCTGTCAACCTGCCTGCTTTCTGTTCCTCCATCTTGGATCCTTTCCTTTTTAGGTATTCTCTCTCTCTCTCTCTCTTTTGACACTTTGCTATTTTAGCTTATTATTGCTGCTGCCTGTCAAGCCTGCCTGCTACAACTGCTACACACAAAGAAGAGAAGAAGAAAAACATCAAGTGCTGGAGGGGAGAAATCTCCCCATACTCTATACGTTTTTATTGGGAGGGGGCTTCTTCTTAATCTTCTTCTTGCTTTCATTTGCTTGTTTCTTTTCTTGTTTTTTTTTCCAAAGAGGGGAATGAGAGTTTTCTTTGTTTTTTTCCTCTCCCCTTTGTGTGCTCATGTGTGAGTGCTTTTTTTGTTTCATTATTTTTTAAAAAAATGTTATTAGGTTAATTTACTGTGTTTATTCTGCTATAGTTACGTGGAGATTTTTTGGGAAAGTTGTGTTTGCTTCTGTGGGTGTGTGAGGGACAAGGGGTAGACTTTATGTACCAGGTGAATGTGGATGGTGGTGGTGGTTGGTTGGGCACAGCTTTGGGTCCTTTTCTTTTGTTGGTGCTGATGTTGTGTCATTGTTGGTTGCTTGGTGAGTGGCTGTCTCTGTGTGCCATGTAGCCAGTGCCTCGGTTGTTTGCTGCCTCCCTGCCTTTATGCTAGTGCACCCTGGGGATTTGTTGTACTAAGTGAATGGCACTGAACTCATATTGCTCTTTTCTTTTTCTTCATATACTATTTTCTGACTGGTACATTGGTTCTTTGTTGCCTTACTGGTATTATAAAGTGGTTTTAAGGGTACTTTAGGGTTTCTGGAATGCTGGAAAACATGAAATGTGGAAACACAAAATGAATGACTCCAAAGAGCTTTTCTCTTTCATGTAAAGCAAAAGGACTGGTACACATATGACATGAAAACAAAAAAGGGATCCCCTGAAAGAACTCAAAACAAAAGAAATATGAAAGATTTCACCATGAGTATCACTATCCTTCACTTACACTCCAAAATACTAAAGCCATTCTATCATTTCTGCTACTTTATTTTGCAGATACATAGGCCAAGCTGTATGTGTTTGCTCTGGTCCCTCCCACTCCAGCTTATGGCTTTCAACATATTGTCATTGAGAGAATGCAACCTTTAGCAATCTCTCCCTCATGTTCCTTAGAGGCTTGTAAAGATACATTAGGGAAATTCACTTTTAAGTGAAGCATTTTAAATTTTGAACAGCTAGTGTACTGTATTGTTCTGTTCCTGGGGTGCTACAGAGAAGGAAACGGAAGACAGAGGAGAAACAGGAAAGTGGCTTCACTCCCACGTCCCAGCTGCCAGGCATCTGAAAAGTGGAGTGGGGGAGAACCTTTTCAATGGAGAGGGGCTGAACGGCACTGTCAACAGGATGCTGCTGTCGCTTCTTCCAAGGGAGCAGAGAGACATCCGTACTGTTTTTAAATCAATATTGCAGACAAGAATTACCTTCAGATGAAAAAAGAAAACAAAACAAAAAAAACCAAAAGCAAAACAAAGAACCCAAACTTCAGATGCTACTTGTACATTTCGCCAAGCAGCAGTGTGGGCACATGCTTGCTTTATTATGATTTATCATGTGTAGAGTTTTTATTAGAGATGGGGACAAATTTAAAAAATGGCAATTTGTTTTGATCCGTTATTCATGAAGGTTAACGGATCAACAATATGAATATATGAATATTCTTCGATGAATCGACGGATCGATCCGTTGATTCGTCTGCACTTTAAACTGCTAGAAAACTGGCCACTAAGCACCTAGAGACACTGGATTTGCAGGGAAGCTTCTGCAGATGCTTTTCTACAACTCCTGAAAGATTGGTGAACATTGGATCACGGACCCCCGAGTTATATAGTCACAAAGCGGACACCCCCCAGGAAAGCTCCCCCCGGGTACTTAGAGACTCCAGAATTACAAAGGAGCTTCCTATGTCTTTCCCCAACACACCTGCCAACTTTGGTGAAGATTGGGTATCGGACATCCGAGTTATTCACCCACAAATTGGGTCCCCCCAGGAGAGTTTACCACATGGCACAGAAGCCCATTCTGCCTACCGGCCGCTGATCAACTGATCAGAAGCCGATAGGCAGCCACCCCACACACACACAGCCAGCCACCCCAACAGCCCACCCCCACACCCCCTTCCTTTCCCTACCTTAGCCCCCACCCCACTCCCACCGACACCCCCTTACCATAATAGCTGCTGCCAGGTCTCCATCAGGCCTTCACAGCCATGGCGTGTAAATAGGGAGACTGGCTGCCCTTTGCAAAGATGGCGGCTGCAGCTTCATTTAGGGTAGGGAAGCTGCAGCTGCCATCTTTGCAAAGGGCAGCCTGGATTCCCTTAAGGCAGGCTAAGGGAATCCAGACTGTCCTTTGCAAAGATGGCAGCTGCAGCTTCCCTACCCTAAATGAAGCTGCAGCCACCATCTTTGCAAAGGGCAGCCAGTCTCCATTTTTACATGCGTGGCTCTGAGGCCAGAAGACCTCGGCAGCAGAAATTAAGGTAAGAGGGTGTCGGTGGGGGTGGCGTGGGGTGGCGTGGGCCTAAGGTAGGGAAAGAAAGGGGTGGGTAGGCTGTGTGGGGTTGGTGGCTGCCTTTCTGCCACCGATCAGCTGATTGGCGGCCGGTAGGCAGAATTGTGTTTTTTTGTTTGTTTTGTTTTTTAATACGAAGTACGAATAAAAATGGGTAAATATTCATCCCTTCGTATTCGTGGGGGTCTCTGGAACCCACAAATACGGATCGACGAATATTTAACGAATCAGCTATATTTGTCAGAAAAACCGATCCGTTTTTATATTCATCCCCATCTCTACTTTTTATATATATAATATGTTTCTGCAGCAATCTTGTGAGGTAGGAGTAGACAAAGAGATTTCTTTATGGCATCTCCTGGAGCCTCAGAGTCAAACAGAAGCTTGTCTAGCACTAAGAATAAAGAAATAGGAGGCTCATGGTGTAGTGGTTAAACTGCTGTACTGCAGCCAAATTGTGCTCACAAGTTAGGGTTCAATCCCCGGTAGCCAGCTCAAGGTTGACTCAGCCTTCCATCCTTCTGAGGTCGGTAAAATGGGTACGGGGGGGGCAATGTGTAGCCTGCATAATTAACTTGTAAATCACCCAGAGAGTGCTTGAAGCGCTATGGGTCGGTGTATAAGCAGCACCCTTTTTTTTGCTTTTTTGAAATCTGAAAAACATTACAAAAAGCTTCCAGATTTTAAGGTTACAGTCCTTGGCATTTAATCCTGTTGGGATTTATTTATAGGTGAAGCTGTATAGGCTTGCACTATCTGCCTACTAATCTAAATGTATTCTAACCCATCTGTACTGTATTAGTTCATAGTACATTTCAAAATATTCTACACATTTAAAAAAAATCAAACTTTCAATCTCTCATATGACTTTCAATCTCTCATATGACTAACTGGGGAAGACTCACTGTTATCCAAGAGTCCTTAATATGTTGTTGGACTGAGGGTAATTTCTCTGATTTTTCTAATATTTCCATACTGGAATTCTTTCTGCAGTACATACATTCTGGTTTTTGTTTGTTTGTTTATTATTTTGGTTTTGGTTTTGCACCAGCTTTTTGACATAGATCCTGGTTCCTGTCATTAATGGATCAATGGATATGCTTAAAGGCATAATATGGCATTTTTCATCTGCCTCATGTTTTTAAATTTATTAGAAATTTCTGAAATAGAACCATTGTACAATATTGGTGAGAAAAATCTTGACCCACATCACTAGCACCTATCAGGTTCTAATTTAGGTTAAATCTTATTGTGCATATATTTTAAAATGGCTCTCTCACGTTCCTGCCCCTTGGTTGTTTCACCAAACAAAGGCACAAGCTACGTGTCATTCAGCTGCCACCAGTTGATTACATCAACGTTATTCACTATTAAAGACAAAGGTCCAGTCAACATGTCATTTAAAAACCAAGAAGAAATTGTTTATTGTTACAAGAAATAAAAGTTCAGTCAGTGTTGTTAGCTCTCAACTAAAACAACATTCCTTTCTATTCTCTACCACCTTCCCAAACTCTCTCTCTCAACTCCAAACTCCCAAACTCAAACTCCCAACTCAAACTGCCTTCTCCTCTTCTAATCTCCCTCCTTTTTCTTCTCCCTCCTTAACTCCGCCCCACCAATTCCCATTGGAGCATGCAAATCTCAACATGAATATTAATAAGCAGGGTGAATGCTACAGGCTCCTTGTCAGAATAACATAAGATGAAATTCTCATTCATTAGCCAGATATTGTTTCTTATTTTGGGAGGTATTTGCAATTTTGATCTTTAATACTTAAAATGAACAATATCTGTGCAATGAAATATTTCACATATGCATTTCCCTGAACATTTACTTTGAGTTTTGAGCTGTATTCTAGGCAAACTTTCCTGGGGATAAGCACCATTAGATGTAGTGCAATACTAATTTCTAAGTTACCATTATTTTTCTGGCTGCACATTCTTATCTTCTAAATTATTCCAATACTATACTATTTATGGTGACGGTTGAAATTGGTGAAGTAGGGTCTTGTGAGTAGTAATACTACCTAGCATTCATCAAAATCACTTTTGACAGGTGTGCCGCCCCTGTGAGGTGGGACAAAGGGTCAAGAATCGACCCGGGGCCCTCCTCCTGGGTGGGCGGGGCTTTAGGGTGACGTAGGGAGTTGGTGAGGCAGCTGTGGGCCTATAGGAGGGGTTCATAGATGCCGGGGTCCCCTGTGACCAGAGCGCGGCCTCAGGATTGGCCCCTGAAGTGACGTGTCGCCCCCGTGGCCCTGTCGGCCAATGGGGAGAGGTTGGAGGGGTTTGGCTAGAAAAGGGGTGGCCGTAGGGCATGCCTTGGCATGCCCTTAGGCCGCCTGGGGCTGAAACTCCACAGCGGTTGCTGAAACGCCACAGCGGTGATTTTGGGGGCCTTCTGTGCGTGCTTGCCGCTCTTTGCAGAGACCGGTGCAGCTTGGAGAAGATGGAGGACAAGGAAAACCAGCTCCCCGGGACAAGCCAAAAGGCACCGGTGAAAGCCAAAAGGCGCGTGCGCCCCCAAGGTTACTACCAGGGGCTTGTGGGTTTTTCCAAGCCCCTGTGCCCCTTAGGACCCCCTGCAAGTCTCAGGGGGATGCTGCCTGAAGACCCAGAAAATCTAAGAAGAAAATGCAGGTCTGCAGAAGACATATTCGTATTTACCGCAAAGCCGAAGCAGAAGCCGAAAAGCACAAGAAAGCCGGCCTGCACCCTGATGTGGGGTGATGAGAAGGATGATGGGCTTGAGTGTGATTGTGGGCAATGGTCAAAAAGAGCTTTACAGAAGCCAACCGGTGATGCCCTGAAATCAGCAGAGGACGTGGATGGCTGTGTGCTGGCGAAACCGGGCTTTGCAGGGGATGCCGATGGCCCTGAGGATCAGATGGTGGAAGAGGTTTCAGATGAAGGCTTTGAGAGTGATGCAGAGCATCAAGTCAGCCAGGTAAGAGCATTTTCTAAAAGCTATAGTTATGGGTATGTTAGGGGTTTTAAGGTCTTTAAAAAACCTTACTAAAGGGTTGTTTCATTCTCACCCACAGGAGAAGGCTTGAAATGATGAGGATGATGAGCTTGAGTGCGATTGTGGACATGGGCCAAACAGAACTGACCTGAAATCAGCAGACGATGTTGTTTCATTCTCACCCACCGGAGAAGGCTCGGGCTGCTGAGGATGAGAAACTGCCCTGCATGAATAAATGGAAAAATTAACTGGGGCCGCCTTATAACTATGCTAGTCTTCTGTGGATGTCTGGCGAAGACCCTGCAGAAATCCTACAGGACCCTGTCAAGCAAGGACCTAAATTCTCTGACACAGTGTATGACAAACTATATTATGAGGAACCAAGCAAAGTGGCTTCTTCAAAACGGCGGCTGAATAAGTACCATCCAGAAATATCCCTATTTATCTAAAAGAAAAGCAGCATTACTGTGAGATTTTTCTAAACCAATCCATTTTCTACTGATAGGGTGCTAATCTGCAAAGACATAAACACTACTGTCGCGTCCACCCAGTGTCCCTTGTTTGTCCTCCCCAAACACAGGTCCACCCTCTGGATGCGTTTCCTCTTTTACCCCTGCCACCAGTGAATCTATCATCCACACTGTATCAAATATGTATCTTAGACACGTGCTGCCAAATATAATTGGTTTATTTATCTTTCAGGTTTGTAAATCACATAAGCAAATCACATATGTTCTTTTATTGCTGTTTAGGATCAATCATTAAACTTGGATTGGATTATACGTTTGCTTGCATGTATTTATTCACAATAACCACTTCAACAATATTCTTTGGCTATCTGTCTATTACTTATTACTTTTAACTCTTTCCTATTCTCTCTAACAATCCAACTTTCCACTCTCTCTTTTAACTCATCAAATCCTCCTCTCTAACTGTCTCTTTTTTTTATTATTATTATTATTATTTTTTAAACATAAACAAACATACAAAACAAACACAAACATATATACGGGGAGATAATTTCATGTATCCATCTAGCATATAAATCTGACTGCATAAACCATCTTGCCCTACCAAACATATTTAGGCCATATCCATCTAATATATAATTCTGACTACATAAACCATATTACCCTACTAAGCATATTTAAGCCATTATTAAGCTCATAGAGTAACTTCCTAGCTTTATAATAATTAACATACGTATATTGTCTAATGTACAAACTTAAATCTATATTGATCTTATATTCAAGCCACTCTTAATTGCGTATTCCAAACTATAATTCATATATTACTTAGTGTCTTCATGTTTCTGACTTATCATCAATACCTTCTAAACAATTATACTCAGAATATATAATCTAATTTAAGCATTATCTATACTTATCAACCATTTAAAACATTCAGCAAGTAACTTTCCAATTTTTGTTGTATTTCTTAGCTCCATGTATAGACCAGGGATTTCTGATTACTTATAGCCTTGTGAATCTAGGAATTCATTTCCTACATTCTTTTTACTAGCTTTTAAGATGCCATCTATAAGGTCTCTATAGGATCTTTCACCTGCATACCCCTCTATCCAATACTCATCATAAGCAATTCTAATTTCATCATTAAGGTAACTTATCCACACACACACACACACACACAAAAGCTCTAGGCCAGGTCAATACATTTCTCAAAAATCCCCACTTTTGCAGGTAAAAAGACAATATATACCTAATCTTGTCTATATAATCAATATAGTAATTCACTCATATTTAATCTCTATATATGTACCATAGAAACAAAAGCTTCTAATACTGTTATTCTTCATTAACCTTTCTAAAATTCATAATTACATATGCTTATCTGCCATTTAGATTCTCACCTAGCCAAAATTGTTCATAGTGTAATTATTCATATTGCTTTATGTGTAACTATATATCTCTCAAAACCAAGAAATTTTAAGCATTTAATCCGCAGGTTACTTTTCCCCTTTTCATTTTTGCTTCTCAGCTCCAGTATCATACTTCCGGGCTTGCTCCCCTTTTGCCAGTTTTAAAATGCCATCTATGAAATCTCTTTAAGGCATTTTCTATTCGATTTACTAATTTCCTCCCAATATAATCAATATCTTGATTTTGGAGCAACACAGAGCTATCCGATCTCTGATCACAAATTTCTGCCTTTAAATTCACCCATGCTTTCCCTTTTACATTATTTTCCATCAAGGTAATCTCAATATGCTTCCCCACCTTGTCCCCACCCCTCCTTTCCTCATTTTTAAATATTTCATTCTGCTTTTTTTAAAAAAAAGTTTTTCTCTCCCTCTCCGGAGGTAAACATTTGATGAATTCAAAGCAGTCAGTCGTTTTGTCTCCGGTCTCCTTCTGCTCAGGAACAGTAGATTCTTCCTCTCTCTCCGACGATGGTAGTTGTTCAGAAAATTCAGTAAATACAGTCTGTTTGTATCCTGTCTCTATCTTAGTGTCCAAGCCAAGAAGTATTGTTTTTATATCTGTCTCCAGTTCTGAAACTTGAGCCTTGATATGATTTATAAGATTGAATTGAAATTCCTGAAGACAGCATACAAGAAAAGTCTCCATTTTAAAGTCCCAATAATGAGTCTCACCCTCAATTTCCCCTCCCTGCTCCTTGGCCAGAACAAATTCCGAATCTTGCGGAGAGCACTCTGGTCATAAAAGTGACTATTTGATTTATAATCCCCCTTAATGGCTCAAAGTAAAGTTCCATAGATTAAGTTGTTCATAGTCATTCAGAATTCTCAGGCTTCTAATTTATAAAAAGCCAAATCTTAGGAAGGGAGGGTTAAGGTGGAAAAGACAATTAGTTTCGCTTTCTCAGTTCTATCAGTTATGGCGCAGTAAAAAAAAAACCTCCAACACTGCCAAAGATTCTCTGCCGCTTAAAGAGATCTATCTCCACATTCAGCTTCCAGGAAAAACCCAAAACATCTGGTCTGTTACTTGCCGTAAAAATAGCTGTTCAACTTCTGTTCATGCAGTCAGATCATAAATCTTCATTTCTCCCCCTCTCTGGGCAGCTACACACCAATTTATCATGGCAACTTGACGAGTCAGTTGCAATTAAGGAAAGAAAACTCCCGAAAAAAGCAGATTGCAAGTCTGAATTCTCCGGCGTCTCCAGCTTCCCTGCTGCAAGCCCACTTCTCCTGTGGAAAACTTGCCCTCCCTTTCTCGGGGGGTCCGCTGACTCGGAATAAAACCCAGGGGTTCTCAGAGCCCTGAGAATTCCCCTGTTCTCGCTGCCCGTTGCTCCGCCCTTCCTTCCTCTCTAACTGTCTCTAACTGTCCTCCTGATCCTGCCCCTCCTGTCCTATCATAGGCTCCTGCACTTGAGCTCCATATGATGGACAGGAGTGACGTGGGCATTCTGCCACAGCTACTTTCCCTCTCTCTCTCTCTGTTGCAGGAAAATGGACTAAATATGCTTGTTGTTAGACAAGACATGAAACTACACTCAAGGTTCTCCATACTCTGCAAAAGGCTGCTAAGTCTTGTGTTACCTAAAACCTTTTTCTGTGTCTTGCAATAAAATAAAATATATACAAAGGCGCTGTCCTGCTCACTGTGATATTTTAAAACATAAGTCTTTCTAAGGGTTGAGTGTCTACAAGGGAACAAACCCAAAGTTACATTTTCCCCTTTATTTTAAGGATCAAATCCCAATAGTTACATGCTTTTTCTAATGCTAAACATAACATAACAAGTCCTTTAAAACAGATAAGCTCTTACCTGTTTGCTGAGATCTTAAAGACCTATGGATCTGGGCTTTGGTGACCATTTTCTATAAAAGAGGGGTGAGAGAGTAAGAGCTATCATGCCTATAACAGACAACCCAAGCATAAAAAAGTAAGGTTGGTAGGGTCCTAAAGGACCAGACAGTCCAAACCTCTGATCAAGGCATGATTACAAGCAAAGGAATACAAGCTATACTACACTGAAATAAAATCTTACATTTGAAGCAGCTAGGCAATAAGATACTTACATGTGCCATATTTTTCAGCCGTCAGGAAGCACTTCTCAGCAACAGGTTGATCGCAGAAGAGGGAATGTGTGGTGATCCTCTAGAGAAGCCCCCCAGTTTTATACAGTTTTCTATGGGAACCTGTATTTATGATACCTAAAATCTAATTGCCTTGCCAAATGTTCAGAGGGCAACCAGAAAATTTGTTTGGAACAGAATGCTTAAATATTTTTCCAAGCTAATTGACTTACCCTTGTTTTCCCAGATCCCCTTTCTCTCTCTCTCTCTCTCTCTCTCTCTCTCTCTCTCTCTCTCTCACACACACACACACACACCCTTTGCATGCCATTAACCAACAACCCTCCCATTCTTCAACAATAATGCTGCAGAACAGAGCCTTTCAAAAAGTATACATGTTTACCATGTATTCTATTAATATTTCTGTAAATCAATGTTAGAATTGTAATATTAAATTTCCCTAGATGGATGCTTGCTATAGGGTGTTTTATTTACTTTTAAAATAAGAAACCCAACTTTTCGGATGTGGTACAGGAGGTGTTTACTGCATTTTGTAATTTGCAGAATGAGCAACAGCGGTTGAAAATTGGTTAAGGTGATGATGTAGCAATTTTACTTGGTAAATCTTCAAAGATCTTCGAGTACACATCAGTGTGGAATCAAATAGAATACATGGTGGAAATACAACTTAACACTCTCTAAAAACACTGATGTACACATTGTCTTTAAGTTGCAACCTTGACAGCTCTCTGACACTGGTGTTACTGCACATTCTCAGGTAAAAGCCAAGGGGGTATTGTGAAGCATTCAGTTTCTTTGATTAATTTTATTAGCAATAACAAACATTTTCATGTCCCTTCTCAATCCTATGCCACCTTGGGCTTGATATATATATGATTAAGCTTTTGCATGTGTTTTTTTATTATTGTTGTGCTTATACATTCAGCCTGGGAACCTGTGTTTACTTATGATACCTAAAACTAATTGCCTTGCCAAATGCTCAGAGGGCAACCAGAAAATTTGTTTGGAACAGAATGCTTAAATATTTTTCCAAGCTAATTGACTTACTCTTGTTTTCCCAGATCCCTTTGCCTAATTGTGTTGTCTTTTCTCAATTACCCACAAATACAACAAATGCTGCTGAAGCCTGCTTAAGGGGAGGATACAGAGGCCTTTTATAAATATAGATCCTCTGAAAACCAATAAATTTACCCAAAAGCAGGGCTTCTAAAAATATTTCTGAATAACAACTGCTTGGGGTGTGTGTTAATAATCTTTAATGGCTACAATAGGGCTTTTTCTGAGGCTGCTATATTTTAAGCAGGAAAAGCTTTTGAGAACTGCTGAGTTCCAGCCTCTTTGCATAATTGTGTTTTCCCTGGGAAGCAAAAGGCCTCCTCAGGTGTTTAAACATTTTTCCCCAACCCCTTTGCCTAATTGTGTTGTCTTTTCTCAATCACCCACAAATACAACAAATTCTTGCTGTGCCTACGTGTGATCTGTCCCATGGGAATAAACTGTCATTAGCCAGGCCACTTTTGGGGTAAATTTCCCAAAAGCAGGACTTCTAAGAATATTTCTGAAAACCAATAAATTTCCCTAAAAGCAGGACTTCTAAGAATATTTCTGAATAACAACTGAGGGGTGTGTGTTAATAATCTTTAACGGCTACAATAGGCCTTTTTCTGAGGCTGTTATATTTTAAGCAGGAAAAGCTTTTGGGAACTGCTGAAGCCTGCTTAAGGAGGGATACAGAGGCCTTTTATAAATACAGGCCCAGGCTGTATGTAGCAGCAGTGTGGAACCAGATATAATGAAATATCATAAATTGCCACCTTTCAAAAGAATTATTTTTATTCAAATTTTACAGGCTTGATAGAGAAACATTTTATAATGATAGCTTTTAAGTCCGGTTAACACAGTCTCTAGAAAACTCTGATCTGATTTTCTCACTAACTTTTTTAAAAAATAATAGGTATTATTAGAATTTGTTACATTTTTTAAAAGCTCAGACATATAATCCACAGTTCTCCTAGTGATGTAGACAACCTGATGCTGGTAAGCAACCAATGTAAGAACATAAAAGGCAGTCTTAAAACAGATTTTTCCACATAACATTCGCAGCATTCTTGAAAGGCTGTGTGCATTCCAGGACAGACAGATGTGTCCCTCTTGACCAGACATTTCTAGGCGGCATCCCATGCACGCTTGTTTCATATAGCCAGTCAGACAGTGTTTCAGAATTCCATAAAGGCTTGCCCTTACAATGGATCTCATGACCTTGCCTTTTTTCAGGGAATTTCCACTTACTTGTAAATGGGATGGTTCCTAAAAAATCAAAGAGGGGTTTATTTAACAAACACATACACAGAGTAATCATATATAGCAACCCTCTGGCACCACCCTTCCAGAAATGATTACAGAAATGTAATGTTTCAGAATGAAATGTTTCGGAAGATTTCTCTATATAAAAGGGAGCTTCCATATTATGCCATCTTTCAGGTTCTTCCAGGAGTTGTAGTGATGCAGGTGGCATATTCTCATTGTCAGAATCTGTACTCATGTACCGCTTTCTGGGGTTGGCTGGGGTTTTGGCGTCCAGGTCCTTTTGGCTTTCTGCCTTTGGGGGGCCCTGGGTACCAGGGAGCTGGTTTTCCTTGTCCTTCATCTTCTCCAAGCCGCACCAGTCTCTGTAAAGAGCAGCAAGCATGCGCAGAAGGTCCCCAAAATCACCGCTGTGGCATTTCAGCAATCACTGTGGAGTTTCAGCCCTACGGCCACCCCTTTTCTAGCCAAACCCCTCCAACCTCTCCCCATTGGCCTACAGGGCCACGGGGTTGACACGTCACTTCGGGGGCCAATCCTGAGGCCGCGCTCTGGTCATGGGGGACCTCGGCATCTATGAACCCCTCCTATAGGCCCACGGCTGCCTCACCAACCCCCTACGTCACCCTAAAGCCCCGCCCACCCAGGAGGAGGGCCCCGGGTCGATTCTTGACCCTTTGTCCCACCTCGCAGGGGTGGCGCACCTGTCAAAAGTGATTTTGATGAATGATAGGTAGTATTACTACTATTGTGAAGGCAGATATTCATCCTTCTCTGAGTTTATGCTAGACTTCATTGAAGTTTTTAGCCCTAGCTTGGCACTATAATACCTTTGCCACCACAATGGTTGCTGTTACCTTAAAATAATAGTGGCCTTCCCTAGGATTCCTCTCCTTGCTACTCCCAGATACATTTTGTGGAAAGGGAAAGGTCCCTGGAAGTAGTAATGAGGAAAATCCTTGGGAAAGCCTGTATTATTTCATGGCACCCGGAATACTAAAATTGTAAGATGGATTGTAGCATTTAGTTAAACAGTCAGTCCAGACTGATGAGCAGAGGAAGCAGCTAACGCTGCTGTCACATAGCAAGAGATAACTCTGAAAAGGAGAGCTGTCTCTGCTCTGAGGAGGAGAGGTCTCAGTGCAATTTGAAATCTGGAAAAATCAGCATTTCTCATCTTGTGGCACAACTGCAAGCTTAAGAGACTATCCTCCTATTCATATGTAGATGGCCACATGGGGGACGTAGGATGGAAAGATGTGTGACTAACCTGCTTCCCCTCCTCAAAGTTTCAGATTAATCCTTTCACTTTATGCCTAGATAAGACTACAGTATACCAAGTATAGAGTGTCCACTTACAAATGGCCAGAAAAATGGAAATTCATCAGCAAAAAAACAGGGGAAAGAGTTGCATAAAATGTGCTTATGCTGATTTCTGTATACTGGTGCAAATGTGAAAAGAATTACGATAATTTATATAGAAATGAAATGCATTTCACTGTGCTGAAAAGCACCATGACCAGGGGATCTCTGTGTCAACTCCATCTGTTGTCTAAATGCTAACTGCTGGTAAGCAATTTTTTTTTTTTTTTAGATAGATATTTATTTTATTAAGCAGAACTACAGAATACAAAATATAAAATATCAAAAAACGAAAAGGAATAAAAAAATAGCCCAAAATAAGCCCTCCCCTCCCCACTTCAGAGGACAAGAAATTCCAATCTCCTTTGAGTCCCAGATTCCCCAGGTTTCCAGTGAGCCTTGAAAAAGATAATGAACATAAAACATTTTCCCCTAAATTTTTGTCTTTTCCTGAGCCCAAACATATATTAAATTCCAACTTTGTTTCACATAGTCTCTTGGTTGTTCACGTAGTGCTTCTGAAAGTGCATCTAATTCTGCAATATCCAACAGTTTCTTTAGGAGCTCCTCCATCGTGGGTGTTTCTTCACTTTTCCATTTTTGGGCCCAGAGTAACCTAGCAGCTACAAGTATATACATTACACAATATTTGATTTTCTTATCAGTGATTTCCGACACAATATTTAACAGTGCTATTTCAGGCTTAAAATTTAATTTCTGTTGAATGATTTCTTTTATTATTTCCCACACCTGCATCCAATATCTCTTGACTTTTTCACATGTCCACCACATATGATAATAGGTTCCTGCTTTTTTTTTACACTTCCAACAAACATTGCTATTACCCTCTGACATTTTTGCCAACCTTACAGGGGTATAGTGCCATCTATAGAACATTTTGAGGATATTTTCTCTTAAATTTACCAGCTTAATCATTTTATGGGATTCTTTCCACATCAATGTCCAATCATCAATATCAATATTGTAACCAAAATTGCTTGCCCATTTTATCATCGTCTCCTTTACCCTCTCATCCTCCATCTCATATTCCAATAGGTATGTATACATTTTTTAAATTATTTTCTCATCAGTATAGATCCACAGTTTATCCACTTGAACTTCACCCTCAAAGAAACCCACAATTTTGTGTTTTTTATATCTTGATTCCAATTTGTTCATTGACCACCAATCTGTTGCCACCCCCAGTACCTCTAGTTCTTGCTTATTTTTTATGTTTTGTTCTTTGCTAAGCAATTCTTTATATGTTAGCAGTGCCCCTTTCTGGTTCAATACTTTCAGAGTAAATGCTTCTATAGGCGCTACCCATATTGGAATTTTCTTGTAGGTTTGTATTTGAAATTTTTGCCACACTAGGTATAAAGCCTTCCTCACAATGTGTTCCATAAAGTGTGATTGCTCCTTATATTTTCCATACCACACATATGCATGCCAACCCATTCTTAAATCATGCCCCTCCAATTTCAGTAATCTTTGATTTACAAGAGTTATCCATTCCTTTATCCACGTCATAGCACAAGCCTTATAGTATAATAGCCAATTCGGTTCTGGTAATTCTGGTAAGCAATTTCAATAACCCATTTTCCACTCTTAACAGATTAAAGAGATCTTCAAGCAGAAGAGCAGACTGTGATAGTCTTTTACAGAAGAGTACCATCTTCTGTAAAGTAGGACAGACACATGAGCACCATAACCAGACATCAAGGACACTGGAACCTGTTATTTCCATAGATATGTAACTACTTATTACTCATTTATGTATTTGACTTTTGTCATTCATGAGGGCTCTTTAAACAGCCCATGATGATGTCATCAGATTTATGGGTAGGGGATGTTTTATTTATTATGTTAAAAAGTTTATGAACCTCTCATCTTCTTTGCTAGTGTCAGGCTCATGTGTAAGAATATGATAGGAGTTATAGAAGTTATAGAAACTATAGAAAGCTAATATTGTCTTTGCAATAACATATGGAAACATGCCAGATGCCACTGGTGTTACCAGACAAGAGTATCACCTGCCTTCTAACTATTTTCCCCTGAAAGGTGAGAACAGAAAAGGAAGTTACTGGGCAGCTGATGTCCTTCAAAGTCTTCAACTCAGTTGGCCAGGTGTTCCTGCTGCCATAACTGCTGCTCTGAACAGATGGTCATACAGCAGACATATCAGATGCCCTCAAAGCTCCCTGTCCCAGGGTCCTTCTGCCTCAGATGTTACTGTGAGAATGCATGAGATCACTCACCCATCATTACTGCTAGTAGTAGTCATCTGATAAACTTAAATGTAAAAAAATTCTTGGCCCCAATAATTTCTATGTAAATCTTGTCATTACATAGAAAGGTATGTCTGTAAGTATTATCCTTTTCAAAACGTATATGCACCAATAAATCATAATTTTTGTGTATCGGTTTGAGGGTTCACTTCCCATCTTCTTCCTCCTACCTTTTTTTCTTGGATTCCCTGGTGCATTTTAATTCAACCCATCTTACCTTTTACCTGTCAGATCAAGGTCCCTTTTGCACAGTTCATCAGATTGTTATGGATAAAGCTTACAGATTGATTCCAGCTTCACACACCTGTCCTCTTTTCTTAAAGAGGTGAGCCATAGCATTCGAAGAAGCCTTTAACACCGTCATTAAGACCACAATGTTGGAAAAGAAAAGGTGAGAAAAGAAATGGGGGGGGGGGAGTCAAAACCTTAAGCCTTGTAAAACCTTAAAGACTAACAGTTATATTAAATAAAATTGTTAGTCTTAAAAGTGCTACAATATTTTGACTTTTCCCTTTTCCTTTAATTTTTTTTTTACCAGCATACTGAGACAGACTAACACAATTACTTTTTTTAGAAATAAAGACCAGAAGTTACTCTGATATGAGGGCTGTGTAGACCTTATGTGGAAGCTTAGCAAGATATTTGCACTACAGCTATGCTTGTCCTTCCTGGGGGAACCTGTTTATTTGTTTCTATACTGTCTTATAGATATGCAAATATCTCAGTTTTGTGATTTGTTGTCCTTCTTTGAGCCCCACATGGATTGTCTTCCCATCCACAGTTCATATTAGGTTAAAAGAGCTGAAGGGTTTTATTTCCAAAGCATGAAAATCTGTGTTCACTTCAATACATTCTTCCTAATGTGCATATTTGCTTACACATTTTACCTACTGCACACATTTCTCCACCTTTGAATAAAGAATGTTTGTATGCATTCCTTCCGCTTTTGTGTATTTTAACCATGCACATTTTAAAATACGTGCATTGCTTTGCATGCACTTTGTGCCTCCAAAATGCTCCAGAAGTCTCGCAAGTATGCAAATTCTCAAGTTCACATGCATTTCTTCTTATAAGGATCTTTAGGGAACAGCCAAAAAAAAGGGTCTATTTTAAGACTGTTTAATCCAGTGAAATAAGTTTCCAGCCCTGTGATAGACTCTTGTGTGAAGAAGTGGGTTTTGATCCATGAAAGCTCACACTGAAATCAGGGATGCTTGGCAGACTCAAACATATAGATGGTAAATCAACATGCTTGTGTGACTAATCTTTCTAAGGCCAAACAGCAGCATTACAGGTGCCTTTTCTTTCAAATAACAGGAAAGAGAAGTTTACGTGAAGCCCGATGGGACTGAACACCCTGAGCATTCCAAAGCAAATTTCCATTTAAAACTTAATAAACACTACTTGATTTCTTTGTTATTTTGCTCCCCAAGCCTTTTCCATGTTTACTTCTTTCTAGTGTGATGATGGCAACATTAGGAAAGAGGGATGTAATTGCAAGAAATTCAGCAAAACAGGGAGCCTAATTTTCTTTGAAGTGGGAGTGTTAGAATTCCCTACATGTGTATGTTCATCTTAAAAATCAATAAAGCACAAACACTTCTAATTACCACAAGATATTCTGCAAAATCTGAAGTCAGATTACATTTTGTTTAAGCATCAAATGGAAACTTTAATGTCTGCCAAAATCAATATGTTACCCACGGGGTCCAGAGAAATTTCACTTACATGCTTCATCATACATTATAATGAAGGTGTCTAATAACATTAAAATCGTCTTGGAATACATTTTCTGTATAATTTGCTTCCCCCTCCTGCACCACATAGATCCATTCCAGATATAATTAGATGGCAAAATAATGCCAGGCTATTTTTTTCATTACTTGTTTTGAACTTATGCAATGATGAACATCCCTCTAAAATATTTTAATGCTTTAAATACACTCTCACAAAGGAAGGTTAGAATGGATTCATTTTTCTAAAGAGGCCTGAAAGGATCGTGGCTGCATATATACATATACATATATACATATACATATGCATATGCATATACCTCTCTGTGTGTGTGTGTGTGTTTCTGGAATGACCACATAGCAGAGCAAAGAAACCACAGAAGTTAACGGGGTTGAGTGGCACCTCCCAGATCACTCATATTAAATCTAACATTCATGTGTTGTGATTAGAAGTGGAGAAACAGCAAGAAAAACTAAGGAAGATGCTCTGCTGATGGCAACTGAAAAGGAGAGCATGTTCTTTAGTTTAGGAATGAACCTGCTTTGCTTCTCCTGCTGAAGTGTCTCTGAAGTCATCAAAATCTTCTGGCTACAGCCCTCATTTCAGTTGCAGGAAAGACAAAGGTCATGTGGGAGAAAGGATGAAAAAGAGGTAGAGAAAAGCAGGTTCCCCACATTGTTCTTTTACGAAGGAATTAAAGAGGCCATTTCCATTGCTCTTTTAAAGGCCCTCAGTCATTCAGTTCCCTGTGGCCACTTTAGGAAGCTGCGCTACTGACTGGTGTGATGGGGAGAGTGACAGAAAAAAAGAAGCTCTACAGACTGTCAATGACCCGGCCAAAATTCCTTCTGTCCTTCCTGCAACCACTCAGACTCTGGTCTGGTCTTGCTGTTCATTTTCCTCCATCCACGGGAATGATTTTTGACAAAGAACGAGAAACCCACAAATGTCACCATAAAGACAAGAGTTGGGTCAGATTTTGAGACACTGGGGAGCACAGCACCAATCTTTGTGCCCTCGTTTAGGTATGGACTGTGTCATGGGCTGTGTGTCAATGCCCATCTCCAATTCTAGGAAGGAGAAGGAAGCAGGCATTTTGTCTTGTCCCAGCTATACACTCCCCTCTCCAACTCCACACACCTATTGCCATTAGTTGTCTTGTAGGAAGGATCCTGATTACCTTTTATATGTTGCTATTTTTGTTTGTTTCTCTGTTTTCATATTGACCTTCATGTATGTGGATTTTAAAAAAATGCATTGTGATTGCTGATAAATTTTTTTAACAGTATCCAACATCCAGTTTAGTGATGGCTAGCAGCATGATAGACAGTGTGATGCATCTTGGTGCATGGATATTAATGTATTTGATGTTACTCTTAAGTTTCCTTGGAGAGATTCCTTGGTAAAATATAAATAAAAGTAAAAAATAAATAAACCAAATTAATTACATAAAGCCAAAAAAAGGATAACAATACCTAAATGGAGAAAAAAAAATGACAAAAGTGCAGATCTTCATAACCCCTAGAAAGAGGGCTGACAATGCGTCATTTTCCTGCCAGTTTTTTTTAAATGAAGGCATCATTGACAAATTTACAACCAAGATGCCACTTGACCATAGCCAATCTTCCTCCTGTTCTTCCCATCTCCACATACTGTGACCACTGTTGTGAACTTTAGATTGTGTCGTTTCTAAACAAGTGAAGAAAAGCTTTTACTTGACAATGCTTCGATCGATCGATCGATCGATCGATCGATCGATCTATCTATCTATCTATCTATCTATCTATCTATCTATCTATCTATCTATCTATCTATCTATCTATCTATCTATCTATCTATCTAACAAATTTTTACCTCTCATTTCTCCTTAAAAAGGCCCCAAGGTGGCTTACCTCCTTGAAAGACAGTATTTAAAGCTAACAACAGTGAATATGCAAATACTAAAACACCCACTCAGGCAGCCAGTCATTAAGGAAAAGCTTGCCTGAAGAGAAACATCTTTGCCTACTTTTGGAAGGACAGCAAAGATGGGGCCAGCCTAGCTCCCTATGGGAGGGAGTTCCAAAGTTTGAGAACAGCAACAAAAAAGGCCCTCTCCCATGTACCCACAAAATGCATCTGTGAAGGTGGCAGTCTATACTGAATTCACACAAAATATAACAGATTTCATTGCTAGATTTTTCTGAGGGTTTGCTATTTAATAAAACAATGAAAAATATAGATTGAGGGAAAGTGGTATTTCAAAAACCATGGGAAAGTGTTTGAATGTGGCTTTGATTCTGTTTTTATGAACCCCAGGAAGGCACTGAGTGAACAAGGCAAAACAACAAGTACTATTGCATTAGCTGAAACCGGAGATTCATTTCTGATACACAGCAGGTAGTCCACTGTCTTCAGATATATCATATTACTTAGTGGTTGCTTGGTCATAATGCCAAACTATGTGGTTAATGCCACAGTTCTTTCCTATTCTGGAGATCATCATTGATGCTATTATGGCAATGATGCCTTTAAGGCAACCTATATTATTATGGCTTATTATGTGATATTTGTCTGATGAGGTTCTGACAAATATTGAAATGCTAATGAATTAGATGCTAAAGAGTATTCTGCATTTGCAAAAAGTGAAGAGTTATGTTCAAAACAGTAAAATATAAAACTGCTAAACATTCAGAACTGTGGTATATTTTCATCTGTAGACCTTTGGAAGAGCTGAGTGGGATTCGAGAAGATAGGAAACTAGATGAACTTTTTCTTTCTTCTATACATGCTGTTCACCATATGGTCACAGCTGCGGCCTTGTCCAATCTGCAGTGTGAATGTTATATATATATCAGACAGCTTCCCCTCACAGGTAGTTCCCATGAATCAGGGTCACACAGGCAGCATAATGGGCACCAGACAGACAGCAGCATTTGGGTCTGTGACCACAGTAGAAAGTCAAATAAAAGGACAGGACCCATTGCCCTCACTGAGTAGATTTTATGATTATATCAGGAAGTAGAAATTGGACTGTGTGATGTTGACATGAAGCCAAATCCCAGTAAGGAGATGCTTCCTGATTTTACTCTGAATAGGTGAGCAGTTTTGTTTCACTTCCAAGAACGAACCTCTGGAGTTAGCAGAAAAAAAAACAGTCACAAGAAGGGATGTCTATTGGGAGTGTGGGCAAAGTTTTTTTGTGCAGAAACTTCCCAACACCCTGCTTCATCAGAGTTGTATTCAGCTCTGTTAAAGATATAGATGAATCTGAGGAATACAGGAATTTTGGAATGCAGAACAAAATCTGCAGGACTCAAAATCTCACCTGAAAACAAGGGTCATTGATACCTTTATTAGCACACTAAAATCTCAGAAAAAGCTTTCAAAGGCAGCAGGGCTCTTCATCAGGCTAGGCATTTCAGAGCTGGAGGTGGTGCTGAAGAAAAAGAAATATCCCAAAAATCATGGTCAGATGTAAAAGCCTGGCTCTCTTGTTTAAAGCAAGTCCCAAAATGGAGTTTGCAGCATTGCAGAGTCTGTTCCAAGTTTCTCCTCAGCTGTTTGGGATTTTTTTTCTTTTTTGTTGGAATATGGAAGGAAAGTATCCTTTTTGTCATATTTCAGTGTGGCCTCATAAAAGTACTAGACATAATGGTTTTTAGTTTTTGTACAAGGACCTCACAGCATTTTCCCCCTGCCCGGTTTGACTATATTAAAATACTCATTGTTATCCAGTTATTACTAATACTGATAATGCATGTGGATCTGCCATTTGTTATTACTGGAAGCTACTGCTCTAGATTACCTATTAATTGCCACAAAGACTTTGCTATGTGAACTCAGCAATTTTGCAAAGAAGAATTAGGAACTCGATTTTTCAGAGTTACCATCTTATCCACTTCCCTTTATCAACTAAATAATTAAACTCAGAGGTGAGTAATAATTGACTGGCAAATAGGGGAAATGCAAGTTTCCAATCCAAATCTTCCTTTAAAATGTCTTTAAATGATTCTACTACATGCTTTGGTGTTACAGATAATACATTGCTATATGGCTCTATACTGAAGGCATATATCATTTTTCTGATGGACTGAAATAGCCCATAATTGAGAGTGCAGGAACTATACTTGGAAAGTAGGCAATTTTTCCCCTCAGGAGGCCCCATCGTCACAGCAAGAAGGTAGTAGCAGCCTCGTCAGTTGTGCACAATAACAAGGGGTCCTTTGTGGATGAATAATATGGGCAAGCTCTTCCTCACTCACTTCAGATTGCTTCAAAAATAATTCAAGAAGATCTTTCTATTTTTTTGAAAAAGAAACCAGAAAGAAGTTGAAGAATTTAAAATTTCCCTAACAATTTCTCATTTGCCAAATAGTCCTGGACAATAAAAGCTTAGAAAAGTTGGTGTTCAACAAAGTGGCTTTTAACTGACCCTTAATCACCCTTCTCAATTTATTTTGTTACCCACTGAGGATGCCTAAATCAGGACACATACCTCATCAAAGCCCATCACATTCATGGTGAGGCGAAAGGTTCCTTACCTCTATCATTATGGTACAATGACCTTCAAGTTGTATATGGTAGTAGAGCAAGAGGCACTGTGCCTTTCCTCCTGGCCTATTGTTCCACAACACACTAAGATGATGGACAGGGAGACAGAAGATAATGTTACCATCCTCCCTTCTTCTTACATGTCATCACTCATCACTGATCTCACCACCACTAGCAGCAAGGCACATTTATGTAAACAAAAATTTAAATGTCATTATTGGGGGGGGGGGGTGGAGGTTTGCAAGACCAAATTCATTTGTGTCTCCATTTGAGGCAGAAGCCCCAGAACTTCTACTCTAAGTTCAAGGGACCTTTATTGATTCCTTTAGAGAGAATGAACTACAAGATATATGGAATCTTGTTCTAAATTGTGTGTCGAGTGGCCTGTTCCATGCATTGTTCCTCTTCTATGCTACTTACACAAAAAGAAAATTCATCAGCCCCTTGCACAAGCAGAAAGCTCCATAGCTGTCATCAGGGCAATCTCTAGCTTGCGTAACTACAAGCCAGAGATCAACAGAGCAAACATCTTACTGAGGTTTTATGATCCACATTTGCAGACAGGATTCTGCCCCAAATCTGGTTAATGAGAACATGGATTTGCTATACATCTTGGAGATTCTTGAGACAAATGATGAAATCAGACAGTCATTTCCAATCATGTCACAGTTCATTAATATATCAAGGTATAAGTCTTTTCATTGTTGCAATAATTCTAGGCAACATCAGCTTGTCCAGTTCTACAAGCTTTATTCATCTACATTGCTTTTATGTTGCATAAGCACAAGAATACTTCAAAGTCTGAAAACATCTAAAAGTCCTACAGTATTGAAAAAATGTAAGCACAAATACTTTAAAAATATGAAAACTAAACCTAGGTTGCAGGTGTCATGATCATGGGATATGTGGTTAGAAGCGTGTCATGATGATGGGATATGTAGTCAGAGAAATATAAAATGGAGTCAGAATGGTTCTGTGTAGAGATGATTTGAAGGACTTTTGAATGTGTTTTTCTTAAGCATCATGAGACTGTTTTCTTGTGACTGTTATCTTGAAGGCCATGTCAAGAGGCCCGGGGAAGACTCAACATTCCAAGCCTATTACAGAAGACAAACAACACCTGCACTCTCATGGGAATAATAGGCGGGGAGAGGTGGTACAACCTCCAAAAAGTTAATTGGTTAACAGCTAGAGGGGACCAAGAAGAAGGGAGGAGCTAGAAAAGTAGAAAATGGAAGATGTGTTATGTGAATTAAGTCTTACCGATGATGAATTATTCCTGATGATGGATTTCTGTTCTGATGATGGTATGAGCATGTAGCTTGACAGAGAGGGAGGATGTAAGTACAGGAGGAAGGAGGAGGTGGGGGCATAGCCCACTATAGCCCACCATAGCCTCTGTAGTTTAGTTTAGTAGTTTATTATTTTAAATGGGAAATAAGTATTTTATTTAACTGCAATAATCTTTGAATATGTTCTTGAATGCTACTGCTATTGCAATATTTATTTTATTTTATTTTATTTATTTATTTATTTATTTTTAGATTTCTACCCCACCCCCCTAGACAACGTCTACTCAATATAAACTGATTTTCTATGAAACTCTATTTTTCTAATAAAATTTTACTTTTAAAAATCCTTATTGAGGACTGGTCTCTTGAACAGCAAGGTCTGGCTAATTCCAGTAGTGAAGAGCGCCACAGAATTGCTATCATTTAAGAGTCCTACCTCACTGAGCTGTTGTGAGTTCTAGGGAATCACAAAGCCCAGGTGCCTATACTTACTAAGTTCCTAAGTAAGTGCAAAGTGTTCTTTTTAGGTCAGACTTGTTTCAAAGGGCTTATGCTGTGCACTGCTGGGGTCTAGGGACTCGGCCCAGCGTAAAGATGGTGGATAAGTGCCAGAGAACTCTCTGACCGAGTGCCCTGCGATCCCTAAGAGGGTCAGGAGCATCACAGCAGGAAAATGCTTAAGTCACAAAATATATATTTCAATAGTAAGCTTTTAGCTATAGAAGTGCCATCAAGCTGTATCTGTCCTGTGGTGATACTTAGGGAGCTCTTTTATCATTGCTGCCCCCAAAGAGTTTCCATGGCTAAGCTGGGTATTCTGAATCCTAGTCTATCACTATGTACTATACCACACTGGCTTGTGATGTATATATGCAATATATAGACAATGGCTGAATTACTCTGGTAAACTAGAAACACTGCTGAAAGAGAGAATACAGGACACTCATACTGCATCCAACCCTTGGTCCATGTAGCTCAATACAGTTTTGACATTGGGTGGCAGCAGCTTTCCAAGGTTTTAAGGAGGAGCTTTTGAAGCCGTACTCCAAATGCCTGGAACCTTCTGCATCGAAAGCATGGCTGTACCATTGACCTACAATTCCGTTTATATAGTAAGTGTAAAGTGCTATTTGAGTCTTCTTTCTTGTTTCACAACTCAGAACATTTCGGAATGTCCTTCTACTGCTGTATGGCAGAGAACCAATCATGAACCATAGCCTCAGGTAACATAACATTTTGAGAAACATTTAAAGCTAGGCCTATTTCTGTGTGGGACGGACAGGACCTGGGACCTGCCTTGTGCCTCTGTGAATTGAAATAGAGACAAAAACATATTTTGTTGATCAGAGTGGTAAAATAGTACTTTCAACAATGCAGCTCATCACAGAAGTTGGCTCTCTAATCTAGATTTGGAGGAAAGCCTTCCTGCATTTGCACTTCCTTGGAGTCAGACTATTTTTCTCCCTCACTCTTTTCTGTTTAGGCTGTCATGATCATTTTGGCATGATTTCTGATGTTATGCCCCTGAGTGGCAATGACTGATGAGATGCACAAGAAAGCCTTTGGAAATATCCACAAGATGCCAAGTCAATTGATTGTAAACGGCTTAACAGTAGTCTTCCAACAATACACTTCCCCAACCGTTATTCTAATTAGCCTGTGTGCCTTAGACTCAGAGACCTGAGAGTGTTGCAAGTTTGTTTTTTCTTTGTCTCCTGCCAATGAGCAGGGCAAAATCTGTGCTGGATTTACGAAAGCCTCCATATTTTCTTGCCCTTAGCCTAGTGTGAGGCCATTCAAATCACTCAAATCATTGTGGTGAACTCAAGGGGATAACCATATTTTTCTCCTAGCAGTTCCAGATGAAGTCAAGAGAACAGGACTCTGAAGGTTTGCAAAGACTGAATTATTTTTCTCTTGCTATGGTTGTCCTGTAGATTAAGCCCAGTACTGACCTGTCAAAGGTATACACTGACCTACATTGGAGCTCCTGCATCATGCTAGAGGTTCAGCTAGACAAATTAAAAGGGGGAAAATGTCAAGAGAAATACAGGACAAGAAATTTAGGGGATTACATGAAAAACTGCACAGTGTAGCATTGTAATGAATAAACATTATAACCCAACCAAGATCACCAGTGTCTCCATCCTTCTGTCTCTGAGGCAGGTTAGCATTTGCAAGAGACAGATATATATATAGTTACTAATAACTGTATTTATACTGTTTGGTAGATGAATTAGCAGAACACTGTGACTTCATTGGTGTTGCAGCCCTAAGCAAGAAGAAAATAGTTCACTGCTGTCCAAGCAATTTAAATTTGTGTGGTCAGTTTCATATGGTACCCTTTTTGTGTCTTCTCCATCATTCAGACCAAAGACACTGGGAATCTCAAATCTTCCTTTTTCACAGTCAAACTCTTTCAATAATGTTTCTGTTCATTTCTCATCTACTGCTCCTTTGTGTGGCTCTCAAGAGTCCAAGCCTTTCCTTCCAACAAGGTGATTTTAGAATTCACCAACAAGAACATTAAAGAAATAATGTTTAAATATAGGCTTAACTGGTTTCTTGCCAAACAGGCTACTCTCAAGTGCATACATAGTTAACCAGCTTATAGCTTGATGAATAAAGTATAGAACCTCTTTCATCAAAGAGGATGCATCTCAGCTCTTGATTTCAGCATTTCTACTGAGCCTTTGTTTTGCCTTTGCAGAGTTCATCAATCACTTTATCCAAACCTTATTCAGGTAACTGGAATTCTGTGGTAAGTGACAACAAAAACATGATTACTGCTGAAACCACTGTCTGCCTGGAGTCCCTCTGTCTGTTAGCTGGGTTACTTTTCTTTGTGGCCCAATTCAGTGCTACAACCACCAGATGCATCACTGAAATGATATGAAGAAAGGAACAGATTGGAAAAACAAATCTACCCTCTTGCTGCCACATCAAATAAGGATAATGCTGTGGTTCCCAACCTTGGGTCCTCAGATGTTCTTGGACTAAAACTCTCAGAAGCCTTCACCACTAGTTGTGCTGGTCAGGATTTCTGGGAGTTGTAGTCCAAGAACATCTGAGGACCCATGGTCGGGAACCACTGGGTTAATACAAAATAAGGAGTAACAGATACCAGATAACTATTTTTGCAGTAAAGGCCAGAATTTTTTTGTGCAGCTTAATGAGAGACATCCAGACATTGGGTGACCTGCCTGCTGTCCATGAGTCCACCTGCTGGATATCTTGGGATGGCAACCATGTGAGCAATTGCCTCTATATGGTTCTATCTGCCACCCGAGATTACCCCCCACAAATTGGGCATGTCCCTGTAGCCTCCTCCAGAACTCCTTGAAGGCAAATTCCCAAAAGGGGAGGATGTAAGCATGCAGATTGTGCTCTCTCTGAATGGATCCACCATAAGGCCAAACTATCTGCAACAAAGTTGTGGAGGAAAAAAAGAAAATAACCATTTTACAAGAAAACTCAGCTAGGCTTACTTGTAGGCTTCACCAAGCCATGGACTACGAAACAACGGGATAGGATGCTTTGAAGTCAACAGCCTGCCTGACTCAGTGAGGCACTGGAAGCTTACTAATGGTAGGCAATTTCTATTTTCAGCACTCTTATGTTTGAAGAAGTGGACTTGTCCATGGAAGCTCACATTAAAATATAGCAGTCTTGAAGGTGACACAATATTTTTGTCTTCTTTTTTAGTTTTCTTTTGGTTTTGCCTGATATTTTATTTCCTGGTCCACCAGGAGTCCATGTGTCCCCCACATCTAGGCCGAGTCACTGATGACTGCTGGAGCAGAAGGGGAGGCTTCTGAGACCTGCATAAAATGTGTTGCCCTGTGAGATCACCCACCAAACCATGCAGGCAAAAAATGACAGACTTAAAATAATGGTATATAACAATACCAGTTCCAGAGGGAGGTATAGAAAGAAGGAAAAATATGAAAGGAATTTTTTTGGGGGGGGGAATTCAAAGGTTAAGAGTTATCACAGCTCAGCACATTTCAGAATGCTGAGCAGACTCACACTATAAAATGTTATGTCATAGCTGGAGATGTTAAGGGAAATAACTAGCTAGTGGTGCCAGGTAGACAGCTAGTATTTGACCAACTTCAGCTATTTCATAGCATTTAAAAGTTCAAGATCACTTCTGAAGAACGGAGCCCAGCATTCCAACAAAAGAGTGGTACAAAATCTTAATAACTGTCATTTTTTTAGAACAAGTTTCTTGTTTTATGTTCTTCAAATGATTTTGGAACCTTATTCTCTACTTCCCATTACCCTTGTTTCAGGTGTAGGAGCCATATGGTTCTGCAGAAGTTTGGGAGTTTCCATAACTCCTCAGCACTGCCTGTTCTAGCTAGGGCTGCTGGAAGTTGAAGTCCGGATATTTCTGGAGAGTCATCCATCCATCCATCCATCCATCCATCCATCCATCCATCCATCCATCCATCCATCCATCCATCCATCCATCCATCCATCCATCCATCCATCCATCCATCCATCCATCCATCTCTCATCTGATATTTTTACATTGCTTGTTTCTAGGAGGGCTAGCCCAGCCATTGGGCAGAATGAGGTGGCTCTCTCATGTAACAAAAACCTGGTGCCATGAAAAGGCAATGAAATGTTCATGATTAGTTTATTATTATTCTATTTTCAGTTCCAAACAACTGGAAAGCAGTGCTTTCTTCTGCTTTAGCTACCAAAATAACTTGCCTACTTTTTTCGCCATGAACTGGTAAGCAGTGGGTGTGAAATAGAGTGTCATTTGTTGTCTGAGGCAACAAAACCTCCTGATCTGACCCTGATTTCTGTACAGATACACACTGCACACAGATGGATGAGCTACTCTGTAGTCAACATTATTAAAGCAAAAGCTGTGAAAGGCCTTTTAGAAAGAGTCCCTAACTGCTGCAATGAAACCAGCATGACAGGAGGGAGATTTCTGGGACCAGGGAAGAGGTAGAAACTATGGAGGCTTGAAATGAAGCTTATAAAAGTCTACTTTCTAATCAAGCAACCAATAGAATAAGGCTGTTGAAATTGACACCGATATATTCTATATTATGCTGTGGGATTCCCAATTACAATATACAGAGGTGGAAGCTGGACAATAAAGGGGTGGGTGGGAATCATTTAATGTGTGAAGAGCTTTATCATTACCAGGGACCACCAGAAAGACAAATAAACAGATTCTACATATAATCAAACCTAAATTCTCCTTTGAAGCAAAAAAAGAAAGAAAGAAAAAAGAAGCTATTGTACTTTGGACGTACCATGAGAAGCCAAGACTCACTGAAAAAGACAATAATGCTAGAAAATACGGAAGGCACAGGAAAAAAGGAAGACCTAACAAGATTCAACTGAGAAAGTCACAGCCTTTAATTTGCAAGGCTTGAGGAAGGTTGTTAATGATAAGACCTTTTGGAGGTCATTAATTCGTATGGTCACTGTGAGTCTGAAGTGACTTGATAGCATATAACAATGAGCTGGTGAGAGAGGAACAAGTTCCCAGTAGACTTGTTTTGACAATGAGGAATAGCAGAACATTCATTATGGTGGAGCAGCCATTTCAGTAAAGTTGTTTCTTAGGATTAAGAGATTGGTTAAGCCTTCAGCAGCTACCTCACAAATCTGTAGATGATGATGACTATAGTCCATTCTGGGGTTACTATTTGGCCAGATAAAAGACTAAAAAATGTGCAAGTAGTCTGGATGAGGTTTACAGAGATAGACTTTCACCCTTCCCCCTCCCAGATGGCTTAAACTAGGAGATCTATGATCCAAAACTTAATAGCTTGCCTGGATAAGCCACTGATTATTGTTCTGGTCTAATAATACTTTGCCCATCCTACCCCAGAATAAAGATGCGAGACCAGAAATATGGGTTAAACATGGGCCACACTTCATTGAAAACCATCATTGTTGCCATCCTTTGGCTAAGGGGGGTCCTGCCGTAGTGCGGAATCAGGTTTAAGCACAGAGGTCTCAACGGACCCCTTAACCAACAAATGGGTGAGTCCCTGGCCCCAAGTTCTCGCGGTCATAAAGACAGCGAGAACCCGGCTGGCCCCAATTTGACCACGCCCGGAACTCAAGCCACCTTTTCCTTGTTGACTGTTGGTCTGGGTGTGGCCCCAGTGCATCTTCCCCCCCAAGCACTGTAATCGCACGATCCGCAGCGCTGGGAGGTCAGATGGGCTATACCTTACCTGCAATTGCAATGGGACTCACCAAAAACCTGTTTTAGCTGCACTACCCACCACAGCATAGGGACTAGCATAGCTAAGTCCCATGCCCGCCATCAAGCCTATCAAGCTCAGCACACAGGCCCCTCTTGATGTCTTCCAAAAAGACATCCAAACCACCATTGGACAGATGTACACCATCTGACCGAAAAAACTCAGGCCTATCCAATCGGATCCTCTTTTGACCAATCACCGATCCAAGGCCACTGCAGACCGCCCTGCAGACTTCCCAATTGACACGCTTGTGAGCAGTGTTAATGGGTAAAAATTCTCTGGCTTCTCTCCAAGCCAACCAAGGGATGATCGTTGACCAAATGATGCTCATCGCTGGGTACGTGGCTTTCAGCCAGGTCAGATCACGTAGCACATCCAGGATCAAGGCCTTTCCACAATGTTTGGCCAGATCGTTGCCGCCCAGATGTACCACCAAAACATCTCGGAAAAATTGTCCAAAGGCAGCCACTCTGCACAGCTGGCTCCACTGCATTCCATGCAGTCCTGTCCACTCAATATGGGCTCTAGCTCCAAGGCCCAGACAGCTCCCCCATGGGGATGCAGCCACATAGTAAGCTGCCCAAAACACATAGCTGTGGCCCACGATCATCACACGCCTTCTCCTTGTTGCCTCCAAGATACCTGCAATACATAAGAGAACCAGCCCCCTGCCTAGACATTAGGTAGTGTCCTGATATACCTATGATAGGTGGACAAAGACCACCGCCCAAACCGTTTAATGCCTTCTATGTTATAGCCTAAGGCTGCTGCTGTAGATGCTGCTCCTATTCTAAATGAATGCGTGCCAAACCTCATTCCCTGCACGCCAACCTTATTTAATGCTAAATCGGTCAACTTCCAAAATTGTCAGTGGTATATTATTAATTAAATTTTTTTAAAGGCAGGCTTTTTTTTCCTTTAAAAAAACCAAAAAAACACACACTGCCCCACTGAATAATTCCCAATCAATTAGCTATCAAATTAATTGCAATCAATTCATAAGTTGATGCCTTATCAATTTATAATTAAACACCTAAAACAAATTTATGTACTAAATTAATGCAATATACTAAACAATAATTAATTAATTAAAATACTACTTGGTCTACTGACAAATTAATATTCTATATAGACAATTAATCAATTATTATATTTATATATTATTTTATTGTAATATTATTATTATTATATTTGTTTAAATATTTTATGTATTTATTTATTTATTTATTTATTTATTTATTTATTTATTTATTATATATCTATTGCCTTTCTTCTTTTTTCTTTTTAAAGTGTAGTTTATTTATATATTATCCACTTATTGATTCTATATCTCTTCTCTTCTTTTTTTTCTTCTTTTTTGTTTAGTTTATATTGCCTGGCTAAGAAAGCATGCCTCAGCCCAAGCCGGTCATGTGGTACATTCAAATCCCAACCGCACGAAAGCTCCGGCTTCCCCTCTGAGAGCGGGAAGAAGCGGGGGGGGGCAAAGCGGCATGCCCAACGTCCAAGACCAAGCGTCCGCGCCACACCACTGCCAATCTTGGGTAACCTGAAAAACACATGCCAAGCCCCACTACCATATCTCCAGGCATGCCCTATTCGCTCCTATAGGTACCCTCCAAATATAATTTCTTTTCCGTCACACGCCTTCTTCTCGCACTCTCTCTCTCTTTCGCACTCTCTCTTTTTTTAAGTTTTAGCAAAACAAACCCGATTAACAGTTAAATCAACCCCACTATAACTAAAAGGGGTGATCCGATTGCGTGGGATTGGATCCCACGCGACCTCCACGGTCGCGACCTCCCCCCTTTACTAAACAGACCCAAGCAGAGAAATAATCAGCAATAAACAACAATCAATAAATCAAATGATTGGCAACTAAGATAATTCAAGCTTAAAAGAATAAGTGAACCGCGGGGAGGAGCCGATGCTACCCCCCCATTGCCGAACTCCGAGGTGTTCCGGCCTCGCCAGGCACTACGCAGAGGAAATTAGCCAAGCCGAAAAGACTCTGTCCGTGTCTGTTGCCAGCCAAGGAAGAGGGAGGAGAGAGGGGGGAATGGCCCTTAAATAGCCCATCATTCCCCCCCTCTCCTCCCGGGATATTCTCGTGAGACTTAGAGTCTCGCAATCCTCTGGGGAGGGAGGCAAAGACAAGCCGCGCCGCCAGAGCGTGGCCCGGCAGCGACTTGAGCATTCTCAGTATGGATGTTAGCATTTCTTTAACAGCTAACACAGCTGCTTCTCTTTTTGTGAAAGGATGCCATCGGTGTCCCTTTCATCCTTTCCTTTTCCCCCAGTGGTGATGGATTTACTACCCAAACAGTATAGCTGAAGTTCTGCTGTATATATAAGTTGTATATCTTAGTTGTGCTGATGTGTGTGTATCTGTGGGGAATTGCAGCTGGATCTTTAGTTGATCTCTCAAGTATCTTATATGAAGAAGAGAAGACTATTGCTTGCACACTGATTTCTGCTGACAAATATGTGTCACATTCCTTCTAAAAAAATTGTGGGCTATTTGAATTCATTTATTGATGTATGCCTCTTTCTCTCTTCCATCCACTATATACCTTTATTCTCCACAATATCATGGCACTTGGGGTTCCTGTATATCAGCAGAGATTTAATGTCCTTTTCTAGCCAACTTCACAAAGCAAGCCAGGTGTTTGGGGCCTGTCCTATTCATTAACAACTTATTACAAGCATTAGATTTCAAATGCATCAGGAATGTAAAAAAAGAAAGGGAAGAAAATGCAGAACTATCAGAGGCATTAATTTTGCTTAATTGTGTTTTATGGTCTTTGCTTTAACAAAAATCTTCTAACTTTTTGTGTGTTTTACATCTTACCTAATAATAATAATAATAATAATAATAATAATAATAATAATAATAATAATAATAATAATAATAATAATAATAAAGACAAAGTCTGAAACCTCAAACAACTTGCAAAGTTGAGGCCAAAAATCCAGGCGTATATCATCCAAGAGTAAGGGTGGTATATCACTTTCTGTCCTCGCCACCTGCCTGGTTCATTGATGCTTTTCTCTACAGGCTGGGTTTTTTGAACTAACATTCTATGAATGGTGATAGTTGCAGCAAAGATGATGTGAAGCCTCTCTAAAGATGCCACCTAGTGGCTATTACACCACTTGCTATGTTGGGTTTTTCATTCAGCAAACCTACAGTTTCCTTACACTCTCAGGGATAGCTGAGTGTATCTCATTCAGAATTATCTGCAGCTGTCTGCTCTGCAGCCACAGACAATGTGGTGGATTCATTCAGTTTTACACACAGCTACCTCACTTGACTACAAAGCACTTGTGAATAAGAAGGTTGTGAACATCTTAATTGCAATGAAATATTGCTGTATTAAGCAGGAGGAGGCCACCATAAATTCAACAATATTATATTGTTGTTGTATCACAGTAAGAATATTTCACTTAATGGAGGACCGTGCTTTATAGAGGCATGCCTGTGTATTTGGTTTCAGAGGATTGTTAGGCTATCTTCCCAGCTCTGAACAGAGATATTTGGGGTATTCAATAACTATACACCAACAGTATAGATTAGTTGTTCTCAACCTTTGGTCCCCAGAATGCAGCTCCCAGAAATCCTGGCCAGCACAGCTTGTGGTAAAGACCTCTGGGAGTGGAAGTCTGATAACATCTGAGGACTCAATGTTGGGAAACATTGGTATAGATCCAGCATGGTGTAGCTTTTGAACTGGGACTTGGGATATCGAGGATCTCATCGCCACTGACAGTTGAAGTTTCTTGGTGATCTTGGACCAGTCACACATTCTCAACCTCACCCACTGCACAAGGTTTCTGTGAGGATAAAAATAGGGAGGAGGAGAGCCATGAGTTTATTGGAGGAAAGATGGGACACAGGTGCAGTAAAACAGACAAACAAACAGTGCTTTTGACTAGTTACCTACTAGTAGTTTAAAAATAATACTAAGATTGATTAGTGGTAGCTAACCCACAGTTGAAATACATATCACAAAACAAATGTATTGCGACACCTTTAAGATTAATAGATCTATTTCTGTGTGAGCTTTTCTGGATGACAGTCCACTTTCTCAAATACATCTGAATATCTGAGCATGTAGATCATACTCCGCAAAAATACATGCTGAAATAAATCTGCTGCTTTTAAAGGTGTTGCAATACTTTTGCCTTTGCTTTTATGATTTTCAGTCTGAAACAAACACAGCTACCTATTTAGAAACTGTTGAAATATAACCTATTGATTATCCCTGTAGGGACCTTTCATTTCAGTATTTCATGTGGGTCTCTAATTTCTTTTTGCAAGCAAGACCATTTTTTTAAAGAACTCAAAGAAAAGAACCCTAAACCTGAAGGTGACACCTTGTTGCTGATTTTTGTTGTTTGTATTTACTGGTTGATAACAGCCATCATTCTACACCATGGTTTTAAGGTTCATGAATGGGCAGTCTTAGTGCTCTGTGTCTGGTCAATTCATGAATAGACGGTTGCCTGGCAATCCTCTGTATTTAATGTTATGTTCTGTGATAGAAAGAGGCAGAATAGGCTTATGGTAAATACAGACAAAATGAGTTATTATGAAAGAATAAAGAATTCAGAATCTGATGTTTGACTTTAATATTAATGTATTGCTTTAATATTAATGCAGGGTAGGAGATTGCTTCCGAATGAGTTTCAGCAAGCATGATTACTTAACCCTTCAACCAACCACTTATTATCCGATAGCTGAAACTCCATTGCTTATTGTAATAAGTCACACTAGCACAGGCCCAGTGAAACAACTCCTCCATAAATTCCATTGATTCAATGGGCCTACTCTAATTGCAACTCAATTTAACATTGTAAGTCGCTCTCTTTCACTCTGATCCTCACCTGTAATGCATGATGTATCACAGTTGCACTGTGAATTGTGCAATGAATTGTGCAACCAAGCTGCATGATGCAGAATGTCTGGGCATTAACAAAACTTTATGCCAACTTCAACAGTATTTCAGCCATTGTGTAGTAATGCAATAGCAAACATGCATACTTCTCTGTAATATACATTCATACAGATATGCAGTATCAGAAGCAAAAACTTTCTTTTCCTCAGAACAGTTCTGCTTATAATTTTGATATATCATAATGTGCTGGAAAAGAACAGACAAGGAACAACAGATGGGATAAATCTGACTCTTTTTAAAGCTATACCTTGAAATGCGTTAGGCTGATTTTATTTATCATTATATTTATTTAGGTGTTCATCATTCACTAATTTTGTTTCTGGTGTTATCCAGAGCCCAAGTCAAATTGGAAACTTCTGTTTGTTTTATATACTGGAGTCACACAAATGGTTAATAAGTCATAATCTTTGGATGTGTTCATTTTCTGCAGAGAAACCTCTGACTTAAGGGTGATGTTACTCTTTTCAGAATCATTCACCTGATAAAGAAACTAAAAAACAGTGTTTTGATGCTCCCAGAAATATATTTCAAAGACAGAACAATAATGCTTTGTGCTTCTCTTGAATTCTAGTTTGTTCATAAAATCAGTCTTCCTATCAAATCATGGCAGATCCCTATAGGGCATTCCTCTTTCTCTTGCTTTGATTCTTCTGACGTGCATAATAGCATTTTCTACTTTTTTTCCATTTGAAAGGTTTTTTATCCAATTCTAGCATAACTTGAAGGTATTTCTCATTTCTCCTCCCATTTTAATAACCTAATTGTGGGTCTGTGTTGATAGACAAATTATTGTAGGTCAGAGGACAGGCAAAAAAGAAAGAACTGTAAGAATTAGACACTTATATGAGAAGAAACTAATTGTAGAGAGATTAATGAAATGATATTAGCTGCCTATATTCCTGGGGCATGCTAGATACATTCACCTGTGACATTTTCCCCCATCCTGGTTTTAGAAGAGTGAGAAGGGATTCAGATTCACCTGCACACCCTCATTTTTCTCCTTTGTCACAGTCCTCCTTGCCAGAAACTAGAAAACCACACCATTTGGGGGGGGGGGGGGTGTCCAGTTCTTAAAGTGTCTTAGGCAGACCTAGCCTCAGAGGGCAGCACTGTGGAGCACTTGCCATTCTTCTTGCTCCTCCGACCTTGGAGCCAGGAAAAAAAGGAGGGGGTGATGAGGCACTGCCAATTCTGTAGCCCACACATATAAACATCATGTCTCTAGTACTGAAGTCCATTGAGACCCCAGAGATATTTGTGGGGTAATTACAGTGGTAGGCTGACTTCTGCTGGTGCTCATCTACCACAAGGTGAGAGGAACAGGTGCTGAGCAGTGCTGAGAAGTGGCCAGAAGACTTATTTTGGCTTCTCTTCATCCTCAGAAAAATACTTCACTCCTAGACTGGTCTTGTGCCCTACTTTACAGAGGACACTCATTTAATCGAAGGGTGTCAGAAGACAGTCCTCTGTTTGGAGGCATCCATCTACTTGTAGGGCTGTCCAGTTTCAAGATAACTGTAAAAAGGAAGAGCAGGAGCTTTGAGGCTCCCCAACAAAAGTTAGTATTTAAGAAGACTGAGATTGCAATCCTATCTGGCCAAGATGGTCAAGGGGCAGCTGAAGCTTTTCTTTGTCACCTTGGAAAAACCACAGAAGCCTCTGTGCTGCAAGGTCAGAAGACCAGCAGTCGTAAGATCGAATCCACGCGACGGAGTGAGCTCCCGTCGCTTGTCCCAGCTCCTGCCAACCTAGCAGTTCGAAAGCATGTAAATGCGAGTAGATAAATAGGTACCACCATGGTGGGAAGGTAATGGTGTTCCGTGTCTAGTCGCACTGGCCACGTGACCACAGAAACTGTCTACGAACAAACGCTGGCTCTACGGCTTGGAGACGGGGATGAACACCGCGCCCTAGAGTCGGACACGACTGGACTAAATGTCAAGGGGAACCTTTACCTTTACCTTTACTGGTCTAAATTTGTGCCAGAATTGCAGCTGTGTTCCTTGGTGGGAGGAGATTTAGATCTGGTGTATCTCAGCTCCTCTCTTAGTCTCATCTCTCCTCCTCAGCACTGCCTTCTGCTCTACTATCAAGCAGGCCTTTGTTGTTCTTTAGTCGTTAAGTCGTGTCCGACTCTTCGTGACCCCATGGACCAGAGCACGCCAGGCCTTAGCCACCAGTAGATCACTCTGTCAACAGATCTCTGAGGTCAGCCAACAGAAAAGGAGATTTCTACCAGAAGGTTATGCCTAATTCTAACTTCCTACAGCAATGCATCTTTGAGTTAGGATTGCTTTGCCCACAGGCAGGTACACAAGTCACCTTGTCAAGGTCAAAAGTATGACACTTGAACAATATCTCACAGTGCTATAGAATTTTATAACATTCCTTAGTAGTTTGAGTTTGTGATGGTCCATCACAGCTAACATGTATTGCTGAAAGGGTAAACTGTTCTTCATAGGACTTTGTTTCGAGACATTTTATCATCCTGGTTGCCCTCCTCTGGACATGTTCCAGCTTCTCAATATCATTCTTAAAATGTGGTGCCCAAAACTAGACACAGTATTCCAGGTGAGGTCCCATCAAAGCAGGGTATAGTGGTACCATTAGTTTCCTTATTCTGGACACTATTCTTCTATTGTTGCAGCATCTTTGTTTCCTTTTTGGTTACCGTGTCACAGTCTTCTACGTGTAAGTAGCTATACAATCCATAGCACTTTAGACCAAGAACTATCTGAAAACCGAACAGTGGTTCCACATTTCTTGAGACTTCAGATAAATTTCTCAGGGATTTCATCACCTCCCAAACATAGAAAAGGGGTGAAGATACTCTTTGGCTTTCGTGGTTGTATTAACATTTGATGTCTCCAGCAGGGGACTTTCAAATAACTATCTTTTACAAAGAGAAATTTGCTTCTGCTATTCGTTTATTCATTTACTTTCACAGCAGATGTAAGATCATTGCTAAGACACCAGGCCTATTCTAAAAGAAACATACCTTGTAAATTCTGTAGACTTCACCATGAGAAGCTGCACATTATTTGTAGATGGATTGGGCCATAAATGTGCATGGACTGCACATATTTCATCACAGTAAAGTTAAAGGAAAGGTCTTAGCTCTTTTCTTCCCCCACTTCCTCTGTCCTCATTTTTACTTAAAGCTGCAAGAGGAATGAAGTCCACTTTCATAGTTGTATGGCATGGAAATTTTCCTCATAAAACTTGGTCATATTTTACTGATCAGGTGCAGACAGGGGAAACAAAGTAGACAGCTATATTGAAAATTATGACACAGTAGCAGGCTAAGTTGCCTGAACTTTCAGTGGACGCTCATCTTCTTTCTTAGTGTACTGGCCATGTTTCAAATACAGTGAATTGAAGATACGAGACTCAAGTAGTTGTGCAGAATGGGGACTGCAAATTTATGAATGATTAAAGGAACTTCAGTCATCATATTGTTCCCAGACCTGGAGCACAGAGTTGAGACACCAATTAAGGATCACAACTTTATAACAGTTTGACATCAGAAGGAGATCTGCACTTACTACTCAAATTATATTGTGAATATTATTTAAAGTGGGAAACACTTTGCAACTTTTCTGCTCAAAAGATGAGTCTGATCCAGCTTTGGTTCAAAAATAATGTACACATTGCTCTCATCACATCGGACCATGCTCCTTTCAGGACTATGGAAGGCCTCACTCAGCTTGCAGCCTCTGTGGTCCAACATTTTGGGTGGGTGAAGCAAGCAAGGCCCCAGCTCCTACGTCTAAAATCCCTGAATGGCTGACTAGAGCAATCCTTTGTTATCATCTTTTTACCTCTGGGTCCTCCCCAATGGCTCTGTAAGTGGCTTATTGCCCTGCTAAGGCAGCCACTTACTTGTCATTAAAAAAATGGGACATGCATCATAAAAATTAGGGCAAAAATATGCATTTGCTGATTGATAATGTACAGATTAGAGATGGACACAAATAAAATAATAATAATTGCAAAATTCATCAAAAATCACTAATTCATCAATTTGTATTTGTCAGAAGGGACACCCCCCGATGAATACAAATCAATGCATTTTAGTGATTTTTTATTTGTAGATTCATCAATTCATTGGGCTATAAAAGCCCCCGAGGCACCTAAAAACACCAAAATTGCACAGAAACCTCCCCTCATTCTCCTATACAAACCCTCGATGTTTGGTAAGGATTGGGTTTTTGACATCCAAATTATATACCCACAAACTGGGTCCCCTTAGGAAAGGGCCCTTTAGCAGCTAGCTTGGGGAAAATGCCAGCACTGCTGCAAGCTAGCTGCTAAAGGGCCCTTTCCTGGGCAGGAGGGAACCATTTTGTGGGTCTATAATTTGGATGTGAAAGGAGTACGACAAGGCTGTATATTGTCTCCCTGCTTATTTAACTTATATGCAGAATACATCATGTGAAAGGCTGGGCTGGATGAATCCCAAGCCGGAATTAAGATTGCCGGCAAAAATATCAACAACCTCCAATATGCAGATGATACCACTCTGATAGCAGAAAGTGAGGAGGAATTAAAGAACCTCTTAATGAGGGTGAAAGAGAAGAGCACAAAAAGTGGTTTGAAGCTCAACATCAAAAAAACTAAGATCATGGCCACTGGTCCTATCACCTCCTGGCAAATAGAAGGGGAAGATATGGAGGCAGTGACAGATTTTACTTTCTTGGGCTCCATGATCACTGCAGATGGTGACAGCAGCCATGAAATTAAAAGACGCCTGCTTCTTGGGAGGAAAGCAATGACAAACCTAGACAGCATCTTAAAAAGCAGAGACATCACCTTGCCAACAAAGGTCCGCATAGTCAAAGCTATGGTTTTTCCAGTAGCGATGTATGGAAGTGAGAGCTGGACCATAAAGAAGGCTGACGGCCGAAGAATTGATGCTTTTGAATTGTGGTGCTGGAGGAGACTCTTGAGAGTCCCCTGGACTGCAAGGAGATCAAACCTATCCATTCTGAAGGAAATCAACCCTGAGTGCTCACTGGAAGGACAGATCCTGAATCTGAGGCTCCAATACTTTGGCCATCTCATGAGAAGATAAATCTCCCTGGAAAAGACCCTGATGTTGGGAAAGTGTGAAGGCAAGAGAAGAAGGGGACGACAGAGGACGAGAGGGTTGGACAGTGTCATCGAAGCTACCAACATGAATTTGACCAAACTCTGGGAGGCAGTGGAAGACAGGAGGGCCTGGTGTGCTCTGGTCCATGGAGTCATGAAGAGTCAGACATGACTAAACAACAACAACAAATAATTTGGATGTCCGAAACCCAAACTTCATCAATCTTTCAGGACTCATAGAAGAGAGACAGGGGAAGCTTCTCGGTAATTTTGGTGTCTCTAAGTGACTGGGGGGTTCTTTATAAGGTTTTAAAGTCATAACTAGAGATGGGGGTATTCGTATATGAATACGAATATCCCCGCACAGGTGGTATTAACACCTGACCGATCCACTGCAGACGCAGACTGTGCAATTCTACCAATTGATCCATGGTGCGCTATCCGCTCGCCACTCCTGGCAGGAGGCGGGAGGACAAGCCTCGCTGCAAGGTCGAAGAGTGGCGAGCAGATAGCGCACTGCGGATCGATTGGTAGAATCGCGTGGTCCGCGTCCATGGCGGATCAATGAGTGGACCCTCGTTAATGCCACCGGTGCAGGAGTATTCTTATTCATATATGAATACCCCCATCTCTAGTCATAACAAATTAACAAATAGATTAATTGATTCGTCAGAAAAATTGTAAACTTGTGATTTGTGATTTATCGACCTTGATGAATTACAAATCATGACAAATTGCCATTTTTTTTCAATTCATGCCTGACTCTAGTGCAGATGCAAACTTAGAAATGATTTTTCTAATCTAAATAAAATTGCAGTGCCTCTCACTTAAATCAATCAGGGAAGGTTGAGGCTCAGGTATAGCCTGAGCCTGATATTCTGGTCCCTAAGGTAGATGAGCAACTTCAACATTTCTGATCTCCCTCCTAAA
Source organism: Intellagama lesueurii (assembly GCA_037013535.1). Taxonomy (NCBI): domain Eukaryota; kingdom Metazoa; phylum Chordata; class Lepidosauria; order Squamata; family Agamidae; genus Intellagama; species Intellagama lesueurii. The sequence goes on from JBAJHW010000004.1 coordinate 200,525,764, forward strand.
CATTCTTTATCTTTAAATAAGATTTCCATAGCCATTCAAATGGAGAACATCTTCCAAAGAAGGACAGTCCTTTAGCAGCCCATCCAATGGAGGACTCTCCTCCCTAGAAAAGGACATGCAGCCACCCTATTCCCTACACAGACCTTATGTCTCCAGCTTCCCCAAGTTCAGGCTGGCTGGAACAGGCAGGTTTTTGGGGACACAGAAGACTGTTGGAAAGATGGGATTATTTCTTGTGCTTCAGATTATTTCAGAAAAGTTATTCCTCGTTGTTTTGTTTCTAACTACAAAGAATTGTGGTGGCTATGGGATTCTGGGAGTTATAGTCCAAAAAAAAAAAAAAAAGCCAACCATATCTTTTCTAAGCTCCATGTGCAGGTATGAAATATAGAGTAAAGGGGCCTTGATGAAAGAAATGATAGGAAGGCGAAAGCCCCAGAGGCTGGATGTCCATCAAACTAAAGTCAGACTTTCAAAGTCTAGGGATAGTAGTGAGTTTTTATTTTCTTCACAGTAAGCCCATGCTTTGAACTGAATTCTGATTTGAAAAGTTCAGCTTGAATCTATAAATATGTTCCAAGAATACTTTAGGAGGAAAACTCAGAAAAAGTACTCGCATATAATCTCAGTGGGATATTGTAAAAGTAAGTACTACACAGCGTGTACAGTGAGGATTCTGCTGTACAGCATTCTTAAAACAAGATATTAATCCTGTCCTCTTCTGATGTATGTACACATCAGAACTTGATATGAAATAATAATAATATTGTGAAATAACATCATGTAGCATTCCCAAAGTTTTTCAAAGAGGAAATTCTTTGAGATTTTTCATTTTGTATCTTGCTGGCTCATGCAGGAAGGATGATACTGTTCAACCAGCTTTTGTTTTTAGAAAAATATATGGCATTAATAAGATAGTCCACCTTCTTGCCTGAACAGTTACAACTATGGATAGTCTGCACCATGAAACCCAGGGGAAATGAACTGGACAACAGAATTGGGCAAAAAGAAGGTGATTACAGGAAAATTGTACATAGTAACATTGTTTTAGTAGAAAGCTGAAAAATTAACTTAACAAAAAGCAAACCTGCAGCTTAAATGGGAAGACATTCCAGTGAAACCACTGTGTTACTTTGTGGCATTAGGTATTGTTCTTGTTGTATATTATGATTCTAGTCTACCCTTAGACAAAGAACAGCCAATAAAATAACAATAAATGTTATAACAAGAACAAACAAAATAAATTTACCTAGTAAGAAAAACATCTGTATCATTCAAAAGCTGCTTGAAACAACATCAAATACTACAAGCAATATAAAAATAAGAAAGCCAAACTATTAAACATGGCTACGTTCAAGTTGCCCTGGTTTTTCTCCCCAGCCCCTTCCTTCTTCTCCTCTCCATATTCTAAAAGTTGAAGTTTAAACTCAAATTATACACTAGACAAAGATATAGTTCATTTTCCAAATTAAGAGTATTCCCCAGTGGCTGAAGGAAGATGTGGTCCTCTCTTTGGTGCAGTCCTTAGGAAACGGTAGAGCTTTATGTTCACATAGGAGAAACTGTCCTAAGTGACAATTCAGGATTTAAAGTAAGTACACACAGCTTGCCATGTTTCTGCATATTCCTGTTCTCACCAAACAGAAGCCAATGTTTCAATATAAGGCAAAGGGAAAGATGCTGAGCCATTGGCAATCCTTCTTCTGTGGAGACTGAGGGCCTGACTACACAGGAAAAAAAATCAGGAAATACTATGGATTTTTTCCCTATTGACCACATGATGCAACAGGAAATGCTAATCAGCTCAGTGTCCCACAGCCCAATCTATGGTTTTTTCCCCCACCAGAGACCCTTCTGCATTTAAAAAATCAAATCATTTGGTGTGACTTCATTGCTAGAGAATGCGAGTTAATTCACATTTGCCTCACTATGTGGTCGCACCCTGAGAAAGACAATGATATCTATACCCCCTGGGATGAAACACTATCTCCATGTTGGAACTAAATTTTAAGCAAAGGAGCCTGACCTCAACACCTGGCAAATATGATTTTGGGAACTTTTCTGTTTCTCTCTCCTCCATCTGTAATATGTAGTTTGATAAAGAGCACTCGAGGACTTGAAAGCTAGCTTGTTTGTGACAATTTAGTTGTCTAATAAAAGTATCATCCACCCTTGCTTTTGAACATTGCATGAAGACCACCTGCCTTTCTCTTTAACTGTATTAATAAATTTTGTATTTATTGGGCAGGGTTCTCAAAATGTGGACAGTCCATGAAAATAATTAATGGATGACAATTCTGCATATGAAAATTCTGCTTGTCTCCATGACCTCACTAAATCCATGTTATTGTTTCTAAGAAACATTATTCTAGGTAGAGATAAAATATTATTAGATGTCAGAGGAACAACTGAATTCACTCTGCAATTTATATAGCCTGCATCAGATTCAGATGTACCAGGGGTGTTCCTTTCCTGCTTTCATTTGAAAATTGATTCCTTACTCACATTCCATTGCAGTGGTATAGAAGGAAAAAGTATCTTTTGGGGGGAAATTTGTGAGGGGAGTGCGTTTCAAAGGGTAGAAAAGGACTCAGGGCATCTAGTCAGAATCTGTTCTCAGTTAGATGTTTTAATTTGTTTTGCTTAGAACGAATATGTTTTAATTTGTTTTGCTTAGAAAGAATAGAAAGAATAATTCTTCTTAACATAATACAGAATTAAAATTGCTAAGGTCAGAAGTAGGACTCCAATTTAAAGCCTAATTTGTGTGCCATTTTTGTTGTACTTGAGCATCTTCAAGCTTTTAACATAATCCTTGAAACTTTATTGCAACCTTGAGAAATGCTATTAACCCCACTTTTAAAGGTTCACTGAAAATCACCGCCAGTTAGGAAATTTCTCCAGGGTCAGAGCCTAGAAGAACATGGAACTAAAACTCTGATCTGACAAATGCGAGCCAGCACCATCATAATTTGCCTTTAGCTCTACGGATGGTTTTAACACCTCCTACGGACTTCACCGCACAGAATACACAAGCAGAGGCAATTATAAATTTAAAAACAAGCCTTGTTTGGGATAGAACTGTAAGCTTTGTTTGGGATTTCAAGCTCAACGTGACAGGTCTAGGTAAAGCCATCACTAATCAAAAATAAGAGAAGAGCAAATATTGTTCAGAAAATTGCTTGGTTGTATAAACACAGCAGATTGAGATGTCTTGCCACAGCATTTGAAACTTGCAGCAAAGAAATTAAGTCAGCTTGAGCTTCCAGGAATCATGGGTGAGCAAGCAATCAAAGACTGGCTTGTGAATTGAATTTACTGGAGCTAATATTTTGAGCTGGTGACCAAAGTCTAGAAGTAGATATGCAGTTGTGGGCAATGTCCAGTAGTGCGGTCACTGGAACATCAAAAGGAAATTATGTGCTGCCATTAAATCTACCGTAAAAAGCGGATTTTGCAGTTAAACAAGTTAATAAACCAGTAAATCACTTGAAGATGTTGAGGAATTCTGCACTTCTATGTCAAGAGCGTGCCTGGTGTGGTGGGGAGAATGTGGTGTAATCACTAGAATGCTGGAGTGGGACTGAAGAGACCAAGGAGGTCCTAATCTTCACTGAGCCATTAAGCATATGGGGTGACATTGAGCTAGTCTCTTCCTTCCAACCCGACCCATCTTGCATGGCTGTTGTGAAAATAAATTCTGTGTTGGGGTGGGGTGGGGATCATACACACTAAGGTCACTGACAGAAAGGCAGACTATAAGTGTAACAAGTAATAAACAATGATCCATTGGATAACGGATCAGTGAAGAAGAACAGGTACAAATGACTCAAGCATGGCATGAATGAGAGACTGTGGCATTGATGTGAAGGCAGATATGGGTGTGGTTAATGCTCATTTCTGAAACTACATGATTATGCTATGGCTTCAGAAGAAATAATTATATATATGTAAGGATGTAAACAAGAAAGATGCTTTCAAACTTGTTTCATGGCGGGGAGGAATGGCTTCATTCTGTTTCAAGCAAGATCTCCTTCAGTTTCTTTCCCGATTATCAGATGGCATTTTCAGGCATGTAGAGGTGCAGACTTCATTTTCTCACCCTACAAGATCACAGAGATAGAACTGCCTCCATTGACTTCCATGGGAGGAAATTAAAGTTATTATGCCTGAAAATTAATTTCATGAGTAGAGGAAAAAGATAATACCTGTACCTTGGGGTGGCGGCAGGGGGGGCAAGTCCTTGAAACTCTTAGCTAGCATGGCCAGTGGTCTTGCTGGCTGGGATATTCTTGGAATTTTTGTCCAAAAAGTTACTTGTGGACCACCCATCCATCCAGGGTCCTGTTGTTTCAATGGTCCTTGCTTTTAGAGAATTCTGTCTGTTCATATGGAGATGAAGAGGTGTAGACTTCGTTTGACAGTTGTACCCATACATCCATTCAAAGAGATCCTGTTCATGTTATCTGTTGGATCTGGTTTATGTCTCACATTTTATTCTTCAAAATCTCTAATTCCTTCCATTTGAAATATGGAGAAATCTGTGAATTTTAGTAATGTTTATAAACAAAAAGATAGAAGTCAAACTCTCATTTATCCCTGTAGCTGAACTCTAGCATGTGTCAGTTCTGTAAAGGCAGCTTAATATTTTGAGAAAATGGGTTGTTGTTGCTCCTGCTGCTGCTGTGATTGTTGTTTTGCTCTAGTGTCCAGAATCTTCCAAATGGCAAGGAAATTCTGGGAGCAATAGTTCAAAAAAAGTGACTTTTCCAAGCTGTGTTATAAATACAACAAGTGCTTCCTATTAGTAAATGTTTCCAGCATGAGTCAGAATAATATAACTGAATTCACTGCTGAAATTTTGTGAGTCCAGTTTCTCTTCTAAAATGGGAGGGGAAAAAACAGCAACCTAAACTGTGAGGGTTAGAAAGCAGCAGAACCTTTCCTTCCTGAGCAAATACACAAGCAAGATCATCTACTCCTGACTGCAATCAGTCATCTCCAAAGGGGGTAATCTGGTTGAGAGGAGTTAACAAAGGAGCTCATCAGGTGTGAGGGCAAGATTGACTAAGCACCAGATGAAGGAAGAGGATGGAGGCGTTACTGATGAGAAAAACGAGGGAGCCTAATAAATAAAGGGTCTGACTCATGTAAAGTGTGTGGAACCATTATTAACCTCAGAAAGCTCTACACCTGTGACTCACTTTTATATACTCACCTTGAGAACTGACTTCATGGATGGTTTATGGATCCCAGCCCTATTAAAATGACCCATAATAAAGCGTTTGTAATGCAATGCACATTAAATAATTCCTAAAGCTTTCAGACTCTTCTGCACAGTCAATCCTTTCTGACATCATCTCCCCTGTATGACAAGCAGCTGCAAAGAAGTACTTCAGCCGCATAATGGAGTTTCTTCTCTTAATGAAAGAAACAACTTGGCCAGTGTACTGAGGATATACTACAATCTCTGAGAACATGGGAAGGAAGGGGAACAGAGTAACATTGATCCTGTTATGTCATACCAGTGGTCAGTGATGGCGGACCGATAGCAGGTCGGGAGCGTTTCCCTTCCGCTTCGGTCTGTTTTTTCTCTTTTCTTTTTCTTTCTTTCTTTTTTTTTCTCTTCTTTTGATATTTTGATATTTTGTTGTGTCTTACTTTGGATTCTTCCCCTCCCACTTTGTGGGCGCTGTTTTGTTTGGTCTGTGGTTGGCGGGAGGCTGTTTTGTTCGACTGGGGAGAACGGGAGCAGAGGTGGTTCGGCGCGGCTTCTTAGTGCGGCTGGTGCTTTGCTTGACTGGGGAGAAAGAGGCCATTTTGGAGGGCGTCTTGGAGCTGGAGCTTGGAGCTGGAGACGGAGCCGGAACCGTGGGACGAGGCGGCAAAACGAACCTGGCGCTGGAGCTCAGATTGCGGGGGTCGACTGAGGCTGGTCCGCGGAGCTTGGTGGAACAACGCGCCGGGGTCGAGAGCCGGGAGTCCTAGCAAAAAGTTCTGGCCGGGGGTGGTTGAGAGAGATGTCAGAGAAGTTTGCCGAATCCAGCCCAGGAGCTCGGAAAGTCATCGGGAGTTTGGAGATTGGAGGAACCTCTTGAGCGCCGGAGTCTCGGCTGGGAGCTTGGCGTTTGGGGAGCTCTATTGTGGGGTCCTGCCAGCTGCCCCTAGCTAGCTGCTATGCAGCTAACTTTATTGGGACCTTTTCCCCCTGCCCCGTCTTCGGGAGTAACCAGTGAGGACTTTCCAACTATCCTCCCGCTACAGAAAATGGCAACAGTAGCACCATTTTTACTACGAACTTCTTTGCTACTGTTGTTTTCTCTGCTCAAAATTTACCCCAATTTTAAACTGACAAAACTGCCTCTTAAGGGTTCAAAAACAGCTGGGACTATAAGATCTATAAGAACCACAGACGGAACATATTGGAGTGGGATTGTGACTGGAGGGAGAAAATTTTATTTTATTTTATTTACTTGTTTTCCGTTTATTTCTTTGTTTTAAGTGTATTGTTGTGGATGGGAACTTAAAGTTTAATTTGGGTTTATTTTATGTTATGATATTTTGTTTTGCTGTATTTATTTTATTTTATTTTATTTTGTTCACTTATTACTTTAATAGATTAATTTGATTATTGTTAATTATTTAGTTTGATATTTTTGTTAGATTTATTACACTGTGTTTGGTTTATGTATTTACTTTATTGTGTTTTTCTTCTTCTTTTTTTCTTTTGTTTTTTTTTCATTTTCTCACTTGAGTTAATTTGCTTGCTTTAGGGTTTTTTGTTTTTATTTTATCATTTATTTATTTTTATTTTTCCCCCCTTTTTTCTTTGATATGGAATGGAAGGCCTGCCCTCCCAGCGAGGGGCCACTAAACATCTCTGTGATTACGGGTAGAGGGAAATATGGCGTTGGCACAGCCCCTACTCGTGTTAGAAGAACGATGAACAGATGTTTGAAGGCTGTTCACCGTTCTGGGACTGTGACCAACCGTCAGTACCGAGGTAGCCAGATCATCCGACCCTCCACTCTGAAACTGGTGTTGTTGAATGCCAGGTCTGTATCTAATAAACTCCAGGTTATTTATGATCTTATTCTGGAGGAGGATGCAGACCTGGCATGCATAACTGAAACGTGGATAGGCGGAGAGGGGGGTCCGCCCCTTGCACTCGTCTGTCCACCTGGTTATGCTGTACAACACCAGGGTAGACTGGAGGGGCGGGGGGGAGTAGCCATTGTATATAAAAACATCTTGGAGGTTACTAGGCGCTCCACGGTGGTAAAGCCGGGTCTGGAGGCCATCCATGTGTCGATAGGGGCCAGGGATGGTATTGGGATCTTGCTGGGTTACCGCGCTCCCCGCGACCCAGCCATTTCCTTACCGGAGCTGGCGGACTTTGTCTCCGCGGCATTGTTGGGGTCCCCGAGGCTATTGGTCTTGGGTGACTTCAACATACACGCGGAGGCAGAGATCTCTGGGCCAGTTCTTGAGTTCTTGGAAACCATGGCTTCCTTGAACATGTCCCAACATGTCAACGGCCCCACCCACGTGGGTGGTCATATGCTAGACCTGGTTTTTTCCACCAATTGTAGCGAGCGTGGTCTGATGGTGACTGACCTTGTGTCGGTCCCCTTGTCATGGTCAGATCACCACCTAATAAAATGTAACCTCTCAGTGGCTCTCCCCCCTTGCAGGGAGCATGGACCTATTTCTATGGTCTGCCCTCGAAGGCTACTTGATCCCATAGGATTCCAGGATTCCATGAGAGGGATTCTGGCTGATCTGGCTGGTGCTCCTGTCGAGGCTCTGGTGGATGGCTGGTATACCGCCGCCACCAGGGCTATAGACACGATTGCTCCTAAACGCCCTCTCCAACGCAGAGCTCGGCCTGCGCCCTGGTTCAATCAGGACCTACGAGCAATGAAGCAATTTAGGAGAAGGCTAGAGCGCAAGTGGAGAAAGAACCCGACGGATTATAATTGGATAGCTGTCAGGGTCACAACTAACCTTTACCATGCCAGGGTAAGGGCTGCTAGCCGTATACATCTCGCTAACCGGATAAGCAAAGCTTCAAACCAGCAGGCGGAGCTTTTCCGTATAGTGCGCGACCTATCCGGAATTGGTCAAAGTGATAGGCCTCCCTCTAGTATCTCACCAGACCAATTTGCAGCATTTTTTAAATCTAAAGTGGAGGCCATCCACCGGGAGCTCTCTCCTTTTTTGGATACAGTGGATCGAGCTGAGATGTCCAGCGCTCCGCCTTGCCCGGTGATTATTGATCTTTTTCAACCTGTGACACCAGATATTGTGGACAAAGTGCTTGATCGCTGTCGGGCCACCACCTCATCCCTTGACCCCTGCCCGGCCTGGCTAATCAAAGCTGCCAGGCCTATAACAACAGTATGGGCCACAGCAATAATTAATGGGTCTCTCCTTGAGGGCAGGGTACCCCTGGCCCTCAAGGAGACGCTCATTAGGCCCATAAGGAAGAAACCTAGTTTGGCGGCAGACGAAATTGGCAATTATAGGCCCGTCGCCAATGTTTCTTTCATTAGCAAGGTGGTGGAGAGGGTGGTGGCCGATCAGCTTCAGGCACATTTGGATGAAACAAATGCCCTGGATCCATTCCAGTCGGGCTTCAGGCTGCGCCATGGTACAGAAACGGCATTGGTCGCCCTGTATGATGACCTATTGAGGGAGGCCGACAGGGGTAAAATGTCTCTGTTGGTCCTCCTCGATATCTCAGCTGCCTTTGATACCGTCGACCACGGTATCCTCCTGAGGAGGCTCTCCTAGTTGGGAATTGGTGGCCTGGCGCTTGCTTGGCTCCGATCCTTCTTGGAGGACCGTCCTCAGAGAGTACAGCTTGGGGAGAGGGTTTCGGCCCCGTGGAGCCTCAATTGTGGGGTTCCACAGGGCTCGATAATCTCCCCAATGCTGTTTAATATCTATATGAGGCCGCTGGGTGGGGTCATCAGGGGGTGTGGAGCATCGTGCCATCAGTACGCTGATGACACACAGCTCTACATCTCCTTTTCACCAACTGCAGAGGATGCCGTTCTGTCCCTTCAGCGCTGCTTGGAGGCTGTACTGCAATGGATGCAGGAAAATGGGTTGAGGTTGAACCCGGACAAGACGGAGGTCCTGAGGGTGGGTGGCCCCACCATCAGCGGTTTGGGAAACTCCCTCTCATTTGGGGGGGTGACTCTCACCGCAAAGAGTGAGGTTCGCAGCTTGGGGATACATCTGGACCCGGCGCTCACCAAGGAAACACAGGTGGCGTCAGTGGTCCGTTCCACCTATTTTCATCTTTGGCGGATTGCCCAGCTGCGTCCCTATCTTGATGTTGGGGCGCTTACCACTTTGGTACATACGCTTGTAATCTCGAGATTAGACCACTGTAATGCGCTCTACGTGGGGCTACCTTTGAGGTTGATGCGGAAGCTCCAAATGGTGCAGAATGCGGCGGCCAGACTTCTTAGTGGGGTGAGAAAATACCATCATATCTCTCCCACTCTGGCCGCTCTACATTGGCTGCCCGTTCGGTTCCGCGTTGACTTCAAAGTTTTAATGATTACGTATAAAGCCCTAAACGGTTTAGGGCCTCGATATCTGGCGGAACACCTATTCCCACCGAAATCTACCCGTATCACTTGAGCGAGCCAGGAGGTGAGGTTGAGGAGCCTAACGCCGAGAGAGGCCCGGAAGGAAAAAACAAGAAACCGGGCCTTCTCGGCGGTGGCTCCTCGCCTCTGGAATAAGCTCCCTCCTGAGATTTGTATGGCCCCTTCGCTGGGCATTTTTAAAACCCAACTAAAAACTTGGATGTTTAAGCAGGCCTTCCCTCCAGTCACTATTTGATTTTTTTTCCTTTTTCTTTTCTTTTTTTTTTCCATCTTGAATAATTGACTTTGATGTTATATATTGATTTTATATTGATTTTATATTTAATTGTTTTGTTTTTAAATGTTGTTAGCCGCCCAGAGTGGTCATTGGACCAATTGGGCGGGATATAAATACAATAAATAAATAAATAAATAAATAAATAAATAAATAAATAAATAAATAAATAAATAAAGTGATAACAGTGGAACTCAGTGCAGAGAGAAGTTTCAGTATAGGCATGTCAGGACTCAGGAGACAAGGCAGTTTATATCAGAGGCAAAGCTAAGGCTTGGGGTGGAGCCCTGCCATTCCTTAGCATCACCCAGCCTGTCAGCTTAGGCCCAGGTGACAATCTGGTTCCACAACTATTGCCGTTCCCATATCCAGCACCAGGCCATATCTAAGGCTTCCTCTGCAATCCAGCTAGAGTTATATTTTAAGTGTGAATTTACTTTATTACCACTCCGTAAACTACTCTCTCTAAATAGTTTACATCAAAAGTAAAAGTAACCTTAATCTCTGTGGTTTAAGAAGAAAAATAAATGCTCACATTTCCCCATGTTTTCTGCTCCCATGGGAATGCCAGGGTACTGTGAGTTAGCACTAGGGGTAGACTTGCATATACATGTTTCATCTTTCTTGATCCTGCTAAGAATTCCAATCTCCTCCTCACACAACAAATGGGGCCAATCTACTGACAACCAATTATGTCAGTGGCGTGAACAAAACATGGCACCATTCTATACACAAACCCCTTTCATACCATTCTTCATGAAAACTGCCCCCCACTACACCACGCTGGCTCTATAGCCTTTACATGGCCTCAGTAATTGATCAGTTGATTAATTACTGTAGTAAAGTAAAGTTAAGTAATCCCAGTTGATTCTGGGATTCAACCAGAATGTAGAAAAGCTACCTTTTTGAATTCCAACTCCCAGAACACCTCAGTCACTGTAGCCATTGGCTCTGGACTCTATTGGGAGCTGTGACACTAGAGATCTCACATCACCTGCAACCGTCAAAACCATGACACAGTGTTTCATCTGTAAGAATTTTTAGATTGGTATCTATGTTCTGTTTGGATACTATGACCTTGCCTATCAATGAAGAGATCCCTTTCAAAATAATGAGTGCAGATACAAAGTTTCAGGAACATTTACAGAATCGCCTTTCAGTTAAAAAAAACTTTTGATGCAAAAATTGAAAAGAAAGTTCACCTACTTCAGATTTATAAAATAAAATAAGGAACTAAAATTTGGTAACTCTTTTAATTGGCTCAACACAGTAAATCCATTAAATATAGGCCTGGTTTATATACTTTTCAGTATTAATTTCCATTTACTCTGATTTGGAATCATTGATGTTCCTGCCAGACAAATGACTATGGCAACATAATGTCTTTGAGTTAGGATCTCATTATTGGGACAGAAACTTTCTTTATTCTTCAAAATCACCTACTGTATTGTAGTTTGGCTTTGGTAGCAGTACTCTGAATTGCTATAGCCTGCACTTCTTTTGAGAGATTAAATACCAATGGCAATGAGGACAGCCTTCCTGAAGGGCTGGGGTGAACCCTTTTAAGTAGAATCATTTTTTAAATACTTAGTTTATCAAAGTCTTACCTTAGGCTTTGTAAGATGCAGTGATGGCAAAAGCTTCAGTTTTGCATCAACACCATTGTTAAAATACATGAAATACACGTACATACAAAGAGAAACTTATTTATGGAAGTATATTCAAAACAACTTCCATCGTATGGATAGCAGAGCAGTTTACAAAGAGCACAACCCAAACAGGAAATGTACAAAAGGATATTTATTAAACACAATAAAACTACATGGTCAGGATAAAGCAATTGAGGAACAGTTTAAACAATGGAGCAGACTAGAGATGGGCATGAAGCCCAAAATGAACCAGGACATTTTTCAGAGCATAGGTCACTGTGGTCCAATTCATTGCTTCGGATCAGTTTGGGTTCATCCAAACTGAAGAATATTTATTTATATTTATTTATTTGTTCAACTTCTATACCACCCATCTGGTTACAAGGCCACTCTAGAACCCAAACTTTCCGGAAGCAATGAGTTTTGGGGCTGTTTATGAAGCTCCTGGTTCATTGGCCTCCCCCCCACACACACACACACACACAACCTGGCTTTGTGCTTCAGCCATTCCTTTTCCTCCACCTTGAAACTCCATGTTTTTTTTTCCTCCATTGTAAACTTACCTGATCTGGCTGCTTGGACTTCCCCTGCTACTCCCCCTTGAGAGATTGCATCCCTGACTGGTGTCCTCACCAGCTGGCTGGGCACTGGAAGCTAAAGAACAGCCACTTTAGACTCTGCTTGAAGCTTCTAGGATTTCTGCAAGGGCACTCCTACAAGCCATACATTATACATTGGAAGTAATCAGAGCATAGGTCACTGTGGTCCAACAGATATGCAAGGGTTGCAGACATTACATTTATTTAAAACTCACCCAGCAGCATATCAACAAAACAATGAGCAAGCAAACAAATCAATGATGCTTTGGATTCCTCAATGTTGGTTCTGCTGTCAGTGCATGAGAAAAATTCAAGCCCAAAATTCAACTCACATAAGCCAAACTACATTTTTTCTAAAAGGTGTTCAAAAGATAGAAGCTGGAGGTGTTTATCAGTGACTAGTGCATCGTGCTTGAGCCCATTCCATTTGCCATCCTGCTGCAACACACGCTGCCTTGTCAATATTCCCAGCAGATGTCACTGGTGGGGTATGACAGTTTATTTATAGCCAGTTCACTTTCATTTTCTTCATCCCGGAAATGAGATCTTACACAGAGATTGTGTTCCTTGGGGAGCCTTGTCTCATTTTCACAGCAGGAATGCCCGCCACCCTCCTGCAAATGAAAAGGAACATGCTCAAATCTCTGCTGATAATGCGTATGTCTTTAAACTACCCTCACCCTGCTCCTTGCTTAACATTCTAAGCACAGGTGGCACCACGTATGGTGCAATGTGACAGATAAGAAACCTTCTTTTAACCACTGATGGGCTTTCCTGTAGTCCTCCCCCTCCTCCTCCTTCTTGTCAACTCCTGGATCAGATATGAATCAGCAAAACTAGACAGCCACAGGGACTAAAAACCTCACGTTCCATTTTGCCCTCCAGCCTTCTGCCAAGCTGGACCAGACACAGCTTTCTACTTTATTAGTTTGTAATGATGCCACTGGTGGCATTGTTGTTATTGTTGTTGTTTTGTGCTTCCAAGTCACTTCTGACTTATGGTAACCCTATAAATGAGAGATTACCAAAATGTCCTGTCATCAACAGGCCTGCTCAGCTCTTCTAAACTCAAGAATGTGGGTTCCTTTAGGGCAGGGGTCTCCAAACTTTTCTGCGGGAGGGCCACATCATATATGCTCCACATTTTTGAGGGCTGAAGGAATACACGCCTGACTGCGCATACGCGTGCACTCCCGCACGTCTGCACACACGCCCACCCGCACACACGACGGCCCGCACACACACATGCCTGCATGCAAGCATGCCCCTGCGCGCAAGTTCTCACGTCGGCCCACACTCCCACATGCACGCACGCACTCCCACACACATGCACACCCACACATACTCCCAACCGGCCACCCGCATGCACACACGCACGCACACATGCCAGGTCGGATAAAAAGGCAAGGCGGGCCATATGTGGCCCGCGGGCCGTCGTTTGAACACCACTGCTTTAGGGAGTAGACCCTCTCACTTTGGTCTTCCTCTTCTGCTGCACTCAGCCTTTCTCAGCATCATTGTCTTTTCCAGAAAATCTCGCCTTCTCAAAATTTGTCCAAAGTATGACACCCTTAGTTTCATCATTTTTGCCTTCAGAGATAGGTCATGCTTGATTTGATCTAGGAACCATTTGTTTGTCTTTCTGGCAATCCAGAGTATCTGCAAAGCTGTCCCCCAGCACCATGTTTCAAATAAACCAGTTTTTTCCTGTCAGCTTCCTTTAGTCTACAGCATTCACACCCATATGTGGTGATCAGAAATACAAGAGTATGGGTGGCACAATTTTTCACTTGATGATCTTTTCTGACTCCTCCATTGCTGCCCTTCCATGTCTCAGTCTTCTTCTGATTTCTTGGCTTCAGTCTTCATTTGGATTGGTGACTGAACTGAAGTACAGTGGTACCTCAACTTAAGAACTTAATCCGTATTGGGACTGCGTTCTTAAGTCGAAACGTTCTTAAGTCGAAGCACCATTTCCCATAGGAATGCATTGAAAACCATTTAATCCGTATCTGCTGTTTTTCGTTCTTAAATTGAGGCACTGTTCTTAAGTCGAAGCATTAGTTCCCATAGGAACTAATGCAAAGCCGGTTAATCCGTATCTACCACTAGGGGGCGAATTTTTTCTTCTTCTTTTGACCTAAGGTGAACTTAGGTCAAAAAAAGGGCAGGAAAGGTGTTTTGTTTTGTTTTTTGTTCTTAAGTCGAGGCTCCATTCTCAAGTCGAAGCAACTTTTTGCGAACGGAGCCGTTCTTAACTCGAATCGTTCATATGTAGGGACGTTCTCAAGTCGAGGTACCACTGTATACAAAATCTCTAATTATTTCAGTTTCTTCATTGTCAATGCTAATGGGTAGTTATTCTGTAGTCATGATTTTTGTCCTAACATTCAGCTTTGGCACTTTCCTCTTTCACTTTCATCAGAAGTCATTTCAAGTTATTAATGCTTTCTGCCAGTAAGATGGTGCTATCTGCCTATCTTAAGTTACTGACATTTCTCTCACTAGTTTTCAATCCTCCTTCATCTGAATCTAGTCTAGCTTTCCCTATGATATATTCTGCATACAGATTGAACAGGTAAGGGGATGAAATGCACTCTTGTCCGACAGCTTTGCCTATAGGAAACCATTCTGTCCCTCCTTATCCTGTCCTAACAGTACTTTTTTGTCCCCATAACAGGTTATGCATCAAGACAATCAAGTGCTGAGGTACACCCATTTCTTTCAGAACAATCTATAGCTTCTTGTAATCCACACCATTAAAGTCTTTGCTGTAGTCAATTAAGCATGGACTTGACTTCTTGTAAAATTCTTTGATGCACTTCAATAGCCAGCAGATATTTGCAATATGATTTTGAGTGCCTCTTCCTTTTTGAAATTCAGCTTGAACATCAGGCATGTCTTGCTCCATATAAGGTAAAAGCCTTTGTTGCAACACCTTGAATATCACTTTGCTAACATGGGAAATTGAATTTATTTATTCTATTTATATACCACCCCAAAAGTGCACACACTACTCTGCTAGTATTCTACTACTCCCAAGGTAGTTTAGGCTTGATTTGCTCAAGGAACCAATTGTTCTTCTTCCTGGCAGTCCAGGGTATCCACAAAGCAATGGTCCTATAGTTACTGCACTCCTTGGCATCTCTTTTCTTGAGGATTGGAATGTATATTGAACATTTCCAGTCTGTGGGCCATTGTTTTGTTTTTTTATAATTGTTGGCATATTTTTGTTGGAGTTTTGACAGATTCAGGCTGTGGTCAGACTAGAGAAATGCCCCCCTTCTTTCTCGCGTCTTCTGCTTACTGTATAGTTACGCATTGTGGTACCGTGGCATCTATCCTGTGATAGTGGATCATATATTTTTTAATGTTTCTGCTTTTTTAGGGTGAATTCGATGTGGTACATTCATCTACACTCCTTGAGTGGGACATATTCCCTTCCTTTTCTTGTGATTTCTCTGCCTCCCTTCTCTTTTCTTAAAAAAAGAAAGAAAGAAATTGTGTGGGTATATTGCTGTGTCAGCAAAATGCCTTTGCTGACCATGTACTGATCTGCACCATTTCTTCCTATTTCCATGCTTTGTTACCCTCTATGGAAAATGACCCACAGCACACTGCAGTGACAGTCCAAAGGCAGTAGGGGGACTGATGTTCTGTATTTGACAGAAGTATACCAATGCACCAACATCCCCATTGCTTTCCCAACCCTGGAATGAATCTTTATCTTTATCTTTTATCTTTATTAGATTTTTACCCCGCCCCCCTAGACAAAGTCTACTCGTGGCAGCTTACATACATAATAAAAACATCATAATACATAAAAGATTTAAAACATCATAATTTTAACACTTATATTAAATTAAATCAGTACCAAGATGAAAGAGTAAAGATCAGTTATTGACTGGAGGGAAGGCCTGCCTGAAAAGCCAAGTTTGCAAATGGGTTTTAAAAACACCCAGAGAGGGTGCCATACGAATTTCAGTTGGGAGGCTGTTCCATAGCCGAGGGGCCACTGCCGAGAAGGCCCGGTTTCTTGTTCTTTCTTTCCAGGCCTCTCTTGGCGTTAGGCCCCTCAGCCGTCCCTGCTGGCTATTCCGGGTGATTCGGGTAGATCTAGGTGGGAGAAGATGATCTGCCAAGTATCGAGGTCCCAAACTGTTTAGGGCTTTATACGTCATCATTAACACTTTGAAGTCAATGCAGAAACGAATGGGCAGCCAATGCAAGGCAGCCAGAGTGGGAGAGATATGCTGAAATTTCCTCACCCCACTAAGAAGCCTGGCTGCCGCATTCTGCACCATTTGAAGTTTCCGCATCAATCTCAAAGGTAGCCCCACGTAGAGCGCATTACAGTGGTCTAATCTCGAGATTACGAGCGCATGGACAAGAGTAGTGAGGGCCTCCCCATCAAGATATGGTCGCAGCTGGGCAATCTGCCATAGATGGAAATAGGCGGAGCGGGCCACGGATGCCACCTGGGTTTCCATGGTAAGCGCCGGATCCAGATGTATCCCCAAGCTGCAAACCTCACTCTTTGCAGTAAGGGTCGTCCCCCAAAAAGAAAGGGAGTCGCCCAAACCGCTGATGGAGGGACCTCCCACCCTCAAGACCTCCATCTTGTCCGGGTTCAGCCTCAACCCATTCAACTGCATCCATTGCAGTACAGCCTCCAGGCAGCGCTGAAGGGACAGAACGGCATCCACTGAAGTAGATGAAAAGGAGATGTAGAGCTGTGTGTCATCAGCGTACTGATGGCACGATGCTCCACACCCCCTGATGACCCCACCCAGCGGCCTCATATAGATATTAAACAGCATTGGGGAGATAATCGACCCCTGCGGAACCCCACAACTGAGACTCCATGGGGCCGAAGCATTCTCCCCAAGCTGTACTCTCTGGGGACGGTCCTCCAAGAAGGATCGGAGCCAGGCAAGCGCCAGGCCACCGATTCCCAGCTCGGAGAGCCTCCCCAGGAGGATACCGTGGTCGACGGTATCAAAGGCGGCTGAGATATTGAGGAGGACCAACAAGGACATATTGCCCCTGTCGGCCTCCCTCAGCAGGTCATCCAACAGTGCGACCAGTGCCGTTTCTGTGCCATAACGCGGCCTGAAGCCTGACTGAAATGGGTCCAGGGCATTGGTTTCGTCCAAAAGTGTCTGAAGCTGGTCTGCCACCACCCTCTCCACCACTTTGCTAAGGAAAGAAACATTGGCGACGGGCCTATAATTTCCAATATCATCCGCCGCCAAATTTGGTTTCTTCCTTATGGGCCTAATGAGTGTCTCCTTGAGGGCAAGAGGAACCTTGCCCTCTTGGAGAGACCCATTAATTATTGCTGTGGCCCATTCCGTTGTTACAGGCCTGGCTGCTTTGATTAGCCAGGCCGGGCAAGGGTCAAGGGAGGAGGTGGTGGTCCGACAGCAATCAAGCACTTTGTCCACCAGGTCTGGCATCACAGGCTGAAAGAATTCAAGAGTCACCAGGCAGGGCAGAGCGCTGGACATCTCTGCTTGATCCACTGTATTTAAAAAAGGAGAGAGGTCCCGGAGGATGGCCTCCACTTTTGATCTTAAAAATGCTGCAAATTGGTCAGGTGAGATATTAATGGGAGGCCCATCACCCAGACCAATTCCGGATAGATCGCGAACTATACGGAAAAGTTCTGCCTGCTGATTAGAAGCATCGCTTATCCGGTCAGCGATGTGTGATCGTCTGGCAGCCCTTACCTTAGCCAGGTAATGGTTAGTTGCGATCCTGACAGCTTTCTTATTATAATCCGTCGGTTCCTCTTTCCAAATGCACTCTAGCCGTCTCCTATTTCGCTTCATTGCTCGTAGGTCCCGGTTATACCAGGCACCTGGCCGAGCTCTGCTCCTGAGAGGGCGTTTAGGAGCGATCGTGTCTACAGCCCTAGTGGTGGCGGCAAGCCATCCGTCAACCAGAGCTTCGACAGGAGCGCCAGACAGCTCAGCTGGAATCCCTCTCATGGTATCCTGGAATCTCAATGGATCCAGTAACCTTCGAGGGCGGACCATCAAAATAGGTCCATGCTCCCTGCGGGGAGGGAGTGCCACTGAGAGGTTACATTTTATTAGGTGGTGATCTGACCATGACAAGGGGACTGACACCAGATCAGTCACCATCAGACCACACTCGCTCCGTTCAGTGGAGAATACCAGGTCTAGCATATGGCCGCCCGTATGTGTGGGACCGTTAACGTGTTGGGACATGTCCAAGGAAGCCATGGTTTCCAAGAACTCAAGAGCTGGACCGGAAACCTCTGCCTCCGCATGGATGTTGAAGTCACCCAAGACCAAGAGCCTCGGGGACTCCAACAGTGCCGCGGAGACAAAGTCCGCCAGCTCCGGTAGGGAGGTGGCTGGGTCGCGGTAACCCAGCAAGATCCCAATACCATCCCTGGCCCCAACAAACACGTGGAGGGCCTCCAGACCTGGCTTTACCACCTTGGAGCGCCTAGTAACCTCAAGAGTATTTCTATAAACAATGGCTACTCCCCCCCCGCCCCTCCAATCTACCCTGGTGCTGGACTGCATAACCAGACGGACAGGCAAGGGTCAGGGGAACCCCCCCTTCCCCGCCCATCCAGGTCTCGGTTATGCACGCCAGGTCTGCGTCCTCCTCCAGAATGAGATCTTGAATAAGCTGGGATTTGTTGGACACAGACCTGGCATTCAACAGCACCAGTTTTAGGGTGGAGGGCCAGCTGAGCTGGCTACCTTGAGACTGGTAGTTGGTCACAGTGCCAGAACAGTGAACAGCCTTCAAACATCTGTTCACTGTTCTTCTAAAACGAGTAGGCACTGAGCCAACGTCATATCTCCCTCTACCCGTAATCACCCTAATGTTAGACCCCTCGCTGGCGGGGCAGGCCCTCCTCTCCATGTCAAGAAAGAAGAAAGAAAAAGAAGAAAAAACAAGATGCACTAACGTAATACAATAAACAATAATAAGAGAATTAACGAAATAGTAATCAATAATAAACCATAATACAGGGTCACATAATTATCAATATTTGAATTAATCAAATTATCAAATTAAACAATTTACCAAAATATCAATTTAACAGAATTTAAATTAGGCAACTAAAACATAAAACAATTAACAATCAAGTGGTCAAGAAATAAATTAAATTATCATAAAATAAACCTAAAATAAGATAAACAATAAAGAATAAACAATTATAAAGCCAAAAATTTTCCCCAAAATTACCCCTAGCACAAATACTGTAAATTAAATTAATAAAATAGAATTTTTAACCCAATGTCTCCTCCCTCCACTCACTGTCCTGCTCATGAGGTTGGTTTTAATGTTGGTTTTGATATTGAGGTGAGTTTGTTTTGCATACGGTGAGAGCAACAGTAGCAAGAAAGCTGGAAAGTAAAATGACGCTACTGTTGCCGTTCTCCAGTCCAGATGAATATCGAACGAGTCCTCTCTGGTCCACTTAAGAAGAGAGGCAGGGGGGTGGTTGCCGATGGAAATTGGGACATGACAGCATACAGGGGAGCAACCAGCAGGACCCCACAACACATGGGACCCCACCGCCCACCCCCCTGCTCCAGACGCCCCGTAAAAGCCACCACTCCCCTACCAAAGTCGGAAAACGCTCGGCACCTCCAGTTCTCCTGGCAGCTTGCTAAGCCCTCCACACTGGGTCCCACCGACATCACCAGAGTTCCGAATGAAGACGCGAGACAAGAATTATGGGTTAATCATGGGCCACACTTTATTAAACATAATCCATGTTGCCATCCTTTGGCAAAGGGGGGTCCTGCTGTAGTGCGGAATCAGGTTTAAGTGCAGAGGTCTCAAAGGACCCCTTAAGCAACAAATGGGCGAGTCCCTGGCCCCAAGTTCTTGCAGGCTCAAAGACAGCGAGAACCCGGCTGGCCCCAATTTCACCACCCCTGGGCCTCAAGTCAGCTTCTCCTTCTTGACTGTTGGTCCGGGTGTGGCCCCAGCGCATCTTTCCCCCCAAGAACTGTAATCGCATGATCCGCAGCACGGGGAGGTCAGATGGTTGGCCTCACAGCATCCCACGACGTCCTTTCCATTTGATAAGGGCTCTAGCTCCAAGTCTCAGACTGCTCCCCATGGTGACGTGGCAGCGTAGTGAGCTGCCCAGAAACATAGCTGCGGCCAATGATCATGATGTGCTTCCTTCTCATCATCGTTATGGTATCTGCAAGATAAAACAAACCGGGCCCCTGCCTAGATGTCAGGGGGTGCCTCGCTAATCAGCCTTGGATCGGCAGATGCGAATCTGCACCATCTCATTGACTACCCTAACATCCTGCCATTGCATAACTACTCTGATTTTATCTTCCTTTCCAGTGGCAACACTTCGCTAATCCTGAGGGCATCGAAAAAGTTAATAAGGACACCACCCTGAATAAAGCAACTTCATAATCATCTCAACAGAGAGCCTACCACTGCTTACCAATGCTTTCTAATAGTCCCGGCGATATGGGTAATCTCGAATCTTTAACTCTGCCTCTTTCCTTAGACCAACCTTCAATCATTTTCCTAAAGCGGTCGTCTGAAGAATAATCCTGATACCCATTAATTTTAGCATAGAAAGCCAGCGCCAATAACCTACCCTGTATAGATCCTGGCACCAAACCCTTCCTGTTTAGATACACAATGAACTGTTGAAGATGCTCCACTGGGGCAGGCCATGCTGGTTCTAAATCAACTAAGTTCCTAAACTCCAGAAACTCTATACTCACTGCCGAGTACCCTGTTCGAGTCTCCGGTGCCAGGCCAGGCCTATTGTCCTTTTGCATCATCTTGCCAATTTGCCAAACCTCTGGGGAAAGAGTCTCCGTGAACTCGTTGGCTCCTGGATCTAACTTCCCTGAACTGCTTGATCCGTTTACGTGATAATGCATCAGCTAAGCTACACCTGGTACATGTCCAGCCTGCACCAGTGTCATGACCCGGTCTGAATGCATGTGAGGTTATTAATTACATAGACCACCACCAGATTGTCCACTAAAATGTGCGACAGAGTTCACCCATTCCTCTGCCCAAAGCTACAATGCACCAACTATTGGGAAGAACTCAGAATTGTCCAATCTCTGGTGATTCCCGCGTGGTGCCATTCCACCGGCCATTTGCCTGTGCACCATCTGCCGCTAAAGTAAATGCTGAACCCTAAGGAGCCTGCAGCGTCCGACTGGACCTGAGATTCAGCCTTAAGCATCTTGTCTCCTCTCCAAAAGGAAATGCCATTGCACTAACTAAGAACTAACCCCCAAACCTTCAAATCCTCTCTCATACCATATGCAACTCTAGTCCTGTGAAACGGGCGATGGAGCCCTTTCACCTTGCAAAGCCATGCAGAAAGGCGCGACCCGGCAACCTGACTTTACAAGCAAAATGTAAATGTCCTACCATCTCCTGAAACTCCCTCAGGGACACTTTTCTCCTTTGCAACATCGAGGCTACTCTGACCTTAAGGTCAGCCAACATGACGTCTGGCAGCCTAGACGCTTGCTGTACCATGTCCACTTCAATGCCCAAGAGCGTCAGGGACGTGGTTGGTCCCTCCGTTTGTCCTCAACCAGAGGTACGCCTAACTCTTCTGCCATTGAACAAAAGGTATCTAGTATAACTTTACAACTTATTATTACTTATATTTATAATATTATTATAATATTATTTATTTATTTATATGATAGGCCGCTAATTTGAGTAGGCCGGCGAACACCGTCTATGCCACTTTAAAATGGTGTCACCACCCTACGTGCGTCTCCCGACCGCAAAGCACGTGGCGGGATTCAAAAACGAAACTCCACCAGGGTGCTCCAAACGCCTATCTTCGGAAGGTGGGGGGGAGGGTGTAAATGTAAGAGACCGTAGCACCCAAGCGGCTGAGAAGTCAGGCGGCCGCACCATGCCGCAGCCACCCCCTGCCTACTCAGCCCTTGCCAAAGGCAAGACGATGGGCTGGCGCCCAAATGTGGCAACCCTCCCCCCGACTCCACTAAGTAACCTGCTTTTCTGCTGAGAACTCAGACCAAAATGATTTATTGAGCTCTGATCGCGCGGCAGTGCGACCCATGCAACGCGCTCGCTCGTGACCCCCCCTCACTACTATATGGCTTAACGACAAACAAATATTTAAAAGAAAAAGAAATCAAACAATGTTGGAATAAATCCCATATGATCACAAAAATCAATTAGATTAAACCCAAAGTAAACAAAGTGGACAGTCACACCACAGGAGGGAGCCAATGCTACCCCCCCGACTCCTAAGTTGATCCTCTGAAGCCTCTCGCTCAGTGACACAGCTCGCAAAGACGCCGAGCAGCGGAGTTCTATCCTGAACCGATGCCAGCAAAGGAAGAGGAAGAGGAGAGGGGGAACGTCCCTTAAATAACCTAGCATTTCCCCCTCTCCTCCTACGTCGTTCTCATAAGTTGAATGAAGTCTCGTGCTATCCGGGGAGGGAGGCAAAGGCGAACCGCACTGCTGAAGTTCGGCTCAGCAGCGGCTTGAGCATTTGCAAATTAATTTTTTTTTAAAGGAGTCGAATGACAGTGGGTGAGGGAGGTGAGACTGCATCCCAGATGCACACGAAATAAAGAAGTTTTGGAGTACACACTCAGTGGGATGCCAGTTGTACTGTGCAGTGAAATGAGGAACAAATATAGCAGTAGCCTCCCAGTGGGCTGGATTTGATGCAGAGATAGCATGGAGAGGGAACAAAAGAATTGATAATGGCTTTGCATTTTCTGAACCCCCCAAAAAGGTTGAAATTTATGAGGAGTAACTTGAAAATATTTTGCTGGTGTGACCATAGCCTCAGTCTCCGTGGCATGAAATAGTTCTATCACAATCTTGTATACCTTGATGATTTATTTCTTCCTTTCAGAGCAGCTTTCATTTCACTTTCTAGAACTGCAAGCTCTTCATCACAGGATTCCTCTTCAAAGGAGTCTGTCATCCTTTTATCTCTTCTGTACAGGTCTTCAGAATACTGTTTCCACCTTCTCTTTATTTTAACCTGGTCCAGTAGTGCACTTCCCTATTGATCATTCAGCATTCCTAATGTAGGCTTACATTTCCCTTTGATTTCTGAGATCTGGAAAATATCTCTTGTTCCCCCCCCCACACACACACACACACTTATCTCTTTGAACTGGTTATTGTAATACAGTGGTGCCTCGCTAGACGATTGCCTCGCAGGACGAGGAATTTGCTAGACGATGGCTTTTTGCGATCGCTACTGCGCTTCGCAAAACGATGGTGTCCTATGGGCGATTTTCGCTAGACGACGAGTTTTCCCCATTGAAATGCATTGACTAGCGGTCAATAGCTGTCAGTGCATTCCAACGGGGACCCGCACTCGCTAGACGAGGTTTCCCTATGGACGATCTTCGCAAGACGACGACTTTTCCATTGGAACGCATTGAAGAGATTTCAATGCATTCCAATGGGGAAACGTGCTTCGCTAGACGATGTTTTCGCAAGACAGCGATTTTCGCGGAACGGATTAACATCGTCTAGCGAGGCACCACTGTAGTTCTCTTTGTCTCTACATGACAGTTGCTGAGAAACTGAATTCAAGGTTCTGGCCCTGTTTTTGTCACCTTAGTTTTGTTTCTCACCTGTTCCTTACAATTGTAAGTGTTTCTTCCATCATCTATCTAGGTTTATCTTTTTATTATTATTATTACAAGAGTTGTCTTTTTGCATTCTTCCTTAATAATAGCTCTGGTTTCAATGCACAGTTCTTCTGATTCACAGTCAAGTGAGTTTAGTAATACAAATATGTTCTTTATGTGTACATTAAATTCAACAGGAATGTTATTTAAATTATATTTTGGCACTACAATTCTTTTAGTGTTGTTTTTCAACTTATTCTGATGTTGGATATTAACAATTCATGACAATCCATTCCTGATCTTGTTTTGGCAAATACAACACAGCTCTTCCATCTCCTGCTTCCAATTACATAGTCTATTGGATTTCTATATTCACCATCTGGTAATGATCTTGTGTACAGGTGTCTGTTTAGTTGCTTAGAGAATGCATTTGCAATAAACAGATTGTTGACTCTACAGAGCTCTGGGTCATTCTCTTGCTTCATTTCTGTCCCCTAGGTCACATTTTCCAACAACGGTTAGAAACAACTCATTTGTTCCTTGCTTTGGTATTCCAGTGACCTATAATTATAAGCATGTCTTGTTTTGGTGTGTGATCAGTTTCTTCTTGGATGCATGGAGAAAAGCTTTCAATTTCATCTTCATCAGCATTGGTAGTTGGAGATTTGAATGATTGTTATGTTGATAGGTTTTCCAGAGTCTGATTAATATTACTCAGTTGGATCTTACATTATAGCCCCTAACTGCCTTTTGCTACATCTTGCCTCAGTATTAGAAACACTCCACTTCTTCTAGGTTTGTCATTTCCAGAGTAGAACACTTTGTAGTTGTCTGACTAAAAATATCAAATTCCAGTCCAATTTAGTTCACTTACACAAACCACTGAATTGCTTATACATTCCATTTCTTGCTTTACAGAACTATTCATATTTCTCCTTTGCTTTCCCCCAGTACCTGATTGACTGCTTTCCAACCTGGGAGTCTCATCTTCCAGCACTATATCAGGTTTCATTTTGGACTATATCATCAAAGGGTTTTCATGGTTTACCATTGCCATATTCTGTGCAGTACTTACAAAGGTTAGCTTGAGTGCTATCTTCACTGCCTCTCTGTCAGCATCACCTTAAGCTACCACTGCTGTCCAGTAGGCGCCTTGAAGAAGGTGGATGCATCTCAGTCTGGTGTCTCAGCTGTGATCATTCTGCCTTGGTTGACCTTGCCAGGAGTCCAGGCTCATAACAGAGTCTGGCCTCCTGATGGCATTGCTCTCAGCTTCACTGACACATCCAAACTCCTTTGACATATTAAGGAGGGCATCCAAGAAGAGAGAGGGATAAGAGACTTCTTAAAATTTAACAGCGTGTTGTGGCGATGGTGTTTAAAGGATAATGCTCACACCTGACTGTATTAGAAGCATTCTTTGAGGTATGGAATTTGAAGCTATCTCTTTGCCACATCTGAAGATACATCTAGAAATACCTCAGTAAGAACAGTATTCAAGACAATAAATGGTCACCTCCATTTAATCTGATGTACAGCCTGCCCCATCTGGAATATATACAAACACAGTTTTGTGCCATGATCTAGCACAGGTGACAGCTTAATTTATGAGGTGGTGTCCATGCCAAATTAAAGCAGTTCATTTGCATGTTGCTACGGCTGTTTTGTTTTGTTTTGCCTTCTGTTGCTCCTCTGAAATTGCTATTTAGCTGCCAGGGCTCCTTCGGATCTGTGTGCCACTACCCCTTGCAGTGAGCCACAGAACTACGGATTGTAACTTCTACTATGGATTGGTACTTCTGATATAATCTGTACACTGGATCCTTCTGGACAGGAGAATTCAAGAGGGTCTCCTGTTTCAGTTAAGCCTTCACTAAGCAGCAAAGTCATCCTAAACTCCATTATATTTCTATGTATGTTTTGGCTGAGAGCCAGTGTAGTGTAGTGGAAGGATGGGATAGTGGTTGAATTAGGACTAAGGATATGTGGGTTCAAATCCCTGTTCAGCCATGGAAATTTACTGGGATGGGTAACAATGGTTAACCACTCCTTAAACATGATCCCACATATCTCAACACCCCTGTTAGGGCCACCATAAGTCAGAAGCAACCAGAAGGGACATAACAAAAGCATGCATTGGTTGTTCTTTGATGTATATTTCTTCAGTTCTTGCTCTCTCACCATATTACAAGAGTTCTAGCACCAGTTCCAGTTTCTGCTCATTCCTTATGTTGTTTTCTTGGCACATTACCAATATACAATCAACAGATAACAAGTAAGCTGGGATCTCACTATTGGCTCTGGATGGTCATGGTTGGCCCAATAAATTAACAGTTTAATCTTGGGTTGTGCAGAGGACTTCCTGTTTCATTCTGGAACCTGACTCATACATTTGGATTTGATTCCATTTAAACTGATTCCGATTCAATTTCAGATTCAGATACAAATCTGATCTGAAATAAAATAATATATATCTTAATACCTCCCATAGAATTTGTATTTGGAAATTTAAATGGCAGCAACTTTAAAAAGTATTTTCATAGATATGCATGAACTCAGAAACATGACAGTGCCCTAAGAGAGGGGAAATCATGGTAAATTTTAGACAAATAGGTCTAGGGGATTTTCTGTTTGCCACATTTACATTTTTTCATAAAGTGGCTGTAATTTCTTGTTCGTTAATGTAAGGGCATGAAATGTACATGCCTTATAGCCACTAGAGAGCTGATGGTTCCTGACAAGTTTCATACAGATAGGTCCTGACATTTTCATGTTATCCACCTTTAACATTTACTTTAGTATGATTAAACTTTGCTAATATGAGTGATGCTTTTCTTCACTGTGATAGTGTCTATGACTTATCTGTGGTGCTTGTGCACTAAGGCTCACTCTGTAAAGACAGAACAAACACACTAAGGGACAGAAACTGAAATCAATGTAACCTTAAAAAAACTTGGGGGGTGTACAGGGATATGAGAAGTGCCACTGCCTAATAAAAGTACTCCTTAAATAACATTGAGTGCAATGTATAGACTTGCTCAAATAAGCAACAAGTGCAAAGAGGAAGAGGTGGGGGATGACAGACTGGGTGCTGTTACAATGAATGAAAGAGGAACATGAGCTACAGCAAACACAAAACTATCCCCAGACCCTAATAAAGTTCTTTTAAAAACTGTAATCAGAGAGTGCTACTGATATTCTTGCCATGATCAGACTGGAAGCTAAAGAAGTAAGGTGGGGGTTAAGTGTAAATGCCACTACCCAACACACTAAGAATCACACATAATGATCAGACTCAGTTACTCAAATAAACAAATTAAGAAGAAAGGCAAACAGATGGCTAGGTTATATCTCAGATTAATATGAGAAAAGGTTTGGAAGTAAACAGACATTAGTCTAAGTGAGTCAAGAGGATCAACAACCAGCAAAGCATTCACTGCAGTTTTTTCAATGAGATCACTAACAGCTAAAGAAAAGCAAAAGAGTAAAGAACTGCCTGAGAGAAATGAATATGTATGTGTGTGTATATACATATATGTTGTTGAGCAAAGTATAGCTCCCTTCTTCTCCCTCCCCATCACACCACCCTGGCATTTTTCTTATGCTCTTTTTCAATATTTTGGAGAGGTGCATGATTGGCTTTCTTTTACTGTCCACATTTCTGACTTAGTCTAAAGTAATTCAAACCGATCTGTTCTGACCCTGAGCAATTAAATTATGGCAGACCTAATGCACATTGCCCAATTTGGTTTAGGATTTGGCTGAATTAGTTTCACAGCCCTAGTTTAATCTTACTTCAAGACAGGACAGCACGTGTAGGCAGCAAGTCAGTTTATGAGGTTCAGCATAATCTGTGTGGCACAAGGAGGCATAGCCACAAGAATTGCTGGAACCTATATCTGAGTAAATATATATGGGATTGCAATGTGAATGATCTATTGTTATGAAGAAAATCTACCTCCAAATTATGCCAGAAAGCCCAGAGTTCACAAGTGGAAAGTTAACAGCATTTATATTGAGGATCCATTCTATGAGAAAGGTATCAGGCAGACCATTTGGAAGCAAATCTGGAAGGTTTTTTTGTAATGAATGCCATGTTAAACTTTGCATGGCCAAATATTTGTTTGTTTGTTTGTTTATTGTTCTTATATACCATCTCATTAGCGCACAGCACTATTATCGGTGGTTTACATAAAAACAGTAAAGTATCTAAAACATCAACAAATAGCGTCAGAAAAACCAGCATGAGCCTGATGGTGCTAGGAATGAATGAAGACAATAAAGATGATTTTCAGCTATGAAAATGGTGAGGGGGAAATGGCCTCTCAGTTGTATTGTGGGGCTGAAATACAGTTCATGGGGGAGCTCGTCAATGATGCACAAGTCTTTTTTCAAGGATATGCCTGCCGTATGTGCAATATGTAGCAGCTAGGCTTTTAACTGGTGCATGACATTGAGCTCGTATGACTAGTGGTGGGTAGTTCCCATTGTGACTAGTCAAGTAGAATGTACAGTGGCCAATGATGTGTAGAAATGGATATTCACACACAGACACCGACAGGCAAGCATTGACACATACACACATACAGGGGTGCCGTCTGCCTCAGATAAAAAGGTGGAAAAGGAAAGCTTGGGGTAGCCTGAGGTGGAGAAATATCCCACTTGCCCTAATAGATAAGCCACCACTGCATATGACCCTGATACTGAAATAACTTGCACTGGTTGTTAATTGCCTATCAAATCCAATTCAAAGTAGTGGTTTTCATCTTCAAAGCTCTAAAGATTGGGGTGTGGCTATCTAAGGAACAATCTACGACATTTTGATCTTGGCAGGATGTTAATATCTTCAAAAGAGACTCTCTTAAGATTACGAATAGCTGCAGAGATCTGCTGGATAGGCATGTGGGAGAGGGCTTTCTCCTGCATGGTGTCCAGGTTTTGGAAGGCACTCCCTCTCAGTGGTGCATTCAATTTCTACTCTTCCTGTTTTTAGGAAGGGCAGGGCAACCAGGGCTTTGCTCCAGGTTGCCAAAAGTTAGAGAGCACCAAACTAGAAGTAAATTGACTAAAGAGTGTCCAGAAAATAAACAGCAACAGCTCCCACAGCTACAAACTTTCAGGGGCACCCTCTACAGGGGTGGCCCAAACTCTCCTGCCATTTGATGCAGGAAACAAGATGTTGCCTCACAAATTTGTACCAACAGTGCTTCTTCTCCTCTCCTCACCCCCCCAAAAAAAGGAAAGGGAAAAGGAAAGCTTATGCTTTCAAATAAAGAAAAGAGGATCCTGTGGCACTATGTCCATCCTCTGTCTTACCAGACATAAGGCATATTAGGCAGCTCTAACATTCAAGAAGGAAAAAACTCTGATAAAAGAGGAGGAGGAGGACACTCAGAGTGGAAGAGCTGCTTGCTCTCTGCACTAAAACTGCTAGTTACTGCTCTAAGGAAAAGTGTAGCAATATGTATTTTTAAAAAGGCTTATCCTTTCTAATTCATTGTGATGATTTCAACTATTTCAAGACTTTAATGGCTTTACGATCAGAGTTTGTTTGACTTGATTTTCATGGTTCTGTGGTTGAATTTGTATGTACTTGGTGTTTCATTATGTTACATAATTATATGTCACTCTGAGGATTGCCTAGTAATGGAAAGGCAAGATAGAACTGTAAAGCAGCAGCAACAAATTTTTGGACCTGGCTCCTAATTGTTAGGCCCTTTGGTCTGTCCCCACACACCAGCAATGATGAGGAATAAGAAATGCTGTATAACAAGAATGCCTCCAAGTTCCGTGTGTTGCCCTGCATGTCTGTTAAGAGTTCAGACTGGAAAAAACCCTTGTACAAATCATATTACATGGTGATTTATATAGATTGCTGGTTCCCAACCTGTGGGTCAGGACCCCCAAGAAGGCCACAAAGTATTTTCTGGGGTCATCACCTCAGTTGTTTTTTTGTTGCAATCATTTTTTTTAATATATTAAATATGGTATACACAGTGCTGTTTATTTTAATCCTCTTGACCCACAGATTTTGATCTGAACCGGAATTGTAGGCAACCTAGAGTTCTTAGTTATTTCTATACCCCTTTGGGCAGATTTTCCTTTTATGCATGTGCATCTCTCTGCTCCTCTACATCCAACTTTGGAAGAGTGATGTCAGCCCTTTGGAGCAGAATGTTAGGCTGGCTCAAAGAGGCCTAGATGAGGTGAATATATTGTGCATGCTGGGAACCCAAGAGGTGGCAGGACTGAAAAGTTGTTGCTGTGGTGGTGCCTTTGAGGAGCCACTCGAGTCTCTGGGTCTTCCAGGTGCAGTAATGGAAGCACAGTGAAGGGACAGGGGACCTGGACAGTGAGATGCCTCCAGGCCCTGCCTGAGTCATAGAGGAGGGAGGCAAGAAGGGCAAAAAGGTGAGGGAGGAAAACCAGGGAAGGGGTAGGGCATGGGGCAGGGCCTGTGGGGGAGAAGTTTCTTTGGGCTTGAGTGGGAGCAGCTCTTCACTGAGAGGGCATTTGTAAGGGGAGGAGACATGAAGGGGGGGTCATTTCCACATTTTAAAAAGTAAGTTAAATTCATCATACAGGCGTACCTCGGTTTATGAATTTAATGCGTTCTCTGGGACGTTACGTAATGCGAAAAATTTGTAAACCGAAACATGGATTGCCATAGGAACGGGGGCGGCGCTATAAACCTCCAGGCACAATGATCCTGGGGAAACTTGCTTCGTACTGCGAAAAGAAAACATAAACCGAGGCATTATTTTCAATGGATTTTCCTTCGTAAACAGAAAATTACATTAACCAAGGTGTTCATAAACCAAGGTACGCCTGTATATTGACATTTTTTTCCTTCTCAAACTTTGTTTGGTAGAGGCAGATTACCAGCCCCTTCCCAATCATGTATTATTACATTAATGTTAATATATTAGGGTCAAATTATATCCTGCAAAATCTTTTTTAATGTGTTTTCTTTACCCCATTAAAAATGCCTTTTTATGCAAATATGGTGGTGGGGATCACAGGTTACTTGGCTCTTATAAAAGGGAGTCACAACTCAGGTTGGGAAACCTTGATAAAGATGCTGTGAAAATATTGCATATAATTATTTTATCTTATTTGTGTATATGATCTATGAAAATTTCAGTGAATATTCTTTCTCAGCAGGAGGAGGAATGCAAATGTTGGTAACATTTGGAAATAGCTTTAAGAAATGGCAAAGACTGTAAGTTGGTACAGTTTGGAGGGAGGTTTGTTTCTGGTTTCTTTGTGAGAAAGAAATCCCTGCTTTGCAGATTACAATATTCTTTGGTGAATTGCAATCACGGCAGTCGGTTATTCTACATTTTGAGGAGCAGGATTATTTTGTGGATTTATAAATGACCCCTTGTACTTCAGCAAATTTGCGGATTATTATCACCTCACAACTCATGGGTTCATCTCTTTAAGTCTTATTTCATTTCTCTGTGTTTATGTTGCATGAAGATTCGTATTATGCCTCACTGCTTTACCTGCAGATATTTAATCTATTTAAATTTTGACTGTTTCCTTAAAATAGATTTAGGTTGATGATTTAATTAAAGTGAAAATTGAAGCCAGCTTAATTTGGTCATGGAGCTGGCAGCAGCATCCCAATAAGGCATCATATAAATATTTTGTTTTGAAATACTAAAAAAATGTGGGGATATATGATAACAGAAAATAAAAATGTTTCTACTTTGTATATATTTGCAGCCCAACAACTCAGAGAAGAAATATACAGCAATATTTTATGTCTAACCTTAGAGATCAGCTGGTGTAAGGACATTTCATTGTGTTATTACAATGTTCTAGCATTTGTGGAGTAGGACTCCTTATAAACTGATTATGACTAGTTGGAATTTCTACTGTGCAATTACCTCTTGCTCTGAACAAAGAAATAAATATTAATAAATCAGTCAGTTAACCAATAGTGTATGTTGTCAGAATCCCTTCTCCCTAAAGAGATAAGGTCTTGGGTGACGAGTCACTGTAGGCGCAAGCAACCACCACTTTTACTCTGAGACAGGTCCTTTAGCCTCAGAAGTGCGTAGTCCTTGCCCTATGGACAAGCTCGACCTGAAATAGAGCCTCTTGCCTACTTACAAGGCAATAAATCATTGACTGTGTGACAGCACAACAGACTGGCTAGGTAGGACCTCTCTGTATAGTAGCAATTAGTGACTGGATTTAGGTGCAGTCCTGCTGTTCAAGAGACAAGCCCTTTGTTGAAGAATAATTGTTTTATTAAGAAAATAAAGTAGTTCCATTAAAATACAGTTGTAGCTTAAAAAGCATGAAACATGATCATATCCAAACAGTTACTATGATTCAAATAAGCTTACTATTCCTAGGTTAAAATAATAACATCTGAACTATGCTGAGTAATCATCTTGGCAACATTCTACATCTTAGCACATTAGAGAAGCTGGGCGAATCTCTCCCCCCTCTCTTTCAAAAGACAAACCTCTCTTTTCTTCCATCAATATCTACATACACATGAAACAACCATTTTTCTACTTGTCTCTAGACCACCTTCTTTCTGACACTTCCAAGCTGTTAACCAATTAAAATCATGAGGGCGTAACACAGTTCACCGCCCATATTTCACATGAGATCTGCAGGTGGCTTATCTCATCCCATTTAGGAGGAATATGGTGTTTGGTCTTCCTCTTGAACTTCTCAAACCTTGCTCCTTATCTTGGTGCCAAGCAGAGCAAACTTGGAACAACAATCCCATGAGACATTCAGTGGCTTAAATCCAAACTATACAGAAAACTCAACAGACTCCATCTTTGTATGACTACAAGTCCTATATGCCTTCTAATTCCTTACATATGTCACTGGTTATATTGTACACTAGCAATCAAGAAGGATACCTGGAAATGATTTGGAAGGTAGGAACGAATGAATATTAGAAATTCCATCTGCTAGGAGAAAATATGTGAGTATAAAAACATTGACTTGGTTGCTTTATTACCACTTAACACTGAGTAGATAATTTATATCATTCTACCGCAGTGAATATTGGTGTTCCAGTCTTGGTGTCATGTTGAATTATCACCCCTTGTTTCTTCTACCATGCAATTAAGTTAAGGAGAGCAAAGAGAGAGGCAATGTTGAGAATGACTGATGGGAAAGCTGATCTGATTTTTCATTCTGATAATCCCAAACTCAAACTCTTTTGTTAAAGGTTGGCTTTTTGAATGGTGTCAAACCTAGTCCAAAGCAAATATCTTAAAATGAACTGGTCTGTGTGAATGACAGAAATATAATAATAACTCAAAAGCAATAGCTTAGATGGAATTTGCCACAGTGCTAGTATTCCTACAAAATTAGTTCCTACCAAAACAAGTTCCTACAAGGAACAAAACAAGTCCATGCAATAATATACGATGTGGTGTCTCAATCTTTCCTCCAGAATACCAGGGTTTAGACTGTGACAATGTTGCTTACATTTCAGTCACAGCAACTGTTCTCCTTTCTTGTGACACCAGAATCACAGCTATCTTTTGCCCTACTAGAGGAGAAATTTAAAACAGACAACATGCCCACATGAAAATCACATAATGAACATGCATTAAGCACATAATAACATGGGTTTGGAATGACCACATGCTTATACAATGGAATGAAGAAGGGGTGAGGGAAAAGCCTTCATTATTACTCTACTTAATAACATAAGAAAAAACTATGCTAAATTAGAACAAGTGGCATGTGGTCCAGCATTCCTTCCCACAGTGTCAAGCAGATACCTACGGGAAGCCCATGAAGAAGACATGAATGCAATGACATTTTTCTGCATAGATTTGTGGGCAACTTGCCTACAACATAGATACAACGTGAAAATGTGCAGTTCTGAGCAGAGAATAAGAGGTCTCATGATCCTGTGATTTCTGTACTTTTCACATTATTACAAGCAGAGGTGGGAAACATTCTACAGCTCCCAGAATTCCATTGCCAGCATGGCCACTACGGTTTCCCATTTGAAACTACAAACTACTTTCATATGTCAATGGCACCCCTAACAAAGGGGTATGTCAATACATTGGGACAAAACTTTCTTCTTTAGATTGCCAGTCACCTGGAAGGTAGAGGAAAAATCCCATGTTCTTAGAGAATTTGTCCTTTGCATCTAATGCTAACCATAGGTGGAAACAAAACATCAGGCAAGGCCTTTTTTAAAGATCTTCATGCAAACCAGGAGGATTGTACACGTACGCCTCTATTTTATATGCATGAGAAAACACACAGTTCTGCCCTCTAAGCAACTATTACTGATGGGATGAAAGAAGAGGAAAATAACAGAAAGATAATGTATGCAAATTTTGTTCCCAGGGAATTTTTCAAAAAATATTAAATATATAAATGATCTATGAGAGCAGGTGCACATTGAATGACTTGCTTATGAAACTGCATCAGGTTTATATGCTATTTTGTTTTTCTATCTGTCTTATTCTGCTCCTGCCTGAAGAAGTCCTTGAAACTGCAGACCTTCTCTCTCTCTCAGATAAACAAACAAAGGACTGGAATTGCTTGTATTGCTACAGAATAGGCACAGTTTTAAAATATTTGACCTTTGACT
Organism: Intellagama lesueurii; assembly: GCA_037013535.1. NCBI lineage: Eukaryota > Metazoa > Chordata > Lepidosauria > Squamata > Agamidae > Intellagama > Intellagama lesueurii. The sequence continues at coordinate 200,560,151 of JBAJHW010000004.1, forward strand.
TTCTGAAGGAAAATGGCAAAGCAATAATAACCTTTACGACATGTTTGTTGTCTCAGAGCATGACTTTGCTTTCACTTTGTATGAATTCAAAATGTTACATGATGAAATAGGCTACCTTAGAAAAAGAAAAAATGAAGCGTAAAAACCATGCTGTAATTGTAATGTGTAGTTTGGCCCTTAGTATCTATCTTATCAACACTGTGATTTCATGACTGAGGAGAAACAAAGAGATGAGCAGAAGGAATGTTTAGATGACTATGAAGAGCTAAAACTGTTGGAAGAAAAGAAGTTAGCCAATAAAACGAAGCAGCCAACAGTGAAAATGCTTACCATATAATAATCTTAGAACTGTACAGCTGGAAGAGACCCTATGGGTTATTGAGTCCATCCCCTGTCAAGGAAGCACAGTGGGAAATCAAACTCCCAACCTCTGGCTCCACAACCAAATACCTAAACCACTGAGCAATCCGACATTTACTATCCAGAGGTTGTCAATCAAGGCAAGTATCCAGAAGTGGCAGTGTCAAATTATGTTGCACTTGTGACCACTTAGTTCTGGACTATATGCTGCGGAAGAATCCAATGCATTTTTAAACTAGGTGGTTGCACAATGGGCTACAGTGGTGGTAATGTGGACTACTGTACATGATGGGGCTTTAGCATGAGCTGTTGTGAGTGATAGTGACCATCTGAAAACTTCTGATGAAAATTAGAGGAGATTTTGCCTTCCAAACTATACAGGATTAAGTTATGACAAAACTACTCTTGTCATACATATTTGTAGTTTAAACATACATTTCTTGAAGTCAAGAAGAATGAGAATCAGTTGCACCTCCTTCATTTTGGATATATCACATTGTGAAGGGGTGCATGTCCACAACCCTACTGAGTGGTCTGACTTCAGCACACAAGTATCAGGCAGTCAGCAGGAGGGTAAGTTCCTCAGTATCGAGCAGTTGTGGGGGAGTCCATGCAGCTGAAGGAGAGGCAGTTCCCAAACGATAAACAGATGGAGGAGGAGGGGTCAAGGAGAATAAAAGGGCAGGAGCGGGAAGGCATAGGGTCTTTACTGCTTACTCATGAAGAAGAAAATATGTGAAAAGACACCAGAGAGACAAGGGAAGAGAATGTGAGGAACAGCCTCTTCTCATCCTGTTTGTTTGCCTGGGACAGGAATCAGATGCTGGAAACTCCAGCCACATGCTTGGATGCAGCAGCGCTTGCCTGGATGCCACTGTGGCCCTGGAGAGGCAAGTAAAGACAGGCGCATCAAGGGAGGGGACGGGAAGAGACAAGTCACAGAGACTGACTACTTTCACCCATCTCCACAAGCTCTCACTAAAAAGGATATGTCCTGGAGTGAAACTTCCTTCTCCCTCCTGCTTACCAGAACCTGGACTCCAAGGAACTCCAGTCAAGAAGCTGAACTAGAATGCATGAAGTTATTTCCGGAGAACCCCGTCCCCATTGGCACCATTAAAGAGAGGGCTAGTGGGGCACACACATATACACAACTAGGTTAATTCTCTCTCAGTTTGATCTTCCTCCTAGATTTGTTGTGAGAATAAAGAAGGGAGGAGAAGGGGCAGGTACTCTCCTTGAGCTCACTGATGAAAAGGCAGTATATCCTAGTAATGAAAATAAATAAATAAAGTGATATGTTGCTGTTTCTTCCCATCTTTCTTGTTATATCTGGGAGATTCAGAGATAATCAGAGAGATTCAAGTATACAAAATGTCTATGTAAAGGGCTCAGGTAACTGCAGAAGGCATTTTTGCTTTTGTCCTCTGATTTAAACTTCTGATGGACTAGAAAAAAATTTCAGAGCCAATGTGGTGTAGTGGACAGAGTGCCAGACTGGGGTTTAGAAGACCTGGGTTCAAATCCCTGCTGAGCCGTGGAAACTAACTAGGGAGGAAAATGATACACCACTCCTTGAACATTTCAGTTATTATGGAAACCCCACAAGGGTCATCATATTTCAAACATGATTTGACAGCACAGAACAATAATTTATTTGTCTCACCATTGAAGAACTTTGTAACAGACCTGACAAGTTATGCCCATCATCAGACGAGCTCTAAAAGATTTATATGTTGAAGTATAATGCACAGTCACATTTCCCTGGAGTCTTGAAACGAACTTATTCATAGCCATTCACGAGGGGGTGTTTCTATTTGCTGGCTTAGTCAGTTCACCTTTAAATATATACACTCTCATATGAAACAATCCCAGAGAGAACCAGAAGCCTAGAAATGCTACCATGAAACTTCTTCCCAGATCTGACAGGTGTCTTCTGCTTCTTAGTTTTCTTTTGCTCCAAAGCTGAGCTGGGAAGCTAGAAATGGAGCTCAGGGGAGTAAGAAATCTCTACCTGCTCACATTCCGACAATGCCAGGACACTGAGAGAGGATAATTATAGTAGCATTCTGCACCAGTACCTTAAAGCACACAGTAGGCCAAAGAATAAGAGTGTCTCCCTCGTGGAACAACAGAGCTTGCTGTTAACAAAGGTCCCAGTAAGATAACAAACAGACAAGTTCCATTTAATTACCAGGCTTGTGTGAATAGAAGAAGGCCCCAGCTGATTCAATTACCTCTCTCTGTGTGTTCATAACTGGAAATGTTTGAAACCAACTGGTATCACAAGATCTTTTCAGCTGCCAGACTGAGATTTCTTTAGGTCTTAGCCATTCCAACACAGGCATCAGCAGGACTGTGTATGGAGGTGTTAATTAGTAGCAGACGCTAGCTGTCCCTAAGGAAATCATCCCCTGCTTTTGCTAAGAATGTCCCCTCAGACACACACATACACATGTGCATGTGCAAACACACACACACTATGCTCACATATCCCATTCAAAACATAATGAATACTCTAATGCAGCCAAATAATTGCTTGCCTAAATCATGTTCTCTCATTGGGCTGCCAGTAGCTGTATATTTTTCTAGGCTGCATTGGGCTTGAGTTAATCTCATAATAATTGAGAAAATGGTCTGAGGCACATGAGATTGTTCATTGCTAAAGCTAAGCAGGTTGCTCAGCTTATTGAATGCCTGTCTAGCAAAATCATGAAGGAAAAGCAGCATCTCTAAGTGGAATCATTTATAAATCTGGTGTGCTGTCTGTTACCTGCTTCAGGCTCCTTTTTCCTTAAGCTTTGCCTGGGGTCAGACAGCACATCAAGGTGTAGCCAAGATTCCTAACGTGCCATGCTTTTAGACCTGGAAATTCAAAGATTATAACAAGAAAAGACCTCCAGGAATTAGGCCAAGCTGTACGTCATGCTCTGCTTTCCACGCCTGGTGGGGGAGCTGTCCAGCTGTGCCAGGGGACCTATCCCTGAGGAGGAGAGGAGCGGGACAGCAGATTAGCAGGCTAGGAGTGAGGATGTAAATACCCACTTCCTTATTTTGTATGTAAGGATGAAGAACCATAATACTGTTTTCCTCGCCTCGTGAGAGGATGAGGTATCTTTAGGCCCTCTTGACAAAAGAAGAAAATGAAAATGAGATTTTTTTAAAATGGCACAACTAATATGTTAAGGCAAATAATGCTTTATCACAAACAGAGCGAATTACACAAAATGACAACAGCTACTGCTCTGCTGCATCAGAAGCCTTGGAGAGGTTGTTTGCATCTTTTTAAACATCAGTCAATCCTTCTGTGCTCTCTTTCTCTGTGTGCTATACTTCACAAAGGGAAAAGGATACCAGTTTTGCATTTATAGACAATTTGTGCAAATTATGGAGATGCTGAGGAGTAAAAAAACATCATAATTCTTTTCTCAGTCTGCCCTGGAGACAAGAAATCTTATCTTGTTTGAAAATTCCTTATCAAGGTATAATGTCAAGTTGAGATGGTCTAAATCAGTGACAACAAAGACTTTGGGCAGTATTCTGGAAGCAGTGAATACTAAAAAAGTTTTAAAAAACTTGTTGCATTAACAAGCAGCAACTGTGGATCTAAATAATCATCTTTCCCAGACTACTGTTGCAGCCTTCCTTGATCCTGCTCTTATTTTTGATTATGGTTTCTCTTCCTAAGTAGGAATCTGATATGTTTTCAAGTGAGAACATGCAGTGTTGGAATGAAGCTTGGATCAGGCTCACTGCCACTCTGGTTCTAAAAGACCCAATGATGATTGTTGAGGAGTATAGCAATAGGAGATGGGTACAGCTGGAGTTGTTTGGTTCCCATGCAGGTTAAGGTTCTCTGGTACACTGTTGCCAAAATGTGTGGTTTTAAAAATGGCTTGTTTCCTACAGTCCTTGCTCATGCTGGGAGACAAGTCAGAACCCTCCTCATATGATTCAAGGAATTCTGGGCCCTGGAAAATACTGGATGTATGACTTTTCCAGGGCTAGGCAGAAGGAAGGTCTAGATCTATTACTAGACTTACGGCATTTATAATAGAACATAAATTATTTTTGACTTTCAATTCTTTTATAGTAGAAGCAACAAAATGATTCCATTCCCCTACCTTAAATTATACATCTGAAATGAAGAAAATTTAGGGTTCCCAGGAACAGATTTTTGTGTTCAAGAGCTATGAGTTCTATTAACATTTGTAATCATCAAAAGTTCTGGGGTCATAAATATTCATTCTCCATCTGTGTCTGTTCCACCAGGCTCCTGTGGGTGAATCCTGGGTTATAGGAAAAACAACAGAGACCCTAATGTAGATCCCACAAGTCTGAGGTCTCCCCACCTCTCATTTTATCCATGTAATTCAATATCCTTTTTTCCCCCTAACAGTGACTAATCAGATGTATCCAGGAAGGCCACAAGTGGGGAAGGTAAGAAACTGCTCCCCTGCCTTGTTGTCTATGCTGAATATACTTATGCAAATCACTATTTGTATGCACCTTTGTTGATTTTCAGTCAGGTCTCCCATACAGCTAAACAAACAGATATGGATGTTGAAATTGTTGCAATCATTCTGGCTCCAGTTTTCTTTCCTTTAGTAAACAAAGAGCTGCAGAGACACTGTTAGCTCTTATACATAAAGATGGCAGTTTTAAATGCCTGAACATCTTTGTGGGAAATAGAAATGCAATAATTAGAAGAATATGACTGAATGTAGTTTCAGTATTATGTGTATCAAATAATTGATGTAATGCTGCCCTCTACTTATGCCTCCTTTGATATCATCAGTGGTCCAGAATCTGTGTTTTTTTACTCAGCTGTAGAGTTACATGTCTATTGCATTTGTTCTATCTTCTGTCTTGGGTATAATTTGAATCATCGGCACACATTCTGGAGATGATGTGACACCAGCAGTGTATTATGGTCCTACATTACTGTTTCCCCCTCTTCATCATCATACTTACTGGCATCACATCATCATCATTGTTGTTCTTGCTGCATTTATTTAAAATTGTGTTATCTCACATTGTGAATTAAAATATTTTTATCCAACTTTTGCCCCAGTGCAGTTTACAGGTAAATAAAAAAGAAATAATGATCGGTGGAGGAAAGGGGAAAGAAGGACACACAAGCACTAATTTTTAATGTTACAAAGGAGAGAGCCGTATGAATATAAAAACAAACCAGGAAGTTCATCAAAACTTGCTGGTTCGTTGATTCGGGTTGGTTCAGGCTCATCCAAACCTGAGAACCTGAACTTTCCCGAATCAATGAACTTTCCCCCCATTTAACCAACGTCCTGGTTTGTTAATTTTTCCCCATTTTTTTTCTTAGAAAAAAATAATGGGGAAAATTAACAAAAAAACAAAACAAAACAAAAAAAGAAAGAAAGAAAAGAAAGAAAGAAAGGAAAAAAAGAGGGGAAAAAGTATTTTTTTAAGCAGCCATGTCTTGGGCGACTGCATAAAAAGGAAAAGAAATTGACATGTACACACACACACACACACACACACATATATATATATATTAGCAGCCCACTGGTTCCTGGACAGCTGGGGAGGGGGGGAAATCAACCTCCCCTTTTTTTCTTAGCAGCCTGCCAGGTTCTAGCAAGCTGCTTTAAAAAAAAAACACCTTTCTCCCTTTTTTTTCTTGCTAAGAAAAATGTTTTTTTGTTTTTGTTTTTTTACTGCCAGCCAGATTCCGTCTGACTGCTAAAATGAAATAAATAATTTAAAAATCGCTTTTTTTGTTTGTGTGTGGGTTTTTTTGCACAGGTTGCTAAGAAAAATAGGGGGAAATAATAATAATAATTATTATTATTATTATTATTATTATTATTATTATTATTATTATTATTATTATTATTATTATTATTATTATTATTATTATTTATTGTATTTATATCCCGCCCATCTGGTCAGTTGACCACTCTGGGCGGCTAACAACACTTAAAAATAAAACAATTTAAATATAGCAATAATATACAACATGAATAATCAATTGTTCAAGATAAAAAGAAAAAAAAAGGATAAATCAAATAGTGGCTGGAGGGAAGGCCTGCTTAAACAGCCAAGTTTTCAATTGGCTTTTGAAAATGCCCAGCGAGGGGGCCATACGGATCTCAAGGGGGAGTTTATTCCAAAGGCGAGGAGCCACTGCCGAAAAGGCCCGGTTTCTTGTTTTTTCCTTCCGGGCCTCCCTCGGCGTTAGGCTCCTCAACCTCACCTCCTGGCTCGCTCAAGTGATACGGGTAGATTTTGGTGGGAGTAGGCGTTCCGCCAAATATCGAGGCCCTAAACCTTTTAGGGCTTTGTACGTAAGCATTAAAACTTTGAAATCAACGTGGAACTGAATGGGCAGCCAATGCAGAGCGTCCAGAGTGGGAGAGATATGATGATATTTTCTCACCCCACTAAGAAGTCTGGCCGCCGCATTCTGCACCATTTGGAGCTTCCGCATCAACCTCAAAGGTAGCCCCACGTAGAGCGCATTACAGTGGTCTAATCTCAGATTACAAGCGCATGTACCAAAGTGGTGAGCGCCCCAACATCAAGATAGGGACGCAGCTGGGCAATCCGCCAAAGATGGAAATAGGCGGAACGGACCACTGATGCCACCTGCGTTTCCATGGTGAGCGCCGGGTCCAGATGGATCCCCAAGCTGCGAACCTCACTCTTCGCGGTGAGAGTCACTCCCCCAAATGAGAGGGAGTTCCCCAGACCGCTGATGGTGGGGCCACCCACCCTCACGACCTCCGTCTTGTCCGGGTTCAACCTCAGCCCATTTTCCTGCATCCATTGCAGTACAGCCTCCAAGCAGCGCTGAAGGGACAGAACGGCATCCACTGCAGTTGGTGAAAAGGAGATGTAGAGCTGGGTGTCATCAGCGTACTGATGGCACGACGCCCCACACCCCCTGATGACCCTACCCAGTGGCCTCATGTAGATATTAAACAGCATTGGGGAGATGATCGAACCCTGCGGGACCCCACAATTGAGGCTCCACGGGGCCGAAACCCTCTCCCCAAGCTGTACTCTCTGAGGACGGTCCTCCAAGAAGGACTGGAGCCAAGCAAATGCCAGGCCACCAATTCCTAACTCGGAGAACCTCCTCAGGAGGATACCGTGGTCGACGGTATCGAAGGCAGCTGAGATATCAAGGAGGACCAACAGGGACGTTTTTCCCCTGTCGGCCTCCCTCAATAGGTCATCATACAGGGCGACCAATGCCGTTTCTGTACCATGGCGCAGCCTGAAGCCCGACTGGAATGGATCCAGGGCATTTGTTTCATCCAAATGAGCCTGAAGCTGATCGGCCACCACCCTCTCCACCACTTTGCTGATGAAAGAAACATTGGCGACGGGCCTATAATTGCCAATTTCGTCCACCGCCAAACTAGGTTTCTTCCTTATGGGCCTAATGAGTGTCTCCTCGAGGAAAGACCCATTAATTATTGCTGTGGCCCATTCTGTTGTTATAGGCCTGGCTGCTTTGATTAGCCAGGCCGGGCAAGGGTCAAGGGATGAGGTGGTGGCCCGACAGCGATCAAGCACTTTGTCCACAACATCTGGCATCACAGGTTGAAAAAAATCAGTAATCACCGGGCAAGGCGGAGCGCTGGACATCTCTGCTTGATCCACTGTATCCAAAAAAGGAGAGAGCTCCCAGCGGATGGCCTCCACTTTAGATTTTAAAAATGCTGCAAATTGGTCTGGTGAAATACTAGAGGGAGGCCCATCACTTTGACCAATTCCGGATAGGAATATATATATAGGATATAACAAATATAAACAAATTATATTTGTTTTCTTCTCAGCAGCCAGCCAGGATCTGGCAGGCTGCTAAGAAAAAGGAAAAAAAAAAACTTTTTCCCCCTTTTTAGCACCCAGCTGGACCCAGTTGGCTGTCAAAAAAAAATATTTTTAGCAGTCAGTTAGGTCCCCACTGGCTGCTAAAAAAAAAAAGGCATGGACATGCACAGAGACTACAGGCCTGCTGGAGCAGGCGGCATTTCAAGATGGCAGCAGTGGCAGCAGAGGAGGGAGAGAGGAGGAAGCAGCAGGAAAAGGTAGGAAGGCAACAGGGGCAGTGGGAAGGGGGTGGGGCAGGCTGTGGGCGGGGGGGGGGGAACAGAGGCAGCCCAGCCTTCTTTTTTTTCTTTTTTTTTTTAGACAGCCACTGGGCTGTCGGGGGAAAAAATCCTGAATGATGACTCAATTTATGGTTTGTTCAGGAAAAATTCATACATTTGTGGTTCATGGTTCATGGACTTCCACGAACCAAGACAAACCACCATTTTGGTGATTCGTGCCCATCTCTATTACAAAGTATTTTAGAATATAATTTGTTCAGATCATAGTGGTCAGCTGAATACTCCCAATGCCCAGCTTTCTCCAGATTCAGTTCCTCTTAACATCTCTGCCCGGTCCTTACACCTAGAATAATTGGAACGGTTGCGAAAACATTCTCTCTCTCTCCCCACCCCCTTTCTTCTTCTGTGCCCTAAGAAGCCCAATTGCTTGAATCATAATTTCATCTTTTAAAGTCTTGCTTGCACAACAAGTTACTGGAAATGTGTGGGTGGGAATCTCCTTTCCCTGCATTAAGCATGAGAACCGAAGGAATGGAATTAATGGCCTATATAAATTTTAGGTTGGAGGAGGGGCTTATTTCAGTTAACATGGAGGTGGATCGGTCCTTCATCCCTCCCAACAATCATAAGGCAGAGAGAGAGTGAATTCTTTAAATAACCAGTTGTCCTCTTTTTCTGTTTCAGCCATAAAGGATAGGAATATAATTTTTTTTTACAGATATGGCTCAGCTTACAGGCAAAATCTAACCAAGTAGCAAATTTTGAAGGAAGTTATCCTTCTAAATCTATCTTAAATATTAAAACCAAATATAAAGTAAAACAAAGAATATGTTGTACTTCTCTTTTGATCTCTACGAGCAATCCTCTGTGTGTTCATCTCTTGGCCTGCCCTCCATCAGAATTCTGTTTTCCAACTTAGTGTAGCACAGTATTGATTTTAAAAGGGAGGGAGATGGAAAAGGAACAGTCAACAGTTGGCTAGACAGTCTAATGCAGCTGAGAGAAGCTGATAAATAGTGGCTGAATTACTCTGGCAGCTCTTGTACTTAACCTGGAAGCAGGCACAGGACACTTAGTGTCCACAGTAGGCTCAACCCCACATCAATCCCAAATGCACAGAGGGGGAGGGTTAAAGCAATGCAAGTGGAAGAAAAGCTGTGAGGGGGTATTATAAAGGAGAATAGAAGGATAAATGATATGGAAGTTTGTTTAAAAACTGACTGAGGCTACATTATGTGCCTCTGAAGAAGTGGACTGCAGTCTACGAAAGCTTATGCTAAATAAAACTTGTCATTCGTAAAGGGACCCCTGGATTCTATGTAGATTTTTTTTTAAATTCCACCTCTCTTATTGTGAGGGGGTCTCTACCAGCACCACAAGCAAGACATCTGCCCTCATCCCGCAGCCCCTTGAGAGCCCAAGGAATCTATCAGCCCCCAGGCACCTGGAAATTGTGGGGGAGGGAAGACAAGTGTCTGCTAAAGAACTCATTGATAGGAAGCACTTGAGGAGGATGGACAAGTGAATGATTGGGGGAATAGAGGAGGGATGGGAGGAGTCAGGGGTTTCAGAAGTAGCAGGGACCAGCATGGAAACATTGGGTGAGAAGGAAACTTGGGGGAAACTGTTGAAGCATGAGACTCCCTGTTTTGTGCCTCTGGGAAGGCGGAGTGCATCTGGGAGGAGGATCCCTGGCAGGAAACCCCAGAGTTTCATAACCCTCAGAGGAGGCAATTTCAACCACTTCTGCCAAGAATTAAAAATTTAATCAACAGTTTTCCTTTTTAAAACTGAGAAGTGCAATCAACAAGAACCTCTTTACTGAAATTTACTGGATGCCATTTCTACCTAAGGAGTGACTGTGCTCACAAATTTTATCCAATGTTGAGAAATGGGGGTAGTGGGGGAGTTAAACCCTTTAATCAACAGGGAAAACAAAGATGTTTCTCAGGTTCCTAGCTTAATTTCCCAACTTTCAGATTTGCACCCAAATCAAGTCAGGTGGGTTCCAATTCACCAAACCAGGGTGTTTTCTAAATCACTGAATTGAGACCAGGACACCACCTAAAACACCAAGATGTATCTCTAATATTCTGCAGAAATCTATTTTTCCATACGTTTATGCTTCAGCCTAGTTTATGCAGTCCTTTCCCCAGGGCAACAGAATGTGTTTTTCCCTCCTTCTCCATGACAGTCATTCAAAGATTTGAAGAGAGCTATTATGTCTCCCACAATTTCTCTCTTCTATGGGTTAAATGACCACAGTTTTTCTGATGTTCCTTTATAGGTACATCAACAGGTTTCTTAAATGTCCTTGGACATAATTAATCCTGCCCTGAACAATTTAGTGCAGAGTTTATTTAGTCTGGTCTAGTTTAGGTCCAAAAAAATTACCTATCAATTACTGATTGTAAATTGGAGACATCAAAGGTGCAAGAAATATCTGCACGCAAGCCTCATACAATCTAACATTCATTTTCTAAAAAGAAGAATGCTTTTTTTTACACAAGACCACCACAATCATTTATATAATTTTCATAAAAGGTCTTCTGGATATCTTTGTCAATATTCCAACCCATTTCAGGGCAGAAAAGTAAATTGTGCAGTAACCAAACACCCATAATAATTTCTTCTTTTATTTGGTGAGCATAAATTTGATCCATAAAAATAAGGATTACAAAAAGATAAGAAGTTATTATTGTGCCAGAGTTGTTTAGTAACAGAAATTTTAAACATTTTTGTTAAAAGGAATAGTTCTTCAGAGCCATAAGCAGAATCTGAAAAATACAAAGAAATTATATAGACACACCAGTAATATAAACATATATCTCTTATCAAATATAGAAAGTCAGGCAATGTGAAGCATCTTATCAAAAGTCTCTGACAAAACTAGTCCTGAGTAGAGATGGGGGTGTTTGTATTTGTATACGAATATCCCCGCACAGGTGGCGTTAACGAGGGTCCAGCCCCATGGGGCCGGACGGTCCACTCACTGATCCACCGTGGATGTGGATGGCGTGATTCTACCAATGGCTCCACAGCATGCGATCCACTCGCCACTCCTGGCAGGAGGTGGGAGGACAAGCCTCACTGCAAGGTTGAAGAGTGGTGAGCAGATTGCACGCTGCGGAGCCATTGGTAGAATTGCGCCATCCACATCCACGGTGGATCGGTGAGTGGACCGTCCGGCCCCATGGGGCTGGACCCTCGTTAACACCACCTGTGCGTGGATATTCGTATTCGTATATGAATGCCCCCATCTCAAGTCCTGAGTTCTATAAATCCCTTGGTAATAAAAAATGACAGTATACTTTATCTCATAATGGTTTTTAACAGCCTTTGAAAGATATTGTTATTTTCAACTGGACACCGTTTTTTCACTGTGACAAGCTTAATACCAAGTACCAAGTACCAAGTAGAATTCTTGTCAAGAAATGCTGCCATCTGGTGGTATATCTGAGAAATGTTTAGCAAATTTAAATTTCACTTTTAATTTTTTAATCATACAACTGACTAGAGAGGGGCACGAACCCAGAAAATGAGGTTCATGATGGTTCATAGTTTGTTGCTATTCATGAACCATGAACTTCCCAACAAAATGAACTATTTTGTGGTTTGTGCAATTTGGGGCTTCTGGGAGTGGTAGAACAACCCCTGCATGAGTTAGAGATGCCAAACTCGCAGTGAGTCTTCAGCTGACTTTCCTCCCCACCCCCTCCAAGTTTGGCAAAGATTGGATTTGGGACATCTGTGTTATAGCCCCAAAGCAGGTCCCCACCAGGTAAGTGCTCTTTAGAAGCTAGCAAAAGCACTTAATTGAAACACTATCACTGCTGCATCTCATGCAGTTGATTTAGAAGCAGATTCTTCAGTATGCTAAAGCTGCCAATCAATGACCACTAATTAATAAAGAGATTGTTATTACCCACTCCTTAAAGTAGTCATGGAATGCTTACCAAAACAGTCCAATTGCACAACTGCTTAAAATCATTAGAGCTAATCAGTGTCCGTTAATAATCTAGCAAGCTCTCAATAATTAATTGAGACAAGTCCTGAGAGAACAGACAGGAAGGCTACACTGGTCTGCAGCCAAAAAGCTTCCAAAATAAATGTCAAACTTTACTAATTCTGGTTCACTGAGAATGAAAATTATACTTAAAATTGTTGATTGGCTCTAGTTTTCAAGATATGCTATTGGATCAGTATATACTTGGGAACAGCGGAGGATAAGGGAGTTATAAAGGGAAAGGATCTCAATTTAAACCAGACATGACTAACTTACATATTTGACTGGATCTATGAATAAGTCTATGACTGGGTTTGGACAGTACTTGCTTTTTAGGCAGAACATTTTTAGCCTGCAACAATATTGATGGTGCAATGGCAGCCCTCAACATTGTTCATGATTCAGATGAGTGGAGACTGTTCATTGATTCATTGAAGAAGAGTCTTAAAGCTGTTTTGCTACATAATGGCAATGTTTTGCCATCAATTTCAGTCTATATGAAGAAAATGTATGACAACATGAAACAACTTTTGAGTTGCATAAACTATGACCAACATCAGTGGCAGCTTTGTTGCGATGTGAAAGTTGTTGTTCCCTTGCTTGGTCTGCAGACTGGATACACAAAGTACTGCTGTTTTCTCTGTCAATGGGATGATTGTTCAAGAGATTCCCACTATATCAAGATAGATTGGCCACTCAGACAGTCACTGGAGCCTAGAAGGAAAAGTGTTGAGCATCTACTACTTGTTGAATCAAGAAAGATTTCATTACCACCCTTACACATCAAGCTGGGTCTGATGAAGAACTTTATTAAGGCCAAGGGCAAAACATAATCAGCTCTCAAGTACCTCCATGAAAATTTCCAGGGTTAAGTGAAACTACGATAAAAGAAGGTATCTTTGTTGGTCCTCAGATTTGTGAACTTCTTCAAGACGATGCATTTCACCATGCATTGTGTGGCAAGGAAAAGATGGCATGGAAAGCCTTCCAGTTAGTGGCAATAAATTTTCTCAGAAACAACATGGCAAACAACTTCAGGTTGTTGGTGGAAAGCCTCATCAAGGCATATAAAAGCCTTGGTTGCAACATATCACTAAAGATACATTTTTTCACATTCTCATCTAGATTTTTTTCCTACTGAACTGCAGAGCAGTGAACAACAAGCATGGTGAGCAATTTCACCAGGACATTGCAACAATGGAGAAATGGTATCAGGGCAAATGGAGCCCGTCCATGAATGCTTGCAGACTATTGTTGGACAGTGACAAGAGATGCTCCATTTAAAGAATACAACAGACAAGCCAAGAAGCGCTGAGTAAATACTGAATAGGACTAAACTATGCACATAAAACTTTTTGGCCTTTTGTTTCATAATACATTTTATTTATATAATCCTTTTGCTGATTTTTAAAGTGTTACATAAACAGGACAGGTAAAATATTATTATGTAAAGCGTAAACACATGAAAAGACCTTGGTTTACAATTTATGATAAAAACTCCACTATCTACACAATATACATAGACATAAAATGTAAAAAAATTAAATATCTTGGAAACAGTAGCCAATAAGTTGTTTTAATTGTCATATTTGAATTCAGCACATCAAAATGCATAAGAAATAGCACATTTTATTTCTTAAGGAGGTGATTTCTAAAAAATTGTAGACCAGTGCTATTAGAGATCTCTCTTACTAATGCTACCACAACCCATGCCAGTAAAATTTCTGTTGGAAATATAACTGTGCTTTGAATCTCTGTCTACTGGAAAACTAGTAGAGTCGAGCAAGAGATGAAATGAATCTTATCTTTTATATTTTGGTTATATAACTCAATATGTAACTGATACGCAATGTATTGTGGAGCTTCTGTGAGAGGAAGTTTGTCCTGCTTTCAAACTGTATTAGGACTCCAAGTTTTGTGTTTGTTTTCGAAAGAGGGGTTATCATCTTACATATATTACAAGGTATCTTAAGCCTGTTTGACTTTCTCGTGAATATGTAACTGAATTGAGTGTCCAAGCCAATTCTATAGAAGCAGTTTTGACTCAGGGACACACACACACACACAGAGAGAGAGAGAGAGAGAGAGAGACTTCATTCTACTAGACACACTGTTTATTTTGGGCATTACACACACACAATTTGAGTTGTAACACACTGAGTGTTTGCTAACACTTTGATTCACCACCTAGTTTTTCTCTATTTTACTAATTTTCACCCCAACATCTGTAGTTGTGTGGTGTGTAAGTGAGAAACTCTTGGATAGCTCAGTAGTTTAAGGAGGCTGGGAGTTCAGTTCCCCACAGTGCCTCCTTAACAGGGACTGGGCTCAATGATCCATAGGGTCCCTTCCAGCCCTGCAGTTCTTAGATTCTGCACAGCATCTAATACAATGTGCTCTGTTGTTTTGGGAGTTCACCAGATAATCAATAAGAACAATCTTTTTTCTTCTGTACCATCTGTTTTCTTTATAAAGCAATATGCAGTTCCACTTTGGATTCTGGCTGACATTTCTCTTCCAAACCTGAAGCTCTACAGCAAGTTTCTGTTTAGTTCTGAACAACCTTTGGGCATTGTTCCCACTTGAGGCATATTCTGAACTCACAACTATCACCTGTGTGCCTCATTAGTTGCCCTTCTGTAAACAGAGTCTCAAGATTCTTCTGCAGCTGCCAAATGTTAACATAAATATTGAATTCTCCACTTCATTTCCCCCCCGCCCCCACTGCAAGAGGTTCTGTTTTACAAAGGTAACATGTTCTCTGCATAAAGAAGGAGGGGAGGGTGTGAAGCCAACTGATTTATTCCTCCTAGAGGAAGGTATGTGAACAAAAATTCAAATTGATCAGAAAGTTAAATATTCATAGGACA
Organism: Intellagama lesueurii; assembly: GCA_037013535.1. NCBI lineage: Eukaryota > Metazoa > Chordata > Lepidosauria > Squamata > Agamidae > Intellagama > Intellagama lesueurii. The sequence continues at coordinate 200,575,492 of JBAJHW010000004.1, forward strand.
TTATTCATTAAGATTCATCTTGCTGAGTGGATGAAATGAGGCAAGGGAAGAAATTAGCTTGCTTGAGAGTGTCAAAGTGATTATGTGATTAAATTGCAATTTATAATTTCTCCTTCAAAAAACGTTACTTCTTGATTTGTGTTTCTACCCCCACTTTCCCTGTAATGAAAAACATGAAGAAAAATATTTCGTGTGAGCAGGGAGGGCAGCTGCAGTGGGAGAGAAAGAAGCCTGAGGCTCAGTCAGTGTCAAAACAGCGGACGTTTTATATATGGTCAACACATCACTGAGTTGCATTTCCATGTCCTGCACGATGCATTTCAAAGTACTTGAAGCATTAACTGTTTGGCTCTAGTTTTGTTGATCCTTTAAAAGAAAGTATAATGGCCTTCCTACTTTAAAGTACTTGAAGCCACAAGACTGTAATTCAGAGGAAGCAAACGTTAATAAAGGAAGATTTGATGTAATGCATAAGGATGCTTTGTAGCACCATTCGGTAATCCTACTAGGATCCCAGGCTGGATACTGCTTGGTTTGCGTTTACAAATCTCACTTGCTTCAGTGTATTTATTGCACCAAACAAACCAACAATCTTATTGAACATAGGACTATATGAACAGAGAAATATTTCTCTTTAATTTAAACAAGCTTGCCTCTATTTTCCTTTCACAATACAGTATAAATTTAGCAGCACCTTTTGGCAGCCCAAAAATGCAATATTAATTTAGGACTCTTTTGTGAACAACATAAAGCTTGGCCAGGTTAATTAGACAAGACAGAATTTTCTTCGAGTGAATGAGCAGGTCTGGTTTCTTGTTGTTTTTAAATTAACTCTTGTCACCCTATTTATTTGTATGCTTTCCGTTTTATTTGAAAATACATTTCTACAACAATGCATAAAATCCACTACAACAAGGCTTATGTCAGCAGCACACCATTTAAGCCCTGCCAAGGTAGTAATCCACAGAATACTCACAGTTATCAGGCTTGGCAGGTGTTGGGTATCTTTCTGAAACCCTGGGACAGGTGGTTAGGTGAGATAGTGAAATCTGTTCAAGCGTACAATGGAACCGGAGCACAAAAGGGTGCAAGGATGTGTGTGGAGGTAATCTAATAACAACAAATCACTGACCAGTGTATGGTATACATAGAAGCATTTTGGTGCCAAAGCAAAGTCATTCACATGAATCAATTGCTCAAAGCAAAGCAGGGGAGGACCCAGTGGCTGCACATGAATGAGGCCTATCTCACCAACTAAAACATCAAAGGATAGAGAGAGAGGAAAGTCAAGCTCATAACTGTAGATGTTATTTGGACTAAACTTGGGAGGGGGGTAAAATTCCAGAGTTGGACAATCACGTTTCAAGAGCTAGCCCTCCTCTCCCGTAACAGGACTAGGAGGATGGCAACCTGGGAAATAATAATTAGGTGGTGGGGGGGGGAGGATTTCTATGACATCATATTTTTTCTGCAACCTATGTTTGAGCATATGGGTGGGTTTGAACATGTTTATGAGTAATCTGGTGAGAAAGGCCAGATTACTCACAAACACGTTTGAACTTGCTTATAGATTCAAATGTAGGTTGCAGAGAAAATGTGAAATGTCATAGAAATCCTCTCCCTAGTAATAGGTTTCTAGCCAATCAAAGAGATTATGTTTCCAGTTAAAGTGAATTAAGGACACATTTGTGCAGAGTTTTGAATTTTGGCTTAAATTTCTCTAACTGCACAGCAGAACTGCAAGGATTCACAGAGCAAAATAACCTCATGTTTCACAGATTAGTCCACCTCTTTTTTCATTAACTGGCACTTACAGGCTCAATAGCTCACTCTGAGACGTTTTTAAGAAGAAAGAACAAAAACCATTTTCTTTACTTACTTTTGTGATCAGATCAAACAGCAAACTGACAAACATGATTGCTTTCAACAACAGATTTCAACAGAGTCTAGACCAGGGGTCTCAAACTCAATTTACCTGGGGGCCGCTGGAGGCAGAGTCTGGGTGAGGCTGGGCCGCATCAGGTTTTCCGCCAAGTGGAGCAAGAGCCTGAGGAAGCTGCCCAGGAGTTTCCTTAGCCCGGCTGGGGCTCCAAGGAGGAGGAGGAGGGGCGCGAGAGCCCTCGTCGCTGGCCATGACCCCCTCTGGCTCCTTCTTCACTACCACCACCACCAGCAGCAGCAGGATGAAGAAGCGGAGAAGGGAGGGAGCGCCGGCGACCGCCTAGCCGGGGGGGGGAGGAGGGCACGACAAAAAATTAAAAAAAAACCCTCACAGAATTCGCCTTGCCAAAGGAGAAAAGCCCCCACCAGTACCCGCGAAATTAAACAGAACGGGCCGGGGGCCCCCACAGGTGCGCGCGCACGCACGCACACAAACACACGGAGGTCCGGCAACCTTCCTCTGAGGGCCCCCCATCAAAAAAAAGTGCACTCAGCAGCAGCTACCCCCACCATGACAGAGGAGCAAACTTTGCGAGGCGAGCCCAGGCAGCCTCCAGAGCCGAGGCGGCTGAAGCAGGACGAGGAGGAGGAGGAGGAAGCACCGCCGGGCGCTGAGGCGGCCGCTGGCCGGGCTGGTGCTGGGGGTGCCGAGAGAGAAAGAGAGCCAGAGAGCCGCTTCCCTGGAAGATGCGGCGGCGGCAGCTGCTGTTGGCAGCTTGGCTCGGGCGCTCAGGGAAAAGGGCCGGCAGCGCGCCTTGCTCGCTGGCTCTCCCCCAAGACAGCACCTCTTGCACCCTCCATCCGGAACTGCAGCCTGCCAGCCGGCAGACAGGCGGGCTGGCTGGCAGGCTGCAGTTCCGGATGGAGGGTGCAAGAGGCGCTGTCTTGGGAGAGAGCCGGCGAGCGAGGCGAGGCTTTTTTTGACTCTTGACAGCAGAGGACGCGTGGGCGCTTCAGGGGGGCAGGCAAGGCGGGGGCCACAAACTATCGTCCGGCGGGCCGCAAATGGCCCGCGGGCCTCATGTTTGAGACCCCTGGTCTAGACAGAGAAAAAGCAGAAAGGTTGGGCTCTCTTTCAAATCAGAGGCAGGAGGCAATGATTGGTAAGTGCTGGACAGATTAACAGTCACTCCAGCCCAAAAGGGTCCCTCCCAGTCAAACTGCAGGGAGCATGCAAGATTGTAAAAAAAAAACCCACCACTTTATTATAACAGTGAAAGAGAGAATAAAATGAGCATGCAAAAAATCAATGTAATGCATGTAAATAAAATCATACAATGAAATCAATATGTAGGCTGCCCAACATTGCTTCTATACAAACTGACCGCTTGTGTATAGTTCCATCTCCTCATTCCAAATGTGTAGCAGTATAGATATGATATCTAGAACTCAGGTACGTACAGTATGTCAATAGTCAAGTTAATAGGGGCAGGTGTGAAGAAAAGGAGGAAAGCCTTAATGCCAAGTGGGACTTGTAATAAGCAGGTACAAAGAAACAGATAACATCTTAGAGTAGTGCTTAACAATGGTAAGAGGGAAAGAGGGGGAAAGATTCTGGTATAGTTCCTGGAGTACAGCAGATCAAGTCACAAGCCACAAACAGATTGCAAAATTGACACATGCACCCAGTCACATTGAGGAGATTATCACCTTACCCCAACATGAAGGGCCCGTCCACAAGATAATATATATAAAGAAGAAATTCAGTATGCACTGTTTTATAAGCTTCGTTCTAAGGAAGTGGTCTTCTAAAAGTTCCAGTCCAACTGAGGATCCTTTTCTCTCCCTTACCTCCTTCCATGTCAACATTTTGATCAGTTTCAGACAAGATGTTATGGCCATCTCTTGTTATGAGACACCAGATGTGCGTTTCAGGTGTGTATGTGAGGCCCAGGTTGCTGTCCTCTCCCAGAGTGCATGAGGTGATCATTTTTGAGTTGGGGTCTTTCAAGGTAAAATCCTGGACTAGCCCCAATATTAAGGCTGTTGTTAATCTTAGCATTTTATAAGGAGCACTTTCTTCTTCCTTCCTGCCTGGTTGCTACCAATCCCTCTGGGACCCTAGGCCATGCCTTCTCACCTCACATACCAACATACATACTGCCACTCATTCCCACAGAATCAAATCTACCAATGGCTTAGTATATTCCGAAGTATCACAGTTAAACTTACAAATCATATATTTTCGGACTTTACACCATTTACATTGTTTATACAAGCATTGGCGTTATTTATAAAACTAAAATTATTATACTGAATCATAAGAACTGTACAAATATAATAGTACATAGTAGGATGTCATGGTATTGGCTTCTTTTAGCAATATAGAGTCCAATAATTACTTCAGTTATATTTAATTTAATATAGCTGAGCCCATAATAAGGACTGAGAGTGGGAAGGAAGGAAGGAATTCCATCGATTTGTCAAATTCAATCGGCATTTCAAATTTTTTCTTACTCTGTTTCTTGGGCTTTGGGGGAGAGGAACAAGCCTGTCTAGTTCTGTGCTAGTTCTGTCACATTCAGATGTCACACAAAAGGAACTAAAGTGTGAATCAGATCAATGTAACACAAGAGTTTGTATGCCTTTTTACATGGAGGGATGGGCTTGCATGGCTCAATTACATATGCTTTTATGGCAGAAAACATGCTATCCTGGGATCCTTCTAAAAGTGAAAATTATGATATACTCTGGAAGTGGACACCACAGTCTAGGTTCACACAAATACATACAAAGCATGAGATCTCCACATTTAGTACTCAACTGTATTTTTAGATACAGTAATAGGCATCTCCTATGAAGTTCCTCACTATCTTGCCTGATTTGTGATGGTTGCTTTATAGATAGTAGTCCTCACATGGTGTTGTAGTCATGATGTTATAGATATTCATGTGTGAACTTAATAATCTTAGAACTGCAGAGCTAGGGGGCCCCTATGGATCATCAAGTCCAGCCCCTCTCAAGGAGGCACAGTGCAGAATCAAACTCCTAGCCTCTGGCTGATTGAGACTCTGACTGGCACAATTATAGTTATTTTGCATTCTAAGCATCACCTGACACTTCAGATCTTGTCTCATTTCTAGCTATGGCACTGAAACTCCAATGAGAAACATGTCAAGCCATACTTGATGGGACAGCAGAAAAGATAATTGATCTGCAAAAAAAAGGAAAGAAGGGGTTTTTCTTTCAAAACACTGCAGTTCAAAATATTGCTGGAAAATGTTGTTGTTTAGTCGTTAAGTCGTGTCCGACTCTTCGTGACCCCATGGACCAGAGCACGCCAGGCCCTCCTGTCTTCCACTGCCTCTCGGAGTTTGGTCAAATTCATGTTGGTAGCTTTGATGACACTGTCCAACCATCTTGTCCTCTGTCGTCCCCTTCTCCTCTTGCTTTCACATTTTCCCAACATCAGGGTCTTTTCCAGGGAGTCTTCTCTTCTCATGAGATGGCCATGGAAAATACCATGTGACAAACACCACCACTAGAAATTGCCGTGTGTTGCAAAGAAGTAAGAAAAGCATTGTGTTAAAATATTTTTGTGTTAGCAGCATTATGTTAAAGTATATTTGACAAATATTTGAGCCTTTAACATAACTTTAAAACAGAATCATCTTATTTAAGTTTTATTTGTAGTTGTATATAAGTTGTAAGTTGAATTATACTCCTTTTTATTTTATTATTATCATAATGTCTGATGTCTAAATGGTTATAAACTAATAAATCTGAAGAGAAAATCCTGGAACATACCGAAATGCTTCCTGTACAGTAACAAAAGAAGCCTAGCATTTTCTAAGCATTTCACAGGTGCTTTTATTATATTAATTTCTTGCTTAATCTTTTCTACTAGGAATGGTAAACAAGGAATATTCAATTTGCATTATATTTTCCCTCACCAGATCAACAGACCTTTGCAATACAGAGAGATTGTGTGGGCTGGAATAATCTCCATGCTAGCTGATCAAACACTATTAGGGAGGTTATAGTCACATTACCCTAAATTATAAAAAATATTTAGTTTTCTGCTTTGTATGGAAATTGTTTGGAAACTTCTGCATGTTCAAAATGTTGCAGCAAGATTGTTAGCTGGGGCTGGTTACAGGGAACATATAACTCCCCTGTTACAGCAGCTCCACTGCCTGCCAATCCATTTCCGGGAGATACCTTTTCTGTCACTGCTCCCAGACTTTGGTATTCCTTCCCGGGGGAGACCAAGCTGGGCCCATCTTTGTTGTCCTTCTGCAAGCAGGTGAATATCTTTCTTCTTCAGGCAGACTTTCCTTTAAATGACTGGTTGACCAAGGGGATTTTTTAAAAGGGAGCATTTTATTCTGTGTTTTACTTCTGTTTTTAATATTTTTCTTATTATGAGTTTTAATATGATATTTGTTTAATGCTTTCTTAATATTGAAATGCATTATTCTGTTTTTAACTTTGTTTCTTTTAATACTGTAAGCCTGCCTTGGACCTTTAGGAGAAAGGTGGCATGTAAATATTTTAAATAAATAAATAAATAAATATGAGCAGTGTAGTTAACTAATAAATTTTAGCATACATACATACATACACACACACACACACATTTGCAATTTAGTTTAATGTGTACACTTTGTAGACAACTTTCCTTAAAATGTGCATTTTCTGCACAGCTTTTCCTAACATACTGAGTTTTATATTCAACTTTTCTTGATACACAATATTTGTGTGCACATTTTTCCTAATACTGTATATGCTGGTTTGTACCTTGTTTTGGAGCAAATAACAGCCTTTGAAGACATGCACAGTCCAAAGAACCACAGATTGTTCTAGAAAGTGCAAATTAACTGTAAATTAGTTTGGTTCATTTAAAATGCAAACCAAATCAAATTCCCTTCCCATCCCTAACACCAACACATTGTCTATTTTAGGGAGATACAAGCAATCAAATGCCAACAAATTGACATGAGAACAATTAGAGATGGGGACGAAGTGCCAAAATGGCGCTTTGTCTTGGTTCATGGGTCATCAAACTTGACAACCCACAACCCACGAATTGCCCCCAAGTGGCCCAGCAAACCACGAATCAATTCATCTGTTTGGCAGGTCATATTTTTTTTTAGACAGCCCCTAGGGCTATCTAAAAAAAAAAAAAAAGCCCCAGCCCCCACAGCCTTCCTATGCCGCGCGTCATTGGAAGAGGAGGAAAGGAATCAAAGCGATCCCCCAGCCCCGCTGCCTTGCAAAGGCAGCAGGGCTGCGGGATGGCTTGGGTCCCCCTTCACTCCTCTTCCTATGCCCCGGCAGGGATAGGAAGAGGAGCGTAGCCTGTCAGAAGCAATGCCCCATCCCCGCTGTCTTTGGAAAGACAGCGGGGCTGGGGGATAGCTTTGATCCCTTTCCTCCTCTTCCTATGCCCCTGCTGGCATAGAAAGAGGAGGAGAGGGGAACCAAGCCATCCCCCAGCCCCAGGGGTGGGATTGCCTCTGGGCAGTCTTTAGCAAATCCCTCTCTGCTTATGCCCCCAAGGAACAGCTGATCCGCAGTGGCATAAGCAGATAGGGAATGAAGGGGCGAATATAAAAGGGTTATATTTGTTGCTTCGTATTCGTCGGGGTCTCTGGACCCCAAGAATATTAAGCAACAAATATCTGATGAATCAGGGATATTCATTGAATATCCTCATTAGTTTTTATATTCGTCCCCATGTCTAATAACAATCTAAACAGGGGGAAACAATTTTCTGTTCAATATTTTCTAAGAAAGGCTAAAATAATAACTAAAGTAGGAATACTTTTTCTGCCAGTTCTGAATCGCAGGAATATCAACAGCAGATTGACCTCATTTAAGGCCATAAAGAGTAGGAAAAACATTTGCTGAAGGACAGGTTGCTCTCCTTCATTTATGAAGGGTCTTTGCATTCAGCTAAGTGGCCATTAGCACTGATCAGCATTTAACCTTTTCCTAACACTTCCCTATTTCCACTGAGATCTTTTAAGAGCAGTTAGAGGTTATTATCAGGGCATTGTCAAAATGACACAGTGTATCCTGGTCTTGCATGCAATTCCATTCTAACTTGAATTTTATTTCGAGCTCAAAATGTGTGGGTATTTAACTTCCACTATATATAATTGTGTGCTCTACCGGCCTGTGCTGGGTCAGCAGCTGTTCGTCCCTCCATTGCTTGTTCCATAAATGACAACACCAACATTGGCGGTTGCAACAAAATAGGATTTATTGGTAAGGGTTCTGGGACAACTTTCAAACTAGCAGTAACAAGTCCTGGACTAGGTTATTTATTTATTTATTTCATTTATTTATACCCCAGACAATTTCTGTCACTGTCTGTAGTATAAAATCTGAGCCCACTAGGTTTATGTTCAGTTCTCATCCAGTTACTTTCACCGAGGCAGAAGGCAAGATGGCCTGCCGACAGGGACACTCATGCCACTGTCATCCTCCTCTCAATACTGTATAGGAAGAAAGAACAAGGAAAAAAGAAGAGCTCACTAGTTAAGGTTGGATATTATGGGATTTGTGGAGATAAATATTTTCCCTAAGCTCCATCTTTAAGGTGTCTACAATAGATCTGTCCTAAATTAACAGTCTATTGTGTGATTAGTAAGATACTTTTGAACTACAGACATCATTGAATCCTTTCAATAGATAAAGAGAATCTCTGATAATAAGCTGGCCTCCCACATGAATGGAATTATAAGGGCAATTCAAGGTTCTAGCCAACGTGTCTAGGGCAATTTCAGACTACACAGTTCCTACAATATTTATCCACTTCTCCATCCTAGACTAAGATGTGTTACAATTGTTTTGCATTTTGCAGACAACCCACTCAGGAGTTCTTTATCAACAAGATCACTTTTCATTCTATTTGTGTCTTGTCCTCAGACCAGTACAAAACACACGATCCATAGAGAATTGCATGACTTTCCAAAGTAATGGCATTTGACTCATACCAATGCTATTGGCTACACAAACCTAACACTTCAGATGTCTGAGGACCTAGCCATCAGTGCAGCTTTCCTGAATTGTCAAGTATGGCAAACATGAAAGAAATGTCTGCAACTGTACAAGGAATGCCCAAGAAATGATGAAACAAGAATTGGCTACTTTGAGTTGTGTTTTACTGAAGAGATCAGCAGCAATGCAATATGTAGCTAGATGGGATGTTTCTAAGATGAAATCCTCCTGTGTAATATGATCTGGCTGCCTTCCTTGTTCCACAATGGAACCAGTATATTACCTAGTCCAGAGCTCAGAAGAGTTCCTTTTGTAGAGCATAGCTCCCAAAATTCCCTAGCATCAGCCATGCTGACTGAAGGTTTTGGGAATTGTAGTCTATGAGTAACCACTCCCAGCTCTGGACTTGGCTGGGACCCTGCTGGTTATACTTTTGGTGCTGAGGGGTCCTTTCCCAAGTCACTTCAGGAGACTTCAAGCTCCCCATCTGCACCCAAATAAGAAGCCTCCAAGGGGCTTCTTTGCTCACTGTGCAGTCACAAAGCCCTAAGACGTTACTCTAGGTAATTCAGATCACTATACAGATGTCCTGGGCCACTTCCCATTGCTCAGCTAGCACTGTACCTTCTTGTCCTGCCACTCTGCATAATAGACTCCACCCTTTCATGCTCATTTCTATGAAGAACTGGCAAATGAACTCTGGAGAGTGTGACTAATTAGGTCCCCTGCCTTTAAAAAAAAATCCCCTTAGCCCCAAGCAACCAGTGTTACCTACACTATCATTAAATGGTAGGAGTGCTGCCCAATACTGAAGGGGGCTACAGGGGGGCAAAACTGTCTTATAAAACCACTAACCCTTCTCCCTGAGCCCATCACATATATAGAAGCCACTTACATATTTTGCATTCTCCCCATGTTTCAGATATTCTTTGACTGCAGCACTCCATCAATTTTGGGGCAGGAGGACACAAATAGTGCAAATCACACCTACAATCATGCATTTTTACCCACCCTTACTTCAATGAAATCAGGGTGACATACACCTACTTTCTTCACTCAGCAAATAGTATAATGGTCAAAATATACATTATACATAGAATATAAACAGGTGAAGGAATTCCTCAGGTGTTGAAAGATGTGTGATTGTCACAGCAGGAGTTTTACCCACCTTCATAATTTGGAAATTAGCTTTCTTTGTTTTGTAACTGGTCATACTGGGTTTTGTTTGCACAACTGTGCAGACATGAAGATTTCCAAGAATCATGTCTTTGGAGCACTCACATGAGTTTCCTAATAGCCTGCTATCTGTAATATGTTGATCCACTATTTCATTTGATCCACTATTTCATTCATCAAAAAGTAGTGGCCACCTAGTGAGCATCATAGCTAAGCAAGGGAGATCTTTAACTTTTTGTTAGCTACTTGAAATATATAATCTGTTGTTTCCATTTGTAAATGTTTAGAGCCAAGATATATCCATAATTTGATGCCCGGGTAACAACTCAGAATGAAAGCATTGAGAAAGACGTGTGGAATTCTGTGTCTGTGAGAAAACATTGACCTTTTCACAATCTCCTTTCTATCCAAAGCTTAGAGAGCAAGCAGTGGTGGTGGAGTGTTGCAGAGTTTTGCATTTCTGGTTAAATACAGCAGAAGAGCAGGGATTCACAGAGCAGAAATGCTTCAAGTTCCCCAGATTAGTCCACCCCTTATTCTCATCAACTGGCACTTACAGTCTCAGTAACTCACTCTGAGACATTAGCATTATAGTTGAACAGACAAAACAGCAAACTAAACAAAACGACTGTCTTCAACAACAGACCTCAGCAGACTCCCTGCTTCCAATAGACAACAGAGAGGGAAATTTTCAGAGTGGGGTTCTCTTGGAATTCACAGGCAGGGAAGGAATGATTGGTTAATGCTGGATAGTTTGACAGTCACCCCAGCCCAGAAAGGTCCCTCACAGCCAAACCGACTAAAGGTAGCCTGCAAGACTGCAAAAACTCCAAGAGGAAGCACCTCATTCTATTATTTTGCGGTGAGGTGTACTCACCATTCTGTCTGCCCCTACTCTTTAGAGAATAAAGGCTAGTATCTTGCTGAGCTTCTGTGGAGCAGAAAGTCCCATCAGTGTAATAACACAGGGTTGTGCTGCTACTCTTGCACTACCTTTTGCAAGTGGAGATCCCCATGATAAAAACCAGCTTTTCATTCAACAATGGTGAACATGAAATGACTCTGTATTTCTATGTTTGTGGGACTTTCTGCTCAATGAAAGCTCAGTAGAATACTAGCCAAACAATGGGAAGAAGGTATACAGGGTCATGATGTATCAATGTGACAGACAATCATCTCCTGCACAGGCCAAATGATGGCCAAGACTTGAGGAAGAAGAAACATTATTCACTCTTCAGAGCCACCATCTCAGTCCATAGTAGGTTTCTACATACAGTATTATATTTTATTTTATTTATTTATTTATTCATTTGATTTATATCCCGCCCATCTGGTATATTCTACCACTCTGGGCGGCTACCAACATACATATAACACAAACATAATCCATAGTAAAAACAGTGAAAAAATATTATAAATAATAAATAGCAAAAGAAAAAGAGTTAAGAGCTGACAGGAGGGAAGGCCTGGATGTACATCCATGTTTTTAGTTGGACTTTAAATGTACCCAGCGTAGGGGCCTCGCGAATCTCTGGAGGAAGGTTATTCCAGAGGCGAGGAGCCACCGCCGAGAAGGCCCGGTTTCGTGTCTTTTCCCTCCGGGCCTCCCTCGGCGTTAGGCTCCTCAACCTCACCTCCTGACTCGCACGGGTGATCTGGGTAGATCTCGGTGGGAGCAGGCGTTCCGCCAAGTATCGAGGTCCCAAACCGTTTAGGGCCTTATAGGTAAGCATCAAAACTTTGAAGTCAATGCGGAAACGAATGGGCAGCCAGTGCAGCATGGCCAGAATAGGAGAAATATGCTGGTGTTTTCTCACTCCAGTAAGGAGTCTGGCCGCTGCATTCTGCACCATCTGAAGTTTCCACATCAGCCTCAAAGGCAGCCCCACGTAGAGCGCGTTACAATGGTCTAATCTTGAGATTACGAGCGCATGCACCAAGGTAGTGAGCGCCCCCGTGTCAAGGTAGGGCCGCAGCCGGGCTATCCGCCAAAGGTGGAAAAAGGCGGTGCGGACTACCGATGCCACCTGCGTTTCCATGGTGAGCGTCGGGTCCAAGTGTACGCCCAAGCTGCGGACCCCACTCTTCGCAGCCAGGGTCAACCCCCCAAACGAGAGAGAGTCACCCAGGCCACCAGCCACGGGGGCTCCTACCCTCAGGACTTCCGTCTTGTCCGGATTCAGCCTCAGCCCATTTTCCTGCATCCATTGCAGTACGGTCCCCAGGCAGCGCCGAAGGGACAGGACGGCATCACCTGCAGTTGGTGAAAAGGAGATGTAGAGCTGGGTGTCATCCGCATACTGATGACACGATGCTCCACACCCCCTGATGATCCCACCCAGCGGCCTCATGTAGATGTTAAACAGCATTGGGGAGATAATCGACCCCTGTGGAACCCCACAATTGGCATTCCACGGGGTCGAAACACTCCCCCCAAGCTGCACTCTCTAGGGACGGTCCTCCAAGAAGGAACGGAGCCAGGCAAACGCCGAGCCACCAATTCCCAACTCGGAGAGCCTCCCCAGGAGGATACCGTGGTCGACGGTATCGAAGGCCGCCGAGATGTCGAGGAGGACCAACAGAGACATTTTGCCCCTGTCGGCCTCCCTCAACAGGTCATCATACAGGGCGACCAATGCCGTCTCTGTACCGTGGCGCGGCCTGAAGCCCGACTGGAATGGATCCAGGGCATGTGTTTCATCCAAGTAAGCCTGAAGCTGATCGGCGACCACCCTCTCGACCACTTTGTTCATGAAAGAAACATTGGCGACGGGCCTATAGTTGCCAATCTCATCCGCCGCCATATTAAGTTTCTTTCTAATGGGCCTAATGAGTGTCTCCTTGAGGGCAGGCGGAACCCTGCCCTCAAGGAAAGACCTATTAATTATTGCTGTGGCCCATTCTGTTGTTATAGGCCTGGCTGCTTTGATTAGCCAGGCCGGGCAAGGGTCAAGGGAGGAGGTGGTAGCTCGACATCGATCAAGCACCTTGTCCACAGTGTCAGGCGTCACAGGCTGAAAGGAGTCAAAAGTTACCGGGCAAGACGGTGCGCTGGACATCTCTGTTCGACTCACTGTATTCAAAAAAGGAGAGAGCTCCCGGCGGATGGCCTCCACTTTAGATTTAAAAAATGCTGCAAATTGGTCCGGTGAGAAACTAGGGGGAGGCCCGTCTCCCGGACCAATTCCGGATAGGTCGCGCACTATACGGAAGAGCTCCGCCTGCTGGTTTGACGCTTCGCTTATCCGGTTAGCGAAGAATGATCGACATGCAGCCTTTACCTTATTCAGGTAAAGGTTAGTTGCGACCTTAACAGCTATCCAATTATGATCCGTCGGGGTCTTCCTCCATCTACGCTCTAGCCTTCTCCTCATTCGCTTCATCGCTCGAAGGTCCTGGTTAAACCAGGGCGCTGGCCGAGCTCTACGGCGGAGAGGGCGTTTAGGCGCGATCGTGTCTATGGCCCTGGTGGCAGCAGTGGACCAGCTGTCAACCAGAGCGTCGACAGGAGCGCTAGCCAGGTCAGCCGTGACCCCTCTCATGGCATCCTGGAATCCAACCGGATCCAGTAGTCTTCGAGGGCGGACCATGGAAATAGGTCCCTGCTCCCTGCGAGGGGGGAGAGCCACTGTGAGGTTACATTTTATTAGATGGTGATCTGCCCATGACAAGGGGACTGACACAAGGTCCGTCACCATCAGATCACACTCGCTCCAACTAGAGGAAAAGACCATATCCAATGTGTGACCACCCACGTGGGTGGGGCCGTTGACATGTTGGGACATGTTCAAGGAAGCCATGGTTTCCAAGAACTCAAGAGCTGGCCCAGAAGCCTCTGCCCCCGCATGCATGTTGAAATCACCCAAGACCAGAAGCCTCGGGGATCCCAACAGTGCCGCGGAGACAAAGTCGGCCAGCTCCGGAAGGGAAGTGGCTGGGGTGCGGGGAGCGCGGTAGCCCAGCAAAATCCCAATACCATCCCTAGCCCCAATCGACACGTGGAGTGCCTCTAGACCCGGCTTTACCACCGAGGAGCGCCTAGTAACCTCCAAGCTGGATTTATAAACAATGGCTACTCCCCCCCCCCCCGCCCCTCCAGTCTACCCTGGTGTTGGACAGCATAACCGGGCGGACAGACAAGAGCGAGGGGAGGACCCCCCTCTCCACCAATCCACGTCTCGGTTATGCATGCCAGGTCTGCATCCTCCTCCAGGATAAGATCGTGAATCACCTGGGGCTTGTTGGATACAGACCTGGCATTCAACAGCACCAGAGTTAGAGTGGAAGGCTGGCTGAGCTGGCTACCTCGGTACTGAGGGTTGGTCACAGTCTCAGAACAATGAACAGCCTTCAAACATCTGTTCATTGTTCTTCTAACACGAGTGGGGACTGTGCCAACGCCATATCTCTCTCTACCCATGATCACCGAGATGTTAAAAGGCCCCTCGCTGGGCAAGCAGGCCTCCCGCTCCATGCCAGACAAAGAAGGAAAAGAAGAAAGAAAGAATAAAATAGGAGAGGCAAAGCCCTAAATAGTACCACAACTTAATAAAGTGCAGAGACAAATACAATGCAATACAAAATTATACAGTGTTATAATTAAAAATCCCAATACAGAAAGTAGAATTAACTTTAAAAAGAGTACCCAAGAAGTTACCCCCACATCTAGTCCAGGTCTGTCCTCCTCCGCCTCGCAACCTTGTCCTTTTAGGTTTTACTGGTCTTAGTGTTCTTGGTATTATTTCAAAGGTTGTTAATATTGATGTTAGTGGCAAGGAGAATGTCGGAGCGAGGATGTTACTCACGGGTTGCATCACAATGATGAGCGTGGGCAGCGTCGAGAGCAATAAAGTCCAGGCAGAAAAGTGTTCAGTCCCTGGCTTTCCCTTTTCCCTTCCTTGAGAGGGAGATAAGGCGTCTTTGTGAGTAATCCGGGAAGGGCA
Organism: Intellagama lesueurii; assembly: GCA_037013535.1. NCBI lineage: Eukaryota > Metazoa > Chordata > Lepidosauria > Squamata > Agamidae > Intellagama > Intellagama lesueurii. The sequence continues at coordinate 200,590,500 of JBAJHW010000004.1, forward strand.
GAGTGAACAGTCCGGTGCAGGAGAGGAGGCTGCCGTCAGGGAGACCAACATGGCGGCCACCCAGCAAGTCGGCTCTCTCCTCCCCACAGCCTCCCAGGGTCTTCCCCCCTGCCGTCTCACCACCGGTGCCTGGGATGGTCCGCCTTCCCACCGCAGCAACACGAGGCCCACTGAGCTCCTGGGCAACACAGCCACCACCTTCAGCCACAGGAAACCCAGCAGTCCCGGCTCCAGGCTCCAGCCTCAACCACGCGGTCATAACAGAGCTCGTCAGGAAGGGGGGGTGCCGAGTCACCAGGCTCCAGGTCTTCTCCCCTCCAAGCCAGCCTCCGATTTCAGCCTGGATCGGAAAGCCCGTTCCCCCGCAGCGCTCAAACTCCACCTCCTGCAGTCGGGCGAAAGCTCCCCAAATATTTTATAACTCTGTGGAACGTAGTAGATGCACTGCATATAAATCCCACTGGGCATCCTTTTTTCCCCAAGTAAACTATGCCAAGCAACTCTGGTGGTCAGGAAGTTAGGTAGCCTCAGATGTTCCCATCCAGCTTATATATTGAGATATTATTATCTGTGGCTCAGAATACCGTCATAGCTTGAGTCTGGCAACCTCTGGCATATTTCTCCATTGTACCCCTTTCAACATACCAGATATGAGCAAATTTACAGCACACAGAAGAGGAATCTGCCTGCAGTTCTACTGTAAAAGTCCATGTGTTGGTGCTGCTTCCTGTGTCATATATCTTCATTTCCTATTGCCAATAAATATTACTGAACCGAGGAAACCTGGACTAAGACACTGAGGGGTGCTGATGGGAAACTGTTTGAAGTTTGTCCAGCTGGCAAGGTGAGGGCAAAGACTCTATTTGCATTGGTGTATGAAAGGACTGTGTTTCATGATATAGGCTGTAAAGAAAATAACAGATAGAAAGGTTCCCTACAGCAATATCAACAACAAAATCTACATCAGAAATTCTGGAATGTGTAACTGATAAGGATGGAGGGAAACTGAAATGGACAGAATGACCCTTGTTTCAGCTAAGCTCTTTTTTGTTAAGCGAGTGGACGGGGTCAGGACCTCGAACTGCTGTGGAGATGGCAGCAGTTTTTTTACATTATGCCAAACATGTTTTTGTTTTGCTTTGCTTCAAATGGTCATGTCCTTGGGCATGATTTCTCAGCAGCAGGCCCAACTGTTCAGATGTCCAGGTCACAGCCTGGATTCGCGACATAAGCCAAAGCAGACTGGTCCAAGCAGAAACAAGCCATTTTCCAAATGACAGAATCCAGGTCTGAATGGAATCCTGGGGCCAGGCTCATCTCTCCCTCCTCTTCATCTGGCTGTTGCTAGAAAAGTGGAGGCTGAAAGAAGAGACCAGACCTGCAACAGACCTTCGGGACAAAGTAAAGGGAAGAGAGAGCTGAGAATCAGCAGTGTTTTGGTAAAAATGATGTGTTCCTGGACATAAGCAGTTCACTGCGCCTTGCAGCATTTACCTCCTAGAACAAAGTTGTAGAGATAAAGTTTGACTGATCACATGCCTTTAATTCAGAGGCAGTGCTTCAAAATGTAATTATTATTATTGTTATATTATTATTATAGACTTAGGTAATTATTACTATTATAGACTTGGGTTACATGCAGTATATGAAGCCTGATTTTCAAATGCGGCTTTTATGACTCTACCAGTAGAAAGATGGCTGTGTGTGTGTGTAAATCCTGCATATCTGTTAGTAAGAAGGGTTTATCCATGCAGTAAAACAGTAGCTAATCCCATTTCAGTCCATTGCTAATGGTCTGTGATGTTTGGAGGAGTACTAAAGAAAATAGTTGAAAAATACTCTTCCTGCCAAGCCCCCTGTATCCGTTAATGTGTCACATTCTGCTTGGCTTGTGAAATTGTGAGCATTATCTGAAGCTGACTCTGAAAGGCTTTGAGTCTGGGTAGCAAAGGATATGATTCTTTTGCTTGTCTTGTAAAATTAATGAGCTGTATTGATTGGTTCAGGGTAAAGGCTTTGTGGCGAACACCCCACCTGTTTGTATTTACTCCGTTGAGAGTATGAGACATGATACTAACTTACCTGAGGGAATTAAATGTTGTTTCATGTATCAAACACAAATACTGTAACCTGCCACATATACATAACATTAAATTATGTTGCAGTTTTTGTCAGGTGTGAATGGAATCTGAGATATGAATTTATCTTTTTTTTCAAGTGTAATTTCTGGGGGGTATGAGAATACCTGAATTCAATTTTAGGCACAAATTGAATTTAAGGTGGTGTTTGGTAAGTGGCTTTTTTACATTGCACATAGGTGCTGTAAATAAATGAACAAGCCTCTTATTTGTATTATTTTGTCTACTCTGAGTAGTTCAGAACAATATACATAGTTTACCCCAATGTTACCCTTGCAACAAACCTTTAAGCTAACAGACAGAATATGGGAACTGAGCCTCAGATAGGTTTTGAGAAGTACCAAACAGCCAGAAGTTGGGAGACAAGCCAAGAGGTGGGATCCATTATTCAGAGTCAAGAAGCTGTCTTTAACTCCAAGTTATAACTCCCTTTCCTTTAGTCCATGCTTCTCTTTATATTTTGTTTTCTTGTTTATTTCTATGTGCATTTAATGGAGCACAGTCAGTTTGGTACAGTGGATAGAGTAATGGACTAGGACACAGGAGATCTGGCTTCAAAACCATGCTCAGCCATAAAAACTCACCTGGTGGGATGGTGCTGGCCTTAGTAAAACCACTGCTTAAACGTCTCACATAACTTGAAAACTCTACTACTGTCCCAATAAGTCAGATACAACTCAAGACCACATAACAGAACATAATATACTGTATGTAATGGAAGGGAGGGGGGGGGGGTTGGGGGAGGGGGAGGGTTGAAAATCTTCCAGGCTTAGTTTTATTGCATTTCTCAAAATCCCTTTGGCTTTCTCATCTTCTCTAAGTTCCACATTGGATTGTAAGACTCCCCTCTTTTACATAAATGAAATATCTCCCCCTCCAAAAATAATGTACACAATTGTATACATTTTCTTTTTCACTTATACATGCATTTTTGTGGTTTTCCTGTTGAGCAGAGCATGTTTGTGCATACTTTTCAAATAAAGACATTAGCTAAATTTCTGTTTTCTCTCTCTTATTCTTTTTCATTTTCTTCTCCTATATGTGATATACATGTTTTCAGTTGCACACATTTTTCACCAGAAAATTTCCTTGCAAAACTTGGAAATGTATGGATTCCCAAGGCAAGATGTTCTTTGTTCCATTGCTATTATCACAAGATGTAAAATTGATATTTTGTGAGGAAATGTGAACCTAATTAATTTCTTTTCCACCCTGAATTTTATCCTGCTGTTCTGATGAAAATAGGCTACTTAAGCCGCTTACAAAGATTAACGATAAGACAATCCCTGACCTCAGGATTGCATTTCACAATGCAGAAAGAAAGAGGATTGGGAGAGAAGAGTTAAAAAGCAAATTTGGTAATAGGTCCCAATTACAAACTATCATAAGGATTCTTTCTGGCATTGAATGGTGAAGCAAGCTCTCTCCGGAACTGGAAATTCAAAAGCTGGAATTCTGCACTGAACCACTGTGATGTAGACCAAACGTTTTGAGTTCCAGATCAATGTGGACCAGCCAGATTCATTGACTCTTGTTGGTATTGGGTGCCTGATTTGATTTCTCTCTGTGTTTCATATTTTAAAAACCTTTCTCTGCATTGCTTGGGGGAGGGTGTGCTCTGTGTGGGCATACGTGCATTCAAGTGTGCGAAATTGTGCATTCATCTGAATTCTGCCACGAAATGTATTTATTTTATTCAGAAAGCACATGTATTATAATTATATACTTAAGTCATAGTGTGAACATGTTTAATTCATAGTTTGAGCATGAATCACAACAACAAAAATAATCCTTTTTAAACATAATTGCTCATTTCATTCATATTTCTGTAAGCAAAGAACTACGTTTAATGTCCATTCAACTGGATATTATCCAGTCTCCTTATTATCTGGACTTTTGTACACCTCTTGAGAGCCAGTGTGGTACAGTGGGCAGAGTAACAGGTCAGGACTCAGGAGATCTGGGTTTGAATCTTTGCTCTCCCATGGAAACCAACGGGGGTGGGGGAGTGGCAGTAGTAAAACTGTTCCTTAAATATGTTACATACCTTGAAATCCCTATTAGGGTTGCCTTAATTGCACATAATAGACATGCATAAGTTTTACAATTTCAATTTAACAGTTATTATTATATTATCACTAGGTCTGATCATTAGTTTAACTTATACAGCCATAACAGTAACAACAAAGCATGTCCTACTGAAGGGCCAGAGAGAAACAAACTAGTTTGCCTTCACCCCAGGTGTGGTGTGTGTGTGTGTGTGTGTGTGTGTGTGGTGGGAAGCCTGCTTCCATTGTTGTGACTGTTGTACTTTAGCTTGAAGATCAGAGGCAGGCAGCAAGTAGCACCATGATAAATGCAGATCGTGAAGTAGAAAAAGAACATTCTAGGCCACCACTACCAAAGCATTGGGGTGGGGAGGGGTGGAGAATGATTCGTGTCTGCTTCAAGGTGGAAGTGGGTCCCAAGACTGCTATCTGCCTTCCCTGTAGGTGGCAAAACAGTAGGAGTGAATTGCCAGGGCATTGTGGTCTGCCCAAATACCTTGGTCTTGGTGTGCTCTTAAGTGCTCTTCTTCGTATTCTCGTTTTATGATGTTGGAATCTGTAAACCGCCCAGAATGGCCTTAGTATAAGATGGGCGGTATAAAAATCAATCAATCAATCAATCAATCAATCAATCAATCAATCAATCAATCAAATAAATAAATAAATAAATAAATAAATAAATGTGGTACTTCAGCTTAGAGGATCTATTACGGTGCCTCCAAAACTAGGTATGGGGTTATGAAAGCCTAGAAGGGCATTTAGGTTAGATTGAGGCTGTAACTACACTGGTGGGCTGTGGTTTAATTCGCAGCCTATTTTGCCCTGCTATTCAGATTAAGTGATCACACAAAGACTGTGAATTGTTTCAGTGTCCCCACTGGCCCCACAATCTGATGTGGTTTGCGCCATATCACAGCACACAGGCCTTCCCCAACCCAAATCCCTGGTTCTCCTTTTATGGATCATTGTAAAACTGGTGGGCTGTTTAACGTGCTTCATGGTGTTAGGGAAAAGGGACAGTTTTCCAAAATTTTCCACAATATACAAACACACACATACCATGGAAACATAGTACTCTGCTGTAGTTTGTCAGAATTATTTCTACTTCATATCAGTTTTTCTCTCTCTTTCTCTCTCTCTTTCGCTCTCTCTCTTTGTCCCTACAGAGGTGATCTAGTGCTAAATTCAGTGGTCTGATTTTTAACAAAGTTTCAAAAAGACTTTGGGGGCAACTAGGGAGAAAGATTGTGGAGGAGGGTGTTCCCATTGTCCAAAATATCACACCCAGCTCAACAAATCACCAGCATACTACCTACAGTCACACACCCCCCTCCATTTTGAGAATGAAACAACTGTTCACATGGGAAAAACATTGTCTGAATTGTTCCGGCTTTTTAAAAAGGAACAGAGAGGGGGAAAACTCAGTATCTGAAGCAAAAAGGGTTGGCTGATTTGCATTGGCCTTTGCATCATATGGTCAGTTTTAAAAAGTTTTAATTAATCAATTCTATCTTTGTTGCATGCTATTTACCAGTGTAGTCACAGCCTGACTTAGCTGCCTGCTGCTTTGCCCTGCCTCACCTCTTGCCACCTCTGTGCCCATCTGATGCACAGCAAGCATCAGATGAAACACTCTGGCCATTACATTTGGTCTTTGTTGCACTACCCAATGCAGGAACATGCTATCTCTGAAATCTGAACGTTGGAGATGTTCTTTAAGGACCTAGCATGGTGCTCCCAGAGGAGCAAGAGGACTCCATCTGATTATTATCTTTGATTTGGCTGCCTGTCTCTCCCTGCCTGTCTATGCCAAGCACTGCTGCCTGCCTGCCAGCCTCTTTGCCTGCACACTGTGCTGTCTTTCAGTGCAGTGTTTTAACCCATCCTCCTAACTCTTTTCATCTTCCTGGCTCTTATTTGGTGGTCAATTGGGTTTTCTAAGGTCTCTAGGAAGATGCTGCCAACACAAGGGGGTGGGCAGTGAGAAGACAAAAGCAGCATGAATGGGCAAGACTAATGAGCACCTAATGGAATGTCCATGTTTTTAAGACATTCTGTTTTTTTAAAAAAACCACATTTTAATCTTGCCTGGTACACAAATCCTTGAAGGTAGTTATCTTAAATTGGGCAGGTGTACTCCCCCACTATACATGCAACAACTTCATCAAATTTCACATATATCAGTGTAAAAAAACAAAAAGGGTTAGAACCATTTTGGTTTTCCAGTGCAGATCAATGGGAGGCCAGCAATCCAGATTTCCAAATTGATTCAGATAGGGAAGAATGTGAGGACTGTGCATACATTCAGGTGTCTCATGGGCAACAATAGCACCCTGTCGACTGACCTTTCCACTCTGGAAGCCCTGCTGCTTCTAAGCTTCTAAGATGGATGAAAGAGGAGAAAGAGGAAGAGCAGCTCTTCTTCCTCTGACCACACTCAGAACAGCTGGAACTGGACTTCATTAAAGTAGGCAAAGGGGGCACATGGAAAAGTAGAGCACCTGATGCTCCCCAACATGACAATTCACTGGGGGAGAGGGCTAAGTTAAGCTTCTTTAGCCCACCGCCAAATCCAGTCTTCCCTGAGCCTGAGTTTCATTCACTGGACTTGTGCACTCCACAGTCCATGGCTGGGGTCTAGTTCTCAGCACTGACCTCAGCCAGCTAAGGTCCTTTCGGAAGGCCTTGTATTGCTAGAGAGTCACAGGTGCCCATGTCCTCCAAGTCATTCCTGCCTTCATTGCAGGCACTCCTTTGGGCACTTCCTCCTCCAGTGCCTTTGTTGAGTCAGGTTGGGGCCCAGGTGCCCAGCCAGTCTCTGCAGCCTCCAGGGAGTTGGTGAGGGGATTAGAGTTGCTGGCAGGCTGAAGATGGGTGTTCCTCCCCCCCCTTACCTTGGTGACCTCAACCTGTACCCAAACTGTGGTCTAGGGGTTTCCCATAGACAACACACTGCCCTCTCCCTGGGCACAAAACATGGGGTCCAGTTTCTTCACCACCTTCCCTCACTCCTTGGCCTCAGACTGTAGAGGGCAATGAGTCCTTCCCACCTTCCTTCTCTTCCTCCCTTAAATTGGGCTCCCACCTATTGGGCCCAGCTTTTACCTTTTCACCCAGGTTTGTCTCATAGTTCTCAAGCTTCTTCCCCTCACCTGGACTCTCCATCTCTCTCTCTCTACACTTTCCTGGCACCCAGCAGCTGGCCCTGCCAGGGGGCACAGAGTGAAGGCACACAACCAGCTAGGGAGACCAGGTTAGAGGGGGTTAGATTAATTTTTTCATTGTCCTGATTCTTCAGGAGAGCCAGGAGGAGGAGCCTTTCAGATACTCTTAGTTCCCTAGCTGATGGAGAAGACCAAAATGTTTCATCTTTTACCTCTTCAGACATTTAGCTATTGTCAGAGGGACAGGGTACTTGAGACAATTTTTCTAGGCCTCTTCTTGTATGCTGGCCCTGCCTTTGTCCTACCTGAAATCGTGGGGCATTGCTAAGCTTCTCTGGGTTTCTAGGAAAGGCAATCTTGGCTCAATTGTGTGTTTGTGTGTGTCTCTCTCTCTCTCTCTGTGATTATTTTAAAGCCTGAGCACTCAACTCCATCCACTCTGAATCAGCACCAGTGTACACTGCCTCATTGAAAAGGCATTTCTATTCATGTTGTCCTTCTATAATGTCAGTGTACCTGAAAGGCATGAGTAAGATGAGGGGACTGGTGGGGTCATGCATGTAAGGGCCATCATACTATTTGCAGCCAAGCAGAGGTGGAAAGCCAACTAACTGACAACTCATAAGATTTATTTTTTCATGAGCCCTGACAGCAGCAGTGCAGGGCCTAGGATGGGGGTGGGAGGCCCTCCATGAGCTGGTAGCACGCTTTCTGGAAGCCTGAACTGCATTGTAGCTCCGCACGTATCATGTGTGCTGTTGGCCACTCAGGATGCAAGCACCAGTTAGAATTGTGGCAACCATTCCTGGTTTCCTCTCACTTTGGGTTGCCCAATTACCTTGTTAGCTAGATATTACCTCAATTCTGAGTTCTTTTGTCTCCACAAATCAGCTGGTCTGGAAACAGTCCCTGCCCCTGCCCAAAACACTTATCTGCCATACTCTGGAACATCACAAGGACCCACAGTCTAGTAAAAGCACTTATGTACATGCAATTTATGTCCTGCTACATGTACAAAAGAAGATCTAGCAAAAGGCTGAGATAATGCTATTGAAGTAGCCTGCTTCTGGACAAAAATAGGCTAATTATCTTAACATTTTATTTTTTTAAATTACCTATATTTCAGATGTGCCCATAATTTTAAATTGTGCAGTGCTCTGATAAGGAAGAAGAAAAACGTTCTTCTATAAGGTTTTGGCTCTGAATATCAAGGGAATAAGATGATGTTGACCCAGCAACACTATTGATCAGTGACAGCTAGAGAGCTTTATGACCAGAACTGCTCATCTAATCCCTGAAGAAGAAGTTCATCACAACCACACTACGCATTAGCAAAAACAACGGAATGACAGAAGGGGATGGTGAGAGGCAACTAGCAGCATGTGATAAGGAAGGGAGACCAAACAGTCTGCTTGTAATTTTTAAAAATGGTAGCAAAGTTCCACAAACAGCCATCTGCAAATTCTGTCACTTTTGATCAGATGGTATGAACTTGGGGGAAGGAATAAACCATGTTAAAATATTCACACAATAAACCATGAGCAAATATTCACAACTCTGCCCCTTTGAATGAGGAGCTCCCTGGGATTTGTACCAGGAAGAAGAGGGGAAAATCAAAACAATCATTTAACAGTCTTTCTTCTTCCACTCCCAATCTTTGCCTTCTCCTGGATGCTTTAAAAACATGTTACACATTGCTGCTACTTACGAAAGTCACACAAATTCTTCTGGAGCATCAAATATCCGGTAAGAGGAAATCAAAATATTCTCATTGGAGCTATAAATAGTACCAGAGTTTGCCTTTCAGAATACACTTAAAAATATTCCTTGTGCTCGAGCAATGTTGGCCTTTTGCCAAGCAACAGATGCAAAAGGAAAACACTCCTTCTCTCTGGAATAATTATTGGGAGTTGATGGCTGCCTTTCCTTTGTGTCTATTCATAGGAGCAGATCAGTGCTGCCATCTCAGCCTGTGAAGGAGGCAGGTCTTCCCACTAGAAGGGCAGGTGCAAAGAAACCCCCATTAAATATCAATCTGCATGAGACAAAGGGCCATTTTGTCTTGGTCATTCTGGCAGCACAAATGGAAAATCCATGAGGACTTTTCAATTAGGCTGTGTTGACAAGGTTCTAATCGATGGGGCAGCCAGCAGGGACATGCACCACACGTGAAATAATAAATTGGCAGTGTCTCTTAGAGAATTGACATTCTCAGGTGGAGCGATGATGCTCAGATCCAATGTTTAATCTAATCATACTCTGCTGATTATCCAATGAAGTTGTTAGAAAGATTGAAACTCTCAGTCTTTCCAGATCCTCAGTCCCTTAAACACAGACCATAATTTTATGTTCATTTTATACCAATAATGCTTTTGTCTTTTAGGGACCTTCTGCTGCTGTTCCCCAAGTCTGGCACAGTGGGGAAGGGGAAGGGGGTCAAAGTACAGGTCCAACTGGTATTGTCTCAGTTATTATTGTTTAGTTTGCCTCTTCAGTTGTTGGCACAACAGGCAGCTATGCCATTGGTTTTGCTTTTCTGGTGTGCACATCCTACTATTTGATCAAACACAGAATACAACCAAATGTAACATTGATACAGGGATCTGCAGTTGGTTTGCCTTGCCTGAATACTGAACTTATTTGAATTCAGATATACAAATTTGAGTTCAGATAGACAAAGACTCTGAGCACTCTTTAGGATTTTTTACAGTGTGGCTATAAAGGGACATAGAAACCCTACCAAAAATGTTCTGAAAACTAAACTATAGAATTTGTGAGATGTGGAACCCCAATGTTGGTGGAATATGAGAACTGGGACAGCATAAAAAATAGTAAGTTTGCAGAATATTACATGCTAGTAACACTATAAGTCTTTAGAATATAAAAGGAGATGGGCAGGTGTTATAAGGGAATTACTTCATCTTCTTTGATTCCTCATGTAGAATAAGGAGTATTTAGTTTTAAAATCTGAGTCTGGGGAACGTCTTTCTCCCGTGCTGGCATGATGGTTGAACAAATGCAGTTCCACCTAATGTCATGCATATGGACTTCCAGTTGAGCAATAATCCTCACTTCTTTTACAAGCAGTACTCGCTGGATCTCTCCTATTCCAGAAGGTCAGATGGCCCTCCAGAGCAGATTTGGTGGGCTTCAGGGGAAGGGAATCTGCTGAAATGCCTATTCATGTTCATGTGTCAAGTGAACATGAGAAGAAGCCTGGTCATATGAAATCCCATTAAGTCCCACACACAAAGCCCGTTAATTCTCCCTGATCTGGATTCATTGCATTGTTTGCATGTCATTAGAACCACAGCTCCTTGGGGTAAAAGACATCTGCATATCTTGTGTGACTTTGCCTCAGCCCACAGATTCACTTGCTTTTGTTTTCTGATTGGTCATCAAGAGATAAACATGGGTTTCATTTGCAAGTGAATTTCTCAGCCACAGAACTTTGAAGGGACTGAATATCTGGAGGGAAATTTTTGTTGCAGAACATACACATCTCCCCAAACATGTGATCTCATCCCCAGTCTTGTTTGGAAAATAGATACATTCTGAATTTATTTGTGAGGCTGAACAGCAATTGCATTTCCTGGCCATGTTGTCTGTTTTCCATTCTATCTCTGCTTTCCTAGTTTTTCCTCTTCCAACCTTCATTTTCTGCCCTGGTGCTGAAATCTACACACACTTTAGCACTACTAGTGCTCTGTAAATCCTCTGTAAAGAGATGGTAGCCACTTTGAAGACAAGTCCTTTTAATACATCAGGAAAGAAAAGCCTTATATAAGGGCCTTATGAAAACAAGATTTCTTTTCTTTTCTTTTTTTAAAATCTCTTTTGTATTTTGGACAGAGAGCGTATTTTGTGTCTGTCTCCAGTTTGGCTGTTTGAATGCAGGTGCCTCAGCAATCTTTTAAATGTGTGTGAGACTGATATGCATGATAATGCCAAGACATTTCCCTAGACTGTTTCCACTGTTCATAATATTTCTGGTCCATTTCCTTTGTCGTGCTGTAAGCACCAAAAATTTCCACCCTAATAGAAAAGGCCTTTCAGGGTCACTTCCTGCTTCACATGGGAGGAGGCAGAGATGGAATCCAGACATGTAAGACACCTCTTTTTCTGTGGGACCAAGATAGCTGCTAGTATTTTACTGGGAGGATAATCTGTATGCATAATAGCAAACCATAAGATGATAGGCACTGAATTAGCTGTGACTCCCAGGAAGAGGCATGGTTACCCAGAATTAATAAAGGTAACCACACAAATATATTCATGTAATAAAACAGAATGAGCATTTTTGTTCCCAGTGATATTATTGCTGGGGAAAGAGCTTTGGAATAATTAAAAACCCAACTGAAATTTCTCAGCAGACATAGAATTGTGACATGGTTGGCTGACACCCCCCCACCCCCCATCCCCAGCAATAGTATAGCAGGGTTTCTCTGGATAGTCCAGCCTGGTCTTCTGAAACAACTGTGAATCTTGTGGTATGAGATGTGTTTCCTAGATTCCAGCCAGATTTTCAAATCCTTGAAGCATTTAGCAGCTGCTGTTGTATCTTCCATAGCAGAAATTTACCTCGAGTTGTTTGTAAAACTCAGAACTACCAGAAATGCTGTATTCTGTCTGTATTGTACAAGTTTACAGCAGTGATCCAGCAATCCCCCTACAAAAAAAAAAAAAAGAGAGAGAGAGAGAGGCCCTGTTATTATGCCCAGTTGCAATCAATGGAATTCACTGCTAGATAATTGTCTGAATCCAGCAAGATTCATGTTAGTGCTGAAGCTCCACTTAATACAAAGAATTCCACAAGGTATAAGGCCTTCTGTACTCTCGCAATGGAAAAGTAACTACAAACACACAATGGGAGTTGCTGACACCTTTAAAGTAAAAGAGAAAATGCATGCATCTCTGTGTGCATTACACTTTACACATCATTCTGAATTGAGTTCCATGCACTTGACATACTTCAGGAAAGAAAAATCCTCCCACATACTGCTAGTCCACGTTCTCGGCAGATCACTATTACTGTAAATGATCAGTATTCCAGTATTACTGTAAATCATCAGCTATCAGTTCTGTAATCTAACAAGTCTTTCACAGCTGGGACTAATTGCAGATTGTATATAAGCGGTAGGAGCTCACAATGGATTGGGGAGACAGAATTTGGTTGTCCACCATGGATTGTCGAGGGCCCGGAAACTGCCATCTTACACAATCCCATAGGACGTGATAAGATGGGAATCAACTGTTTCTAGTTTTGGACCACCCATGGAACCTAAGCCAAAAACCACCTCGAGCAAAACAGGACTTTTTGAACCAAAAACATTAGGACAGGGTTTTTTTCCATGGCCTTGGGAACATTAAAAATGTCCCCAATGGGTCATGCCTAACCTGCAAGCTGCCCACCTCTGGCCTATAATATGAGCCTGATAATATTTTGCTGAACATTTATGGTATCACTATATAATGTGAGATTATTCATCATTTGTTTTTTTGTGTACGAAATTGATTTCATTTACATTTGCATATTGCTAAAATCTTTGCATAAGTGTCTTTTTAAGATATTGACAAAGTGACTGAAAATAACACTCATTAGCAAAAGAAAAGGCCATTTTCAAAGTTTTGTTGGTCATGTCCTGTTATAGGACATGCCAGAATCAAAATAGTCTCAGTAAGTAAATGTGCTCCTAATTAACGGCATGACTGATTTGAACACTGAGCCTCAGTGAATGACCCACACTCAAGAATTACTTGCTCTATCAGTTACATATGGCAGCTCTATTTTTTATCCAAATGCTTGTTGACATCTTTAAATGTTTTCTATCCTCTGTAATGCATTGCAGTTACCTCTAAAGCTGGCTGAATTTTTCTTGCATGCAGGAAAACAGAAATATTTTGACAGTATTTTCATTCTGGAGTGTTCCCAAAATATAGTCTGGTTCAAACCACTACAAATAACTGTTATGGTTATTTTGTTAAATTAAAGTTGAGCAAGGAGAAAAAAAACTCATTCAAAAATAAATCAAAAAGAAAATCTCTGTATAGATAAAATGTTGATGTTAGTTTGGTATTAAGTTAAGGCTAACAACTCCTGAATCGTTTGGACCTAGGAAACCCTGAGAAGAAGACATTGAGTTGGAATTGACTTGTCAGCACATCATTATTCTTCTTGCAGGACTAAATGCAGTGTTCCACAGGTACTCACAGCAGATATTTCTGTCTCCCTTCAGTCCTCACTGTAACATTGAGAAAGTGGCTCAGGAGGATTTCCAACTCTTCAAAGCTAGGGGAGGGACTGCTAAGGGGAGATTTACCCCTTCTCCCAACTCCACTGGGTGCCACTCTTCTGTTAGTAGATATCCACCATTGAACTTTAACCCTTTTAAGAAAAATTTTTGTCTAGAGCTTATGGCCTGGACATTTAGCATTTTTCTTTGCTTTTGTTTTTAATATCTGTTTCTATTCAGTCTCAGTTTAGTCTCTGTTTTAAACTTTATATTACTGAGACTGCACTGTGTTTTTATCACGATAGCCAATGGCTATACCATGGTATTCTCGACAATCTAGTATTGTCACCAGATGAGAATGGTTTCCAAGAGAGAAGTTCCTTACCTTGCCTGTGGAAATTGGGTAGAGCTATTGAATGACAGTTCTGAAAGAAATCTACTTTTGCCACATGTTCAAAGCAGTCGTGAACATGTGAATGTGCTGCATACATAAGAAAAGACCAAAGTCAACAACATTAAGTGATTCACAATCATTTGTTCATTGTTATAAAATTCTGTTGTCATTGAAGAGGCATTATAATAGAAGATTTGGTCAAACACAATTGGGTAAAATTCCCCTGTCCTGTGCCTACTTCTTCAGCCCTTGACTTTCACCTTCCTTTCAAAAATGCCTTGTTTGTCCTCAGGCTTTTTTTCTGATTCTTCCAGAAAGCAAAAAATCTGAACAGGTAGCATGTCTGCCCAAAACATTCTGCAGCTGTATACCACCATCTGCTGGATTCTTCACTAACTGGATTCTTCCAGTGGACTAATTCATGCTTAATCACTGATTAAGGAGCAGTTTGAAAACTGTCTGGCAAAAGAGTCTCAGTTTTATTAACCACAACAATCATGACAAGCAGCAATCAGGAAACATATACGAAGGATTGCAGTAGTCTGTCAGAAGGGAGGAGTCTGTCAGAAGGAAGAACATTGACAATCTCCTTCTGGGTGTTACCACCCTGGTTCTAAGCAACTCTGGAAGTTGTAACCTAAAAAATAACAATGCCAAGCTTTCATCTCATCTACTTGGCAACTATACTATTTCAAAATTTGTTTGTTATCAGATATACCCATATTTTATTTTGAGAAAGTGCCGGTAGAGAAATAAAATCCTTTTCTCTGGTCCAAAACTAGAGCAGTGTTTATGTTTATTAGAAGCACATCCATTTTAAGGTATTTATTTTATTATAAAGAGTCTATACAGCAATGGACATGTTTCATTTGTCCAAATATGTAGCTCTGTTTCTGTTTCTTGGAGATACATGCATTTTGTGTCGAGAAAGCATCTGCAGAGAAATAATGTTTTTTTTCCTGAGACATTTATTTTGATACACAAAAGCAACAGGATATTAAAAATATCTTCAGCCTGTCTTTAGTCAAGTCTTGTGTTAACAAAGTGGTCACCTAGTTGGATATTCTTCATCCAGGCATGATGTGTCTGGTTCTTGGCAATACAACTAGAGAGGAATACCCAGTCCCTCTCCTCTCTTTCTCTACATGGAGAACAATGTGTGCACTCCTGCTCACCTGTAGGCTCTTTACATGAGGAAATGCCCAGATTTGCCAGGGTTCTTGAGCAAATGTAGAAGTGACATGAGCAAGAACCTCTCCATCTGCAGACATGTTGCTTTCCTTGGTACCGACAGCTACAAGAGAGAAGGGATGGGTTAGATATGTTGTCAAAAACTGAGTAAGTAGTGGCTGAATAGGGCAATAGATGTGGGTAAGGGCTTCAAAATGTAACTTTTTGGGACTACAAAAAGTTTTAGTTCCCCAAAAAAGTATTTTTTCCAAACTGTTATTGTCACCTTCAGATTTAACTAACAGAGGTTTGAAAGCAGGTTCACAAGTTCCAACCATCAGATTCCCACCTTTGACAGCACAGTAATAGTAGAACAATGGCAGAAGCTTTGGAACTGGCCTAGGATCCTACTTTTCAAACTATTTTTGTTCCTGCTCCTTGAACATCTTCATGTTTTATCCTCTGTTTGAAAATAGCTTCAAACAAGAAGTGATCTACACAACGCCGGTGACAGATTCCTGGTGTTATCCCCACATATCTGTCCTCTTTTCTGTCTGCTATTTGGATTGACAGGAGATCAGAGACAGAGGCCCTGCTGCTTTCCCCCCTCCTAGATTTATGGTAGTTCTTTCATCACACATCTAAGCAAGACAGAATGATGTTAATGAGACACAAGGTCAATCCTGGAGCGTTTTATTTGTCGAATCCGGGAAGAGAAAAATCCCTGGCACTCAATTTCTTAGCTGTGTCGAGTGTTAACCTGAGACAGTTCAGCTCTTGAGACTGCTCCAGTAGCTTGTCTGCCCACTCTAGCAGAGCACAGCGTGTTCATTTCATGTGACGGGACTCAATGCAGCCTTTAAACTGGGCCAGGGGATCTCAGCAGTGCCTGGAAATGCAAAAACAGCTAAATAGGCAATGGCTCATTATTTGGCTTCACAAAAGCCAGTCGAGGCAGAAATGGTATATCAAGGCACCTGAGATTCTGTTAAGGAAAACGAACAAACAAATAAACAAAAGGGAGTTTTGATATTATATAGTTTCTTGCAGGCTGTAAATTAATGATAGCACTTGTTTATCACATGGTTTGTTAAGTTTTTAAATACAAACTATTACTTTTCTGCAGGGATGGGCAACTGCAGTCCTCCACTCTTTTTTGCATACTGTTTTCAACAGCCCTAGCCAGTGTAGCATTAAGGAAGCAGCATGTCAGAAACATTCAAGGGGCACAGCTATCCACTCTACAAATACACAGGCAGATTTGTGGTTCATGTGCCTTTGTGATAAAGATGCCATCTCTAAGTGCAAGCAAGTTAGGCTGTCAACACTTGATAGAAGCATGAACCAATTAAAGAGTAGCATAGAATTATCTATGTCATAGAAGTGTGAATCAACATGACTCTAAAACAATGTTTGGTAAATTTCAGCAGAAGTGTTATCACTATGGGGCAGTATATAAGTTGAAACAACAACAACAAAAATAGCCTTGATGGCATCCAGACTGAAGTAGAAGAGAAACAAGAAGGAGAGAAAGTATGCCAAGGGAACACAGGTTAAAATAGCCAGTGCTTTTGAATAGCTAATTTATTACAGTGGAGGATGCATAGGAGAATGTCCATGTATACTGGGTCAAGGACACTTCTAGAAAGTTATGAGAGGTATACAAGAAAAATGGAATCTGAATAATAAAACAGTATTTTCTGACATACCACTGATACATTTAGCAAGCTCAGAATTCCATCTTGTAAATTCTGTTTATCGTAGTTTCTGTGCTTTTCAAAGACACTAGATTTCAAGGTGACAACTGCATCTATAAGTGAAAAAGAAGTACAAAATTATTTTCAGCTAACCATCCTTCTTAGACTTGTCATGTAAGGTAAAGAATGATCATAGTTGGTTGTTGTAGGTTTTTCAGGCTGTTTGGCATTGTTCTGAAGGTTTTTCTTCCTAATGTTTCTTCATTTTCAGATGACAGGAGCTAGAACTCTGTCTGTGTGAACTGACAGAGTTCTGAAGATGCCAGCCACAGAGACTGGTGAAACGTTAGGAAGAAAAACCTCCAGAACATGGCCAAACAGCCTGAGAAACCTACAACAACCATTGGATCCCGGCCATGAAAGCCTTCAAGAAGACAATGATCATAGTTCTTTCTATTCTGACATAAACAATCCATCCCACCTCACTCCCCTGATGTTGTCCAAAAATGTCATCTAGACTGTTGGAATTGGCAGAGATCATCAACACAGAATGACACTCGGAATCAAGGACTAGCCATTCCTTCTGCAGACCTTTCTAAAGCAATGACATCTATGGAACTGAATGTAAATGAAAAAGAAAAAAAATCCCATTCTGTAGCTTAATAGGTCAATACAATGACTGGAATGAAACTTGACAAAATCAAGACAAATACATATTGCAATAGTGATCCCCTTAGGTAAAGAAAATGTTCAGTAGAATAATTTCCTAGACTAGCTCTGGTATCCTTTTCTCCCATTATGCTGATTAGGCTGAACAGTGGGTTCAATTATTATTTTTAGATCAGTTCTAATAAGATTTTGTGAAATGTGAAAATTGAAAAATTCTGAAAACATTCTTAAAGTTAACCTAATTTAGGTGACAGTTTTATTCAGTGATGTCACCACTGTGTATTGCCACTGTCAAGTTGTAGCACTGAAAAAGAAAACAACAGCAAAGTCAGGATATATTGCAATTTTGTTTAACTCATTTGGTAACCCATTGTACAAAACACTGGTAAGACCGCATCTGGAGTATTGTGTTCAGTTCTGGTCGCCGCACCTCAAAAAAGACATAGTGGAACTGGAAAAGGTGCAGAAGAGAGCGACTAAAATGATGACTGGGCTGGGGCACCTCCCTTATGAGGAAAGGCTATAGCGTTTGGGGCTCTTTAGTCTTGAGAAAAGGTGCCTGAGGGGGGACATGATTGAGATGTATAAAATTATGCAAGGGATGGATAAAGTGAATAGAGGGAAGCTCTTTTCCCTCTCACGCAATACTAGAACCAGGGGACATCCACTCAAATTGAGTGTTGGAAGAGTGAGGACAGACCAAAGAAAAAATTTCTTTACCCAGCGTATTGTTAGTCTGAGGAACTCCTTGCCACAGGATGTGGTGATGGCATCTGGCCTAGATGCCTTTAAAAGGGGATTGGACAGATTCCTGAAGGAAAAGTCCATTGCAGCTTACAAGCCATGATGGGGAGGTATAATCTCCAGGCTTAAAAGGAAGGTACCCCAAAATGCCAGATGTAGGGGAGGGGTATCAGGAGACAGGTATCTAGTTGTCTCATGTGCTCCCAGAGGCATCTGGTGGGGCCACTGTGAGATACAGGAAGCTGGACTAGATGGGCCCTTGGCCTGATCCAGCAGGACTCTTCTTATGTTCTTATGGTCAAAAAAAAATAAATTGAAAAACAAACAGCATTAATAGAGTATTAATCAGGTTGTCCTGTGACATTAACATTCACTTTAGCTTGTTTCTAATCTTGCAAAGTAAACCATTGTGTACATTCCTTCATTGCTGCTTTTCTACAAAGGAAAAAAAAGGTGCAACTTGTGAATTTTACAGTGCACAGTTCTGAGGGCTTTTTGGGGGTGATCTAATCACAATACTTTGTTTCTGAATAAATCTGTTTTGTGCAGTAGAATATGTGATGCCTGCTGCAAAATTATACGTAGTTATCACTCTTTTGAAGGCCAACAGATCTTAGAAATCTTGACCTTACCATAACATCCGATTCAGAAGAAAGTGAAGCTGAACCAGCAATATTTTAATTTAAACACAATGCTTTTCCTTGACCCTGATATTAAATAACTTAGAAAGATTTATCTCTGCTCAGATATTTTCAGTGTTAATTTCCCCCTTATACCCTGTGATGCTCAAATCTCCCCAAGGAGCATATGGCATTCAGGCAGGGAGTTCCACAGGCCACAAATCTACCACTTTACGCTGAGGCAAGTCCTCAACCTCCAGCAGTGCATAGCATCTGTGCCTTGAACAAGCCTGACCCTTAAAGAATACTTTCCTTTACTCAGTACTTTGCAAGTACTTCAACATGGGCTTTGTGATTCCTTGGAACTCACAACAGCTCATTTAAATAGGACTTCTCTATGGTAGCTAATCAATGACCTTTTCCACTCTTCTGGATTTAGCCAAACCTTTCTGGTCCAAAAGACTAGTCCTCAGTTAGAATTTTTATAATTATTTATTATTAAGAAAATATAGTTTCATAGAAACAGTTTATTTGCTTAAGCATAGAATAAAGACATGTTCAAAGGATTACCATAGTTAAATACAAGAACTACTTCCCATTAAAATAATAAACACTAAAAAGCTGAGCTAAGGTGGGCTAGCCCTACCTCCTTCTTGTCTTACCATGCTACATTCTTTTCCATTCAGCTACATAACACAAACCATCAGGAACTTCTCTTAGAAAAAAAAGTTCTCTCAAACAAAATGGTCTCTCAAACATAACCCATCGTCCATTTTTCTACATTCCTCGGACCTCCTTCTTCATGGCTGTAAACCAATTAACTCAAAGAGGCATAACTGTCCACTCCACCTCCAATTCTCATGGAGATGCAGGTGTGTTATCTCCATTCCAATTAGATGGGAATTTGTTGGGTCTTCGCACTGGGGCCTCTTCGACCTTGCATTCTTATCAGGATTCACTCTGTACCAGCCTGGCTGTAAATTAGGAAAAACAGCCTCTCTGCCTTTTCCACATTCCCATGTCTTCAACTCCTTTCACTTTGAAAACCTCACTGACTCCATTTTCTCTCATTCTCATTGACTACAAGTCCAACTCTCCTTTCAATATCATGACATACCCTTCCTTGGATATTCCTGTGTCCTCAAGTCTCTTTACATACTAGGTAAAAGCTTGTCTTTGTTTTAACTTTGCTGAACAGCACTCAAGTTTGCATTAAACAGCGTATGTACCGTGCATCTCATTCAAATAGGGAAATTTGTTTGTGTTCTATGGATGGACAACATCAAGAACCCTTGTCTCTCCTTCTTATGATCCTTTATTTTTAAAACAGCCTTGGACTGTGGAGATGGAGTGTAATCCACAAATGCTCCCACTGAAATAAATCTCTTAATCTTTAAAGTGACACAACTCTTCTGTTTTTGTTTGTTTGTTTGTTTGTTTTGATGCACATGCTGAAACAGATAATCATAGCAACCCCTTTAGAAATTGGGCCAGACTGCCTTTTAAAAGGAGGGCACCTTCAAAAGGAGGATTGTCCTTTATCAGCTCTTGAAGTGAAAGACTCTCATCCCTAAAAGAGGGCATATGGCTATTTTAAGCACTGATTAACAGGGGTGGGGACTCAAGTCACTTGTCAAGTCAGACTTAAGTTGCACTAGTGACTTAACTCGGACCTGCCTCATGGTGTTTGTTTGTTTTTTCAATGACTCAGACTCAACTTGTGACTCAGAACACACCCGCCTCCTCCCTTTATTCTGGGGATAAAAACCTAGTTTCAAATAGGAACTTGGACTTGGGACTTGGTACCAAAGACTCGGATTCAGGACTTGGACCCAAAGACTTGCCAACATCCCTGTTGGTTAAGAGTGCAGGAGTCCATTATTCTTGGTTGCTGCTGAAGAAAAGTTTTTTATCATCCTCCAGCTTATTTGTCTGCTCAGAGGAAAAGTGAGAGCAAACAAAATGGTGGAACTACTGTTACTTCATTTGGCTTACCTTGTGTACTTGGTAGCATGAACATACAGTATATGGCCATGATTCTCCTTTCCCATTGATCTCCTTGCCTTCATGCTTTAGACAAGCACTGCCACTAAACCCACTTTCTATTTAGTTCTTTCAGTTCAGGTTGCTCAAAGCCAGTGCAAGAACTGTAACCATCTTCAAACTTGTTTTTGCCACAGGCTGGTTTTCTTTCTTTACTCTTTTTATATCATGTTGTAAAGAAGAATACAATGTGATATACATACTGTGAAGTCATCATTTTGTGCCCACCTTCTGCTGACTTGTAGTGGAGCTGACACAGTTGTGGACTGTATCTTAACCTCAACAGCTGCCCAAGATAAAAACCCAAAACCCTAATTGATGCTCTTCAAATTGAAGGGTGAGGCAATTCCTTTAGAGGGCTACCTGAATTCTAGAAAACTCTTTTAATCTGATAACCCATAAATCCTAGAGGTGTTACAAAGGTAATTCTTTCATCCTTTTCCATCTTTCCATAATTTGCTCTTCTTTAAACTCCAAAACAAGTTAACAAGATTTAAAGCAAAGTAGAGTATAACTAATTCATAGCATTATTGCTCCATTCATTATAAGAACTTATTTGCACTGCACAGTAATGACAATGTGATTAATGAGTATCGAAGCTCAACAATCCAATGTTCCAGTCAGGTGGACCCTTGGTTCCTTGAAATCCCATTTTGTTTGGGATGGGTCAAATGTTCATCTGTTCCAGTTCATTTGGGAAAAGGTTTCTTTTAAATATTAACCTTGAACTCAGCAATAGATTGGTGCTATTTGTTTCTTAGTGAGGTTTCCAGAGATCTTGCTGAGCAGGGGGTGAGGAGGAATAAATGAACAAACTAATTTTAAGAACCAATTCTAAAAGAATCTTATTATGGAAAAGTATACTGTAAAAATTAGAGTCTGAAAAAATTAATGTTGGGACTAACTCCCAGGATCTCCTTATGTACCAGGGAGATTCTGAGAGTCGTAGCCCCAAAAGTAACTTTTTCCCACTTCTGATTTAAAACAGTATCTTTAAAATATTATATACAAAGAAAATGACATTCTATATTATTTCTCAAAAAATATCCATGAACCAGAACTACTGGGTATCTGGTAAGCAGATGCCATAAGTTCAGTCATCTGTCCTAGATTCATCTCAGCAAGTTCCTTTGCAGCTTGTGGGCAGAGATGTCAAAATGTTTTGGGGTTTTGGGTTTGTCTGTCTGTCTGTCTGTCTGTCTGTCTGTTGACTCCAGTTTCCAAAATACTCCAGCCAGCATGGCCAGTGTCTCAATAACTTGTCCAAACTCTGAAATAAGAAAATGTGAACAGCTATAGCCACTTCTATGGAGACTAGGGATCTGACTGCAGTCTACATTTGGATTGATGACTGAACCAAAGTATACAAAATCTTTGACAATTGCAATTCCTTCATTGTCAACATTAAAGTTGTGTAGTTCTTCTATAGTCATTAATTTAGTCTTCTTAATGTTGAACTGCTGTCCTGTTTTGGCACTTCTTTTCTTTCACTTTCACTAAAGGTTATTACAAGTCATTGCTGCTTTCTGCTGGTAAGATGGTATCATCTGCATATCTTAGGTTATTGAAGTTTCTTCTACCAATTTTCACTCCTCCTTCCTCTGAATCCAGACTGGCTTTCCATATGTTCATTCTGCATACAGAATGAACAGATCAGGGTATAAAATGCAGTGCTGTTTGACATCTTTGCTTTCAGAGAACCATTCTGTCTCCATATTCTGTTCTAACTGTACCTTCTTGTTCAATACAGGTTAGTCTTCAAAACAATCAAGGGCTGAGGTGCACTCATTTCTTTCAGAACAACCCATAGTTTCTCATGATCCACACAGTCAAAGGCTTTGCTGACAACCCCTTATTCAGCTAATTTGCTTCTTGTACAACATGAAACTGACACCTTGTCAGATCTTTTGTTCCCAGAACAGATATATCTGTTTGATACAGAAAAAATTGCAAAAAGATAATTATTTAGCACAAATGCAGTTTGTACAAAAATCAGTCAAATATAAATGGAAGGTAGGGAAGAAAAAGAAGAAAAAGAGGCTATTGTTGGATATTTTAAATAAAATGCCACACATTTTCAAGATCAGCAGCAATGGCCCTTTTCTGTGCTTTGGAGAAGAGATCCAGGTGTGTTGGGGAAATCATTTCAGAGCCACAAAGGAAGATGCTTGAGAAAAATTATCTTCCCACTGAGCAGCTATACAGAAACACAGCCTTCAGTTTTGAAAGGTAGACTAGGAGAAATAACTCTAAAATTCCCAAAACATTGTGTTCATCAACAACAGGGATGCACAACCCATCACCCCAGGAGAGGCAGAGGAGGCCATAGAAGGTCCAGAAGCACACAAGAATCACACAGGTCTAGCTTTTGGGACTCACATGCCTATCTTCCCACTGCTGATCAGCCGAGATGCAGGAAAAGGCCACTGCTGCCACCATTCCAAATATGATTGGAATTAGTAGGGAGAAGGATGCTTTCTTCAAAGCTATTTAGAGAAACTCCCTCAGTGAAGAAAAATAAGATCAAAAGTTTAAAAGTATGGCCTTTAAATATCTTAAAATGTATAAGACCAGAGTCCTGTTTTAAATTATGAGCCATAATAATGTGTGGTCATAGTGCTGCACCCCATCACAAGCTTACTATTATGTGAGACACAGATTGCTCCCTTAATTTAAACAGGTTACTCTGTGGCTTGGACAATGGCAAACTAGTGATCACACGTCAGGAACGAGTGACTAGCTCCTTGCACAAGCTCCATTAAAGCTCCAACCACTTATTCTGTGATAGATTGCACCAGTGCACATAATAAAGATAATTCTGCCAAAATATTTAAAGAGGAAGGGGTTTAAGTTTGAGCCAGTTTGTTACACTAGCAGTATGTGTGTGTGTGTGTGTGTGTGTTTGTGTGTGTGTGTGTGATAGATATGGATTAAAACAGTGGTGATGTGAGATTTGTGATAGGATTTTACCAGAGGTGGGGGTACTTAAAAGCAGAGGGGTCCAGTTATAACCAGAGCAGAGGAACCGGGGAAGAGGTTTAACTTCACCACCACCACCCCAACAATTTCCCAGATTCACATTATTCCTTGGAGCTATATGTCACATTTAAATTTTATTTTTGTCTGTTGTTGCCTCTGGAGGTTCTTTTGTCATCATTATTTGTTTGCTTTCATTTATGGAAGGTGGGTGGGGTGTTTTAACTGTTGTAAACCACCCAGAGCAGTGGCTTGCCACTAGATGGCTGGTACATATATAAATGCAGCCAATCAACCAATCAATATCAGGGGAGAGGAGGGAGCAATACAGGAACCTGCATTTTTTCCCCCACTGGAATACCGGAAGTTAAGTGGCAAAACAATGTAGAAGAAAAGAAAAGAAAAACATTTCCACCTCTGTGTTGTTGTTGTTGTTGTTTAGTCGTTAAGTCGTGTCCGACTCTTTGTGACCCCATGGACCAAAGCACGCCAGGCCCTCCTGTCTTCCATTACCTCCCGGAGTTTGGTCAAATTCATGTTGGTAGCTTCGAAGACACTGTCCAACCATCTCATCCTCTGTTGTCCCCTTCTCCTCTTACCTCTGTGTAGCTGTTCTCATCAATGGTTTCACAGGTTTCTAGTAAGTAACTAATTTGCTTGCTTCCAGTTGTATGCTCTGTTTTCCTTCGCCTCGACTTTAAAAAAATAGTGTTTGAAATTGTTTGACATTAGGGCCTTTATTTAAGTCTGTTTTAATATTTGATTTGTTTTGTGGTTTCATCATGCTTTTAATTCAATGTTACTGTGAGATGCCTTGAGCCCAATTTTGGGGAGAGAGGAGTATTTAGGGTGAAAAAAAGGAATAGAGACTTTCTTCCATGAATTCTATAAAGTAAAAACTTGGGAGCACCAATCACAAACCCTCTAGAATGGATGCACATCATATTCATTTGGGCTCTTAGATAGATGCTTTAGGTTTTTTTTTTAAAAAAAACACACACACACACAGCAACTCACATCCATACAGCCACAGCAGTAAGGTTGGAAAGAAACTGAATGTTAATATTCAGAGACTGTAGTCAGTTCCACAAACATTATTTGATGACACTTGGAAAGAAATAATAATAATAATAATAATAATAATAATAATAATAATAATAATAATAATAATAATAATAATAATAATAATAATAATAATAATAATAATAATAATAATAATAAAAAAGCACTTCTGTCCAGGTTACAAAGTAACATAATGACATTCAGATTTGAATAACCTTCAAACGCAATGTCTGCCTTCCAGGTATTCACTGGAGCTAATAAATCTCCTGTTTATGTAATGAGAATAACTTCAGTTGTGGAAGAAGAAAAAGGGACGTGGGTTTTAATAACTCAGATACAAAGAGCAAAAGAGATGCAGAAATCAAATGAAATGTAATGCTGAAAAAGAAATTTAAATGATATATGTCTATGTATAGTGTGTTATATAGTCTGTGCTGAACTGAATTTAATGTCAGTTGAACTACTTTGTTTGATGTCTACAAATCTCAAGCACTCTGTGAAAGTCACTGTACAAAACACAGATAGTATTTTGACTTTTCCTTACAATCATTTAGGGCTTACTAGTGAAGGCATTCAAATTGTGCCCTTCCCATTCTGTACTTGCCGCCATTACACAGACTATCCCTTGGGACCAAGGAGCTGGATCACTTTCACTTTGTTTAAATATTTGTTTCTTCCCTGTAAATGTATGCCAAATGGATTCTTGCGTTGAGTAGGGTGTTGGACTCGATGGCCTTATAGGCCTTTCCAAATCTATTATTCTATGATTCTATGATAATCTAGAAATTACCTGTTTTGCTAGAAATTAGATTCTTAAATTGTTCATTTAATGGAACATTTCTGTTCCTGCTTGCTATTCCTAAAGATTCTCCAAAAGGCTGCCAAACAATATGTGGCTTAACAAACTATAACAAACTGATTCTGTATTCCCTGCATTTCGTGGGCCACTACACCTGAGGCAGAATCTTTAAAGTTTTCAATCTTCATCTTGGAACTTTATTTTAATTATAGTTTTTGCAAGCTTTTCTGTTCTTTCTTACCCTAAATTCTGCAGTGCCTGAGGAAGAGTCCTATGGGACTGAAAAGCTTATTTTTAGGATATTCTAGGGTTCCATGAAATTATTTTTTGATCCCCACTTAGGATTTTGCACAAGCATCAAAGGGCTGTGCTTTTTAAAAAACCTGATATGACAGTGATAATGAATAACTAATAAAAGACATAGAATAATAATAGTGAAAGACAAATGTGATGGCTAACCACTTAGGGCTCCTTCTCTGTAGCCACTTAGGCACACTGCCTTCCTTGTCCTGGGGTAGATGAGCCCAAGGAAGAGCTAGTTGGAGAAGAGACTATAGAGCTATAGAGCTATAGAACTATAGAGATTTAAAAAAAAAATCCACAAGGCTAGGCACTTAAAACATGCACCAGCCTTGCAAGGTAGCTGCCACCACACCCACATAAACACTAAAACTTTCCAGTAGCTGGTTGAGGCAGGACCTGGTTTTCGTACCACCAACCCTCTAACTTAAAACTCCAGACAGGTGCTTAAAGAGATTTTTATGTTTTGTTAAAAGAAGGTAAAAGGACAAAGGGAAAAGTTACAAAAGTTACAAAAAAAATGCTTGGAGCAAAATACAGAGATAGTCTACACTGAGTTCACACAAGAAAATACCATAACAAAGGCCAAACGTATCTACTTGATACTCACATATTAGTGAGGGGTCAGCATAATTCTTAGGCATGCACAGAGTGCATCCTGCCCAGCGTTGCGAACAGCAGATGGACCTAGCTGTGAGCAAAGTCCCCCTCTCCTTCGAGACTGGCCAAGCTAACTAACCAGTTTTCCAAATCCCTTTTATACATTAAACAATCTATTCCAGACCTGTTGTAATCAATGTCTTAATCCCTTTTTATGATTACCAAAAACAATAGCACCCTCTACAATTCTTTCTTTCCCACAGTTGTAATTTGCATGACTCCAGGGAAGGAAGCGGAATGACTTTGGAGGACAAGAGATAAG
This sequence comes from Intellagama lesueurii, assembly GCA_037013535.1. Lineage (NCBI taxonomy): Eukaryota > Metazoa > Chordata > Lepidosauria > Squamata > Agamidae > Intellagama > Intellagama lesueurii. Next base: position 200,617,479 of record JBAJHW010000004.1, read on the forward strand.
GTGAAATTTCCCATCTCTTTGGCACTGAGTTAATGTCCTCTCAGTCAAGAAATCAGCTGAAAGTGTCACTTTCCCCTTTGTTCTTGACCAGTGCTGATGCTTGTCTTCTTTCGTGTTCCATGTTCACCTAATTCCTCAGTTTCTTCATAATAACAGAGAAGAGTACACTCATATTTCCAGGGTGTTCTGATACTGAGTTATTCTGAGTTATTAGTAGCCCCCCAACTTGTGCAACAGCAGTATGGGGTATGTATGTATGTACTGAACAGTGAAAACTAATAAACAGGCTGCCAAAGGGATGGAGTTGCAAAGGAGATGGAAGTTACCACTGAGAAATATCTTTGTCACGGGGCTGTTCACCACAGTTCTGACTCTGATGGTTGGGGAACAGAGACCTTAATCTCAAATGGAAGTCTGTATGAAGAAGTAATTGAAGATGCTCTCGTCTTAGGTGATGTAGCATCCAAGACCAGCACTTTGAGATAGAAGCAGACTGGAAGCCAAAGAAGATATCATGAAGCAGAGGTTGAAAACATTAGTTTTTTGGACTACAACTCCCAGAATCCGCTAACCACATGGTCAATAGGAATGAAGGCTATGGAATTTGGGGAGTTGTTGTCCAAAACAGTCACGTTTCCAAGGTCTGACATGTGCTCCCATATGTTGTGTTTTAATTGCCATTCTAGTTGCTGTGTTTTAAAATTGCTCACAGTTTTCAGCAGAAGCTCCACAAAAATAACAGTTCCATCTTAACTAGCCCTGTCACCTGGAAGCTTAGCTGGAAGCAGATTGTATGGACTGATTCCAGTCCTTACAGTTTCCCAAGCCATTCTAGGCAGGTTATTTTATATGTTTTCCATGCAGTATGAATCTATTTATTTATTTAAAATACACACACACACACACACGCACACACACACACAGAGAGAGAGAGTTTCCACTGTACTAATTCATCTAGAAAAGGCCTACAATTTGTTTTCATTGCATGGAAAAGAAAAATCCACAGCAATCTTAAAGCAATGAATAACTTTTCAGATCCAAGCAAACAGAAGAACAGTTATTTTCATATAACTGTCAAGTCTGATAAAATCATTTCAGAAACATAGGAGTGTCACCTGAGCCCTGTTCAGAGAGGGCATATTATGAAGGGAGCAGGCTAGCCCTGCTCCCTGCTGTCATCATAATCACACAAAAATATGAAGAGCAGGAAAGATGTTCTATAATCTTTGTATAACCTTTTTCCACATGAGCCAGAACACAAACAAAGAGGGGGTTCTGATTCACATAGAGGGTACACTCAAATACAACCGTCTTCCCCGCTTCAGACTGTCATAATTGATTTTAACGAAAACTAATGAAAATAAATTAAAAAGAAGCTGAAAGGGAGAGTTTATTTTGAGCAAAACAAAATGAATTTATTCTGAAATTATAAGGAAGGGAAAAGGAGAAGGTAACTCTCTGAATACAATAACAGGAGTAAAAATAACTTTCAACTTAATATTTCTTCATCAGACATACACACATACCACGTTAGACTATTCTCCATCACAGCATTAAAATCCTTAAGTAGATTGCTGGAAAATTTGTCTCAAAGTGAGAGTACTTTTAAAATTGTGGTATGAAAAAATTGTTTACTATAAGTGTTCAAAAACAATGAAGCAGCTTTGGCAGACAAATAAAGTTTGTAGCAATAGACAAGCTAATGTTGCCTGAAATTAGTGCAACAAGGGAAGTGCTTATACTTTGATACTATGGTGAATTTTAAAATGATTGTCTGTGATTGTTTCATTTCACTCTGGAATTAACCCTTTATTGGAATAAATGACAGCTCTGACAAACACAGGTTTCAAATATTTTCCCACGGGAAATCTCTGTAGGACTCCTGGGAGAGTCAAGCACCCTATCTAGGGGTCTGACAAGCTCAAATTGATGTGCTGATTTTAAACTGTAAAGTCCTAAATATTTTATGGGTTGACTATCTTAGAAATTGCCTGTATCAGTATGAACTGGTTCAATCATTAATATCCACACTAGAATCCTCATAGGGACACCACAAAACATGGAAAAGTCATCTCTTTGCACAGCATTTCCCAGAAATTCACTGGAAGATTCAGGAAGCTGAAGTCTTAAAAAGTAACTTTGCCTATGAGATACTGTGATAAGACCACTTGGGCGAGCTCTTTTTCCTGTCTCACTCCCAAGCTGTGGAATACAGTCCCCTGGGAACAATGATTGGTACCCAGTCTTCCCACTTTTAGAAAATGCATCAAATAGTACCTTTTTCCATTTGGTTTCCTAAATTGTTTTAGAGATTTTGTCATTTATAATTTTCTTAACTTTTTATTTGTTTGTCTTAAGGTCCTATGATTTTATCTGCCGTATACTGCCTTGCTTGTTTTTATAGAACGAGGATCCATACCTGTAAATAAACAAAACATTGTCTTAAAAATGATCCAGATTATCTGATGTTTGTCCCCTATAAAATATCTACCACCAAGTTCCAAACTGTTGTCATGGAAATTGTGAAAAGAAATAAATAAAAAGAATTCTGTCACACCACAGTTCTTTTAGCATTTTTCCATTTTATAAGTTGTTTTTATTGCTCTTCTAAGAAAAATTATCCTGATTGTCTTAAGGTGATACTGAAGATGACCAGACATCATTCTGGAGAAATGGTAACCATAAAAGTTCATGAAAGCCAGATGCATCCGTGAGACTCATGGAGATGATAAGTATCAGCAGCCTGGCCACATATTCAGAAGCATAAAGTGCTCTTGCCAGCATTTTGCTCAAGCAAACTGCAAGATAAGCAAACTTTCTTTGTGCTGCCCATAACTTGCTGCTTAATATCAGCTTTCCACCTCAGCTGGAAAACTGCATATTTGTTTCGTATGCTGCTGTAAATATTTGGATTTATCTAACCTCCCACCCATTCTACCCTACCCAAACACATATATAGCCAGGTTATATTATAAAGCCAGTGAAGCTTAGCCCTAAAGGATGCAAAGTTATGAGGGAAGGTACTACTCCTGTCTAAGGAGCAGGCGGAAGATCATATTTGCTTTTCACAACACCTCTTCAAAAAGTAGACTGGGGGAAGGGGTGTTTGTCTAACTTCCCAGCGTTTGCATGTAATGTAGTACAATAAAATGTATATTCAACACCTCAGCAATGGACCTTTGAGAAGCTATCAAGTGGGCTGCTGCATAAGAGAGTTACAGCAAGGGTGGTCAAAGTGTAGTCCTCCAAAAGTTGTTGGACTGAAATTCCTAGCATTTTTCATCACTAGGACTGGTGGGAGCTGCGGACCAACAACTTCTGAAGGGTCACACTTTGCTCACCCCTGAGGAACAACACAGATGAATAGGCAGCTTCACAATGGAAGCTCTGGTTGACGGATGGTTTGCCACCGCCACTAGGGCTGTAGACACAATCCTTCCTAATGTCCTCTCCACTGCAGAGCTTGTTTATCGCCCTGGTTTGACCAACGGCTGAGAGCTATGAAGCAAAATAGGAGAAGACTAGAGAGCAATTGGAGGCGGGATCCGACGGGAAATAACTTAAAAGCTGTCAAGGGTCCCGTGGGTATGGGGGTGCACTGTGGTTTATAGTGTAATAGTAAGTATTTTGTATTCATATATTTGTTTTTGTTTTGGAAATTTAAAAATAAAATTTTTAAAAAATAAATAAATAAATAAAAAGCTGTCAAGATCGTGTCCAACCTTTATCTTTCTAAGATAAAGACTGCAAAGAGAGCTTACTTCGCTGTCTGGATAAGCGAAGCTTCCAACCAGCAGGCGGAGTTATTCCGTATAGTACGCAACCTATCCAGAATTGGTCACAGTGATTGGCCTCCCCCTAGTACCTCACCTGACCAATTTGCAGCTTTTTTAAAATCTAAAGTGGAGGCCATCCACCGGGACCTATCCCCCTATTTGAAACCAGTAGATCGAGCAGAGACATCCAGCACTCTGTCTTGTCCGATGAAGATCACCCACTTTCAGCCAGTGATGTCACTTGAGGTTGACAAGGTGCTTGACTGCTGTCATGCCACCACCTCCTCCCTTGACCCTTGCCCAGCCTAATTTAATATAAGTGTTAAAATTATGATCTTTTAAATTTTTTATGTATAATAATGTTTTTATTATGTGTGTAAGCCGCCCCGAGTAGACTTTGTCTAGGGGGGCGGGGTAAAAATCTAATAAAGTAAAGTAAAGTAAAGTAATCAAAGTGGCCAGGCCCGTAACAACCAAATGGGCCACTGCTATAATAAATGGGTCTCTCCAGGAGGGCAGGGTTCCCCTTGCCCTCAAGGAGACACTCATTAGGCTCATTAGGAAGAAACCAAGCTTGGTGGCAGACGACATTGGCAATTATAGGCCCATTGCCAATGTTTCTTTCCTTAGCAAGGTAGTAGAGAGGGTGGTCGCCAATCAGCTACAGGCTCTCTTGGATGAGACCAATGCCCTGGATCCGTTCCAGTCGGGCTTCAGGCTGTGCCATGGCACGGAAACAGCATTGGTCACCCTGCTTGATGACCTTTTGAGGGAGGCCAACAGGGGCAAAATGTCTTTGTTGGTTCTCCTTGATATCTCAGCCACCTTTGATACCGTCGACCATGGTATCCTCCTGGGGAGGCTGTCCAAGTTGGGGATTGGTGGTCTTGCCCTCGCTTGGCTCCGGTCCTTCTTGGAGAACTGTCCTCAGAGAGTCCAGCTTGGGGATAATGTTTCAGTCCCGTGGTCCCTCAATTCTGGGGTTCCGCAGGGATCGATCATCTGTCCAATGCTGTTTAATATCTATATGAGGCGGCTGGGTGGGGTCATCAGGGGGTGTGGTGCTTCGTGTCACCAGTATGCTGATGACACGCAGCTCTACATCTCCTTTTTTCCAACAGCAGTGGATGCCGTTGCGTTCCTTGAGCGCTGCCTGGGGGCTGTACAGCAATGGATGCAGGAGAATGGACTGAGGCTGAACCCAGACAAGACAGAGGTCGTGAGGGTGGGTGCCCCTTTTATCAGTAGTTTGTGAAGCTCACTCTCATTGGGGGGGGCAACTCTCACCACGAAGAGTGTGGTCCGCAGCTTGGGGGTCCATCTTGACCCAGCGCTTACCATGGAATCCCAGGTGGCATCTGTGGTCCAATCCGCCCACTTACATTTTTGGCGGATTGCCCAGCTGCGCTCCTATCTTGATGTTGGGTCGCTCACCACTCTGGTCCATGCGCTCGTAGTCTCGAGATTAGACCACTGTAATGCTCTCTACATGGGGCTGCCCTTGAGACTGATACGGAAGCTACAAATGATCCAGAACACGGCCGCCAGACTATTAACTGGGTGAAAAGATACCAACATATTTCCCCCACTCTGGCGGCCTTACACTGGTTACCCATTCATTTCCCCATTGATTTCAAGGTACTAATGCTAACATATAAAGCACTAAAGGGTTTAGGGCCTCGATACCTGGCAGAGCGCCTGTCCCCACCTAGCTCTACTCGTATCACTCAATCAAGCCAGACCGGGCGGCTGAGGGGCTTAACCCCGAGAGAGGCCAAGAAGGAGAGAACAAGAAACCGGGCCTTCTCAGTGGTGGCCCCTCATCTTTGGAACACCTTACCCTCAGAGATCTGACTGGCACCCTCGCTGGGAATTTTTTTTAAAAAGTTGAAGACTTGGTTCTTCCGGCAGGCCTTCCCCCCTCCCATTACATAGCTTCCTTATCCCATCTTGGATCCTGTTTTCTTTATTGATCTTTATTGCTTTTATAAACAAAGTTATTTGAATGCTGTTTTTATCTTTATATTCTGTAAGCCGCCCAGAGTAGATTCCCGAATCTAGATGGGCAGGGTAAAAATGGAACAAATAAATAAATAAATAAAATAAGCAGAGCTGGCTTCAGCAGTAAGCTATGTGTGATTGTCACCTAATGATTTTCACAGCTTCAGAAGTTCTAAATCACACTGCTTTTCTTCCATGATTGGTCACTGGCCTTTGTTTGCATGACAAATTTGTTTACATGACACTGGCCTTTGTTTACATGACAAATTTAATATTTAAATTTAATAGCCGCCCTGAGTAGACTCTTGTCTAGAAGGGCGGGATAAAAATCCAATAATAAATAAATAAATAAATAAATAAATAAATAAATTTGCATAGCAGCATATTTGAAGACTTGTCTCTTAACACGTAACCACCTCTTTGCCCTTAGTCATGGCAGATGACTGTGGCGGATGCCCAGTCACTCCTGTCAATCGCATTGCATGAGCCAATGGAATGACAGGAGGGGCGGAGGCAGAGTCTTGGGTCAGTTAGTTAGAGAGAATCAGTTAGAGTTAGAGAGAGTGAGAGAAATGAGATAGAGAGATTTGCAGAAAGAGCTAGATAGTCAAAGTTAGAAGTGAGAGTTGTAACAAGTAAATACATAAGCTGGTTAAATTCCACATAAGTAAACAAAAGATGACATTTCAATGATTGTGATTCTGAGTAAATAAATAAAGAACATCTGTAACTTTAATAAAAACTTTCAATTGTTGGCAGCCAGTGTTTGAGTAAAATAATTTACATTGTGGACAAAAGAAATCCACTGGTGGCAGCGAAAGAACGTCACCAGCGTGGACCTGTGGTTGGTGGGAAACAAACAGGGCACGGGGTGGATGTCACAATGATGTTTTGCTATCATGTCTCACACAAGATGGTCAGATATTGGACAGCTTTTTAAAAATGCAGAAAACAAAGGAGTAGAGTATGGCAGTTAACATAATTTGTAAGACTCTGGGCCAAATTAGGTATCTTTCTTTGTTCATGTAAAAAGCATTTTCCCCTATGAGAGATCACATCATTTGGGGCAGCTAACATCAAGTTTTCCATACTACATGTTGAGAGGTATAGAGTACACTGGCATAGGTGTGAAGTTGCCTGTTCTTCTACACAGTTGTAAAGGTATGAGTAGGCAATAGATTACACCTTTATAGACCAATACTAAAATAATAAAAACATCATACAATATGCAAGCTTTCATGGGTAACTCAAGCAGAAACATGTCTGTTTCAAAGAAGGCCATATGGGGAGAGGTGTGTCTGTGTACATGGCCTGTGCCCCTTTGTTTGAAGAATTGGGGCAGTTGTGACTTTAAAACAACAACCTTACTGCTTCCTGACTCTTTCCTGTCTAAATCTAAGAAAGGCTGCCTGGCAAAATCCATCTTGCCAAGAACTTTTGGACTTTACATCTAAAAGTAACTTTCTTGGCAAAATCCATCTTGTCATTAACATTTGGACTTTTGGTACTTTGCCTTGAAGAAGTGGGATTTAACCACAAAAGCTTGCATATTGTATGATTTTTTTACTAGTGTTCTATAAAGGGATTGCCTACTGCCTACTCTTGCATTTGTATTTTGTATTGATCACACGGCTCTCCCTCTTTCCATTTCAGTACAATTGTAAAGGATTGTGTTAGTGCAAAAACCTCATTTTCTTTTAAGGTTTACTTTGGTTTCCCCAACTCTAGCCGAAAGCCTATTATGATACTTTCAAAAAGTTATGGAAAAAAATTATTGAGTTTAATCTGAGAGGGGTGGGACATTAGCTAAAGACTATATGCACATTTGATGTAGATGCTTATCGTATTTCACTATTTCACTACCTCTCTCTGCATGTCACTGGGTGCAATGCATACTAGGTCATTGGTTTTGTCATTAGGGGGTGGCTTTAGGCATCAAGTAATGATTCTACAGCTTTCATTCAGTGCTATGTCTACCTGTTTCATAAGGACTGAACTATACCACATAGGGGTGTATTTGCTTTCAGGATAGCATTGAGTCAAGGTTATGGTTCCTAACATTTGTGGATATGAGTCCCTACTGGTTTCCAATAGCTTTTAGGAACAATTGTTTTGCATTTTGGCAATGTTTCTTATAGATCAGTTTATGATGCAAAGTATCATAAGTATCTGGGGGCAAAATACTGACCTAGTTGGACAACCTTCCAAGAAGCCTGAAGTTTCTAAGATGCCTGCTTGTTTCTCAAATGGAAGACAAATATTTGAGACTTGGTAGGGTTGGTTTTACATTGATTTCTATCATAATATGCACCAAGTTCTTCTAATGTTAGAAGAGATACTTCCATCTGAAAACTGACTGACTGAGCAGCAGGTCTCAGATCATCAGCAATATAAATAAAACATTTGATGTCTTGAGAAAGGGGCTGGTCATTGGTGTTGTTGAACAAAATAGAAGCCACTACATTGCTCTGGACTGGGCCATTCTTTTGAGTCCTCCATCAGTTGTGTTGTCCTTCAAAGCTAATAAAAAGTCTGCAGTTTTGCAATAGGTCGCTATTACTTTGTTGCTGTTGTTATGTGCTGTCAAGTCAGAATTGACTTATAGCGACCCTAACAGGGTTTTCAAGGCAAGTGAGGGATTTAAGAAATGGTTTTCAAGTTCCACACACACACACATCAGTGACTTTCCATGGCAGAGTCAGGGAATCAAACCTGAGTCCTAGTACATTACTCTATACATTATGTCACACTTGGGTACCCCACTATTTCTTTAGTTAGTTTATAATCTTTAGTTAGATTTAGAATTTTTGCAGTAGTACTTGATGATGGGACAAGAAGTCACCAAAGGCTACCCCATGACCTATGTAATTCCAAAGCCATCCTCAATATGTTGCATCAAATGGTGAGTTTGTGCTGTACTATTCTTCCCAGATCTAAAGCCAGCCTGTTGTGGGATGAGGAGCGGTTCCACTACTTCCATTAGAAGATGAAGAATAATTGCTTCCACTATTTTATAAAGATGACTAAGTAATGAAATGAGCCTGAGTTTTTTGAGTCTGCAAGTTCTTTCAAAATAATAAATAACCCGTGCCTTTGTGCAAATTTTCAGAATCTTGAGAAAGTCAAGATGATTATTAATCAAGAAGCTGCTTTTCGTTACTGTGCCAAAATGTTTTATCTGTTCTACACAAATGTCATCCGGGCCTGCTGCTTTGTCATTTTTGCAGCTACAAAGAGCTTTTTCCAATTCACTTAAGCTGAATAAGCCTTGTAAGGACATTGGTCTCCAACTGCTTGTTTTCCTTTCAGGTTTGCATTCTAATTTCCTATGGCAATGTTCAGATCTACCATGGGTTATCTGATTTGCTGAAATGTTTGCATGAGTAGGGCCTTTACCTCAGTCATCGTTAAGCCACTTTAATAATCTCAAAGCATTTTTACTGTTTCTTGACCAGTTTATTTCTTCCATGAGTTTTATCCAATTATCTCTCTCAGTTTCTCAGTTTCACACAAAATTTTAAACTAAAAAGCGATATAAGTTCCAAGAAGCCAAACAAAATTACTCCATAGGAGGCAACCAGATGATGGATCGCCAGCTGACTATTACTGATTTAACAGTAACAGTCACACGTTAACACACACAAATTTACAGTTTGTTCAACAAGTAGAAACAATGAATGGACTGATGCTGTTCAAAAGTAAATCTTATCGTAACTCAAAGTAGGTGGGAGGTGTCTGAAACGTCAAGGCAAACTGAAAGAGATGAATTCCAAAGGAAGTCCTGCAGACTGAATAAAGTGCATACATTTTTTGCTATTGAGATTTTGCAGAAGCTAAGTAGTAAACACAGTGGGTTAAAATATGGGCCACACTTTATTGAACATTATCACATTAACACAACATTGTCTTTCAAAAGGGGGCCTAAAGTACGGCGGAGTCAAGCTCTGTGCCTGGGGCCAGCCTTGCCCCAGACACAGGCCTTAACTGGGTGAGATCCGCACCCCAGGGGACCACCCTCTCCTCCCCGTCCCAGTGCCCAAACCAGTGAGCATTCAACGCTCTGAGATGGGACAGCTCACACCCCATTGCGTGCCTGCTTGAACTCACTTTCCAACTCATGACATCTGCCACTACCCGCCAGTGTGACCAATAAACACAATCCTCACCTCACCCTTAACAATTAATGTAAGGTTAAGAACAGGATGGGCAAAAACACACCTGCCCCTGATTGCCAATCCAAGGGGCAGGCCAAAAATTCCCATCAGGCCCTGAAGCAACCAGCAAAGCTCACTCTTAACAAGGCCCATCGAACCACTTTACATGCCCTCTTGTGTGCGCCTCACCCAAGCAGGTGGGCAAAAAGCTCCTGCAGCCACAAAAATGGCTGTGAAAGGAGCCTAGTCAGGGGTAACTGATTTGTAGCTTAGTCTGGATAGATACAGCAGGCCCATTTTCTTCCCATTGCCTACTACTTTGCATGTAAATGAAAACATATCCTTTCAACCTTGGTTTGCACTGTTATTAAAATGCTCAAAAGTCATTTCTTTATTGGTCTTCTTTTTTAACCTCTAGAGAAACAAACCTTTAAAGAGCAATATATGCCAAGATGTATAATATGGAAAGGTTTGCTCAGTGTGTTCAGGCTACACAGTGATGAGGTACTCACTAATCTAATAAAGCTGTGTCTGTACAGTATCGCTTTGGGAGGGAGATAATGCTCCTACATACACACAAAGAGAGAGAGAGGGCAACCTCCACAAGGACTGTAGCTTAATCATCTCCCTGAAGTGAGTAGAGATGCTATTTATTGAAAATATACTGTTTTTTTGTATATATAGTATTTCTAGCTTCTTGCTTCAGTCCTGCAATTGAGCTCTGGATTTTTCAATCTATTTCACAGAAGGAAGGAAGGAAGGAAGGAAGGAAGGAAGGAAGGAAGGAAGGAAGGAAGGAAGGAAGGAAGGAAGGTCGCCTCTTTTCCATTTGTGTGTGACTATCCCTGCCTTTGTCTACAGAGATTCAAAGGGGTTCATTCTTCTGTGGCTATGTCCATCATCCATGGGAAAATGCAAACAACTGTTTGCATTTGGGATGGTACACTGTGCCACCAGAATTATTTTTGGCAGAATGATTTGCCCACCTTCTACCCAGAAAATGCAGAAAAAGAGAAGCAGGAAACAGCTGTTATGAACTTTGGCAGTGATACCACTGCACCATCAAGAAAAAAGAACACAAATGTGGTGGTGGGGAGAGAAACCCTAGTTTTCCAAAGTGAACTTTTGATCTAATCACATAAAAGCCATACAAGAACACATGCATTCATCCACACACACTCAGTCCCAGTTATGTAATAAGTTATAAGAACAAAATTAAAAAGAAAGGGGGAAAAGAACATTTGACAATGCAAGGCCTCTGAACTTTTGATTCAGTCAGTAGAATTTTTCTTATGTTCACATATTGCTAGAAACACAATTACATTAATGAAATAATCATTTTACTAGACTTACCAAATCTATCTCTTGCTTCTCTCAAAATTCTACAGATGTTTTGCTGAAACAGAATTCTCTGAATCCGTCTCAACAGCAGCCATGAAGTCTGCTCCCCCACTCCCAAATTTTCCACCTCAGTTTCTTAGTCTCACAGTTACATCCCTGATTATTACTTTTTTAAAGGAACATTTTGCTTTTTACTGCAGTAATAACCACTCTTAATGCTCCAAGATTCTTTAAAGCCATCTCATGCTAACTCATTTTCAATTGCAGCATGCCCCAGGGAGGGACTATTCAGCTTTATGCCACAATAAAGCCTGTTGCACACAAATTAAAAGGTTCTCTTTCCAAAATCAAAAGTCAGCTTGTCTACCAATTAAAATCTAAGCACTTTAAAAAGGTAAAGGTAAAGGTTCCCCTTGACAATTTGTCCAGTCGTGTCCGACTCTAGGCGGCGCTGCTCATCTCCGTTTCCAACCCATAGAGCTAGCGTTTGTCCGCAGACAATCCTCCGTGGTCACGTGGCCAGCGTGACTAGACACGGAACGCCGTTTACCTTCCCACCGAGGTGGTACCTATTTATCTACTTGCATTTTTGCATTTTGCATGCTTTCGAACTGCTAGGTTGGCAGGAGCTGGGACAAGCGACAGGGGCTCACTCCGTCGCGTGGATTCGATCTTACGACTGCAGGTCTTCTGACCTTGCAGCACAGAGGCTTCAGCGGTTTAACCCACAGCACCACCACGTCCCTCGCAGCGCCACCACGTCCCTCGCGTAGCAGAATAGTAAAACATGACTTCTGACTTCGTAATTCATCTTTTTTTTCTCTTTGAAACTGACCATCAACGTTAATTTTAAAAGGTAGGTGCTTTCTTTATATGTCCATGTTTTTCTTTATGTAGGACATAAATCATTCCTCTGACACATTTTTATCTTTGCAGTGGTCCTTGCATGATCAGATTTAGGATTGTCAAGTCTCAGGGAACAGTTATGCTTTTCCAGATCTGAGATGAATTAATGACTCTCAGGATGAGTAGCACTGGAGAAATAGGGTACCTGGTAGTTTTAAAGCCCATTTCAACTCCTTATCAGCTGGTGCCAGCTTTATTAGTCAAAACATATTCATTTTTGCATTGTGCTTACTTTCATCCCAACCTTGCTCACGCCGTCTCTATGATGCCACAATGACACACCTCTTTGATATCACAAGGACTCTCATTTATGACATTGCAAGACGCCACTCCCTGAGTTTAGATGTGCTCAGAAATTTATTAAGTGGGATGCTGTTGACATGACATTCCTAGTTAAACTTTTGTTGCCCGGGACAAAAATGGCACTCTCCCCCATTCCAACTAAAAAAACAAACAAACCTAACTGGGCTGGAGAAGGACAGCAGGATAGCTTAGAGGCATGGGGCAGTCTAAATGGCACCCACACTTCTTGTCTTCTTACTCCTTGACATTATGCCACAGCATCTGCTACCTGTGGTAGCTTCACTCTGCCTAACGGTAGGGTCAGCTACCTTAGGTTCTTTTTAAGAAGAAAAGTGAGATAAAATATTTTTAAAAGTAAGTGAATCTGAGCAGTAACTGGACATCTCTGCAATCCTGCAAAGTGTCTTTAGTCAAAATGGGCAGAACTAGTTGGTCATATTCCAAAAAGTATTTCAAGAAACCAGGATATTTGAGTCTGGGTACTAGGAAAATTTCAAGTTAGATTTCCAAACAGCTTCCCTAAGCTCTTTAAAATGGAGCTCATATCTGTTGCTAGATTTGAGATCATAGCATGTGGATACACAGGTAAAGAGAAACATTATCATTAGCCCACTTGAAGCAAAACGTTTCTTCCAAGATACTGCAAGGTTTAGAAATTCCTGGTAAAGTTCTCTGTCTCTCCTTTTTTCACACTGCATCAAAGGTATCAGTTTTGTTATCTGTATGTGGATAGCAATGGAATGTATTTGTGATTGTTGCCTAAAGACCTTAAATCTACATTTCTAGCAGAAAGACCTTCTGACTACAACACATACATGAAGAACAAGAAAGACCAAACAAGCAAGTCAAGCCATCTGGTCTGGACAGAAACAATTTGTAAATCCAGACACTTATTGTCCACCTTTCAATCCCTCTTGACTTACTCTAGGGCAGAGAGAGCGGCTGTGCAGGATGTTCTGCAATGGAATTCACTTGTACAAGGAAAAAAATTTCAAAACCTGATAAATCACTGCAGACCCTTTCTGTGCACCGCTTTTCTTCCCTTCTCCTCTTCCATTTGTAATAACATTGGCTGCAGAGGAGGATCTGCAGTTGAAGAAGAAAAATCAACAACCAGCCAGCTGGAATTGTGACACAGGAAACATCTGTTGATTCTGGAAAATAGTAACTTGATGTCTCTTGGAGATAAAGATGCTCAGCAATGGACAATTGCAATGCAGCTGGAAAGCAGAGAGCAGAGCCAATTGTGCTAATAGTATCATCTTATAAGGAAATATGGGCTCCATCAGCCACATGCTGAAACCTGTCATTACAGCAATGTTTTTCCTGGAACAATAGCATCCAGAATTCAACTGCTGAAGTCTTACCAAGGATCAGCTGAACTCTGTGATGACTGTGTAAGTCTTGGAAGTGATGCTCTTTGTTTATTTCAGCTAACATAGATTTTGGCTTTTATACTACAGGACTGAAGGTCTGCATCTCATTCAGTTTAATGTCCTTTATACCCTCCTGAATCTTCCTCAGAAGTGTTGTCTACACAGTACACAGACTGTGCATTTCTCCTGCCATAACTGACTGAGACTGGAAGCACTTCAACCTATTTACACCTTAGCTAACATTCCATGCTTCAGCAGCCAGCCAAATCTGCAGTATGCAATATAGCAAAGATAATAATGTTGTATTTCATATTACATACCTGCAAAGCATGTTTGTTGCATCCATATTTACAGTAGTAATGTTTAGGATAGATTCAAAGTAATCAACAGGACTTAAATTAGTCACTAATAACTTTCCAATTAATTTTGGTGGGTCCATTCTAAGTATGACTTAGTCTGGTTCCAACCGTGTATGTTTTTGTTTTTGTTATATTTGGTTTATTTTTAATATTATAAGATGCTTGTCCAGTAGCACAAGGACACTAACAAGACCAGCAACAGGAGGAATAAATATATAAAACAAACCACTTTGTAAATGGAAACCATTGTTGTTGTTTAGTCGTTAAGTCATGTCCGACTCTTCATGACCCCATGAACCAGAGCACGCCAGGCCCTCCTGTCTTCCACTGCCTCCCGGAGTTTGGTCAAATTCATGTTGGTAGCTTCAATGATACTGTCCATCCATCTCGTCCTCTGTTGTTCCCTTCTCCTCTTGCCTTCACACTTTGCCAACATCAGGGTCTTTTCCAGGGAGTCTTCTCTTCTCATGAGATGGCCAAAGTATTGGAGCCTCAGCTTCAGGATCTGTCCTTCCAGTGAGCACTCAGGGTTGATTTCCTTCAGAATAGATAGGTTTGATCTCCTTGCAGTCCAGGGGACTCTCAAGAGTCTCCTCCAGCACCACAATTCAAAAGCATAAATTCTTCGGCAGTCAGCCTTCTTTGTGGTTCAGCTCTCACTTCCATACATCACTACTGGTAAAACCATCGCTTTGACTATGCGGACCTTTGTCAGCAAGGTGATGTCTCTGCTTTTTAAGATGCTGTCTAGGTTTGTCATTGCTTTCCTCCCAAGAAGCAGGTGTCTTTTAATTTCGTGGCTGCTGTCCCCATCTGCAGTGATCATGGAGCCCGAGAAGGTAAAATCTGTCACTGCCTCCATATCTTCCCCTTCTATCTGCCAGGAGGTGATGGGACCAGTGGCCATGATCTTGGTTTTTGTGATGTTGAGCTTCAGACCATTTTTTGCGCTCTCCTCTTTCACCCTCATTAAGAGGTTCTTTAATTCCTCCTCACTTTCTGTCATCAGAGTGGTATCATCTGCATATCTGAGGTTGTTGATATTTCTTCCGGCAATCTTAATTCCGTCTTCGGATTCCTCCAGTCCAGCCTTTCGCATGATGTATTCTGCATATAAGTTAAATAAGCAGGGAGACAATATACAGCCTTATCATACTCCTTTCCCAATTTTGAACCAATCAGTTGTTCCATATCCAGTTCTAACTGTTGCTTTCTGTCCCACATATAGATTTCTCAGGAGATAGATATGGTGGTCAGGCACTCCCATTTCTTTAAGAACTTGCCATAGTTTGCTGTGGTCCACACAGTCAAATGCTTTTGCATAGTCAATGAAGCAGAAGTAGATGTTTCTCTGGAACTCTCTGACTTTCTCCACAATCCAGCGCATGTTAGCAATTTGGTCTCTAGTTCCTCTGCCCCTTCGAAATCCAGCTTGTACTTCTGGGAGTTCTCGGTCCACATACTGCTGAAGCCTACCTTGTAGGATTTTGAGCATAACCTTGCTATCGTGTGAAATGAGTGCAATTGTACGGTAGTTAGAGCATTCTTTGACACTGCCCTTCTTTGGGATTGGGATGTAGACTGATCTTTTCCAATCCTCTGGCCACTGATGAGTTTTCCAAACTTGCTGGCATATTGAGTGTAGCACCTTAACAGCGTCATCTTTTAAGATTTTAAATAGTTCAACTGGAATGCCATCACCTCCACTGGCCTTGTTGTTAGCCATGCTTTCTAAGGCCCACTTGACTTCACTCTCCAGGATGTCTGGCTCAAGGTCAGCAACCACACTATCTGGGTTGTCCGGGACATCCAGATCTTTCTGGTATAATTCCTCTGTGTATTATTGCCACCTCTTCTTGATGTCTTCTGCTTCTGTTAGGTCTCTACCCTTTTTTGTCCTTTATCATGTCCATCTTTGCATAAAATGTTCCTTTAATATCTCCAATTTTCTTGAACAGATCTCTGGTTTTTCCCTTTCTATTATTTTCCTCTGTTTCTTTGCACTGTTCATTTAAGAAGGCCCTCTTGTCTCTCCTTGCTATTCTTTGGAAGTCTGCATTCAATTTTCTGTAACTTTCCCTATCTCCCTTGCATTTTGTTTCCCTTCTCTTCTCTGCTATTTGTAAGGCCTCGTTGGACAGCCACTTTGCTTTCTTGCATTTCCTTTTCTTTGGGACGGTTTTTGTTGCTGCCTCCTGTACAATGTTACGAGCCTCCATCCATAGTTCCTCAGGCACTCTGTCCACCAAATAGAGTTCCTTAAATCTGTTCTTCACTTCCACTGTGTATTCATAAGGGATTTGGTTTAGATTATACCTGACTAGCCCAGTGGTTTTTCCTACTTTCTGCAGTTTAAGCTTGAGTTTTGCTATAAGAAGCTGATGATCAGAGCCACAATCAGCTCCAGGTCTTGTTTTTGCTGACTGTATAGAGCTTCTCCATCTTTGGCTGCAGAGAACATAATCAATCTGATTTCGGTATTGCCCATCTGGTGATGTCCATGTGTAGAGTCGCCTCTTGTGTTGTTGGAAAAGAGTGTTTGTGATGACCAGCTTGTTCTCTTGACAAAACTCTATTAGCCTTTGCCCTGCTTCGTTTTGAACTCCAAGACCAAACTTACCTGTTGTTCCTTTTATCTCTTGACTCCCTACTTTAGCATTCCAGTCCCCTAGAATGAGAAGAACATCTTTCTTTGGTGTCAGTTCTAGAAGGTGTTGTAAGTCTTCATAGAATTGGTCAATTTCAGCCTCTTCAGCATCGGTCGTTGGTGCATGGAAATGGAAACCATACTTATCTCCTAATGACCAATCATAAAAAAATGCAAGTTAAGTTGGAATTTATTGAATGAAGAAT
The DNA here is from genome assembly GCA_037013535.1 of Intellagama lesueurii. Taxonomy (NCBI): domain Eukaryota; kingdom Metazoa; phylum Chordata; class Lepidosauria; order Squamata; family Agamidae; genus Intellagama; species Intellagama lesueurii. The sequence continues at coordinate 200,634,548 of JBAJHW010000004.1, forward strand.
GCTTGTGTTAGGATAAACAAAGAAATTTTAACTTTTAAATTGGCTCACTGTAACACCTCTTTTAACCTTTAAAGACATCTAGCAGGTAGGGAGAAGGATTTCTGATACAAACTGGTGCAGACTCTTGAGTGTTCTGTGGCTTAAAGTCTCACTTGCCTGCTTTCCCTTCAAAATAATTATGGCCAGTGTGATCAATTAAAAAAAATTAACTGTAATGCATTGTCTGTGTGGTGTCTCTGATAAAAACTGAGAAAAATAAGTTATATTCTGGATCAAAAAGACAGAACAGTGCTTCAGGCAATATATAAAAAGAATTACTAAGGATGTGATACTGGTTATCAGTTTTGGTGATTTAGAGCAAAGGTGGACAAAGTGGGGCTCTCCAGATGTTGTTACACTGCAAGCCCCAACAGCACCAGCCAGCATAGGCAAGGGTGAGGAATATAGGGAGCAGAGGACTGTACATTGCACATCTCTGGTTTATAGGATGACTCATTCAACATCTGTAGTCATGGCAGCTATACAGTAGTACCTCTGTGTTCTGAGACAGTCTCTCTGTGAACACCATCTGGTGTGAAGCAGATGGGCCTGCACCTGCCATTAGGCAATGTGAGTCCATCCCCTCATCACCCTTGCTATTTTCCCCACCACTCTAGAGAGCTAGTTCTACTTTGCACAGATTTATGGAGTTAGCTATATTTTTAACTACCAAGGTCTGAGGACTTCTTAGAACCAGGCATTGCTTGTGAACTGTTCAGAATATTAACTATTCTGCCCAGAGGATTCCCACACACACAGCAAATTTCCCTGGAGAGCCCACAGACAAAGCCAGATTCTGTGAGGTCCTAAGAGCACCTGCAGTAACAAAATAGTTGGCTCAGTGGAAAGCATCAGAATGTTATGTCTGAGGAAGGAGATTTTGATCCACAAAAGATCACACCAAAATAAAGCTGTTAGTCTCTAAAGTGACATAATATTTTGTCTTTTTTGTTCTGTTTTGTTTACAAAATCTATAAACTGTGCACAGTTGCCTGAATCCATCAGGCAGCACAGCCAGTGACTGCTGGCTGAGTAATTCTGTCAGCTAGCCAAGATAGTCCAAAAATGTTAAATGTCTACATTCTGTTTCTTAGAAATGCTGGTTGTCCCACAGGTATGTAAAATAAATCAGTACAACCTTGTAGAGCTATTAAACTTTTAGAAGATGCTCTCCCTACAATCGTATTTCTTACTATTTATAAATAGGTAAAAAATCTATTTATTTTTTCTCATTTTAGTTTTCTTTTCATTAGCCCCTCTTATGTAATGATATGGACTGCTAGCATTAAAGCATAAAATCCGTTTAGCTAGGATATATTGGCTTGTGCCTGCCTGACACACCAGTTAAGGTTATTGGGCATGCATGACACAGCTGTGTGATGTAGTACAAGGTTTTGGGCACAGGGTGGAGATACACATTCGCATAAATAGCTCTCAGCTGAAACCTTCACACAATCTGGAGCAATTTCCGAAGAAGGAGCCCTGTTAGTGTGTCTCAGCATGTATGCAAAGAGAGGGGGAACACAAAATATTATAGCACATGAACAGTTTTATTGCTATGCAAGTTTTTGTACATCAGAATCTTATGTCTGAGGAAGAAGATTTTGATCCACAAAAGATCACACCAAAATAAAACTGTTCACCTTTAAGTGATATAATATTTTGTAGGAACAGGTGATACCTTTAATTGACCATTAAGAATATGAAACAAAAACTAACAAACAAAAAAACCTGAACTTTCGATGATAAATCATCTTCTTCAAGGCTGTGCATCAATTACTTGTGGGTACTTCCAAACTTATATGCTGTTATTAATGTCCCAAATTCACATGGCTGATGACATTGAGGCCAGGTTCTCTAGATGGGCCATAAATTCCAAACTGCTAACTGAAAGGGAGCTTGAAATCAACTTGCATACTAAACTATCGCCATCTAAGAAGTGAACCTGGCCTCAACATAATCTGCCATGTGAATTTGGGACATTAATAACAGCATATAAGTTTGGAACTACCCACAAAAACATAATGCACAGCCTTGAAGAAGATGATTTATCATTGAAAGCTCGCTGTTTGTTTTTTTGTTTTGTATTTTGTATTCTTAATGGTCGATTAAAGGTATCACCTGTTCCTGCATTTGTATTCTTTCCATGACCATGGGGCCTTTTCCTGATTTTTCCATAATATTTTGTCTTTCTGTTTTGGTTACAAGATCTGTTGTCTAGCTGTGTAAAATGACTAGATTTGGCATTATATCAATCTTGGCTTGGCAAATGTTTCTCTTGGCATTCATTATTTTGTTAAAAGCTGGACAGGTCGTTTAATTTTTTAAAAAAAACTCAAAACCTCTATTTTGTGATATGTTAATTGCTGCTGAGAAAGCACTAGTACAAAGTCAGCTCTGAAAGTTAGGAGCTCTTAGTCTTTGCTATTTCTTGCACAGACGGGAATGGTTACTTTTTTGGACAAGATATCCCAAAACCCTCAAGTTCTGATTTCTTCTAACAAGTGGTTCAAGAGATGATACATAATTTTGGATGCTCTTCACATAAGCTGATTAAAGCTCACAAGAGGGAAGAACAACTTACTGACAATGCCTCACTCATACAACCTGGGGATACCTTGCCATGTATTTCACTGGCAATATCTGATACTGTACCTTAATGGTCATAGCTGATACCTTAGTGTATATGGATAGGTATGAAAAGGATGATAAACTTTTTTCCAATCAGTGGTATAGGAGTACCTTATTACAGTAGCAGCATCAAAATCCATCAAATTCTACATTTTTATTTTCTAGGAAATTTTAAAAAAGGCCATAAGAGCATGATGGGCTTCTTTATTATTTGGCCCTTACCTTCTCCTGTTCAGAGGCATACTTTCCTCCATATCTTTACAATGTCTCAGAACGATTGAAACAACTACGTAGTTCACATTTGTTTATGAAACATCAGGGACTGAAATGGGAAACGCCTTGAGATCAAGTGATCTTCTGTCTGAGGTTTTTGTTAACTGGCTTATTTTAGTAAGGCTGATAATCTGGTGCTAGGGTGATGTCTGTTAGAATGGCCACCTTGTTCTCTCTCTGTCTCTCTGTTGCTGTCATACACATACACTTACTGCTACACATTGTACAAGGTCCTTGCCTGTGTGGTATTGTGAGATGAGCTGATGGTGCAGTGCTTAGATTAGGTATGGGTCATGGGCTAAATGGAGGAGAATCACCCCAAAATTTCAAGAAAATTGCCATGCAGCTGTGGTCACAAGCCACATGCAGATTAGATTGTTGAATTGGGGCTATGAAGACCTTATTTTGGCCCCACCTTCAGCTATGGGGTTCATTCATTAGCCCTTAGTACAGGCAGAAGAACTTAACTGGGGAAACTGATAACACTCTCTGGAAGCCCTCTGCAAGCCTGATATCAGAAGACAGGACTCATCATTCAAACTTCTTAGGTTACTGAGTAACAGTGCTCCACCCTGCACTTTGGCTGGAAACCAGACTTTGCTACTTCCCGCCCCCACTTTCTCTGCACAGGGAAGGAGAATGAGAGGGAAATTGTTCTCAGCTGGCCCTTATTGGAAAGTCCTCCAAGGATCACCTGAGAATAGTTAGCATCACTCCACCAATCCTTCCCTCCCCAGTATTGACCTGAAAGTCGGAAAGAGAATCCCCAGCCAGGAAGGGGAACAATGATATTCTAATAAACCTAGATTTGGACCTTAACTCTGGATTGTTGTGAAGATAAAAATAAAGGGAACTATGAATGGCACTTTGAATTCCTTAGAGGAAAAAGATATAAAATAAATCACATTCACTGACTGCTTTATTGTTGACTGCTTTATTAATTGAATGCAAGTCTTACTTAATAGCTGTGCATGGAAGCTGTTTTGCAATTTCTCTAGACAAGACAAGAAAGACAAAACAAAGCAAAACAAAAGTACATTGAAAAAATGTCCCACATTCACCAGCTTACTCATAGAAGCCTCCCATCTTCTTCTCTGGCTCCTACTTTACAACCAGGAAGTACAACCAGGGATTCTGGACTGGGTAGTTATCATGAAAATATGAGTGCACAGATGCTTATCAAGGCTTGGCTCTAGCAACCTCCATAAATATAACTGAGGCCAAGTAAATATCCTACAGTTCATAGTTTCACCAACTACTACTTCTGTCTTTAGCTAGATCAGCCTTCCCTAACTTGGTGCCTTGCAGATGTTTCAGACTGAGGGAGTTCTGATCTAAGTTCTCTTGAATGCAATTGCTGGCCCCAAAACGTTTTTCTACCTAATTCCTGGTACTAAGTATTCAAACCCAGCCATATTATTTTGTAGAAGACAACATAGGGCAAAATACAGTATTCCATAAGTACTGCTCCCTGAACCTTGCAATAACATTGCAACAATAAATTAAAAATAAACTTATTGCTCTTTCATGATACTCAAACTTTAACCACCTGAGGCAACCATCTCCTTCTTACTAATGGTAGTGATAGCCCTAATGGGAGGACCTGGTTTGGGGGATGCTGCTTCAGATGATGGGAGAGATGAGATAGTAATATGTTTAAGTTTACTTACTTCAGAATGTGGTAAGGGATAGCTTTTAAAAGTGTGTATATCTCCTTTAAGATGGGATCAAATAAGACACATTTGCATAACATTACTTATGTGAATTTACATGAGCAGATCAAATTAGAAGAGATGCTTATAATTTGAACAGAATTACAATGCAGAAGGGTGTAACTGGGAGAGCTGCTATTCTGCAGTCCAGATTCTCATTGGTTAGACATATTTAAGGCCCCTGTCCTCCTTCCTTCTGATTCTTTAAATCAGTCTTGACCTAGATAGCTTCTCACATGGAGGATACCACTAAAAGGAGGACTGCCCCCTCACAGCATTTCACATAGAAGACTGTTCTTCCTAAAAGAAAACACGTGGCCACCTATGTGCCTGTTGTTCATTTTGTTGAGTGGTGGATCCTGAACTTATTTGTTTTGTGTTATTTTTATCCTACTTTTCTCCCAGAAAAGGGACTCAAGGCAGCTTCCAAATGGGATTTCTGCCCCAATTGCTGCCTTGATGGCATTGTTATCCCCTACCACTTCTCCTTCCCAAAGATGCCATTTGTGGTAAACACACTCCATCAAAGCTCACAGTTTGGGGTTATTTGAGATGGAGAAATGGTTTAGGGAAGAAAGTATGAAACCTTCATCTCAGTCTTGTGGACCTGCCCTGATCTAGGCTTATGCAACGGTTTTACTGTTGGTAAAAAAGGATCAGTGCTAAGTATATGCTGCTTAACATAAAATGTAATTCTGCCCTAGGATTTCCCAGTTTCAGAATATAGGATTTGAATGCCTTGCCATCACTCACGGAGCTTAGAAGTAACACACTGGAAGAAATGAAGTTTTTTGAACGTGCTAGTTTTCAGGGAACCAAAGTAATACAACATTACTTTTGCAAAGCAATGTAACAATTGTCCTTTTTTGTTTGTTTGTTTAATGAATGATCAAACCAAGACAGCACTTCCACTAGAGTCAAAAGTAACTAAATTAAACCTATTGTGCTTTGCACACATCTGCATTGAATGCCACTTTCCTTTTCTTTTAATGTTACTTTCCTGCCATTATAATTGACAAAATATCAATGAGAGGTTGTGTTTTAAGGTGTTTAAATCACACCTGGATGCTTTTGTGTCTGTTGTTGTTACTTTCAAATTTCAAGAGTTCTTCAAAATTATAGCAAGCGTTTTGATTATCAGCTCTGGTGAATAGTCTATGTAAGTGTTTTTCAACATTTCACTAGATTTGAAACTTTTGGTGTTTGTTTTTCCTTTCAAATTAAAGTGTTTGTCACTTTCTAAGCAACATCTTTTAAACAATTAGTGTAGTTACTGTGGATGGGCTAATTAAACTTCCACCCATTATAATCCATAGGGCTATTGAAATTAAAGAAGAATTGAAGGGTTACAGCTGTGTCTTTACCAGCCAAATCCTGTTTTACACCAAAGAACATTGCATTTCCCCTCTCTATTAAAAATAAAAAACAGAAGGTAGGAGATTCAGAACAGTGGTGTAGCAGTTATTTCTGAACCACAAGGACTGGTCATGATCATCTCTGTGGCCACACTCCCATAGAAAATAGAAAAAGCAGACATCTGTGTTGATCCACATTTATTTATTTATTTATTTATTTATTTCAGTTTAATATACCACACCCGCTAGTGCCAAAGCACTACTCTGGGTGGTTCAACAACCTCCCAAGAGAGGGAGAATTCAAGTGAGATCCAGTTTAAAAAGACAACCAAAAAGTGGAGGAGATGACATTGAGGATTAAAGATTCTCAGTTGGTACTGCTTTTGTGCTGGATGTTGAACTCTTTTGCACTAGCTCCAACACTCTTCTTGCTCAGGTGCTCATCGTAGACATAGTGAGGGTCACAGCCAGGGGAGGCTCCTTCACACCCATACACTCATTCAATGCATGAAGTGAAAGTGAAAGCAAGGCAGTAGTTGTACTTTCCAAACATTCCATCACACTCTGAGTGACAAATGGCACTTAGTGCAAAGCTAAGCAATCTAAGAGCTGGAAATATGCAGAGAAGCCTGGCTCAGTTCTCAGTGATTCCAACTGTCTGTTGTGTGACCAAAAAAAATTGGCTTTAGTCTTGTAAAAATCTTCTTTTCATTGAAGAAAGCAGAACTACAAAATTGGGGAAGAGGCTGAACCACAAAGCAGTATTTTTTGCTGCCCCATGGATGAAGTGGCTGCCATTCATTAAAGTGGGAGGACACTGAACTCAGAGACAGCATTGCAGAAGGAGTAAAACTTGTAAAACTGCAAGCCTTGATACTTGATGGTTCAGCTCAAATGACTTTATCTCAAAAGCTATAATAAATGTTACCTGCTGGGACATCAGGAGCAACAATATCTTTCTTCTGCCATACATTCTGAAAGCAACTGCAGGGACTGTGATGGGTGGGTGGGTGACATAATCAAAAGACACTTCATCACCAAGTGAGAAATTGGTGCCAGCAACTGTGAATATCATGTGCATCAGTGCACTGGTTGCTTGTATCAGTGAAATCCTGGCTCTTCATAATGAGTGTATGTTCATACTATAGATACAGATATCAAATCCAGTCCTGCCAAAACCAGGAACTGAGGTCTGATCTTTTCTTCCTTTTACACTATTTTCAGTGAATCCAGTATGCAGAGATTCAAGCAGTTCCCATGCTGTGTTTATCCAAATCATGCAGTGTTGCCAGCAGAGCTTGGAGGAGCCTAGTAGCAAATGAGGAATTGCCTGTAATATATTCTTTTTGTACTAATTAAGAAACAACTAAGTTAAATTATGGTTGCAACTTAACAGGGAATAGCATCACTTCCTTTGTACCAGAACTTTAACTGTTTTGTGGCTGATCCAGATGACAATTTGTTCATGAAAGATACTTGGCTGATCACAGAAGAACTCAAGTTTTTCCTGCTATCCCGGTGATGTAAGACTTTTTTCAGTAAAAACAGGGACAAACAGTTAAAAACACCATGACTTAGTCCTTTCCTGGAGGCTTAGTAAATCTTGCTTTCTTCAGCAAAAAAATGGGGAACAAAGGATAGCCAACAGTTTTGTTATATGTCTTTCTGCATTGTGGGGAGAACCCAAGCCAAGACAGCTGCTCCTAATAACTTCCCCTTTCTCTCTAGCCTAGCTTGATTTCCTCCCATATTTTTCCTCCTCTTTCCTTATTTTTTGCTCATGATAGTGCAGGTGCTTCCAGCCCAAGGCTAGCATTACCCTGCCTGCCTGCCTAATAATAATTATGTCCTGTGAAATCAGTTCCAACTTATGGTGACCCTTGCTAGGGTTACCTAGGTGTGAAGCACTCAGAGGTGGCTGGCCATTCTCTTCTTCTAGTGGTGCTCTAGGATTATGCAGCTTGCTCTAGGTTATACAGGCTGGCTTTTGTCTCAGAGGTATAGTAGGGAATCAAACTCCTGATCCAGCTACTCCAACGTACTGAGTATCCAGCCTGCCTCCAAAACAGAGGAGGAGTTTTGCACTGTACCACTTTCTCAATTAAAACAAGAAAAGAAAAGAATCAAAGGAAGTTGCTTGTTTTGTGGTTTTTCTTATTTTTGTTGTTTGTTTTTTCCCATCTAGTGGCAAAGCTAAGATTGGGAAAGGAAGCAGAAGATATGAGCAGTATGTGAATTCAGGAAAACATTCTCCTTTAATTTGGGATCTCTGTGTGTGCCTATGTGTTTAAAGATGATAGCCTTATCCATCCTGCCTAGATCAAAAAAGGTGTGTGAGTTAGTACAGAGAGGAATCAACAATGCCCACCCATCTTGTCTCCCTGTCCCCTTTTTTGGATCCTTCAATGAAACTGCATTCTTTAAAGGGCAGGTGAAACTTTGGCAGGCAAAAAAGAAGCAGTAAGAGGTGGTGTAAATTGGCTCCATTTGAAAGTGCCCTTGTTTATTTTGGAGTTCCATGGGTTATGCAGCATCATTACTTACATGTTTTTTGTATTACAGGCAAGCTCATTGTAGCCCTTTGATAATTTTTAAAGAAATAACAATTCTGATTATTTCTGAATACTGAGAAAAAGCTACTTCTTAAGTGTGACTGTAGTGAAAGTTAAGCTTCCAAGTTTCTGAGAAATCCCTTTCATTAGTTTAGCAGAACAATTTATGAATTCACACACATTCAGCTACATGTCATGTGACCATAATTATATTTAACACTTCAACAACATAGCCACATATCTTGTTCCACTTCCTCATGGTCTATATCCCTCAGGCCCTGTCTTCATGCTCATGTCTGTCACTCCTGCTGATCTCAGCAGTATTAAGTCATACATAGATTTGATGCATCACAGCGGCCAGTAATCATCCTCATGAAAAATCTCACCTTCTGATAAAGGAAAGAGATCTAGATCATGCAGAACTTGTCTTCAGTGAAGGTGTACTAAAAGAATGGTCTGCTTAGGCCCTAACACCACCTTTGTATATTTGGAGTGAGGGCTGTTTAGTTTAGTGTGTTTTTATTAAATAAGGAAATATCACAAGGACCACAGAGTTCCCCTGGTAGCCAGATGAACGTGATACAAATTAAACAAATAATTAAATAAAATAAGGAATCACATTTATACAAACAGATAATCATGGAAGAATCATCATCTCCAAATGTTCTGAATCAGAAATTCAGTGAAATAGAATTCTTCCTCTGGAATCTGATAAGCCATTTCACAAGCCATAGTGAAGTAATATTTAAAAGGACCCACTAAAATGTCCTATTTTGTGTGTGTGTGAGAGAGCTGCACGTCGTGGCGCTGCAGGTTAAACCGCAGAAGCCTCTGTGCTGCAAGGTCAGAAGACCTGCAGTCGTAAGATCGAATCCACGCAACGGAGTGAGCTCCCGTTGCTTGTCCCAGCTCCTGCCAACCTAGCAGTTCGAAAGCATGCAAATGCAAGTAGATAAATAGGTACCACCTCGGTGGGAAGGTAACAGCGTTCCATGTCTAGTCGCGCTGGCCAAGTGACCACAGAAACTGTCTTTGGACAAACGCTGGCTCTATGGCTTGGAAACGGGAATGAGCACCGCGCCCTAGAGTCGGACACGACTGGACTAAATGTCAAGGGGGGGTGTGAGCAAGCTTTTGTTTGTGATTCAGAACCATGGCTTAATATATATATATATATATATATTCTGTTTCTGACTGATCAACACGTCTACCTAAGATTTTAAAATTACCGTATTTTTCCGTGTATACGACCCCAATGTATAAAACGACCCCCTAATTTTGACCCTTGATGGAGGCAGAGGAGCAGTTAATGGGCAACTGCTCCTCCACCTCCGTCTCCTGCTGCTGCTGCCTCCGCTGCCCGCCCGATCACCTCCTCCAGTGCGACTGCCGGGGCTCACCTCCAGCTCACGTCGCCGCCTTGTCCCCTGCCCTAAGGAGAGGATCGCTGGAGGAGGTGATCCGGCGGTGGCAGCAGCAGGAAGAGGCACCTGAGCATAAGAGAGTGCTGGTTTGCCTCTGCCTCCTGCTGAGCCCCATCAGTCCCACTGGAGGAGGTGATCGGGTGGGCGGGGGAGGCAACAGCAAGAGGCGCCTGAGCGTGTGTGACTGCTCCTTCGCCTCTGCCTCCTCCTGCTGCTGCTGCCGCCTTGGGGCCACCGGAGGGGATAAGCCGTGAGCTCTGGAAGAGGCAATTGGGCAGCGGCGGCAGCAAGAGGCGCCCGAGCGCGCGTGCAACTGCCTCCTTCCGTGTATAAAACGACCCTCAATTTTTCCTCTAATTATTTTAGGAAAAAGTGTAGTTTTATACACGGAAAAATACGGTAACATTTTATCTTGACAAAGAACATATTAATTACAACACTGCATAAATCTTGGTCTGTTTTTATAATAATATTTTCTAGAACATAAATCTTTCTATAATCTCACAAGAAAAAAGACAAAACAAATGCAAAATTAGTGGTACCGATCCTTGCAGCAGCAGTTTGTTACTGTTAAAGACTGCCCCTTCCCCTCCCCCCCAATATCCTGAGGTTATCAAAAGCTTCCAGAGGGCAAAGGAGAACCTTAGGGAGCCTCAGAACCTAAAAGAAGAGGGATTGGAAGCTTTCAGTTACTCTGAATTAAATGTTTCCAGTCTCCTGTCTGGGTTACACCAGCACAAAGGCACAAAACAGGATTTTTCACACTTATTTTGACACAGACGAAGACACAATTTACTGCCACCTATTCTAGATTTAATATAGGCCATAACCTTTCTATTATAAAGCACATATGCCTAAAATTATAGAAGAATTCGATAATTCAGGAGAAGAATCTTGACATTGGAAGATATTTTACACCTGAAGATGTAATTTAACCATGGCCTTCAGCCATGAGATAGTAGGACCATATTTGGTCCTGTTGTTTGTCTAGTGCACCAACTAATAATTAATCTGTAGCTCTGCAAATATAAGCCAAAATCCTGTTGAGCAAATTACGCCAACATACAGGTGATGACCTCACCAGCCTGAAGAGATTACCGGTAATGAAAGAGTTCCTGCTTCAATCCCAGGGCACACATGATTCATCTACAATCCGTGTTGTTGTACCCAAGCTGTACAGAGTTTGGGATGGAACCAAGAACTGTTTCATTACTGAGTTTCTCTTCCTGCTAGTGAGGTAATCATCCTTAAATCAGCATAATTAAAGCAATGAGATTTTATCCATTAAGATTATCAGTCACCTCTTTCTTCACTTCCACTGTCTACTTCTACAGAAAGTTATATATTCGTGCCAGAATGCTAAATTAAGATGTAGCTAACAATTAGATGCTATATTTTCAAAAATATGGGCCAACCATTATTGTTTCTTTGTCCAGAAAACTGAGGTAAAAGCTGACTTCTGTTTTGCATCTAGCCCAGAATAATCTAACAAAATGTGCTGAAAACTTTCTGCACTTCATCTCTTTTACTTTTTCTAAAATTACAATTATTCTCATAATAACATTTGCTTGCAGACAAAGCAAAGCTGCAGAGAACTCTTGTTGAGAATCAGGTATGTGTATTTTTATGAACATATGACAAATTCATGGCATCTGTCAGATTTCATATCTTTAAAAAGTCACTGCTGCTCTGGAGTGAATTATTTAGGTCTTTCAAGCCCATAGAAGTGATGGTTGTGTTTTCTCCACCACTTGAAAAGAGTGGTGGATATTTCAAACCACAATCTGCTTATCAGCTTGACAACAGATGTCACTGTATATGTTTTTTTAAAACTGGGAAGTCTATGCTCTTTCATTTAAACAAGATGGAGTTACAGTTTATTATTTGCAACCTTCTTAAAAGCTGATTTTTACAGAAGGTACACTTTTATTTCCTACAACTGCCTAGCAGTATTTAGGAGCAGCAAATGGTTCAAGTAGGGAAACATCTTATTTGAGGGTGAGGTGTTGCCCCTTTTTGGAGCATGTGCCACCTATGGTGGTATCACATCAACATTCTGTATATGTTAGTACAGGGCTCTTCTAAAGAATTGTTTATCCCATTTTTTTCAATCCTTTTAAAACACATAGTGATATAAGTTAACAGTTATTTTTGGAACCTGCATTCAAATATCACCAAGTGATAAACTCATTTTTCTTCCAATAGTATCACAAGGGCTGCTGTCAGCAGACAATTAGAATGCACAGGAGGGGGAGAGCAGGAATTTTGAATCTGTAAAGGGCCTGGATTGGTTGGAACCTAGTGATGAGCGCTCTGTGCTTCAGTCATCTCTTGTGAGTGTATAAGCTCCTGTCCCTTTCATCTCAGATTGTGCTGCTGGTCTATCTAACTCCTTCTCTTCCTCCATCTTCTGTCTTTTCCTTTTTCTTTTTTTTTTAAACCTCCCCTACCCCCTTTCTTTGGATTATTTTTCTTGCTGTCACCAGGCAACCTACCTGTTCAAACATGTCACCTTGGGATTATTTTTTTTGGATTTCTATCCCCTGATTTCTCTGAGGATTTTCCCTCCCTCCCTCCCTCCCTCCCTTTCTTTCCACACATACACATAGAGACAGATAAGTTTCAGATGGGTTACACAGAATGAGACCTCTGCTCTTATAGCAGAAATGCCAGAAGTGAAGTTTTAAGTAGACTAGTCCTCTTAGAATCCCACCCCAAATAAGTTACTAAACCTAGCCTCAGGATTTCTACCCTTGAGATACCTACTCTTGAGGAGCTCTTTTATTCCTCTTGACCTTGCTGTCTGCTAAAATTGAACTGCAGACTTAGAGTTTCACCCTCAGGGTGTCCTTAATATCTATGCATGTTTCAGGTGACTACACTTCCGAGTCTTGGGATTATGATAGAGACCAACACACACACACACACACACACATACTTTAATTATTTTAGGCAAAAGACAAGGAATGGAATGATTCTGTTTCTTTTTAAACATGAATCAAACTATTGCCAGGTTGTTTCTTATCTTTTCTCAATTACAGTGAATCCTTTTCACTTTTTGCAGCTGCAGCTGAAGCAATAATAGCTTAAGAGGAGTCTGCATCTCTGAAGAATATTTGAGTTTCAGTGGGCTCCTCTCCACACCAGCTGACAACAAGAGCACTGGCAAATGCCAGTATGATAGGATGGGGACAAACAGAAGAAAATATATTCTTGTTTCCTCTCAAAATATTGGTGTTGTAAACAGGGAGGGTGGGCTGTGTTCATTTGGCAGGAATTCTGTCACATTCATAGCACCCATCAAGAAATAGCTTTCCTTATATTATTTTTAAAATCTAGACAGTCTGTGACACCTTAAAGCAAACTGAAAATGCTTTTAATGTTGTGCTTTATTGTAAAAAAGATTGCTAAATTCAGGTTTTCACCACCATCATCTCTTCTTTAGAGAAGACTACATTCTTGACATCACTGCTTCATATATATATTCCCTGTCCAGCTGTTCCTCTGCTTCAAATTCTTCCATCCCCCCTGATTTTCCTATCTTGCTGCCTGCTTCAAATATGTCTTTCCATACTCTTTCTCTACATTCCCAGCTGCCCATAAATCCCTGGCTTCCTTAAGCACTGCACTATCATCCCCGTTCAGAGTGAATAAAGCATGGGTATTCTTTTTCTAGTGGGAGTATAGCTAACTTTCCACACGTGGTAACTGCAGATGATTCCATTCATTTACAAGCATTTTAACAAAAGAGGAGGATGACAACGAGCAATGTGGATGATAAGTGGCATTGAGGAAGAACAAAATTTCAAATTACAGTCATTAACAAATAACTGTTACATTAATAATATTGAAATCCCAATATGTATAATAGTGAGAGCCTGGAAGTAACATTGCAAGTAATGTAGTTACCTTTGATAATGAGAGAGTAATGAAATTACATTTGAAAAGCGACATAACTGAATAGGATCAAAGCTACTTTATGGGTGTAATGAGTATAGACAATAATGGAATCATATGCCATTTATTTTTCATGTTATTTTTAATCCTATAAGCTTAGAATTGCAGAGCTGGAAGGGACCCTAGGGATCATCAAGTCCAGCCTGCCACAGAGGCACAGTGGGGAATCAAGCTCCCAATACCTAAACCACTGAGATATTTGGTACTTGTTTTGTATTTCATTCCAACAGTTTTCTGTTCCACTCAGACAGGCACATTTGTATCCATTCTGGAATAGTCAGCAAGAATTAGACTCAAAATGTAGCAGTTAAGCTATCTGTGTTTACCAGTTCAACAATAAGGTCACACAACCTCTGTATTCAGAAGAAAGAAAGAAAAAGGAGCCCCAACTTGCACCAACAGAGATTTTGTTTTTGGCTCTTCCATGTTTATTATCTTATTTTCTGTTACATTCAAAAAGAAATATTTGCAGCCACAGATGAGATGGTTACTAAGACCTCAGCAGTATGTTGGCTCTTTCCCAGTCCGCAAAGACCTTTAGGAAAAGGATAGCACAAACTATCCCAGATTCATTTTGTACAACAGCTGATAGTTTAGTGCTTTGTTCTGTGTTAGCTTTAGCTTTGGTTATTGGGGACCATGTAACTGTCTTACATCCGGACATATGAATAATTTACATTTCCCAGCACAATGGATTATAACTGTACATAGACTGTGATCCTGTTGAATGTTGGTGGACTGTGATGCTCTGTTAGCATAGTAGTATTGGGCTCCCTGTCTTACCATTGCATGAGCAGTGTAATAGTTTTCCACTGGCACACTGGATACCTCCTTGCATAAATGAGAAGAATTATCCATTCAGCAGAGGGCATAATTATTTCCCCATACGTTTCTGCAGTCCTGTACAAGTTTACTCAAGCTATAGAATCCACTGAGTTCAAACAAGTACATTGCATGAATAGCTGGGAACCAACCAGTATTTTAAGAAATGGGAATTGTTCTATGATTAAAAACATGCTTTGTATATGTATGGACCCAGAGTCAAGGCTTGCATCACAAAACTGCACTGGGAAAAATATTCCTGTCTGAAACTCTGAAAAACTTGTTCCAAACCCCTATAGAGAATATCAATGCATGCATGGATCGGGCTAGGTGTAATGCAGTTTCCTATAAATAATAGCTTAACAAGGATCATGCCTTCTCCCCCTATCTGCCCACTAAGTCTTGAAACAAACAAACAGACAAACAAAATAATTCATGGAATGTGTGATTTCTTCTTGGGAATTCTTTTGGATAAGACAGAACCCGCTTGAGACCTTTTTCAGCTCAAAACAAAACCACATGAGAGTGCTCTGTTTATCCTTCAGGGACTAATTAAACTAGCACAAAGAAAGATTTGATCTCTGCTAAATGGTGTGTGTGTGGGGGGGTTTTTTTTTTCCCTTCCTGAAGAAAGACTAGCAGTTTTCCTAAGCTCTTCTTGCATTCAAACCCCAACAAAGTTCTTAAGAGAGAACTCGGTGAAGTACAGGCATTTTGTTCTGCTGTCCAATTAGAGAAGCAACATTTCCATCCTGGGTGCAGAGGGAGGAAAATGCAAACGACACTGGTGGAGTAGAAGTAATTCCTGTTGTTACTCCTATTATTTTTCACTGATCTTTAGATAAGATGTTTCATAACTCTATGTAAAGAAGCACAATACTAATGATATTCATACTATTTTTTAAAAAAATTGTGAAAAATTCAATATTAGAAACTTGGAAAATAGAAATACTGTACTACCTTTAATTTTAACCAGCATACAGCATAAATCAAGGATTTCCAAATAAGATTAAAAATATAATTAACATTTACAAGCTCCTTCATATATGTAATGTGCAGAGAAGAGAATGAAAACAGGAACTTATTAGCAGCCATAAAACAGTACATTTATAATAAGTAATTTTTTAAAATGCTTCCAATACAAACAATATTATATTTCTAACTTCCATACACAGAGACACCTGCAGAGCCCTATCTCATTTCCTATGGTGCAATCCATAAGAGAAGAGATGAAAATAGATCTACTTTTCCTATTACAACATTCAGTATAACAATATTTCACTTGTGGCTGCCAGGTGTGTACTCGTATTGCAGGTGGCTGTTGTACATGCATTTGCAAATTATCTTGGAGACACTCCTTCATGTAGCCCAACCTATGCATTTCTGGCTCAGACGAAGGCCTAAATATATTCAGTGGAGCTTCTTTCCCGGTGTGTATGTTTCTGCATCAATCTCCAGAGGAGCTTGAAACACCTTCAGCTATTTTTCCACATACCAGAGTCATCCCTTCCAGCTGGCATGGCCAATCTGTTCAATTTTTTCCATGCCTTCAGACTCTTCATTTGGCACAATTAAAAAATGTCATGGAATACATAAATATCTGTCTGAAATCTCAGTTTTGCTTTCTTAGAATTATCAAGTTTTCTGATGCTTCTATTGACAAAATTCCCTGCATCTGGTTTAATTTACTGTTTCATATTTTCAGTTCTAAAACAGACACACTCCCTTAGTGTGGCATAATTTACAAAAGTTTTTTTTATGCACACAGTCCTCTTGTTCTTGACAATATGTGCTGTCATCAAGATGAGTTATCCATGGAGGCTGATGACTTAAACCATCCTTTCTTCTTTATCTTCACTCATGCAGAACCTGGATGAGAAGACTGCTGATCAAGCACGTGGTATTACAAAGCAGCTCTTCTAAGTGCTGAAACAATGTTCCTACTAATGGAATTATGCTTTCTCTGCTGTGGGTCTTCATTCATTGGCACTGTCTATGGCATCAACAAGATGATACAAGATGATACAGTGAAGACTTGGCCGTGCTGCCTGGAGCTGTATTCCAAAAAATTAACTTTTCCACAAGAAAAGGAAGCTACCTTTTTGGACTAAAACTCCCAGAATTCTCTGGCCAGCCAGCCAAAAAAATAATAATCAAAGCATAAGCAAATCAATATATAAATAAACAAAGTGTGCTGACCTTTTAAAATAAAATGAACTGTTCCCATCTCTGCCTTTTCCAAGCCCTCAGTACACAAACACACAATCACAAAATATTTTTTATGAGAGAGGAACAGCTACTATCAGGGTGAAGTGTCACAACAACTGTGTTTCTTGAGTTTATTCTCTCCCTCCTCTCCTCAATCATGCAGATTCCCTGAATTGTCTTGGTCAGACTGCACTGCTTCAGTTCATTTCCCTCACTTGTAGCCAGGAGCAGGTTCAGTGCCCTCCTCAAATGTAAGCTTCACACCATTCCTGGTGGAGCAGATTCAGTCACCTTTCAGAGAAGGTTTAGGAGAATGGAGAGCATGCTGATATGATGGACTGCTAAAACCTTTACCCTTTCCATTCCATGTGCATGGATGTTATTTGTAATCTGCTGATATGCTTTGGTCTTGCAACAGGCTCAACAAGAGGATAGACCATGTTGCATAGGTCACCATTGGTCAATTTTGTCACAAGGATAACAAGCTGTGCTCAAGACTAAAAGGGTCTCCTTATCTTCCATCCTGCTATTCATAGGGACATTGTGTCCAAACCGTATGTGCCCACCTGCACAGAAGGCTTGACAACCATTTTAGGTTCAATGCAGAGGCTAATCTGCCTGTCATTGTTGAATAAAATTAATTGATTTAGATCCAATATAACAGATCTCTCTTTGTCTTTATAGGTTCTACTACCAAGGACTGGATCTCTCTCAGACATGCCCACCCATAATCTGGCAGAGTGCAAAATCATTTAGACTAGCCATTTCTTAACAGTGGTCATGGCACATTTGAAGGGGGTCTCAGACTGGAAACTATTCTTCACACATTACCTTATAAGGTCTGTCATGCAAGTTATTCAATCCAGATTCAGCCTATATTTCTTTCATATTGTGTTTATGGCAGTGTCCAATAAAAAGTTGAGATTGGCTGATTTAGACTACATGGTCCCTGGCTATTAACTATGCTGGGCAGAGGTGGGACTTAGTCTAATTATCAGTTGAAAGGACATAGGGTGGGGAGGTCTGTCCAAGACACAGACCAAGAGACATGACTCCTCCGGTGCCAAACAGGAACATAGGGAATAAATTTTGTTCATTTTCATTCATCAAAAGGAACACATTGTGATGGAACAGCACGTGCATAATGGACACCTGCCACTTTGGGAGCCAGTAGGATGGCCACCTCCTTTCCCCCCCGCCTCCTACCCTTTTATCATTACTTTTAAATTCCACTGACAAAAAAACAGTGCATATAGATAAGCACTGAATGGAAAAAGGTTAAGACTGGCTTCAGAAGATAAGAGCATATTCTTTTAAGTGCCAGTTTCGGGTCTGGCTCCTTAACCACATACATCACAAAGTATAAAACACATCTGGAAACATGAACCACAAATCAAAAGAAAACAGAAACACACATCAGGGGGATATGTGGTAGGAATCAAAATCAGTTCTTTATCAGAGCGGCAATTGCCTGAGAAGAAGGTAGCAAAAAGTGGTTGATAAAGAAGTGAAATTGATCCACAAAAGCTCTCATTAGGATATAGAAGTCGGTCACTGAGATGCCACAACAGTTTTATCTTTAATTTTTATTTTTTGCCTGATATGCTAGCAGAAACTAACATGGCTATCTCTTCTAAAGCTACAACAAATGCAAAAAGTGTTTCACATTTGAGCTGAAGACTTCAAATTCCTTTTTATTCAGATGAGCAATTACTATATACAGTAATGGATCTCAAACCTGTACATGTCTTTCTTTGTGTCAGAACCACGGTCTTGCATTTAATAAACGTATCAGTTAATTTTTGCCTAATAGGCAACATCAAGAACATTTGTGCAGATAATATCAGTTGTCCGCTTATTCATCCATGCCAGAAGCAGCATGTGGGAGACCATATGACTTTGACTCTATGAGATTTTCACAATAGCCCACAAACTGCCATCAATATCAAAAAGGCCCTTGTTAGAGCTAAAATTAACAATAATCTGTATGAACATAGAAGGCCTATCAATAGCTAAAGAACAATTACTGTGTCAGCTCTGCCAAACACAATTGTGATTATGAAGATACATATCTGTGAGACTTCCTCTCTAGGGCAGTGTTTTCCAACTCGGGGGTTGTGACTCCCAAGAGGGTCGCAAAGTGTTTTCGGCATGGGATCACCTTATGTATGTTGTAGTTCTTGTTAAATAATTTCTTCCTTGACATTTCAGAGTGGAATATTAAAGTTAGCATCTATGTGTATGTACGAGAAACTGCCTTTCTCTCCTTTCGAGGAGAAAGTAGACTCTGCTTTCTGAGATGACTTTATCCCGTTAAAGATTTTTTTTATGCAAACACAGCATGGGGTTTGAGGTTACTTGGCTATTATAAAAGGTGGTTACAACTCAAGAAAGATTGGGGACCGCTGCTCTAGAGACTACAGCTGGAGTCACATTTCTACTCAGTTCTGCCTGCATTGATCAACCCAGAAAGTATCTGAGGAAGTGGCTTGTGGTCCACAAATAGTAACACTGAAACAAGTGTGTGTCGGAACACTTTTCTTCTTGTTATACATCAAGATAGATCAAAACACATAAAGGCAAAAGAAAATACAAATACGACTCGGAGCAGTTTGAAAACGAGAATATTTATTGTAGAACGAGGCTTTCGAAAAAATCCCCAATATATTTAATGTAAAAACAACGACAGAGAATTCAAAATCCGACGAGTTTATATTCCGACGAGCCTTAAAAACTCGCAAATCCTCGCTTTGCCTTTTTCGCGACTATGAAACCGGAAATGACGTCTCAATCACTACTACTCTCTGTCTAACTCAACCACCGCGAACAAAAGGGATTTTCAAGCCTGCTCGAGACACACGCGCCCACCCGCCGCCCCAGCCACCGGCCTCAGACCCTGATTGGCTAAGAGGATTCTCAGGGGCCTCGGCTCTCTGTCTTGCCCCGCCTCTTCGCGCGCCAATTGGCCAAGTGTCTCAGGCGGCTGGCACGGCGGTTGGCGGTTGCGGGCCGTCAATCTCAGGCCAGTTTGAGGAGGCTGGATGGAGAGTGGGGCCGAGCGGGGACACTGGCGGCGGCGGCTACAACGAAGGCGGTGGCGACGCGGACGACCGAGAGGGACGCCGGGCAGGTCGGTGGAAAGCGGGAACCGGCGGGGCGGGGGCGGCTTCTCTCTCTCCCCGCCGCCTGTGAGGGGGACGTTGGGGAGCGCGCAGGCGTGCGGGTGGCTCCGGGAGCCGGTGAGGGTGGAGTGGTGGGAGCTACCTGGAGGCCCGCCGGGTTGTGGAGTGGGAGGGGTCACCCGCCTGCGTGAGAGCCGCGGGGCTGGGAGGGGAGGGGAAATCCGGGGTGCTCTTCGTGAGGTATTGTCCTGGCCGCCACGGCTGTGGGGTTTTAAGCTTCGTGTGAAAGGAGGATGAATGTTAAGGGGTTGATGGGGTATTTGGGCAGAGCTTCAGGTGCGGAGGAAGAAGGCGGGGCCCGGCTAGGAGACCGAAGGGGGCTAGATCAGCCTGGCACCTGGGGTCTCGTCACGCCTTCCTGAACCACTTAGGTAGGACCTGACTCGCACACGCGATGAGCAGGGATGTGGGCACGCCTGCTGGTGACCCGTCTCTCTCGTTCCCGTGGAGTCTCAGCGGGGTAATGTGTGAAATGGCCCTTGGCGCCGGTGACTTCGGAGGCCCTGTATGTGTGATTGTTAGACTCCGATGCTTTCAAGTCCGTTTTTTAATTTCCAAAAGGAGAAGCGCTGCTGATAAAGATTTCCTTGTTCTGACCTGAGGGGGAGCAGGAATGGTTCTGGTAACTCGGTGATGCCGTGCAGGTACTTCATGCGTGCGTAAGGGCTGAGATTTGGGCGTTTATCTACAGTGGATCCGGTTCTTTGAAACATGTTTAGAATCAAGCAAGTTTGGCTATTAGCAGGCGATGATCAGAGATGTATGTAGAATATCAGTAAACAAAGGGTCTCCTAAACAGATTATTGGGAGTTGGCTTTGACCCCATGTTTATATTTTTGCTATGGAACAGTTGTTTCGATCAAGTTTTCTGTCAGAGAAGAGGATACTTGTGTACAAAATCTGGGAACAGGAAAATCAAGTGGGAAGAAGCACAGGATCTATTGAACTTGACTGCTTGCTACCCTGTTTCCCTGAAAATAAGACCTAACCTGAAAATAAGCCCTGGTATGATTTTTCAAGATGCTCGTAATATAAGCCCTACCCCCAAAATAAGCCCCAGTTAAGTGAAACCCCACCCTCCACCATTGTGCAGCAACCGGAATATGACATACTGTATTTGAATAAATGTAGATTGTTGTACGTGAGAAAAATAAAACATCCCCTGAAAATAAGCCCTAATGCGTTTTTTGGAGCAAAAATTAATATAAGACCCTGTCTTATTTTCGGGGAAACACAGTACTGTTTGGGACTACTAAGTCTTTTATCCTAATGGCCAGTTGCAGATTCTTTGTGATTTAGTGAAGGATGCTATCTATTTGTGTTTTGTTGTAGACCAGAGGGGTGATAGACTCTTTTCTGCTGCTTCTGCTGAAGTAAGATGTGTCTTTGTTTGAAATAAAATTAACATGCAACAGAAAAGCACCAAAAGCGATTTTTGGTGCTCAGCTATATTATATTATAATTTCATTACAGTGGTAATGTGATAAATATGTGTAATGGAGCCATAATTAACTTAAAGAGATTACTTAAGAATATTAAATATCTCTATGATGAAAGAAATTTTCTATCAGTTAGTGTACAGCAGCCCTTCCTAACTTTTTTACAAAGTCAGATTACTACTTTTAATAATTAAAATAAGTCTCTTTTCAGTCTTCATCACTTTCTACAAGGTTTGTCATAGTGTAACCATGTAGTGCTTCCTCTAATATGGCCTTTGTAAGTTGGAGCTTTTACACATAGCTGCTTTGCAGAAATACTGTTTGTTAAAGGCGTGCTTAGTGGCTGTAGTAGCACTGAAAACATAAGTCAGCAGTTGTTATATGTTTACTTTGTGGTTATTGGAGGCATCTGGAGTTGGAAGTTTTATAAACAGACAGTGAATACATGAATGCAGAGAAATTAATTTTGCATGTTCTACTAATTTTCTGTGAACCAAGACATTAGTGTAAGTACTATCCTAATAGTGTGATTTTTCCGTTGAAATAATTGAATTAGATTTACATGAATGCAGAATCAAAAATGTGGTTTAAATTTAGATATTTAGAAAAATGTATCTCAAAAGCTGTAATTCATATACTGCTACTACTTGTATTATAACATTAGATTTGTCCCCTATGATTCCATTGCAAGATAAGTTTAGAGTCATCCTAAAAGCAACCGATAAAAACAAATTCTGCCATAAAATTGTTAAAATGATATAAAGTAAAATATGGCAGAAACTCAGCAAAATCTATAAAACAGTTATAAACCATTAAAGTTACCACAGTATAACACAATATTGTAAGTGTAAAAAGAGAAATCATCACATGCTTCCTAAAAACCATAGGAATGGAAACTACTAGCCATGCATTCCACAATCTGGAGACCACTCAGGAAAAAGCCACCTTCTATGTGCCTGTCAGGTTGATCTTTACAGCTGCTGGTATTCTCAAAACGACCAGTCCTGAAGAATCTGGTCACATTCATAACAAAATAGGCAGTCCCTTAAATAGCTGAGACCGAGTTGGCCAGGGCTTGGAAAGTTAAAACACCTTGAATTGGGCCAGGTAAACAGTTGGCAATCTGTGCAAGTCTTTCAGCACTGGGGACATTTGAATCATCTCAGTATCATGTGCACTATAGCAGACTAGCTTCCACATATTGCCCCCACTAAAGATCCTGAACGCCCTTGAAAGGCAGAGCCATATAGAGCACATTGATACAGTTAATACGGATGTAACTAAGGCATGGGTGATTACTGCCAAGTCAGTTCAGCTCAGGAAAGATAATAACTGGCATACTTAAATGGAGTTGTGCAAAAGCACTTTTGTTACCAGTGCCACCTGAGAATCCAGGGAGAGTGCAGGCAGAATGAAGGAGTATCCCCCAATTACAACAAACAAGGGGAATGCACCCCTTGTAAAGTGAGTAACTGAGCCTCTGTTTCTACTGACCGTAGCCCTCCATCTTGTCAGGATACAATTCCATGTCACTTTCTCAAAACCACTGCCACCACCTCCATGCTATTGCTGCCAGGTATTTTGTAAATATGAGTTTTTGTGGGTTTTTTGTTTCCTTAACTATTCTGCTTCTAATCTTTAGCAAAAACAAGTAGTTCCAAAAATGCTGCTTTAACTGATACTTAGTGTCATGCCTCAATATGGGTTCTATAAGTCCTCCAAATAAGAACTTTGGAACAGTCTCATAAATCTATAAAGGAAGAGCTGAGGAATTTTTTATATGCAGCAAAGATTTGAATGCAATTAAGATTTCATCTTTTCCCCCTCATTTACATTTTTTGAAATTATATTGTAGATAAATTAATTATTTACATGAACTGTCAGCCCCTCTCCTTAGAAAAGTAATTTTGGCACTAAGTTTTCAAACTATGCTGTCACAATATATGGTAGGGCTCTATATCCAGACACCGATATCACAATAGTTTTGTATATGTGGAGCCCAAAAGTAGTAGAGGATGTTTATGTATGTTTTAATTGTATTGCTAGTTATGATTGAATGACCAAAGGAGTTAAATCAACAACAAAGATATACACACATGCTTCACTATGGAACTGAAAGTGACTACAGGGAAGAAAATAGATTGTTTCATGGGGATGGCCAGTGAGCTAACTTATATAAGTAACTATCTCATAATGCAAGAGAGTATCCCAGTGTCCACTAGTGTCCTAGCCATGTCTTTAGTGTTACTTTAGAACACTGATAAAATGTTTCATTTCTGTATGCTTGTTCCTGCTTTCATTGCTGTCCCTGTCTCCAGTTAGCTTACCTCAGACTGGCTGGGATGGGGATTTCCAAAAGGAAATGTGTCTGCCTCTTCTGGAAACATGATTGTGTCAGACTGATTTAAAAAAAATAAATAACCCTTCTTACTGAAATAAAACTGGGGGGAGTCATGTGGTCATTACAAAATACAAATGCAAGAATAGGTGATACCTTTATAGGCCACTAATAAAAAAAATTAAAAAATCATACAATATGCAAGCTTTTGTGGGTAAATCCCACTTCTTCAAAACAAGTACCCAAAGTCCAAACATTCGGGACAAACCCCACGTTGCCCCGAATGTTTGGACTTTGGGTACTTGCTTTGAAGAAGTGGGATTTACTTACGAAAGCTTGCATATTGTGTGATTTCTTAATTTTTTATTAGTGGCCTATAAAAGTATCACCTATTCTTGCATTTGCCTTCTTACTGAGAAATCCAAAGTGTTGAATGGAGGATGTGGGTTCATACTCTATGGTAAATGGAAGCTGCTGATTGAGTTTTTGTTTCTTAGTTACATCTGAATACTTTATTCCAATGAATTTGAAGCAGCATATATGGATCTTGCCTATCCCAGTTCATTTTGAGATCAACACTATAACAGAAATAGACTGAGACAGCATGATTGTTGTTATGTGCCATTAAGTCACCTTTGACTTATTAAATCACTTCATCTCATATTTGTTCTTCCTTTTTTCTTGCTGCCTTCAGGTTTTCGTAGCATTAATGCTTTTTCCAGTGAGTCTTCTCATGATGTGCCCAAAGCATAAAAGCCTCAGTTTCATAATTTTTGCATCTAGAGAGAGCTGAGACTCCATTGGATGATTCAAATCAGGCCTGAATTCTAGAAGCAAAAATTGCAAATCTGAGGCTGTTCTACTTTGCGTGCAGGTTTCCTTTCAGTTCCAAAGAGAGCCATTTTTGGTGAGAGGCAATTCTAGAGATCATGACTACCTTCTCAATTATAGGAAAGAATGATAAAACTTTTTTTCTGGAGTGCATGTTGTCTTCCCCTGGTTCAGTTATGGCTTTGATTTCATGGCACATAAAGATAGCTTTCCTATATCTTTTATTAGCTAGAGAAGACACGTAGGGAAGAGGACAGAATCTGTGCTCTATGTTACCCACTTGCAGCTCCAATGCGGAATGTGTTCAAAGCTGTGTATTCAAAGGCTCCATTGCATTTCAGAACAAATGTTTCTGACATCTAGGTCAGAGAGTGATATCCAGTTAGAATCCTGAGAACATAATGTTACATGACTTAAAAAAAAGTTATCAAAAGCTTTTAGTCGGTTGAAAGGACATAGCATTTTCAAAGTTGAGATCTGCAGAATCTAAACCCGCAGTCATTTGGTGTGTGTGTGTGTGTTGCAGTAAGCAATGTACAGCTTTGTATAAAAATAAGCATCCAATCATATGGTCTAATATGCTAGAGGGCTACTGTTTTTCTTAGTAGCAAGAAAGGCAGAAATGTGACAGAGTTTGCTTCTATTTGCCATTTAGTTGTAGGGGGGGGGCAGCTGTTGTTTTTCATTTGCTTGGCAGCTGTAAAAACAGAGCTGTTGTTGAGAAGGAAGGTGGCAACTCAACAACAAATGGCAATGATGAACAATTTTGAGGCGGGTGTATAATAGGTTTGATTTAGAGAAATAATACAAATGGAAGTGTAGCCATTTCTTCATCAATAAAACCCCATATAGCCTTAGTATCTCATTTATTAAAATAGAATAATAGAATAATTGAATTGGAAGGGGCCTATAAGGCCATTGAGTCCAATCCCCTTCTCAATAATTAATGTTACTTAGAAATACTGGTTTTAAACATGTCTTCTGATCTTATTAGTTCCTAAAAGCTGACTATCCATACCAATTATAGTTCCTGTTTTAATCATAATTCTTTGGAGAGGTTTGTGAAAGATATGCAAGAATTCCAGAATTCTTAAGTGGTTCCTGAACTCTGCTTCCATTGCTAAATTTAAACCTTCTTGGCATTCGTGTGATAAATAATCCAAGGAATTCTTTGTCACAGCATCAGACAATTGTTTCTGGTTTGTTCTTAGTTGTTTTAAAGTTGCATAGTCTTCCTTCTGTGCATGATGTTCATGAACCACTATTTGATTTCTTTGAAAATTCTTCTAGTTCAGAAGGCAATAGCTGCCAACTTTGCAACCTTTGGCTGTAATGTATAGAATGCTGGCTAGATTCACCATTTGGCATCACTACAAGCTTATTCTCAGAAACAGTGCAGGAAATTCACAGTAAAGAGATGAAGTACCAGAGAATTGGTGACAGAATAAAGAAGGGAGCAGGCTATTGATAGTACCTCATATTTTCCATGCAAATGAAAGGCAAGCTGCAGTCCTCATGATCTGGAAGTGTACCAGTAGTGAAAAGTCTTATTAATCACAATTTACAAAATCTCGGAACTAGTTACAATATACTAGATAAAATCCTGTTGCTTAATACGGTAATTCTCAGCTAGAGTAGGCACATGGAATCAGTGGGAATTTGGTAAATTATCTCCTCCGCAAGTTCCATTCTAGTTTCAACTGAGTACTTTCAGCAACAGGATTTCAGCCAGTATGTTTCAGCTGATCTTTTTGGTTTTACAAAATGTGATACTGATATTTGTTAAATGTAATTTTCACACTGAGTGTTGTGAAATGCTAATTTTGATATACATTTTGTACTTATAGCAATAAGGAAAATCCTAACTCTAGGAATAATCTACATTATGGGAAATTCTTTTTTTAAAAAAAACTTTTAATCTTTATTGCATTTAAAAAAGAAATTATAAAAATAAGTAAATAATTATCACAATATTAGCACATAACCAAAATAACTTTCTATTATCTCTTTCGCAAAACAGTAAGTCTTTAACATTTTTACTTCCTTATTTTCCACCAAACATTTATTTTCTTCGCAATCTTAATAATACCTTTCTTAATTCTTATTTTATATCCATATTAACAATCTGCTTTACTTTGTTTTTACTTCTGTTGAGAGCAGTTCTGCTTCTAATTTAAGCCTAAGTCACTTGGTACAGGTTTGGAATCTTTCTTCCATTTCTCTTTAAGATAATTCTTTACTTTCCCCCATTGGGATTCGTGCTCCGTTCTACTCTTTCCTTTCAATGAGTCTGTTAGTTTGTCCATTAATATTAGTTCCTGTAATTTTATTAAACAGTCCTCCACCGAAGGTTCCTCCTTGTCTTTCCATTGTTTTGCCACTTGAATTCTAGCTGTGCCTAATATGTATAAACAAATTTTTGTCTCTTGTCTTGAGTTTAGCTTTACCATATTGAACAAAGAAGTTTTATTTATTTATTTATTTTATTAGATTTATACCCTGCCCATCTAGACAGATAGTTTCAGGTTTCATCTCCATTTTTATTTTTAAATCTATGGTGATTATTTTTTCTATTTCTTTCCAAAATTTCCTAATAAATTTGCAACCCCACCACATATGATATAGTGTTCCGTTTACTGTCTTACATCTCCAACATTTATCTTTCTCCTTTTTCTTCACCTTTGCCAATTTCTCTGGTGTCATATACCATCTATATAATATTTTCATATAATTTTCTTTCAAATCTGTACTTATTAATAGTTTTTGGTTATCATTTCATGCTCTAAACCAATCCTCTGTTTGAATTGTTCTACCTAATTCTTGCATCCATTTTATCATATTTTCTTTAATTACTTCCTGTTCCATATTTCTTTCCAATATTAGTTTATACAACTTTGCAATTTGGTGATTTTCTTTTCCCCATATTATCTTGTCTAGTTCTGTAGGTTCTTTAACCAATCCTATTAATTTATTATCCATTTTCATTCTTTCTGATAGCTGTCTGTGTGGAAACCACTGGTATATTATTCCTACTTGATTCATTTCTTGTCTTGTTCTTAATCTTAGTTGTCCATCATCTTCCTCTATGAGTAGATCTTTATATGTTAACCATTTATCATTCTTCATGTCAATTTCCTTTGAGAGATCTTCATGGGGGGACATCCACATTGGAATCCCACAATAAAATTTCCCTTTATATTTTTTCATACTCTTATTAATGCTTTTCTTATTATATTATTATCAAAAGCTTTGTTCACTTTCTTTTTTCCATACCATAAGTATGTGTCAAGTCCATATTTTAAATCTTTGCTTTCTAGTATTAATATTTTTTCATCCTCCAGTCTTATCCACTCTCTTAACCATTGTAGTGCTGCCGCCTCATAATATAATTGGAGGTTTGGGAGACCCCATCCTCCTCTCTTCTTGTCGTCTTGCAAGTATTTAAATTTTATTCTTGGTTTTCTCCCCTGCCAAATAAAATTTGAGAGTTGTTTTCTCCACAAATGAAATGGTTTGTTATTTATTATAATCGGGATATTCTGAAATAGGTATACGAATATAGGTAATACCATCATTTTGATAATTGCTATTCTGCCCATCAATGAGATGTTTAAGTGTTTCCATCTCTCTAAATTTTTCTTAATTTCTTTCCCTTTCTTCTCATAATTTTGTTCAAATAAGTCCTTTGTCTTTTTAGTTATTGTTATACCCAGGTATCTTACTTTATTCGCTACTTTATAACCTGTCTTAATTTCTAATTCTTTCTCTTCTTTTCCTGTCATATTTTTTCTCAGTATATTAGTTTTTCCTTCATTTATAATTAAACCTGCTCGTTCTCCAAAGTCACTGATTATTTCTTTAAGTTTCATAATAGTACATGATGGGAAATTCTTTTGATCATATTTTCTTCTTTTAAAAACTTCTGGCGATGGAACAAGCAACTATAAGTGGAACAGAGACTGCAGTATGCAGTCTCTGTTCTAGAGCATTCTAATCCTTTACCCACACTGCATCTCTGATCAAATGGCCTGTCCTCAAAGTTCCTTTTAGCCACGGAGGGAAGAAAACAGAGGTCTCTCTTGGCTTTTAAGACAAGAAATTTATGTCGGCAGATACAGTCAGGGTGAAGTAATTTGAGATTTTACATATAAAGTACTACCTCATACTTATTTCCTTGATGGATGTCTAGATTAAATATAGTAGATTGCTGCAGATAAACTCACATAAATTAATAACTGACTTGATTTTTACTTTTAGTTTATGCCCTTATTTCCAATTATAAGAATGTATATGCTTGTTCTCACAGTAAAAAAAAAAGTTTCATTCTATATCTCATGGGGGGGGGGGGAATCCTTTGCCTAGTAACTACAACCAGTGTTGTGCAAACATGTTTATTTCACTAAAGCTTTGAGGAGTTATGAACAGTATCTCAAGCAATTCCTCAGATAAGAGATTCTGAAGAGGAATTCCACTGAAAGTCTTTTAGAATAGTTTGATTGACAGCTACCTTCATATTACTGAGTCTTTTTTATGGAAGGTGACCTTGCAGTTGCTCTAGAGTTAGGAAAAGATTGCCTCTATGTAGTATGTTTGGTTTTCATTGTGTGCTGAAACCTCCAGATCAGTCTAGTATCTATTCAGTTTATCAAGATTATGGGTGTTGCAGGTTCATCCTAATTGCTTCTTGCTTCTGCTGCTTATATACATTTCCCAATTTGTAACTATTACAATATTTTTTACTAAAACATAATTATATGCTTATATATCTGAAAATGTATTTTCAGTAAGTTTTATTTAATATTCAGATTTTGTCTGAGCTTGGAGTTTATTGTGCATTGTATCAAGTGACAAATGAGAATTGGTTTCCTCACTTGCTGCTTCACAAATATAGTATGAATGTCGCTATTGTATTCATTGCCTCCTTCCTCACCCACCCACCCCTGCCAACACACTCTTGTTGTGCAGTTCGTCACCCACATGTCACAGCATTGATGCTGTGCTCAGCACAGGATGCAGCTTGGTGTTATTCTGAAGAAGACATCCACTATCTCTTACTTCTTGACAATTCAGTATTCTAAATTGGCATATACCAGAAGCCTTTCCTTTTTCCACAGCATTAATACAGTTGAAACTGCTGATCAGGTGTCTGGACAAATGCCCCAATGGGTAACAGATTTTTCTAAATGCTTGTAGAATGGGAATAACTATAATGAATACATATTAGGTGAATATGAGCTGCAAAATGGCTGTATGGGTTTATCAGATAAATTTAAATTAACTTCAGATGTTTATTATAGAGTAAACAGAGGGTTTCTGCCTGCAGGCTGCAATCCTGTAATCATTCTGGAAATAACACAATTCAATCAAGGCACTTAATTCCAAGTAGCTATGAGTACAATTGCACTGTTAGTGTTACCTGGACAGTAGTGTTTAAGATATGTTGTAAAACAGCACCATAGTTTGTGCTATTTGCATGTGGTGTCTGAAAAACCAATGAAATATACTAACATAATTTCTACTTTGAAATGCAAAGTTCCTTCAGGGAGTTGAAAAAGGCATTTAAAAGTTCAAAAAAGTATTTTGGCATAGTTTGCTAGGCAAATGCGGAATCAAATAAACATAAAACCTGTCTGAACTGTAATTACTCTAGCTTTGTCCTAGGTTCAACATGTGCCACCAAACAGGTTAAGAGAGAGGGCCTATTTGTTGTTTTCCATCTCATGCTGTTTCAGAATGTCTCTTTAACCTCCTCAAGCAACTTTTAGGAGGCACAGGACTTGTAGTGGGAAGAAGGAATTGGCAAGAGTAACTGTTCCACAGCATCTTTCAGTGGCAGGAAACTGTTAAGCAGAAGTCTGGATCCAGCCCAATATGTTAACATATATTGATGCCACCTCATTCCATATTTTCCAGTAGTGTCACCCAATGGTTTCATGTAGATGTTAAAAAACATAGTGGAATGTTTGTGTGGCCTCAGAATTCAAGATGCAATTGAACTGAGCAAAATCCCCCAGTACTCATGTTAGCATCTGATCTTGAAGTGTAGTGCCATGGTGTCACTATGCTTCTAACATACAACTCAAAGTCAGTCCGTTTAGATACCATGGTTGATGATATTAAATGCTGCTGAGAGATTAAGGAGTGCCAGTAGGATTCCAATCCCCCACCTCATTCCTAACAAAGGCAATCTGTCAGAATTGCCAGGGTGTTTTTTTTCTGTTCCAAACAATGGCATGAAGCCAGATCGAAATGTACATTTGCCTAGGAAAGACCCTTTATCCTCTCTGGATGGCATCAAGGCATTTATGCTATGTTTTGAAGGGCTCACCTACCCCCTTTAAAAATATATTTTCACTAGGGTGTGCAAGTAGTGAAAGATATTTTCTTGTGAAATATATTTTCACTAGAGTGGCTAAAAGCATTTTTTAAAATTTAAACCCCTTTGATGCCTTTACAAAAACCCACAGTAACAACCTATGCAGTACATATGTTTTTACATGCAATCAAGTCAGAACCAATTTATAGTGATCCTGATAGGGCTTTTAGGATAAGTGAGATATTTAAGGAGTGGTTTACCAGTTCTATCTCCCCACTGAGTTTCCATGCACTGGATGGGAATTTAACTAGATAGCTCAGTGAGTTAGGTATCTGACTGTAGAATCAGAGTTTGGGAGTTCGGTTCTCTGCTGTGCATTTCTGAAGAGCCAGCCTATGTGGCCTTGGGCAAGCTCCACAGTCCCAGGGCATCCCGAGAAGAAGAGAATCACAAACCACTTCTGAGTACTCTCCATCTAGAAAGGGTCACCATAAGTCAAAATTGACTGGATGGTACACAATTATTATTATTTACCAGTTCCACCTCCTCATTAAGTTTCCATGGCATAGCTGGGATTCAAAACCAGGTCTCCTGAGTTCTAGTCCATCACTCTTATCAATTACACCACACTGGGTACCCCATGCAGTATACAGTATAACCACTGCATTAGTTAAATAAATTATTTGAACTGCAGAGCTGGAAGAGACCCTATAAAATGGCCCTTTTCCCTACTGAGATTGCCCACTGATAACCTTTTCCAAGGGTGCATGGCTGCTTCTTTTAAGGAAGCATTAATTTGCTCTGAGATCTACACAGCACTCCCAGCTGGTTGTTACTAGACAATAGGGAAGTGATCAGGAATCCATTTGGTTGGTCACATACTTCAAGCATTCTTCCAATTTTTTCCATCCATACCAACTGCAATTGATTCCACAGGACAAGACTAGATGGAGGTGTAGACATTTCCTCTGCAACAGTTTCAGTGACAGTATGGAGTTCACAGCTGTTGGTGACTTTATCCCTGAAGTGCCTTCAAGTTTATCATAGGCCACTGAGGATTCTGCTATGTTCTCACCCACTTCAGATTTGAAAAAAAAAACCCTCAGAAAAGCTGTGCCAGGTAGTCTCCCCTACCCAGCCTAGCATATGCAGATGATCCTGTTTTTTATTTCGATTCCGTGATGAACTTTTGTTTCTTTTGCCATTCATAAAGTCTAGAATTGCAGAATTGTACTGTTTTGATCTGATTAGAATGTGTATATTTTTCTCAGTCATTTAGTCACCATTTTTATTCACTCAGTTATTAATTCAGGATGCTGCCGATCCACCAGCTATGGGTTGATTGAACAGAGTGTATACAGAAACCCTATGGGCTGTCTTTCAGCAAGAAATGGCACAGTGGTTTGTAAATGTTGTTCCACTGGCCTTGTTCAATAAGAGTGAGAAGAATACATGGATACAACAAGAGTATTAGGTCTCTGAACCAAAACCACAAATGTACAAATCATGGTTTACAAAACCCCCATAAATTCAGAGATCAGCCATAATTTACAGTATAGATTTCACTGTCAATCATTTCTAGATTGAAACATCTCACAAATTTTATATTTGTGTTTTTCAGTTAGTGAACTATCTGCTTGCTGCTTATGAACATGGCAGGGTAGACCTATGTTGCTAACTATTTTCTACTAATCTTTTTTTTCTGGAAATATACTATTTTTAAAAAGCAATAGTCTTTTTGAGAAACTTAGAAGTCATCAAACCAATCATAAAAGCTCAGACAGAAGTATACTTTTAGATGATGATGGTAAAGAAGGTATGATTTTAAAAGCAAAATTACCATCTTTCTAATGTCTGACTTCATAATTGTTTATTGGTGAGCCAACCTGGAGTGTCCAGGAGATTATAGTAACAGAATGTGCATCAGGTAGTGATGGTGGTGGGATATCCTGGTGTTGGGGCACCACCAATTTAGTTCTGTCTAGTCTTCTTCAAGATTATGAAAGCAGACATTTATGAGTTTTTCAAACTATTTAAACTTTTCCTAGACAAAGAATTTATTTATCTGAAGCACCAAACATACTTCCTAGGATGACAGTTATAATGAGCGGTTATGCTGGATTTCTAACAGTCACAATACTTTAAAGACTCATAGCTGTGCTGTTAATTCAGGAAGAATCTAATGAGAACAGCAATGTTTGCTCTCCATGCCTTTCAAATTTTGAAATAACCTGACATTTTTCTTAATCTCCAGCATAGGAATAATCCAGTTAATGTAGTAGAAATCACTAGAACATCACACAAAAGTTTGCATGACATATTTGATATAATCAGATGTCTTTTACAGGTAGACTGCTAACTAGAAACCATTATGATTTAAACAAACCTGAATGTGTTGTTGTTTCGATGTATTTCAGATTATGCAAATAACTTATAAACTCATGCACTTACAACATAAGACATGTTTTCTGGGTTACTACAGCTAAAATTCCTTAGTAATCCAAATAATCATTGAAATGGGAACCTCATATTCAAGATCCATGCCTACTACCGTCTTTTTTATTTTTAAATATTGATCAGTTCAGAGAATTAAGCTAAATATATGTAAAGAAAGTTGACTCCAGGTTTAATGACCATATATCTGAGATTTCAAACTCATTGGCTGAAGTCCTGTTGCACAACTCTGTGACATCATTAAGAGCAAATTGCTGATTAAAGGCTTTGGCAGTTTCAGGGTGCACACTGCTTTGTCAGAATATATAGGAGTTGTGTGCTCCTGCAAATCATGCATAGTCAGTGGCAATTTGCCACTGATGATATCATCCCCATTGTTCATGCAAAGCTGCACAACAGGATTCCAGCCATTGTGTAGAATGACCTCTAGATATTGTAACTTAAATCAGTGCCTTGAAACTCTCATAAATTGTTTACTTCAAAGAATTTGACAGAGGCATTTTTTCCATACTTAGATCAGGTGAACTAATTAACACTTACTGTTAAACGGCTGTATATTTATTTATTTATTTAAAATATTTCTACCTCACCTTTCTCCTAAAAAAGGACACAAGGAGGATACATCATTAAAAAAAGACAATAATTGAAAGCTAAAAGCAGTAAGTTATTTAAAAAGAATTAAATAAACATTATATTTAAAATGTTTGATAAAAACATTACTAAAGCAGATTTAAAAACAATAAAAATACAAACCGTCCTGTTTTTAAACCCCTCTTAGACAGCTGATCACTAAGGGAAAGCATGTCTGCAGAGAAAGGTCTTCGTCTGCTTGTGGAAGGAAAGCAAAGATGGGGCCATCCTGGCCTCCTGTGGAAGGGAGTTCCAGAGTCTTGGAGCAGTGATAGAGAAGGCCCTCTCCCATGTCCTCACCAAATAGACTTGTGAGGGTGGTGGGACTGAGAGAAAGGCCACCACCAATTATCTTAACATCCAGGCAGGCTCAGAGAGAGAGAGAGAGAGTGAGAGAGAGAGATGGTTTTTGAGATAGCTTGGACCCAAGCCATTTAGGGTTTAGATTAGGACCACTACTTTGAATTGTGCCCAGAAACAGATTGGCAGCCAGTGTAGCTGCTGTAACAGGGTGGTTATGTGGTCCTTGTAACCAGCTCTAGTTAACAATCTGGCAGCCACATATTGGACCTGTTGAAGTTTCTAAGCATTTCCCAAAGTGAGCCCCATATAGAGTGCATTACATTAATCCAGCCAGAATGTAAGTAAGGCGTGTGTCAATGTAGCCATCTCAGAACCCCCCAGAAACAAGCACAGCTGGCATACTAATTTTAACTGTGCAAATGCACTCATGGCCACTGTGAAAACGTGGTCATCCAGGCTCAGACAAATCCAGGAGCACCCCCAAGCTGCATACCTGTATTTTCAGAGGGAGCATAATTCCATTTGGCACAGGCTGGATCCCTATTCCTTTATCTACCTTTCAGCTGACCAGGAACACGCTCTCTGTCTTGTCTAAATTAAGTTTTAGTTTATTCACACTAATCCAATTCATTACTGACACCAGATACTCATCTAGAATTGAAATAGCTTTCTTGGATTTAGATGGAAAGGAGAGATAGAGTTGGGTGTCATCTGCATATTGATGACACTGAACCCCAAAACTCTGGACAAGCTCTCCCAGAAGTTTCATGTAGATATTAAATAGCATAGAGGACAAAACAGAATCCTGAGGAACCCCACAGTCCAACGGCTAGGGTGTTGAACAGGAGTCCCCCAGCACCACCTTCTGAATTTTCCCCACACTATTTTACTCATCCTTTATGGCATGGCTATGTGTATGTTTGTGAACCTATATGGAAAGGTGTACAGTTGTTTGTTTGAAAATAGTTACAATTATATAGTAAAATAGCAGTACCTCTGTGTGGCTTTGGTGGTTAGGCATTTCATCTCAAAACATGGAAACTTTACATTTGCTGTGTATATGTATTTTATTGCATTATAAAAGAAGGTTCAATGTCTCTTTGGAAACAATATCTAGTTAAACTTTCTGTTTCTTTTTCTAGGTGTTCAAGATGAATCTTGAAAAACTCAGCAAACCTGAACTATTGACACTCTTTAGCATTCTTGAAGGTGAATTAGAAGCCAGGGATCTTGTCATAGAAGCCCTAAAGGTAAGCTGTAAATAGTGGTCGAACTGAAGAGCCACAGTGCTGCTGCTGCTGCTCAAAGATGCATAGTTAACATGACAGTGGATGGCTGTTAAACAGTTTAGGGTTTTTTAGCAACATTACACACAGTTTTGCTGTATAATCATCTGTACCTTGGCATTTGATGTCAGAGTTAATGGCAACAAACTTCTGTGTTTGAATACCTTGATATCAGAAGTGCTCTGCCTTCACCATAGCATAATATTGAAACTTGAACTTCTTGTCTCGCTGGCTTGTATCAGCATGTTTCTGCAAGAGATGATCTGGTGAACATCAGCCATAATAATCTCAACAAGCAGGAGTAGCAACATACTGTAACCTTTTCTTCTGCATTCATAAGAAGCCTCATTAGCTCATGTCAGTCTTATTCTAGGCCTTAGATGATTATTGTATATAACATATGCAATGTGGAAATTTGTTGCTATGGCACACATTTTCACTTAATCCTAAACTCTAAATCTTGGCTGAAATCCTGTTGCTTTGTTATGCAGGAGGAAGGTAAACATTGTAACATGCAACACTGTTGTATGGGTTTTGAGTGGTTAGGTACACAGGTTGCTGCATGGCCTCTCCTCAGGTGATAAATGTTTATGTTCCCTCCCATTTGTTGTAATTTTTTTTAAAGAAACAGATTTGGAAATGCACAAATCTGGGGACAGATGAGATCAGAATGTTTCTAAGGTGAAAAGGATAGGTCTGATCTGATTTATATGCCCTTTATTTGAGTACAGAGCAGGTGGGTGCATTCCTGCACATTCTCACCTCTTGTTTATTTTTTCCTAAGCTAAAAAACTTCACATATGGTTTAATGACCCGAACAGTATTCAAAGCAGGCTTTCACCATAGATTTATGTGGAGGTATTACAGCATTGGCGATTTTAGCCTTCATTCCTTTCCTAATAATTTTCTAATAGTTCTCCACTTAAGGTTTCCTTTTTCAGACCAGCTGCATGCTCAGGGTTTGAAAATTTTTTAGAATGTCTCACCAGTCAGTCAAAAATTTCACCAGTCAGCATGACCGGACTATAGCCTTGCAATTTATGTTAACAGATTTAAACTAGGCATTTGTTCAATTTTATTTCTACGTAACAATGCGTACAAACCCAAAATAAATTGTATTACGTACACGGTATTCGCCTATGTCTTCTTAGTAGTAAATGCACTGCTGTCAGAGGTGTTGCACTTGTGTCCTTGAACATGCCTGGTAGTTTTAGCACTGAAGTACCATTTATTGATGGCTTTAGTAGGGTTAAAGTGTGGTAGTGGATGTCCATTTAGATTCACCATCATAAGGTCATCTAAGCTTTCAGTCTCTAAACACGATCTGAATTTATTTTTGATCAGATTCATCTGGCTGAAACCCCTTTCACAGCTAACTGTAGAAACTAGTAGAACAGAGGCAATTTTAAGGAGCTTTGGAAGAACAGGAAACCTACCCCATGGTGGTTAATCTACCCTCAGACTTGGGTTGCTTTATTACCTGCGTGCCTGTGGGGTCATGAAGCTTGTATTTTGAATGCCTTTCTTTTGAATGTCTCCAGCAAAAATAAAACTGAAAGCAAAAGCGCCTGGTCTCTTAAGGAGCCACGGTTCCCTCCCACCCCAGGATGTGTCCTCGTTCGGTTGAAATTGGGAGAAGGGAATTTCCATATTCTCCAGCATGGGACTACTCTACATTCTCCTGCAGAGCTATATCTCTATGTGCCACTCAAACTCTCTTCTCGTGAGAAGAGGGCAGTTTTCCTTTTGCAATGGGAGGGGGAAGGGGAGGACTGCTGGATTAGAGAGAGAGAGACAGTCGGAGGGGAAGGAGGCAGGCAGGGAGGGAGCTGTGACTCGTCAAGCAGCATTTTTCACTCGCTACAGACGAGTGGACGAGTGCATTTTTCAAACCCTGTTCATGCTGAATTGACCTGTCCATTCCAACCTGAAGATCTTTTCATAGATTTTTAACTTTTTTTGTTCCAATGTACATTATTTTACCCCTTCACGGATTGCTACCTTGTCGTGGCGAAGGGGCTTGAGTAATTCAGAGAAGCTATGGGCTATGCCGTGCAGGGACACCCAAGATGGACAGGTCATAGTGGAGAGTTCTGACAAAACGCGATCCACCTGGAGCAGGAACTGGCGAGCCACTCCAGTATCTTTGCCAAGAAAACTCCATGGACAGAAACAAAAGGCTAAAAGATATGACGCTGGAAGATGAGCCCCTCAGCTCAGAAGGCGTCCAACATGCTACTGAGGAAGAGCGGAGGACAAGGACAAGTAGCTCCAGAGCTAATGACGAATTCTATGAAGACTTACAACACCTTCTAGAACTGACACCAAAGAAAGATGTTCTTCTCATTATAGGGGATTGGAATGCTAAAGTAGGGAGTCAAGAGATAAAAGGAACAACAGGTAAGTTTGGCCTTGGAGTTCAAAACGAAGCAGGGCAAAGGCTAATAGAGTTTTGTCAAGAGAACAAGCTGATCATCACAAACACTCATTTTCAACAACACAAGAGGTGACTCTACACATGGACATCACCAGATGGGCAATACCGAAATCAGATTGATTATGTTCTCTGCAGCCAAAGATGGAGAAGCTCTATACTGTCAGCAAAAACAAGACCTGGAGCTGATTGTGGCTCTGATCATCAGCTTCTTATAGCAAAACTCAAGCTTAAACTGAAGAAAGTAGGAAAAACCACTGGGCTAGTCAGGTATAATCTAAACCAAATCCCTTATGAATACACAGTGGAAGTGAAGAACAGATTTGTTCTTCACTTCCACTAGATTTGGTGGACAGAGTGCCTGAAGAACTATGGATGGAGGCTCGTAACATTGTACAGGAGGCAGCAACAAAAACCATCCCAAAGAAAAGGAAATGCAAGAAAGCAAAGTGGCTGTCCAACGAGGCCTTACAAATAGCAGAGAAGAGAAGGAAAACAAAATGCAAGGGAGATAGAGAAAGTTACAGAAAATTGAATGCAGACTTCCAAAGAATAGCAAGGAGAGACAAGAGGGCCTTCTTAAATGAACAGTGCAAATAAATAGAGGAAAATAATAGAAAGGGTAAAACCAGAGATCTGTTCAAGAAAATTGGAGATATTAAAGGAACCTTTTGTGCAAAGATGGACATGATAAAGGACAAAAATGGTAGGGACCTCACAGAAGCAGAAGACATCAAGAAGAGGTGGCAAGAATACACAGAGGAATTATACCAGAAAGATCTGGATGTCCCGGACAACCCAGATAGTGTGGTTACTGACCTTGAGCCAGACATCCTGGAGAGTGAAGTCAAGTGGGCCTTAGAAAGCATAGCTAACAACAAGGCCAGTGGAGGTGATGGCATTCCAGTTGAACTATTTAAAATCTTAAAAGATGACGCTGTTAAGGTGCTACACTCAATATGCCAGCAAGTTTGGAAAACTCAGCAGTGGCCAGAGGATTGGAAAAGATCAGTCTACATCCCAATCCCAAAGAAGGGCAGTGCCAAAGAATGCTCCAACTACTGTACAATGGCACTCATTTCACACGCTAGCAAGGTTATGCTCAAAATCCTACAAGGTAGGCTTTCTCGAAGGCTTTCATGGCTGGGATCCAGTGGTGGTTGTGAGTTTTTCAAGCTGTTTGGCCGTGTTCTGGAGGCTTTTCTTCCTAACGTTTCACCAGTCTCTGTTGCTGGCATCTTCAGAGGACAGGAGCTAGAATTCTGTCTGTGTTCTGGTCTACTGTAGTGTGTAGGACTGTTGAGTATTTGTAGCTGTGGGATAAGGGTTTTTTGTTCTATTCAGGAGATTGGGTGTTTCCTGTCATCAGGGTGTTTTTTGTTATGGTTGTTTTGTTGTGATAAGGGGGAGATGATCTGTCACTGTGATTGATGGGTGTTGTTGGCTGATCTTTTGTGTGCAGTGATCACCAGTCCTTGTGGCTGGGTAGAGTTCATTGACCTTTTGCAGGCTGTATATTTCAGTGCTGGGAGCCAGGGTTTGTTGATTTTTAGACTTTCTTCTTTTTTGTTGAAGCTGTGCTGGTGTTTGTGGATTTCAGTGGCTTCCCTGTGTAGTCTAACATAATGATTGCTGGTGTTGTCCAGTACTTCTGTCTCTTGAAATAGAATTTCTTGTCCAGCTTGTTTCAGGGTGTGTTCAACTACTGCCGATTTTTCCGGTTATTTTAGTCTGCAGTGTCTTTCGTGCGCTTTCAAAGAAGAAAGTCCAAAACAGCCCAAAAAACCCACAACAGCCATTGTGGAGAGAGACTTAGAAAAATCCTTTTGAAACTCTTAAGTAAACAATGCCAACTGGATTGTCACTGTTTGCATACTTGTTGATGCTAGGCTACTTCATGCTGAGATCTTTTGAGACTTAGCTTTTGGAACATTTTGCCTGAAGCCTTATGAAATCACAACAGAGATAAGCCATTTGGAGGTTTTTGTATGGGTAAACAAGTCTCTTATTTCTCCCTTTGAATTGTTGTGGCTCTCCACTTGTTTGGATTTGTGTTTAGAACACTCACTGATTGTGAGATCAGATCAAAACACATATTGAGAAAGTAGATGACAGGTCTGGTTTAAAAAGAAAAAAAACTAGTGAAGGATAGGAACAAAGCTCAAAAGCTGCACATCAGATTTCATCTTTGAAGTGTGTCCTGCTGTTTGCTACAAGTAATTTGAGACTCTCCACACCCTATCCCTGTTCACATATCACCATTACCTTTACTGACCAAATTGTCATAGTCTGACAATTGAGATGCTAGGCATTTAGTGGTGAATAGTGCTTGGAAATAAATGGGGCTGTGTATTGGTGGTGGAGAGCCTTGCAGGGAAACATGGATGCATTAACAAGGCAGAAATCATAAAAGGAAAAATGAATGTTCTGTTGCTTCTTCTTTCAACTCTTTCTGCTTTCTCTCCTTAAAATAGATCAAAGGTGGAATCTTAGGCCTTGGAATTGAATCTGGACTCTCCAATATCACAGTTTTGCTGTTTCAGACACTCCAGAAACCCATACTCTCTTTACCATAATACCCTTGTTTTTTGGTTTTGAGATTTTGAACAGTATTTGTGTGGTTGCTTTGTTTATTACATTTTGAAAAACCAGGCTTCTTAAGGCTTATTTACTGGCAGCAAGAAATGTGCTCAGAATGTGGTCCTGCCATTTTTCTCTTGACCTAACCCACCATTGGAATGAAGCCCCTGAAAATTTTCTGAACACCCCATCCTTGAAATAGATCATTATGTGCTACTCTTGGCTACATATGATGATAAAGAATACAGCTCTTTGACTTGCACCTGACCTTTTTCTTCAGGTAAATTGAAAGGGGGACAGATATGTTGACTCGCATCTTGAAGAGAAGAGCAAAGGATTTATCCTTTTGGAAAAAAAGCTAAAGACCCATCTCTTCAGGCAGGCTTTTAACAGTTATAACTCAATCCCTGAACCCCATTTTATCAGATACAGTGGTGCCTCGACTTACGACCATAATCCGTTCCAGAAGATGGGCGTAACTCGAAATGGTCGTAAGTCGAAGCACCATTTCCCATAGGAATTCATTGAAACCCCATTAATCCGTTCCGGCTGGAAAAAAAAATACCAAAAAAATAATAAAATAAAAATAAAACACTGCAAGCCCCATAGGAACGCGCTGGGGCCGAAAAACAAACACACCAAAACAAGAAAAAAACACAGCCAGCCCCAGCGGAATGTTATGGGGCTGGGGAAAAAAACCTCAACCCCCCCACACACACAGCCAGCCCCAGCGGAACGCCATGGGGCTGGGGGAAAAAACCCACAACCCCCCCACACATCCAGCCCCAGCGGAACGCTATGGGACTGGGGAAAAAAAACACAAAACCCCCACACACACACACAGCCAGCCCCAGCGGAATGCCATGGGGCTGGGGGAAAAAAACACCACACACACACATACACACACAGCCCGAAAGCGATGGGGCTGGGGAAAAAAACACACCAAAACACAAAAAACATCACAGCACAGAAACAACCCCCCCCCCAAACCCAAACCCACCCTGCAAAACAAAGTAAATGTACTTACTCAGGAGCAGAAAGCAGCTCCAGGCAGTCCCAAGCCTCCTCCGACCACTCACTCTAACCGTTGGGGCGAAAGAGCTACAAAGAAGCAGCCTCTTCACCTACCAACAGTTAGCAAATTTAAATCCCCCCCCTTTTTTTTCCCCTGCCTTTTTCCTGTCGCAACTCGAAGCTCTGGCCACAAGTCGAAGCAAAATTCTGCGGCCGGAGCTGGTCGCAACTCGAAATGGTCATAAGTCGGGACGTTCGTAAATCGAGGCACCACTGTAATTTTAATCTTTTTCATGTTTTAATCTTTTATTTTAATCCATATATTTTTTAATTTATCTTTTAATATTTAACATTGTTTTTAATTGTGTGAATTTTAATGTTGTGAGCCGCTTTGGGTCCCCTTGTTGGGAGAAATACGGCATATAAATAAATAAAAATAAATAAATAAATAAATAAATAAAATTCTCCTTTCCACTTTCAGGAAAAACAAGTATTGTATTCCTATCCTTCACTAGATGTAGAAAAATGAAAGTTGAGCCCCTCTCCCCTATAGACATGCATACCTTAAAACCAGACTAGTAATAATAAAAAAGAACAGTGAAAATGCTGTCATAGCTCTTTCTCTTTGAAGAAATTCTGATTTGAATTCTGGCGTTTTGATTTTTGTGCACTATGGTTATAAACTGGTTTCATTTCTGCTAAATGTACAGTACTTCCTAAGCTGACAATTATTTCTTCTTCTGCTTCTCTCTCTTGCCTTAAAAAAGCAAATCTATATTCCCATTTCACCAGGCTTCTTCCCTTTTACAGTTTCTCTTGCTTTGCCACATCATTAACACTTCTGAGAGATGAACCTACACAACATCTAAATATATTGAAGATTTTACTAGAACAGTGTAATCTTTTGGATGGCATATTCTTTAGCTTTCTATTTGTAACCTGTTGTGGGGACTTCCAAATTCAGCAATAATTCCACAGCCAGCCACAAGTGTATTAGTCATTATCAGGATCTGTGCCAAAATATTTGTTAATCCCAGATGACACTAGTTTGTATATACCAAAAAAGTGTCCGTGCAAGAACATTTCCTTCCACTCCTTGTTCTCAGATCTTATAAGATGTGGGATGATTGGATGCAGCAGGAATGGGAATCAAACAGAGGCAGAACACAGGCTCTTTGTTTGGTGAGTTTGATGGCATCTTTACTGATAAAAGAAAAAGAGCGGCTCTTAACAGTAGGATGCTATTTTTTGCCATCTTTCCGATATACGGTAGTTACATCATCAGACCAGCTTAAATAGTAGAACTGGCAAACTGCTTTCTTCTGTGGCTAATTGTAGGGTTGCTGTTGAGTAATTGTTTGGCTCAATTTAAATTCAAACTCAGTTTGCTTATTAGCTTATTCCATTTTTTGAAGGGATTCTTCTAT
This sequence comes from Intellagama lesueurii, assembly GCA_037013535.1. Classification (NCBI taxonomy): domain Eukaryota; kingdom Metazoa; phylum Chordata; class Lepidosauria; order Squamata; family Agamidae; genus Intellagama; species Intellagama lesueurii. Next base: position 200,677,755 of record JBAJHW010000004.1, read on the forward strand.
CACTGAATTTAATTAGCATTTGCTCATAAGATAAATCCTTTACTAAGAAATGAAAAGAATCCTTGCAGGAACAGCAGCCTGAAGTGCAAACCCTGGCTAACTGAGCCTCTGCTGCCACTCCATTGGGGCCTTCCACTGCAATCAGCAGCATTTCCTTGTCCTCTATCACTCTTCCCCAACATCACAGCAGTCACAACTATAGCAGCCTCCCTTTGCTTCTACTCCACATCCCACCCTGGTTGTCCTGCTCCTTGCCCTTGCCAAGGCCCAGGTCCATGAACCTAACGTGAACCACCCCCAACAGCCTGTGTTGCACCAGAGCCCCTGCCGCCACCACAATAGCCTGAGGAACATCAGCTGAGCAAGCCTGAGAACATGGAGATGGAAGGTTCACTTGAGCCAAGTCCTCAAACCAAGCCCCATGAAGGAGCCCTCATTGGAGGTGCAGGAGCCCTGGCACAGACTAAGGTGTATCCACCCTCCTGAAAGTGACACTGGCAGAGGAGACAACAGCAGTGACACTCACGCTAACTTTTGTTAATTCTGCACAGAAGGTAGAAATGGTAAGCCCCTGCTAAACTTTCCTTACCATGAAAACCCTATGCTGAGGGTTTTCATGTTAAGGAAAAAATGAGACAAGAGATAGTGCTGGAAGATAAGACTCCCAGATCAGAAAGCACTCAGCTACTGGTGGAGAACAAAGGACAAGTATGAATAGCTCTGTTGCTAATAAAACTGCAAGGACATCTAGTGGCTGACATGCACAGAAGTAAAAGGAAACTATGATGCTGTTTAGCACATACAATTGGAACATGGAATATGAGAAGTATGAATCCAGGTAAACTGGAAACTGTAAAGCAAGAAATGGAATATATAAACTTTGGAGCATTTGGTGTCAGTAGACTAAAGTGGACTGGAATGGTATGTTTTCAGTCAGACAACTACAAAGTGTTAGAATCTGGACATGACAAACTCAGTATTAGAGTTTCTCTAATGCTGAGACAAGACATAACACCAGCAGTTAGGGGCTATGATGCAAGATCTGACTGAATAATATCAATCAGACACCATGAAAAACTTATCAACATAACCATCATTCAAGTTTATGCTCCAGGTACTAATTCTGAAAAAGATGAAATTCAAAGCTTTTCTGCAAGCATTCAAGAGGAAATTGATCACACACCATAACAAGACATGTCTATAATCATAGATGACTAGAATGCAAAAGTAGGAAACAAAACAGAACAAAATGTTGCTAGAAAGTTTGGCCTAGGGGAATAGAAATGAAGCTGAAGAACAACTCATACAATTCTGTGAAGCCAGCAATCTGTTCATTGCAAATACATGATTCAAACAACAGAAGACAGCTGTACACGTGAACATTGCCAGATGGTGAATATAGAAACCAAACAGAGTATGTAATTGGAAGCAGGAGGTGGAGAACCTTTATTATCTGTGCTAAAAACAAAAAACAAAAACAAAAACAGATTGTGGTATTGATAATGAACTGTTAATATGCAACATTAGAATCAAGCTGAAAAAGAACACAAAAAATATTGTAGTGCCAAAATATAATTAAACAACATTTTTTATTTATTTCTAATGAATTTAAAGTCCGCATAAGGAATGGATTTGTATTACTAAACTCAATTGATTGTAAACCAGAAGAACTGTGGATTTAAACCAGAGATATTATTAGGGAAGAATGCAAAAATAAAATTCCTGTAGTAAAAAAGAAAAATCTAGATGGATGCTGGAAGAAACACTTAAAGCAAAGCAAAAGCATGCTTACTTAAAATTGTAAAGAATAGTCGAGAAGCAAAAGTTAAGGGTAACAGAAGTAGGGTCCGTACACTGAATGCAGTTTTTCAGTAGCTGTCACCACCTAGAGACAAAGAGAACAACTTCTACAAACAGTTCAAAGAAATAGAGGAGAACAACAAAAACGGGGGGGGGGGGGGGGGGAGAAGATATCTTCCAGAAGATGTAAGAAATCAAAGAGAAATTTAGGCTTAGATTAGAAATGCTGATCAGGAGAAAAAAAGTAGAAGGGGGCAACAGTATACTGAAGACCTATGCAGAAGAGATAAAAAGATGACAGATTGCTTTGAAAAGGAATCATGTAATGAAGAATCTGCAGTTCTAGAAAGTGAAATGAAAGCTGTTCTCAAAGTATTGAGAAGAAATAATTCACCAGGGATTACTGAGGTAGTGGTAGAACTATTTCAAGGCACAGATACTGACTATCAAATTCCTAACAAGAATATGCCATCAAATATGGAAAACAAAACCATAGCCCACAGACATGAAACACACAATATACATTCCAATCCCCAAGAAAGGAGATGTGAGTGCAGTTTCTGTAGATCTGCTTTGATTTTCATTCCTGTATTGAGCAAGGGGTTGAATTTGATGGCCTTTTGGCCCCCTTCCAGCTCAATTATTCTATAATTCTATTAGGGCCATTGCTTTAATTTTAGTTAAGGTCACAAGAAAGAGGTCTCTTGGAAACATTTTTGTTTTTAAAAGAGATCTTTTTGGTTATGCTTTGAATAATACTTCTACACTGCTGAAGACTGTTTTTTTATTTCCATGAGTTATTGTGAGATTGGCTTGTGTTTCATTTAGCATTAGAGTTGCAAGCTTAGAAACATGCTGGTGGTTAAAATTTCAAATCTTTATACTTCAGTATTGCTCAGCAGCAGCAGTAACAGCTATTTTCGGATAGGCAGGTAGCTGTGTTAGTCTTGTTTCGTCTAAGACAAAACAAAAGCCAAAAGGAGAACAAAAGTATTGTCACATATTTAAGACTAACATATTTATCTTGGTGTGAACTTTGTGGGTTACGATCTGCTTCTTGAGACATAGTGGTAGGAGTAGGCTATCTGTGCACGTGCATGCTTTCTCTTATTGTCTTTGTCTAGGTCATAGTTTCATGTTAATCTGAAGTATTGCTGGTTTTCATTCTACAGAGGTGACAAGGTATGGACGGTATGCCTTGTGAGTTCTAGATCATTTCCCAGTTAGCAGAGCCATATATTTTTAACCAAATAAAACATACTGTACATGCTTATGCTTTCTTTTAGTATACTAGTAGCTACTTTTAAGACATTATTATGCATCACAACATTCAATTCAAGAGCCTTTGTGAACTAGAGATAAAGAGTTTTCTTTTATCATGTTTCTGGTTGAAAAGTTTGATGCAAGAAAGAAGTCTTTCCCATTTTTCTCTTTCTCCTTTTAATGACCTGAGCCAGTATTTATTTTCAAACATTGGGGGAGGGGAGATCAGGAAGTTAAAGATAGCATATTTAAAGATGCTACATTCAGTGTTCTAGAAGGAACACATCTGTATAAATGAAAGCTGCTTGAGAACTTGTACAGTAAACCAGCAGTTTGAATGACTTGCTTATATGATGTCAAAATGGGAAAATAAACAGAGTGCACGGTAGATATATATATATCTGCCTCACACTGTTAATTGCAACTTTTAAAAAAGTTTTTTCAACAGGCCTGTGGTTTATGTTGCAGTTTGGGGAAAATATCCTATTGATCTTCTGTAACAGCAGCATCTGATAAATATAAAGAAGCTAATGGGAAATGTTTCTCACCAAACAGGAGACAAATCCTATGTGGAGGGGGGGGCTTAGATACAGGCATGTGCTATGAGTCATGGCAACTGGACTTCTTTCTTGTTGGGTTGAAACGTTTCGCTACTCATCCAAGTAGCTTCTTCAGTCTAAGGAGAGTTGGTAGGAGACCCCTGATATATCCTCCATGTTGGTTTCACTTCCTCCTGGTCTGAATAGGCTCCTTAGATGGACAATGCTACCGAGTCCCAAGCTTGAGAGCCAACTTGGAAGGATACCTTGGTCAACAGTCTCAAAATCCAGAAAGGTCCAGGACACCCAGCAGGGTTACACTCTCCCTGTCCACCTCCCCTAAGAGATTGTCATGTGTGGCAACCAATGCAGTTTCAGTTCCATGATGTGGCATAAACCACAATTGAAATTAATCTGTACTGTTCATGTCCTCCAAGAACACCTGTGACTTGTCAGCCACCAGATTTAATTGTCATAGAAAATAATGCCTTCTCCTTTAACTCTTAAACACATCAAAAGTGGCAAGGAAGCTCTAGCTATTTTTAATCTTTAATAATGTTTAATCTTTAATACAGTGGTGCCTCGACTTACGACCATAATCCGTTCCAGAAGATGGACGTAACTCGAAATGGTCGTAAGTTGAAGCACCATTTCCCATAGGAATGCATTGAAATGCAATTAATCCGTTCCGGCCGAAGAAAAAAATCACACACAAAAAAATCACTGCAAGACTCATTGGAAACGCGATTAATCTCTTCTGTCCGAAGGGGGGAGGGGGAAGAAAAGCAATCAAGCGTGCAAGAACCATTGGAAATGCACAGAAAACAAACGGAGCAGATCGGAAATGCACAGAGAACAAAGAGGGCAGGTCGGAAATGCAAAGAAAACAAAGGAAAAACCAAGGGAAGCATGCAGGACCCATCGGAAATGGGGAACAAAAAACCCAAAAGCAACCAAACCCCCCAAGACCCATCAGAAATGGGGGGAAGCCCAAAAACAAAGAAACCCCCAAGACCCATCGGAAATGGGGGGGGGGGAACAAAAAACAAACTCCCCAAGACCCATCGGAAATGGAAAAAAACACTCCAAAAAACAACAAAAACCCCCAAGACCCATCGGAAATGGGGGAAAAAACCAAAAAACAAACAAACCCCCCAAGACCCATCACAGCACAGAAACATAACCCCCCCAGCTCAAAACCACGCTGCAAAAACACCCAGAACAGTTTTTAAAAAGCAGAAAACAGCACCTTACCTTACCAGGCAGCCCGAAGCCTCCCTGCAAACACACACACACACTCTCAGAAGCAGAAGGAGGCAGTCCCAAGCCTCTGACGACTACGCACACACTCTAACTGCTGGGGCGAAAGAGCTACAAAGAAGCAGCCTCGTCGCCACCTACAGTTAGCAATTTCCCGCCTTTTTCCCCTGCCTTTTTCTGTTCGTAAGTGGAAGCTCCGGTCGCAAGTAGAAGCAAAATTTTGTGGCCGGAGCTGGTCATAACTCAAAATGGTCATAAGTAGGGACGTTCGTAAGTTGAGGCACCACTGTAATGTTAAATGTTCAGACTCAGCATTATCAAGTAAGCAGGTTTCTTTTCAGGAAAAAGATGCAGAACACAGAATACCTGATGTAAGTACTTTTTAATCTTTTTCACTTTGCCAGAGGGTTATGCTGACTGTGTTGCTGAGCTGATGGCTTAGAGGTGGAACAAATAAAATAAAAAAATCAGAAGACAAGAGAGTGCTTGTCATTCCAGATAACATAAACAATTTCCAAAGAGAATTTGAGTCAATCTCTTGATCCTGGAGAACATTACAATATGATAAGTGTCTATTTGAAGGAAAATGAGAGAGAGAGAAACATAGTTTCATTCTGTTGATTAAAACAAAGAATATACACAAAAACATATTGACTATTGTGGCATGGTGTTAGAAAATAGATGCCAGAGTGAACCCACTTTTTCCCTGGCTTACTTGGGAGATAAGAAGCTTTCCGTTGCATTTGAAATTAGCTCCAGTTTGCTTTGTGCCCAAATCCATATAAACTATGCTCACAATAATTAATTAGAATGAATTAGTTTTAGGTCGTAATTTGTGGTCGTGGTTCATTTCATCTTACCAACCAGTGTCCTGTTCACGCTGTTGTACTAGCATAAATGTGCTGGGCCTTATGCCCAGCGACAAGGCATTGTGCCATCCGGTTGTGCAATCAGTCCCACATCCCCAGAATGTAGTAGTTCCATCTTGGTCATTATGCAACCATGGGCACAACCTCAAGGTGCACATGGATAGTTGTGCAACAGCATTATGGCCTTATTAATTTTAATCACATTTTAGGATAATGTCAGAGGACTAACTTTGCTTAGTTTAAAGCAGAAGCGTCTGATCTTCTTATGGCCATGTTAAGTGAGGGGAACAGGAAGATATGAGCCTGAGGTGTGCTTTTCTAATACTGAACTGTTGTTCCATTTTGCATCTGAGTTACAGTCTGTATATAAACAGTTTGAAATCAAAATGGGCATGATTAGAATATTAAACAGGGAGGGGGAGGGGAGGGGAAACAGTGCTTGTTCTTCTGAAATTAAGTTCACATCTTCCAATCTAGTCTGTTTCCTGTTTTCCTAGTCTCATCAGGCATTAAAATGGCTTACAGTAATATATAGTCTGTCTTCCAGAATATATCTTGCTGGTATCTGCAGTATTTCAGAAACACAGGAAAATGAAGTTCATCTAGTCTTTCCTGCTTAATTTGTTAAATTGGTGGCATCCCAGGAATCAAACAAGTTCATTCTGTGACTTCTACCACTTTATTTTAAAAAGGAGCTTTTTAAGTGTAGCACATACATACATAGGAAGTAACTGATAATATTTTTTTGCTTTCCACTGGTGGTTCACTTCAGTACTTTAAAGGCTTAAATTAAAACAAATTTGCTGTTCTTAGTCTGCTTTAGAAGAAAATATTCTTAGTTCCAAACCAAACTGCTTACAAACTGAGAAGCGTCTTCTTTTATTTTCATTTTTGAAATACTGTTACCTTTGAATCATTTCTTGTGATAGTAATTCATTCTCTATTAACTCTTAGCTACCACTACGTGTAGCAAGTGCAATAGCTACAGGAACAATATGTTATAGATTGCACAAGGGATGCTATTTCCTTCACTAGTACAAATGATTTCCTTGCTTTTCTTGCAGTTTGTATAGCTGTATGTTGTTTAACAGGCTCAGCAGTACTTGTGCTTCGTATCTACTGTTTAAAATTGAAGCCTTTATTGATGTTGAAAGGGGCACGGTACTTAATTTGGTATGGCTTAAACATGTGTTTGTATTCATAACAATGCCCAGATGTATAATGTGCAAGCAAATGTAGCAAATACTCAGTACAACTACATTGTTAGTCTTGGAGGAGACAAGATTGCTCAGTCAGGTGAACTGTCACATTTTATTGGTTCTCTCTACAGAGATTTCCTTCTTCTTGTGAACAGTAAGCATTGCAAAGCACGAATAATTTTTGTAAAACTATTCTTGCCATCACTTTGTGGAAAAGGGTTCAACCTTTGCCACCATTCTTTTTCACATTATTCCTTTGGAACAAGTATAGCCAAAAGATGATGATGAAGATGATTGGAGTATGGCGAATGTCCTGGTTGCAATACTGTGAAGTGTCGTTCTCTTAAGAAAATTATCTTAAGATTATTTCCATTTTAAAAGTCGACTAGAAGTCTTTTGGTAAATTTTCTCTGTAGGTGATCTTGGTGAGTTTCTGCCTGGGAGGATGAACAAAAGAGTTGCATTTTGAAAACTGACATTTTCAGGAACCATTAAGGTTATAAATACCATGTTTCCCCAAAAATAAGACCTAACCTGAAAATAAGCCCTAGTATGATTTTTCAGGATGCTCGTAATATAAGCCCTACCCCAAAAATAAGCCCCAGTTAAGTGAAACCCCGCCCTCCACCATTGTGCAGCAACCAGAAGAAAATGACATGACTGTATTTGAATAAATGTAGATTGTTGTACATGAAAAAAATAAAACATCTCCTGAAAATAAGCCCTAATGTGTTTTTTGGAGCAAAAATTAATATAAGACCCTGTCTTATTTTCGGGAAAACACGGTCTTTACCCTTGAGATGTGACAATAGAAGCAGCATGAAGAAATTTGAAAATCTTATTGATAGTAAATAAAATAAACAATCCTTGGTGCCCTCAGATAGAGCAATTTTTAAAATATAGCTGCATTATTCTGTGATTATAAAAATCATAGAACTACAGAGCCGGAAGGAAGCCTATGGATCATCAAGTCCATCCCCTGTCAGGTAGGCACAGTGTGGAATTGAACTCCCAACCAGATGCCTAAACCACTGAACTATCCAGCAGTTGATCTAGTGTACCTTGTTTTTGAATGTATATATTTCAGTTTGTTGCTTACACTTTTATATTCAGTTATATTCATATGGATGTTTATGGCAACTGTTGTGAGCAGCAGGAAAAATGTGGTAACTCCCAGATCTCTGTTCTTGAATTGTTTACATGCCAACTTATTTCTTTGCAATCTGTCCTATATGCCTACTGTGCAGAACCCATTGATATTATTTTTTTCCTCAAGCAAATAATTTCTGTTTTTGATTGGCCTTTTACACATCTGTGAATATATCTCCCCACCCCCAGGCCTTATCTGACTTCTGGAGGCAGGGGTATAAGTGGCAACAGGAAATTATGCCTTAGTTAATACATTCCAAATTTGTGGACTACTTTTTTGATGTGACATAGAGGTAAATGATTGATATCCTAGATTAAGACTGCCACCTTCTACAGACTTATATGCCAATGGAACTTCTTTCTAAGTGTTTATATACAAGGCTGTGCTGAATGCTTAAATCTTTGTTTCAGTTTCTCTTTAGTGTAATCATGTGGTAGAATTGTTGGTTATTGGATTTAGAGTAATATTCTGTGCCCATATAGTTCCCTCTCCATGACAAATAGCAACCAGGTGGGGGTGAGATTTGCACTGGAAAATTGGCACTGAGAAAGTTTAACTACCATATTGCAGCCAATTCATGACTGTTTACTTTGATAAGCATTTATGTGCACCTATATTGACTTAGGGTCAGGTCCATTGTGTGCTCAGGTGCTGATTCTGGGTGTAGAAAGATGATGTCCAAATGCCCATTTAGACATGTAACCTTACTTGCGGTTAGGCTTCATATGGTAAGCTTTAAAAACTGATCCTGGTTTATTTCACATTTTCACTAGCAAGAAAAAGCAAAGTAATAAGTGGGCTGCCTCCATCTGTACACAGCTCATTAGGGATAATGGAGGCTTTTCCAGAATCTTCACTTAGTGTTATGTGTGAATACAGCCACTGTCATTTTCTCCACAGTTAGCATTTAGGGATGGAAATCTTTTTTATTTATTTTAGAAGTGCCACGTTAGAATTAATGAATACACATATCGATATACTAACATCAAATCTTCCACAGTATGGGTTGAGGGACATAGAGTACATTGACTTAGGTGAGAAGTTGTCCCTTGATGCACTTGCAAGACTGTGCCAGTGCAAGCCCACCCCACCCCTTTCTTAGGTTCACTTTGGTTCTGCCAGCTCAACTCTATAGCTTATTAAGTGACTTCCAAGTAGCCCAGTTGTCCATGTGACCAGGGGTTACACTTTCTTTGGGTTCCATCCACATTAAGAGATGGGTAGTTCTTTCTTTCCACATCATAGTCCTGGTATTCTCTGCTATTTTTTAAAATCCACAGATGTTCTGAAGAAAATCTTTCTTTGGTTTTAATCTGGGAGTGGCAGAATGGTTGAAAGTGAGTTTGCCATATAGAGCAGGGATAGAGAGTTTGTGGCCCCTCTGGATGTGCTTGTAGTTTAAACCCTGTCATCCATGACCATTGTCCTGAACTGAGCAAAACTGGAGCCCAAGAATATCAGGGGAGCCACAAGTTCCCTATCTCAGCATAGAGCACATTCTGTGACAAATGTCTACTTAAAGGAGCATTTAACTGCCTGCCTTTTTCAAAACTCTGTACGTTGTCATTGATCCAAGTATATCCAATATAATTCAGAATGGTTTCCAATCTTTTCAACAGATTCCCTAAGTTCACCTTGAAGTTACTAGGATGATCATTCTATCTGGGGGGGGGGGGGCGGCGGGGAATAGTTTTTTGTCCTGCTGATTGGGTTTACAGTGGCCAAAACTTAACCAGCTCACACGTATCTGAAATGACATTGTAAGCTCTGTGGAGAAAAAGCATGCCCAGTTGGATCTATGCTCTTCTTAAGCTAGTTAAGAACAGATTTTAAAAAGACAAATGGTAGAATGAGAGAATTATTTTGCTGCTTTTGTGAAAATTAATCTGTTGGATTCTGTGTAGAATCAATGTTCCTGCATGCTTCAATCCCACAAAGATGAATACGCAATAGATCAGCAGTCTGTATATCTAGACTGGCATTACATTTTTTGAACAACAGTTATGTGCTATTGTGCTCTTCTTCCATTTAGTATTTGTGTGTACTGAGATTAAGCAAGCACCATACCACTTCTTAAATTTCCTGAGGTATTTCTCCTCCCCAGTCACAGAAACCATTCACAAGATGCCTTGCTGTTCTCTATGGAGTAATTCTGAATGAGAATCACTGTTCTCATCCCAGAGTGAGAAAGTGATGTTTTCTGTGGTTCAGAACATGTGATTCACTTGGTAAATTGGGATATGTTTGTGTGTAGATCTTTTATGGGTATTGAATGAAGAAAGAAAGAGATTGTGGAATAGATTTCCCAGTTGGGCAGCTAAGATTTTCCATTAGCCTCAGACTTGAGGGCTGTTTTGCCATTATGTTTTTTGGCACATTTGTCCTAGACACGCATTATATAGCCACTGTGACTGTAAATGGAAAAGGAACTGTCTGTAGCATATATTCAGTAAACAGGATGCATGAGACAGCCATGAGCTGGGATAGTGCTGGTAGTATGGTGCTGTAAAGTTTACTTCTTTCCTCAGCTGCAGATTATCATCAGGTGACTGTCTTGCAGTTGGAGTGGGATGGGGGAAAATATTTGTCCGGTATGCCTTGAAGTCAAGAATTCTTTGTGCATAAAGCCAAACATTTTTGTGTAAAGCCAAATATCTTAGAATGTGTTCTTATGATTTTTATAATTTTGCTTTACTTTCTGCACACCGCCTAGAGTAGCAGTTTGTTAGATGGGCAGTATAAAATTGGATGGATGGATGGATGGATGGATAGTTTGCCCATCATTTTGTGAGTAGTTATTCTCTCTGTTATTCTCTCATGCTACCAACATGAATTTGACCAAACTCCAGGAGGCAGTGGAAGACAGGAGGGCCTGGCGTGCTCTGGTCCATGGGGTCACGAAGAGTCGGACACGACTTAACGACTAAACAACAACAACAATTCTCTGTGTGTCTGCACTCATATACTCAGTTTCTCTGTCCTCAAATTCAAGTCTCTTAAAAAAAATCCTACTAAACAGTAAGCTCTAATTACTGGTTTATCTGTAGAGGAGAGCAAAGTAAAGGAGCAGACAGGTTTATCTGTAGAGGAGAGCAAAATAAAGGAGCAGACAGGCACAAACCAGTCCTCTCAGCACCAACAACCTCCAAAGTGCTAGGACTACTAACAGTTTCATTGTATTTTCTATATGGGGGTCAGGGACCTGTCTTAAATCCAGTGTTGACCTGGTAGACATCCACTTGCCTAATGGGACTTCTTCCACTCCATGCTGCAGATCTCTGCCCCATCCAATAACTGCTCTAGTGACTTCCGAAGCCTCTGGAGCAGACTTTGAGGATGTGCAGGACCATTGCCCCTCCTCACAGTCCTACTAATGGAAGATGCTCTATCAGTGGATTAACAGTGCTGGGTTCCAATGCTAAGTAATGTGGCCAGGTGATCTTAAAAGCATGTAAGAAGGTTTTGACTTTTAAAGGACTGCACCAAATGTAATTAGCATTAAATTAATGCTTTAAATGTTTGAGAAATGTGTGGCTATATTAATACATAGTGCTTAGAAATATATGAAGTATAAATAAACATCTAGAAGTACCATTTGAGTTGAATGTCTGCAAAATATAACTGAAAATCTTGGTTGGAGGCTTGCAAAATTATTTGTGTGCATAACTGGTTCATTACTTGAATGCAAAACTAAAGAAACTTCTGCCCATCACATTCAGGAATGAGATACTTTAAAATTTGTATAAAAGATTATGTGAACCCTAGACTCATTTTTTAAAAAAATAATTATCCCATCTGATTTACAAGTTTTATATCAGTCTGTTTGTAATTTTATTATCTGTTGTCTGGTTTTGACAACAGTAGAGAAGGAAGCAGCTGTAGACCCAGCAACAATCTAACCTTGATGTATTCATCAAGCATAATAAGCACACAGAAGGGGTTGTAAAGGTCTGTATACACTTTGATTTTCTAGTTAAAAGGGTTCTTTTGTGTTGCTTCTGGAGTTTCTTCTTCAGTGCTAATTAAAACACAACAGACCTCTGTGTTTTGAAGCTGGACTTCCTTTTCCTTCAATCAGTTTCCTTTTCGGAAAACTGAGGATGTAAATTGATAGCTCCAGTTAATGATGACGACCATGGTGAGAGGAAATGATTCTTTGCAGTTTGTTGTGCAGTTGCTAGTAAGGAGCTAATTTCAGTACCATATAGCATATTGTGTTTGTGCATGTTTTCCCATGCACTGTGGTTTGTCAGAAATATTACTAGCATTCCTGATTACTCAATGAGCAGTGTGTGTGTGTGTGTGTGTTTTAAATCCCAAATTGAATAAACAAATATTTCAGGTTATAGTAGTGGATGGCAATTCCATATACAGAGATATGTGTTTTTCTTTATTCAGCCACCTAAATTAAATTGTCAGGAGGTAACAGGTACTCAGAAAGGATATGAAAAAATAGGCTTAAAGAAAAAGTACAGTATTGACCTCAGTTTCTCTTTCTAGGTGGCTTTTGTTGCCTACACCCGTACCTCCTTTTCTCTGTTTGCTATTTCAGTGCCCCTTGATTCAGTCCCTCTCCCCACTTTAAATCCTGCTGCTTTCATACAACTTTGCTCCTCAGTCACTTCTTTTTCTTGGGCTCCCTTTACATTCCTTTCAGTGCCTCTCAATGATTATTCCTTCTATATCCTAGAATAACTAGCTATCTTGTTGTTAGACAAGGTTTTCTCTCACTGCTTTGTTGTGCTTCCAGGCAAATTATTCTTGCCCCCACCCCCCAGTCTTCAGCTGTGTTTGTTTTGTATTTAAAGAACAGTTGTGCATTTTTCTAGTCATCTGTTGTGTTGCCATGAGGTGACAGGATTTTATTCTGAATGTTCTTCCTCCCCACCCTTTTTGGCAACTAATACTTGATCATATATTTCAGGCCCAACACAGAGATGTTTTCATTGAGGAGCGATATGGAAAATACAACATTAGTGACCCACTGATGGCTCTTCAGAGAGATTTTGAAGCAGTGAAAGAAGAAAATTATGGTGACAGGCAGCCTGTTTGCACCAATCCTTTGTCCATTCTGAAGGTAGTTATGAAACACTGCAAGAATATGCAAGAGAAAATGTTGTCCCAACTAGCTGCTGCAGAGAGCAGACACAGAAAGGTGGGTTGCACGTCTTTTAAACTATGTTCAAGGCAATAACATTGTTCCTGGCTCAGATTTGGTGTAGCAGAGTGACATTGTCTTCTGTGTAGTTTAAGATATTTTAGGTTTTGCTGGCCATGGATCCTTGAGTTGAAATCTAAAAAATCTGCACGGCCAAAGATTGAGTCAATGATTTATTAGACAATTATTTCTAGCTTGAACTGATTTTTCAGTTTAAACCATGGTTATGTATGTTGTTTCAGTTCTCAAACATTAGCTAGTTAAATGGTGTTTCTTCTTTGTGGCCTCTGTGAATGCACACAATTGGGTTTAGACAGCGCCTGCGCTGGTCTTCTCGGAATCTTCTAGAGCTTTTATAGAAAAGTAACAAATTTAGAGTTGCCCCTATCGCGCATGCTCCACCCGCCTCAGCCTTCAGTTCCATTTTACCGCCCTGGTGCTTGGAACTTCTTGGTATTAGAGCTCTCTATTTCAATTATTTTTACGGTATTTAGGCTTTTGACGTGGACTCCTTTTGGCTACCTGATCTCTCTGTTGCCCCTTGATTACGGACTGCTTGACAATTCTTTGCTTCGCGTATTGGATTTGGCTTTTTTTCGGATCGCCTCACTTTCCCGCCTTTTTCTAGCCTACCGCTATAGCCCCTTCTTCATACTACTTCTCTGACATTCTCAGAGGATTGGATGTTTCTGGACTTCCGTACTCAGTCAATCGTGAGTCTTACTACCTTATTCTACTCAACTTTATGTCCCCGTCCGGACCCTTCAGTAGGTGCGTGTCGTGTTCTCGTAAACTACCATTTTCGGATGGTCACGACCACTGCCTATTTTGTCTGGGAGAGTCCCATCAACCACATTCCTGTAGGCATTGCAAAACGTTCACGAAAGCTGCCCTTAAAGCTCGACAGCGTTTGACACTTTTTTTGTGGGAAAAGACACTCTCGTCGTCGAAGCCGTCCGAAATGGAAACGACTCCGACACCATCGGCTACCCCACGATCTGAAGTGCGGATCGCCTCCTCACCACCTTTGTCGACGTCGAAATCCGTCGACAAACTATCAAAAAAATAATCCACGTCAACAAGAAAACCACCTACCTCGACGTCTAAGACTTCTTCGACCTCGTCTTCGAAGGATCACTTAAAACAGAAAAAGGCATCAGCAAAAGGCAAGAAGGACAAAGCTAAGGACAATCGCAAACAGATTCCTCGAGTTTCGGCGTCACTGCCATCACCGATTTTGGAGGACTCATCCCGGGACCGGGAATCTCTTTCTGAAACCGCCGCTTCCCTCTCTCCGCGGCAGCTTGACACTTCGCCTGCTGGCCCCGACGGCTCGCCGAGCCCTAGCCAGCTAGTAGACACTGTTTCTAGCCCAGCTTCTGCCCATCATAGCCCTGTTTCTACCGGGCGGGCATCACCGGCACCTTCTTCGCCGTCGACTTCTTCGAGGCCCACTTCTCCACCTCGAAAACGAATGGCGAAGATGAAGTATCTATCTCCGGATCGACGCCGGTCTTCTCGACGTGAGGTAGTAGTTCTACCTCGATCTTCTCGGCACCGACATAAGTCGACATACGACGACCCCATTTATATCGAGGTCGATCGTAACAAGTCCCGTTGTCGACGTCAACATGACGACTCGGACACCGAATCTTCTTCGAGTGACGATGGATATCATAGGAAGAAGAAAGTAAGATATGTATATGCTTCTTCATCTTCCTCCTCGTCTCCACCTCAACGTCGACGTTGGCAACATCTCGACATCGACAACCAACAAGCTTCCAGACGCCAGGATAAGACTAAAGATACATCCGCTCGGGCCAAAACTACATCGACGTCGAAGGTTACACAGCCTAAAACCCCTTCGACCCGCATACATCACTTATCTGGACTAGATAATAAAAAACGAAAATCAAAGAAATCTTCGCATTTACCTTCCACTTCCGATCAGGAAGATATACTTTCATCTGCCGATTCAGAAGCTCTTACTGTTTCCAAACACCAACGACTAGCTTCCCGCCACTCAGCTGATGTAGCTTCAAAAATACTGACATCAGCCGTCACTCTAAGACAACATGCGTGGCTTAGGTTCTCAGGAATTATAGAGGACGTTAAGACCCGTATAGAAGACCTACCTTTCGATGCTAAAGGTCTCTTCAACGAACAGACTGACGACTCCCTGGAGAATCTACACAAAATTAAAAAGACTGTGAAATCATATACTATCCAACAGCAGCCTAAATACAATAGATATCAGTGGCGTAAGCAATACCCACACCAACAATATCAACAGTCAGCCTCTCAATCTTATCGTCCCTTCAAGAATCAGAACCAGGCCAGACCTTCTCAAGCCTCCTCTTCTGCTTCCACCTTCCGGCCACAGGCTTCACAACGCCGTCAATCATACAAGCCTCCTGCCAAAAAATCTAAACAGTACCTTTAAACAAGAAATGCAGGGAATATGCCTCCCGTGCAGGCAGAGGCAAGGATGCGCTTGGAGATGCTTTCATGATTCCGTGGGAATCGGATCTTCTGTATCTCTTCCCACCAATTCCACTCATACAGAGGAGACTCGTCAGGGCTCGACAGCTGAGGGCGGATGCCATCTTCATTGCACCATGGTGGCCTCGTCAGCCCTGGTTTTCCACTCTCAGGGATATGGCTGTGGATGTCTTCAAATTACCAATGATTCCACACCTCCTCACCCAAAACTCAGGGAACATTCTCCATCCGGATCTGCAATCACTGCACTTAACAGCTTGGAGGCTCATCCATCCATCCAGGAGGTTCTAGACAGGGCTAGAAAGCCATCTACTAACCTCCTTTATAAATACAAATGGAGTAATTTTCTAAAGTTTGCTCAATCAAGGCAGTTACAAACTTCTCCTGTTTCGCTTCAAACCATGCTCACATACTTACGTTACTTGTTTGATGCAGGTTTGGCATTTTCCACCCTTAAAGTTTATATTTCAGCAATTGTCTCTTTCCAACCTCGTGACTCTGATTCAGCACGCCTTTTCTCTCACCCTACTCTCAAGTCCTTTTTGAAAGGTCTGTCAAACATCCGACCTCCTGTCAAACCTCCTGTACCTCAATGGTCTCTTCAACTTGTTTTACGCGCTCTTATGCGCCACCCATTTGAACCCATGGCATCCTGTGACATGCGTTTATTGTCATTTAAAACTCTATTTCTGGTTGCCATTACATCTGTGAGAAGGGCAAGTGAGTTGGCAGCTCTAAGATCCGACGCTCCTTACCTACAATTCTTTAAGGACAAGGTAATTTTATACCCCGATGTTTCGTTTTTGCCTAAGGTTGTCTCTGATTTTCACCTCAATCAACCCCTAACATTACCAACTTTATTTCCTCACCTTTCCTCGGACATTGAGCGCATGCTCCATTCGCTAGACATTCGAAGAGCCCTGGCATATTATGTTTCATGAACTAAGGACATTCGTACTGCCCCAAGGCTATTTCTCTGTTTCCATGGATCACATAAAGGCTCCCCTGTTTCCTCTTCAACTGTTTCTCAATGGCTTGTCTCCACTATTGCTCTGGCTTATGAACTGCAAGGCAAGACTCCTCCAGAGGGTCTGAAAGCTCATTCCACCAGAGCTATTGCAACATCTACAGCGTTGTTGCGTGGTGTGGATGTTCCAGATATCTGCAGAGCAGCCACATGGTCTAATGTGTCCACCTTCGTGACACACTACAGACTGGACCTTCGGGCCAAAAAGGAGACAAGTTTTGGAAGAGCAGTTTTGACCTCTGTTCTGCAGTGACGGCCCTCCTTCTGGTAAGTGAGCTTGCTAGTCACCCAATTGTGTGCATTCACAGAGGCCATGAAGAAGAAAGACAGGTTACTTACCTGTAACCATGGTTCTTCAAGTGGACCTCTGTGAATTCACACATCCCGCCCGGCCTCCCCACTATCCGTCACTGACTATGTCTCTGCTAAGCTCAGGCTATTGTGGCGGATAAATGGAACTGAAGGCTGAGGCGGGTGGAGCATGCGCGATAGGGGCAACTCTAAATTTGTTACTTTTCTATAAAAGTTCTAGAAGATTCCGAGAAGACCAGCGCAGGCGCTGTCTAAACCCAATTGTGTGAATTCACAGAGGTCCACTTGAAGAACCATGGTTACAGGTAAGTAGCCTGTCTGTCTCTTTGGTACAGCTGAAAAATCATGTGATTAGTGGCACACCCAGTTTGGCAACCAGTGCATAACCAGTTACACGAAGGAGAGCATTCTAGAGGACAGGGGAAACATTTAAATAATTTACACCATTGCATAGATTAATAGAATTCTGGCCAAAATGTCAAATATATTTTGTTGTGCCTTTTTTTAAAAGTAATGTTAATTAAGGTCCTGTAGATGGCACTTCTGCTCAGAACCAATAGGGTTGTTATTTGTTTTTTCATTTCCTTGTTATGTTGGAAGTTTTGCTGTAGTAACCACTTTTTTTTCTGCTGTAACACCTCTTTGTGATGGAAAAGTAGGATGTATAACTAATAAAGGAATGTTTATTGGACTGCATAAAGAGAGAGCTCTGTTCTTGCTTGTGTATCCATGTATGAATGAAACGGCTCTTGATCTTGTGTACCACATCTGGGAAAACACGTACTTTCGTAGGCTCTTAAATTTGCAATTTCTGCTCTGAAACAATAGTCATTTCAAACTTTGGCTTCCCAGGATATCAGGGGTGGGGAGCTATCTCCTTGTGGATGGGTATGGCACTAGCAGAAATTACCCGGGCCAATTCTGGAACATTTAAGCAGAGGGCCAGCTGCCACCTGGGGCTATCTAGAGCCAGACTAGGGACTGAGACCAGGGGTAGACTTCCTTCCAACATGACTGGCCAGCTGCCACCAGTCCATTTACCACTTCTCCTTGAGAAATTGAAGGGCTGGGACAGCACCCACCTATTTCTTCCTTCAGGGCCCTGCAATCAGCCTATCTTGTTGAAACCTCTTCCTAGCCTGTTCCATTCTAGCTTGTGAGTGGCACCAGCAAACTCTTACAGTTGGGGTTTGGGTATGCTGACAGGTACCCATCTTTGGGAGCTGACCTGGTTATTACTTATGGTTGGAGTCTCCATCAGATATATTCCTCACCTTAGCCATTTCTTCCACTTGCTATATTTTCACCAACCACATCCTTAATAGAGATGGTCTCACAGCTGTCCCTCTTGTTTGATTTAATGTTCACTGCCATATAACCTCTTAAACAATTAATTATCAAAGAAAATCATGTATTTGGTCTTGGGACTAGTGAAGTTGTCTAGTCTTCCTCTAGCAGCACACTTTTTCCAAACAAATCCGCAATGTATATATAAAATCTCCTCGTTACATCTGCAACACCTATCTTGAGTGTTAGTATAGATCTTTGACATTTTCAATTATCATTGGTAAAGTGTATGATAAGCGACTAAAATTCTGATGAAATTTATGTATCTAAGCTGCTTCTGCTGCTTCAGTTTGAATTGTTATGCAGTATTTAGTTTTTTATAACTTGTGACTACACTGCTGTCTCCCAGTTTTTAAAAAAAAATGGGGGGAGGGAATTGGCTCAAAGTTTCCTTGTGCAGATGCAGTTTTGCTCTGTTTTAAAGCCCTGTCCACAGCAACCTGGAGCCCCTACCCCACTTATTTGTTCCCCAAAATCTGGCCAGTAGAAGGTACAAGGGTTGAGGTTTTTACCCCCAATTAAAAGACCAAACATTTTTAAAGGGAAAAAAATGGGATAAGAGTCAAAGGAGTAGCCAAGATCCTGAGGTGGGTGTATACAGTCCCTGAAGCTCTGGATATTGCCCACCTTTGTCCTAAATGTTAAAATACTAAATGCTAAAATTATTAATCTGAGTAGTGAGTCTGCAGTGTGGAGTTGTGGGCTGGGGGGGGGGGGGACAGGATCACATTGTCCTACTGGACAAGATGTTCACATACCTCTTATTGTACTTACCTGCAAGTGAATTTCAGTACACATGTGTTTGTGTGTGTGTATGTTCATTTGTTAGAAATGAAAATAAAATCACATTGTACTATGAAAAATTGTGCTGGATTCCACCTTTTCACAGAGCCTAGAAATAGGTTTCTGCTAGTGCTGTAGTACTTGTAGATTGTAATAATACCATTAGACACACTAGTCTATATAAACTAAGTATTGCTGTGCAATTGTGTATGTTGTTGTTAGCACCTTCTTCACAAGGCTAAACTTAAAATATCACTGAATTAGGATGTGGGAAGCCATGGGATCAAAGGTTTTATGTACAATTTTGTCATTAATTAAAGGTCAAGGATTCTAGTAACTGCTTAAATGTTTTTATTAAATATTTGCTTTGGGCAGAAAGCGGTTTGGGCAGCACATGCTTAGTTTTCATGTATTTAAAGTTGATTTATAGTGCTCTTTCTTGGTTGAAAGGTAATTTTGGATCTTGAAGAAGAGAGACAACGGCACGCCCAAGATACTGCTGAAGGCGATGATGTCACATACATGCTGGAAAAGGAGCGAGAGCGGCTCACACAACAGGTAGATCTTCTCACAACTTAATTGTCAGGGAGGAGTGATTAATTACTATTCACATGCTGTATGCAGGTGGCTATGGCTGGTAATCTGTATCTTCGCATATTTTTATTGTCTTTCTACTAGCAAGGAACTAGATTTGCAAGATTAACATTTTTATTATATTTATTTCTGGGAAGCAGTAGATTTCCTACTTTGTAGACATGGATGAAATGGCTCATCTAAAGCAACGTCTTGTGAATATTATTTGAATAATACTTATTTGTTAGATTTATATCCCACCTTTCCTCCCATGAGATCAAAGTGGCATCCATGGCTGTCCTCACCATATTAGCCTCACAACAGTGCTATGAGGTAGGTCGGGCTGAGAAAGCATGACTGGCCCACCACCACCTAGGAGAGTTTGATGGCCAAGAAAAGATTAGAACTCAGCTCCCTTGCGTCTTAATGTGACACTAACTACTATACCACACTGACTATTTTAGAAGTGTTTTGCACACATTATCATTGCTTTATTAATAATTTGTGTATTCCATAATCTTGCATTTCTTTTTAGGCACTTCTGGTAATACAGGCTGTTAATAAATCTGATTGATCCTTACATGTATTCTTTATTAGTAACTGACATGACTGATTTTAATTTTTTTGTGGTTTGTGAAGTGTGTGTTAAACTACTTCACTGTTTTATTTCTGAGCTCCTTTTCCTTTTCTTCTAGCTGGAATTTGAAAAGTCCCAAGTGAAGAAGTTTGAGAGAGAGCAGAAAAAGCTATCTAGCCAGTTGGAGGAAGAACGTGCACACCATAAGCAGCTGTCTTCAATGCTTGTGCTTGAGTGCAAGAAAGCCACGGCTAAAGCTGCAGAGGAAGGACAGAAGATTGGGGAACTAAGCATGAAGCTGGAGAAGGAAAGAGTCAGAGTGAGCCAGTTGGAGGAGGAGCTAGCAGCCAAAAAGAAGAGGAGTTTACAAATGGAGGCCCAAGTAGAGAAGCAGTTATCTGAGTTTGACATTGAACGAGAGCAGCTGAGGGCTAAACTGAACAGGGAAGAGAATTGTACAAAGGCCCTGAAAGAAGAAGTTGAAAGTATGAAGAAAACACTAAAGGAGCTGGAGGCTTCTTATAAAGTTGGCAGTAACAAAGTTGAGCATACACCACCAGATGTCACAATGGTATCCGTAGCAACTGTCACAGAGTGCCTTTCAGGTATATCAGTTGCTTGCCAAACAGGAAGTTACTTGCCAGAGAGCATCAGCCAGGGAAATGCTGTCAAACAGGCACATATGTTAACACCCATCTCTGCCATCACTCCCCACCCTTATGCCAAAGCAAATGGGCATTGTGATGTTAATGTTCAAACAAACGTGGAGCCAGCTCAACCCAGTGCAGAAAGCCCACAGAAGTGCAGGCCTGTTGGAGCAGCTGCTGAGAGTACCATGGAAAATAGTGGCTTTCCTGTAAGAACAGAGTCCACTTCTCCTTCAATTCCACCACTCCCTTCCAGTGGGATATCCTTATCTCCAAGCAATACCGCTTCTTCTTCTCTGACATCTTCCCCATGCTCCTCCCCTGTCATGACAAAGCGTTTGGTTGGAGCATCAGCCAGCAGCCCCAGTTATCAATCTTCCTACCAGGTAGGAATCAATCAGCGCTTCCATGCTGCTCGTCACAAATTCCAGTCCCAAGCTGATCAAGATCACCAATCTAGTGGCCTCCAAAGTCCTCCGTCCAGGGACCTGTCACCTACCCTTGTTGATAATTCTGCTGCAAAGCAGCTTGCCCGCAACACAGTCACTCAGGTTCTTTCCAGGTTCACCAGTCAGCAGGGTCCTATCAAGCCAGTTTCTCCTAACAGCTCACCCTTTGGCACAGACTACCGAAACCTGGCGAATGCCGTGAGCCCAAAAAGTGAATCTAGCCCAAGCAAAGTCTCTAGCCCGTTGAGTCCATTGTCACCTGGAATTAAATCACCAACCATACCTAGAGCAGAACGAGGGAATCCTCCGCCAATTCCTCCAAAGAAACCTGGTCTGGCTCCTTCTCCAGCCACTCCCACTCCACCAACTAAAACCTCCTCTCAAGTTGCTTCCCTTGGTTCTCCTGTGGACTTGGCAAGTACTTGCTCAAGCAATGCTGTTGTAGCTAATGGGAAAGAAATTGAGATCTTATTGCCAACCAATAGCTAGTTTCTGGGAAAAGTCATATTCCGAGTGTTTGCCATTCCTAATGCTGAAACATTGTCTTATCCACTCCATGTTATTTATTTGGGTAGTCACAAAATCTGTTTGTATAATCCATTCAGTGTACTTTTTGTTTTATAATGTAGAAAGTAATACAACTTGTGTACAAACCTTTAAACACCAGAGCCTCAAAGTGTCGCCTAGCAGCAGGCACATCGAACAAGGAGAAGCAGTTGATTTCCTATGCTGGGAGCTAACTAGTGGACTATGACTATGGAACAGTTTTTTTTTAATTATGCAGGAAAAAATACACCATGCAAACTTCCATTCCAGACAGACATTTTCTAAGAAGTGCCTGAGCTTAAGTCTGCAGATATGAATGTGATTCTCTGCAAAACCGAGATTCTCCAGCTGCAAAAAGTAGTTTTTCTGAATCATGAATGTTGAAATTAATACTGTTCTTAATCCTTTCCAACAGTTTGCTACAGAAAGGAAATGTTCCAAAGGTGATCGCTATACCGGTCTGTTGTTTTCCTCCTATAAACAGAGTCAGTTGATGTAGTTGCATTTTCAGGTGGACTTTGGCCCCATTGCTGAGCTTTATGCAACTCTGTCCTTTCCTGTGATGTAACCTTAAGAAAAATTTTGGGAGCTTTAAACAATCAGAGTGCCAGTTGCTTCCAGTGAAGTATCTGTTCCTTGAATATTTCTCTCCAATAGAGACAAAATAAGTAAGATGAAATCTTGAAGTGCTGGCTAAATTTTATTCTTCATGCATTCTACTGTCATGTGTAGAACTTCTGATAAAGATCTTACTATTACTTGAAATGAGAAATAACTATTCAGTTCTACACAGGTTTTTGTATTGGAAAAGGTTGGATCCATTCTAGATGATCCAAAGCAATAACTTATACGTTGCTCACTATGTAAGAATATTGTCTATTGAACTGACACAGATTTTGCAAAGTTGACAACTGTCTTCTTGGCATCACTGTGCAAACCAAATCATTACTTTTTACCATGCAGATGCATATATATGTATGTATATATAGGGAGAGAAAGGGTATACATGTTAAACACACAGCACACTTAGTGTGATACATTATTGAAACACTTCAGAAAAAAAAAGAAAATGAGGGAATACACTTTTAAAACTACTTTTTAAAGTTTATCCGCTTTATTAATGAAATCTTGTTTTCCTAGGAAAGGTAATCAGTCATATGGGCCATTTAAAAAGGGCTAAAGCAGAATTTTCTCCTTATTGAACTTCCTGTGCATTTCTTACACCTTTTTGATAGATGTTTCTTCTGTCTGTGAACCGAGAATTACATATTTTGTCAAAAATGGTGCTGCTTTGCCCCAAAAATACTTCAAGAGTGTACTCAAGTTTAGTTTAAAAAACTGAATGTCTCTACTCTAACCTTGAGTAAAAGCATTTCAGTACATCCCCAGAATTAATATGTACAAATGGACACTTCATCATTCTTGCCGTACAAACTACAGGATCTTGTCACATCATGAGTGCTTGCTGCTTGAGACCCTGGACCAGGGACAAGGAATGTGTATCCCTCCTGATGTTTGCTAGGCTGCAGCTTCCATGAGCCCTTGTCACAGTTGCCCCTGGGGAAGAATGATAGGATTTGGGCCACATGTTCTCAGTTGCTGCAGTAGACCAAAGCTCTTGAATACTTATAAAAAGATAATGTTTCTTCAGAGCATCACTATAAATGGTCTAGCCTTTGGTCTCGCCCTACCTAATTTTCTTTATATGGAACTCCTAGATTCAAGGATTTTAGCAAGTAGCTGAAATTCCTGAGATTGCTGTCATTAAGTACACACTGACATTGACATCCCCCTCTCAATATTTGTCAGTGTACCAGGATTCCCCTTGACCGTACTTGATCACTGCTAACAGACAGATAGGATATGACTCTGATAAGCACACAGTCTCTTCATTTGTGCAGTATAGGCTTCAGTAACGGCTGCATAACTGAAAGCTGGTTGAATGGTTTTTTCTTAATTTTGCTTCTGTAGCAGCCCTTAAAGTATTTCCTTGTGTTTACACTAATCCTTATCTTTTCTTTATGATATGACTCTATAGAGATTTATATACAATAATGAATTTTATTAGGAAATGCACTGAGTACTGTATTCTACAATGGATTGTGGGAAGGGAGAATGCGAGAGGAGATGTGTATTTTTGCTAGTAGCCTATCTTCTAAGATTAAACTAAGCACAATATCACAAATGGTTCCAACTAATCCAGTAACACTTCTAGGGTTAGTATTTAAGTTTTATGTAGACTTGTGTGTATAGAAACAAAATGTTTAATCCTCTTTGAATCAAGTATTGCTAGAGAGGTTTGTCACTGGCTAACAGGATTTTAATGACATTCAAGCTACATAATCTAGTATTAATTTTCATTAACATCTGTATATTTGTAAAGTCAAATGTATGAAGCAGAAGTCTTTTATCATTTTTATAGCTCGCAGCATTAAACACGTTAAATGTTCATACTATCAATAAAGGGTTTTATTTTTATGAGTTGAGTATTGTACAAGAACATATTTTAAAGGTAGGTTTGGGTTCATGTATGCGTAAAGCTTCTACTAGATATTCACGATGTTTTCAGTAGTAGTGCATTTCATTATCCTTGGGAGGTCTACATTGGCACTCCACATATGGAAGAATGACTAATATTGTAATCCCTTACTGCTGGCCAGGCTGGTTTGGACTGACAAGAATTGGAATCAAAAATATCTGAAGGATGAGAGGTTCCCAAGCACTGATCTGCATATCAGAAAATATGCCGAGGCTTCCAGTAGCTCACAATATAGGGACAGTGTTTTAAAAGGCAAAATAGGAAAGCTATTAATACTTGGTAGCAATGCTGTGAATATTTATCCAAATCTTTTCTTGTTTTAAGAGCAAAACATTGTTGCCTAGTCCATTCATGCAATCATCTGTAAACTGAGTGGTTCTGCTTTTTCAGAGCTTGTGCAGAGATGTATCCAGTACCTCTTTGCAGAAGTGTAAGCCCTATGGGCAATTCATGCCAGTTTGTATTACACCAGTGTAAAGAGACAAGATGATTTGGGCCATAATATGCTGAAATCTAAAATACTTGGATCATGTAATGAGAAACAAACAGTACAAATTGTTACAGCTCCTCATTCAAAGCAAAATACATGGGGAAAGTGCAGTACAGCAATGTAAGTCTTTAAAACCTTGGAGACTGGTTTCAGTGCATCAAAACATCATTGTTAGAACTGCCACATCCAAAGTCAGAAGGATTGTGTACTGTTGAGACTGTTCTGACTTATGGCAACCCTTCTTAGGATTTTCTAGGTATAGAATATTCAGAAATGGTTTACCATTCCCTTCTGGGGTTTGCTCTGAGACCATATAACTTACCCAAGGTCACAAAGGCTGGCTCTTCTCCCTGGAGGTGAAGTGGGGAATTGAAAGTGTTGTTTGCATAATTATGTTGTAAACTGTCCTGAGATTGCTTTAGCATGATGGAGCAGTATATAAATCAAAACAATAACTACTCCCAAGAAGACATCTGGCTCACTGAACTATCCAGTCAGCACCATAGTCACAACAAGTCATGATGGTATCTTACCTCAGAGGGAGAAAAGTACTAGGGATGTGTTCAGTAAGTGTATCTTTAAGTCAGTGAATGTTATCCGCAACTTGGGTCTATTTCTGAGCAATCAAACCAGAAATGATGTACAAGTAGTTTGTAGGAGCCACAGGTGGAAAGACATGGTTGGAACAGTTGGCTAATTCATGCACACGCCTAATGCAATTTTTCCCTCCTCCTTGAGGACAAGGTTATGGGGTGGAGACAGATCTGCCTTGTGCAAAGCCCTCACCCCAGTTTGGAATGCTGTGAAACATTATTTACAACTTGTTAAGGTTCCACCCACTACTGTCTAATACACTGTGCTCACTTCAGTAAGCATATTATTCTCACCGTTGGCAATCTACATGATCCAGTGGTGCACTTCTTGGGCTGTGATTCTTGCAACCTGCTTTGAAAGTATGGGACAAGAAATAGTGGATGTTTTGATGAGTTCTGAGTCATTTCTGTCAAGGATCTGGCTACTCATTACTATGAGAGAGGAGCAATAAGAGAAGGGCTACGGCTTCTGTTTCATAACACAGAGCAGTATTTTTGGCTGCTCTAATAGCAAGAGGAGGAGAAAGTGAGTAGTTTAAAGCTGTATTTCCTTCCTGCCAAAGTAGCCAGTAGCTCAGTCTCCTGAAGTTACATCAGAGCATTGACATTTTGGGATAAAGCTTCTGCAGTTTTGAAAGGAATTTTTATTTGGAAATAGCCCAAGAAAAAATAGATTTGGCCAAGCCAAATCCAGGCTTTTAACTCGAGAAAAAGATGTGCCCTGCTACTCTGCTGTAATCCACATGAATGAATGTCTTTCCCTATTCTCTGTGTTGTTCATTTCTTCCTCCAAACAAGCTTATATACTTGCTTGAATATATTAAGCTGATGACATCATCATCATAGTGTGCTGTCAAGTTGCTTCTGAGGGTTTTCTAAGTAGAGAGTACTTGAGAGTGGTTTACCATTCCCTTCTTTTGGGGGCATCCTGGGACTGCAACTTGCCCAAGGCCACATAGGTTGGCTCTTCTGAGGTACACAGAAAGGAATTGAACTCCCAATTCTCTGGCTCCTCAGCCAGATACCTAACTCTGTATATTACAAACCTTAATTTGAGCAACCCTTTGGCTAGAGTGTTGTTCCCTTTCTGTTACTTTTCTGCTCATATTCAGACCAGAGCATTTGTGCAAAGTTAGGTTACTCCCATTTGGATCAGCTCTCCATTGCTAATGTTCATAACTTTCTGCTTGGAAAGCATAAAAGTAATTATCTTGTGCCACCTTGTGTTAGAAATACACATGTATTGGCAGGCAGTTTTTAAAAGTGGTAGAAGGACACCGGAATTTACACTATAGTATCACCCAATCATGCATTCGAATTTACAAATGAATAGTTCTTGGATAGTTCTTCATTTTGATGGTAACCTGTGACATTCTTAAATTTATCGAACTCTCTACCTGGAGGTTGTTCTTCCCCACCTCACCCTGACTCTTGGCTGTGAAGCATCACTACATCTTTCTGTGTAGACAGCAATTGTGGGAGGAGACTTGATCCAGAAGAAAAGAGAAGGCTTCTTGTGAGAGCTGTATCTATAGCAAAGGCCTCAAATATTCTGGATCCAAATATCAATGGGGTATCACATGCAGTTTAGGGTGGGATGTTGCAGTGGAGCAAGATATATATAGGTGGGAGCTCTTCATATATCAGAACATGACAATCCTGGTATTGAAAGAGTGATTGATCTGGGAAACATCTCAGCTAGAGCAGTGGTCTCCACCCTTGGAAACCCAGGTGTTCTTGGGCAGCTCCAGGAAACCCCGGGTACAAAGCTAGTGGTGAAGGCTTCTGGGAGTTGCAGTCCAAGAACACCTGGGGGGTACCCAAGGTTGGGGACCACTATGCTAGAGGAAATCATATCTTTAGTCTGGATTTCATAGCATATTCCCGTAAATCCTCTACAGTAGTAAGAGCCTACCCATCCCCAAAAGACAGATAAAATCCATCTTCTCGTTCTCATTTTTGGGGGGATTTGATGGGGACTGAGTTGTCACTTTCATGGAAGCAAACAGTGGCCAAAGTGCCAAAGGTATATGCTTTTTAGCTTACAGATATACAAAGAAATAGGAGCTTCCAGTTCTGGCTCAGCCAGGCAACACGCTCGTGGCTAAGCAGCGGTGATTTTATCTTTATTTTATTTTATATGGTTTTATTGTTTTTATTTAGTTGAAGCTGCTATTTTACTTCCCAGCTGGAGGCATGATTTTAACCTTGGCAAAAGCAAACACAGAGATAATGACCGCTGGAGCTGCCGAGAGACATTAGAAATACCTGTTGCCTCTGTATTATACAATTGAAGCCTTGGAAAGAAAACAGAAGAAAAATAACACCATTACTCCTTCTTGAACACAGAGAGGAGATCCAGCATAAGCACTTATCTCCAGGAGTCGCCAATAAGCTACTCATCTTATGTAAGAAAAATGGAAGCCTAAAAGAAACCTCAATCCTTTTCCTCAGTGGATAGCAAGCATCTACTTGAATCAAGTCTGCAAGAAAAGCAACTACTTTGTCTAAGAGAAGCCATCTGCCTTTGGGGGGCTGTCTGGCACTCAGCAGGGGCCTTGATCTGTCGACCTCGTCAACTTACAGTTGGCTCACAGTGAGTAAAAGTCCTCCAAGGAACGGTGGAATAACCTGCCTTTTAATGGTTTATGTTTAAAGTGCTTACTGGGGCTAAGAAGTTTTCTATACAGCTGCTATTGACTGTAACTGTGCAAGACCTATATTCTCCTCCCTCTGAGTGGAAGTTTATACCTGCAGAAGTAGAAGGGGATACTAAATAAGTTAAATCTGTGGAGTACAACCATGGTCACCACTAGGACCAAAAAAGCCTGTGGCAAGATTAAAAAAGCTCCCAAAAATCCAAACCAGAAATCAATAGCAGACTTCTGTGTGGCGTCAGATCTCATCAGCCAATGTGAATATGCTTCCTCTCATAATCAAAGGCCACCGAGGGAATTTACATCAAGTACCCCACTCACTACGGACAGTGTAGGAATAAGTAATAGACATACCAGGAGGTTGCAGCTGAAACCCCGCAGTCTGGAGGAGTAACCGGCAATTGGTCTCTGGACCCAGAACTCCTAGAGAAGGCTCTCTCTGCCTCTATGGAATCACTCTATAAACATCTAAACCTATCAACACCTGGACCCAAGGAGAACCATATGAAGGGGAAAATAGGTCCCCAAGGTGCTCAAGGGCTCGAGAGTGAACAAACTAGGATTATTTACACCCAACTCCGTGATCAGTGCTTCCTCTCAGCCAAATCCAACCAAAGCATCTTCAATAAGCTGCATGTTTTAAAGAAAGAAATCGCTGATATTAAAGCAACATTACAATGCATTGCTGGCATGATAAAGCTGGGGATTTTAAAATCAGCACCCCCCTCAAATACTCAGTATCCTGAACAGAGAGGACCTCAGGCAAAAAAGGAGCTGGACACAAAAGATCAAACACAAAAAGATAACTCCCCAGCCTTTAAAGGTCAGAGATACTCACAGTTGTCGGAAAAAACAACTCAGGATCAAATGCCCATCTCTGGGCTGACCCTAAAGGCCTGGGCAGACCCATATGACCTAAGTAATGCCACAGAGGGACCCAACTTAACATCCTCCAATCCAAAGTTACTAACTATAGACAAATGGCGGGGAAACACCCCAGAAGAACCCTATCCCCAGCATTCACTTGCAGTGACAGTATGCAAGGAAAATATACAGACAGAAAACCCCCAAGGGACAGTAACCTCAGATAGTGAAGAGCCCAACGCGGCTGAAACCCCACCACCCAAGTCCGTGAACCATATCACCATCTACAATTGGCCACTAAGAAAATCAAATGGCACCTGGGCCTCCAACTCAGAAATATTGCAGACGATAACAGAAATACTGGGTGAGGATTGGGATGCTCAAATGAACACAAAATACTACTGTATATATCCCAGTAAAGGTAAAGGTTCCCCTGGACAATTTTGTCCAGTCGTGTTCGACTCTAGGGGGCGGTGCTCATCCCCGTTTCCAAGCCATAGAGCCAGCGTTTGTCTGAAGACAATCTTCTGTGGTCACATGGTCAGTGCGACTTAGACACGGAATGCTGTTACCTTCCCACCGAGGTGGTCCCTATTTATCTACTCGCATTTGCATGCTTTCGAACCGCTAGGTTGGCGTGAGCTGGGACAAGCGACGGGCACTCACTCCGTCGCGTGGATTCGATCTTACAGCTGCAGATCTATAGACCTTACAGCACAGAGGCTTCTGCTGTTTAACCCGCAGCGCCACCACGTCCCTCTAATATATCCCAGTAAGCCTGGGCAATTAAGAGGCAGGATGCACATGATATTCGCCAATAGTAAACAGGCCCATCATTTTTGGAGCCTGTTATACAAGTTTGAAAAAATAGCAGTATCCTTCAAATGGGGAATACATACAACCTACTCAAATATTAACCTCAAACTGATCACAAAATTGGACACCTACAAACTAACAAATAAAATCAGAGAAATTCAGGTTCCAGAACAAAGAGATGGCCCCTCAGCCACTCTCATAAGGAAAATAACAGCCAAAAATCTCAGCTATGACCCTCACAGATCTAGGGCCGAAGCTTCCACCATTTACAACAGTTCACCTTCAAAAACTAAACCAGACAGCAGAGGAAAGGAAGCACACACTAATTTTGCAACCTTTCCAAACAGTATCCCAATTAACAAGCCCCGTGATTTCACAAGCAAAATCAAAAACCAGAGTAATCAGGTGAAAATGCTCCCAAGGCCAAGGCCTCTTTCAAAAGGTATTATACCCCCCAGAAATGACGGAATACACCATCTATACAAAGAGAAGATACATCCAGCCTGCACAATTGGAACTATCTCCAATTCCATCCCCGAGTGGCTCATGGGCAATAGATATGCCCCTTTAGTAGCTTTTCCCCAGAACTGACTATCGGCAGGCAAAAGACAAAAACATATGAAGAAGTCTTCGCCCTGGAATATTGCAAGGGGAAAAAACAAACAAGAAGTCCAACTTCACAAAGATTCCATAGTCCCAAATGTAACAAAGATTACCTACCCAGGTAGAGCTGAAAGATCTTCCTTTATTAGAGAAACACAAAGAAACCAAAACAACAAAGACTGGGCCCGTAAAGACTATCCTTTACCCACACCAGCTGCTCCCCTCACCTACAGAGGGTGTCAGTCATCAGATGTATCTCAGCCTGCTCTGGAGAAGCTAACGATATACAAGGAAGGGAACCCCATTAAAATTCTCTCTGCTACAAGAGGGGAAATGACCCCAAAGGTAGATGAACCAAAAGTTCAGGAACGAAATGGGGCACCAGACATTCAAGCATGTCGGTGTGCTCCAGAAAGCAATCAAAAATCTGCATCTCAAGTTGAACTTTTATCATGGAATGTGGCAGGCTGGACCAGATGTATCTCCCATACCCATGATACCCCTTTCTTCCGCCGTAAATATGACATCATTCTTCTGCGAGAAATCTGGTCTGACAAAGATATAGTACTAGATGGTTTCAACTTTTTCATGGTAAGGGCAATCCCAGGGCACGGACCGGGGAGACTGAAGGGGGGGGGGGGGTTGGGCATTCTGGTATCAATGGCTCTGAAAGTGAAATCTACGATGAAACCCCCCTTGAGACAGCTGGCCATGGCAGTAGAACTAATAGGGGGTATGAAAACCCTACTGATCATAAACGTATACTTACCTCCCACATCTAGAAAAGTAGAAACAGAAGGAAATTGGATAGACCTTGAAAACTATACAAGAGAGCTTATCATGGAACATCCGGACGCTTTGGTCCTGATCGGTGGGGATCTAAACACCCGTATGGGACTAGATGACGACTATCTGGGAACCAAATTTAAGATGATAGCCAATATAAGAAATGATAGTGTGGGGACCCTGAATCAGGAGAGGGCATCTAAAGATCAACGTGCAAACTATGCTGGGGCCTGTCTGTACAAATTTGACTACAGACTGGGCCTCTCAGTTTTAAATGGCACAATTACAGGTGACACTCCAGGAAAATTCACATTTATGGCAGCATCCAAGCTAGCACAATTGACTACATCCTGGTGTTCAGGGCTCTCTTTTCCATGGTTGAAACTCTCCAAGTACTTCCTTACATGGAGGTGGATCACTTCCCCCTACATCTAAGTTTTCACCTGAACATTAGAAACCTAAACACAGAACCGAGATATCATACTGAAATTACAGCATTAGAAAGAGTGGGCTGCCGAGTAAGATGGTCACCTAAACTGGCACAAAATTTAAAACAGCTTCTAACCTCGAAACATCTGATTGACTCCCTTAATCCAGTAGGAAGCCAGCCAGTCCACCGGAATCCTATAGATATATATGAAATTCTCCTACAACAGCTAAATCCACACCTTGTCCATTCATATAGTAGAAACCTCCAGAAATCATATAACCAATCCAAACCTTGGTTCAATCAAAGCTGTAAGGTAGCAAAACAATTAGTAAACCAGACATACCAGGAATACCTGAGAGCAGAAGACCATGTCCAAAAAGAGGCCCTCCTAAAACTATTGCTACTTAAAAAAGAATACAAACAGTAGATACACCACAGTAAAAAAGAACACACTAGAGAACTATGGAGGAAGGTGATAGAAGCAGCAAAAAACAAAAATCCATCCCTTTTCTGGAAACTAATTTCAGGCAGACTATCGGAGGGCCTGGCGTGTTTTGGTCCATGGGGTCACAAAGAGTCGGACACGACTTAACGACTAAACAACAACAACAATCGGAGCCCAAACACCCATTATCCTCCTGTATCCCACCAGATAAATGGGTATCCCACTTTACAAGTATGTATGAGGATGTCATTGTACCCCCCTCTCCACTAACGCTTGGAAGCACTTCCAAATGGCCCCCAGTGAACCCAGGTGAAATTATAGCTCATATAGATCAGCTGAAAAATGGCAAAGCCTCAGGCCTTGACGGCATCCCACCAGAACTCCTAAAAGAAAATAAGACATGGTGGGGCTCCTTTCTAGCACCTCTTTTCACACATATCAATGACACAGGCCATATCCCGATATCATGGAAAACGGCCATAGTGGTCCCATTCTACAAGAAGGGGAAAAGGGAAGACCCAGCCAACTACAGGCCAATAAGTTTGCTGAACATTATAAGTAAACTATACGCAAGGCACCTCCTAGATAAACTCCTGGATTGGCTCAAAGAAAATATCATTGGGGCAGAACAAGCAGGCTTTCGGCCAGGGAGATCCACAATAGATCAATGCCAATAGATCAATGCCTAATTATACAACATCTTATTGAGAAATACTTGGCCAAAGGAGTAACTTTACTCTATGCCGCTTTTGTGGATTTTAAATCAGCATTCGACTCTATAGAATACACCTCTGGGACAAATTAACAAACTCATCTATAGACAAAAGACTTTTATATTTAATCAGGGCCCTACATGAAGAAACATACCTGAGAGTCAGGTGCAGCAGACAAGGACACCTCACGGAATCTGTGCAAATGCACAGAGGTGTTAGGCAAGGCTGCCTACTGGCACCAGCATTATTCATCTTTTATATAAATGATCTATCAAGCTGGCTTAACACCACTGATCTCCATTCCCCTAAACTTGGAGACAGAACAGTGCCAGTTCTACTCTATGCTGATGACACAGTAGTTCTATCCAGAACCCCCGTAGGGTTGAGGAGGGCACTTAAGAAGCTCGCCTCATACTGTGAAAACAAATCCCTGACTATTAACTATCAGAAGACCAAGATAGTTGCCTTCGGACGTAGACCCAAGATTCAATCATGGCAAATAAATGGACACAGTATCGAGCAGGTGAACAACTTCAAATATCTGGGGGTAGTTCTACAGGCCTCCGGATCTAGGCTTCAGCATAGTAAATATGCGGCAGATCAGGGAGAAAGATCGGCAAATAGTATAGTAAAATTCCATCTCTCCCAAGGAGGGTCCTTTATACCAGCAGCCCTCAAACTCTACAAAGCAAAGGCTTTAACTCAGCTGTTGTATGGCTCATTCATGGGGCCACCCAGCTCTCACTTTGCATCACAAGAAATAGTTCAATCTAAATTTCTAAGAACTATACTCCAGGTGCCAAGATGCGTGTCAAATGCAAGGATAAGGCTAGAAACAGGATGCCTTAAAGTAGAAGCCTGGATTAGGATCCAAT
Organism: Intellagama lesueurii; assembly: GCA_037013535.1. Taxonomy (NCBI): domain Eukaryota; kingdom Metazoa; phylum Chordata; class Lepidosauria; order Squamata; family Agamidae; genus Intellagama; species Intellagama lesueurii. Next base: position 200,711,567 of record JBAJHW010000004.1, read on the forward strand.
CTATATAAATATGTGGCTAAAGGGACAGTTAAACCCAAAAGGCCTATTTTCTTTGATATTTAACGATAATTATCAATCCAAGTGGGTCAAATCTGTCCAGGGTTACTTGGGAAAAATTGGCCTCTCGCCCCAGGCACTTATATCTTCTGGAATAGAGCAGGCAAAACAAATAGTCAAACAAAGAATAGATGACAATGAATATCAAACAGACCTCTCTAGCATTCAAAACATGGCAGTAAGGAGTTACATCAAAAACTGTATGGAACCGGCCAAATACTTAACATCTCTGGAAATTAAAGGAACTAGAAGAGCCTTTACCTTGGCAAGGTGTTTGGCCCTCCCCTCTGCTGTACTAGAAGGAAAGTATAAAAATACTCCTTTTGCTGAAAGGTTATGTTCCTGCCACCTGAGGGAGATCAAGACCATACAGCATATGTTTTTCACCTGCCCATTGTATGACGTAGCGTGCAAAGAGACTATTACCCCCTTAATAGAAAGAATCCCAGGACGTTCAGAGGGAAACAGGCTTGAGTTCCTTCTCTCGGATGTTGATACGCAGATCACCTGTCAAGTTGCGAAATTCTGTGCAGCAATACTTCGATTGCGGAAGTCAAATTCCAACTAGATAGTAGCTCTCAGCTGTATGCATGCTAACATGTTCTAATGGAATATTGAAAGTTAGAAATTATAAGGTTTTATAAGGGTTTATACATATGTGACTAGTCTAAGGACTGTAAATAAACTATTCACCCTACAAAGAAATAAAATAGAAGTGTGTATACTCTTGTGATTGGAAATTTTTTTCAAGATTGTGATATGTGAGCAAACTCCCTGCTGGTCAGTCTGAAATTGATTACTGAATGAGCATCACCACAAAACAATCTTTAAACAAAATTTTCCAGTGGGTAGTTGTGTTTGTATGTTGCAGGGGAAAACAACAAATAGCCTTGCAACATCTTAAAGATTAACAAGCTTTATTGGGCACAAGCTTTCATGGGCTGCAGTCCAAGAAGGCTTATGCCCAGTAAAGCTTGTTACCCTTTAATTTATGAAAATAATCTTGGAACTGCAAAGCTGGAAGGGACCGTATAGGTCATCATGTCCAGCCCCTGTCAAAGAAGTACAGTGGGAACTTGAACCTCCCAACCTCTGGCTCCACAGCTAAGCTACCGAGTTGTCCAGCAGTTGCCCTATGAAAGTTTGCTTTGAACTAGGGATTGACAGAATACGATCAATAGGGCCTGCTGGGTCCCTCAGCACCTATACATATACCACATTTTATTTGCTCAGAAAGCCCCTTCTGACACCTAGAGGTTGTGAAGGGAGAGGTTTCCATGCTTTGAGGGGGTGTCAGCACTTCTACTCCCACAAACCTTGAAGCAGTTAAAAATGTTTGGCCAGTAGAGGGCAGGACATTTTCATATGTTTTTAAAAGGGAAGGAAATCACACAAGCAGCCTTCCAAGAGGCGAGGATGTGCATCTGTGGCCCTCAGACCTCAGGAAATCACCCAGTCCTCCTTTATACAAAAATAGCAGAGGGTTGCATTCATGTCCTAATAGGATCAAGTTGCTTTGGCCCAGTTCCAGGCCATCTCAAGGCAAAACAAGCTTCCCACTGAAGCTGCCAGAACTGAAGATGGGCATGGACCAAAAGTGGCCTTGCTGCTACTCTGGGTAATTTCCAGCATTAAAGAAAACGGCCAAATCCCACCCAGTCTCAAAAATGTAAATAAATAAATGTAATATAAAAGAACAACAGATCTAAAAATCAAGATGGCGGCAACAGACAGAAAAGATTACAAAATATAATGGTCAAATAGAACTAAGTGACCAACAATTATGAGTGGAGGGTATCCTGAAATGCCTCCCTGAAAAGCAAAGTTTTCATACACTTTCTGAATATTAGGAGGGAAGGGGCCTGGCACACCTCCACAGGTAGAGCATTCTATAAAAAAGTGGCCACCACAGAGATGCCGTGGCTCCTAGTTTCATGGCCTCCCTCAGGGTGGCCACCCACAGCTTCAATGCCTGGGAGGTGCGAGTGGCACAGGAAGTTGATTTTAGGGAGAGGCGCTTTGATAGGTAGCGAGGTCCCAAATTGTTTAGGGCTTTATAAGTCAACATTAGTACCTTGAATCTGGCATAGAAGCAAACCAGTAGCCAATGCAGGAAAGCCAGGACCAGAGAAATATGGTCATATCGTGAACTTCTCAGAATTAGCCTGACTGTCCCATTTTGTACTTGCTGCAGTTTTTGTACTTCCTTCAAGGGCAGCCCCACATAGAGAGCATTGCAATAGTCAGTCCTTGAGATTACCAATGTGTGGACTAGTGTTATCAGGGACTTCCTGCCTTTGAAATCTGGGGTTCAGGAAGAGCAGGGTTTTTTAGATTTTGCTTGCACAAAAAAACTGAGTGTGGAAGGAGGAAGAGGGAAGTTGTGTTGAAAACCTAACAGATCTACTTTCTTATCTTAAGGTACACTTTACTAAGGCTCTACAATCAGTGCTTTGGGGAATTGTGATTTTGATAAAACACTTGATTCCAGATTTGTTCCTCTTTGTTGGGAAGAAATACTGGAGACAGAAAGCAGCAGAGTAATTCTTGTCTCTCCTGCTGTGTGGAACTATACACAAATAGAGATGGGCACAAACTGCTGTTCTGTGGTTCGGCACAGTTCAACCACACAGCTTGTTCTATGGGTGCCCCGGCTTCCCAGTCCTGACTTCTCTGGTGGGTACCCACTCAGAGGCAGCAGTGCAGCTTCCCAACCTCACCTCCTCTGGGGTGCCCACGGAAGAAGCTGTGTTGCTGAATTGTGGAACAGCAGTTCATATCCCTCTCTATACACAGAGCAAGGCAAGCAGGGTGACACATACAGGTAAGGTGAAGAGGTGAAGCATAACCTGGCCATTCTTTCAGTTATACCATGCTTCGCTATTTTAAAAGCCTTAGACTAGTTTTCAGGCATTGTAACTCAGTAGTCCCTGGAACTATTCTAAACTTGTCCACTTTTTTGCTTTCTATGCCATGTGCCATTGTCATACATGTTGTCCCTCTAGATGTGAACCCTGACACACTATTTGTGGAATGTCAATAGGCTGAAGTCTCTGGGTGTCACATAAGGAAAACACATCTACCTTAGTCTTTTGTCCTTTCTGTACTGGTGTACAGAAAGCTAAGGGTATCCAGTGTGGTGTAGTGGTTAGAGTAAAGGACTAGGACTCAGGAGACCTGGGTTTGGTTCCCCACTCTGCCAGGAAAACTCACTGGGGATGTGGGACTGGTAAAATTGCTCCTTAAATACCCTCACTTTCCTTGAAAACCCCACTAGGGTTGCTATAAATCAGTTCCATCTTGACAACAGAAAGGTAAAGTGTCAGAACTGGGCAGGTATAGAAAATGCTGGCCAGAAATGGTGGAGAGGAAGCAGTAATGACACTCTTGTAGCTCATGGTTATGAGGAGGTCTGGATCGGATTAGGAGGCTGGCTAGCCTGAGTTTTTGGAGTGTCTAGCATTTGTGACTCATTACTTTGTCTGCAAATTAAGCTGGAATGATAGGGTGTTGCTTGTCAGTTTTTACAGTACTAAGCTCTTCTTTGGAGATTCCTGGGTAGCCCTCAGCCAAAGGAAGTAAAGGATGCTAAAAGGCAAATTTTCTGTGACTCAAATATAGCTCAGCCCTGACAACTGTGGATTAGGCTATCCTGCTAGTGTATTCACTGAAATATGTCAGCAGGGGTGGTGGCATTTAATTTTCCAGCACAAGCTCCTCCCCCCCCCCGGAGACCTTTACACAGCATATCCACTAGAGAGCAGCAAATCCATAAGTCTTTCCCTTTTTAACTCTACAATCAGCCAGAACCTTTGCTAGAAGGACAGACGAAAGATGCATAAAATTGAAAATGAGATTTCAAGACCTCCAGATCTCTTCATCAGGCAATATCCAAGATGTTACCGAAGCAGGGGAGAGATGCTGTTGTGTCCATTGTGAGAAATTCCAGGTGGAATAGAAGAGGAGATAGTAAATTCAAGTGGATCCTGCTTTGTTAGATATAACACAAGATTTCCAGTTGTACCTGAAAACTCTTATGAATAAGGGTGGAATGAACCTGTCAATTATGTATTCCTTTATGAGTGTGGGCTTTAAAAAGATGTTGTTATGAATATATTGTTGATTTGGAAACATTTTAACAAAAAACTGAACAAAATCTTCACCCATTGGCTCTAGCCAAATTCAAGAGGTACTTAAACCGCAGAAGCCTCTGTGCTGCAAGGTCAGAAGACCTGCAGTCGTAAGATCGAATCCACGTGATGGAGTGAGCCCCCGTCACTTGTCCCAGCTCCCGCCAACCTAGCATGCAAAATGCAAAAATGCGAGTAGATAAATAGGTACCACCTCGGTGGGAAGATAAACGGCGTTCTGTGTCTAGTCACGCTGGCCACGTGACCACGGAGGATTGTCTGCGGACAAACGCTAGCTCTATGGGTTGGAAATGGAGATGAGCACCGCCGCCTAGAGTCGGACACGACTGGACAAATTGTCAAGGGGAACCTTTACCTTTACATGTATGGATCAGATCTTAGTGTAGCTTCTTGATACATAATTATTAGCCATGCAGCTTTTCAAGAAAAAGAGGAGCTACCTCTCAGCACTGAACTAGGGTTTAATAAGCAGAGATTCAAATCCGCTTTAAGAGCTAATCACTTGAGCTTGAACTCTTTTCACAAGTGAAAATAACATGAACAAGGCTATTATTTGTTTGAATTTTTTGAGGTCGCTAATTCATAGGGCTACCTTAGGCTGGAAGCAATTTGATGACACATAGCAGCAAAACATTTAAAATTAAAAAGATAATATTTTAATTAAGATTCTCCCTATCAAATTTAGTTCTAAAAAACTTAGGAGAAACAGAAACAAATAATTTTTTCATCCACCCCTAGCAACAGTATAAATGAGTGTTTCATGGCTTCTCCATGTTTATTTTTGAAAATAGAAAATCCAGTGGATGGCATTGTACCCAGCCTTGGACAACACACATGGGTTCCTTACTAGACAGAAAACAAATATGAAAGAGAGACATAGTGGGTTTTTTTACGTCAAGGAAGCTAGAGGTTTACTCTTAAGTGGCAAACTAGAACTCACTAGGTATGATGAAAAGTCTACTCAGAAAACAAACATGTAACTGAACAGTGTTATAAACATCTACCAGTGGCCAGAGAAAACCTGGTATTAAAAGTGGCTTATTCAGTACCTACATTAAGGTGAGTAGGATTTTGATTAATTTTAAGATGCTCTTGAAATAAGCAAAAATTCTGTAGCCTGTTTGAAATGCTGAGATATGTCGTCTTTTCCAATAAGTTGCTCCATGAAGCCGTGGAAAAAACTATTCCCTTGAGGCAGTCAAAACAGAAATTACATTGGAGGTGTCTGCATTAGAAGATGAGATGGTTGATAACTTCACATTGGAATCTTGGCTCCCAAAGCTTAGGGCATTAAGGATCCAGAAGCTGAAGAAATAGATCAATAGTTCTGCAGAAAAGAAAGGAAAAGTGAATCTCTAAGTAGCTACAGCATTAACATGGTCAGATTCTGCTATATCAGTTCTGTAGTTCCCTGTTTACAAGATGGCAGATATAGGACTGTTCTATTCAGAGGACAAAGTGGGCTTTTGCCCAGGGCCTACTGTCTGTAGGGTGACACATGAAGAAGTGTTTGTTTTGTTTTGTTTTGTTTTGTTGGTCCTCCATGATGGTGCTGCATAGCCTGTGCTGCCCCTACTTACTGGGGCTTTGAAGTCTTATATGTGCTGAGGTCACTTGAAGGGACCATGATGCATGACCTCACACCGTCTGAGCACCAGCGGCGTGCACAGCCTTTTCTCCTGCCACCTGCATCATTGAGGACCCTGGCCTGGCAGACTCTTATTTTTGTTGCAGGCTTTTCTTTGGATACACTTTTTGTTTTCTAGTACTGAAGGCTTGCTTATGATCATAAGCTAGACTTTATTTTCATTCTTATGTTGTTTGTTTGTTTACCTAAGCATTGTTCACTTATTTACTGCTACCAAGAGTACCTTAGCAAGTCATAGAATCATAATCATGAAGTTGTAAGGGACCTTTAAGGCCATCAAGTCCAACCCCCTCCTCAATACAAGAATACAAATCAAAGGATATCTGCCAGGTGGTTGTCTAAATGTCTCTTGAATGCCTCCAGTGTTAGAGCACTCACCAACTCCCGAGGTAACTGGTTCCACTGTCATACTGCTCTAACCGTTAGGAAGTTTTTCCTGATATTAAACCGAAATCTGGCTTCCTGTAACTTGAGCCCATTGTTGTGTGTCCTGCACTCTGGGATGATAGAGAACAGATGCTGCCCCTCCTTTGTATGATAGCCTTTCAAGTATTTGAAAAGTGTTATCATATCACCCCCCTGTCTTCTTTTCTCAAGGCTAAACATGCCCAATTCCTTCAGCCTTTCCTCATAGGGCTTGGTTTCCACCAACTGGACATACTACTCAAGATGATGCCTAAGCAGTGCTCTATAGAGGGGAACTAGTACCTTGCGGGATTTAGAGACTATACTTCTGTTAATGAAGCCTAAAATAGCATTTACCTTTTTTGTAGCCACATCACACTGTTAGCTGATATTCAGCTTGTGATCTACAACAACTCTAAGATCCTTCTTGCTCGTAGTATTGCTGAGCCATGTATCCCCCATCTTGTAACTGTGTGTTTGGTTTCTTTTTCCTAGGTGCAGTACTTTGCATTTATCCCTGTTAAAGCTCATTCTGTTGTTTTCAGCCCAGTGCTCACGCCTAGCCAGATTATTTTGAATTGTGTCTCTGTCTTCCAGGGTGTTAGCTATTCCACCCAATTTTGTGTCATCTGCAAATATGATTAGAATTCCCTTCACCCCCTGATCCAGGTCATTAATAAAAATGTTGTCTTAAGTATATTATGTTACATTGTTCATGTTGTGTGACCTATTTAGGAAGGAGGGAAAAGAAAGAGGGGGATGACAAAAGGGGGTGGGGACCATTATATTTTTTGCCCAGGGCCCACCAGAGCCTTGAATTGGCCCTGGGCAGATACAGGATTTGGAAACACTAGAAAGTAGTAGTGAACGAGTGCACAGAGAAAACTCACTTTGGTTGCAAAATTTGTTTGCCTGAGTGCAAAACAAAACAAAACTATACTGACTTTGTCCATTGATAAGTCTATATGACTCTCATCTCCGTTGTAACAATATCTAGAATTTTCTTGCAAGGAAAAACATTTACAAGACAGACAGTGGTCAGAAGAGGGCAGCATTGTTCAATTGGATGTTTATAAATCTTATCACATGTGAGCAGAAAAATGAAAGAAAATCTGTTAATGAGAGAAATTTATGAATCAAATCCAATACTGTGCTAGAGTAATTCTTAAAGCACAATGGAAATTTCTCCTGTTTTCTCTCCTGCAGCCATTTTTTTTTACTAAGACCAGTTTATCTATAGAGGGTTTCTTAGTCATCCAGAGCCTATTCTGAGGGCATTACCAGACAGTTGAGGGGAAGGAATTGCCCCATCACATGTCTGCTAACAGAACTACTTTCATCAAATAAAGAGAGTGCTGAATTCTGACCAGTGGTGAGAACAAAAACTTCTAGATTTCAAAGGGCTACCCTTGAAGTCGAGAGCCAATGTGGTGTAGGATGGTGGACCAAGACACAGAATACATTGGTTCCAATATCCGTTTGGCCATGGAAACTTACTGGGAGTGTGGTGGCAATAATAAACCACTCCTTAAATATTTTGGAAACCCTACTAAGGTTGCCATAAAGTGGACGAAACTTGACAACACATAACAAGAACTCTAGAAAGACCTGTTCAGTTTTCACAAGGAGAATATAGTCCCACAAAAGATGTTACTATGCTGTATTGTTTTTGTTGTTGTTAACCACAGTTTATTGTGACAACTGCTACAGCTCAGAGTTACTATTGCATACATTCACTGAGAAACATGTTGGAATGAGCTGTCCTCTTCTATTTCGAAGTGGAAAGAATGAGCAATTAAGAGCCGTTATCTTTTTTAAACTTGTGCTACTTGTAGTGATGGAAAGAAATATTAGAAATATTATTTTGCTGTAGATCTGCAGGGGTGCTTGAATTTTTGGAATACCTTTGAGAGTGTGGCTATGGGGACTGCCATGATGAGTGCCTGCCTCACCACTACATTAGTGGGTTTCATTCTCTATCATATAAAAAGGTCTGCCTGAAAATTGTCATATAGGTAAAAACCAATTGCAAAACTTAGTATTATCTTTCCTTATGTGTAAAATTCACTCTTCTTTGCATGTTTCATTTCTTAGATGGCTCTTAAGAGTGACAGTGTATTCCCACCCATCCCTCTAATCTAGAAAATGTTATACTAAGTATCTGGGAAAGTATCTCAAGGAGAAATCTGTGTTGCTGATGTGTTTGCATTTTGCAGAAGGGGAACTTCTTAAATCAAAGGCTGCAGTTGTTCTATTGTCAGCAAAATAATTCCAACCTAAAAAGGTGTAACCAGATCCTCCTCAGCCCTGAACGCTATGCAGGGCAGAGGGTGAGAATGCATTTAGAAATTCAATTAAGAAAAACCTAATTACATGGAAATGGTAATGGACAATTTAAACCCATCTCTCCCTCTCTCTCTCTCTCTCTCTCTCTCTCTTTCTCTCTCTCATATTATTTAGTAGAAGAAGAACATAAGGGCAGAGGAGCATTTGAACATCAGATTTCCCCTCCCCCTTGCCCCCAAACTTCCCAGAACATGGAAGTAACAAGTTACAATCACACAGGTATCCCCCAGCAGTTGCCTCTGAGGAACTAGCAGTGGGGATCCTTGAAGATGAAGGAGAAGAGAAGAAAAGGAAGAAAAGAAATAACTCGAGACTGCAACCAGAACAGGCTCGATTTTAACTGATGACTTTGATTTGTTATAATCTAAATATATATACAATTGGGAACATTTAGCAGGGTCTGGCATGGAAGTGTGTGAAATGTAAGCACTAGGATGGTGGGGGAAGCCAAACAGAGCCATGGAGGACAGTAAAAGGGAAATATTGGGGTGGGGGGTCTGCTTTTGCTTTGTGCTTGTTTCTTGTTTTCATTCTGTACAGCCCCCAACATCTGGAAGGGGACCACCAACACCCTCAAGATGTTGGACTGCCAGCAGCTCTAGCCAATCAAGATAGGCAATAAAGGACCATTAGATCTGTAGTCCAACAAGATCAAGAGGGTCATAATCTCCCACTCCTGCCCAAAAAGTTCCAGGGTTTATATTAGAACCGCAGAGCTGGAAGGGACCCTATGAATCATCAAGTCCATTTGTTCTTATATTGCTTCTCTAGCTCTTGAACAAGATTTTGTCCATTCCCACTCTAGCTGAGAGAATGCTTGTTTATAGAGTGGTGCTTTGGTGTATGTGGCCATTGTAGTCAATCATTTTGGGGAGTTGAGTCAAAAACCTTATAAGGACGATCCACCTTTGCCTTGGCCTCTTTATGTACCAGTGTGAATTCATTCCCATCCCTCCCAGTGAATCAGTTACAGAAGGACTAGCTATCCTCTGTGTCTAACTAGCAGTTCCTTGGGTATTTTGTGTTTGGCACTGGATGCATCCTTTTCCCCAGACCTTCCTGTTTTAGCACCTAGAAAGGTGTTTGATCATCTGCTATCACAAGTGGACATTAGTACAGGCAACCAGACAGTGACTTTAAGAAACCTGGTGAGCATCATGAGTTCTTGGATAGTTAAAATACCATTTCTATAGGTTTTTCTCTCAGTACTGAAAAGCTATTGCTACTAGGAAGTGCTGAGAAGCAAAGCTTTTTTAGCGCAGTCAATCAGCAACAGTAACGCTTCATCATTTGACCTCCACCCTTGCATTATATAGTACTGTCAGCTTGTTTTTTACCTCAAATGTCCATGGCATTCCATTATGGCATATAAACATGGTGGCAAAAATGATCATTGCTAAACAGCCCATTGATTCTCACAGGAAATGTCCAGCTTTTGTAGACGAAGCCTGACAGAAGGCAGACAATAGATGGTGATCTCACCCAATCAGTAATAGGAGTGACACCACCAGAGACCCAACAGCACTGAGCATCTCCACTGTTTTTTTGAAACCAGTTGTCTGGTTACAAACTTCTAGAGGACCAAATACTCTCCATGTTTACACTATTGGAATCAAATTGTTGGGGGAATGAAAGAAAAGGAGTCTGACAGTGCAGTATCTTGTTCTACCACCTAGTTACTCACTAAACAGAAGCACTGACTGACTGGAAATTTCACAAAAAAGTAGAACAGAAATACAAGAAATTGTCATTTAAGTAATGTACGTGACTTTCTATCAGAGTTTAGCATTAAAACTGTTACAAGTTAAGGCATTGCCTGGCACATGCTACCTTTTGGGTAAAGATAGAATGTTTTTTCTTTTTTTTATCAAATAACGTAACTACTGGCAAAATCTTTACTTTTTTATCATGTAACGAGTAATGTCGATGCATTCCTTTTTTGGGACTAAAAATGTTTCGTGGGGACATTTTGAGGAGACCTTCCCCTCAGAACTTTAGGCTACTTTCTGACTTTATTGGGTAGAATTATTTTTTCCTGAAATGAATGAAAGCATAACAAAATCATCACCACCATCATTATCATCATCACCATCTTAGAACTGCAGAGCTGGAAGGAATGCTGTGGATTATCTAGTCTATCCCCTGTCAGGGAGGCATGAATGATGAAATGAGGTGTTTTTAAAGAACAATACTGTTAACACTACTGTTAAAGTTCCTTTTGGTGTTTTTGTACCATATTATGTAACTAAAGCATTTTTGAAAAGTGATTTCCCAAGCTCCATTTTCTGTGGTGACTATTATTCCAGAGCTCACCTCATACCTATGATATTATAACTTAGGAACTTTCCCTTACCTATTGAACAATTTTAACTTTTTCAAATAAGTCATGTTTAACAAAATGTTTAGTCAAGTACTATCAATGAGCAAACTGTTCTTTCCTGGAGAGTTCTCATTTTCACTTGGCACCTCTGTGTGTAAAATTCTGATCACACAAGCTATATTGGCATTGTATGGTTGGATTCCAGCAACAAATAAGTGTGGCTACTCATGTAAATAATCTTAGACCTGCAGAACTGAAGTCCAGCTCTTGTAAAGGAGGCACAGTGGGGAACTGAACTCCCAATCCACAGCCAGAGAGCTAATCCACTGAGCTATCCAGCAGTAGTTGATGCAATTCCACAAACAGCAGATATTCAGGTTCCTGCAGTAACTATAGTTGACTGGCTAAGTCTCTAAACTTTGAGTTGTGCTGTGAAAAGATTTCATGTCATGAAATTTGCAAGGACATCAAAATTCTGTTTTTAGAATCATCATCCTCTTCCATCATCTATATATTGAGTGGGAAACAAACTGGATACATAATCGTTTCCTAAGGTTGTTTAAAGTGGAACTAAAGTACAATGGACCACAGGAACTCCCAGCAGAGTTGATTTAAGTTCATTGCAGCCACTAGATGATATTTTGAAGCCTTGCAAATGATTGTGAATCCTGTGAAACCTTCCTTTCAGAGAGAAAAAGAATTCCGACGATAGCCTTGCCGGGTGTCACAACACTGACTGAAATATGAGGGAATTGCTATGCCTCTCCAGGTGGGCAGACCAAGCTCAGAACAAATGATGCTGGAGGAAACAGTTGGATTTTTCTGTGTGAAGTGGATTTTCAATCTAGGCATCCACCTCTATCAACACCTGGGCTCACTGGCTCAGGGGGGAAGGTGTTTGGGCATGTGTTGTGTTTCCATTTGCACAAAGTCACTCCACCAAAAAGATAGGAATGAAGGGATGGACTGGAGAGAGAGTTACTGGTGGCATGTGCTTAGATTTTACCCAGATTCTGGGCACATTTAACCTCATTTCCCCTCATGCTTGTTTTCATAACGAGTTGGCCCACATGCACTTCCAGCCAACCCCACAACCTCTGCCTGCCCCTCCCCTGTGATGCCACAAGGACCTGCTTCTGTGATACCACAGGGATTCATCTTCTGCTTTCAGATTTTGGTTCTGAAATCTCAGGATACCTCTGACTAGGCAACACTATAAGCAGTAAAACTCTTTTCTTCCTCAGTGTGAAACTTAACAGAGAAACTTGATATGGCATGGAATTAAGTTTACAAACATAAATGCAGATTTTTTCAGTTGTGAGACTGGAAAAAAAAGGAAATTTGCATTGCTTCTCCGTTCATTTCACTGTCGCTTGGATTTTACTCAGTTCAATTTTTCCCTCTTTGATATACACTTAAGCTCTTATTTGCATTGAGAGAGACCCTTTTTGTGCCTATGTGGCAAAACCAAAAGGATACAGTGACAAACACGGTTTATAAGTTGGTTTATCCATTATTTCTCCAGCCAGTCAGGATGCTTCTAGGAGGAGGTAACAGTGCTTTCTTTTCTGCTAAACCAGAAGAGGAACATCCCATGTGTCATCATCATTTATTTTCATTCTGGCTAGTGGCCTCAAAACTCAGAAAAGGCCTAAACCTCTCTGGATGTCTTAGAAGGCTTGATTTCCTCTGGCCAATCCTGAGCCACCATCTCATCCATAACTTATTATTCATTCTCTTTTAAGATAAGAGCAATTTACTCAAAGTTAACTCAGTAACTTCACTGCAGAAATGGGCCTTGAAATAGAGATGAGGGGATCCTGTCAGTTCTTTTCTGACAACTGTTTCAAGATATTGGAAATCATCTTGCAAGATGTGAAGGTTGAGTCTATATGCACAACCACTGCTTTGACTTTGTACGATTCTGTTTTTGAATTCTGTGGAAAAGGCACAGATCCATGAAGAGCCCTGAAGCTTACAGGCAACTGCTTCTGGAACACACTGCCGATAAACTTTCAATAAGGACTGGATATAATTTGATGAATTAACAGCTGTGTTCTTAGCAAAGACACTCATAGTTGATTTGTGAATGAGAGAGCCCTGTTTTAGGATTCTCCCTCTCTAACTCTCTCACTATCTCTCTTGCAAAGGCCAGTCCCTGTCGCTTTCCAGCTCTGTACTTTGAAAAGTGGCCATTATGGCATTGGCAGGCAGACCTGTAAAATCATTCCCCTTCCTACAGCTGCTTTTTGTCCACCTCACAAGCAGTACATGTGTGTGTTGCTGGGTGATTCATCTCTTGTGCTTGAATAAATGGGCAAAGCAGTGATTAAAAAACCTCCAACTTAGTGCTGCTGGTAAACATTTCCCATTTTACTAACTGTGACTGGGGATGTTCCGACTGTCAAGATACACAGAGGGGCACAAATGTTATTGTAAAGGCTGCAGGGCCCCGAGCCACCAAGACAGGCAAGGTGTGAGGGTCTGGGGTCAGATGTGTTTGACGGGAAAGGGTCACCCCAGCGGGAGGTTTGCTTATGGAGAGGCTGTCTGTGTAAAGTGGGGTGGGGTGCCAATGGGAATGTCGGCTGTCACTCTGGGACTGAAGAGAAGGCTGTGCTTGGGGACAGAGTGCCTGACAACTCTGGAGAAGGAGGGGCAAGTTGATGAGCTGAGAAGCGAAAAAGCACAGCTTAGCACTTGAGGCTGCTCCTTAGGGGATGTTATTTCAGAGGATGATGTAAAAAATACAGCTACACACAATGTGTATATGCACACACACATGCACAGAGGCAGATAAAGCTACGAAGCTGGGAGTTCAATTCCCCACTGTGCCTCCTACAAGTAGAACCAGCCTGTGTAGCCTTGGCCAACCCGCACAGTCTCAGGGTGCCCTCAGAAGAAAGGATTGGTTAACCTCTCCTGTGTATTCTCTGCCTGGAAAACCTTGAGAAACGTCACCATAACTCAGAATTAACTTGACAGCACATTATTATTATTATAAGGTGCACGTGTACATAGTAGCTACATGCACTTGAATAGACAAATGTACACACATATGCAGCTGACATTTCAGAAATTAGATGAGACATCTCTTCCATCCCTTTTACAACCAGCAACATTGAATAAGTAATGTCACATAGCAAATGTGCAAATATTTCAATGTGCACCATTTATATAACCTGCAGTGTTCAGGTCGTCTTGGTACACCATTTGAGTTGTGAGGGTGGATTTTTTCTTCTTCTTCTTCTTCAGTGAACATGGCCTTGAATTGTGGAGCTGGTACCATTTAGAGGGGAGGTCAGCAACTTCAGTGGATCTTGAGGTTGTTTTTCTACTTCTGGGAACAACACAGAACACCAAAAACACAAAAGAAAGAAAGAAATAGCTATCAGTTAACTTCCAGTTTTGAAAGCTTGTCATTCAGTGCTGTTAAAAGGTTAATTATTATTCCTGGGAGTTTCCAGGATCTACGATTCACTTTTTCTTTTTGGTGGAAGCAGCCAAGAGAGGGGGGGGTGTCAAGAAAAGAGGCTTGGGGTGGTCACATGTAGGCACAAAGGTGCCCCTTGCACACTCCAGATTTACATCTTACACTTGCAAATTTTCACATACACACACATCTACCGTGTTTTCCCAAAAATAAGACAGGGTCTTAATTTTTGCTCCAAAAAACGCATTAGGGCTTATTTTCAGGGGATGTTTTAATTTTTTCATGTACAACAATCTACATTTATTCAAATACAGTCATGTCTTCTTCTTCTGGTTGCTGCACAATGGTGGAGGGTGGGGTTTCACTTAACTAGGGCTTATTTTGGGGGTAGGGCTTATATTACGAGTAGAGATGGGGGTATTCATATTTGTATATGAATATGAGTACCCCTGCACAGGTGGCGATAATGAGGGTCCGGCCCCCTGGGGCCAGACCGTCCACTCACAATTCTGCCACTGCCACCAGCTCCGCAATCCTACCTATCACTCCAGAGCTTGCAATCGGCTTGCCACTCCTGGCAGGAGGCAGGGAGACAAGCCTCCCTGCCAGGTTTAAGAGTGGCTCGCCAATCGTGAGCTCCGGAGTGATAGGAAGGATCGCTGAGTCAGCAGCAGCAGTGACTGGACGGTCTGGCCTCAGGGGGCTGGACCCTCGTTATCACCACCTGTGCGGGGATATTCGTATACAAATACGAACACCCCCTCTCTAATTACGAACATCCAGAAAAATCATACTAGGGCTTATTTTCAAGTTAGGTCTTATTTTTGGGGAAATAGGGTATAGTCCAGACTGATATGGTGTTAGGCAGATATAGGAAATCCAGAAAATGTATAACTTCATTAGCAACCTTACAGGGATCATGGAATCTACATAAATTGCCAGAAAGCAATACAAAGATATACATAAAGTACATTCTGCCACACAAATACACAACATAATACAGAAATGTGCATTAAGTTCTGCTACATAGTGTATGTTCTGCTATACAAATATATGAGATGTGCATATGCATAGTCATTTGCTATACACACATGTGTACATATACACCCCATGGTGTGGGTGGCAATAACAATACTGGAAATGGATGGAAACACGACTCTGAGCACCCGTTACATATTATATACCACTTTTCAGCCAAGATTGCCTCTCAGGTTTGCAGCAGTTTTTGAATCTGATAGGTTGGCTTAGGAGGAGAGCTGTCTTCCTGAGCCAGGAAGTGACAGAGAGATGGCCAAGACTCATAGAGCTTACTGGCCATTAGCCCTTCCTTCCAGTCCATGTGGGAACAAATGATACCGGCAGACAGACATCAATGTATTCAAATACGATGAGGCTCTGAGGAAGAAGATGAAGGACTTTGGAGCACAGGTTTTTTGTTTTGTTTTGTTTTTAAATCACTCCACCCTGTTGAAGGTCACAGCCCGGAAGAAAAATAAGAGTACTGGTGATGATTTGTGCTTCTTGAAGAAGGACTCCTGGAAAAATGGGATGCACTTCATAGGGATTGGAAAGAAGGTGTTTGCTAGGAGTCCTCGAGACCTGGCTCAGAGAGTTTTAAACTGAATCTTGCCATGGAAGCAGACAGTAATTCAGAGGACAGGGATACTACAAGTGCTTGGAACAAGAATGTCAATGACACACCAGAAAATGGGACATTGATATATAAGCCTAACCCATGAGTGAAGAAAATAATGCAGAAGCAACTGGATGGAATGTGGACCATGGTTTCAAGTGTCTCCATACCAATGAAGAGAACATGGGAAGCAAACAAGATGAGCATGATCTTTTAACACAGGAAAGCAAATATGATTTAACAAGCACCTCTGAAATTTAGTGGCATCAGACTTATGAGTGGAATGTTGCACCTGAAGAGTATAATTTCTTCAAAAGGAATAGACTAAACAGGAGGTGAGGAGGAGGAGTGTTATGTGTAAAAGATGTGTGTGAGAGTCATTATTGAAACATGGAAGACTGTTGAACAGATTTGGGTAAAGATGAAAAGAGAAAGAAACAGCAATGATATGCCTGTGGGGGAACAAAACCTTGGATGATGCCTCCTAACAGATTAACAAATGTTCAAAGAAGAAAGATATAAAAGTAATGGGAGGCTTCAATTACCCTGATATCTGTTGGAAGTCCAATGCTGCCAAGAATGTATGATCCAATGAATTCTGTATTTGTCTTGGTGATAAATTCATCTTCCAGAAGGGAAGTAACAAAGATTGTAAAGAGTCTGGAAACCAAGCCCTGTGAGGAACTGTTGTGGGAGCTGGGTATGTTTAGGCTGAAGAAGATAAGATTGAGAGGTGATATTATAGTTATGCCATCAGCCAGAATTGGAAGAGCTGTCATGAAAATGGAGCAAGCTTGTTTGCTATGGTTCGGGAAGGTGGGAACCAAACAAATTGATTCAAATTGCAAGAGGGGAGATTTCAACTGAGCATGAGGAAGAGCTTCCTGAAAGTAAGAGCTGTTTGATACTGGGTGGTGGGGGACCCTCATTCAATAGAGATGAGTAAAGAGAACTTAGATGATCATCTTTCAGGAATTCTTCAGCTGTGGATTTTCTGTTTTGGCTGATATTGGACTCTATAGTGTTTGTGGTTCCTTCCAACTTTACAGTTCTGTGAGTCTGATACCACACACATCTGCAAAGCAACTGAAGCTGCCACATGGAGTGGGTGTTTCTAATATAGACAATGTATAGAATCCAGCATTTCTTGGCACAAAACCTGAGCTGCTAGTGTCTGGATCCCAAACCTGGGCAGCTTAACATGGAACATCTTCACCCTTGAAGTTGCTAATAAAAACATTGAAGAGCTCCAGGCCCAGGACTGAGCCTTGTAACCCACTTGTTACCTTCTTCCAGTCTGAGAATGAGCCATTTATATCCACTCTCTGAGTATGATTCTGTAACCAACTGTGTATCCACCTGACAGTTGTTATATCCAGCCCACACCTTATTAGCTTGCTAATCAGAATATCACGGGGCACTTTGTCAAAGGCTTTGCTGAAGTCAAGATGTATTATGTCTACAGCATTCCCACCATCTTCACTGCTCCAGCACTGGAGGCATTCAAGAGAAATTGCACAACCATCTGTCAGATCTGCTCTGGTTCGGATTCCTGCATTCAGCAGAAGGTTGGACTCAGCGACTTTATAGGCCCCTCCCAACTCCACTATTCTATGATATGAAGCCAAGTGGACTCTTGGTCATTGACATAGCCACTTTTGGGTACCTACTGTATATTTGCAGTAATAGTGATCTGCTAATTTAATTATGTGCAGTCAAGCTGATTTTGATTTATGACAAACCTTGAGAGGCTTTCCTAAGTATAAAATATGCAGAAGTAGTTTACCAGTCTCTTCTTCTACAGGCTGTCTAGAACTATGCAGCTTGTCCAAACATGTGAACAAAGCTGGTATGTTTTGGCCATTCAAATATTTTGGATCTTAACAGCCATAATCTCTAGCCAGCCCTAGGCAGAAGTTTCTGGGAATTGTGATCGGAACGATTCAGCAGATCAAAGCTTCTCCAGCCATTAACAGACATTGGATATTCGTATTTGTATCCCTGGGGATACAAATACGAATATCGACACCAAAAGCACCTTGGAAAACCTGACCCTCCACCTGAAACTGGCAGGTTCACTTACCGCTCCCCGCACGGTGCGCACAGTCAGCATCATTCTCATTGTGCCAATCCGGGAAGCAGCCCAGACAGTGCTTCCCTGCCTCCCTGCATAGCTGACAGCTCAACATCTGAGTGGGGAGACCTATCATCCTGTCTCCTCACTGGACTGGTTGGCTGTGTGGGGAGGTGGGGAAGCACCAGCCAGGCTGCTTCTAGAATTGGCGCAACAAGGAGACCGGCTATGTGTGCTGCATGGCGAACGGTAAATGGACCTCCCAGTTTTGCGGGGAGGTTCTGGTTTTCCCGGGCACCTGTGATGCTGATATTTGTATTCATATCTCCAGGGATATGAATATAAATATCCCATGTCTAGCCATGAATGAGCTTATGCCCTTTCAAAAAGTTTACATCTGGACATTGAGAATGTTTTCTTTAGTTACATAAAATGAATGGGAGTAGAGGGGAGGATGTAAGAAGAGACCTTTGAATCAAAACTAGTCATCTGATCTTATGCAGTCATTGCAAATTAGCCCCAATACTCAGAGATAAACTCATACAGCTGGAGGCAGAATTGATACAAAAAGTTATGTAATTGCCTTACAAAGAAGCTAATGATTGGGCACATGGAATGCTTTGATCCTTTTAGGGGGGAAAATACACTAATTGCTGAAATTACATTTGTGGAATGAGATTAATTTTATCTCTTGGGTGATATCTTTTCTGAAGTTGTCCATTGGCTATAGACAATATTTCCTCAGTCAGAATTAAGGTTGTACTTTTTTAAAAAAAAAGTGCATGCAGGGCTCAAACATGAGGGTGGGGAGGACTCCCGTCTGGGCTGTTACATAATGAAAAGGAAGATGTGGCCCTGGACCGGGGTCCTTATGTAGAAAACTGCAAGGTCCATTGTTCAAGGGCCAAGCTATATGTTACAGATAACATATGATTAGAAGACAGAATTACTTAAGTGCTGTGAGGTAGCAGATGTTAAAACATGATCTTTTCACACAGCCTGTGGTTTGCAAATTAGTTTGCCTTGTGATTGGTCCTTGGGAAGTAAACACAGGTTGTGTTTCAAAGCATGGTTGCTTGATCAGGAAGGTCTACATGGTTCATGTCTCTGAAACACCAACAGACTTCAGTTTCAAATGACACACTGTCTTTAATGTATTGTCTTGTCCTGGCAGACAAAAAGAGATGTGGTACATAGCTTGATCTCTCAAGATCACAGTAATGTTAAATGTCCCCAAATGCACTCAATGACAGATTGCTTGTTGCATTTTGAATCATCTAATATGACAACTGACCAGCACGGCGCTGAGCCAATTTCTGCCCCAACTCATAATCCCCAAAGAGGAAGCCTGCCCTTTTTGAATTCTGATGCCAAGCCTGTTTCCAGTGTTGGCATGTTCACATGCTGAGAATACAAAATGTGTCCCAACTGTAGACTTATCATGACGATAATAACCAAACATGTGGGGCAGATAATCATATTTTACCCAGAACTGAGGCAGAGCTCTCTTAGGCAACTTCTCATTTGCTTGGCAAGGAGCAGAACATTCCCTTTTAGACCTGGCTATGGAGAAGGTATATAGGAAGTTGGAGAGAGAGCTGGTGTAGCAGCTAACCTCATACTTTGTTATTTTTCTTTGCTTTTGAATGCCTAAACAAAATAACAGCTCATCAAAATATCCTACTGGACTGTGGGCTGCCTTTCAGAATCAGAAGCAGGTTTGGGGAAACTAACTTTTCTGGACTACATTGTGGTGGGTAGAGGAATCTTGGAGCTATGGTCCCGAAGAGATAATCATTCAAAGGTCTTAGCAGAAGGCGCAAAGCACAACTCACTTAGGCAAAGATTTTCTATGGTCAGCCATCTTGGAGCCAGCACAACACACACGACCCTCTAGACACTGTTCAGTGTTTTAGACACACCATTGCCAGCAGCAGCAGCCTAGGGTCTACGTACAGGCATTGTGCTTTCCACTGCAAGAATGGACAGCATTTGCCTTGATCATGACCATCATATTACTGAAAATCCTGTTTCATGCAGGAATTGCAAAGTGGAATTCTGTGGCTGGAGAAGAGCAAGCTGTCAGAATAAATCATCTTGATGTTCACTTCTCACCTTTATCTTGGTATCTCTGTGTGAATACGTCCTCCAAATGTATCAAGTCCAGACTTTAAAGGTTGAGACACAATTCACTTCTTGTGGGTGGGTGGCCACCAAGAAGGCAACTATAATGAAGGGGAGGATGGTAATAGAGGAGTTTGTAGTTCATAGACATAACCACAATAAAACAGATATCAATGTAAAATGTCTTGAGAACAATTGCCAGAATGTTAATGTATTTCAAAGATTGGATAATTTTTGATTCGGATTCCACACTGGGGAAGTGAAATGTTTACAAACAAAATCACACTATGTACTGTTACAAGATAGTGATATGTTAACCAAACACTACAAAAATGTTGTGGTTATACATATGCTTTGTATATTTACATATTTCTAAACAGCTTACATTTAAAGATTACAAAGCAAAGTACAATACTATAAAACCCTATAAAATAAAAACAATCCATAAAATCAAGATACTATATTCCTATTATTTAGAAATAGGATGGTAAACTGGATAACACTGGGAAAGCTTGCCAAGACAGGGAAGTCTTTGTCAGGCAGGGAAACTATTCTACAAATTAAGTGCCACAACACTAAATGTCTGCATGTTTGTGGCACCAGCAGGAAGACTTTTCCAGATGGCCACAAAAAAGACTACATGGGGCTGTAAGAAAGAAGACGATCTCCTGGGAAATCAGATTTTGATTTCTTTAGAGGTTTATATGCTGTCAACAAATTTTAAAACCTGACCCAAATGTTAATGGGCAACTGTACAGCTCCCTCAGCAGAAGCATTATGTGTGTTGCTTTTGAAAATTAAATCATAGGTCCTACTGATTAATTACATGAAAATTTTGGCCCACACCTTTACTGATTTACATTAGCCACATAAGCACTGATTCTGAACTTGGTCAGCAAAATTGTACAGCGTGGCCACTTCCTCAGCCATCTATAAATCCTTCTGCTAAATCTTCTGAAACAGTGGTTTGATTAAGAAATAAAATGGGTGCTTCAGTTTAATCCTTGCCTATCTTTAGCACATAGCATTAATGATAGTTAACACTGATGTATTGGTCAAACCTTTCTAAGGCCCTGTCTATGCTACAAACTTATGCTGTATCTGTACATGCAGTGGAATGAAATCAGGCTGAGGTTGTCAAATGGTCTGTGCCGCTTCTGTCTGTAGATCAGGGAAATCAGTCCTGATTGCTTCCAGACAGAAAGATAAACAAGCCTTCCTGAAGTGCTAGATTCCCATCTGCAGGAAATATTTTCACAGGGAAGCTTTCAAATAATATACCAGTCCCCACAGTTGTTTTGTCCCAATAAATGAAAGAGATATTTTCACAAATCTCCATTTATCACATTTACTTTGACTGCAAGTTGAGTATTGACTAACAGGCCACCTGTAGGATGGCCCACTGTAGAGACCTCTGGTGAAGAGATGGTTATAGCCTAGATACCTAGACAACAATAGTGGACCGGTTCTCACCTATGAAATGATCTCCACATTCATGAAGCTAAGATGCTTACATATCTGTCAGGATGCTATGTGACAAGAATTTTAACACTTAGAATTTCCCTCTTGGCAATGAAGAATATTCCTATTTTGACATACACCAGACTCACCTAGGAAGACCTGCCTGCCAAGAGACGAAATAGCACATGAGGAAATACATCTTAAAGACAGAAGAGGCTCTGGAATCTGAAACAGTAAACACAGTTGCTGAGCTCCACTGATCAGGTGGTGCTCTGGAAAATGTAAAAAGCATTTTTTTTTCATGCATGCAAGTAAATAATTAAAGAGAAAGAATGTTTGTTTGTCCTTGTTTGACCAGATACAGAGGCTTCTAGGTGTTTGGGACTATTCTGCAGGAAAACATATGTGCAAGCTGAAAGAGGTTAAAGCTGTCTGATATGCCAAAATGACTATCACAGGATCCAGAAATGTCTTCAGCAAATAAAAGTTGTCAGCACATGGAAACAAATCTATAAGAGTTAAATTTCAGCTAGATGTGAACCATTCCTGTTTCCAGATATGTTAATTACCTGCCATGACAGTTTGGAAGGCTAATTTTGCTCTACCATGCCCACTGAACTTAAAGTAGTGCTTTATTTAGCAATCCCACCAACTGACTACCTCCACTTAAGGATAGCACATGCAATCTGCTCTGTGTTTTCACACCCAGCCTGCTGCCTTCCATTGTGGCAGAGGAAACTGACCTGGACCAGCAATGAACTAGGACTGAACCACCAATCCAGTTGGTTCCCCACCAAAAATCAGTGAAAGCTCATCAGTTTAGGCAAATGAAGCCCTGCTGTACCTCAAACTCGGGTTATTCCCAGCCAGCCCAGTCCTGTCTGGCCTGCCTCCTTACCAGAGCTAGCAGGGCAGCGTCCTGCCTACATTTCCTTTCTCCTGCTCTGTTCACAATATGAATGCTTGCTGGGTGGCTTGTTATGTCGATGAGGGGAAGAATAGCCCATTTTCCTCCTGGCTCTCTCATCGCCCTTGACTCTGCCCCTCTGTGCTGTACACAACACCCTAACAAAGTCTTCCATGCACCAGCTACCACTGCATGGAAAGTATACAAAACTTGGACGAATGTGTTACCTTTGGTGAGAACATAATGATACTCTTTTTTGCAATAAAGTAATAACTAATAACATTGTTACTTTTTAGTGTGATGTGTAACATTTAGGCCTTGCCTTTTCTTGTAACTTTTGAGAAGCTTAAAAGCTGGGGGGAGGTTGTTGCTGGTGGGTTTTTTCCAATGGATTGTTGTGCTCTGTTGTTTTAAATGTGTTTTAGTATTGATTATATTACTGTTTTTAGTGTAATACTTGTTTAATTCTTTCTTAATATTTGTAAACCTACTACTGTCTTATTTTAGCTTTTAAATATTGTCTTTTCAATGATGCAAACCTTCTTGGATTCTTTTTAAGGAGAAAGGTGGGATAAAAATATTTTAAATAAATAAATTTAAATAATAAATAAACATTAAGCTATTTCCTTACTTTCAAAGATTTTTTAAGGCATGAAAAATGAATGCATAGTGTAATGAATAATGGCAACAAGTTATTTAAAATTATAACTAGAATAAGTTACTTGGGTGCTTTGAAATAAGGCTGGAATAACAAACTACTCAAAAGTAACTTTCCAACCTTTGAATGGTGGAAGAGGCATCATCTTTTCCACCACAGGCATCAAAATGTCTCCTTCTGTTACAATGGGAAAATGGAAGGTGGTTTGGTTGGTTATGGAATCTGGCAATCAAATGCTGCACAGAATCCTCATAATGAAAGTCTGTCTTTGGGATAGGTGATGGCAATTGCTGCAACACTATAGGGGCAGAGATGCACATGTGGTGGGCTCCTAAGTATTTTGTCAATTGTGATAGGCAAAATTTTGGATATGGATCTCATCAGTGTAGAAGATGGAATGAGGTCCATTCTTCTCAAAGAGCAGTCTGGAGAGACAACTGTTAGCAGTGTCCAAAAACACTTTTGTAAGAGAGCAAATAGGAAATTGCCAAAAATAACAACTGTGGCACAACGGCTCCAAAGGCATGATTAAAATCATTAAGAAATCCCACATTCCCTCAAAGGAGCCCAAAAGAAATAACAGAACTTAGAGGAACAGTGTTCCTTTGCTTTCATATACTTACCAGAGGCAGGGTACAATTGAACACGTACGTTTTTTAAAAAAATTAAATAGAATAGAGCTTCTTCTGAAAATATTAAACTCAGTGATAGTGGTGTCAAAAACAGAGACAATCATGAAGAGAGGAACGAAGCTGAGAAAAGCAGTATATGTTGTGAGTATTTCATCTTACCTCCTGATTCATCCAAGGAATGAGCCGAAAAAGGCTATGAAAGAAGTATATACCGAGAAGCCCATACCTCTCTTAGCAACTTTGTTTTGGTTTCGTGGCTGGATTTTGAGGTCCACATTCAAAATATTGGCAAAAATGCTAGGAGGTGAATTGAGGAAGAACCTCCTAATCATTTTTTAAATGTCAGCTGTTCCAGAAGATAATACATCATAGTATGATTGGATCTGTATCTGTCATAGTAGTAATTGTTTTGATACAAAACCTGAGATTGCCTTATTTTAGTGCTTCAGTTCATTCAGAGGTTAGGCAAATAATACTGATGGGTGGCTGTTAGCAAAGCAGGATTCTGCACTGTTGTGCTTATGCAACAATTACATTCTTCATGCAAGGGCTGCCAGAGTCCTCTGTTTGAAGGCAACGTCTGTCTGGATGTTTGTCCAATACATATTAAAGAACTATGAGAAGGACGAGGAGAGCCTGCAACATGCCATTCAACAATTTGCACTTGGACAGCAACAGATTGAGCCATGCACAGAGGTCACCTGGTCCTGTTCACCTATATATGATTGATTATGTGCCATCAGGTCAATTCTACCTTAAGGCAATTATTGCCAGGATTCCCCTGGTATAAAGTACTCAGTAGTAGTTTGCAAGTCCCTTCTTCTGGCAGCTCTCTAGAACAGTGTATCTTGCTCAAGGAAACACGTTGGTTTTTCTCCTGGGAGGCACATTGGGGAGTCATCAGGCCAACCTCTGGCTCCACAGTACTCAACTCACTGAGTTATCCAGCCAGCTGAGATGTACTTCATTTGCAATTTAGAATTATGATCCCATAGTGTGCAAATAAATTGTGTGTGCATGTGAGGCCTATTTTTGTAAGAGGTGCTGTTCCTAAATATTTTTTCTCTGAGTGTGCATTCTGCTTGAGATAATCAAGATTGCCTCCCCTGGCCATCAACATCAATGAAATATTCACAGCAGTTTTGCACAATGTTCTGCCATGGCAAAGTGAAAAATTAAATTAGAACAAATGTGAACTGGCAGTTGTCATCATTGCAGAATGCAGTTGTGTACATTTCATCTTTCTCTATGGAAATCCAACAGAGACTTCAGCAGCATTTTTTAGTTTCAGTCACTCCTTTGCCCAGCAGGAAATGTTAAATGTGTATATAGGGAAAAGTCTGCACTTCCAAGTAAACATACAGAAAAATAAATAAGAAAGACAAACTGCAGAAGTGAATGGGTTGGACACAGATGCTAAGGATTAAAGAGAAACCTTGGAGATTTCTAGTCCAGAGTAAGGCTATTTTTCTGGTCACAAAAACCAAGAAAAACTCTTTATTTCCTCCCCCCCCCCCCCAATAACAATAAGAAACAGCTTTTTTAAAATAAAAAATTTTTTATTTTGATCTATTGTCCAAATGAGCCAAATTTTACTGCCAAATGCCTACATTTTTACGTGCTTGAACACAATGAGTTATGGAAATCTTAAAACAATGGAATGATCTTTTTTATTGCTTTCAATTTGCTCAAAGTAACCACTTCCCCCCGCCCTTCAGTTAAAGCTTTCTTCTTCTCCTTCTTCTTTCCATCATTTTATGGACTTACAAAAAACATCTCTGTTTTCAACCCTGCATGTCATAAATACTAAGGTAGAATCCAATACTTGTGAATAGACCCCCCCTCACCCAAACTAGTTTCTCTCAAGGAACATTTTTACAGTTAGTGAGATTTGGCAGTGCCTTCCCAAGAACCTGCTCTGATGAGATAGGTTCCACATTCTTTGAATCAGATCCAGACGTACAGTTCCCCAGTCCCTGCATGCTGTGGGAGACTTTGGCCTGTCAGTTACATACTAAACTGTAGAAATCTGTTGGCATTGTAGATGATGGAAATGAAAGCTGTGTCACAAGTTGCCTATTGGTCATGTTCCTTTATCCTGGATGCAGCATATCTCAAGAACTCTACTGTACTGGAGTCTGAGAGTGATGAAGCTTCCAGGACCAGGACTTTCGACCATCTTTGGAAATTAAGTAAAATTAAGTAACAAGGCAACTCAAACTGATTCTTCACAGTGAGAAGTCAAAGTATCTAAAAAGTATTGCCATAGACTGCTCTCAGATCAATTAGTGTTGTAAGTTGTCAAAGCATGTCAAATATCTGTGCCAGTTCGGGGTTATCCTAAAGGGTTGACTCTAATGGAAAAGCTCAGTATCAGTTGAGGGGTGTGTCAGGCTCAGTCTTGTTGAGATTCTCATTCTTCCATTGTCAGCTCTCCTACACCTGTCCTCACTGTATGGAAGATTGTGCATTATTCCGTGCTCATTTGGCAAAACGGTGTATGTTTCTGCACTTTATTCAAAATGTACCCTTTTTTTCCTGTGTAATTTTTTTCAGATGTGCAGATTTTTCCCCTAAAAACATTCTTTGCTTGTTTTGCAGATCCCAAATGCAAGCTCAAAAATGTATGGATTTCTGAATGTAAATTTGTGTTTGTGTCTGTCACCCAAAAATATGAATCCAATGAATTTCTAATCTACCCTTTATTAAACTGAAGAACAAAATCTAGCCACATGCCATTAACAAATCATTCTAGAACTTGTGAACTGCACTGTCACCTGACTGTCATGTTGTAGTCCTGTCCTTAGGATCAAGTGAGGAATGTGTGGCTCAGGTATATGGATCAAGGGATGAGCATATTCATAGGAAAAGAAACAGCTGCCTTATGCTATGTCAAATAGTTTGGGACAGACTACAACTCTGTGGAAAGATATATGGTTTTCATAGAGAAGAACTTGGGACAAAAGGATTAAATGATGGAAAAACCATATTGCTGCTTGATATCCTAGACAGCCATTTCGAGTCTGAGTAAAAAATGATGTCTAGACAGACAAATACTCTAGGCTAGTATCAGTGTGGTCCCTCTGGGATGTATACTTTAACATGGTTGAGGGGCTTGAGTGTATCAGAGAAGCTGAGAGCAGTCAGGAAGCTAGACTCTGCTGTAAATCTAGACCCCAAGCAGGCACACCTAATGCAGGATGGTCAAAGCTGAGACATCGGACAATGGTACACTCTTTAGGAATTAATGATAATCTCAGCAGAAGGTAACTAACAGTTCCAAAGGTGATGAGGTGAAGAAATTCTTAAAGGGCAGTTATTGGACAGGAGCAGTAGAGGTAGGGGACATGGGTGGAGGATCATTCAACAGCAGTGACACTCAAGTTACATTTTATTAGTACTGCACAGAAGAATGCAATGGTAAATATTTATATCTTGAAAGCCTTATGATGACATAATTCAAAACAAAACAGAACAAGAGATAGCACTGGAAGATGGGACTCCTAGATCAGAAGACACTCCATGAGCTACTGGGATGCAGCAGGTATGAAAACCAATGGAACAGCTGGAATAAATCCAACTGATTATGTGCACATAGGTGGAAATTCCAATGTTTCACAACAGGTATAACTGGAACATGGAATACCCTGTTTCCCCGAAAATAAGCCCTAACCTGAAAATAAGCCCTAGTATGATTTTTCAGGATGCTCGTAATATAAGCCCTACCCCAAAAATAAGCCCTAGTTAAGTGAAACCCCGCCCTCCACCATTGTGCAACACCCAGAAGAAGATGACATGACTGTATTTGAATGAATGTAGATTGTTGTACATGAAAAAAAATCCCCTGAAAATAAGCCCTAATGCGTTTTTTGGAGCAAAAATTAATATAAGACCCTTTCTTATTTTCGGGTAAACACGGTATGAGCACCATTAATCAAAGTGGGCTCAAAATCATATAAAACCTCATCTTGTTTGTTTCCATGCTCTGTGCATTGATGTAGAGACATCTGAAAATGCTGCTTTGTTGTTTTCCTTTCCCTTCCATTGGCAGATCCCTACACCAGTATTACTAGGACTCTTGTTTTCAGTATGTGTGTCTCTGTCTTCTGGAATATCATTACTCTACCCAGCAGAGTTCAGTTTAAAGCCCTCATGTTCAGATTTGCAGGACCTCTAGCCAATAAGTTCTTCCAAACCCCTATAAGATATCACCTATTGCTTACCTGGAGTCCTTCCTCATGGAACACCAGACCAAGGCCCAAGAAGCCAAATCTTTCCTGATGACATCATTGACATAATCAATTGTTAAGAGATCTTGTCTTTCTTCCTAGGCTACAATCTTTGACAGAAAAGAGAGGTGACAAAACCATCTGTACCTTGAGATAAATATAATCTGTAAATGAACATTACACAATAAATAGGGGGGAAAACAGTCTTTTTAGGAGCCTCCTCATCTAAACCAAATGTACAAAACCATAAACAAACAAAAATTTCAACATCAGTGAGCCCTTTTCATCATGCAAAGGCACTTTGGAATATTATAAATACTATTGTCAGTTTATAAAACTCAAGAGATGCCTTGAAGGCTGCCATTCCCTTCCCACACAAGATTTATCCTTCCCACCATTGAGTTATGAAAAATGGGATTTTGGCAATGCTACAGAAACAGCATGTTATTCTGAATGACTTCTCAGTTCAGTTGGATGTTCTTCTTTTGTGTCTGGGTTGTGGAGTAATGGAATCTTGGACAGTTCTGTTCTGTTTTGTGAGTCACTTCTCCAGAAATACAAAAGTCATTTTTTGCAATTAGTGGCTTTAAGTATTTGCAAAGTAGAATATGTACACAACCATTTGGAAACACAACTTTAACCCCTGTGGCCTGAGATGAGCCGTGATCATTGCCCATAACATTTCTAAGACAGACCAGATAGAGGCTTCACCATGAAGTTCACTCACTGACTTTTGGTCAGTTCCTTTCTTTCAGTCTGACCTTCAAGGATTGTGGTAAAATTTAAAGGGAATAGTCCTGTTATTCCATTTCTTTGAAGGAAAAACAAGACACTGCAGAAGCTGCAAATTACCAACTCAATCCTGCAACTAAAGGCAATGTCCTACAATTATGATAATTTTATTGAGTTCCTTTTTTGACCAAAACTTTCCAATGCTCATATTTCTTCATCAGTGTGATAGCAAGACTGCCCCAAGCAATAAATGCCTACAGAACTTGTTGAAAAAACAGTCGTGACAATTGTTCTCTGTCTAAGAAGTGATTAACAGATGAAAAAAAATGAGTCAGATTCTGGGATTTTTCCTAGCCTGGTATCTCTTCATGAATGTTAGTGGCACAATAAAGGATCCTGTAGATCATCTTGGCTGCTAACAGTGATATCATCAACATTCAAGTTGGCCTTTGTTATGTAAAGTCTTGCATTCTTTTTTCTACTGGCAATTTGGGCATTATATTTCAAGGCAATGTTGAACCATTTCCTGCTTTTAAAAATCATGGATACAACTGCAATGTCCCACATTCATAACACACACACACACACACACACACACACACACACACACACACACACACACATATATATATATACATATATATATACATATATATATATATATATATATATATATATATATATATATATATATATATATATATATATATATATATATATATATGGTTTATGAATGTGGTTTATGAATATATATACACTGAACAACTAAACATGTTTTTCTGATTTGGAACCAATAATGTGCTAAAAGCCTGCACACCTATCAGTCTATGTGCATAGGTTCTCCTTTGAAGGCTAGGACCTCTAAGGCACGGATATTAAGGCCCAGGCCAGTGGGAATACGTGAACATGGGGGAGGGGACAAATCCCTGAAGCCTTATTCTACACATTATTCACATCCATGTGACATATGCATGAAAGTACAATTTAATTGGCTTTAAGCTACTGTGATTTTCTAAATGTCTGCCAAATTAAGCCCTCTCAGGCGGGATCACTCACATGATCTAGGGAGCATTATTAATTTTGTTTGGTCTCAGTGATACCTCATGTTATCATCTCTGACTGGCTGGCTACTTGGTATTGTGGCTTTAGCCCATAATACTACCACTGATCACCTGATTTCAACTTTGCCAGACATAGCCTTCAGCATATTGCAAATGATTATGAGGCTTTTGCTAGGAAGGTGTACTGACAGAACAGCAAATTGTTAGTTATTTAATGTATTATCATTTATTTTTTACACCAAGAGGAGAAGAAGCCCTTGAAGGATTTTTGCCTCCATTGCCAAATTTTCAGGGAGCAAAATATCACCAAGCAACTCCAATGCATAACCTAATTACAGATTATCCCACCCCACATCTATTTTTCTTTCTTTCTTGACTGACTGATTTTGATATTAGTATCAGTTATTTCAAGATTCATGTCATCATCCTTCTATGAAGGTTTCTTACTATTTGTGTAGTACTGAGAGAGGCACAGCATAGAATCCAACAATAACACTGTTACTCTCTACTGATGGATGATTTCCCCCTCTTTTCTGCAATATCTAGAACATGTGTGCTGCCTGTTGGTAATATCTTGGTCCTTTCTACCCTATACCAGTTGCCAGTGCAGATAGTTCATGCCACAGAAGACTTTTAAAAATCAGCACCTTCAGTCGTTCTGTTCAAGAAAGGCTGCTCTGCCCTGCACCCTGGCATGTGTATACGGCACACAAGGGCTGTCTGGAACCTCCCCCCCACGCTGCACCACAGAAAATCACTGCGGTTGATGCCAAATGTTAGGTCTTAGATGCATAGACAGATGATGCACAAGCGACATTACTTCCTTATGAAATAGCTGGAAGACATCAGGATATAAATACAAAGATATAAAGTGTGAAGTAAGAAAAGAAGAAGGCAAAAGAGATCAGTAACAAGATGGATGACCTGGAACAAAGAGAATGACAGGACAGAAGCAAAGGAGAATCATACTGCATGTACATTATTTGGACTGAAGAGCTCAGAAATGAAATTCTTTAAAGGAAGAAAGTGATTGATGACTTCTTGTCTTTTTCAGGGTGCCTTCTTTTTCTCATAATGTTTTGATCTGAATCACCAGTGAACAAACCGTAGTGGGATAGTTGTACATTGTTGTCCAGAGTATGTGCAGTTCCCAGCACTGTTTGTTCACTGGTAATGGATATCCCTCAAACACTGACGAAGAAATCAAACCGTTCCACACTAAACGACAACTTACTTCCCACAAAGCTAAAGAACAACATTGACAGGTTGGAAAATGAGTTTAAGACAATAAAGGAATTATAAAGCGAAACATAAAAGGAATAATTGGGGAGGGGAAAATAGGGTAATTCTTTTGCAAGTAACAAACAGAGTAGGATGGCTGAGGTTATGATCTCTGTTTTCCAGTACGTCAAACATCACCACACAAAAGCTAGTAATTTGTGGCTTCTGAGATTATTCCATAGTGGAATTAAATTAAACCTAGAGAGGAAAAAATTAAAAATTCTGACATAATCTTTGTGAACCTAAGAATAATTAGGCAATGGAACTCATTGCAGAGGCTGCTGTACAGAGATTTTCTTTTTTTAAAAATCCCACATAAATATATTTAAGAGATATTATCAGGAAGAAGTTTGCTGTCTGGTGTTTGTACATTCTCCCCCAAGTTCTTTTGGAGAACTGAAATCCCTTTTTTAAAAAAGGTAATTGAATCTGACAGCCTGTCAGTGTGAGGATGATGGGATATCTAGAAAGCACTAGGTTTACAAAAGCTGGCATATTCACAGTCAACACGAAACTTTTTCATTTGATCAGAATCTAGCACCAATGGCAGCTGATGAGATAACTTTTAACTATCTTGGGTTCTGTGCATATGCTGTCGCTGCCTGAATTTTTATATCTGTACTTTCATTCAGATGTGTAGGGATGCAAAATCCTGCAAACTATTTCCACTCCATACTTTAAAGCAGGCAGACTCTGTAAATTCCATTGATTAAAATGAGCCTAGTCTAACTATGATTTACTGTAGCATAGTAAATCACAATTAGAGTAGGTCCATTTTAATCAATGGAGCTTACAGAGGAATTGACATTAAATCCACATTGATTCAGTGGGCCAACTGTAGTGCAATTTACTATGCTAAGCAAAATGGTTTTGATTGTAACTACATGAGTTACTCAAAATTCCACCAGACAAAAGGGTACCAAAAGAGACATAGATTGTTATGATTGATTACATGGTTAATTTTGGCTTTGCTTAAAAGAATGAATTGCTTAATATTTTTTTAAGCAGCAGCCTATTGTCTGGCCACTTAAAAGATAATTTCTGTACAGGAATCTTAATGACTGATGGAAAATAGAATATTCTGGGAAACTGCATACAATATAATGTTGAAACCCAAAAGCTGTTGACCTGCTGAAGGAAACTTCAAACCTGTTCAAGTTCCCAACTATATAACAAGTTTTCAAAAGAGGAAAATGCATATGCATCATACCGAGAAGCCTTTGTGATCTTTGGCTTGCTTTGACTTTAAAATAATACTCATACCAGGGAAGCAAGTGGAATCTATTGCTGTGGTTGTTCTCTGATGGACATTTCCTTGGGATAGGAGTGAGACCTATTGAAACCAGTTGCGTATCTGCCTCTTAATAAACATGTGTAGAGGGACATCGGTTTGTAAGTATGAATATCCAAATAGTCTCAGAATAAAGGCAAGATATACATGTTTTGGATGGATGGATGGATGGATGGATGGATGGATGGATGGATGGATGGATGGATGGATGGATGGATGGATGGATGGATAAATAAATAAATAAATAAATAAATAAATAAATAAATAAATAAATAAAGTACAATACCCACAATCTGCTTAGGTCCATAGCTTCATGACTGGTCCACTTTTTTGCTCCTTGAATGAACTAGGAGTGAACCAGGACTATACATTTAGGCTGAAATCCAGTAGTAAGTCCCAACTCAAGTGGGCGCACTGAAACAATGGAACTTACAGAGGATTTGATTTTGTCCCCATTGATTCAATGGGCCTTCTCTAGTTGTGATTTACTACTGGATTTCAGCCTTAGAATGTTATTAGAAATGGAGTTTGACCAAGTACTGAGATAAATCTGTTTGAGAAAGCACTCAGCTCCATATGGAGAATTCTGAGAATGTGTGATTGTTCAGCAAAAAGTAAAAGCAAACTTCATCTTCAGGTCTGATTGCCCACCTTTGTGTCTTTGAAGAAATTCTATTGCGGGAAGTAAAATGGATGAGTGGCAGATACCTAGTTTGGTGTAATGGACAGAGTGATGGACTAGAACTAAGGAGACCTAGGTTCAAATTTCTACTCAGCCACAGAAACTCACTGGGGTATGTGGAAATTGCAAAACCACCTCTTAAATATCTCACTACATTGAAAGCCCTATAAAGTAGCTCTAAATTAGTTCCGACATGACGGCACATAACAGCAGATAATACACATTTTATCTCATTTACTTTGACTTGCAGCCTGTCCAAATCAATGCCTGTTTGAGGATCAAATCACACACAATCTTCCTAGGAGTTAAAACCAGATTAAGGTAAAAGACAGAGGAACAATTGAAGACCATGAACTGAAAATACACACACACACACACACACACACCACACACCGCACACATACTGCAAAAAGGTAGAACGGCAAGGGAGAAATGAAACAAACTGTTTCAGGTTACGAGAAAGTAGCATCTGCAAGGTTTTCTCTTCAATTTTGTGGGCTTATGATTAATAAGTGACTTTCTTTAAATGTCCTTTGAAAAAGTGAAAATAAAAACCTCCGGGACTGCAAGACTGGTGACTCCATGAGCTGAAAGCAAATTGGTCTCATAGTTTAATGGTTTAAGAATCCCTGTTTTAAGCTATTTTTTAATATAATAACTGTATTTGCTACATTTTACCAGTGGGGAACATTTTTTACAGATGGTAAGACCTGAAGTAATTTATAACCCAACACACAACATTGATAGGACCAAAAGAACTTATTTCAGCTTTAAATGCTTTATGGACTGTGTTGTTAATTGATAGCTGTAATCTTTTTGAAAACCACTTTATTTAGGGATTGTAAACTTTTTTTTTGCACAGGAGGAAGTAACAATGTGAATGGCATGTTACTATTCCAAGCCCAATTGGGTTGGAAATGGACTTCTAGTATCAGATTCAGATAACCCACCATCATGACCATACAATTAGGCAAACACTGTGACAAGGCCTGCTGAAACATGATTTAGTCAATGGGGGAAAAGGATGTTAGAGAAATGCATACAGTTTTTTAAATGGATGTGAACAGCTGAAAAAATACACACAAAAAGAGAGAAAGAATTGTGCAACATTAAAAATACTTTCTCATTATGAACCAAAAAAATGACCTATCTGTACAGTGAGAAGGCTCACTGTATACCTCTTTAAAAATCCCTTCTGCTTTTCTTCTCCCTTTCTCCTTGTCCAAACATACATCACACAAACATAGTTTGGAAAAAAAAGTGTTTTGCAAAAGCAAAATGCGGGGTGGGGATGTCTAAAACAAGGCTGAAAAGGCTGGTGGCTGCTAAGACAAAGTATGGGGTGCTTCCCACAGGCTTCTGGATTCACATCTCTCTCTCTTGCTCTCTCTTTGGAAAATATCTGTGGGGGAATGGAAGCTCAGTAAGACTACAGAAACAAGATTGGCAAGTCTTGTGTAGAGATTATGATTCATGCTCCTCTATTGGGTTATTTACCAGGATAGGTAAAAGCAAAGGCAGGAACTACCAAATTCAGTTGAAAAATTTCCTTTACACAAATCTCTGTGGCAGCTCCACTAGGCATCAATGCCATTCCTGTCACAGAATAGTTGATCAGCAGCAACATAGAACCTCCAAAGTGGTGAGTTTATTGGATCCCATGACTTTTCTTATGGAGGCCACTGTACAGATTCACTCCTTTGGGGCCTTGTACAGGAAGGCAAATGCCATCTTATCATTTGTAGGTGGCAGGTGATTTTGCAGACATAGAGTGACGTTTAGCCGTTGCCCAAGAGCAGGCAAGCTCTATGTTTGTTTTTGCAAACTCTCCCCTCTTTTTAAAATAGAGAATTTAACAATGGTGAAAAGTACTAGATTGACAGGCTGTGGAAACGGAAGGGTCTTCCAGCTCAGCTATAGTTTACATTCATGAAGGATACACAGGATAAATAGGAGACAGTGTTTAGAGTCATCCATGGACACTTCAAACTTGCTTATATTTCACTAGGAACTCCATCACCTCCAGCATGATGGATGTTCTTCATAAAGCTGTGCCTTCAGATATTTTCTTACGTGTGATGAGAAGCTTCTTTAATTCATTATTTGTTTTCTTTTCTCTTCTGAACTGTAAAGAACTGCTGATGTCTTTCAGCTTATTGTTCAAAGCAAAACATAGCAATTCTGTCAGTCTGGAAAAAATCAGTGTGTCTTTCCTACTGGCAGCTTAAAGGCCATTTTACGATTTTTGTTGTTATTAAATGATAAGGTGGTTTTTGGTCACTTCTCTCATGTTGTGATTTAGGGATGTGTACTGTTTTTGGACAAATGAGGAGAGCAAATCAGGGATATTTATATGGCATATGGGGTGGAGCAGCACCTTGCACAGATCCCCTCATGTTCAGTCTGTCAAGAAGGAACAAGAAAGATTGGGAGCGAGAAAAGATGGAAAGTGTAGAGAAAGAGCTAGTTTTCATCTTTACTGTTGAACAGTGCTAATGAACAGAACAAGGGGCTGAGAAAGGGAACAGGCTGAGTAAAACTCCAGGCTCCTTGAATTGCCCTTTTAAGAAGAAATCAAAGAGGACCATGCCCATTGCCATTTTAAAGTCTCTCACTTACTCCTTTCACTATGACTGCCTTAGGAACCCGCTCTCCTCACTGGCAAGATCAGGGCTTTCTCATGGCAGTGAAAAATGAAGATGAAAAATAAAACAGAGCACTTGGCTGTGCAAACTGCTGCTGCCCTGACCTTCTATCATGCCTCCACTTCACAGACTGCCAAAAGTCTGGGTCCTCATGCAGTTGTACCATTTATTTAATCTATGACCTGGCTTTGTCATTTGCATTTACTCATTCATGGACATGGTTTTCTTACTGGAGGTTCAGAAATGTGCAAATACAGCAAAGGCACAGACAAGGAATAGGTAGGGATCTCTCCAAAAAACCACAAGGTGGGTTAGGTATCAATCCACATGCCCTTATTCAGGCACAGACTGGTTTGAGGGTGGCAGTGAACATACCTACTCTGAATCATTCCCTTTCTTACAGGCATTAGCCACAGACATGAGAAAAAAGAAAAGTTTACATGTAATATTGTCACCACATGAATGAAAATATTGCATCCTTGAGTCGTACTCACCAAGATGTGTATGTTCAGAAGCCCCAGTTCTTATTCAAGGTTATATACAGTATGTGTTGGAGGCATGTGCATGAGCCTGAGGCTTACTTTTGCATCCTGGTTCACAAATACCACATACACCTTTTGAAGTTTTGAATAAAGTGATCTGAAATATGTGAATACAGTAAGACAATTCTGGGCAGCCATTTGTTGGGGACACTCTGGTTCCGGATTTCCTGTATCAAGCAAAAGGTTAAATGAAATGGCTTCCCAGCTCCCTCTGAGTCTTATGAGTGTATTCTGAAGTCTCAGTCAGGCAATAGTATTAGGAGAACCATCCTGAGATATTTTGCTTTCAGGTGGTTGCTAGGAAGCCTCCTTTTCAAACAGGAAGTTAGATCTAGCGAAGGCATGAAGCCTGCTAGGTGGGCCTTCTCTCCAAGTGAGCACAGTTTAAGTCTGGGTCCTGCAAGTGGGACTCCCAGAAAGGAGAACTGTGTGATTTGTAGTCCAAAATATCCACAATGCACATCCCTAATAGTGGAATTATCTGCTTGAATATAAGGTCTGCGTGGAAATAGTAACCAATCAAAAGATTGAAATGTGGCCAGAAGTTTGTGTTTTCACTTTTTTCTAAGGACAAATACTAATCTCCACCATAAAAAAATTAATAATTGTTCTCTGTCTTGAGTTTTGTTTGGTAGTTGTGCTAAATTGGAAGGGGGGCTACAGTTCTCTCTTTTACAAAGGAAGCTCAAGTTCTGTCTACCCTTTATGGACAAAATTACTTCAGTGACTTGAGGAGTAAAGAACTATATGTAGCCAGAATGACTATTTTTCTACATAGCATCCCCATAGTAATTTTTCATGGTTAAATAATGGTACATATTCCGTGCCTGAAACAGAAGCACCTTTTGAACTAATGTAAGATCTCTACTGCTTTGCCCAGAAAAGTATTTGACGTACAATTTTGTGGACTGTACCCCCCTTTTTTTTTTCAGATGCAGGCTACATCCCATGAAAGCTTATGCCAAATGATCCTGGTTACTCTTTAATATGCCACAAGACCCTTGGTTATTCTTGCAGCAATTGACCAACGTTTCCCTCTCCATCTGAAATTTCTTCAGCTGAATATGTTAATAATTCACCTGTGCAGAACTGTTGATGTTCTTCACAAAGTTGTTGCATTAATAAACATTGACAAAGATTACTTCTCAACAACAACAACAACAACAATAATAATAATAATAATAATAATCATCAGCAGCAGCAGCAGCAGCAAGTGACAATATAATTCAAGGTGGACTCAACTCTTGGCTTCACCTTTGTCCACTTCCAGATTCTTTGCTGATATATTATTTAAATATCTAAGAGCAGCTCCACTACTTATTTCTTTTGCCTGCTTTGACATTGGTGTTTCAGCTGACCCTTCCAGAAGTTCAGAGGATGACAGGAGATGTGTCAGGAATAATGAAGAAAAATAGGAGAGCACATCTAGCCTGTCAGAAGAAATAAATCTCATTGCCTTAATCCCTGCCTGTTATTTGTTTCATCAGAAAGACATTGACAAATGGCAAGCCAATACAACGTACGCTTCTTCCAATCACATCTGATACTCATTTCCCAAGAAGACACAAAACACGCTAAGAATGTTACAAAGTTTGTGAGGAAGGAAGATTGACTTCAGACTTCTCCCTGTAACCCTGACCTCAAGGGGTCCAGTCGCACCACTGCTCAAGATTCCTCTCTATCCCAATTTTCTGTTTCTCTTCAAAATGTTCTGGTTCTTCGCCCATACAAAGATGAGAAATTAAAACCCCTTGTGTGTTGTTGGTTAACATTCCACCATTATTTTGAGGTGATTTAAATGACTTGATGCAACCCTTTACATTCAGTTTAGATTGTTTCAAGATTGATCACTATCAGTGTGTCTTTGCTTTATTTCCTCACTCAGCATAGTTAAAAATATGTTTTAAACATATATATATATAAACACATACATACATACATACACACACACACACACACACACACATGCAGACTGACACAGACAGACAGAAAGAGAGAGAGAGAGAGAACCTATATGTGGAAGAATGAAATTACCCATCCTATTCCTATTTCTGTAAGTAGGGCATGGTGTGATTACTCACCTCCTCATGTCTGAATGCTGTTATAATTAAAATCGAATTGAATCAATCCCTCAAGGTTCAAAACACAACAGCCAGATTGTTAACTGTGGCTGGTCACAGGGATCACATAACCCCCTGTTACAGCAGCTCCACTGGCTGTTGATCCATTTCCAAGCACAATTCAAGTGCTGGTTATAAGCTATAAAGCTCTAAAATGGCTTGTGTCCAAGCTATCTCAAGGACTGCATCTCCCTTTATAAGCCTGCTCAACTATTAAGATCATCAGGAGAGACCTTTCTCTTGGTCCCAACACCTTCACAGGTGCATTAGGTGGGGACACGGGAGAAACCTTTCTCTGTCACTGCTCCCTGACTCTGGAACTCCCTCCCACAGGAGGCCAGGCTGGCCCCATTTTTGCTGTCCTTCCACAAGCAGATGAAGACCTTTCTCTTCAGGCAGGCTTTCCTTTAAACGACTGGTTAATCAAAGGGATTTTTAAAAGGAATTATTTTATTCTGTTGTTTTACTTGTGTTTTTAATGTGATATTGGTTTAACATTTTTTGAATGTTATAATAATTTATTATTTAGCTTTTAACTTTGGTTCTTTTAGTACTGTAAGCAGCCTTTGATCCTTTAGGAGAAAGTCGGCATATAAGTATTTTAAATAAATAAATAAAATGTAGGTTTTCCCTCTCCAGTGACGAAATTAGCACAGTTCTCTTTATTTGATTGCAATTAGAAAGAAATGTTAGCCCCACTAATGGTATACTAGAATGTCCAGCCTTTTCTTGTGTCAACATCCACTGTGATTTCCTTCCCATCCCTCCACTATGCCTCAGGTAACAGACAAATTGCGGTGTGTTGAAACACCCTGAGTCATATAATTTGAGGCAGCAGAAGATGTTAAGTGCCTGGGTTTGGAACTGGAATTTATGCCTTTTCTCTCCAAAAGTACCCTTATGCACTAACAAAAAGGATTTCAAATGGCAAGTTTAGCATCTGTACCAAATTTAAGGCTAACCTTTTGTGCTGTGCTAACCTTTCCAAAGAGGGCTTTGCTTTCTGTTCCCAGGGAACATCTGCAAGCCTCATGTTTTATTTTGGCAGGGCTCTAGCCTCTTGTCAGCCAGTTACATTTCATTAGTCAGTAATGGATATAAATACATTTGCCAAGTTCCTCCATATAGATACACATCAGATAATCTTGGAACAGATACGTGTTATTTTCTTGTTGCCTTTAACAAATGTGGGCTGCAAGAATATCCTTAGAACCAATTTGAGGATCATCTTTTGAAACGCGCTTGCCTTCTTGTGCACAGAGGTGCCAGGTGCCTACAAGCTCCCACATGAATTGTGACTCCACCACATAATTTGCTGTCCCAAGGGAGTGACTTCTGTGTGGCCAATAGCAACCCTGACTTTGAACTGATGCTATAGTTAATTATGGGTTGCAGCAGGGAAGGATCTGGTTTTCTCAAGCTGGTGCTTCCGAACTGGCTTCAAAAGCTTCCACTGCTTGAGGCACTTCAAAGGATCACCTAGATTTTTGGCTGCTTTCCCAAACTTTGGCAGATAAGATCCTAAACTATTAATGTTCAGGGTAAAAATATGAGGACAGATGAGTACTGAAGAGGGTAGATGATATACAGGTAGTGGCATAACCTGCATATTTTTTTCCTTATTCTATTTTTAATATTTAATTTAGCAACTGTATGTATATTCTGGTAAGGAAGAGGCTACAGGAGGGATTCAGATATCCAAAGGGATTATAGACACATTTCTTAATGGTATTTCAGATTAGTTATTCAAATTAAAGAGTCAAAGATGTCTCTGGACTAGCACGAGATTGTTGGCTGTATATTACCAGAGCAAACCTTAGCAGTGACATTATTGGGGTCAAGCTAATCAGTGCTCCCTTGAACTCTTACTTCAGCCCAAATATGGGGTGGGATAGGGGGTATTTGTTCAACAGCTTTGTGCTGAGCAAAAATGGTTCCTCCATAGGGTACAAATGTAAGGGTACTGCATCTTTCAGCTATTTCAAAGGAGTACTTGAGATGATTTTTAGGTATGAGAGCACAACATTCAGTAGCATTTCTCCCCACTTTAATTGTTGCTGTCCACCATTTTTTGTAATTTTCAGAATGCCTTTGAACAACACCTAAAACATGACAGAGTTATGTTCTCAAGAATATTTTCAGGGAAACAATGGTGGTCTGCATTGGCAGCAGGTACTTGCAAGCTCCATTATTCTCTCCATTCCCCCAACAGTCCATCCTGGAAAAAGATAGTTATGCTTTGTTATCAGTCCCGAGTAGAGGACTGTATTTTCCTCATAATTCAGTGGTTCTCATCCTTGCGTCCTCAGATATTCTTGGACAACAACTCCCAGAAATCCTGGCCGGCACAACTATTGGTGAAGGCTTCTGGGAGTTTTAGCCCACAAACGTCGAGGGACCCAAGTTTGGGAACCACTGCCACAATTCATCTCAGAAAATTCTGGGTCCCCTCCCCTGCAAAAGTAGCAGCCGAGATAAAATGGCCTCTGGGCAAAGCTTCAAAAGTTTATTCACTTACTCTTTTTTATTACTGCTGCTTTACTGCTTCTGTAGTACTAGCTGGCAGAAATCCAATAGCTGAACTTATGCTTCATAAGGCTGAGAATGTCATCAGCCATTGTTGTTTTTCGGTAAATTAAAAATCTCTTCACACACACCCTCAGAAGCATCCGGAGACTTCCTTGGGATCCCTTTCATCCTGAGGAAACCACTGGGGGATGGGGGGGGGGGGAGAGTCTTTAATTTCTGAAAATTGCCACCACAGGATGATTTTACCAGTGGCAGCGATATTTGGGAATGAAAGACACACCTCCATCCTGTGCCCAACAACAGCTCCCCCAGGATGAAAGGTAGCCTTAAGATCTTCGGGGGAAGGAATCAGAAAATGTTAATTTACAAAAAAAAAAAAAAAACTTATCACAGTTGATGACATCATCAGCCTTACATGGCATAAGTTCCCCTATTGAATTGCAGCCATTGTTTTATGGTATATTTAAACTCCCCCTTCCCTTATTACCATGGGTCATATTTTATTTTTGTGTGAATATTTATTAATATCTTTTTGTTTGAAACCTAAATATATATCACCCATACGCTGAACAGCAATAATTAAAATCCAATAAATATGACAAATGAAACACCACAATGAAAACAAGAGTGAATTTAGCAGCAATACATAAATACTGCAAGCAAGCAAGCAAACAAGGAACAACAGTTATTAAATACACACAACTGAACCACCATACTCCCTGCAAGGCTTCTTTAGCCAGCTACTTGAAGCAAACTAGGAAGGAGTTAATGAGGCACACCTCCCTACAAAGCACCAGATGTGGGAATAGGTGCTTCTTTCCCCTACAGGCCCAGGACTTTCAGGTGTACATGGCACTGTAAAGTGCAGCACTGACCACTCTCCACAGAAGGCAAGCAACAGCAGAGGGAGAAATTGGTGGTGTGACCTGAGGAGAGGAGAGGGGAACCCATTGAGGGGAAGGCAGCCAGGGAAACAAAGTGAGAGAAAAAGCAAACAAACCAGGTGAGGGAGCACGGGAAGGGTGCAAGCCGCTGTTGATAATATGAGGGCAGCGGCACTTCTGCTCCCATCTCAGTTCTAAGACACGTATGATCACCACTACTGCTTGTATTGTTGTCAGAGTGTCAGATTACAAGTAGAGGGAGACTTGGGTTCAAAATCCCACTCAGCAACAAAGCATCAGGATAGGTGACCTGGATTCAAATCCCCACTGAACCATGGAAATTCACCGGAGGGTAGCATTGGTAAATCTGTGGTCATAGGTTTGCCATAGATTGGCATTGACTTGATGGCACATAACGCAACACACTTTAATAATAGGAAGAACTGCTCTGAGCTCTGTGGAAGAATAATGGGATAAAATATAGTTAATAAACATCCATTTATGTTTTCTTTTATCAATATTTGCTTTGTTTAGCTTTTAAGCCAGCCCTGTTTCTTGACTCACACCATTAAATGTAAGTGTTTTAATAAATGCCAACATGTTTCCAATGTATGTAAAACTTACCTGTCTCTAGCATCCCAATCTCAAGAAATGATAGCTGAAAATATTTCCAGTCTTTTGAACTCTTTGGTTGGAAAACAAGAATTATTTTCCCCCCCAATCCTAAGTAACAAAAAACTCACTTTGGGAGTAACTAGAAAAACAGTTACCTAGTACTTCTCTCCACTTTTCTAATAACTCAAAGGGTTTTGATTGCATTCATATACATGGAAGTGATGAGATAGGAGGAGATCAAAAAGGGAACTGAAGAGCTTAACCTCTGCCCTAGAAGCTGTTAGACCAGGAGGAGAAGCTAAATGGCAGATGCATGATGCTTTCATTGCAACTTTTACTCATTGTAACTGTTGCATTTGAATGTCTTTATAGCTGGCCTTTCAATACCTTCTTTCTCCAACCTTGCTATATTTTTCATATGAATGGTATAGCTGCAAAGCAAACATTGTTTTTAACACACTCACACCCCTTTAATAAAAGTCTGGCCAAAAATGAGAAAGAGAGAATTTTTGGCTTACAGCCAATTTGTAGTCTCAAGTAAAATAGGACCATGGTATTGATGGTATTTACAAAAGTGTAGCCTTACCATTCAGCAATGGATTCACTAGGTCTCCTTTTACTGGAACTAGCAATTGGATTCAATCCATACTGTTCTATCTCATTGTATAACATAGATGGAAAGGTAAAATGGAGAACAGAGCTACATTCTTGGTGGGTCCACGTACGACACATCGGATCATTCGAGAGATTCAGACAGTCTTTTACAGCCTTGCTGGGAAATGCCAAGAGTAGAACTCATGACTTCAGTCATTCAAGGCCTGGGCTCTACTACTGAGTAATTTCAGAACCCGGAAAAGTTACTTTTTAGACAACTGCCAGAACCTCTCAGATAACAAGCTGTCATTCATTCCTACTGAATAAAAGAAATGCCATGATTTTTACAAAGTGCATTGGATGATGACTAGGTGCAGTGTTTACCATATTTAACTACATTGGTTCATATGCAAGGGTGCATATGTATTAGAATCATAAAATTAAAAAGTGGGAAGAAGTGTCAAGAGCCATCTAGTCCAATCTCTTGTGAATGCAGAAATCCTTAGCTCAGAATCATAAAACTGAAGAGCTGGAGAGCTCAACCTGTTCATAAAAGACAAGTTCTTAGCTGTTACTCAGCCTTCACCTATGAAATGTTGGGTGCATGGACAGTTTGTGACAATGCGCAAGGCTTGGTCCATGAACCATCAATGACTGGAGGGTATGGGGACTCTTCTGACTACTCCTTGGGAATTGTTTTGCCAGCCTTGGCAAGATGGATGGATGGATGGATGGATGGATGGATGGATGGATGGATGGATGGATGGATGGATGGATGGATGGATGGATGGATGGATGGATGGATGGATGGATGAAAAGCAGAGGAAAATATTAGACCCTCCATGAATTATCATGGTTTCTTTTAATACCATTATGAGTTCTTATATGCATATGCCAAAGTTGTGCCTGACAGGCAAGTGTTAGCCAACCTGAGGTAAAGTTGTGGACTGCAGATATTCAAGGCAT
Source organism: Intellagama lesueurii (assembly GCA_037013535.1). Classification (NCBI taxonomy): domain Eukaryota; kingdom Metazoa; phylum Chordata; class Lepidosauria; order Squamata; family Agamidae; genus Intellagama; species Intellagama lesueurii. The sequence goes on from JBAJHW010000004.1 coordinate 200,755,587, forward strand.
TATAAAGAAATGGTAATTATCTTACATAGAGGCTCTCAGTTGCCACCTGATGATAATTCAAATAGATGGAGTGTCAGCAATCTGAGTCCATTCTTTAAGGGAACTGCATATTTTGTCTTCTAACAGTGTTATCCTTCCATGCAAACCAGTATTATGTGCTTAAGATGTGATTGTCTGCTGATTTCCAATTTAGATGCAATAGGCTGATGCTGCCATGCGTCAGGCCACAGCAGAGAGTGCAAATGACCCCCACACCCTCTGATGTTGCCCATAGGCCAAATCATGGACCCCTCCATGCAAAATGTCATGAGCTGCCTAGGTCTGATTTGAGGAATTCTGAGGGAACCAAAACTGAGTTTTTAGAACAAATAACATTAAGGCGTTCTCAAATCCCGAAATGGTTATTGAATTTTCTTATTACCAAAAATATTTCTTTTGTCAGAAAGATTAGCATAAAGATCATCTCTAGACTGTGCTGGGCCACAGTCTCACAATCACTGAGCCTCCAGCATGAGGGAAAAAGACTATCACACTGGAAGCTTTTTCATCCTATGCCTTGCCTGTTCACTAAAAGTATGGTTCAAGGCAGCTAACAATAAAACAGAGAAAATGCAATGAAGTATGAATAAGAATATTAAAACTTGTGAAAATGAAAAACACATCTGATTCTTATGCACTTCTAACTTGTATGTCTGTGCCTTGGAAATTAGCATTTGGTAGGTAGAAGTGGATTCTCTGGGCATTTACAGTAGCTAAAAGAGTCATATAGCAGCACAGAAAGGACAAATTCCCAATGCTATTCAATGGATGATCTAATCACTTTTTCAGCATTTCAAAGTACAGCGTATATACATCAACTTTGCACACATACACATTCAGACATTTGTTCATCTTTTATTGAGGTCTATGACCAGATCTACACATCCCTTTTAATTATTTCTGAATCCGTAATCCGTAATCAGTCATAAAGGCCTCTCTGTGAGGTGCAAAGCTGCCTGGGCGGGGCTCATTTGCCCGCCTAGCTGGAAGAGAAGGATGCAGGCTGCCTGCATCACATCAGGTGAGCAGGCTGGGTGGGAACAAGCCCAGTCCTGCATCACCCTTCCTGTTTGTCACTGCATCAACCCACCCACCTACCCTGTGGGATTATGAGATAAACTGGTTGCTTCGGGGCCAGATGGGAATTTTTGACTGGCACTCGAATTGGCACTGAGTGCAAGTGATTTTTCGCCCATCCCATTCTTACCAGCAAAGGCGGATATAGGCAAGTTATAAATAGCACATTAACTAGGTTACAATGGTGGGTAGTGCAAAAGGAACAGGGTTAGTTGAATTCCAAAGAGGGCACTCAGGGAGTGCAAAACACCCCTCCTCTCAGAATGGTATCAGAAGAGGTTTAGCTGAGGAGAGGGGAAGCTGGGGACCCCAGGGGACGCTGGGCACTTAGGGTCTGGAGGCTCAGGTGGAAGGCAGCCTTGGGGTACTACAGCTATTGGAGACGTGAAAGTGTGCTGTATGGTAGGAGAGTGCGCTTAGGTCTGGACCAGAAGGTCAAGGTTGACTTCGGTTACAGATCAGTTTTGCACTACAGTAGGCCCCCTTGTAAATTGGGAAATCCAGGTTATAAATAAATTAATAAAGTTGTGGCCCTAGTTACCCCATGTTACTGTGTCTTGTCTTATTATTCCGGGCTAGGTGGGCAATGCAGGCCGGATTTTACCAGATCTATGCATCAGACAATAGCAATGAGTGCAGATTCAGGAAAGATTAAAAGAAACATGGAGATCTGGCTTATGTATGAAAGGGTTTTCACTCCTACATTATCAATTGACCATCTGTTGTACAAGAAAACTACTATCGCTCAGTGGGTGGGAGAACCTTGGCTGTGAAGCTAGGGGTCAGTGGTTTGAAACCTCACTGTACCACTGAGATCATCAGAAGTGTATGTGGCTGATGGTTTTTTCTGCCCTGTTACTTGTGTAGCCTTGGGCAAGCTGCAAGATCCCAGATCACCACCAGGAGTGGCTAGTAAACCTCTTCTGCATACTTCATATCTATAAATCCCTGGAAGGGTTGAAATTTGTCTGATTGCATGTAATTATTGTCATATTTGCTATCTACTTGTATATTCTTTTGGATTTCCTTCCTTCCTTCCTTCCTTCCTTCCTTCCTTCCTTCCTTCCTTCCTTCCTTCCTTCCTTCCTTCCTTCCTTCCTTCCTTCCTTCCAATATGATGCTTTGGTCAATAAAAAGAAATGATAGGAAAAGCAGCCACCAGGTTTAAAACACTTAAACAAGCAAACCAATTCAACAGAAAGTTTACCTAGGTGACAAAAGCATCCATCTATTTACTTTCTCAACAAACTCCATAATTCATTCTGCCCAAGCCAACATCTATGTTCTGGCTTGGGTGGTGTAAAATTCAAAGTAGAGTTGGGATGCCTGAGCCCCATGTTGTTGGAGCACAACTCCCATAATTCTGAACAATACCCATGTTGTCTGGGGCTTAAAAAGGGCTTGGATTCCAGTGACAATGGGAGAGCCACCAGTTCCCTACATTTGATTTACTAAGTTGGTTGCGTGTTCACCATGTTGTAATGGAACTGCATGCAGGTACTCAGTTGTATACTACTGGAAATTCAAACTAGAAATAGGACCCTTTAAGCAAAAAAAGTTCTGATGTGACAGTGGATTGCAAGGAAATCAGGTGCACAGACTTCCAATTGTGAAAGTGCAGCTCAGGTTTTTCCCCCCACCACCATTCCATGGTCAACAAAAGGATCAGATTGCTTTTAATGAACAAGTGTGATACTAGTTTAGCTATAGAGGCAGGAAAAGACTTCCTGTATATAGAACATGGGACCATCAGTTCCAATTGCACATCCCCAAGTAATTCATTAGTTGGAAGAGGTTAATTTCAAATGGCAAAAGAGTGCAAACTAGTTCCTGTCAGTCAGAGGATATCAAATGGCCAGGAGATTAATGGAGGCATTGCCCAGAAGACATGCAGTAATGGGATGTTTACACTAGAAACAGAATCAAGAAGGCCACAAACTTGAATTTTAATTACAGTATCTCATTTTCTTCAGCTTTGCCAAGGCATGAGACTTCCTGAGTGTTAAGAGAGACATTACAATGAGAGACACAATTTAGGAACCATACAGAAACTGTTAAGGCAGGAACAAAGGGTGTTGTTTTGTTGTTTGGTTCAAGGGTACATGATAGACTGAAAAGATAGTATTGCTAAAGACATTACACTGTTTGTGTATTCTCAGATTATTCCACTTAGCTGCTGGGGATGTCTGAATGTACTGTGTACACAAAATCCTTTCCTCTCCCTTTCCACAAATATGGGATGTGGCTAGCCGTTGCATACTCAGTGGGGGGGGGGGGGAAGCAAGTGTGGTCCTTTATTACCATCAACAGGTTGGAATGTATGTAGGCCTTATGAATGCCATAGATTCTTCTGACCCATCTAATTCTGAAGCAACAGGAAGACTTCAGAATGGTCTTCTCACCATGTGGAGTATACTGTCTAGGAAGTATATCAGGATTTCAGGAGACTGTGTGTACTCTAGTTTGGAGAAAAAAAATGAAAATAGAGCTGAATTGCAAACCCTCCCCCCCCCCTATTGTATTTAAATATCTAGATTACCTTTTAGTTGTGTGGACTGGTAATTTCACATTTCAAATTTCGGCTGAAATTATTGTGGAAGATTTGAAGGGAGTGTAAGATTTTTATCTTAATAGAAAAAAAAGTTAGAAGAGGTTGGAAAAAACTGCTCAAGGGTGTGCACTAGGACTATGCAGAAGCCTGAGGACCTGTTCTGTGACCAAATGAGGGCATACAAATTGAAGCCAACCTACCTTGTGCCCTTCAGGAGAGCTTCTGACCTGCTCCATCCCTGAGCTTATGACATTAAAAGTGCCTTTCCAGATCTGCAATTTAAAAAAAAATCTCACAAAAAAAGAGGAAATGCAACACGTACCTGAGCAGTTATACAGAATGCCAAGTTTTTGACTATGTGGTCAAAACCCACACAACTACTATCCTTGCATCGTCACACATACACTCAATCCTAACAGTGTAATAGTATTTCAGTGAAGTTTAGTAAACTAAACCGATTGAGAGAACAAAGAAAAAGAATAATGCACAACACAAGAATTCTGTCTAAAGAGTGACATGCATCTTTCTTTTCACTTTGCAGTGCTGTGAAATGACTGGTAGAGCAGCTGCAATGGAATATATGTACCACAAAGTGAACCTCAATCTGAGCCCTTCTTAGAACCTCCATGGCTGTACTGGCTAGGGAGATTTCAGCTGGAGTGCCCAGCTGTCAGTCATCTTTTTCTTTGGTATGAGCAACTCAGTCAACTGTATTACTTTTAATTTCCTCTTTCCTCGGTTTAAACCACTGTCTCTTGAACCCTATGAATGGTGAATGGGATGTGAGGAATCTGTTGTGGTGTTGCCCTGCCCCTAGGATGAACCCCATAGTCTTTGCTATACCCCATAGTCACCCCAGAATCACACAAATACTTCTGATTCAGTTTCTCTTTGCACATTTGTCTAAAAATAGTTTAGCCTAATATGTTTCTTAACTCTGGCTTACAACTGAGAGTCTCTGTCCTATCTGCTTGAAATCTAACGCTTTCTGATGGAGGCTTAGAAAAGTTACTTTTTGGACTAAAACTCCCAGAATGCCCCAGCCAGCATGCTCAGCATGGGCCAAAAAAGGTAATTTTACTAAGTTCTGGTTGTGACATACAATGAGGCAGTAGAATACGTAGAAATGCCATGCCGTTTGAATGGAAAGCAAGGATTCCATAGTCAGCTGAAGACTAGCTGGGTCCCCTGATGAAATGGGGGGGGGGGAAGTGTTGAGGGGAAACCATGGTACATGAGACAATAAAATAAATACATGGAAAAATACATAGCTGAAATATTTAAAGTTTAAAAGCTTGGAGAAACAAAGTGGAGAGTAAAATCTGCACTGTGGTATAACTGAATAACTATCTCATTTGTGTAAAGATCAAATGATAAACAGACACCAGAATCTGTCTTTCTCTGAAGACACAGGCCATTTCTAGCCGCTCCCTGGAGACAACAAAGTACATATCCCTGCCCGGCTGAACTTCAAACAGCTGATCCGTGTAGCATCACACCAGCCGTCTTTCCCATGTGCAAAAGGCTCAAGTACACTGCCCACACTCTGATATCAGGCCCCATTAACTGTCCATTGTTTGTTTTTCTTGAAGAGCTGCTGTAGTGAAAGAGCAGTACCAGTAACAGCTGGCAGGGAAGTCGAGGGGGATGCGTCTGGAGCAAAGGGTGTGATAGCACAGTGTTTTATACCATGAATTTATTGGGTGGATAAACTGAGGTGGGACAGGGTGGGGGTGAGGGTGGGGGTGGGAGCAGTTCATGGTAAATTAGTGGGAGATACTACAACCAGCCAGAGTAACAGCAGAGCATGTATCTGAAGCATTTCCAAAGCACATAGAACAGTTTACCTATTTAAACAGCACCTACCAGAAATTCCCAAGTGCCATGATCACTGGCCATACTGATTGGGCAATCCTGGGAGTTTTAGTCCAAAAGCAAAACTTCCAAGCTCTGTGTCTGTGTGATGGGGAGGGAATTTTAAATCATTTGGGATTGTTTCTCTCTGATGGTGATAACAAGGGCCCACAAGACCATGGAAACACCAGATTTCTGAAAGTCCAGAAGCAGCTCTCCTCTGCAGGATGTTTGTTGTCCACACATGGAGGACGAGGAGAACAACTAGTGAGATGTGGAGCTAGTGTACTCATTTTCCTTTATGTATAGAACATGCAGATGAGTAGAACGCCTGCATATGTTTACAGAGACAAAACTTCAACACCCAAAGTGCTGATGCTCTATGGAGGGTGGAGAGGGGTATTGATATGATTATGGTGGGCTTGATGCTATCTCTGCCACATTGTTCATAGAGTGCTGGCCTTTCTAGTTTGCTTGCCTCTGCAGTGGTACAGCAAGGGGACACAGCAAGAGCCTCCTTGAAGAATATGAGGACTGTGAACACATTTGGGCATCCTCTCAGCAAACTGTTGGCTTATCTTTCTACTCTGGAAGCACCATCGAATTGCTTCTGACACAAATGGAGGAAAAGCAGTGGTATAAATCACCTCACACCAAGTTAGACAATAGGTTCATCTCACTTGATGGCTGAAAATCCAGCAGTGTAATGTACAAAGCACATAAGGTTGAGGATGTCAGCAGCAACAGACATTTTCAGAAATTAAAAATTTCCAATTCCCCCTTCCCAAAAATCCTGAGCCCCCCTTGGGTTCTTTTTTTGTCATGGGAAAGATTTTGAGGACCACAGATTGGGAGGTCATCTTTATTTTCTGAAAATCCCCACCATCAGGATGGTTTTACCTGCACCAGGAATTTTTAGGAATTAAATAATTCCACCCATCCTGCAGCCCCCACAAGGGCTTCCCAACAATAAAAAGAATCCCAAGGGAACTTTGGGAGTTGGGGGGAAATCAGAAAATTTTAATCAGTTGTGATGCCAGATGTCAACCAATTTCCAGATTATAAGTAATAGCACTGCTGAGTTTCAGTCAGATCTCATCTGGAACATTATGTCCAGTTCTGCTCACCAAACTTTAAAAAGGACATTGGCAAACTAGAATTTGTCCAGTGGATAGTGACAAAGATGGAGACCAGGATGTATAAGAACAGGTTGAATTATTTGGATATGTTTAGCCTGGAGAAGTGATTAAGACATGATACTATAGCCATCTTCTAATATTTGTAGGACTGTCTCATGTCTGGTGAAGGGGGGCAATTTGTTTTCTGTTGTTCCAGGTGGTAGAAATTGACCCAGTGTATTCAAATTACAAGAAGGAGAACATTCACACACATGCACACACATTGTAGGAATTTGCTAGCAACAATACATTACTATTGTGAGTTATCCTATTATTATACAAAGTACAGTGGGTAGTTTCTTCTTGGAACAGCCAGTTAAGACTCATTAGTTTTACAAAAGACATGCTCTTTGAAAGCTGCTAGAATGGGTTTGTTGATAAAGATCAAGCAACTGCTTGCACTTCTGAATACTCTTCAGGAATGTAGCTATGGCAACAGTCATTAAAAGTGTTTTCACTTCAAAAATTTACCACTGTGCCACTGGGTAGGAATGCAGTAAAATGAAAACTCTTTGATATATGTGAGGGCAATTCATATTGCCCTTATGTTTGTGAACTACCCTTATTTTCTATTTATACTTACAATATTCGAATGCACTCAGAGCAGAGCGATTGGTGATCAGCCACAAGATTCTGTCCCATAACTCTTTGCTAAAAATGCCTGGCTGAAACCTTGCTAAGAGATATGACAAGGATGGAGTTGAAAACATTTGCCAGGCCCTTCATAGCTGGCGTGATATATAGTGTTATAATCTATTAATAACACACTGCACAGGTGTGAGAAATATGTGTTTAAATGCATGTATCATTTAGGGAGATTTTGCTATGGAAGCCCAAGTGTGAAATACAAAGTACAGCCAGCAAGTTAAAATCAGAGGAGAGAACAGCACTTTGATCAAATCAGAACCTGAAAGGAAATCTTCTGCAAACTGTGAGTGCTGGATGAATGAAGCTGTACTAAGGGTGGGCAGCAAAGGCGAGGCAGATATGAGGCTTGCTTTTTTAATATCCAAATGGAGATCAAAGCCCCACAGTGAATGTAAGGCAGCCATTGAAAACAGCAAAAAGATTCCAGCCATGGCTTATGGAAGGGGATGTTTCTGAGAAGCTGGGGAGACTTTCTGTAGCACCTACACCTCAAGATGTCTAGGTGCTTCTAGGTAAAAGAACATGGGGGAAAATCAAGCTGAACATAACCGTGGCTTGTACTGGAGTGTGAAAATAGTTTCAGAAGAAGATCAATCAATTCTTGATAGACTACAGCAAAGTCTTTGACTGTGTACGTAGATCATGAGAAACTATGGATTATTCTGAAAGAAATGAGTGCGCCTCAGCACTTGATTGTTCTGATAGCGTAACCTATATTGTGGACAAGAAGCTACCATTAGGGCAGAATATGGGGAGATTGAATGGTTTCTTAAAGGAAAAGGTGTTAGCCAAGAGTGCATTATATCCCTAGATCTGTTCAATCTATACGCAGAACATATCATGTGGAAAGCTGGACTAGATTCAGGAAGGAGGAGTGAAATATCAATAATTAATTTAAGATATGCAGATGACACCATCTTACTGGCAGAAAGCAACAATGACCTGAAAGGACTTTTAATGAAAGTGAAAGAGATAAGTGCCAAAGCAGAACTGCAGCTGAACATTAAGAAGACCAAAATCATGACTCTGGAAGAGCTACACAACTTTAACATTGACAAGGACGAAACTGAAATAGTTAGATATTTTGTATACCTTGGTTCAGTCATCAATCCAAGTAGAGACTGTAGCCAAGAAATAAAAAAAAAGACTGAAACTTGGAAACGCAGCAATGAATGAACTGGAAATATCATCAAGTGTAAGGATGTGCCACTGGAGACCAAGACCAAGATCACCCACATTCTTGTATTTCTGATCATTATGTATGGGTGTGAAAGTTGGACAGTTAAGAAAGGTGACAGGGGAAAAAATATTCTTCTGAAATGTGCTGAAGGAGAGCTTTATGGATACCCTGGTCTGCCAGAAAGATGAACAAGTGGGTCCTAGATCAAGTCAAGCCTGAACTATCTCTTTAGGCAAAAATGCTGAAATTGAGATTGTCCTACTTTGGGCACATCATGAGAAGAAAAGATTCTCTGGAAAAGACAATATTGCCAGGAAAGGCTGAAAGCAGCATGAAAAGAGGAAGACCAAATATGATATGGAATGACTCCTTAAAGGAAGCCACAGGCTCGAGTTTATAAGAGCTAAGCAGGGCTGTTGAGGACAGGACATATTGGAGATTGTTCATTCATTGGCTAGCCATAAGTTGAGGGTGAAATAATGACACAGAACAGCAGCAGCAGCAGCAAAGCTTATGGCACTCTACAAAAAATATTCAGATATTTAAACTTCAGTTCAACTTACTGAGTTCATTTTTATTTCAGCCTTTCTCCAAAAGTTTTGTGAGGAACACTGTTTTAACCCCAAAAGGTAGATTAGACTGAGAGACAGGGCCATGCTCAAGGTCATCCACTAAGCTTTACTTGTATTTTATTGTGCTTTAAGTCACCGAGTGATCCATGTTATTGAGTGGTTTTATATGAATATATTAAATAAAACAATAAATAGATGTATGGCCAGGTGGAGAGGCTGAACACAGGTCTTCCTTATCTAAATCCAATCCTATAACCACCACACTACACCAGCTCTCATTGGGTATGCACACCAAAGAAGCAAAGCTGATATGTGCTAAAGAATAATCAAGCATGCTATCACGACTTGGGAACAAACTCAAAACATCCACAATTGCCAACTTAAATCTTATTACAATATGATTTTAAAAAGCAATCAATTCCCCATTCAACTCGGAACCAATGATGTCCTTGAAAACATTTGTCCCAGCTTTTGGTCCTGCAGATGGCGCCAGGTGTCTGCTGCCAGATGTGTCGCCTCCTGCCCCAAGAGGAAACACAACAGATAGCTGTAAGCAAGAACAAGCAAGGTGTGAAAGAGCTTGTGGAAGCAATAGTATTGCCCAGGCCCAGAGCCTGAGAAGAAGATGCTCGGGAGAGCCTCACCAAACAATAGAGGAGGAGCACTGATTTCAGAACGTGATTCCAAAGTGAAGTAATACTGAACTAGTTAGGGAGCTGGTGTGGTCTAAAAGGTGGTTGCTACCTCTGCAGATCAGACAAGCTACGATGCTTAGCTTGTATTTAAAAGCTTATTGCCTCCCTTCCTCCACAATGTCTTTGCCACTGGATTACAAATGTAGGCTGTGTCTACTATTCAGTGACCAATCATAAAATAAAGTGTGCAGTAAAAGCAAGCAGGGTAGTTACCTGACAGGCCCCCTGGGTTGAAACTGCTGCTGCTAAATGCCAGATAGGTAAACAAAAGAACAACAGCCACCCAGGACTTGATCCGGGATGAGCAGGCTGATCTGGCTTGTATAACAGAGACTTGGTTGGATGAGGCTGGGGTTGTCAATCTCACTCACTCAGCTTTGTCCACCAGGGTTCTCTGTGCAGCAGCAAGCAAGACCTGGGGGGGCGGGGAGGTGGTGTTGCAGTGGTCTGTCGTGATTCTATCCCCCTCACCAGGTGCCACATTTCCCAGTTTGCTGGGTTTGAATGTGTGTATTTGAAAGTGGGAGCCTGGGCCAGAATAGGGATTCTGTTGGTGTACCACCCACCGCACCGCTCGTTTCCCTGCCTGAGCTCATTGAGCTGGTCTCAGTGGTGGTGTTGGAGTCTCCTCGGCTTATTGTGTTGGGGGACCTCAACATCTATGCTGAGGCAGCTTTGTCAGGAGAGTGACTCAGGACTTCATGTCCTCCATGAAAACTGTGGGCCTGTCTGAAATGGTATCTGCCCACACTCACGCTGCAGGGCTCACTTTAGACCTGTTTTTCTGTACTAGGGTAGATGTTGGTGATCTGGGTGTGGAGGAACTCTATGTTGTCCCATTGTCATGGGCAGACTATCATCTGGTGGGGTTTAGACTTACTGGAACTCAGAGCCTCTGCAGGGGTGACGGAACCAATTATGATGGTCCTCCCCAGGAGCCTTATGGATCCAAATAGTCTTCTGATGGCTCTTAGGGAGTTAAATGTTGCCTCAACAGGTGATTCTGTTGAAGCCCTGGTTGACCTCTGGAATGGGGAAATGGCCAGCGTGGTTGACACAATTGTTCCTAAGCGTCCCCTCCCACAAGGTAGAACCAAACTAGCCCCCTGGTTTACTGGGGAGTTGGTGGTGATGAAATGAATGGGATGGAGACTAGAGTGATGATGGTAGAAAACTTGGAGTGAATCCAACCGAACATGGGCTATTGCCCACTGGAAGGCCTATTCCATGGCAGTGGTGGCAATGAAGAAGTTGTTCTTTACTGCGACCATAGCATCTGCACAGTCATCCAGCAGAGCTCTTACAAGTGGACAAAGGCCTCACTTCATGACCCCGAGGAAGATAGTGTTGACCACTTGGTAGCTTGCTGTGGAAAATTTGCACAGCACTTTGCAGGCAAAATCACTCAGATTTGCTCTGACTTGAATGCTGTAGTTAATACAGGTCCTGTAGATGTAACTATGGCTCCTGCTTGTCTGGTGTTGACAGACAAGCTTCAAATTTTGCAGCTTGATTATGTGGACAGGACCCTTGAAGTGGTGAAGGCTACCACTTGTCTGCTAGACCCTTGCCTTTCCTGGCTTATAAAAGCTCCCAGAGAAGGACTGGCGAAGAGGGTCCAAGGGGTAGTGAATGCCTCATTGCAGCAGAGTAGCAGCTCAGCATTCTTAAAGGAGGCTGTAAGACTATTATTGAAAAAGCCCGCCTTGGACCCCATAGTATAATTAGTGGGTTGTGGCTTCTCAGCTCCAGGGATTCCTGGATGAGACAGATTATCTAGATCCATTTCAATCTGGCTGTAGGCCTGGTTATGTGACAGAGACTGCTTTGGTTGCCTTGATGGACAACCTATGCCGGGCACTGGACAGGAAGAGTGTGTCTCTGTTGGTTCTGCTGAACCTCTCAGCAGCTTTTGATACCATCGACCATGGTATCCTTCTGGGCCATCTCTCTAGGATGGGACTTGGAGGCATTATTTTACAGTGGCTCTGGTCCTTCCTGGAGGGGAGAACACAGCGGGTGGGGCTGAGGGACTCCTCTTCAACACCCTGGCCATTGGCCTGTGGCTTCCCTTAGGAATCCATTTTGTCCTCTATGCTATTTAACATCTGCATGAAACCGCTGGGAGAGGTTGTTTAGAGTTTGGGGATTCGGTGTCACCAGTATGTTGATGATGCCCAACTCGATCTCTCCTTTCCATCTAAATCCAAGGAAGCTGTCTTGGTTCTAAATCAGTGTCTGGTGTCAGTAATGGACTGGATGAAGGTGAATATACTGAAACTTAACCCAGGCAAGACAGAGGTGCTCCTGGTCAGTCAAAGAGCAGATCAAGTAGTAGGGCTGCAGCCTGTGCTGGATGAGGTTACACTCCCTCTGAAAACACAGGTGTGCAGCTTGGAGGTGTTCCTGGATTCATCTCTGAGCCTGAATGCCTAGGTTTCAGCAGTGGCCAGGAGTGCTTTTGAACAATTAAAACTAGTGTGCCAGCTGTGCCCATTTCTTGAGAGGGCTGATCTGGCCATGGTGACACATGTCCTAGGTACATCTCAGCTAGATTACTGCAATGCACTCTATGTGGGGCTGCCTTTAGAAAGTGTTAGAGGATCCAAAATGCAGCAGTCAGATTGCTGACTGGGGCTGCTTCTGGAGATTGTTTGACCGCCCTGTTAAAGCAGCTTCACTGGCTGCCAATCTGTTTCTAGGTGCAATTCAAAGTGCTGGTTTTAACCTATAAAGTCCTAAATGGCTTGGTTTCAAGCTATCTAAAGACCACATCCCTCTATGAGCCTGCCCAGGCTTTAAGATCATCAAGGGAGGCCTTTCTCTTGGTACCACCACCCTCACAGGTGCACTTGGTGGATTACGGGAGAGGGACTTCTCTGTTCCTCCTCCCAGGCTCTGGAACTCCCTCCCATGGGAAGCTAGGCTACCCCATCTTTGTTGTCCTTCTGCAAGTAGGCAAAGACCGTTCACTTCAGGCAGGCTTTTCCTTATTAAGTGATATTCTGTGACGGTTTTTTTAAAGGATTGTTGTGCTCTGTTATTTTAAATGTGTTTTAGTATTGGTCTTAATACTGTTTCTAATATAATACTTGTTTAATTCTTCTCAAATAGTTCTGTACCTACTGTTTTTAGATTTTGAATATTGTTATTTTTAATGATGTAAGCCAGCTTGGGTTCTTTTTGAGAAGAAAGGCAGGATAAAAATATTTTAAATAAATAAATGAATGAACGAATACCTGAGACGGAGAGCAGGGCTTCTGCATCTTTAATAGCTGTGTGGATGAGGTTCTTTCAGAAACCATATAAGTTACACCTGTTGAAATACCCTTTTCCATCTAACTATTAAAGGTGCACATGCCCTGTCCTCTATTTCAGATCGCCAGCCTGAATGTAAGAGAATGAGCTGAGCAAAAGCATTGAGTGAAAACGCATACAATGACGAAGATATATCTTTCAGCTTAGGAAAGGTCTGGTTTCTTATAATGTGCAAATTGGACTATCCAGTTTTATCTTGAGTTGCGGTGGACTGGAAAGACTCAAGTTTAAACTCCTGCCCAACCAGAAAGCTTACCTTGCATGAGCCTCAAGGTCTGATTCACTTCCCAGGATTTTTTTTTTGGGGGGGGGGGATAAAATTAGAGGGAAATCATGGATGCCAACCTGAGAGCCTTACTGGAAGTGTGAAATGCTAAAGCAGGACTACTGCCAGGGCTCAGTAAGATCATCTCCTAGTAACCCACTCCCCACTGCCTGGCCATCCTTTCATCCTACTCTGCTGTCTCCCTCACCCCAGCCTGTCCGGAGGCTCTTTTGCACAACTTTCATTACACCAAGGAACCATATGGGACTTGTTAGTTGGGAGCACATAAAACCTGGAGTTTTGTTTGCCTCAAGTCCTCTTGTGTTTGCCCCACCATCAGGAAACACCCCTTTAGCAGAAGGGAATGACAACTGCATGTATCTCCACTGTCATCACCACACAGCAGAAGACAGGGTGGTCAGGAGCGCTTCTCAGAAGTAACACCTTGGGAGCGAAGGGCCTCTGCCACTCTAATGGCCAGTAAGATGCATAACACTTTAGGGAGGTTAGTCAGTGGAATATAAACTGCCCCCCATAAATCACCAACCGTTTCCGAAGTACCCTATTAACAGTATTTGGAAGAGAACCCGCTGCACTGCTGTACATTTTTTGGCACACAAAGATCCTGGAATCACGGGCTATTAACATTCTCAGAGTGACATTGTTGGGATAAATGGGTTGCTGGGTGATTTTCTCAGATGATTACGATTCATTCTTAGGAGGTGTGTTGGCTTCAAGCCAGGGCCTCCCTTAGGCAAGCTTGTCTCCTCCCAGTTGCATAGGCTACCTTGGTTCTCTCTCTCTCTCTGTTTCTCTCCCACCCACCCCCACTGTCAAAGCCATCCAGAACTTGAAGCAGTCCTAGCAATGGGGGTGGTGGTAGAGAGATAGTATCCCCGTTAGAAACCAATAAAGAGGCAGTAATTGTGAGGGCTCATAAAAGGCTTATGTACTTTAGAGATAGAAGATAAACAGAACCGAGCTGAAGTCAGCAGCTTATTTAGACTAGTTCTTACTGCACAAATGGAATCATCCTTTGACATAAAATTTAATCAATAAAGGACCACTTTTCCCTCTGCAGTTTGAAGATATACACATGCGTTGTCATACATCCTTCTCCTAACTACGTCTCATCAAAGAAGCTTAATAAAAGGCTGAAAAAAAGGCAAAGTGCACATTTTTCTGCAGGTATCTGGTGTTCACATGAGATTTCTATGGCTTATGTAGTGTCTACCTCAAGTATACAAGTACCAGTAGTGACCCAAGGGCTGGGCAGGAGGGGCACCTCATCCCACCCTTGCTTGACAAGATGCCCACTCCTCTTTGAACAGTGCTTCACTGGTGAGCAGAATCCTCCCCAAACATCCACTGTGAGCTGATGCTTTGTTAAATCACATAGCAAATTTCCATATATGTTTATTCTGTCTAGCGTTCAGATTTCATCAATCTCCAGAGAAATTCATAGGGGCAAAAAAATAGCATCACCACAAGCATTGATTAACCCCTTTTATTCTCAAATAAAGATATTCACATAATGCAGAATCCATGAGCATGCCCACCAGCAGGACTAGGGGTATTCTTTCTTTGCCTCAGTTGATTACCAATAGTGAATCCACTGGGTATTTTTGGTAAAAACATTTACTGTATGATACATAAGGACAGGAAACAAAGTACAAAACAGGAAGCCATCTCTAGTACATAAGAGATCACCTTCACAGACAATCAGGGCCGCACTGAGGCATACTGAGCCCTTAAAGGCCCCATAGAACAAACAAAAGATGTTCATTATTCTAATAGAAAGAACAATGAAAAAGAGGAATAACAAAGTTTTATATTTCATAAATACTAGATCAGTACATAAATAACGATGCAACTATACCAAGCAATCTAACAAAAATATTTATCTTACAATAAAATAACTTCCAGTGAAAATACCCTGACTTCTTATTCAGCATATATAAATTTTTTAAGTGTACAGCATATTCAACATTTGTTTAGAAGCCCTCGATCATCTGAGATCCTAAAATCTAGCTTATGTAGCTTGTGCTCAAATCTACTGCACAGCTGGCAATCCTCTTCTCAAACTCATCCCACACACTTCTAATGTTGAGAGTGTCTTCATTGGAGTAATAATATATCTCATGTAATAGCATATTGTATTGCCCTCTCGTCTGCAGTAATGAAAATGATGTGCAAAATCCAATCAAATTCAAATGGAACTGAATTCCTCCAGAAATTATCTTGAATTTTCAAAGAGCTAAAACTTCAGTCTCACTGAGATAGTGCTGGCAAATCATGTTACATAATGAAGTCAATACCTTATGATTTTACAGAGAGACAGACTGTAATGAATGAGCATCTTTCCCCTTCAATCGATGAGGTTTATATCACTCCTTATCTTTGCTTACCTTTGATTGGATCATTCCTAAACTATTTTCTAACATAAAATCCTTCAGAACCTGAAAATCCTAGCATCTTAACCTTTTATACATCTGGGTTTTTTGAATTGTGTCCATTATGGAAATCAGAAAGAGAAAGATCAAGTTTCAGAAGAAACATTTTGACATCAGCACCTGGGCCCTGTTAATGAAGTGTATACGGCCCCTAGAAAGAATGGCCAGGGTAGCTCTAATGACTACTATTTTCTCTAAGTATTTGTTCTGGTTTATATTAGACTGATGCACCATCATCAAAGCATGTGGAAGCCACTTGCTGTATATGGGAAAAGTTTGCTTCTACCATAAAACATTGCAACAGCTGTAGAAAAGAAAAATGGCTTCTTGTATAGAGTGCCCGATCCAGATGTCACCACCTCGGCATTAAGATCTTCCCTGCTTTTTGAGCCAGTAGGCTGTACAGTGCAGAGTTTTTCCATGTGGATTTATCTGGAAGAGTTATTTGTAGATTGCAATGAACCGAACTCCCTTTCATCCTGGTAACAGCTTCATTGATGTTTACAGCTGTCAGGGCATCACAGTTATTTCAGCATGGGAGAGAGGAGCGGAACAGGGGATTTACACTGAATCACTTCACTAAATATAAACTCTTCACATCATCACAGTCTATGCTAGGCACACAGAGCAACAATGTTCTTTTACAGATACCTATAGATATTGAATGGCTGGTAAAAGAGAGACTGATGATGCTGACTATAAAAGTGTACCTGTTGCTCTTACAGCTTATCTATAGATACATGATAGGAGATAGCTTGAAGCAGGTTCTCCTCTTCTCCTCTTTTAAAATTTATTTTATTTAACACTGCCTTCAATTGCAGTGTTATCATAATTACACACCTCTCTTGAAGCTGCATGGATGCTTTTGCCATTTGAGATATATGATGATGTTTGCATCTTTCAGTTAAAACTACTGCATCAGAGGCAGTAAATGGAAGAACAATCCTGACCTCCATCATTGTCCCATCATTATCCCATCATTGTCCAATTAAATGCCCCATAGGGATCACCTCAGTTGATCTCAGTAATTAGCCAAAAAGAAGACAGGCCCAATTTGTAAACACTGAGATCTCAACACTAAAGGAACAGATTTGACATGCAGCCTGAAGCTGTGGTCTATAAAAAACATTAAACAGCTGGAGAAGCCAACAGATATGGGAAGAAACAAAGCATAAGCAAGGAAAGAAGTGGACCAGATGAAGTGGTTCAGGGAAATGGCAAACAAACAACCTTTACAAGTTATGTTCCTTTTGCATTGCAGATAGCATTTCAGCCTGGGATGGCTTCTTGTTTTTGTGTGCAAATCCTGAGGCCTGAAAATCTGGTGCACATAAGCAGGAGCATAACATGGTGAAAGAAACAGCAACTAGGAACTGGCAATTGCCAGTAGGTCTGGAAACTGAAGTCTCCTTATCACTTCTGTTCTTTGGATACCTCAGCCATCAGGGGCCAATATGATTCATACAGCTGGGAAGAAAATGATTCAGAAGCTATTTGATTTTTGCTCACTGGAGTGTAATGGGGAGGAGTGAGAGAGAATCTTCATCACATTCCCTAAGTCTACAAGTTTTGGCCCACCATTTTATACCACTCACCTCAAGAGAAACAATCCACCTTTTCAATAGATCTTGGGTTGGGGGGGAACCACTTCTTCAGACTACAGCTCTCAGAATTCCCAGTGTCATGGCCGAGGGGGTGTACATATCCAAATAATAACTTTCTAGATGTAGGCTTTAAAAAAATATTCTCCAGACTCTGCTCTTTGGTCTGACTTTTACAGTTATGCTTACTCAAAATACCAACAGTGTTTTTGAAATAAGCAAAGAAAGATTTACCTCTCTCCAAGTCAATCAACTGGTCTCTGTTTATATGGAAAAGGGTACGGGCAGCTTTTTACATGGAGGAGCTTTTTTAAAAAAGATTCCTCTTCCCCAGTGGCAATATGAAGTGGTGAGGTCCCACATGTTACTATCTCAGTCTACTTAATCTGCATTGATGTCCATTTTTCCACACAGATTTCTAATAATCAAGACACAGGAAGGTGAGGAGGGACTGCTTACCTCTAGGATATGTAAGGACATGTTTCCTTTGTTTATTTCTCTGGGTGTTTTCACATTCCTGTATCTTGAGATTGCATGTTTGAGATACTGCCTCCCCCTCCGTGTGTGTGTGTGTGTGTGTGTGTGTGTGTGTGTGTGTGTGTGTGTGTGTGTGTGTGTTGCACTTATATCTTACCTTTCCCTCCTTACCACTTTTCCCTCACAAAATCCTTGAGAGGCAGGTCAGCCTGAGAGAAAGTGATTGACTTAAGATCACCAAATGAGTTTCATCGCTCTGTGGAAACTTTAACCTGGATTACCCAAATCTCCACCAACCCTCTAACCACTGCACTACACTGGTGCATCTCTGCAGTCTACAGTACAGACTGAATCTGTGGGTAGTTTGTGCTCTGTATCTTTGTCAACAGTTATAAGAAAGAGGCGACTACTAAAAGTCAGGTGACTAATCATCAAGCCACATTTACTTTTTCACCATCCTGTTAGAAGCCGCAACACACATTAGTTGTCTTATATATTAATATAGATCATGCTTTTTGCTCCCCGTTACATGTCAACAACCAGCTTAAGTGTACATGCCATTCCTCATGCAAAAGCACAGACATATTTCTAGTTAACAGAACATAGATCTGACTTATGGCTGCATACTGTGCACATATTATTGTCCACAATTAGCTTTACTGTGACTTGTCATGAGCATATAGGGGGTTATGGAGGGAGGGTGTTTGGTGTTTGTTTTTGTTTGTTTGTTTGTTTTAAAATGAATCTGACAATAATAGTCTTTTGCTTGCTTTTCTTCCCAGGTCACTTGTCGACAACAGTGAATATGAGGCTTTCTCATCAGGAGCAGAAAAACCACAGTTATTTGTGGCATTCTTAAATACCAGTGAAAACACGGGCTTGGTTGATGGCAATATATTTCACAGAGTGGATTGGAATATTTGGTGTGTTCCAAGTCAGATGAAGATACTCAGAATGGTGGTTGTTTATGTGCAGAGACTGAGGCATTGAATTAGGTGGTGGATTGCTTCAGCAGCTACGCTTCAGTGACTGCCATTTGCACTCAGAAAACCCAAAATGAAACACAGAGGAATGGTTCAGGAAACCTGTTTTGTAATTTTATTTCTAATTACCTAGTAATTTGTAAGCCAGTGTGGGATAGTATATCTGGCCTTGGATAAGGGAAAGTGAGGTTCCAATCCCTACTTGGCCCTAAAGAAGAGGTGGGCTGTATGAGGGGCCTCCAGGGACTTTG
Source organism: Intellagama lesueurii (assembly GCA_037013535.1). Lineage (NCBI taxonomy): Eukaryota > Metazoa > Chordata > Lepidosauria > Squamata > Agamidae > Intellagama > Intellagama lesueurii. The sequence continues at coordinate 200,774,729 of JBAJHW010000004.1, forward strand.
GGCATGGGAACTTCAAGCAAGTCCCTGGAGGCCCCTCATACAACCCACCTCTTTTGGGGGGACATGGGGCCAATTTAAAGGGCCATGTATAGATTTTTCAGTAACAAAACTACATTTTTGTATGATAAAATTTTGAGATGTGTGTTACAGAAGCAGGCATAGTTGTCTAAGGATGACTCCTTTGTCTCCCTAATCTACATCACTGTCTTCTTATACATTAAAAAATGTACATTGGCCTGAGTCCCTTAGGGAAAATGTGGGGTTAAAATGTAATAAAATAATAACAGGGAAGAGACTAACAGCTGTTGTGGTGTGTTTTTTAATGGTTTAGAGTTTGTCAGATGTCAGATTTGTGGGATCAGCTTTGTGTTTTACCACAAACCCTGACATCCCCCAACCTGATTGAGAGGCAAAATAGTGGCCCAGGCAGATGGGCATACAGTATGAGTTAAGAATCAGCTTGCTTACAAGAACACACTCAGCCCAAGATATTTTTAAAATGGAGGGTATGGGAGCTGCCCCCCCCCCCCCGGGTTACCATGATGACTTTTGGGCCCCAGACAGTTACGTGTCGCTCACAGTTCACACTTTGCTTATCACTAGTATACAGATTCTATGTAAATCAATTGGTCTATTCCTCTTTCATTGTTCTTGTTCCACATGAAAATTGTTTTCAAGTGGATATACATCATAACCACATTAAAAGTCATAAGGTTGGCCTTACTCATTCATGTATTTCTTACAGTAACCCCCCTCCCTTTCAGGAATTGCACTCCCATGAAGATCTGCATGCAGATATTGAGTGGGTAGGATTAGATACATCCACAGCGAGTTGTGCTTGTTAGTTGGGGTTTATTTCTGTGTCACTTCCACATTAAAAGCCTCCAATGCAGCACACATACAATTAAAATGCAGTGAAATGTGTTTTAGGTGGATATACAACCATACTCCCGAGTTTTCTCCAAACACACATCTTTGCTGTGAATTAAAATGCATGCATGTAACGTAAGTTATTAGGATATAGTTAGGCACACCTTTTAAGATCTATTAAGACAAGAGTCCTTCTCTTTAGAAGAAAGACTTTTGTCCCTGATTTAAGATAGACAGTTTATAAGGGTTTCTGTGAAGAGGAAAATGCAGACCTATCCATAAAATCATCCCATAGTGAAGATTTACAGCTCTAGACAGCTCTGTCCAAACTGTTGAAAGATAAACCACCCTCCTCCTCTGCCCTTTCCAAGAATGGTACCAATTACATCTACCTTTGATGCTGCAGTCTTTCTTTTTTTTCCTTCCTCTTTTAAACTGTTGGTCCAAATTAAAGGAGCACACTCACCTTGACTTCCCATGCACAACTGTGATATGTATCAAATTTGCCCATGTTGCAGTTTGATGGGAAAGTAAACTTTAGCAAGTTTAAAAGACACCAGCGGGAATTCTATTTGTTATGCCCACTGGCAGAACTCCATGGGCATAAAAGAAATTGGTGCTGGTGTTTGCTGTTGCACACCAGCAATGCAATTGAGTATGCAACAATAAATGCCTATACATGTGTTAATGTGTGTGTGTTTTATATGTTGCAGACATGCATTTTATAGCTAATTAAACTGTCAGATCCAGTGACAGCCTACTTGCAAATACTACTGTGTTTCCCCAAAAATAAGACAGGGTCTTATATTAATTTTTGCTCCAAAAACCCATTAGGGCTTATTTTCAGGGGATGCTTTATTGTTTTCATGTACAACCATCTACATTTATTCAAATACAGTCATGTCATCTTCTTCTGGTTGCTGCACAATGGTGGAGGGCGGGGTTTCACTTAACTGGGGCTTATTTTGGGGGTAGGGTTTATATTACGAGCATCCTGAAAAATCGTACTAGGGCTTATTTTCACGTTAGGTCTTATTTTCGGGAAAACAGGGTAGAGTATAAACAATGAAGAAAGCCTATGGCATTCATGGCCTGCAATATTAGCTTCCAGAGGAATCTGAATGGCTACTATGGGGGGCTAGGATATTGAACTATAGGGGTTATTGGTATAATTCAAAAGGGTCTAATCTAACTGGAAAAATACACTGGTGTAATTATCAAACAGTAAATTTCAGCTGTGTGTTGCTGCAAGTCAGCTCAGTGTGTTTGCTAACAAAGAAATCAGCACCCAATGTTGTTAAATTGCAAGTTGAATAACTTTATCTCAGTGAGGATCTTTTGCTTTTGAGCAGCATATATGAAGAGCAATGGTACTTCACTGCATTGGATCTCTCTGTCCACAAAGCTGTCAACTGACCCCTTCAATTTGGACCAATGCCTGTGGTTGAAAGCATACAGGTTTACTTCAGCACTCTCCTGTCCAGCCATGTGCTAGGCTTGGCTGACTACAGAGAGTCAGAAATCTAGTTAATTAGCTACCTTTGAAAGATCAAAGTAGCCCACACATTCTCATTCTCTCTTTCTCTCTCTCTCTCTCTCCCTCCCTCCCTCCTCTTTTCCAGAATGGCATCAAACAATTTCCTGTCTTTGCAAGCATGCCGCTCAGCATTTCATTGCAAGCCATGTGGAGGAGCTGCTCCTCTCCTTCCCCCCCCCTTGTTTTGTTTTCCGCATATAAAAGGTGACAGAGAAGGATAAGAATGCACTCTGTTTATGACTCCATGCCTCCAGTGATCCTGGAGTCTCCCAGAAAAAAATCTCCCTTGGAAATGGGATAATGTGCACCCCTGGTGCTGGGATTAGCTGCCATAGAGGGACAGCTGAATCAGACACTTGGACTTTAATAGGATTACTCACTTGGGAACTCCAATCAAATCAAAGCTTGCCTGGGCTGCAGTTCAGTTCCAGGCACTCTCCCTGGGCTGGCTGGAACACAGAAAAGTTTCCCAAGCATGAAACACAGCCACTTCTGATTGAAAATGTCATAACAAAAGAGGGGATTCCTGACCATTTGGTTTGGATATGCAGAGAGGGTAGAAGGAGGAGCAGCTTATGTTCAGAGGGATTAGGCAACAACAGCTCCCCTGCACCTTTGTAAAACAAAGCTTTGAATACAGTGAGACTGATTGGAGGAGAGGAAATGAGTAGTTCCAGTGGGTTGATGTCCAGTGAGTGTTAACCAACAGCAGACCTTGGAAAAGTTTAGAGAAAGGAAACATACCATTGTTTTTGACTAGAAGTTCTAAAATCACATAGTCAGTGTGGTCAGTGGCCATGGATTCTGGAAACTGTGGTCTAAAAAAAAAGTATTCACTCCCATTTCTGGAAACATTACATTTCCAGTGTAGTGGTTCTGGATGGGGGATTTTGGAAGCTGTAGTTCAAAAAACAACCTTTCTGGTCACCGGAAAGTGTGCCTTTCCAGTTCCTGCTGGCTAGAGAATTCTGAGAATTGGTGGTCAAAAAAACCAGAATTTCCCATCTCTGAAAACATTACCTCTCCAGTATAGCCATGGAAAGCCTGGAAGTTGTAGTCCACAAAATTAACTTTCCCAAGGTGTGCACCACCAAAATACAATGGAGGGGCACAATGAAGAAAATAGTAGTCATTGCCCAAAAGTCAGGGATGCTCAAATATGCCACCTACAGGGACATGTGGATTCCAGAGACCCCTGTGTATGTGAGACTGTCCACAATTTTCTAGTCCTTCGTCTGGAAAATAATTCTTCCTGTTTTACAGTGCAAGCCCAAGTCATTTCACACCCAAGTTGATGTATTAACAGGAAAGTCAAGAAGGTCACCTTGTTTGACCTATCTTAATACCTCTGACATGCAAGAATCGAGAACATGGTTCATTGAGATTTTTTTCCAGTTCAACAGCATTTGTCACCTGCTTCAGATTTCCACAGGAACTCCTGTGATCTCCCAACTTCTTTGCTTTTCGCAGTTATCAGAGCCAACAGTTAAGATCTTGGCACAGAGAAAGTCTGAAGAAAACAACAACACAGGTTGCCTTCCTTACCCGTTTGATTTCAGGAGCAGAGATTGCCAACTGGGAAAGCGTTTGGCTCTATATGAGCAGAGGTTCATTATCTAGCAGCACACTGGATGACTCACATACATAGTCCAGCTGCTCCAGTTTTGCGGGATGCTTGGCCTTAGTGATATGTGCGTGCATGAGCACACATAAACACACCTCTGCTTGCAGGTGAAACTGAGCAGATCATGGATTGTAAACCTGGAGGCTTTGAATGTTTCCTATTATGTGTGTATAAATGTAGGCACCATTCTCTTCTTACCAGAAAAGAGGGATCTGAGGACTGTTGGAGACCCCCTTGAAGTTCTACATTGTACCTCCAGTATTTATTACTCTATGAACAGTTTTGAACCTTTTGACACACCTGGCCAGCCTTTGAAAACTTGGAACAGACTTTGCTGAAACCGAAAGGGGCTTTGGGACTTGTTAAGAAACTTGTGTGTCAACAGTCAGTCAGACAGATCGATATGCCACTTCAGAGCAGACATCAGAGTATTTAACACAAATTGTAACAGAATCCCACCCCTAGTTGGATCCTTTCCCCTTGTCATTTTGGATGAAATTAAACCCCATTAACTTCTATAATCCTTTGATGAGAAGCCAATAATGTTAAAGGACAATTCAGATTTGAGCACATTCCAATTAATCTTAGTAGAATAGATAGAGATTGAAGTAAAAGGACCTATGGTCCATAACTGAATGTGAGTCAGGTGGGTGAACAGGACAACAGAATGTCGTGCTCTGCCCATGCTCCCAGCCCGCACATCCTCAGCTGAAGGTCAGAATGGAACATATGCGGACAAAATAACTATAGGCAGGGAGATGTCTTGTCTCTTTGCACACCTGAGAAAACACAGATGCTGGGTTTACCTGCAGATGACTTTGAGGATATCAGGGATAGAGGAGGAAGACTCAGCCTTTCCCACATATTCAGTGAACGGGACCATCCCAAGATCTTTTGCTGCCCAAGGCAAAATAAAAAATCACTCCCACCTCCCAAGGAAATAGTGCATGATACCCAAGGCAGGCACATTATTTTGCCATAAGAGGCAAACCCACCACCACCACATCCTATTAGCACCACTTGCTATCCTTTGCAACAGAAATATAACAACCAAGTCAATAACTAAGATTTTGCTGCCCTTTCACAACACCCTCAAGCAAAATCTTGTTCCTGAGGCAGCTGCTTCATTCAGGTTAAGGATAGAGCCGTCCCAGTTAAGGAATGTGATTTTCAAGTGAATTGTATACTTGATTAAGGCACTCCTATGCCAGAAAAATTCTGATTTTAATGTTTATTAAAAAAACGAACTGAAGTAATCAACAGCAAGGGAACTTATTGTTTGACTCAGAACACACCAAAGGATTGCTTGGTATCTTGTGGCTATAAAATGTACATTCAATTCAAAGTGGCTTTTGCCACTTTGCTCTGTGGAAAGAAAGAAAGAAAGAAAGAAAGAAAGAAAGAAAGAAAGAAAGAAAGAAAGAAAGAAAGAAAGAAAGAAAGAAAGAAAGAAAATACTTTAAACTTCTGATTCATGAGAAGAAAGCCTGTGACAATATTCTTGGGCCTCACACAAATTCATATTTATGTATTCAGAGAAGTTCAAGACCCATCTACTAAGCCTAAAGAATAATTCCATAATCCGCACATACCCTACTACTTCACTTCCTCATCTAAAACAAATGATTACAATGAAACATTTGCCCACTCCGTCTCACAAGTCCCATAACATAAAGAGCACTGCCCACTGTGAAGAGACGGATGCCGGATTACTGTCGCCAACCTGCTTTGCAATTAAAGAGAGCTGCCCCCAGCCCAGCAAGAGTTCCCATCTCAGCTTGCTCTCCCTCCTGTGGTCAAAAGGGCTTTATAAAGCCAGAAAATTGTCATGCTGCATTCCATCTATTGCTATGGCATCTCACTGGGATACTGTCATTTTAAGAGTGGGAAAGCCAATGAATTCAGGAGGGGTTTATTACAACATCCAATTTTAATTCCTAATCTTGTTATGATCCTTCCTCCAGTGTCATTAAGGAGAGCTCCTTGAATACAGAAGACAGGCTAATGATGACTTATTTCACTTTTTTAAAGAAAGCCATTCCCCCTGTAGAAAGAAAGGCAGCAATAGGATGAGACTCAATCACTAACTTTCCAAAGGACCTCATCATTATTAGTGAGAAGCAGTAACTGATGGTGATAAAAGTCATCACGCTCATGGCATGAAAATGTGGGTCCACATTAAGAGGTTTCAGGCAGAAGAAAATAAAGCACAGAAACCCCTCTACTCTGATCTTCACCAGAACAAACTCTCACCTACTTAGACCAATAATGTAATAATAGATTTGCCATTTGCAGGGCTAAGTGAACTTTGTCCATTTCCCGAGTTCCAGTGTGAGGCTCATCTCTCAATTAACTTGCCTGGATGCAAAAGAGGAGAGGGCTGAGGTATCTTTAAAAATAATTGCACCACTCTTCCTGCTGATAAGGATTGCCAGCTTAGTAGCTTCCTATTTCCTGAGATTTCCAGGCCAAAAGCTAATTTCATGGGTTTGCTCCTCATGATGTCACAGCGGGTCAACCTTTGTGATATCACAGAGGAAGGACCTTGTGATGTCATGCAGGCAGGCCCTTGTGTGATAACTTCAAAATAACTGATGTGCATAAGAGAGTGAGATGGACATTGTGGATTTCCTACACTATCTCCAAAACAGATTTTTAAAAACTTTCCGAGAGGTAGAGTATAACAATAGATGTACCCATTAAATACAAAAAAGAAAGAGAAAATTAAAAAAAAAAAACAAATAAAAACAGTCAATAGATATTATTAAACTGGGTTCAGTTTCAGGTTTTCTTTGTTTCCCCAATTAATGTTTTCATCACATTGTTCTGTAAAATGTCTTTTCAAAAATGTTTATGTTGTCTTTTCAGTCCACATATCTCTCTTCTGGTGAAGTCATCAAACCTTCCCCTACATGAAGATCCTGCTGTCATTTTTCTTCTCTGGGCTAATTTCTCTAAAGCCACCCTTTCCCACAGTCTCTTTATCCATGTGTATTTTGAAATCTTCTGCAGCGTTTCCCAGTATTGTGCTGTATCCATTTTAGCTACTGCTATCATGAATCAGATTAAATGTTTTGGTAACAGACTTTCATTGCCCTCCCAACCCCGGAATAAAGACGCGAGACAGTAATATGGGTTAAATACGGCCACACTTTATTAATATAAATTCAGGTTTAAATTTTGCCATTCTTTGGCCAAAGGAGGGGCCTGCTGTAGTGCGGAAACAGGTAAATGGCAGGGGTATCCAAATACCCCTTGATCAACAAATGGGTGAGTCCTCGGCCCCAGGTTCCAGTGGTCTTAAAGACAGCAGGAACCCGGCCGGCCCGCTAATAAACACCCCCAGACCTCAAGCCATTTTTAGCTGATGACTGTTGGTCCGGAAGTGGCCCAGTGCATCTTCCCCGCCACAGGCACTGTAATCGCACGATCCGCAGTGCCAGGAGGTCGGATGAGCTGTTGGCTTACCTGAAATTACAGTGGGACACACCGGAAATACCTGTTTTTTCCACACTACCCACCAGTGTGACCAAAAATTTTCCACCGAAATGCCAACAACCCTCTTCCAGTGTTGGATAGGCAAAAAAAATCCCCCCATCCCAAAGGCCAATCAGGATGAAGGTCAAAAATTCCTATCCAGCCCCTAAAAGGCGACCCAGAAAAACTCACACTAGAAATAGGGAGGGCGGGTGGTGCCCGAAAAGAAGAGGGTAGTACTGGGGTGGAAAGCCCCTTAAGTAACCTGGCTTTCCACCCCCAACTTGCAAGTCTCTAGAGATTGATCTGTCTCGCGATATCCCAGGTGGAGGGCAAGGAGCCAGCCTCTCTGTTCGAGGTCCATGGACCCTCCAGCAGCTGCAGCATTTGTACCAATGAATAAAGAGAATGATGGGAGGTCAGCATCATATTCAATATTTTGACCTGTTAATGCTAGGCATGCAATCCCTATAGGAACACCTGTATGCTGAGCCAGTGATCCCCGCTGCCAGTTGGAATTGGGACAAAATGAATGTCCAGTTGTGAAAGCCACCACACAATAAGATCAGTTTTTCTCCTCCTTTTGCTTTCATCTCCTGCTCCCTGCGAGAATTTCTTTTCCTACTTGGAGATCCAGGAAAGCACAGCAGTTCCCTGAGACTTCAGTCAGCACCCTAAGAGCTGACAACCCTACTACTGATATTCCTTTTTCCATAAATCTGTTATGATGCTGGAGCCCTGTCTTTTTTTGTTATCTGGCCATTCTACTTCTCAATGAAGTAAGATAAGAAAGAGGGAAAATCAGTCTTGAACTACACTATGGCAACTACATACAGGGGCTGCACCATACTCACCATCACTACATTCACCACTATGGTTTAGCATCAACCCTCCCCCCCCCCCCAAAAAAAAAAACACAATAAAATCCCTCTGGTAAAAAGAAAAGAAAAACTTAGATGGATGACAGAAGAAGCTCTTACAATTGTAAAAGACAGGCAAGAAGCAAAAGTAAAAGGTGACAGAAATAGGGCAGAACTGTGAATTTGGTATTTCAGTGACTGTCACATAGGGACAAAGAAAACTATTACGATAATCAGTGCAAAGAGTGCAAAACTATTACAATAATCACTGCAAAGAGGAGAACATCAAAAGGAGAAAAACAAGAGGATCTCTTCCAGAAGACCCAAGAAATCAAAGCAAAATTTCAGCCTAGATTAAGAATGCCAAATGACCAATGGGGAAGCCCACTATCTGATCAGGAGAAAATAAAAAGAAGGTGGAAAGAGTGTACTAAAGTCCTATATAGAAGAGATAAAAGGATGACAGACTCCTTTGAAGAGGAATCCTATGATGAAGAACCTGCAGTTCTAGAAATGAAGTGTAAGCTGCTCTGAAGACACTAGGAAGAAACAAATCACCAAGAGAACCATTTCAAGCCACAGAGACTGAATTAAAATCCTAACAAAACTATGCCAAGAAATATAGAAAATAAAACAATGGTCCACAGACTGGAATGTTGAATATACATTCCAATCCCCAAGAAAGGAGATGCCAAGGAGTGCAATTCCTATAGGGCTATTGCTTTAATTCCCCCATGGAAGCAAAGTAATGATTAAGGTGTTGCAGCAAAGACTTTTACCTTATAAGGAATAAGAAGTGCCTGATGTTCAAGCTGGATTTTCAAGATCATACTGCAAACATCCACTAGCTACTGGAGAGCACCAAAGGATTTCATAAGATCAGTCTATGCTTTATAAACTCAGCCAAGCTTTTTGGCCAGGATCATCCACACTCTTCTATTGCCAATTACCAGGTGTGAAAGCTGGACAGTTACAATCGCTGGCAGGAAAAAAAAATAGATTCCTTTGAAATATGTTGCTGGAGAAGAGTTTTGCAGATAGAGTGCCAGAAAGACAAACAAGTAGGTCCTTGAGGAAATCAATCCTGAACCATATCTGAAGACAAAAATGGTGACACTGAGGCTGTCATACATTGGGTACATCATGAGAAGGCAAGATTCTCTGGAAAAGACAATGATGCTGGGAGAGGTTGAAGGCAGCAGGAAAAGAGGAAGACCAAATATAAGATGGATTGACTCCCGAAAGAAAGCCATTGGGTTGAGTTACAATTGCTGAGCAGGTCTGTTGGGGGCAGGACATTTTAGAGATTGCTCATTCATAGGATCACCATAAATCAGAGGTGACTTGACAGTGTGTAATAACAACAAAGGTGTGAACTGTATCCTAAGATAAGTTCTTGGGAGAAGCTACAGTGCCAATGCTGGCTGTAGATTCTCAGAGTTGTAGTTCAAAAAAACAAACAAAAACCCACATCCTTTTGCAAAATGAATAGAGTATAAATAAAGCAATCACTGCCAATCTTGGATTGAATGGATAGATAAAGTCCCTAGAGGATTATGATGTCATTCTAGGATTTTACACTGATCTGCCAGCTTGAAATTCTTTCCTCTCATTTGCTGGTGACAGACATATTGAGCCACTCATACAGCCCATCCCCACCAAAGAAACAGTCGTGGAAAGGAAAAGAAATCAGAGTACCTATCTAGAGAGGGTCTAACGTCTACCTTCCCTGCAATCACTCCCACACATTTTTATTCTTGCTGCATCACACCTAAAAATTGACCACCTTCACTCAGGCCTGACATTTTTAGGATTAATGCTCAAAAAAGTTATTTTTTGGATTACAGCTCACAGATTCCCCCGATCAGCATGGCCTTAGGAACTGTACCCAAACAGTATTTAGTATATCTACTATTGTTGTTATGTGCCATCAAGTCACTTCAGACATGTGCTGACTCTATGAAAATGTGACCTCCCCAAAGGTCCTGTTGTTGACAGTCTGGCTCAGCTATTGCAGGCTGAAAGCCATGGCTTTCTTTATTGATTCAGTCCATCTAGTATAGTGGTTCCCAACTTTGGCTAACCCAGGTGTTCTTAGACTGCCATTCCCAGAAGACTTTACCACCAGCTGTGCTAGTTGAAGTTTCTGGGAACTACAGTTCAAGAACACCTGGGTTGACCAAGGTTGGGAATCACTGATATTAGTATATTATCTCTAATTCAGGAATTATCACCATCATCACCATTGGTAGTATTATTATCCATGAATTTGCCTAACCTTCTTGAAAAGCCATCCAAATGATTATATTTTGTGGTAGAGAATTCCATAGTCTGATCATGTCTGGTATGAAGAAGGCCTTCCTTTTGACTGTCCTCCCACCTATAGACTTCATTTGGATGACTCTAGCCTAGAAGGAGTCAATGAGAGTGGACTGATGGATGAACAGTAAGCTCCAGAACATCCTTTACCAGGTTTACTACACGGATAGGATGGTTTGGGGAACTGAATTGGCCAATTTCTTTTTGATATGGGAAGAAACATGGGAAAGCTCTAAATGGGAAAACTTGAATAGAAAAACCTAAGGAGAGGGCTGGACTAGGTCAGGGATAGGGAAGGTGTGTCCCTTCAGGTGATGTTGGGCAGCAACTCTTAGCATCCCTTTCCACTGCCTATGATGATGATAATTATAATCCAACAGCAGGTGGGGGGGACATGCTGGACATTCCTTCCACTTCCACGATTCTTGATTCTATGAGCTTCCTTCTACAACAGCATTACCTTCAAGAAGGTTACCTATATTACCTCCCAGCAAATGTGTAACAACTGTTTGACCCAAAAGACAATAATCTGTTTAAGGCAACCAGTATTATGAACTATAAAAGCTGGAGTGTTTCCCTTTTTTTTCTCTGGAGATTCATCTTTCAAGACTTGACAAGAATTAGGGAACCCTGTTATCTTAATTTCTGCTGTGTCACCTGAGTGTCGTGTTCCAGAATAAGATGTTAATAAATAGTGTATTTATATTAAAATTATCATCTCTGGGAACATGCCTCATATGAGGTCATCAAAGTGGATAAAACTGGGTATTATTTCAGGACAAAGATATTTTCTCTGGTGTCAATGAGAGCCTGGAGAGTGAAAAGGAAGTTGCATGCCCACACAGCACAGCAGGGTGGCAAAAGTTAAGTGTACCACCCACATAGCAAGACCCTCATAGCATTAGAAAGTTCTTCTAAGGGAGTGCTGGGCATTCTCTGGAGAACATTTTCCAGCTCATGTGTTGAAAGAGGAGAGGCAAAAGGGTGGAGGAGGAAAAAAAGTGAGATAGAGAATTTCTGATGACTGGGGGCAAAATGTGGAATACAACTCAGCATTTATTCTTTTTAGAGTCGACTGTACCACAGTCAGAGTCATTTTTTGTTCAGCCTCTCCCCACCCCTCCATCTTCCTGCTTGCTTCATTTTTTTAAATTTTTATTTTATTAAACAAACATCCAACCTAAACAACATAAACCTAACACCACAATAAAATACAATTACATAATACACCAGTGCCACCTTCCTCAGGGCTAGCATTAATAATATTTTAAAATTCATTCAATCCATTTTCTCCTCCAAAAATTCATTCTTTCTTCCTTGGCGTATACCCTTTCCCTCTCCAAAATACATATTCCAGGATACAATCATATTTTCCTAAAATCATTATTTTTTGATAGGCCTCTTCTTATTTTCATATCACATGTCAATTTATCATTAATTGCCATATCCCATAGTTCTCTATATTATTCCTCTAAATTAATTTGGTTATCATTTTTCCAATTTCTTGAAAATATTAACCTTGCTGCCGTAACCATTATTACAATTAAATCCTTATTTTATTTCAACAATTGATCTTTCTTAACCATGTTCAATAAAGCCATTGACGGGGACATTTGACTATTTAGTCCAGTTATTTCCCTTATTTCTTTAAAAATTTGCTTCCATTCTTTCTTTCTTACTTCACATAACCATCACATATGTAAATACGTCCCCTTCTCTTTTTTACACCTCCACATAGTGATGATAAATTTTTATTTATTATATTCAGTTTTACCGGCATTAAATACCACCTCCATATACCTTATAACAGTTTTCCTTTATCCTTACAGACATGTTCTTCTAATTCTTTGATCCCACATTTTATCCCATTATTCTCCTACTGTTTCTTTATCCAAATCATGTTGCCACTGTGCTTTTAATCCTTGTGTATCCTGTTCGGCCTGAATTAATAGTTTATATATTTGATTTACAGTTCCCTTTTCTTTCTGTCTTTTCCTCTAATTTCAATCTTTTTTTCAATAATCTCTTCAAATTTTGTCATTTTTCTGCTTTTCCCTTCCTTACTTTTCCATTCCCTTGTCCACCTTTCTATTTGAATTATGTTAAACAAAGAAATCCCCTCTCCTCCCAAAATCTCTTTTATATTTCCTTTATCTTTCATCTTCTCCATCCAATCTTTTATCGTATTTATCACTTTATCTTTTAATATATTCTTAAGATTTTTTTAAAGATTTTCTGGAAAATTCTTTAAATCCACAACCTGGGATAAGGGAGAAGTCGGTGGGCTCAATACACCCCTAACGTATTTTAAGGAAAGGGTTAGTAATCTTTTTAATCTCTTCTCCAATCTTTTCTTTAAACAGTATACTTTCATTTTTCTTCTTCTTTAACCTGCATTTCTATTTCTGTCCAATTAAATTTTTATTACTTTTAATAATATCTGGAATATGACTGAGTTGATTTGCTATATAATATAATTTTAAATTGGGTAATCCAAGACCTCCATATTTTTGTGTTACATATCCATAATTTCTTATTAATCCTCACTCGTTTATATCCATTACAGTAACAATTTATCATTATCTGCCATTCTTTTCATTGTTTTTTTTTTGTAATCTTTATAGGGAAGCATCCAAAATATAAAGTTTTAATTTAGAAATAATTTTCATTTTACATAATGCTACTCTACCAAACCAGGGAAATCTTTAATTTCTGATAATCTTTTATCCGTCCAGTTATCTCTTTTTTCAATCTATCCAAATTTATTTTAATTATATCTGTAAATTCCAGGTATATTAATCCCTAAATATTTAATAACATTTCCCATTTTTCCTTCAAATATTGTTTTCATTCTTCTTTTCTCCTCATCCAAGTGGTTTAACAATAAACATTCTGACTTTCCCCCAATTTACTTTTAATCCCGTTATATCCTTGAATTCCTCCAAATGTGATTTAAGCCTCTCTGTTGTTTCTATTGGATTTTTAACTATTAATAATGTGTCATCAGGAAACAAGTTTATCTTACCATTTTCTTTATGTTCTATCCCTATAATCTGTTTATCATCTCTAATTATCTGTGCCAATAATTCTATTATCAATGTAAATAATACTAGAGATAAGGGGCAACCTTGTCTTGTACCACGGCCTAGGTGTATCATCTGTTATTCCATCATTAACTATTACTCTAGCTGTATTCTGTGAATATAATTGGTGAATTATCTGCCTAAAATTAGGTCCAAACCCTAAATATTTAACTAAAAACTTTAACGTATCCCATTCCACTGAATCGAATGCTTTAAATATATCTAACGATAATACTCCAGCTTTAGAATTAGTTTCTTTAGCTAAATGCATTAAATTAAGCACTCTTCTCATTAAATCTGACATTTGTCTACCTTGTATAAATCCATTTTGATCTTTTTCTGTGTAGCTCCCCATAAAATTATTTAATCTCTTTGCCATTATTGCCGTGAATATCTTAGCATCTTGATTTATCAGTGATATGGGTCTATATGCTTCCATATTTATTGGATTTTTATCTGGTTTCAAAATTAAAACAATCAGTGATTCTTTCCAAAACTGTGGGATTTCTTCTCCCATTAATATCTTATTAAATAACATTTTTAACTTTGGTATGAGTGTCTTTTAAAATGTTTTATAGTATTCTGGACCTAGTCCATCTGTTCTGTGGGTCTTTTCTGTCTTTAAATTATTTATAATATCCTCTATTTCTCTATCTGTAATTAGCTGTTCCATTTTATTTCTATCATCATCTAACAGTTTTTTTTATTAAAATTATTTTTATATAATTTTCAATTTTAATTATAGACGGATTTTTACTAGTATATAAAGTTCTATAAAATATTTGAAATGCTTCCAATTTCTCCTTCATTTTGTTACATCCTGCTTGCTTCAAACAGGTTTCCACAACATTTGCCAAGAGTCGCAGCAGCAGTTCTTTCTAGCCAAGGACTGTCTTTCTCAGGGTGTCCAGAAAGGGGATACCTTTGTTCTCCCTCAGATCCACTGTGGAGTGAGAAGGACTCTGGCTGTGAATGATTGCTGCTGATGGTCCTGCTTCCAAGAGAAAAAAGTGTTTAAAAGAAAGAAATGGAGATAGTTCAAAAAGGAGATACCTAGAGCTTAGAAATGTTACTTTTAAATTTTAATGTTTATTTAATTTTATTTTTATTTTTCCCATTGTTCACATGACACAAGAGGAAACATGCATCAGCCCAGAGTCCCACAGCCCCAATCTTTAGTTTTTCCGCCCCACCAGAGACCCTTCTACTTTTAAAAGGTCAGATGTTCCCTTTTTGCATCAGTTCAAATCATGTGATCACTTTGAACTGATGCAGAAAGGAAAAACCAACTGAGCACCCACATACAAAGTGATACTTTGACAAAGCACCTTCCCCCTCACCTCCTGTCTCCCAAGGGAGGATGAGGTATGAGTGTGAGCATGAGCATGTGTGTGCACACACTGCACACACACAGTGCCAGCACTCACTCATCTGCAAAGCCTCTTTCCCAAAACAATTTTTAAACTGCTTCTCCTTGGACAGAACTTCTGCTTATTTATATTTTTTTACAGTTTAATGAGCTCTACCAGTGGGCAAGATAAGATGAGGACATGAGTGACTGAGGAAGGAAAGCCTTTGAACCACGCCACCTACAGGCATTTCAAATAGAACTACAATTAGAAGGCTTTTTTTTCTCCTCTGGCTGTGTGGCCACTTATGTCAAAGAGAGCCAAATGTTCTGTAGGACTTCACAGTGAGAGAATGCAATTTAATTCTGCACCCTTATTCTTTCATTTCACTTCATAAGCTAGTCTTCAACAGTAGGACTCTTGGGGCAGTGATAATAAGCATATGCTAAGTGCCATTTTATAAAAACAGTGCAGTTCAATCTCACCTCTGTATATCTTAGATTAAAAGGGAAATTATTTATTTACTAAATGATTTCAAGGAAAGCAGAAGTTGATTGTAAAAGGAGTTTAATGGCAGAGGCAAGGTCCTGGCCTGAAACAACTATGAGTAGAGGCTTTCCAGATGATTTAGATGAATAAATGAATATGGGGGAACCTTTTTGAAAACCTGCTGCTTATGAAAGAGCATATTTGCTCTTCAAGCTACAATGTGGTTCACAGAATGTAGCAAACACCTTCACAGAATCTGGTATCCAGCTGGTAAAGTATGTGCTATCCCTGCCACACACACACACATGCGCACACACATTGTTCTGGAATAAACAGCAATTTCCTGCACTCTTCATTTTGGCACTTGTGCAGAAAACAGGATGTATCCCTTGAAAATGCATGACCAGGACACCACAATGTCACAAAGTTGGCTGCAAATGCAAGGCACATGATCTAAGCAAGGGCAAAAGCATCATCCCCTATTACTATATGAACAGGCTTCTGAATTTGGACTGAAACCCCTGGCCTGCGTGCCCAGCAGAAAACCAATGCCATGGGTAAGCACATTTGATCCCCAGATTTCAAGGAGCCACACATTTAAACAGAGAGAGCCCACTAGTCACATCTGGCTCCAGAGTTTATGAAATATATGCTTGTCTGAAGGGATAACTTCATAAAGGATCAAATTCACATCTGACTTAACATGTTCCCAGAAGTACACGTGCATACATCTAACAGACATGTACAGCAGATAAACCAGAGATAAATTGGATAAGTGGCACCTATACAAAAATATATTTGCCGTATGGTGAGATGTTATGAAACTGGGCGGAATGAACTTCCTCAGACAAACAATTCCACTGTTCAACATAGCTGCAGAGAACATCTTTTCTTTTCTCACCATCAGCTGTATATCCACTGTGGGAGAGACATGGAAGAAGGCCTCTCTGCCAATCTAATGACTGCCTACAGTTCCCATCAGCCTTTCTCCAGCATGGCCAATGATAAGAGCAAGGGTGGAGGGGTGGGGGTATAAGGTATGGGGAGAGCCTAACACTTGCCACCCTGTCTTAGGTGGCAGGGAGGCTACCCTGGGGACAATGTTACCTTCAGAAGCTGGCAGGTGGCAGGTGAAAGTTCTCACTGTAATCACGAGTGACTCTATTAAGTCAGGTTCTCATAGTGACATTATCACCCACCTAACTGATATATTTCAAAGACTCATTAGAAGTGGAAGGGTTGGCTGGCCTTCATTCTTCTTGTGGCTGCAATGTACTCATGCTTGTCTTTCCTGTACAGTTGAATCAATTTGCTTTTAAAAACAAGACAATTGTTCTCTTGCGGAGGCTGCTAGCACAACAAAGAGTAGCCACAACAAGCAGCTGCACCTACCCCGAAATGCAGCCAAATCAAGTCATCGCCTTCCATGCTGCCGGAACATGGAGAAACACTGAAGTGCCTGACCTCTTAAGAAAACCAGAGAGTTTACCCCTTTGAAGTTAATGAATCATGAAGGCATTTGGAAGCAAGACTTGTTTATTTACACACACTGCAGCTCTCCTGGAGAAAATAGGCCCCCATTTGGTGCGTGCCACTAATCTGAATGAAAGATCAAATGGAGGAAAGCAGAACACCGTGATGTGGTTGGAAGGGCAAATGTTCTGTCCCGTGGCCTCTCTTCACAGAAGCTGGGCCAGACTCTGAGTCATGTCAAGCTTCATTGAAGGCAGCTCTTTAGCAAAAACTCAAAACAAGTGAAAATCTGGTTTAAATAGTGGAATCCATGGGAGGCTCTCCTTGATCTCCAAAGCCCTGTGTATGGCATCCTATCCTACAAGGGCAGCATCTCCAGCAGAGCTCATCTTTGAATGTATGACTTGAGACACATAAAATATCCCACATATCGAACAAGGCCAGGGAATCCTTCTTCTGTCAAGAACACCATTCCCTAGAGAGTAATCTGTGATGATACCACCATATGTCAGTGCTGCAAGGTGATGGAACCTGTGCCCCATGGCTGTTGTAGGACTACAGTTCCCATGATCCATCAGCATGGGCCAGATTGCTGGTGATGGGCATTAAAGTCTAACCTGGAGTAGTGGTTCCTAAATTTAGAATCTAGATCTTTCCCCACTACAATTCCCAGAAGCCGTAGACAACACTGCCGATGGTCAGAGTTCCTGGGAAGTGGAGTCCAAGTTTGGGAACCATTGATCTAGAGGCCAAATGTTTCCCCATTCTATAAGCAGAGGCTCAGGCAGTGTGGGAGGAAGGGAGGAACATCTCAGTTTAAAGAATAAAGCTAAAGCTAAATAAAATTATACTGCCATGAATTCTACAAATAAAAAAATTATATGTCATTCTTTATGTTATTTATTTTTATGCTTCTTCTCAAACAATGAGAGGATCTCACAATGTAGAACAGCCTGGGCCTCATCTGAGTTAATGGAGGTCCCACAGAGGCTGGAGCCAAAATGGATGGCCCACCTACCTATCTTCCTTCCTTCCTTCCTTCCTTCCTTCCTTCCTTCCTTCCTTCCTTCCTTCCTTCCTTCCTTCCTTCCTTCCTTCCTTCCTTCCTTCCTTCCTTCCTTCCTTCCACCCAATCTGCTCTCTCCCCCTCTCTTTTTCTCTCACATGCACACTGAGATGCTTCTAGGTCATTTGTTCTGTCAAGTCAGTTCTGATTTACAATGAGCCTTTTCAGAGTTTTCTAGGTAGAAACTACTCAGAAGTGGTTTACTATTCCCTTCTTCTGGGGGTGCCCTGGGACTGCATAGCTTGCCCAAGGCCACACAGGCTGGCTCTTCTGAGATGCACAGTAGGGAATTTAACTCCCAACCTCTGGATCCAGACAGATACCTAACTCACTGAGCTATCCAGCCAGCTGTATTCTTCAACTACATAAATATCAATTAATTACCAAACAGAACAATCTGTTTGACTTAAAGATACCACTGTTATTTGTTACTTTGGATATGTGGAGCTTTCACTTTGGAACTAATCATTTCATCAGAGGGAGGCGATCCATGCAATCATTTCTCCCAACATATGCGGACTAGAAGGAACAGATTATATGTACACGAGATATCAAGTTGCATAGATGTGCCTAGTGATAAAGGCCCACCCATTTAAAGTATAGATAATCCAAGGAAAGAAAGAAAAATCCTATCCTGTAATTTTCTCTCATTCTTCCTAAATGGCATGTTTGTGGCACACAACTTTCTGAAAACAAAAACAGAACAAAACAATAACAACAACAAAACCCAGTTCTTGTTCTTCTTCTCCTTCTCCTCCTCTCATATTCATATCCAGAAAAGGTTCCAGATAAGGCTACTGACCCAAAACCTTTCCAACACAATTATTTAAGTCGAAAGTTCAGATAATCTATTCAAATCCAAATCCCTAATACATTTCAGGTGGGTTTTATTTTTCCAGAAGGCCACACCACTAATGGTCTCCATAGCACAGTGGTAAGCCTACCCAATACATTGCCAGTGTTTAAAGAATACAGTATGATGGCAAGTTGCTTAACATTTTACATCCTGTTTTCCATTCCTTAAAAAAAAAAAAAAAAGGATAAAGCCTTGGGTTTCTGTTGTCAGAGCATCACTAATGGAAGGCAGCTTCTGCCTTTGCCTTTAACAAAAACAGGACATGAACTCCTTACCAAAATAACAAAACAAAACCCTGAATGGCAATAACCCAGTGGCTTTGGTCGAGTTTCTGGCTTTTCTGCTAGATCAGATATCAAAGGCCTCGTCTGAGGTTGAGGAGCAACATATGAAGAAGCTGGAAGAAATTCATTACTGCAAAAATCTTAGAAGAAATGAAGATCATGAAATGTTCACAGAAACTCCACAGAAAATTCTTGGAAGTCTTTATTAATGTCTAGCATTGAGATAATAGCAACTCAAATAGGTAGGGTGTGCCTGTCGTGTCACAGCATACACCAAGTTCACACAAACTTGGTCCTGGGCTTAAATGAATGGGAATGCTCCTTTGAAGGGCTCAAGGGAAGCAATGACACTGTGAAACTTCCTTTGTTCAAGGGTCAATAACTGCCCTTCTGGCTGTAACAGCAGAAAATGGCCACATAGCACTGTCTATAGTGGTCTAGGGATGAATTAACAGTCTGACTCTGGTCTCTGAGGTCAAAGCTACTATTAGGTGGGGTGAGAAAACCACATCAGGCGACAGATTTTGTGCATCATTTAAGGGGAACATATGTGTCATTCAATTTGCTAGTCATGTATTTTGACTGCAAGGAATCAGGAGAAGCTTGTGAGGTTTCCTATCTCAAGTGCCAAACTCACTCAGCTGGCATTGGATGCTGTGCACTTTATCCTGAGTGGGGTGTCGACACCATTTGCTGCTCCCCTTTAGTCAGCATAATAGTTTGGCCTGGATCTGGCAACTATGGTTCTGATCTCAAGGGAGTAACTGCAACTAACTTTGACTTTCACAGAAAACACTAGAAAGCCTGTATCAGGACAAAATAGATCTGGGACTTTAACAGAAAGGAAGAAAGGAAGGAGGCCTCTTAGAAGATACTTGGGTTTGACTGGAATTGGGGTGCTTAACCAGTTCCCCTGTCAGGTTATTTTTGTGCTCATATTGAATTCCTCTTTCATGTTCCTGATATGTGTGATTATGTTTATAAAACAGATAGAGAGACTTGAGAAGATGCTTGGAAGCAGTAAAGCAGTCAATGAGGAATGGGCTTAGCAATTTTCCACCCTATCCCACCCTTTCAATTTTAGAATTAAAAGGTCTGTTTCCTTTTACTTCTTTTAAAGTTGGATTTTTATCATACATGTTTGCATATAATGTGAAGGTTGACTGTAAGCTTAATCTGTTGTTGTTTTGAAGGGCAGGGTTTTTTGTTTGTTTTTTTGTGTTTTTTTTGTTTTTTTTGGAGTAATATGGGAGCTCATAGTTACACCATTCAGGGGGATACATAATGAGGTAGGCAGAGACTATGTATCTTTCCCATTAGGAAATTGTGCAATTCCTCCATTGCGTATCACTCAGGAAAGAAGCATGACCCTGTCGTAAATCTATGTATGCATGAATGTGTGAACTCAAGCCACTCTCCAGCACAGATACATTGGTCTACAATCAGAGCATAGAAATGGTTTATTACTCTGATGTGTTAACATCAACATTACCACAGGAGAACTTAATTAAACAGGAGAACTTAAACATCACTGTAAAAATAACATTTTGAAGTTAACATTGAAATGATTTTTAAAATTACTTTTACATCATTACTCTATAGATGTGTCCATTTGCTCACCCTCTTGTTAATACAAAAGTGATGGTTTTAGTGTTAACATGTTAAATCCAATGTGTGATTTCCAAGTACAGTAACAAGATTTCTTAAGCAGCTTTTCCTAGGTTAATCTGGTCTTTCACTTTTATTGTTTTTGTTAATGTTGTTCTTGCTTCTGCTGCTACTGCTGTCATTTGGTCTGTCTCAAGCCATACTTTTAATTGAGTCCTCTACAAACATTTATCAGGGGTTGGAAGGCCTGAATAATCCCACAGCAAAAAAAGAAGAGGGAGATAACTGTATTCCTTACTGAAATATATTGGAACTACATTTTTCTTTCTTCCCCCTCCCATTAAAACAGAGAGATCTCACCTTCAAGAATTTCACTACCTCCTATAACACTTCCCTAAATCATTGTGCCTTCCCCCTCTTTTATCTTATGTACAATAAAAACAAAAAGGAAGAATGCATCATATGTCCCTTCAAAACTAACAGATTTCCTTCAGTTTAAGCTTTCATGAATTACAATCCACTTCTTCAGGCACATTTTTCTGTTATCAGCTCTTCTACTTTAAACAAGTCCTTTGCCAATGGCTAATCTCTAAATACTCAATGTCTCCTGTTCTTGGTTTCTAGTTGCATCTGCAGTATGCTATCACTCGTTTAAATGAAATATTTTATAGTTTTAGCACTGTTCTATGATCTTATTACTTGATTTTTCTGGGTTTTCAAATGCAGTATCATAAACTGCTTTGGGATGTTTTTGAGTATGCAGTATAGGAAGGAAGGAAGAGATTTTGGCCAGTTTAAATGCCATGGATTCTATTAAAATATTTAGGAATATAATTTCATAAGGATGCTGTGCTTTTTTTGAGTAGTGATGCCCCTCAATATTCCTGAAACTCAAGACTAAATTGTTTTAAATCTACTTTTAAAAATGTTTTAAATATAGTTTATTGTACATTACTTTAGAGGCCCTGATCAGCAAAAAAAAAAAAGGTGACTAATACATTATTTAATGAATAATAAGAAATAAGTATATTTGTCCTGTGTTACACATCATTGTAAAGTGCTGTGAAACTTTTAGAAAAAGAGGCACAATAAAGCAACATATTTGTGTCATGAGGTCCAGACAAATAATATGAGCATCACTCCAGGGTGGACATATTCATGCGGTTAGCATATTAAGCTTTTATTTGTTTGGACACTTTTGTTTAGAATATCCTCTTGTCCTCTTTCTCCTTTCTGTCTCATCTAGATTTTAAATCTTCTGAGAAGAGACAGTCCGACAATGTAATAGCATAGAGACATCCAGGATCACGGTATATCATAGTAGCTTCCAAACAAATGCCCAGGCTCTGGTCTATAAATATCAGTCTTTTCCCCATCACCCTCCCCATCCTAGGGTTGTTTTATAAATAAGTTGTAACACAATCGTTCCGTTGGGTCTCAGACAAAAGAGCAGAGTCCTAGTGGCTTTTTGCCTTCTCACACTGTAAATTGGAGAAGCCTAATTGGATTATAAGGAAGCACTGGTTTCTGCTCTCAATTTCTCTTGGGCCAAACAAAGTCATTGTTTCATCTGTAAGAATTGGACTAGGAAGGAGGTTGGAGATTTGGCAAAGGAAAAAGGCAGAGATGCCAGAACGCCTGCTGATACCAAGGCTCACGACCCTGTGAAATTAATTAAACACACAGCAGAATGCTGCATGTAAAATACATTGGCTCTGCCAAAGCATAAACACCTGCTAGCATCCAAACCACACAAGGAAGAGTATAGGCTTAATGAATGTTTGTTGACAGACTTCAAGAGGAGGAACAAAGAGGGAGCAAAGAGGAACAGCACCTTGAGGTGAATTTTGACTGCAAATGTGCAACAGCTGAGCTGCAAAATGAGCACCTGGCATTTTGAACCCCGCCCAAGGCAATCTACGAATGACAAAACTGCATTGAAGTGCCAAGAGCAGGACCAGTGGGGCTTCAGCTTTCTAGAGAACCTCTGGGGGCCAAACTGTACATGACAGCTAGCCTCTCATTAGAAGCTGAAATTCATCAAGTGCTCTAGAGATGTGATTCAGGCAGACCTCTGTGCCTGAGCAACCATACTGGCAAACAGTGTGTTTTTGGGATTGTCCAGAAGAGTAATCACAAAAGCAAAGCAGATGAATTTGCAAATTATGGGGGGCATGGTTTGACAAGCTCCAGCTGTGACAATCAGATGCCTTTTAGCACTGAAGAATCCCTCTTCAGATAATGGATTGGCTGGAATGTATAAATGGACCCTGATAGAGTATATGCAGGCTATTCTGCATCTTCAGTCCTTTAGTTAGTAAGCGAAATTCACTAAGCTAGGGCTTATAGATTCTGGTGGCTGGAAAACAGTAGGAATATGTGGCATGAAATTAAGCTGGGGAGCTCAGAGTAGAGAAAGAGTACCATGCAGGGTAGAGAGAAAGGAAAACCCTCTAAGTGAGTAATTCAGGTGAGAGGATGTTACCAGGCATGTTTCAAAGAATTAGGGTAAAAGTTGACAGAAATCAAGCAGGATTTTTGCTAGAATGCCAGTGTCCATATAAAATCTGTGTAAGATCCGTAAGTTTTTAAAGATAATATGAAGGATTTGGAAACATAGGTTGAAGTTTGTTTATCTGTATGTGTAGATGTTTTTTTTGGGGGGTGGGGTTCTTTAAAATGCCAACCAACCCATTTAAAATAAACGCTAGACTAGGAAAAAGGAAAACACTTAGAACTGCCTTCCACAATTTGCTGTCTCCAGAAATGTTGGACTAAAACTGCCATCCTCTCCAGCCAGCAGGTCTAGTTGCCATGCTGGCTGGGGACGATGGAGACTATAGTCCACTTCTGTATGACAAGAACTTGGGGAAGCACACCTGATGGATCAGACCACCACCACCCCAAGCATCTCTGAACACCCACAGATAAGGCCATGCCCAGAGGAGACCCCTCCCCAAAGTACATCAGAACAGGGTACCTAGAGCACTGCCTCAGCCCAAGAGTTTGTTTTCAGTACCAAAACAGAGAACACAATTTTGATGATGTGACATGAGTGGACACAAGAGATTGCAAAGGCAACAGCAGCAGCTACAAGAGGAGAAGGAGGGGTGTACGTAGGATCAATTGTTTACATGCCATCAAACGTTTTGTGATTTATGACAATCGTAACACAATTTTCAAAGCATGTCAGATGTTCAAGGAGTGGTTTCACCATAGCTACCCCACAGCGAGTTTCTATGATCAAGCAAGAATTTTGGCAGGATCAAGCCTTTATGTATTCCAAAAAATTTCATTCTGTGAGGGAGGGAGCATACACTTCATAGTAAGACAATGACTGAAATCCTGCTGCTTAGTGTAGTAAGTCACGAACAGAGCAGGCCTATTGAAACAGTAGGGATTTGGTGAGTGAACTACTCCATAAATTCCATTTATTCAATGGCCCTACTCTAATTGTATTATTTCATTGATACTGTAAGTATATAAGAGATTGACTTGCTGTCGCACAGCAATGATGATGTATTTGTTGCAAATCTTTGATTCACAAGTCGCCCTATTACTACTTCCTTGAACGAAAAATTGATGAGATTGAGACTACAGTCCTAGGTGTGCTTCCTACAGAGGTATAGGTGGCTCTTGCTCTGAGGAGGGGAGCTGCTATTTGTCATTAAGTCATATTTGACACCTGAAGATCCTAATATAGTTTGCAAGGTGAGATGTTCAAGAGGTGGCTTATCATTGCCATCCTCCTAAATGAGTTTTCATGACCAAGTGGAGATGTGAACACAGGTCTCCTGAATCTTAATGTGACACTATGTCCTTTGCATCACATGGGCTCTCATGTAAGTGAAGGAGGCAGGGAACATCACAAGACTACTTTCAGCAGAAATCATCAGGAAAGATAATGTGAAAAATAGCCACTAATGATTAATGGATGTAGGATTTTGTGCCTGAGAAGGGGGAGGGGAGAGAGAAAGGGAATATGTAATGTTAAATGCCAGCTATTTATTTATGTATTTAACTTATATGCTGCCCACACTACCCAAAGGTCTCTGGGCGGCTTACAACAATTTAAATATAATAAAACATATAAAGATAAAACAATTAAAATACAATTAAAAATACAGCACTCTAAAAATTGCAAATACTATGTACAGTAGCTTTACAGATACCTTGGACTGCCAGAAAGACAAACAAGTGAGTCCTAGAGCAAATACAGCCTGTACTTTCTCTGAAAGCAAAAAAAAAATAAAAAAAAATGATGGAACTGAGGCTCTCCTACTTTGGGCACATCGTGAGAAAGCAAGATTTTCTAGAAAAGTCAGTAATGCTGGAAAAGGTTGAAGGCAACAGAAAAAGAGGAAGACCAAATACAAGAAGGACAGACTCCCTAAAGGAAGTCACAGACTTAAGTTTACAAGAACTGAGCAAGGCTGTTGAGGACAGGACATTTTGGAGATCACTCACTCATAGGATTGCCTTAAGTCAGAGGTGACTTGATGGCATGTAACAATAAAAACAATCCAGAGTGGTTCAGCAAATTACAACATAGATGTCAAAGAGCGTAAACTAGAGATGATACAATAGAGTTAACTTTGGAACCTACCCTGCACAAAGGCAAGCTCATCACTTACGCACATTGCTCAGTATTGTATTATTTGGTTGACAGCTTTGACTTCTTCATACTACCATGTCTGATGCAACGGACATACTTTAATGTACCTGACACAAATACTGGGATATTGCCTATATGGAACTTCCATGTTTGAAAGCTACTCAATGCAAATTATTGGAAAGCAGCTGCAGGGAAAGGCTTTTAACTTCATCATCGACTCCCACACCATCTTTAAAACTATTTGGCTATAGGGCTGGCCATGTCATTAGAAAGAGTGAAGTAGCTGCCCCAGGCAGCAGATTTGAGGTGTCCTGAAAGTGCACCAGGTTATTAGCTATTTAGTTTGTGTCTGTAATTATTTCATTTTTATTTCCAGAGCTGACAAAGAAACGAATCTGCCACTGCCTGTCATGGAAATATCTTGAACCAAACCTATCTAGTTATCCACTGTCAGAAGCAGGATGGTGAAAAGATAGACCTTTGGTCTGGTCCGACATGTTCTTTGTTCTTCTGATCTTAGCAATGGGTCTTCACCCTACCTTCCAAATGATATCAGGTGATCATCAGTGAAGGCAACATGTGCTGCAGATCTGAAGACAGGAGATTCCCTATGCCCAGTGGCTCATAATCCCTGTGGCCAGAGTACATGTGAGTGACTCATAACCAGAGTGAAGAGTGTGGACCTGAAA
This sequence comes from Intellagama lesueurii, assembly GCA_037013535.1. NCBI lineage: Eukaryota > Metazoa > Chordata > Lepidosauria > Squamata > Agamidae > Intellagama > Intellagama lesueurii. The sequence goes on from JBAJHW010000004.1 coordinate 200,800,928, forward strand.
TTTTGGGTCATGAGCTCCCTTTCTTGACCCACAAGCTGCCCCTAGGCCAGAGGGAAGGGGCAGCTTCAGGTGACAGATGCTGAGCAGATGCAGCCCACCTACTTCCAAACACCTAGCCTCTCTTAGGGTGGTGGTTCTTAAACTGGGGTCCCCAGATGTTCTTGGACTACAATTCTCAGAAGCCTTCACCACTTGCTGTGCTGGCCAGGATTTCTGGGAGTTGCAGTCCAAGAATATCTGGGGACCCCAGTTTGAGAACCACTGTCTTAGAGGACAAGATGCCCGACCTGTCTTGCATCTCCCCATTTGGTTTTTTTGGGGGGAGGGGGGTCTCTTCACATGTCACATTTGTCCTGCACAGCAAGGTGGAGAAAAGTATGCCAGGTGAAAAAATGTGTTCCAGTTGTGCATCTCTCAGAGGTTACGCCTTCCAAATCTCAATAGTTGTTCATAAGATGTGTTTTCAGCTCTCACAGAAATGCCATGAGAAACCTAGCCATTGTTCATTGGTAGTGCATGGGGGAGAGCAAGTGATTTCTCCTGGGCAGAGACAGGTGATTTCTTCAGAAATCCAGCATGGAAAGTGGAGGACAACCAGAGATCCCCCTATGTGTGTATCTGTGTAGACACAGAACACACCCCAGGCATGCCTGGCAGTGTCGTCCTGAGGTTGTCACCTTTAGCTTCCACAGAGCCTACAGAGAAGCTCGTTAAGCTGATGCGGCCACATGGGGGGGGGGGGGGGCAGGCAGATAAAAGGCGAGAGGGAGGCCTCCATCCCTTCTGAAGGATGTTAACAAGTCCTTTGGGCAAGGGAGGACCTTTGCATGTGGCAGGTGCCCAGGCCTGAGCTCAAGAGATCCACTTCTCCCCAGGGACCAGCACCCAAGGGTTGATGGGCCGGCAGGGAGAGGCGCTAGGACCCACGGAGGAGGAGGAGGAGGGGGGGAGCTGCCAGTGCCTTCGGGAGAGTTCGGCGCTGGCGGCTGGCTGGCTCTGATCTTCCCGGCTCTGGGCAGCAGGTGGTGCCTGGGCGGGAAAAGGTGAAGGCTTCCAGCTAGAAAGCGGGGCGGGGGGGGGGGGCGACCTCCCGGCTGGGCCCCGTTCTGCCCGCCCCCGCCTCGCCTCCGTGCCTGGGAGGTTCGCCCAATGAGCGTCCACAGGAGGTGTCAGTCAGTCTCCCCCCCCCCCCCCGCCTGCCCCTAAGCCCACCCTTCCAGCGAGCGTGTCATCCTCATCCCCCTTCCCGGCAGAGCGATGCCCGCCCGCCCGTCCGTCCGAGGGGCTGCTGGGGAGACGCTCCTTCCAGCCCAGGCGACGGCCGGCCGCGGGAGCAGGAGCAGGACGAAGGCGCAGGAGAAGGCGAGCGGCGGCGGCCCATCGCGGGCGGGACCCGGCCCGGCAGCAGCAGCAGCAGCAGCAGCAGCCGAGAGGCGGCAGCCCAGCCGGCGACCCGCCGCCCTCGGGGAGGTGAGCGCCGTTTGACTTGGCCGCCTGCCCAGCGCGTCCAGACCCGCCGCCGCTGCGCTCGCGAGGAGAACGAAGGAGCCGCCGCCGCCGCCGCCGCCGCCCCCGGGGGTCTGGTGGGCTTCTGGCTCGGGCCAAGGTCGCCTCCGTCCAGCCCGAGGAAGGCACCCGCTCGTCCGCCTGCTCTTGGCGATCCGGGCTGGGCCGGCGTCCCGAGGGAGAGCATTATGGTCGGCTCCAACCGCGAGGCCAGCCGCGCCGCTCGGATTGCCGCCGCCGCCGCCGCCGCTCCCGCGGGCAGCCCCCGACGGGCCGCCGAGAGCATCCCCGTCGCCCCGGCCCGCTGCTGCCTGCCCTGGCTCCTGATGCTCCTGGCTCTCACGCCGCGCGTGGACTCGTCCTGGTGGTGAGTCCGTCCGTGGCAAGACTGGGGGGGGGGGGGGAGGCGGGCCAGTGGGAGGGAGGGAGGGGGATCCCCGCGAGCGTTCGTGCTCCTCACCCGGTCCAGCCAAAGACGGGCACCAAGCGGAGCTTCTCGGCAGGGCAACGGTTGGCTGGCTGGTCCCGAGTGCCGGGCCCTCTTTGGGATGCCCAGATTGAGACTGGACAGGGGAAGGGCGCTTCTGAACATGTGCAAAGTGCCGGATGGCTCTGAGAAAGCGGCAGCCCTTCTTGGTTTCGGGGAAGGCGCTTGCGAGTCAAGGGGTTTTTCGCAGCTTTGCCGGCAGGCTTTAAACTGCAAGAGCTCCCTTGCCGGAGTCCTGCTAACCTCGGGCACGAAGGAGGCAGGAGTTACAGCTGGCAGCGCACCCTCGCGAAGCGCCGCTCAAGCCAGCAGAAGGGAGAGGGAAGGAGCCGGGGAAGAGGGGACGAGGCGGGCTTCTCGCGAGGTGCTGCCTTTTTCGAGGGGGCTTCAGTTCCCGGCGCTGGACCCGGTCCGTAGGTCTTTCTTTCTTCCCACGGCTAGACCTCCTCGACCCAAGAGCGGCCGCAAAGATGCCACAAAGCCCAGCTCGACAGACCAGGTGGGCTTCCTGGAAAAAGCTGGCCATAAAGAGGGGCAGCGGAGCCCAACCGGCCTGGGAGGGAGGCTAATGAACGCGGGGCTGTCAAGGGAATCAGGCTAGCGAATTGATGGGGTGGGTTTGAGAGAGAGAGAGAGAGAGAGAATACCTAGCGGCCGCGTCATGCACCGAGACAGGTTAGGTGATTACAGGGCAGGTAGGGAGATAATCCCCCTCTAACGCCTCTGTCAACTCTGGCATGCCGAAGTCCATGCTTTAATAACAAGCGACACACGCAGACACCGGTAAAGCCGGTTCCAACCCAAGCTCAGGACGCGAGCGGTCCGATCCTCAGCGCGTTTACTCCGGGAAGAACCCCGATTGTGCTCCGCGGGCGCTCAGGATCGGGCTGTAGCCTTCAAACCCAGCCAGCTCTTCTTCGTCCGAAGAACGCTTTGTTGAAACCCAAGGAGCCGGAACAGACCGGCTCTGTGAAAAGAGAAGGCAAGAGCATCATCCGCTTGTTCTCACGGACCAGCCATTAGCCCCCTCTGTCTCAGATGTACCAGGTCGGTAGAGCTGTAGCTGTCGCTTCCTCTTTCTCCCCGGAGTGCGATAAGACAGGTCTCTGATGACTTGAAACTTCGTAATCCCCTTTCCAGAGACAGCGGAGGGATGGAAGGGGAAGGATGAGGGGTAAGAACCCAACGCACATGCTGGAAGAGTTACCGGGCGCCAGAGATAGCCTCGAACTATCATTTCTTGCCGCCTAATCTGGTCTTAATGCACTCGGTCGTTCTCTGTATCTTCTTTTCCATACCCCAGTGAGGAAGTATCGTCTCAAGATCTCACCCCTTTTTTAAAATTTAGTTATTTATTGTCCTTCCCCGTCCGTAAAATCTTCCCCAGGTAAAGTTTTCCTCTTTGACTGCCAGGGAAGACATCAGAACGTAGTAATTTGCCTTTGGCTGAAATCCAGGTGTAAGTCGCAACTGAAGTAGGCCCATTGAATCGGTGGGGATTTGGTGAGTGCAAATTCCATTGATTCAGTGTGTCTACTCTATTTGGGAGTTATTAATGCCACTGAGTCGGACCTTTGGTGCATCTGGCCCAGTATTATTCTCTAACCATCAGAGCTTCTCCCAAGTTTATGAGAGGATCCTTTTCTTTTCCTACCTGGATATTTCGAGTGGTCTCTCATCTCATCCCGATATTGGTCTATGACCGTATTAAACTTGATCTCATCTCATCTCATCCCAGCTCTAATCAGTCCTGACGTTGTTTAGCTTCCCAAACCAGAGAGGACCGCAAGCAGGCTGGCATGCAAGCGGAATATTTTCTCTTGCCTTGTTTCACCCGCTCAAAGTATGGATTAGTTGGTGGGCGGAGTGTGAAATCCGGTCTCAGGAGACCTGGGTTCAAATCCCTGCTGGGCCATAGAAACTCACTGCGGACTGGGAACGGTACATCATTCCTGGAATTTCTTACACACCTTCGGAAATTCCCTGAAACCCGGAAAAGGATCGCCGTAAGTCACAATTGACTTGACGTCTCCTCTCTCTCTCTCTCTCTCTCACACACACACACACACAGAGAGAGAGAGAGAGAGAGAGTGATTCTAGGACCCAAAGCAACAACATTGCCATCGTTCTTCACCCACTGACTGACTGCTGATGTTCCTCGAACCCAGCGCCCCTGTGCACCGACGGCCGCTGCCGGCGCTCGGAGTTCCTCTCTCCCTGGGCGCCCTGGGGCCGTTCTGCCGGCCAGTTTCTCGGGTCCCCGGTCTCCCCCCCCCCCAATGTCTCGGGCGCGGAGGGGAGAGGAGGACATTCCGCGGGGAGGGGCAGAGGCTCACCCGTCGGGTCGCGTCGGGCTGGGCAAGGCTTCCTTCCAGCTTGTGGGTCTGAATCCCACGACGCAAGCCAAGCCTCCAGCCTGTTATTGTTAGCACTGCTGCGGCCGGCGTAAACATGGCTTTAGCCTTGTTGATGACAGAATCGCTTTAATTTAAAACTGTTTTTATTGTTCATACTTGAGATTTAAACAAGAGCTCCTCCTTAAACGGGAACAGCTGTCTGTCTGCTCCTAAGAGTGAAGCTCCACAAGTGATTAGAAAAAAGGGGGGAAAGACCTGTCTGCGTGGAGAGTATTGAGAACTTGAAGCCCGGATTGTGATCATCAAGTAATGATTTCCGCGTGGGAGGTCGACCAACAAGCGACGCTAAAACAAGACCAGAGGACGGAAGTGTTCGACAAAGATCTGCGGAAGACCGAGTACACACGTGCATGCTCATTACTACTTCGAGTGATCACCTGCTTGTGAAAACCGGCCAGGGATTAACGAGGTCCCTCCTCCCCTGTTTACTTCTCAGACCCAAGGATTTTTAGTGGAATTAGATACTCATTCAGTTGCCAGTAACGAAAAACTGACTCACACGTGCAGGCTGCAAGGACATATTGCTTCGTCTGAATCATCCCAAACCCGATTCTTCTCCACGCAGACAGTTCACACATTCAAGGAGCGCTCAGGTGGACAGAAATTAAGATGAGAGGGGTGTTTTAGTCCTAAATGGTTAATTTTTTTCTAAAAGAAGGGGTGGTTCTTTATTCCCTAATTATGGTGACAAAGCAAGGATACGGGAACGGGTCATTTATGGAAAGATGTACGGTGTAAACTAAAGAGGGGGAAATCTATTTGCTTTCTTGGAATACCAGCTTTTAGAACATATGTAGGGATTAAAATATTAAACATGTGGCACAGTAGGAATTTTTTATATATATCTTAAGGCAAAGTAGAAACATTTACTTAATAATAATAATAATTGTGTGCTGTCAAGTCGGTTTTGACTTACGGCGACCCTTTCCAGGATTTTTTGGGTACAGAATACACAAAAGTGGTTTCCCATTACCTTCTTCTTGGGGTGCCCTGGGACTGTGCAGCCTGCCCAAAGCTACACAGGCTGACTGTTCTCCCAGGAGGCACAGGGTGGGAATTGAACTCCTTAACCCCTGAGCTACCCAGCCAGCAATATTTACTTAACTACTGTACAAATCTGCGATTTGACTCAGCCGCAGTCATCAGCACAACTCTACAAAAGCGTAAACGTGTAATTCTTTACTCAGAAGTAAATTCCACTGAGTTCCATGAGGATTTTGTAGGTCGTAAGCCTTGCAGTCTCACCGAACTCAGTGGTATTTATTTTCGGGCTGCGCGCAAGAATATTTCATAATTTAATCTTTTTATCCGGCAATGCTTTTGTTTAATTATACAGAAGCTTCTTGATGTTAGAAGCCTGTCTTAGTGCTCTATCCTTTTCCATCTGGATACAATTCACACTTAGATTCTGAATAATCAACGGTGTTAAGCCGGCGTTTCTTGATTTGAAAAACTAAAGAAGGCCAGGTCATAGTATCGTTCACAGGGTGCGGGGGGGGGGGGGGGAAGGTTTAGTTTTGGGCATGATCGGTCCTCGATGTATTCCCTTTTTCCCCCTTCGTCCTAGGAGAGGCGACACGTGTTTCATAGTAAAACAGGACCTCAAATTTTCTTGCTTATTTTTTGTGGGCCGCTTGAGAGATAAGTCATTATGTATGTATTATAAGGGTTCGATTCACACCTCATTGGACTGAAAATTGACAGGGCTAAGATAGTGGTCCTAGATATGCTTCCTCCAGAGATATAGGCGGCTCTTGGTCTGAGGAGGAGAAGGCCTCTCCCTCCGAGTAAAGTTCCAATACTGTAGCCCACCTACCTGAGGAGGAGACCTAGCGAATTCCATTGGATGTTTCTGAGTAAGGCTCTTCTTGTTATGCACCAAGTAGCTTCTGACTTACAGGAACCCTAAGGGGGTTCTCGACGTCGGTGAAATATTCAGAGAATGGCTTACCATAGCCACCTCTCGATAAGTTTTAAGGGCCGAGGGAGGATTGGAACCCAGGTCTCCTGCGTCCTAGCCCAATGCTCTGTGCACCACCTCGCTGTTACACGCTTCCCTCAAACGCCGTGAGGATCGCTTCTTAGACCGGACTGCAAATCGCCCCCGTTTTTGTTTTGGGGCGGTGGTGCGTCGTCTTAAATGAGAAAAGATCCAGCGACCCTGCCCAACTTTGCAATCGGATCAGAGCCACCCTGGTTTTGCAGGGCGTGAAACCCGAAGAGAGGCATCCTTTTCGCATACGTGGACCCGAGCCCCACGGGAATTTACGCCACGCTAAATGGGTCGCTCGCTGTTTCCGAAGCGACTGGAAGGGCGTCCCCGACAGAGACAAAGGGCAAGGGCTGGTGGTCATCCGAGCGCTGGCGGTGGCCCCTGTGGCAACCTCTCCGAATAGCGGCAGTACCGCGGATGTCCTCCTCCTCCTCGGGCTTGTGACTCGGGAGAGGTCCCCCTGCCACCAGGTGCTGCTTTGTCCTCTCATCTCGTCCGCAGGTCAGGAGCTACAAGATCGCCTTCCGCCTGCGTGGACCCAGGGGATCTGCCTACCAGGGGCGTTTGCCCAAATGGTGAGGCTGTGTCGTTAAGGGGTGAAGCACAGGTGTTGCCTGCAGAACATCCGGGGGGGGGGGGTTAGAGCCTCAGAAGCAACGGGTCAAGGTGGGTGGACCCTCACCAAGAAAACCGCTGCCACCCAGTAGCGACAACACTGGCCTGGATGGTCTCAAAGATCGGACTCAGGAGAGGGCTCCCAAAGCTGCAACGAACCTCGCAGGAACCGGGTGGGAGCAAACAGCATCAGGATCGCTCTCCTCTCTGGGGCTTTAGAGTAAAGCTCTCCCGATCTTTCCGTCTGGCTGAAAATACCAGCCGGGGAATAAGAGGCGATCCATTCCTCCTCGTCCCCTCCCCCCGATTCCCGTTAGGATTTTTTATTATTATTATTAAAATATAGTCCTTTAAAAACTTGCAGTTCCGCACCTTTTCTCACTTCTCTTCCTGGGTAGATGGGACCGTTTTACCTCAGCAGGGCTGGTTCGCTTAGAACACACTTCCGATTTGTCTCCCGAGCCACAGCGAACTCGCTCGATGTGTTTTTGTCAAGACTTCAAAATGAATTCTGACCGTTACTTAGAGGTTTTTTTAAAATGTGGATCAACTCCGGGCAGGGGGGGGGTGCGGGCAACTCGTGGTTCGCAGCTCAAGAAGATGCGTTCAAAAGTGAGATCCTTTGAATCCAGTGAGGCTTATTCCCTAGTAGATGGGTAGAGAAGACTGCAGTCAAAAAACAGAAGGATAAATCAGGATCCACACAACCAGTAGATCTCTGGATTATTTGCAGTAGATCAGCAAGAGTTTCTGCCTCCCAAATGAAAGTTGTTCTTTTTTATGTTTTTACAGTCTCTCTTGGCTAACCTTGTGCTATTTGCTTTTCTCTTGACCTCCTTGTTCTTCGTCTGTAATGGTAAAATATAAAAAGTATGCCTTTGCTTTGAGTTGGCCACACAGGGAGTTGAGTTAGAACCCCTGATCTACAGTAATTCAGATGTAGATGCCTATTTGTATAAACAACAGATGACTCATGGGTTGCAGTACCTAGTTGACTGCATTGCTGCAGGCACACATTATGTATGTTTGTGGGCACACTCTTTCCCATCTGCCTCTGACTCATCAACCTCGGTGTTCTAGTGACAACAGCAATAGAGTCCACATGCCCAAACTCAAACCACCCCTGCTCTAAAGGTTTCAGGAGCATTTGGTTCAAGCACCCTTCAAGTTGATGCATATCAACTTCCATTTTCGGGCAACAATGAAATAAACCATTTCTAGGTGGCAGTTTAATACCCCATCAGAGTAATTTTGTGGAATCAATGAGATGCTTTCAAGTTACTGAATGTGCTCTAAGAAAAAAGGAGACACATGTTATGACTAACCGAAGGCTTTCGTTTTCCGAGGGGTAGCCATGCTAGCCTGTTTCAGCAGCAGCAGCAACAAAATCATTTTATGGCAACAACAAGACTGACACAATATTTCAATGTGAGCTTGCATTTTGTGGATTGTTGTCCATGAATCTCACACTGAAATGAATTCGTCTGACACACTACCTTTGTTTTTGCTTTTATTTTTGGAATGCTTTAGGCATACAGCAGCTTCCCTTGGAGTATACGTAGCTGTGTTGCAGACCAGCTTCGTAGTACTGTCAGTCTAACTGTCATGACTTTCCTTCTAGAACTGTGGGGAGCGTGTTCATTGATCATTTCAAGAATGCTCAGTTCAAGCTTCAGAACCTTCACCAGAAGGTTCCTTGGTGTGAGGAACAGATAATTTAACCTGGTCAAACTGAAGATGAAGATTGGCTTTGCATGCATGAGATTGGGTTGGCATAAATTACATTGGGATCCACAGGTAGATCACTGGATGATCTGAAATGAATCAGTAAGAGTTTCTGACTCCAGATTGTTTCACAATAAACTAGTGGAAAAGGTTTCTTCTTTTGTCAGGCTACTAAAGTGAAAAATGGCAGGGGGGGGGGAACAGCAGTGGGTTTCTCAGTAAAAGTGTAAAATGAATTCTGTCCTGAAAACAAATTCCTAAGCTAAATAAATACATGCTCAGTTACTCTGTTCCATAGTTCTATATCTGGTTCCCAAGTAGCCCATAGAAACGATGGAATCTATTCCTCTTCTGAAATTCAAATCTGGGTTCAAAAGCCTGTGAAATGCACCAGTGGTATTGTCCTTCACAGACATTTTGCCTGGATGTTTTCTGTTTTCTCTTTGTTACCTGATACAATGCAAGATTTATTAAAAATAATGAATAAAAACAGTGATCATCAACATGGGGAAAGGGGCACATGCTAGTATGCCAAGGGCATATAGTCTAACGAGGAGGGCCTCCTTTGTGCACAGAGGCTGCCTCTGTGGTCTGAAATGCTGACTTCCCAGAGTTGCATATCGCATGGAGCGTTCCCCCCACAGAAAGATGTCACTGTTCTTCAGATCATTGCTCTTTATATGAGAAAAGAGACAAGGGGGGAAGGGCTAGTGGGCTCCTCTTCTCTTGTATTTGTTTTTACTGTCTTATAACACCAGAAAAGGTATATCATGTTTACCTGAACAAAGTGGTAACTAGGGCAGGAGAGCTGGGGCGTTGACCTGGGCACCACACTTGGACTGCACAAGAATTTGCTGCTGGGAGGGTATGAAGTTGCCCCTCGATATTTGCTCTTGGGAGAGCATGTGCCCACCAGTCTCAGGTGCCTATAACCATCTTCAGCTGCTGCCCTCCCTGCAGAAGGAAACACAGAACAGGCAGTTTTAGAAGAGGTGGCCATGTTAGTCTGCACTAGACATAAGAGTGAGAGGTAGTCTGAGGAAGTGGACTTGTCTACAAAAGCTCTTATTAAAACACAGCAGTTAGTCTTTAAGGTGCCACAACTTTTTTTTGCCTTTATTTTTTATTTTTCTTCTGTTTTTGCCTAATATATACAGAACAGGCAGACACAGTGTGGAACCGATCCAGCCTTCCCTGACTCAAACTTGGGTGTTCCTCCAAATTCATCCATCCTCTCCCCAAGCAGTCAACTCTACCGTTAGGCAAAAATCATTTATCTAAGGCCAGCCCTATCATTAGGCAAGTGATGGATGCTGAATGGCAAGGAAGCTGTAGAGAGGTGCTGGGCTTTAGAGCCGTGGGAGCCATGCCCTATAAGCTTCGATATACGACAAGGGTGACTTCTATTCTGTCCTTTGCTTCCAGTAGCAGAATGCTGGCCCAGTTTTAGGTGTATAAATCAAATGGCAGCTTGTTTTCTCTGATATCAAAGCACAGGTGATACACTGTTAGATTCCAGACAGTTGCCAAATTCTTGGACGGATCATTGATTGCCATAACTCTGGCTAGAGGAAATGCTTTCCATTTTTTTCCTCTTAGCACTCTGACGCAGAGTCCGGCAAAGCACCAGGTCAGTTCAACTCCGTCTGTGCGTGAAAAGGAGATATCAATCAAATGCTTCGTCTAAACAGCAGCCAGTTATTAATTTTTAGTGACATCAGGGACATTGCAGATTGCTTCACAGCCTCCCCCAAGAATTGCTGGAACTCTTGTTGTTTGCAAACAAACCTCTATTTTTTTTTCTAAAGAACTGTAATTCTAAATAAATGTTATTTACAGTACAACAGAAGCTCAGTTAAAATAAAATGTTTCTTTAAAAAAAAAACACCCGTGGCAGATGGCTTCCTTAAGGTGGCTGCAGCAGCACTAGATGGGGAAATGCTCATTTGGTGTTGTGGTTTTGGTTTCCGGACATCACAACCTTTTTAATACTGAACTAACAGAAGAGGCAATCCCGTACAGAGTTCATTTATAAGCCCTAGCAAATCCTGATGGATTTAAATCTGGTCTCCTAAATGGAATCCTTCATGCTGAAGCTTCCTTCCAATGGAAGACCAAAATACAAGTTCTGCAACATAGTCTCAGATTTATCTGCTCAGAAACAAGTCCCCAGGAAGTTCAGTGGAACTTTATTCCAGGTAAGTTGGTACAGGATTGCTCTGCAGTCTTGGTGGCCAAATAGTAAAAATAAATTTTAGTTGCTCTACCAATGCAAAGTCCATGATTCTACCAAAATATATTTATGCCTGAAAGGGGAAGAAGTTGGGATGACAGCCATCCCAGACTCCAGTGTCTCTCTGTGTATGTGTACTAAAGAAAGATATTGGGGACTACAGGGAGAAACTCTTGATCTCTTCGGAAGCCTACAGAACTCATTTATTAAAGCATTCATTTTATTTATTTTGTTTAAAATATTTATATGCTACTTTTCTCCTAATGGATCCAAGGCTGCTTACGGTGTTAAAAAAAGAAAGTTAAAAGCTAAATCATAAATCATTACACTATTTAAAAAGCATTAAAAATATATCATATTAAAAGCTCACAAATAAGAACAATATTAAAAACACAAGTAAAACAAGAGAATAAAATAATCCCTTTAAAAAATCCCCTTGGTCAACCAGCCAATTAAAAGAAAAGGCTGCCTGAAGAGAAAGGGCTTTGCCTGGTTGCAGATGGACAGTAAAGATGAGGCCAGTCTGGCCTCCAGTGGGAGGGAGTTCCAGAGCCTGAGAGCAATTATAGAGAAGGCCCTCTCCCGTGTCCCCATCAGACACAGCTGTGAGGGTGGAGGGATGGAAAGAAAGGCTTCTCCTGAAGATCTTATACCTGGGCTAACTCATATGGGGAGATATGGTCTTTTAGATAGCTTGGATGCAAGTAGTTCAGGGCTTTATAGGTTAAAAGCATTGCTGGGGGGCAGGATCACAGCTCACTGGTACAACACCTGCTCTGCACATGGTAGGTTCTGAATGATCTAATGCAATCTAAGTCTATTCATTTTCCTAGCATCTCTACTTCTAGTAGATTTTCATCTAGAATCTAGTAGGAAGGTTGGGTATGCTGGCCAAGGAATGTTTCCTGGTTGTCCTTTATAACCACTATAGGTAAGAGGAGTCAGTACTACTAGCCGAAATGAAGGTCCAGCATTATGTTGGGAAGCAATGTTTAATGTTCAAGGCATGGAAGAGATTTTTTTTTTCAAGATCCAGCCCAAAGGCTTGGCCAGAAGCCTTGTTTCAGAGGTATTTGGAGAAGATTAGAGTTTTGTGGCTTGCAAATATAATCTGTGCAATAAACAAGCTTGGTGTAAATATCTAAGTAGAGTTTATACATTGCTGAGAGAGGAGTGTGCAGTTCTGGAATGGGGCTCCATTTTAAAGCTAAAAGCTGCCTATAAATACACCACCCAGAAGAAGATGTGTTTGTGAGTCACTAACACCTCAAGCAAACAGGAATACAAACACATTACCCCACCTTGTGTGAACTCACTTCCATGTACATTGCTGGTTCATATGCTAACCCTAAAACTACTGTGCCTCAAAGTATCTATTGCCCCATCTGGCACCAGAACACATGAGAAATTGCATTTACAGTGTGCGTATAGTTTACAATATTGACAACAATTTCTCCATGAAAAGGTTCCCATCTGGGTCTTCTTCCAACTTTTTTTTCCTTTCCTCTTTTGTGGCTATTTTTCCTCCACCACCCCATCCTTTTTATCCCACTATCCTTCTATAAAGGATAAAATGAGCTAAAGGACCCAAACGTCCTCAACTCAGGTGTTACCTCTGCCAAAACCCCAGGAGGTGGCATTAACACTGCCACTTTCTTTCACCCTCAGCCTTTCTCCTCAATTTGCAGTGGAGGGGGACATACTGTATAATAAGTTTTACTTCCATTATAAGGATCAAAAGCCCTATACCATTCTTCACCACCATCACCATCACCATGCTTTATGGACCTCGTGCCTTTATTTTGCTGTGCCTTCTGATCTCTATTGATGCTTTTCCTTTGATGCCCCTTTTCTTCTTCAATGTTTATTTCCAGAGTTTGGGAAGCTGCTGAAAATGTCTTGGCGTCACTGCCTGAGTTTTTGCTTTAGCAGTACAATCCTAACCACCATTACCCCCCTCAAAAATATGCCAGTGAAGATTGCAGAAGGTGGCTTAACTGGTCCTCTTGATCAACTGGGGTTGCACTAGCCAGCAAAGCAGCTCTATTGAGAGAACTCTATGATCAGACAGAAGAAAAAAGTTCTGCCAAAGAAAGGGAATTTTGCCAGCAGGAAAGGCTTGTGCCTAATTATAACCCAATGCAGCTGGCACATTTTTCAGTTAGAGTTGCACTGTTGGAGATGAAGTTCTCTCTGTATATAGTTCAAAGATCAGTCATTTAAATCTGCCCAATTCCAACCCACTTCCAGAAAGGGGAAGGGGAGCAGTATGGGATATTTACATTATGCTTTCAGCAAAAGATGAGACTGTGATTGGAATAAAAAGCCTGGCAGAACAGGCTAAGCAGAGCAATTCAGAAGAGCAGATTTCTACCTTCCTTAGTTCTAAGGAGCCGTGCGGCGCAGTGGTTAAACTGCAGTAGTGCAGTGAAGACTCTGCTCACAACCTGAGTTTGATCCTGGGCTCAGGTAGCCAGCTTGAGGTTCACTTAACCTTCCATCCTTCTGAGATTGGTAAATAGGATATAGGTGGGAATGTTTAGCCTGCATAATTAAATTGTAAACCACCCAGATAAGCACTATGGAACGGTATATAAGCAGCACATTTTGCTTACTTGCAACCACTTTCATAAGTCTTCATCTTGAGAAAGTGATCTATTAGATAGAGTGTTCAAAATGGAATTTCTAGTTTGGCTTTGCAGAAGAATCAGTGGGGTTCAGAATTAATCTGAAGGTCTATTAAGTTAGAAGTAAGGATCACAAGTGTGATGCACAGGCTTTTCTCTAAGCTACATAAGTAAAGCATGAGCAAATCAGCTGGTCACATGAATCTTAATTATGCTTAGAAAGGTTGGAAGTGAAATATATGAAGCTAACATACTTTGAAATCAAAATTCAGACTACAGAAATATTGCTAACAAGTGTAGATATTGCTGTTTAAGGGTGCAAATTAAGTCATATGCGGTTCAAGAGATTTATTATTCAGAAGTACAAAAAAGCTAAAGCGAAGGCTGTGTTGTATACTATAGCTAACTGAACCAGAACATTAATTTTGGCCCATCTCCCCATACTGAGCACCCAGGACCATCCTAAGACATTTCTCTGCCTGAGCCAAAACACGATCCTGCTCCACAGTTCCACCCAAAGGGACCAATTAGGTTGGTAGTTGAATCTGAACTTAGTACTGGTGATGGGGCAGCAACTCTTAGCACACTCGAGTGCAGCAATGTATCTTTAGGACATGTAAGAGTGTTTGTTTGAAACACACTACCCTGTCTCCCAACAGGCAGAAGTAGCCAAGGTGCAGCTGCTACCCACTCCAAAGCATCCAACACGTGCTACTCTCCCTAACTAATGATTGGGCCAATCCTGCTGGGGACTATTACTGAGTCCACACTGCTCACATGAGTATACAAAGCCAAGTTTACACTTCAGTTTGTATATCAGTTTGTAATATAGTAGGCAAAAATATGCTGGATTGAAATGAGAAGGAATGGATTTTAAGGGACACAGTCCGGCATGAATTTCTTCTACCTGAGGCAGCCTTAAGAGGTAAAAAAGGAATAACATTTATAGATGGAGCATTGGTAAAATTTTGTCGTGATTGGGTTGAATTTAATAAAATACTTTCATCAAGTAAAATTCTTTTTCCTTTACATAACTTTTCAACAGAGCTTTTCCCTTTTCTGCGAAAAAGGGAAAAAGCAGTTTTATATATAAAACTGCTGGTTCGCAGAAAAGGGAAAAGTATATATATATATTATTGGGGGGGTTGTTTCTTTTTGTGGTTTGGTCATATAAGCCTAGTTCTGGGGATCAAGCTCAGTGGGTTTGATAAACTGCAAAAATAGAAGCTATTGTGATTGTTAGGTACACATTTTAATCCAACTCTGAAAAATGTAAACGGCAAAGACAAAATATATAAGTTTTTTTAGCTAGGTTGCGAGGAACCTTACTGGGAATGAGGCTGTAAAGCAGTTTAATAGTCTGGTTTCTTTCATGTTCATTTTTGCATCCTTGGCTCCCAATGCATCCCCTGCTACTCCTGGGGGAAAAAAATAGTGAAAAAAGCAAGATTTGTCTTTAAATGGACTTTTTCTTCCCCTTTGAAGCAAGGTGTGTGTCCTCTGCACACTTTGCTTACAAATAGGTTTGTGGTCTCTGAAGCTTCCCGGGAGCACTAGTCTGTTTTAACAGGGAAAAGGCACTCTGAACAGGTAACTGGTGCTTTTTCATTGGTTGGAGAGACTTTTGGAGTGATAGGATGTGCAGCACCTTCAGTGCACTGGGTGGGGGCAATGCAGGCCTGGACCCCAGAAGCCATGCAGCTCTGGACTAGATGAACGGGCTGGTTGCAAGGGAGGCGCCAAATAGCTATTGAGAATATCTTAAGAATGCTCAAGGTTTTAAATTGAGATTGGAAAGAGAAAGGAAGCTAACACAGATAGTAGAAATGTAGAAGTAGTGAGCCACTTGTAGCTTCCGAACTGTTTTTAAAGGCAGCTACACAATGCATTGTAGTATTTATGTTGCCAGCTTCAGGACCTGACAGTAGTAGTCAAGGGTGGAAGTAAAACTGGCACAACCACAAAAACTGTACACTTAACTTTCTTTGAATCCTTTGGAAAAAGAAGACTACACCATCACTAGTAGACAATTGGTTGAATTGCTCTGTGCTTTTGAACTACTATACATTATGCTGCTTTATACAGATTCAGCTCTTCTCTGTTCAGAAAGCATATGTCCAAGGGACCAGGCAGCAGTCTTTCTGCTCACCTCCTATTGGATCCTTTTACGTGAAGGTGCCAGGGACTACATCTGGCCAGTTTGCTGCATGATTGTGTTCTTTCATTGAGCCCATGCCATGGAAAGGCATGGAAAAGACAAAATGCATGTCTGTCAGGTTAGGCAGAGTATCTCTTGATCTGGTTCACTTCTGGGTGTAATCAAAGGTGCTTGCTACAACCTTTCAAACCTTGTAATAGATGTGGATAATCTCTTGAAAAGTCTCCAGATTTTTAAGGCACAAATCTTACAATCTCTCATAATTGATAATGTCATGAGCAGAAAGGAATTATGCAAAGATGACAAATGCATTTTATTAGTGAAACGTTTGAGTTCCATTCAAGTCCACTGTCTTAGTTGACTGCTTTTATGTCACCAAAGAGGATGTGATTTGAATCCATATGTGCAGAAAAGGAGTGAGGTTTCTCTCTATTGTTTTCCTTGTGCTTTTTCCATAGATATGTTCATTGTCACCAAACTATTTTGTACTTCAGAAACTATAATGACTAACAGCTGGATCTCACTTCAACACAGGCTGTGGAACAGCACCATCCGTAGCATCTGAGGATAGCCAGGGATGGAGAAATGTCCTTTTCCAGACTAGTGGCAATACTGGCTGTCTATGCGGAGAGCCGTAATTCTTTCAAAAATGTACTTTTCCTATCTCTGGCTGTCCTCAGGTACTGTAGACGATGTTATCCCTTTGCCAAAGTTAAAATAAGATTCAGCTGTATTCAGGGTGGTTTCTGATTGTTGAAGGGTAGAGCTGTGGCATTTTACCCTTTGCTCCAGGTAGCAAAATATTTTGAGCTGGCCCTGTCTGTGGTTTGCAAGAAACCTGAAAACGCAATATGTCTTTCCTAGAAATAATCAGATACCCAACAATAAGGACCTTCTTGCCACGTGCATTGTTAACAGAATATATACAACAGAAGCTTGGCTTCAGAGAGTCCAGTAACAAGCTGATGTGGGAATGTCCAAAATACGGTTCAAATTGCTATAGAATGAGGTGGGTGGGGGGAAAAATTAAAAACCACTGCAATTAAACTAGGATGAGAAGGTGCTGTGTGTGACTAGCAGTGTCAATTCAGAACTGTGACTGTATGTGAGGAAATTAGGGCTGTTAATCATTCCACCCTGTCAACTATTTTAGCAGGCCGAGATGGGCTCATTTCCAGCAGGGCTTAACAAAATAGTAAGAGTTTATAATAATAATATTTCTTTCTTCCTTTCTTTTTTAAAGAAATACTTCCCTTTGTGCGACATTTTGCATTCCAAGCTGCTTTGCAGCCCAATGAAAATTTGATACTGGTGGCTGACATGGGATTTTTAGAAACACATATATACATTTTGGACATTTTGAAGCCAGAAACATTTAGCTGGGTCTCCTGCAGAGCACAAAATGCACCAAGCTGTTCCTCTGCTCAGAGCCGCATCAGCAGCAACTGATAGCTGAGTGACCCAAACAGCTGCCTGGACTTTGCCACAGTCAAGCTAACATGCTACCATTTTCTGATCAGTGGATGGAGCAACTGAATATATATACAGTCATGTGGAGGAAAAAAGTACAGCCTCTTTGAATTGTGTGGTTTTATGTATCAGGACATAATAAACATCATCTGGTCCTTAGCAGGTCTGAAAATTAGGTAAATACAACCTCAGATGAATAACAACACATGGCATATTACACCGTGCCATGATTTATTTTACAAAATGATTTTATTTTTCTAATTGTACTGTCATGAACTTTACAATTTAACATCCTAACTGAGGCCTATAGAGTCGGAGATGTGACTCTTGGGTTTTTGGCAATTTCTCTGAGCATTGCACGGTCTGACCTTGCAGTAAATTTGCTTGGACGTCCACTCCTGGGAAGATTGGCAACTGTCTTGAATGTTTTCCACTTATGAATAATCATCCTCACTGTAGAATGATGGACTTTAAATGGTTTGGAAATGGCCTCAGAACACTTCCCAGATTGATGGGCAGCAACAATTGCTTCTCTATGAGCTTTGCTGATGTGTTTGCTCCTTGGCACTTTTGTTAACACACACCTGAATGCTCCAGATAAGCAAACTGCTAAAACTTCAACTTTTATAGAGGTAGTCACACTTGCAGATGATCAATTACTCATTTGATTAGCAGCACCTGGCTGCTGCCTCTCAATTCCTATGGAAGCAGTAAGGATGCACTTCATTTTTCACACATGGCTTCTCCATTTTGGCTTTATTTTTGCAAAATAGATCATGACATTCTTACTCTAGACTCCCAACAGGGTCATCCAAGATAGAATGGTTAAAGCTGAGACACAGGCATCTAGCCTCTTCAGGAATTAATTGTTTCCATCAGCAGAAGAAAACTGATATTGCCAGTGGTGCTGGGGATGGAGAAATTCTTGAATGGCAGCTACTGGGCAGCAGCAGTAGTGGAAGGCAATACAGTGGACCCTCGACTTACGGAATTAATCCATATTGGAATGGTGGCTGCAGGTCGAAAAGTCTGTAGGTCGAGGCTCCATTGACCTACAATGCATTGAAAACCGATTAATCCGTAACCGGCCGTTTTTGGTCCATTTTGTTTGATTTTCCGGTCTGTAGGTCGATTCTCTGGCCGCAAGTCGAACCTAAATTTTGCGGCCAGAGAAGTCTGTAACTCGAAAAGTCTGCAGGTCGAGCCGTCTGTAAGTCGAGGGTCCACTGTACTGGGAGAGGATCTCTCATAGACCATGGCAATGATCCTCAAGTTAATGCCAAAGTTTTGATAAGCCACCTCTGAATATTTTATATGTCAACAATTATGTGATGCTACACACACACACAGAGAGAGAGAGAGAGAGAGAGAGAGAGAGAGAGAGAGAGAGAGAGAGAGAGAGAGAGAGAGATGAAAACTTTTTGGATGTCATCAGTTCACAGGGTCAACGTAAGTTAGATGTTACTTGATAGCCATAACAAGAAATCTCTCTTCAGCATAGTAACCTCCACCCATCTAAATTGCTATCCATGATGCTTGAGAGGTCATAACAATCAAGGGGGATACATTTTGACTTAATCACCTTTCTTTTCAAGGTCATTGCATTTTGATTTTAATGGAGTATAGGTAAGCAGTTGTTCTTGTGAAACTTTCTCTGCTTTCAGTGTGTTACATAAAGCTAATTGCAAGAGCTAATTAATTTACAAATGTACTTGATCATAATACTTTGGAAAGGTAAGGTGGTGAATGCCACATAACAATTGGATGTCACAGGTTTTTAAAGACTTAGCTCCCTGTGGCCATTTCTGACTTACCCTGTTGTCAACCATTTTCCCCAGCCTCCTGCCTAATTACATGGGTATTTTTTTTACAGAGCTTCCTGGCATCTGCCTCTTTCTGTTATGAGATTATCAACCCATGAACTGTCAGAGATGAAGCTAGTAGAATGTGAGTCTGGGAGCACCTAGCAATCTGGTTGAGGGGATACTGTGTAGAAGAGGCACATTGCTTGTGTGCTAAAGTACTCCTTGCTGTTATTGAGTCAGGTCTCAGGTCAGTGCCAGCAAACACATCAGAACATGTGTTCTATGAATGTAGTTCATGCAGGGGTTTTGAATATCAAAACTGTATCATGGGTGGAAGCTTGTTTTTACTGTTGTATAAACTTGGGATACATGAAACTCAATGTATACAGCAAGAGTGATGCCACAGGCTTTTTCTTGAACACTCTTTTCCTGTGCAGGCACTTCTACCTCTGTGTCCTTCTTCTCCTTCCTAAATACTACCAATTCTTTTTTATATCCACTGCCCATGTGCTTTTTGGGATTGCATCTGCTATAGAATGTAGTAGCCAGTGAAGTTATTCAGAAATTTTGGACTTAATGGCCTTCTGGGGCTCTTTTTGGATAATATGATGCACACACCATTTACAATGTGGAAGGAAGGGTCTCCAGTCCTAAACTGGGGGATGAGACTACAGTGATTTACTACAGTTTGGACCCATTTCCCAGTGGCTTTGCCTCATACCACTCCAGCAACATCACATTTTAGAAACCTAATGAACTAGTGTACAGTGTTCCTGTGTACAGCAGCTTCTCTCTCTCTCTCTCTCTTTCTGTGAGAGTCCTGCATAAAGAGGACAGCTTGAATAAGGACTGGAAGTGAGATCAGTGTAAGTTCATGGAACAAATAGGGAACAGGGGGTCTTTGTAATTTATAATGATAGCTAGAAGAAAATGCATGTTATAGAAGCACAGAATCCTAAGAGTTAAAGAGGGTGAGCAATCATTATGTTTAGTGTAGAAAACAAAGACCTAGAACATTCACAATGGAGGGTTGACCATATTCTGCTTGTAGATCTCTAACATGGGATTGGGAAAGCCTGTCCTATGCCTATGCAACTGGTTTTGGTGTCAAAATGCTCTTATCATTATGGTGATGTGGTTTCTGCTTCAGGATTCTCCTTGTTCTTAATCATATACAGCATTCTTCTTAATCTTTGTTTGAGGCTAGCCATACCATGGTCCAAGGTGAATTTATCTGCTTCAGGAGATAGACATAGATGAGGGTAATGTGTATGGATCTGGAAACCAAGCCCTAGGACAATTGACAGAGCTGGGTATGTTTAGACTGGAGAAAAGAAGATTGAGAGCCAGTATGACAGCCATCTTCAAATATGTGGAAGATGGAGCAAGATTGTTTTCTTGTTTCCAGAAGGTAGAACCTAAAGTAATGAATTCAAATTGTGTTGAAGGAAATTTTGCCGAGATATTAGGAAGAACTTCTTAATAGAATCAGCACTTCAATAGTAGAATGGACTGCCTTGAAGCATGGCAGACTCTTCTTCATTGTAGATCTTTAAATAAAACTTCAACAAATCTAAGAGAGGTTAGATGGCCACCTGTCAGGATCCTTTAGCTGTGGATTTCCTGCTTTGGCAGAGGGTTGGATTCAGTGCTCTTTGAGGTACCTTTAGCTCTACAGTTCTATGACTCTATGATCATTTGTAAAGCATTGACCCTGGACATGTGGGCTGGGCTCTGCTATAGGCAGCAAAATGTCTTCATTTGGCAATGTTGTATGAAGGACCACTCTTTTGAGCTGTTATGCAACAATGTTAGGCTGATTTATGGTGGGAGGGTACCTGAAAGGCCCCCTGTTTCCTACATTACATTCTGGTTCTATATCCTCCTGATTCAACTTGTTGTGCCACTTGAAGAGTTGTAAACAATGTCACAAGTTCCAAACATGTGGCATGCACAGTTAAAAAAAAAGGGAAACAAAAATAAATGGGGCAACAGTGTGCCAATAAATCTATTGCATTTTGCCACTGGAGTCCCCCTTTTGTTGTTGTTCTGGCCAATGTGATACATTGGGACAAAAAAGAAATCCCATGACATTTTTTGGGTGAACCATGATGGTGAGAAGCAAAAGTGGCATGCTCTGATTGTCAATAAGCTATTCCCATTAACTCAGTGCTTTAGACATCTGGCTATGGAACCAGGGTTTGAGAGTTTGATTCCCCACTGTATCTCCCTGACAGAGGCTGGACTCAATGATCCATAGGGTCACTTCCAGCTCTGCAGTTCTAAGATGATGATGATGGTGGTGATGATAGTATGTGTTGTCATTATCTTTTCCCACTTTCCACAAATCTGCAGTTTACCAGCTTTGTGACTGTATCTGCATTGCCATTCAGTACCACTTTGTACATGTCATAGCCTCAACTCCTATGGAAACCCAGGATTCGTAGTTTGATTGGGTGCTTAGAAATTTCTAGGGTTGCTCAGCAAACTGCACTACTGCCTAGCCCTAATTTTGAGCTACAATGCTAGTGCTCTCCAGCAGATAATTTGGAGATTTACTACAGATCTCATGATTCTGTAGGATATAGGCTTGAGAGTTAAAGTGGCATCAAAGTCCTGTAGTATATAATTTTGACCAGTGGTTCCCAATCTTGGGTCCCCAGATGTTCTTGGACTAAATCTCCCAAAAGCCTTCAGTACTGTGCTGGCCAGGATTTCTGGGAACTGTAGTCCAAGAACATCTGAGAACCCAAGGTTGGGAACCACTGGTTTAGACACACACTAAGTTTTTCATTCAGTTGAATTTTCAAGCAGGCGTCCTAGGCAAAATGTGCTTTATGCCAATCAGTAGAAAAGAAATTTGTCACCACCACCACCCCATAAATGGGGACTGACTGACAAGCAAAACAAGTGGCTGAATCCCCGAAAATTTTGGCTACCTCTTCTCTCATGGGAACATGCGCTCTCCAGGAATACATGCTTGTTGGGATTTAAAATGAAACGTATGTTGCTGAGTAAATAGTGTGGCTGTCTCTGATTGTGGTGTTTATCTAAGAGGCAATTTAGGATTCTCCTTGTTTATTGGAAGAAGAGCCAACAGATTCTTACAAGGGAAGAAAAAACACAACAACTGGGAGGCGATATGTGACAGTTTTCTTCTGTTTTCTTGAGGGCTAAATCAGCAGCAGCTTGTATGAAGGGGCCTTGGAGAGAGCAAACCCTTGGCAATTCTATGGCTCAATGTGCATTGATAGCAAGTCCGTTCGTGAAAGGAGGAATGTGTAAAAAGGCAAACCGTGCAACAGAAGCCCACTTCTCCAGCCCTTTCTAATGTGGAGCCACCTGAAGTGTGCCAAACAGATTCAAAGCAGTGCAAGTGGAGGGACGGTGGCAGGGAAGCAAGTATTTTGAAGCATCTTTCAGATGCTTTCCTGAAAGGGTGATCTTAATGAGCTAGATGACATGCTAGATGATATGCCCATGAACATTTAATAGGATGAATAGGAGCCACAGAGGGGAGGGACAGGAAGAGTCAAGAATCAGAATCAACACTAGGACATGCAGACAGGCAAACATGTCCCCCCATATGGCAATTCAAATAAAGATAGCTTCTGCCTCTTTTGCTACAGGAACAGGACAGTTTTCATCAGCACCACAGCGTGGTGAGAAAGTGTCCAGCTTACTTTCCTGTGCACTCTGGTCCCGATCCTCACATCCCTTTCCATGTCCCTGTTCATATAAGAAGACAGAGATATGTCAAATGCACACAGATATCCAACATCAACTTTTACCTGCAAATGCCCCATTGAGCCCTTACCCTTTCTTTTGGCACTAATCATCCTTCTTTGATAGGGTATACATGGTTTCCCTATGCCTGTCCCCTGAGTTTCATCTGTTGTGCTTCAGTTCAGAAGGAATGATACCTTACAAAAATGTAGTAGATGACATAAAAGCTAATTAATTTTTGGCAAAAAAGCCTCCAGAAATGCCTTTAAATTCTTTAGAAAGTAACTTTTGAAAATAATTAAAAACATTTCTTGTTACACCTAAAATTAAGTTTTTAAGTACTCGTTATAGCTAACATGTTACTTTTATCATAACTTTGTGACTATTTCTTACTTGTTATCTCCAAAGTAACTAGCTGTAGATAATTACATTACTTGTATCTAGTTACTTGCACACTCTGTGGCAGAAATGTGGAATGTAATTATGTCATAGTGATCAGTTCCTCCAATAGAAATTGCTGTCAGAACTGACATGCCTATAAAGCAAAGTGAGATAGCAGCATATGCCATAAAGTGGGATTAGAGGTGAGTTGACATCTCATGACTTGCCCTGTACCTCCTAAGCTTGCCAGTCACCCTCAACTGAAGCAAAGGTTGCTATCTTATGCCTTGGTCCATCCATGCTCTGTGTTGTCAATGAACATTATACCCGTAGCAAATTATGGCTTTGATTGTATTTCCACAATTTAATTTTGATTTTAAGATTTTCTGCAGTCTTTTGATATATTCCCTTTCTGTCAGTTCTTTAACTTTTGTGTGCACGATGTTATCTGCTTCTAATATTCCAAGGTATTTATAATTTTCATCACTTGATAGTGTTTTTATAATATTGCCATTTTTAAACTCTATTCCATCTAGTTTTTGGATCTTGCCACAGTATATAGACATAGCTTCCCATTTCTCCATTCCAAATTTCATTTGAATATCTTCACTAAATATTCGCACTGTGTTTAGCAGTGATTCTATCTCTGCGGAACTTTTTGCATATAGTTTTAGGTCATCCATGTATAAGAGATTATTGATTTTTCCTGCTTGTTCTGAAATATGGTAGCCCAATCCAATTTTATTTAAAATTATTGACATGGGGATTAGTGAGATGTTAAACAGCAGTGGTGACAAAGAATCCCCCTGAAATATTCCTCTTTTGATGCTAACTTCCCTAATTTCTTCACCATGGGCCATTAAGACAGTTTTCCATTTTTCCATATTTTTCTTGAGGAACTGCTGAATGTTTTTACTAATCATACATTTTTAGGCAGGTGTTAATCCAGCTGTGTGGTAATGAGTCAAATGCCTTTTTATAGTCTATCCAGGCCATATTAAGGTTTGTTTTTTGGTCTTTTTGTATTCTTCAGTATCATTTTATCAATAAGCAGCTGATCTTTTGTGCCTCTTGACTTTTTAAAGTTCCCTTTCTGTTCAGTTGGGTATAGGGAGTTTTCAGTTAAGTAATTATATATTGATTTTGCAAGTACTCCTGTGAGGAGCTTGAACATTGTTGGAAGGCATGTAATTGGTCGATAATTACTGGGTTCATTGTCCTTTTGATGATCTTTTATCATCAGAAATGTGCAACCTGTTGTCATCCAGTCTTCAGTTGTAGAATTTTGAGGCAAGTGATTAAATTGCACGGCTATATGTTGATGGAGACTTGTTAGATGCTTTAACCAAAATCCGTGCAGTTCATCTGGACCAGGTGCACTCCAATTTTTCACAGCCTTTACTTGCCTCTTTATCATTTCAGTTATTACAATATCATCCATTTGTTTTCCTTGAGTTTCTTTACAAATGTCTTTAATCCATGAGGCATTTTTGTTATATCTAGTTGGGCTTTCCCACATTTCTTTCCAAAATTTTAGAGCATTATCTTTATGGGGCCTAATTTCTTGTGCTCTGCATTTTCCCTTCCACACTGAAGACAAATACAATCTGTCCCCTGTCCAGCTCCCTGATTTTGCTGCTTTCGGGACTGCCTCTTCGCCTCGGCCTGCTGGACAAGGGTCTCTTCAAATTGGGAGAGGCCATGCTGCACCGCCTGCCTCCAGGCTGAACGCTCAGATGTCAAGGTTTCCCATCTGTTGAGGTCCATTCCTAAGGCCTTCAGATCCCGCTTGCAGATATCCTTGTATCGCAGCTGTGGTCTCCCTCTGGGGCGATTTCCCTGCACTAATTCTCCATACAGGAGATCTTTTGGAATCCGACCATCAGTCATTCTCATGACATGCCCAAGCCAATGTAGACATCGCTGTTTCAGTAATGTATACGTGCTAAAAATTCCAGCTCATTCTAGGACTACTCTTGAACATGTCCCAACATGTTAACAGCCCCACCCACGTGGGTGGCCATATGCTAGTCCTGGTTTTTTCCACCAACTGGAGCGAGTGTGATCTGATGGTGACCGACCTTGTGTCGGTTCCCTTGTCATGGTCGGATCACCACCTAATAAAATGTAACCTCTTAATGGCCCTCCCACCTCGCAGGGAGCAAGGACCTATTTTAATGGTCCGCCCTCGAAGGTTACTGGATCCTATAGGATTCCAGGATACCATGAGAGGGATACCGGCTGATCTGGTTGGCGCTCCTGTCGAGGCTCTGGTGGATGGTTGGTCTACAGCCGCCACTAGGGCTGTAGACACGATCGCTCCTAAACGCCCTCTCCAATGCAGAGCTTGTCCAGCGCCCTGGTATAACCAGGAGCTACGAGCAATGAAGCAAACTAGGAGAAGGCTAGAGAGCAAATGGAGAAGGAAACCGACGGAGTATAATAAAGAAGCTGTTAGGGCCGCGACTAACCTTTATCTGGCTAAGATAAGGGCTGCTAGTCGAGCTCACCTTGCTAACCGGATAAGCGAGGCTTCAAATCAGCAGGCGGAAATTTTCCGTATAGTTTGCGACCTATCTGGAATTGGTCGGGGTGAAGGGCCTCCCCCTAACATCTCCCCTGACCAATTTGCAGCATTTTTTAAAACTAAAGTGGAGGCCATCCGCCGGGAGCTTTCTCCTTTTTTGGTTACAGTGGATCGAGCAGAGATGTCCAGCGCTCCGCCTTGCCTGGTGAGTTTTGACCACTTTCAACCTGTGACGCCTGACATTGTGGACAAGGCGCTAGTTCGCTGTCGGGCCACCACCTCCTCCCTTGACCCTTGCCCGGCCTGGCTAATCAAAGCAGCCAGGCCTATAACAACTGAATGGGCTACAGCGATAATTAATGGGTCTCTCCAGGAGGGCAGGTTTCCCCCTGC
The DNA here is from genome assembly GCA_037013535.1 of Intellagama lesueurii. Lineage (NCBI taxonomy): Eukaryota > Metazoa > Chordata > Lepidosauria > Squamata > Agamidae > Intellagama > Intellagama lesueurii. The sequence goes on from JBAJHW010000004.1 coordinate 200,826,991, forward strand.
CCTCAAGGAGACACTCATTAGGCCCATTTGAAAGAAACTTAATTTGGCGACGGACGATATTGGCAATTATAGGCCCGTCACCAATGTTTCTTTCATGAGTAAAGTGGTCGAGAGGGTGGTGGCCGATCAGCTTCAGGCGCACTTGGATGAAACAAATGCCCTGGATCCGTTCCAGTCGGGCTTCAGGCCGCACCATGGTACAGAAACGACATTGGTCGCCCTGTTAGATGACTTCTTGAGGGAGGCCAACAGGGGAAAAACTTCTCTGTTGGTCCTCCTCGATATCTCAGCCGCCTTTGATACCGTCGACCACGGTATCCTCCTGAGGAGGGTCTCTGAGTTGGGAATCGGTGGTCAGGCGTTGGCCTGGCTCCGGTCCTTCCTGGGGGACCATCCTCAGAGAGTTCAGCTTGGGGAGCATGAGTCAGCCCCGTGGAGCCTCAATTGTGGGGTTCCGCAGGGTTCGACCATCTCTCCAATGCTGTTTAACATCTATATGAGGCCGCTGGGTGAGGTTATCAGGGGGTGTGGAGCATCGTGCCATCAATATGCCGATGACACACAGCTCTACATCTCCTTTTTGCCAACTACAGTGGATGCCGTTCTGTCCCTGCAGCGCTGCCTGGGGTCTGTATTGCAATGGATGCAGGAAAATGAGCTGAGGCTGAACCCGGACAAGACGGAGGTCCTGAGGGTCGGGGGGCCTACCATCAGCGGTTTGGGAAACTCCCTCTCTTTTTGGGGGGTGACTCTCATTGCGAAGAGTGAGGTGCGCAGCTTGGGGGTCTATCTGGACCACGCGCTCGCCATGGAATCCCAGGTAGCGTCAGTGGTCCGCACCGCTTATTTCCATCTCTGGCGGATAGCCCAGCTGCGTCCCTATCTAGATGTTGGGTCGCTCACCACTTTGGTCCATGCGCTCGTAATCTCGAGATTAGACTACTGTAATGCTCTCTACGTGGGGCTGCCTTTGAAAACTATGCGGAAACTCCAGATGGTGCAGAATGCGGCAGCCAGACTTCTCAGTGGGGTAAGGAAACATCAACATATTACTCCCACTCTGGCCGCCTTGCATTGGCTACCTGTTCGGTTCAGCATAGATTTCAAAGTTTTAATGCTTACGTATAAAGCCCTAAACGGTTTAGGGCCTCGCTACCTGACAGAACGCCTTCTCCCACCTAGATCTACCCGTATCACCCGATCTAGCCAGGAGGTGAGGCTGAGGAGCCTAACGTCGAGGGAGGTCCGGAAGGAAAAAACAAGAAACCGGGCCTTCTCGGCAGTGGCTCCTCGTCTTTGGAACAGCCTCCCTCCTGAGATTCGCATGGCCTCGTCGCTGGGCATCTTTAAATGCCAACTGAAAACCTGGCTGTTTAAGCAAGCCTTCCCTCCACCCACCATCTGAATTTTTGTTATTTTGTGTTTTCTTCCATCTTGGATCATTGTTTATTTATTAATATATTGTTATGATTTTAAATTGTTAAATTGTTAGATGATATGTTGTTACCCGCCCAGAGTAGTCTATATGACTAGATGGGCGGGCTATAAATGTAATAAATAAATAAAATAAATAAATACTCTATTTGGAACTTTGTCCTGCCAGGTGATACCAAAAATGTGTCTGAGACAGCGCATATGGAACGTGTTCAGCTTCCTCTCCTGCCGTGCACAAAGGGTCCAGGACTCACTGCAGTACAGGAGTGTGCTCAGGACACAGGCTCTATAGACCTGGATCTTGGTATATGCCGCCAGCTTCTTATTAAGCCATACTCTCTTTGTGAGTCTAGAGAACATGGTAGCTGCTTTGCCAATGCGTTTATCCAGCTCGACATCTAGGGAGAAAGTGTCAGAGATCGTTGAGCCAAGGTACACAAAGTCATGAACAACCTCCAATTCTTGCGTGGAGATGGTGATAGAGGGAAGTGAGTCCACCAAGTCCTCCATACAGAGCACGTTACCATAGTCTCTCGAGACTGAAGGATGCCTAAACTAAACTGCATAGAATAATCATTGGTTATTTCAAAATTGCGTGTTTTCTCTATATTGTTTCAAGCGTCCATCATATCTTTCAATTTTCTTTGCTGTAGCTGTTACCCGCTGTTTTAATTCTTCCATAGTTTCAACAATTGTTTTCTTTTCTAGATCATATATTTTGCATAGTCTGGCATTTACTTTTTCATTTTTAAGTTTTGAATCTTTCAAGTGTTTTAAGTTGCTAATGTCAGCAACTTATGTTTATTTTTCTTCTCAGCTGAATTTTCCATTTTGGGGTGCCACAAGTTTTCTGGGGTTTTTCAGCTTGTAACCAAGTTTCATGGTTATTATGGTAGCTGTGCTATACATGAGCTGGTTTGTTTCCTTTAGCATGTTGGTTTGAATTGTTCTCATGATAACATTAGTATCATTCAGTAGATCTTTTACTGGTTTACTTTGTAATTGGCACAAATTGGGGAGCCTTTGTCTTTCTGTGATCTGGATAATATGGGTTACTATTTTTCCCCTCAGTGATGTTTGCCGTTCTGTCAACTCATAATTTCTGGGTTGTTCCATAAGTTGTTCCTCTATTGATACATTTTCTTCCACTATTGTGTCTACCTCTACCCTCCATTTGTCTTCCATATTACGGTCATTGTTCTGTGTTGATTTTGCCACCTTTTCTAGTTCTTGCAATTCCAGTTCTGAAAACATTTTACTCCGGATGATAAACCTTCTCTGGTCCATTAATCATTGTTCAGTTATGTCACTACTTGGGTGTTTCCTTTTCCAAATTTCCATCATTCTTTTCTGAAAACCATATGCTGTTGGGTTTGTCTCGTAGTAACATTTCATAATTTCTTGATTTTTGGCAAGAGTCCACGTTTTGCGTTTACGTTGTTCCAGTAGCTTTGCAGCAGCCTGTCCTGGTCCCTCAACAGGGTCTGATGAACCCTGTACCCCATTTGTCACCAGATGCCCAGGGGCTATAGCATATGATGTGTTCCTTGTTGACCCGGGCGATGACCGATCCGATATGGATTTCTGTTTATTTTCTCTCATCATAATTGACGGTTGGTGGACACAGTTGGTCTGACTTTTCAACTGAGACCTGTCTGGCTTGGGAGATCCTTTAGCATAGCTCTCAACCTCACTGAAGCACGCAAGCCCCTATGCCTCACCAAGGCCTGTGTGTGCTTCAGTGAGGTTGAGAGCTATGCTGAAGGGTCTCCCAAGCCAGACAGGTCTCAGCTGAGAAGCCAGACCAACTGTGTCCATCAACCATCAATTATGATGAGAGGAAATAAACATTATTGTTATTGTTGTTGCTGCTGCTGCTGCACTCGACATTAGAAGGCAGAAGGCTCCAGAGCAATGATGAAACTATGCAAAAGATAAGTCATGAAAATAAAAATAACAGTAACTGGATAGATATTATGTATTGTATATAAGTCCTTGTACATTAACATAAAACCCCTCAAAATAATCAATGGTCAGAAAGAATTAACCAACTTGTAAAAAACAGCTAAAAAGTTTAAATAAAATATATGGTTGTTGACCTCTCCCTACGTCCAACACATGCCTCCAAGTTGAACAGATAGGTTTTCAAACCTGAAAGAAATTTGCCCAGCTCTGGTTCCATATGAAGGTGCTGCTCTATTTCTATTTGTTCAGCATCTTTTTGGGTCTATTTCACCCACCTACCTGCCCATAATTTTCTCTCCTTCATATCTGTTGAATTCAGTAGCAACGTAACAAAAGTGCATTGAGTCTCTCAGCACTTCCTTCACTGACAGTCTCATATACAGCATTAGCAAACAAAGTGGTGCCCTGTCACTGTCTTCTGAATAGGGTGACTCTTCGTTCATCACCAAAAAGAAGAAATCTGTCATCTTGAAAAATATCAAAGAAGTCACCAATCTGCACAAAACCGAATTTGCTAGTTTGTATGTATAGATGCAAATTTATAAATAATTAATATTTGTAATTTAACAAACAAACCAAGCACAATACATTTCACCACAGTGGAGATGACTATGACCATATGACCTTTATGCCTGCTCAGTTGGCCAAGACGTGCAACTTCAGGGCCCTTATTCTATTTATGACTCTTTCTTGAACCAAAATGAGACTTAAATGGGACATCCCTTCAAAATACATGATGTCATCCAATAGAGGACTATCCTTTGTAAAGCAGGACACATGGGTACCTTACTTTTGAATCCATGCCAAAGAAGAAACCTGACAGATGGAATTTTGTTGTTGCCTGTGCCACTTTTGTTGTTGCCTGTGCCACTTTCATGGACATTCCCACACAGTGATGGGTAAGGGTTGTAAATCTTAGTCATGCTCCTAGGAATTCAGATCTGGAATTCCTGGGTCTGTGGGATTAATGGTTATGTAAATCTGTGATAGTCCAAGTCTGACTGCTACTGGTGCAGTGAAGAAAAACCATATTGCCAGCTTGACCAGAAGAGATGGGTCTTTTTGCCATTTCCCATTTTTCCACATTTCTGCACACAATGCCATATAGAAGCAGTTGATCATGGTCTTCCTTCTTGACTGGGCCTCTATTTCCATCAGTGTGAAGAAGATACAGAACATTTCTGCTAATGTTACATGCAGATCAATGCTAAAACATGACTCTTACTTATCACTGCAGACAGTTATCACTACACACAGCATGAAACTGGCGCTTTAGAAGTGGGACTTTGTTGGCAAGGTGGACTGCAGGAAAACAAAGCAATTAGTGACCTTCCTGTGCTCTCTTTCTCTCCAACTTTATCCTTAAAATAATATTTGCCTCAATTGAGACCCTTGGCAGCAAAACTGGATGAGAGCGTAAATCACTGGCTTATTGTGGCAATAATCTTGTTTGAGATTTTGCCTGTCTCAGGGTTCCACGTGATCATGCCTGAGGTCAGGAAGGAATTTCCCCTGTAAAAGATTGGCAAAGAGCTGTGGAATTGGCAGGAAATAGCCAAGGCTGCTTTGACTTGCTTGCTTGAGCCACCTGTGTGGTTTAGATAAACACTTTTTGAACCTCGTAGACATTACTGGCCACTTTGGTACCCCACATTTTGGCTTGACAAACATCTTGTTCTAGTACAGAGCTGAACAGCCTACAGTCCTTAACTGCTCCCCCTGTGGCCTTTCCAAAGGTGGAAGGACCCCTCTCACTTATTTTTTCTGAATTCCAGCTGATAAATTCAGCTGCAAAACTCGAGTGGGCAGCAAGAAGGAATGCTAGACCCTGCCTTCAGAAATTACAGTATGCCCACTATGTGAGACATTAAAATGGCAGTATCCATAGATGTAACCTGAGGGATGGGAGATGCTTTTACCTCCTACACACACACACACACACACACACACACACACACACACTACAACCACCACCAGAAGTCTCTAGATTTCAGCAAGTTTAAACCTCCCCATCCCTGTGCATTGAGGTGCACACATCAGTGTGTAGAGGGTTGTGTTCATGTGAGTGTGCATTTCTGCTTTAGAACGACATGTTAATTGGACAAGATATACCTTTTCTAAACAGAAAAGAATTATTGTAGTCCCTGCCATGGATTAACACAGGTTATGTGGGCATACCCACTGGTGATTTGTACTATGCTGTCCCTCTGGAGCTTGGAAACTTACATTTGAAACAGTAAATATTTCCCATGGTTCATTACAGTGTTTGAAAATTAACTTATGGTTACTTGTTACAGTTTTTTAGAAGATGTCATTTTGTTCCTTGTTGCAGTGCTTGTTACTCTTCTGTTCTCAAGCCACTCCAAGCTCCCACCTTTCAAACTTCTTAGGACTGGTAAGATAATAAGAAGAAACCTGGAAATTTTGTATTTAAATGCCTCTTTAAAAATTCAGCTGGCTAGATAGCTCAGTGGTTTGGGTATCTAGTTGCGGAGACCGAGGTTGAGAGTTCAATTCCCCTCTGTGCTTCCTGCAAGTAGAGGCAGCTTGTATGGCCTTGGGCAAATTGTCCAGCCCCAGGATGCCTGTAGAAGAAGGGAATGGTAAACCACTTCTGAGCACTGTATTCTCTACCTGGAAAACCCTGAAAAGGTTTACCATAAGTCAGAATTGACTTGACAGCACTTAATTATTATTATTAAAATGTGTTTTTCAAAATGCATTTTGAAAGAAACTTCAAAATGATAGACTAGTACATTAACTTTGTTCCCATTTGTTATGTTCTTTCTAAAATATAACTTCATTATAGTTTTGTTATCCAAATAAGTCAAAGTTTTAGGTAACTCTATAACTATACAGTCTCCATAGATGTAACCTGAGGGATGGGAGATGCTTCCACTGTAATGCGCTCTACGTGGGGCTACCTTTGAGATTGATGCGGAAACTTCAAATGGTGCAGAATGCGGCGGCCAGACTTTTAAGTGGGGTGAGAAAATATCAACATATCTCTCCCATTCTGGCTGCCTTGCATTGGCTGCCCATTCGTTTCCGCATTGACTTCAAAGTGTTAATGATGACGTACAAAGCCCTAAACGGTTTGGGACCTCGATACTTGGCAGATCGTCTTCTCCCACCTAGATCTACCTGAATCACTCGGCATAGCCAGGAGGGACAGCTGAGGGGCCTAACGCCGAGAAAGGCCCGGAAAGAAAGAACAAGAAACTGGGCCTTCTCGGCAGTGGCCCCTCGGCTATGGAATAGTCTACCAACAGAGATCCGACTGGCACCCTCGCTGGGTGTTTTTAAAAGCCATTTAAAAACTTGGCTCTTCAGGCAGGCCTTCCCTTCAGTCAATAATTGATTTCCAATTTTTTCTTATAATTTTCCATCTTGGTATTGATCTGGTCTAATTGTTTAAAAATTGTGATGTTTTTATGATTTTAAATTATTTGTTATATATGATGTTTTATAATTTTGTAAGCCGCCCCGAGTAGACTTTGTCTAGGGGGGTGGGGTAAAAATCCAATAAAGTAAGTAAGTAAGTAAATATGTTCAGGAAGTGGGTATAAATTAATGCTAAGATTTCACTTGCAGTTCTATTAGGGCTATCTTCTGATTAAAGAAATCTGTTGATAAATTAGTTTTTATCAGTAAAGGAATCAATAACATATGCATACATCTAGAAAAGACCCCAACAATTGCTTTAATGAAAGGGACACCGTTTGTTTTGAGTTCATGTGTATTATGCAGCAGGCACCACCTTCGAAGAGACATAACGCTGCTTCAGGGGAGCAGAGTGGGAGCCCATTTTTGGTGCTGATCAACTACCATTTTTATGAACATGGATATTAAAATTCATCTTTTTTTAAATGTGGCCTTAATTAACCAGGAATGACTTTTTTTAAAAATCTACTAAACCCGCTCATCCAAAGAAGTAGCAACCATAAATTTTTACAGCTGTGCACAAATGGCTTTTTGAAATTCTCCACTCTATTTGTGGGAACAGACATGGGAAAGGGGAACCATTTCCCCAGATTTCTCTGGGGGAAGGGGAAATTCTCCATGACTTCCTAAAAGGTGATACTCACCATTGTAGTGGTTGGCCCCACAGCTTTGTTCTCCTCCTCCCACAAATATTTTTGGTTTTTGCCCTGCTACTGCGAATGGGGCTAATTGTAAATGAAATGGCAGCCTGACTACTATTTTCCTTCTTGCATAGGACAGGACAGGACAGGGAAGGAAAGGGAAGGGGAAGGGAAAGGAAGGGAAGGGAAGACCATTTGGAAATAATTCAGCAAAATTACCTTTTATTTTTAGGGAAGCAAGGAAAAGCAATTTCTCAGGATTTTAGTCAGAAAACCACCTTCAGAGAAATTTGGGCTCAGCATTTATTGTTTTGGAAGTTTCAGCCGTTTTCTCAGTCCTTCCAAACGTTACCGTTTTGAGAGGTCATTGAAAATACATTTTGTCTATGTGGCACATGCTTTTAACAAAAGTTTATTCTCTGTAAGCCCTGTGGCAGCTTATGAAGGACAGCCATGTCACATCCAACTCCAAGAGAGGGGGGGGGGGAAGGGGGAAGCTAGTGCTATGCCATAACATTTGCTCCATTTTTCTGCCTCATTTTCAAAGCCATTTAGAATTTCTTTGGGTGATATTATTGAGCTTGACTGTAATAATGCAAGGTGGCTAAGAATGTTGCATTCATTTTCTTTCTCTGGCACATCTCGAAAACACTTTGCAGTTTCTCAGGCTGCCCGCACTTCCTGATCTTAAAAAGACCCATTGAAAGAGTTACCTTATGACATCTTCTCCTGGGAGTTAGCTGACGTGTACGAAGCAGGGTGAGGTGCAACTGACTACCACAGAGACAAGTGTAAAGTGAAAGACAACAGGTGCACATATTTTCTTCAGGCACCTCAAAGACAGGAATCCTGAACCACACCCATAAGAATTTTGTTCCTTTTAGTCAATTATTTTCAAATTGCTTTCATTTTTCTTTCAAATTGCTTTCATTTTTCTTTCGAATTGATTGAAGGTAGTCAAAATTATCATGAGAGAAATGATCACCATATCAGTATAAATGATTTCCTTAGAATCAGGAACGCTCTGTCTAATTGAAGCCACGCTAGTAAGGTATAAAAACTGGAGATACTGTACTTTGTTCATCTGGAAAGATGCATCCATCCAGTTTCGCAAATGTTAGCTAAATACCACAAGCCAGCTAGGAGCATGAAGCCAGATGCATGACCATCATGCTTAGAAAGCTATGGGTACCCAGTCATCCCTCTTCTGGGATGGGCTGAGAAAATGGTGCAAACACAGACATCACATACAAATTGGAACAGCAGTAGTTCGGATACAATTAGAAAATATGGCATGTGAAAAACACGTGATATAAAACAATACAAGTGATGTAAAACATCCTTACTTCTTTGGAAGAAGACTGCTTTAAAATCCCATATAGGGAGTAGTTATTGTAAAACAAATACATCCATCCATCAACAAATGCTGGAGATGTGCAAACAGATTGTTTCTACCTCCAACAGACCTATATTAAACAATGGGGGAACTTGCAAAAATAGCTCTAAAACACTTCAAAAATATCTCTAAAACAGCTCAGGCTATTAAAACTTTTGCTATTTGTGATGGATAATATGAAATGGATGGATAATATGAAATAGTCTGCCTGCAACAATTACATGAATATGTTTCTAATACATCTGGTTGCATTTCTGGACTTTTTTTTCCAGCTTCTCCAGGATAATATTCACTTTATTACCCACAAGTTTCTGAAGATTATTTTCTCATTTTTGCTGTTGTTGTAACATCAAGACAAGAGTTTGTTCTCTTGTTTTGACATAAGAATCCAGTTCTTTGAATGCAGAATGGAAGGGCTGGTTACAGTTAAAAATAAAGGGCCAAAGATCTTGATCATATTTTAAGGTTGCAATCCAAACTGTAAACTAGTTTTTGAGGTTGGACACCAGTGAGAAAGCATGTCCTGTTGCAGAGGGTCATTCTGTTACCTATGAAATAAGGTGAACCTTATTCAGAACGAAATGAGAACCCTGTGGGCCCTCCAGGTGCTGTTCAACTCCAGACCCCATCTGCCCTGTGAGCATGGCCAATGACCAGTGACTATGGGAAGTGTAGTCCAATGACATCTGGAGAGACGGAGGTTCCTCAACCCTGGCTGATTCCTAAAAGATTTCTGCTTCTATCTCTAAGAATTCTGAAAAAGGGATAAAAATTTGTAGGTGCTGAAGCTTTGCCGGTCACTGCCATTGGCTGAATACAGGGAACCATTCACTGTGACATTTTACCACAATGTGCATGCAACCACTTGTCACTAACATCCTGCTAAGTGGTGAGAGTTTTACCACACATCTGTACCAACTCAGGAAACCAGAAAATAATAAAATTCACCTCACCCCTTGGCAGAATATCACAGACAACTTGTTTTTCAAGTGGTTTCTCACATGTTATGGTAAGCTACCCCTAAGTAAATGATGGAACAAGGTCATTCTACAGTTTACCATTCTCCTATTCTGAAGGGTCAAAAAAACATCCTGTCCATACCATTTGCTGCCAGATCATGGTCCAAGTCTGTGGTGAAGCTTCCATTCCTAACTGACTCTCTTAGTCTTTTACCTTTTCCACACAAGGCTGCACACAATGGAATAGACCCATTAAATCAATGAGTCTGGCACAAGTGTTGAAATAGTTGACACACTAATTCATTGGACCTGCTCTAGTTGGGATTAGCATTGGATCTATGTCTCTTCATACCTGACAATCCCTGAATGAGAAGGTATGAGGCTGGGAGTACTCTAAGGGGTACTCCTCAGAGTGTGCCGTCCACCTCCTCAAGTGAAGATGCGGTGGGAAGGACGACAACTGTGGAAGAAACCATGAAAGGAATATGTCTAAGTGAGAAAAAACAGAGAAACCCGGGAAAGAAGGATCCGATAGAGGGAGACATTTTGGTGGGAGGAAAGAGAGATATAAAAAGAGGAGAGGAGGATAGAGGGGAGCAGTTGGAATCAACAGAGGAAGAGGCATGTTGTTGGGCAATAGAAGAAAAAGATGAACAAGAGAAAGATTGGGTAGAAATAGTTCAAAAAGATCCATGGACAGGAGAATGGGCTGAGTTTAAAGTGCAGAGAAAGTGTGGAAGAGACAAGTATATCGCAAGCCACCTTATTGGGGAGAAACTGAGGAAAGAGAGCAACGGAAGAAGTTCAGAGAGTGATAAAAGAGGGAGGCCCAGAGATGTGCGAATAGGGCATGTTCAGAAACTCATGGGAGACCCTGTGGGGAGAGTCCCTTCTGACCCAGATTACAGCCGACCCCGGGCAAGAAAGTTTGGGAGCCTCAGGTGAGATGGATATTTCACCCTCACCAGTAAGGCTGAACACTGCTGTAACTGAAGAGTCGAGCATCCCATGTAAGTGGCAGTACAAAGAGTTTAGTTTGACGCCTCTATGTGTTGAGAGGGATTTGTTACTGTTTGATGAAAAGACGGTTGAAAGGAAACCTCTGAAGTAAGAGGCTGAGTCAGTTACCAATGTTAATTCTAACAAGTTTTTAAAAATAAAAGAACCTTTAATATTAACGGATGGTGCCCAAGAGTCTTCTGTGGTGGGTAAGATATTGAAGGAAGAAGAGAGGAACTTATCCGGTTACAGAAAGTAACCATGTTGGGGTTTTTTGTTTTGTTTTTTGTAGCCAAAGCAGCAAAGTGTCCTGTGGTACATTAAATTACTAACACTTATATTACAGATGTGGGATGAGGTCTATGAAAGCCGATCTTATTTTTAAAAAATGTTGGGGCAGAATCATATTTGTTCTGCTCAAGCAACTATCTATTCTATTCTATCTATCTATTGTATAGACCGCCCAATTTAGTGAAATTGCTACTCAGGGTGGTTTACACAATATAGACACACCATACAACCAACAAAAAAAGAGGGGGGGAAAGAGAAAAACAACAACATCCCAATCAGACAGTCAGATGAAAAGACAACCATCAGCTGATATCAACAGCAAAACACCAAACAATTTACAATAAATAAAAAAGTAAATAAATATAATCCAATACAACAAATAAAAAAAATGATAAATAGCTTCAAATCTGTATTCTGAAATATAACAAATGGGTCACAAATTTAACATCAGATGTTGCCAAAGGCCTCCCTGAACAGTTCAGTCTTCAAATAATGTTCTAAAGGACTGTAGGAATGGGGTCTGCCTAATTTCTAATGGAAATTTGTTCCATAAAGAGGATGCCACTGCTAAAAAAGCCCCATTTCTAGTGATGGTCTTCTTTATTTCCCTCAGAGTGGTCACCCTCAGGCAACCTGAGAGGCTTGGGTTGGATGGTAGATATATATCTCTGCCCATCTACCCATGCATATATATGTATCTACCCATATTTTACTTTATTTTATTTTACTTTTATACCACCCATCTGGCTGCCAGGGCATGATGGGAGGTATATTCCCAGGGAGACGCTTTCTGACAGGTAGTGTGGTCTCAAACCATTTAGGGCTGGATCTCAAGCTCTTTCATGAGCAGCTGGATTCTTTCCACGCTTCTCAAGAAGGTATACTGCACATCCTTGTGGAAGCATAACCTCGGTTCACTTCAACTTGGCAGTTTCTGACTTGCACAATGGCAGGTTGGAGAATCCATGGAGCACTATGCCAGTGCAACCTTACACTCTGTAGCATTAAGCGGTATACTATTAGTTCTTAGCATGTCACAAGACCAGACCTGAGAATTTTGAGGTGCCCCCTGACCATACTGGCTGGGGTAGTCGAGAAGCTGCAGTCTAGAAAAAGACCTTCTCCCAGCAATACCCCGGGCACTTGTTTTTGTTCACAGTTGACACAAGGCTGTTTTCTGGTGCCTTTTCTTCCCTGCCTTTTCTGTGCATTTGGCTGGCTATAGAACAGTTGATGAGCCAGCTTGTGAAAATAATGTGTGTTAGCCAAAACAGCCCTCCTCTGTAGAGGCTGTGGGGAGCAATGTTTATTATCCACCACACCAACCCTAGATGACCTCAACTTCTCACCAGAGTTTAAACCAAATATTTTAAAAAGAGGAAAATAATGGCCCCTTTCTGTATCCACACAGCTTTCATAAGGCTCTAAGCTATCTTCATGACAAATACAAATGATAGCAGATGGTGAGGTAGACAGTGAAATATTGGTCAGGCATATTGCTTTCTTTTTCTTCATTATTATTAAAGGGAGGGCCTTAATTCCTGTCTAGGAACGTGAAACATTTGAACCCTACCTCAGTCTTTCCATTATCAACTAGAAATGCAACTTCAGAAGTATGTGGCCAAAGCCAGTCCCCAGCCTAAAAAAATGAAAATACTGCTTTCTGTCTGGAGTGAGAGAAGGGATGCTGTTTGATGGATGTGGAAAATTCCACACTTGACTCAACTGTCTGTGTTACTTTAAGATCTGCCGTGATACCTTCAGGGCCCTGTTAAGGGAGACCAAAATATAGAACATTGACAAGTGAAACAATTACAAGTTGTTTGTCTGAGAAGAAGTTCAGAGAGTGACAAAGAGGGAGGCCCAGAGATGTGTGAATAGGGCATATCTGAGACAGATATCCTATGAATGGTATCTCAGGAGGCAATGAGATCCATTGAACTCAATAGTGTATCGTCCTGAGTAATATGCTTTAGGTTGCACTGTAAATCAAACACAAGACTGTCTGTGATAGTAATCATGCTGGTTATGTTCTTTGAAGGCTCATGTCAATGGCGTTCAACCTTTGAGCCTCCAGATGCTTTAAACGTCCATCTCTCAGAATCCATGACCATTAGCCATGCCAGTCATGGCTTCAGTGAGCTAAAGTCCAAAGACATCTGGAGATACTAATGTGGAAAAGCACAATCCTATACATATTGTATCTGGGCTGTCAGAAGGACCATGTCCTTTCATATGAGCCTGTTTGGACTTCTTCAAAGAAGGCCCTGCTTTTGATCCCATCATCCTCAGAGGCCTGACTGGTTAGGACACAAGAGCAGGGTTTCTTGGTGACTGCTCTTAATATTTGGAACTTCACTGTTGGAAAGTTAGGTGGGATCCCTTGCTGTCGTGTTTCCACCAGCAGGCAAAGACCATTTTCTTCAGGTGGACCTTGTTTCCACATCAAGCAACTGACTTGCTTGATGTGGAAACAGTTTTAACCTGGTGGAGCTGTTCTTAATTTTACTGCTGTGTTTAAAATCTTTTATTCCTGTATTCTTCTTGTGTTTTGATGGCATTTGTTTTATTTAATTTTATTGTAAGCCACATTTTCTGGGGGAAAGGAGGAATATAAACTGGATGGATGGGTGGGTGGGTGTTTAGTTGGCCACTTTTCTTTTCTGCCTTTTTTCCAATGAACTCAAAGCGACATGTATTGTTCTTGTACTCCACACTTGATCCACACAACAATCCTGTAGGGTAGGTCAGGTTAGAGAGAGTAACAGGTGCAGGATAACCAAGCAATGTCATGGTTCAATGGGGACTTGAACCTGGCTCTCCCAAATCTCAGTCCTGAGTGTAACTAACCACTAAACCACAGAAGGTCTCTGTTATTATAATGATAATAACAGTCAATATAATAATAATAACAGTCATGTATCTTTATTTACGTGCCTGGCAGACTAATTAAACAGTTTAATATTTGAGAGTACTGTGATGTTTGGTAAGTTTCTGGAATCATATGAGAATATTTCAGCCAACCTTTCTTGCAGATAAGGATCAAACCTTCAGGGTTTCATCATACAGACACAAACAGAAACAAAGTATTATACAAGACTACATTTTCTAAATCTACTTTTGGCGTTGGCTCATGGGTCTGAAATTTCTTCAGAGCCATCAGCACAGACACTGCAGAATATAGTCCAGAATGAGACGCTAACTGGGTCTAAGGTTCTTTGCTTCCAGCTCCACCTAGCCACTTTGCTTGTTAGCAGTGCTGGGAAATTTTGCTCTTCAAACTTGCCTAAGTCCTAACAACAATAACTCAGCCAAAAGTTGCACACTCTTTTGAGCCGGGGCACTGGCTTAGGATAATTTTGTTAGACACAATGCAGCATCCTGATGGCTCAGCAGTGCCTTGCCCTGTACTCCCCTCCTCCCTTTCCATGTCTGTCTGGGTTTTAGTGGAAGATTGGCATACCGGCAACTCAAATCCAAGTTAGAATAAGTGTCTCTTCCTGATGGGAGAAAAAGTTCATGAGGATGCTTAGCTTTAAAAGCCTGCTGGTTGCACCTACATCCAAACCAACCAAGAATGGTGAGGGCTTGAACAAAGTCAACATCGAATTGAAGAAAAATATATGTACGGTATTTGATGAAAGATCTAAAGTGTGAGTCTTAGAGGAGTAATACCGCTAGTAGGGGTAAAATTCCAATAATGCCAGCATTCCTATTGCTATTTAAATGTTATCTGGAGGTTTTTCAGGAGAAGAAATGACTTTTCTTTACTCTTTTTTTTTCCTCCAGTGGGTCCTGAAAAACAATGTCCAGTCTGCCTGCAGCCTGCAGGACACAGTTTGCCCACCTCAAGTTAAAGTGTGACAAGCCAGTCAAAACATTAAAGGCAGGGAATTCTTGGTGAAAAGTGGGAGCACTGTCATGATGAAAAGTGGGTCAGCTGCTTCATACAGCAGATGCAGGGGGATGAGGTGTGGTGATGAAGTGCTAAAGTAGGAAACTGGGCTCCATAAGACATGTCTTTCACCTCCTGACCTAACCTGCCACCATATTGATGCTGAAACAAGTATCAGCTCCTGAGCCACTTGGCTTTTTTATGTGGTATGGACTGTGGGAGAAGACATGTTATATTTCCCTTTGCCTCCAGCAGCCAAATGTCCTGGGATACACAAGAGCCCCTTGTTCCTACATTTTCTTATAGAATGATGCAACTGTGTGCTCCATCCTGTAGAAGGAAAAAAGACTCCTGGGTTACTTCCTTAGCAAGAACGTCCTGACCATAAGAGCTGTTTGATTATAGAATGGACTCTCCTTCATAGATAGATAGACAGAGATCCACACCACAACACACACATATACATCCAGCAACAGATTGCACAGAACCAGTAAGTGCCCAGGCTATAAAGCAACGCCACTTACAAAACGCCTTCACACAAAACCAAGCTTTCTCGTCTTCCATCACCATTTGCTCTAAGATTCATCTCCTTTGTCCAGAGACCCAGGGAAGAAAGGCAATGTGAAATTTTCATGGGTGCCCTGAGATCTGAAAATCCTACAAGTGAGACTTGGCCCAAGAGCATAAAACCTACTCACTTTGCTCTCGCTCTCTTTATCTAAGACCAACCGAAGGATTTTCATAGTTTGCCCTTTCAGAGTGACGGAAAGGAAATATTAAACTGGCTAAACAAGAGCTTGCATTCTGCTGGGCTGATTGTTGCTTTTAAAAAAAAATCAAGGTTTGTTTCGTAGTATATTTAATTTCTAAAACTGTTTAATTTAAGTAGAATATAAATAATAAGGCATAAATACAGAAATGGGCATGCAGGTGTGAAACAGACCTAAGTTAGAGTTTGTATCAAATGGAGAGAATAGGAAAGTGCTTTTTTTTGCTGTTGTCTATATTTTCCCCAAGTTTCATTCATCAACAACCATTGGTCACCGAGTGAATTGCTAGTGGTGTGATGTTGTTTTTATGGGCATCCTGTCTATTTCTGCAGGTATATTGGAGCCCTAGGGGCAAGAGTGATTTGTGACAACATCCCTGGGCTGGTGAACAAGCAGCGGCATCTGTGTCAGAGTTATCCAGACATTATGCAGTCTATTGGTGAGGGAGCAAAGGAGTGGATCCGGGAATGCCAGCACCAATTCCGTCACCACCGCTGGAACTGCAGCACTTTGGACAGAGACCACACTGTTTTTGGCAGAGTCATGCTCCGAAGTAAGTCTACCGAGCAGCTCGCTTATTGCCTAGCCTTTCTGAGTGTGCCATGGGAATGTTTGCTCGATTGCTATTACTTGGTGGGGGTTGGAATCTGTGTGTCTCTTCTGTCTAACATTGCTTTGAATTTTCAAAAAATGAAAACTTTTTCAAAACTTTAGTTTTGGTACTCAATCTCAAAATATCCCATAAAAGATGTTAAAGTACAAATGGTCAAGGCTGCCCAGAACCCATGTTTTAAGCGTTCTTCAACAGCTGCTCTGTTCTTCTAGTTCAGTGGAAATGACTTTACTGAACTATGCCAGCCCAGTGTTCTGCTTCTATCAGTGGGCAACCAGATGCCTTTGATAAGGTCACCGTCAGATAATGAGTAATGACAACAGGCTTCCTCCTCATTTCCTTTCTCTAGCATCTACTACTCACAGGTATGTGTCCTTTAAACATGGAAGTACCATTTCACTATCATAGTTGGTGTTTTCTTAATGGTTCAGTCTCAGAAAACCATAAAAGCTTTCAAGAAGGAAGAATATTGTCATGTGCACTCTTTTGGATGGAATAAAGACCAAAGTGGCCACCATAAGGAAGGTTCTTTATCAATTTCTGATGGTAAGACATTGATCAGTGACTTTGCAGTATAATAGACATGTAGGGCTGGAACTGGCATGGAGCAACAAGGGCTTTGCCCCAGGGCCCCAAAATTGTGAGGCCACTGAAATCTAGCAGCAAATTTATGAGTGTTAGAAAAATAAATGGCAGTCCTGTTAACTTTCCTTTCTGTGAATACAGACACTTTCTCTTTCAGGAGGATACCACATTTATCTCCTTTTTCACAGGACACTCATTCCTATACCTCACAGCAAAGTGGCTGAGAGGCAGTGACATTTTGGGTGTCAAAAGGGCTAGTTATGGCTCTTCAGGCAGGTTTGGATGGTTCTGCATGTCTGGATATAAAGCAAAAACAAAACGTATTGCTTATATACTGCCCGATAGCACTTAAAGCACTCTCTGGGTGGTTTACAAGTTAATTATGCAGACTACATAGCTGGGTATTCATTTTACCAACTTCGAAAGGATGAAAAGCTGAGTGAACCTTGAGCCAGCTACCTGGGATTGAATCCCAGGTCCTAAGTACAGTTTTGACTGCAGTACAGCAGTTTAACCACCGCACCATGAGTGGTGCTTACAGCTTAAACCCATCCATAAATGCAAGCTATTTATGTAAGATGGAGGGCCGGACTTTTTTGACTAGCCAATACTTATGCTAGCTAGGGATTCTGTTTGAAATAGTGTAGCCCCCGGCCCCAAACATTTTCCAAACATGTTTTTGACCTTCTGATTGTAAAGCCCCAGCTAGGACTGTCCTGTTGATACTGACAATATCAGTGAACTTATGTTATATCTTATGTGGACATTCGGACCCTTCTAGCAGGAAACAGTCCCATATGAAAGTAGATATTAATGGATTAGCACTCTCTCATGTGCTCATGACACCACTTGCAGTTGTTAAAGTCAGACTCTTAGCTAAGGCTCTGTGTGTGACAGGGACAGACTCACATTTAAAAGGCAAGCCTTTTAAGCTTGGCCCTTGGTCTTTCAAGAAACAGGAGCTTTTGCCCTCACACGAGGAGATCTAATCAGCATAGACAGAGCAAGGCCTAAAATTGCCCTGAACAATGTCTTGGCTTCTCCTGTATACTAAGCAAACAGTAATGGGATATGTCACTGCACTGGGAAGTAACCACTTCAGAAGGGGGGAAGAACACCTCAGGGAGCGTGAGCTTGAAAGTAAACTGAAACAGGATATATAAATATTTGGCTCCGGGAACTGGCGGAGTGTCAGTAGCTGAGGGCAATGTTCGTAGTCACCCTGTATAGTGCAGAAGGCCAAGCTGTAGCCATGACCTTCCCCTCCAAGAGGGTTTGTGGTTATACTGTGTAATGCATCACTGGCAAGGCCTTTCTCATCACTGGACAGAACCTGAATACACCAAGTACACTGACCGTGCCTTGAGTACAGTTTTAGATTTTCTTCAGACATGCACACTATATATTTCTCCCTCTTGTCTTAGAACTTGCATAGAAAAGGAACTTGAGAAATCAGAGAATTATATTTCATCATAACTCTTATCCTCCTCATGGCTCACAGTGACTGTAGTAACCTTCAAAGGTGGACCTTCCCCCAACGCCATCCTTTTCTGGCAAGATACTGCATGTTCACCCATCTGCACAGGTCATAGACAGTATGCCCATATCCATTGACATGCTTCTCTATTTCCTGCACCCATGTGCTTTCTTCTGTCTCTCTCCAGTTTCTTTGTCTTCACACCACACACCCATGATGACTTCCTGGGTACCCATTAATTGAGTGGTGCTGTGTCATCGTTGTCATCTGCTGCTGCTAGTCTGGAAGCTTTGTAGCAGTACATATAGGTCAAATAAAACAAGCACAGGAACTGGTCACCTTGCTAACCTACTGTGCCTGAATACCATAACCAAATCAATTTCCTCCCCATTGCCTTCCTCATAGTATAAACCTTAGATCACTCTCATGGTTACATGATCTGTTGTATTTCCACTAACAACCTTACCAGTTTCTGCATTTTCCCCTCCCATCCATCTTTATAGAAGCATTTTTAGTTATACTATCAGGACAGGACCCTATCTTTAGAGTCATGGCCATGTAATGGCATGGCAGTATATTAGCAAGTCTTGGGGTGTCCATAATACGACCTTCCATAATCTTAGATTACCCCTCTCCTCCTTGAACTAGCTTGTGTGGTGTCATGCCATTATACTACCATGACTACATACCATAGTAAGAGGCAGCATATGTGGCTGTAAGTATAAATGCAACAGACCATGTGCCTGCTCTTGCTCCTTTATGTCCTAAATAGTTTTGGAAAAGAGATTCGGACTGCAGTGGGCAGTAGAAGTGAATGAGAGCATTAGAGTTTGAAGATGAAGTTCTGCCAATGCATCAAGATACCCATGGTGGCTCAGTCATTGACAACAAAACAGAATGTCTACTGTGTGATGGTTTATGCTGGATTACTGTGGGAGGGAAATCCAAACCCAAAAAGATGGGTCAGGACAACCCACAGTAGCTTTCTTTGCCATTTTTATTATGGGAAGGAAAAAAATCACCTGCTCACAGGTCTAATTATATTGGGATAAGGTGTGTATCATTTGGACTGCACAACCAGAAATGAATCATCCTGATTCAAAACAATATAGGGAGGCATTATAATACATGCAATATGGTTTCCTTCAGAGTTTCATATCAAAGAAGTGAAATGATTAAATTGTCACCAGTAATTTCTTAGTCAGTCAGCCTATATGAAGCAGGGCGACTGGTTTTATCCCATCCACTTTCATGCACAAAATAATACAGCTAAGAAGTATACAGTTTCATGCTTTGCAATAGCATGTAATAGTTCCATCAGCCATCTGTAAACTGATGAATTAGACCCAGAGATAGCAGCCTGCTTTACATTTGAAGCACGAAGTACTGATATTTGATGACAGAGTGCTTTTGCTTTGGAAATTTGTTTGCTGTCAGGTAGGTTGTTAATAAAGCAGTTTTGTTCTAGAATATGTAACAATCCAGGTTGCTTCCTGACCTTTTTTTTTTTTGGTGAATTGTGAGCCACCATAGATCCCTTCACTGGAAGAAATGCAGCTTACAAATGAAACCTGGCAACCAACCAAACAACAGATAAAGAGTGAAGTGATTTTTAATTCATATTAAACTTGTGTAGCAAAAAGAGAAACAAAAATGTTGTGGTACCTTGTCTGACTAACCAGTTTATCTCCATGTGTGCTTTTGTGAATTATAAGCCAGCTGAATTTCTTGAAGAATCCATAAAAGCTCATGCAAACCTAGGAAAGCTCACACTGAAATAAATGTCATAGTCTTAAAGGTGCCACAATACTTTGGTGTGCTTTTTTCTTGTTTGTATTCTTTTGTGTGTGTGTTTTAAAATAGACTAACATAGCTATCTTTCTGAAAATTGTGTGGCCAGACATGATAGGATGCACCATAATTCACAGACAATAATGAGAAGGGGCAGAGGTCAGAAACATAACTTTCTTGAATTACAGCTCCTGAACAACCCATCCAACATAGGCGATAGAGAATCCTGGGAATTAGAGTCTAAAAAATTAATTTCTCCCAGCTATGATTATGTGACATTTTAATGATATGTATCTTTAATAACATGTATGCAATACATATGACACAAAGCCTCGTCTCAGGTTAAAGAATTCTAGTTGCAGTTATTGGCAACTGATAAACGCCAAAGCAAATTCAGCAAATAACAGACTATAGGGATTTAGTAGCTTTGGCTTAGAGAAAGGTAGAAACTACCAAGCTGTTCTTATCTTTGGCTCTTTCTGCTAGAAAAGAAACCTACCATTCACTTTACCTCTCTCTGCCTAAGAGTTCATCACTTGCTTTGTGGTAGAATACACCACTCACTTTGAAGCTGCTCTTCGAAAGCTGTTTCTGCCGAATACAACATGGTGTGGTTTTGATTTGCAGCTGCTTTTATGACCATTATAAAAACAGATGCGAACTCAAAGAAGAACTGTAAAATACCAGGCAGCATCCTGCGTTGTGCGGGGATTTGCCAGGCAATTTACAGCTCCTGGAAAGAGCAGTACTTATGCAATTGTGAAAGAAAGAAAGAAAGAAAGAAAGAAAGAAAGAAAGAAAGAAAGAAAGAAAGAAAGAAAGAAAGAAAGAAAGAAAGAAAGAAAGAAAATCATCGTCTCAATGGGATGAGTTGAGGTATCAAGCTGTTAAGGCTCAGGAAGTATAAACTAAAAGGTGTGAGATCAAAAGAATGCTTTCCATTTATGTAATCCAACAAGGAACAGTCGCAAGATGCTGCCAGATGCCTCAAGCTTGACTCATTGTGAATAAAGATGTAGACAAAATAACAACCACCTACATCCATA
This sequence comes from Intellagama lesueurii, assembly GCA_037013535.1. NCBI lineage: Eukaryota > Metazoa > Chordata > Lepidosauria > Squamata > Agamidae > Intellagama > Intellagama lesueurii. The sequence goes on from JBAJHW010000004.1 coordinate 200,848,297, forward strand.
TCACTTGTTTGCACCAGGTAAAAATAAGCATAAAATAGCAGTGAAATAGCTTTTATTCAGCAGACTGAAGAAAAGTCTCTGTATCTTGGGCTTTCAAGACATTCTTCTCCAAGAGAGTACTTGGAGTCTATTTTTTGGGTATTCTCTTCAGTTGAACCTTCAGTGTCACCTGACTTTTTGCCTGGGTTTATCCAATTCCATCTCCTGTTCAGAAACAGAAAATAACCTTGGGATCCAGGATAGGCCTTAACAAGCCACTTTCTTAGCTATATCTGATTCTGAGGAAGTGGATTGTAATCTGCAAAAGTTTATGCAAAAAAATAAATCTGTCAGTGGTGCCACAAAATGAGGTTGATGATGGTGGTGATGAGATAGGCTAACCTGGTTTCTCTGCAAAAATGGATGTATTCACTTGCTTTGGATACGTGTGCATGGATTCCTCAACAAAGTTAAATGATTCCAATCGTGATTGGCTATATTTTTCCCCAGCACCTCACTACAGTAGTGAATGTATTTTGTTAGCCCTATTAGGATTGGAGTGTTACTCAAATCACTGGTAACTTGAGCATATCTTCTTGTTATTTTTGCTATTATGTATTGTCAAATATGCCAGGAAGCCAAGGAACCCTTGTGTAGGTGGTGGATGGCCAACCTCTTGTATTACATCAGTCACAGAGCCCTTTTGCTGCCTGAGACAGGGCAGATGTCCTCTTCAAAGTACCCAAGAACAGCCAATTTATTCTGGTAGCTGAGGCAGAATGGGCCATCTCTGAAAATCTAGCGCTCCATTCTTGGCAATAGAAATATAAAGAAAATAAACTATTATATGCTGTCTTTCCATATACCCAAAACCTACCACTTTTGAATTATTTTATTTTTGGTTTCCCCCACCCCCAGTTCTTTGGGGATTTTCTTCCTCTTTGGGAGTTTTTTCATGGGGAGTCATTTCCTTTCCTCCCCTTTCATGTATTATTTTTGCTGCCTGCTGCTCACACACAAAAAAAGGAAGAGAGGTGGTAGGGGAAAGGGAAATCTCCCCATATTTCAGCACCTTTATATGGGGGGGGGAGGGTTGCTTTGATTTTTTTTCATTTTATTGACCTGCTTTGTCTGTTTTTGCTTTATTTGCTTTCATACTTGGTTTTGGCGAGAGAGGGCTGTGTTGTTGTTGTTGTTTTGATTCTGCTATTATTTTCCTGTGTTGGGGGGGATTTATGCTGATTGCCTTTATAGACTATAATAATGTATCTGCCATGGCTACAGTGTTAGTCTTTGAGATGCCAGAAGACTCTTTGCTATGTCTTATTTCCTTGTATTAATTTTTTTAAAAAAATTACACACATGTAATTGTTTTCTGCAGCCTTAGATGGAGAAGCTCTATACAGTCAGCAAAAACAAGACCTGGAGCTGATTGTGGCTCTGATCATCAGCTTCTTATAACAAAATTCAAGCTTAAACTGAAGAAAGTAGGAAAAACCACTGGGCTAGTCAGGTATAATCTAAACCAAATCCCTTATGAATACACAGTGGAAGTGAAGAACAGATTTAAGGAACTCGATTTGGTGGACAGAGTGCCTGAAGAACTATGGACGGAGGCTCGTAACATTGTACAGGAGGCAGCAACAAAAAACATTCCAAAGAAAAGGAAATGCAACAAACCAAAGTGGCTGTCCAACGAGGCCTTACAAATAGCAGAGAAGAGAAGGGAAACAAAATGCAAGGGAGATAGGGAAAGTTACAGAAAATTGAATGCAGACTTCCAAAGAATAGCAAGGAGAGACAAGAGGGCCTTCTTAAATGAACAGCGCAAAGATATAGAGGAAAATAATAGAAAGGGAAAAACCAGAGATCTGTTCAAGAAAATTGGAGATATTAAAGGAACCTTTTGTGCAAAGATGGACATGATAAAGGACAAAAAAGGGTAGAGACCTAACAGATGCAGAAGACATCAAGAAGAGGTGGCATGAATACACAGAGGAATAATACCAGAAAGATCTGGATGTCCAGGACAACCCAGAGAGTGTGGTTGCTGACCTTAAGCCAGACATCCTGGAGCGTGAAGTCAAGTGGGCCTTCGAAAGCATGGCTAACAACAAGGCCAGTGGAGGTGATGTCATTCCAGTTGAACTATTTAAAATCTTAAAAGATGAGGCTGTTAAGGTGCTACACTCAATATGCCAGCAAGTTTGGAAAACTCAGCAGTGGCCAGAGGATTGGAAAAGACCAGTCTACATCCCAATCCCAAAGAAGGGCAGTGCCAAAGAATGCTCCAACTACTGTACAATGGCACTCATTTCACACGCTAGCAAGGTTATGCTCAAAATCCTACAAGGTAGGCTTTAGCAGAATGTGGACCGAGAACTCCCAGAAGCACAAGCTGGATTTTGAAGGGGCAGAGGAACTAGAGACCAAATTGCTAACATGTGCTGGATTATGGAGAAAGCCAAAGAGTTCCAGAAAAACATCTACTTCTGCTTCATTGACTACGCAAAAGCCTTTGACTGTGTGGACCACAACAAACTATGGCAAGTCCTTAAAGAAATGGGAGTGCCTGACCACCTTATCTATCTCCTGAGAAATCTATATGAAGCAACAGTTAGAACTGGATATGGAACAACTGATTGGTTCAAAATTGGAAAAGGAGTACGACAAGGCTGTATATTGTCTCCCTGCTTATTTAACTTATATGCAGAATACATCATGCGAAAAGCTGGACTGGATGAATCCCAAGCGGGAATTAAGATTGCCGGAAGAAATATCAACAACCTCAGATATGCAGATGATACCACTCTGATGGCAGAAAGTGAGGAGGAATTAAAGAACCTCTTAATGAGGGTGAAAGAGGAGAGCAGAACAAATGGTCTGAAGCTCAACATCAAAAAAACTAAGATCATGGCCACTGGTCCCATCACATCCTGGCAAATAGAAGGGGGAGATATGGAGGCAGTGACAAATTTTACTTTTTTGGGCTCCATGATCACTGCAGATGGTGACAGCAGCCAGGAAATTAAAAGACACCTGCTTCTTGGGAGGAAAGCGATGACAAACCTAGACAGCATCTTAAAAAGCTTCAACATCACCTTGCCGACAAAGGTCCGCATAGTCAAAGCTATGGTTTTTCCTGTAGCGATGTATGGAAGTGAGAGCTGGACCATAAAGAAGGCTGACCGCCGAAGAATTGATGCTTTTGAATTGTGGTGCTGGAGGAGACTCTTGAGAGTCCCCTGGACTGCAAGAACAAACCTATCCATTTTGAAGGAAATCAACCCTGAGTGCTCACTGGAAGGACAGATCCTGAAGCTGAGGCTCCAATACTTTGGCCATCTCATGAGAAGAGAAGACTCCCTGGAAAAGACCCTGATGTTGGGAAAGTGTGAGGGCAAGAGGAGAAGGGGACGACAGAGGACGAGATGGTTGGACAGTGTCATCGAAGCTACCAACATGAATTTGACCCAACTCCAGGAGGCAGTGGAAGACAGGAGGGCCTGGTGTGCTCTGGTCCATGGGGTCACGAAGAGTCGGACACGACTTAACAACTAAACAACAACAATTGCTCTATGGACCTACAACTGTTTGACAGGTCAAATGTCATACCCTGCTCTGTACACAACGTTTCCAAGAACTCCATAATCTTTATGGCTTGGACCACATCTACCCCGAATAAACATTTATAGGAAGACTGAATGCTTTTATTTTAATTGTGTGAAATTTGTACTCTTTGTAAATGGCTAAATATGTAGGGATATGTAAAGACAGAACTTTGAAAAAGATCTGTGATTAGGGTGGAGAAAGAGAAGGACAAGGAATCCAAAATTGTAAACTAGTTTCAAATGCTATGGAACGTTATTTTCTTATTTGCTGTAACAAAGAAATGGGAAAGGTTGGAATCCAGTTAGTATATTTGCTTATAAGGGAATGGAGAGCCTTTCATGATATGGCAGAAGAAAATTCCAGTATTAGGTTCAGGCTGTACAGTTCTAGCAGTATTCTTCTAGAATAAAACAAATATATGCAAATATCTGGATAATTATTAAGTTATTCCAGAGCCAAGCCACCTCCAAACAAGCATTCATAAGTTGTTTTTTATCTGGAGGTTAATCAGAAGTGGACTTTTCAAACTATTACATTCTGCATGATATATTCTGTGTTATTCTAATTTTATATTTGATACCTTTCCCCAGTTAGAAGCAGGGTTCCTTTACATTTCAACGATTGAAAGTGAGCACTTCAGCACATAAATCTGACCTCCATTGGTTTATCAAGTGCAGTATTGGTGATTGCTGGGGTGGGCAACATCTGGCACTCCAGATGTTGTTGAACTGCAAGTCCCATATTCCCCGGTCATTGGTTATGCTGGCTAGAGTTGATGAGAGTTGCAGATTAACAACATCTGGAGATCCACAGATTGCCAACTATTGATATACTGTGACATGGCACACCTGTCCAAGAGCCTAGAAGGAAAACTTCTCAAGCTCTTACTGCCTGCTAGGTTTTAAATGAGGGCTTCACAGACTAGATATGGATCCTTCTATATTCTAAGTGTTCTGTTGTCGAGCTATGGCTTCTTTCAATAGAGAGTCTCAGCTGAATGGTGGTTCCAAGCAATCCTTTACTTCTTAGTACAGTATTCAAAGATAAAACTTCATATAAACGGCTTGGGCCCTGGATACCTGAAGGACCGCCTCCTTCCATATGAACCTACCCGGCAGTTAAGATCCAGCCAGGGGGCCCTTTTGAAAGAGCCATCCCTCAAGGAGGTAAGAGGGATGGCTTGTAGACAAAGGGCGTTTTCGGCAGCTGCCCCCAGACTATGGAATGCCCTCCCGACTGAGATTCGTCTGGCGCCGACGCTGATGACATTTCGGCGCCAGGTCAAAACCTTCCTGTTCCAGAAGGCTTTTAATTGAAATAATATCAACTGTGGGTCCTGATGGCAATTTTTAGAGTATATATTCTAATTGCATTTTAATTGTTTTGTCTTTTTATTGTATTTTAACTGTTGTAAGCCGCCCAGAGACCTTTGGGTAGTGTGGGCGGCATATAAGTTAAATAAATAAATAAATAAATAAATAAATATATTCAGGTCCCTTGTGTTTCTAAGTAGAGCTTAGAAAAGTTACTTTTTTAAGTGCACAACTTCTTTTCAGAATTGCACACTTTCCATCTCTGAACTCATTCTGTTCTTTCTCTCACTCATTATGCAGGTAGCAGAGAGGCAGCCTTTGTCTATGCCATCTCTTCAGCTGGAGTTGTATATGCCATCACTCGAGCCTGCAGCCAAGGCGAGCTCAAGTCCTGCAGCTGTGACCCCCACAAGAGAGGCCGTTCTAAGGATGAAAGAGGGGAATTTGACTGGGGAGGTTGCAGTGACAATATCAACTATGGGATAAAATTTGCAAAGGAGTTTGTGGATGCCAAAGAGAAAACCGTGAAGGATGCCCGGGCCCTGATGAATCTGCATAACAACCGTTGTGGCAGAACAGTAAGTAGCACCAACCCTTCAGTATTAGGCAACGGTTGATAATATGTGAACTATCCTACTTGGCTCTATCCTGCTGACTAGAACCTTAACAGTCCCTATTTCCCATCATGCTAGCTTATATGGTGCAGTCAAACCATTGAGAGCCTTCATCTGTGCTAAAAACTGCACATTCAAATTAGATACCACAGATAGTACATAATTAAAAGTGGAGCTCCCTTAAGTAGCCAAAAACATATATTTGTTATACCAGTTTGCATCTCACCTTTGTATGTCACATTAGCTTGCTTTTTGTTTGGTTATAGGTCATCAGGAGGTAAACAATGGCTTCATTTTCAAATCTGAGTCCTCGTGCATGAGGTCTGAAGGAAAAATGTATCTTGAGGGGAAATGCTACATTGTCAGGAAATACACACTTCCCTTTATGTGTGATTGCTGACATTTCACTTTTAATGTCGTCTCTGAAAGTGTCCTGGGGTATGGAATGTTTGTTCCTTGAGCACAGAACAGATAGATTTCCTCAACTATTGCTGACCCCATTCAGAGAAAAGTTTGAGCCATCATCTATGTTCTATTAGGAGGCTCAGCGGCAGGACTCCAGTAGCATACTCCAACTGAAGGAACAACCTATGTCAGCAGAGTTACAATCACCACTCACCTTGTACCCTGAAAAATCTGTTTTGGAAGACTAAGACATCTTCTGGAGTCAATTTTCAGGCAGTGTGGAGGGCTGCAAGAGGGAAACAATTTCTGTCCCATGCTGACAATCAGGCGTTAGTGTGATCCTTCAGGTCAGTGCCTGAAAGAGTATCAACAAAGTGGGGAATTTGAAACAGCAAAGAATATGGATCATTTTCTCAGTTTCCATTCCTTTTTTTTTTTTTTTTTTTTTTTTTTTACTGTTTGGGCAACAAGAGAATGATTCTCTACACTGGCTAGTTGCTTTTTTTTTTAGCCACAGCCATAAACACAATATGAAAGAAACATAGGCCGAATCAGGCTTATATAAGTTGCATAATGAACCTTATAAGGTGGTATGTGAAGAATTGTTTCCAGTCTGTGGCCCCCTTCAAATGTGCCAGGACCTCCCCCCAGGGACCTTATAGACCCCATTGAGAATGACTGCTCTGGACAACCAGAAACATCTCTATGTATCTGCCCTTCATTTAAGGTTCCACCAGGGATAGTTACTTTTTGCCAAACCAAGACATTTACTCTCATAAGTCTTGCCTCCATAACATCATTATGGAAAAGCTCTTGCTGTTCGTGCAGTGACAGTTACGCCTTGAAGCAAAGCCATATCCAAGGTCATTAAAGGTTGCCTACATTTGCTTTCACTTGGAATGATTTCCAGCTCTAATTGACCAGACAGAAATGTATCACAAAAGAGGATTTGCAGGTATTGTTCAGAGGTCTGGCAGGTCTTTACTATAACTAGTCAAAATGTTCTAAGTGGAAAATCCCAATGTGAGAAAGACAAACAAGGCAGAACTGTTGGAGGCAAAAATGGCTGAATGATCAGAGCACTCTCTGCCCTAGCCAGGAGTGTTTGGTCATTATTAACAGATATTATTCTGGCTGTTTTGTTCCAGGCAGTGAAGCGTTTCCTGAAACTGGAATGTAAATGTCATGGTGTCAGTGGTTCCTGCACCTTAAGGACGTGCTGGCTGGCAATGTCGGATTTCCGCAAAACAGGAGATTACCTAAGGAAAAAATACAATGGTGCCATCCAAGTAACCATGAACCAGGATGGGACTGGGTTTACTGTGGCCAATAAGAATTTCCGGAAGCCCACCAAAACAGACCTTGTATATTTTGAGAACTCACCTGATTACTGTCTGATGGATAAGTCTGCAGGTAAAAGAAATGTCCTGAAGTGCTATCAGCTTACAACAGTGATAGGTAACTTGTGACCCTTCCAGATAATGTTGTCATATAAATTCCTTCATTGTTGACCACTGGCCATGTGTCAGGGGATTATGGGAGTTAGAGTCCAACAAAATCTAGAGAGTTTAGCTTACATTCTTGCATTATTGTATGAAGGGAGCCATTTCTTCTATGGAGCTACCCGAACGAAATATAATATATAATATAATCTCAGAACTGCAGAGCTGAAAGGGATTCTATGGATCATCGAGTCCAGCCTCTATCAAGGAGGCACAGTGGGAAATTGAATTCTCAACCTCTGGATCCACACATGAAAGCTGAGAGATGACAAAGAGAATATGCATCAGTGAAAACTGCAGTTGTATTTGCATTTAGCAGCAAGTTTCTAGCCTTTGGATTAAAATTCATGATTTTGATGGCTATTTATTCTCTTACGATTTCCATTTTGTTGTAGTCCTAGAGCATCAAATCACTCACCAGTTCCTCTTGTCTCCTGAACCCAGGACAGTCTACAGCAGATTGTTAAAACTATGCTTACACACCAATTCCTAGAAACAGTACTAACCATTTACAGACATACTATTGCTGGTAGTCAACTTCTGTACAACAGTATTTCTGAAAACAAGCACTTTTTGATAGATTTTTAAAATATGCTCTCCTATATGTAGAAGGGAACCCATTGCTGACCTTTACATTAGATTAGCATATACAGTTTCCCCAGTTCATGATCATAGTGTAGCAGCCAATTTAATACAAAAGTAAAAGCATCCTTCTCTTTTTGCAGGTTCATTAGGGACAGCCGGACGAGTTTGTAACAAAGTATCACGTGGTACTGACGGATGTGAGGTTATGTGTTGTGGCCGAGGTTATGACACCACCCGAGTGAAGCGTGTCACTAAATGCGAGTGTAAATTTCACTGGTGTTGTGCAGTTCGTTGCAAGGAATGTGAGGATGCTGTGGATATTCACACATGCAAAGCACCAAAGCGGGCAGAATGGGTGGATCAAACCTGAGCTACTGCTGGACAGAGCCAAGGAGGGAAAGTAAAACTGGCACAGTGCCATCCACAGGCCTGGGCATTCTGGGAATTGTGGTTCAACTTGCATGGCTTTTATTTATATTAATTCTGCAAAGCACTGAGAAGACTACGTATCCCATGGGGGACAGTGAACTCTTCTGCTCACCCAGCAGAACTCACCCCCTACTTTAGGGGGGAGAAACAAAAGAATTTGCCAAACAACACCAAACTGTGAAGCTTGCCTTGCCCGGTGATACTGTGCAAAAGAAAAATTGAGGAGAATACAGGAACACAAGAGACTGAGAACTTGGTTGTGATGTAGCTGGAGAGAATCCTGCCTCTGTCTAAAGAATTTGTTTTGGCAGCACATGATTAAAAAGTATCCAAAGGTAAGAGCGGTGGGGGGGAACCCCTCTGTCCAACCTGGAAGAAAATGCTGTTTCCTAAATAAAAATGGCTGTATAATGCTAAGAACATTCAATGCTTCATTAAGAACTTTTCTCAAACAGAGGTCACTGTGCCTGCACTATGAACATCAGCTGAATGAGAATAACTTTGTGTGAAGGGACTTTTATCATTTTCCTTTTCTAACGGAAAAGAAACGAGTTATAAAATTGTATGTGAAAATAAAATAAATCTCTGTCTACAGAGAAGGGGAGGCAGGAAAGGATGATGGACAGCTCTGTGTGTGTATGTGTGTGTGTGCAGACATGCTGGTAGGTTCTAAAGGAAACTAATATAATGGTGACTTTTTTTGTACAAATGCATTTGTACATTTGTATACATTGCTTTAAATACTTTAAATCAAAAAAAAACTCATATAAACCTATATCAGATAGTGGTGCTTTGCTTTGTGACTTTCTATCGTTCATGACTTATTAGGAAAGCAATGGACAGGTCTAGTTATACTTTATTCACTCAGTTCCACAATATCTGTGCTTCTAGCTTGTGAAGGTAGATTTCAAGAAGAGACAGGCAGCACCTCAGTATTGATATGTCACCAAGGTTAAACAATTCCACCCATCCTGATCTCTGCACCTTTGGAACAATTTCCTCCATCCCAATATAATTTTTTGCATTTTCTTTTTTCCTTCCTCTACTCTTTCTCTAGGAAACTAATTGATTTCCCATTTTCTTCTACAGTTTAATGGGCAATCTGAAACATGTGCTAGTTTGGGAGTCTACTGAAATCAAGCCATTGCTAGCTCATCTTGCTTTTCCCTCCTTTTTTTGAAGTGAGAAGCAAATCTCTGGGGTTGATCAGACAGGCACTATGGTGTACAGCAGCCATTCTCAACAGGGGTCATATGGCCCCCTGGGGGATCCTGGCACATTTGAAGGGGGCACAGACTGGAAACAATTCTTCACACACCACCTTATAAGGTTCATTATGTGACTTACATAATCCTGATTTGACCTATATTTCTTTCATATTGTGTTTATGGCTGTGGCCCCCCCAAAAAAGGCTGAGAATGGCTGGTGTAGAGAATAGAATGTTGCACTAGGATTCAGGAGAACTGAGTTCAAATCCCCATTTGACCACAGAAACTTACTGGGAGCTGGCAGTGGTAAATAATTACTTGGCTATCTCATATACCTTGAAAACCCAGTTAAATTGGAAGTGACATGATGACACATAGCAATAAAATATTGTTGCTAAATAATATTTGGGATATTTTCCTAGATTCACATAAAATTCCACAGCCATAGTCTGATCTCCTATAATCCATAAACCTATTGTTTGACCCCAACTTGTGAGGAAACTCACCAAACCCTGTAGAGTAATCCTTCACATTGCAGTAAGACTGTTGCACAGCATGTAAGCTCTCATGGTGTGTAAATATCCTCAAGTGAGGAAATGATAATATGGGGCGGGTTTTCCCCCCAAAAAGACTTTGACAATACAACTTTATGTTAAAACCATTTAACTTAAGTATCAGTCTTTCATGCCATATAATCTCACAGTTGGACAATGACTGAGAACGTTGCCTCTGTAATCAAATTTCACATGATCCAACCACAAGTGTTAACCTTGTAGAGCTTGAGAGTGGTGGGTGGTATTCATCTTGAACTCAGTAGAAGATGAAGAACCAGTCAATAAATTCAGTGAACCTGCTGGCATACCCACACTACTATGTTGCACCATTTTTGTCCAGTCAACACAAAATCCTAACTGCTGGAGCTGTCCATTTGCTAGTACTCCAGCGGGTACAGTGCCTCCCACTCAAAGCTGTTTGCCCAAACAAGGAACAAGAATATCTTAACCTTATTAACTGAGTTTCAGAAATAAGAAATGAAAATTTGATGGGGCATACTCCCAAGTTAATGTGCAAAGCTTTGCAGCCCTTCTTAAGAGTGTTTACATTTTATTACAGTTAATGACATCTGAAAAATGTTGGAAGGCTCAAAGTGCATGGCAGTCCTTCTTGCCCATCTTTTGACACTATTGTCAAGCCAGGCCCTGAATTTTGTACAAAGAATTGAACTACAGAGTCCATGTGATTGGATAGGAGGCGCGAGGAGGGGGAGGGAATGCTGAATGGGAGATCTTTATCAAGATTGGGAGATATATTGGGAGACCAACACCACCCAAGTTGGAATCTGAAGCCTACATCTCTCACCAGAGTCTGCAGCCTCCATTTTGAAACTTTTTTTTAACAACAGAGTCTGACATATAGATACGGTCATGATTTTTGCTTCATTCATTCATTCATTTTCCGCACCAGAAATCATCACTTTACCCAGACTGACAGCATTCAGAAAATACAGCAGCCTTTGCACCTATGGGACCACCACAAAGACCAGCAAAATGTTGCTTAACAAAAATATATAGCTTAGCCAATGCTGTAACTAGTAATGTCAGTGCCTGGTTCAAGATCCCAATACTTTGCTGCAGAGAGGCTGTAGACAAATGCAAAAGATAATTTATTCCATCTGGAAAAGTCTGTGGTGAAATCCTGCTGCTTAGTGTAGTAAGTCATACTAAAACAGAGCCATTGAATCAGTGTGGATTTGGTGAGTCAGTTCTTCCATGAGTTCAGTTGATTCAAATGGGCCTACTCTAGTTGTGAATTATTACATCACACTAAGTCACAACTAGAGTGAGTCCATATGAATCAATAAAATTTACAGAAGAGTTGACTTACCAAATTCCCAACAATTCAATGGGCCTACGTTAGCATGACTTACTATGCTCAGCAACAGGAGTTTGTTTCGTACATGTCTGCAGTAAGCAAAACAGTATTAAACATAAAATTAACCCATGGTGAATAACTAGCTATTCCCCTTTGAGAGCACTGTTGGCAACTAGAACTCCAGGTTCTCAATGCTCAAATGGGAAATAACAGAATTATTTGATAAGCTTAGGTCAGCGGATAGCAATTGAGCCACAACTCTAGATAAAGCAGACTTCCTAAATTGCACCCACACCTTTCAGAATATTAGTTCAATGGTTAAGTAAAACTGGACCATCATTAGATCAACTTTTTATCAAAAGTTATGCTGAAAGGCTGCCAAAGCTATTGTGTGTCTGAATAGATATGCTCACAAAAATGGAATAGGTCTAAGAAATATTGAGAACAAATGGCACCCAGCTTTTCCATTGTCTAGTTGGGGAAAAAGGAAACAGACCTGGAAATATGTCTCTCTGCTTCCATGGCAACAAGCTGCTCAACTTCGAAACTTTACCTTCACAAGACACTCTCTCTCGCTCTCTCTCGCTCTCTCTCTCTCGCTCTCTCTCTCACACACACACACACACAGAGAGAGAGAGAGAGAGAGAGAGCGAGAGAGAGAGAGAGAGAGAGAGAGAGAGAGATTCAATACCAAAAGGAATAACAGGGAACTTGCATCAGAAGAGAGAAAAAGTTGTACAACACAGGTGCTCTCAGATTTTGCATTTATAAATTCAAATGTGCTTTTCCCACCTGTTTTCGGGTATAACAAACATTAAATATAGAAGATAATTACAGCTCCCTTGCCTGCTTTTATTTTGATTTTCACTGGATTACACATTCGTGACCTGACACTTAAAAAACTTCTTAAATAATTTCTTTGCCTGGTCAGTCTCTCTTCTCATTGGCCTGCTTACATATGTTATATCAAGTACTTCTAACACTCGTAAGAAGAGATGGGGTATTTGTATATGAATACAAATATCCCTGCTCAGCTGGACTTAACAAGGATCCAGCCCCCGGAGTCGGACCGTCCACTCACGCATCCTGCTGTGGTGCTGATCCCACTCATCTTTCCAATCGCGACCAGAGCACTGCTCTCTTCCTGCTCAGCTGGCCACTCCAGGCAGGGGAAGGGAGGACAAGTCAGGAGATAGAAATTAATTATTCCCACTCATATTTCTATCTAACAAACCTAACAGATCAATGAAATTCTACTAGTAATTCTGGCTACCAGTCTGAAATCCTGTTGCTTATTGTAATAAGCCACATTGGAGTAGGCTCATTCAATCAGTAGGGATTTGATGAGTCAACTCTTCTGTACATATCTTTCACTGATTCAAATGGGTTTACTCTAGTTACAACTTAATGTAGTGTCAATTGCAACTGGAGTAGACCCATCAAATCAATGTAATTTACAGATGAGTTGACTCACCAAATGTCCACCAATTCAATGGACCTATTCTAATGCATACCTATTCTAATGGTCAACGCTTGCTGGAGTTTTGTTGTTATTATGGTCTTTGTGTCAGCAACATGTTCTTTAATACGAAGCTTCGACACAGAGTCTCTTGGACACATCCAAGATCAGAGCATTGGCATCAGCTCGATTTGATCCTCACTAGACGCTCCAGCCTTCCTAGTATTACGATCACACACAGTTATCAGGGTGCTGATTGCGATACTGATCACTCCCTGGTGTGTAGCAGAGTCAAACTGTGAATAAAGAGATTGTATCACATGAAAAAGGAAGGAAGACCATGCATTGACATCAGCAAGACTCGCGATCAGAGAAAAGTGGAGGAATTTGCCCAAGCACTTGAGGAAACTCTTCCAGGCCTGGCTGTTGCAAATGCACCTGAACGATGGGAATATTTCAAGAATGCTGTTTACAACACCGCCTTGTCCACATTTGGCAAGAAGACCAATAAGACAGCAGACTGGTTCGAAGCCCATTCGGAGGAGTTGATGCCAGCCATCGAGGAAAAGAGAAGAGCTCTAGCAGCATAAAAAGCCTGTCCTAGTGAGTACAACTTGCAGGTTCTTCAAGTTGCTCGTAGCTCAGTCCAACAGACTGCCAGGAGATGTTCTAATGATTATTAGCTTCAGCTCTGCTCTCACATACAGATAGCAGACACAGGTAACATCAAGGGAATGTATGACGGTATCAAGGAGGCTTTAGGTCCAATACAGAAGAAATCTGCTCCTTTGAAGTCTGCTACAGGCGTGATCATCCAGGACTGAGCACAGCAGATGGAACGCTGGGTGCAGCACTACTGTGAGCTATATTCTAGAGAGAATGTAGTAACCAAAGAGGCACTAAATAACATAGAGTGCCTGCCTGTCTTAGAAGAGTTGGACAGCGAACCAACTTTAGCAGAAATAAAAGCTGCCTTGGATTCCCTGGCCTCCGGCAAGGCACCTGGGAAGGATAACATCCCTGCTGAAGTGCTGAAGTGCTGTAAAGAGATAATCACCACCGAACTGTATGAAGTCTTTCGTCTTTGCTGGAGGGAAGGCGGAGTACCACAGGACATAAAGGATGCAAACATTGTCACATTGTACAAGAACAAAGGCGACAGGGGCGACTGCAATAACTACCGTGTCATCTCTCTTCTCAGTGTTGTAGGGAAGCTGCTTGCCCGTGTTGTGCTGAAGAGGCTCCAGGTGCTTGCAGACAGAGTCTATCCAGAATCACAGTATGGATTTCGAGCTAATAGATCCACCATTGACATGGTATTTTCCCTCAGACAGTTGCAGGAGAAATGTAGGGAACAATGACAGCCACTCTTTGTGGCCTTCATAGATCTTACAAAGGCCTTTGATTTGGTTAGCAGGGATGGCCTTTTTAAAATCCTTCCCAAGATTGGATGTCCACCTCGACTCCTTAACATCATCAGGTCCTTTCATGAGGAAATGAAGGGCACTGTAGTTTTTGATGGCTCAACATCAGATCCCTTTGACATTTGAAGTGGAGTAAAACAGGGCTGTGTCCTCGCGCCGACTCTGTTTGGGATCTTTTTTGCTGTCATGCTGAAGCACGCTTTTGAAACTGCAACAGAAGGTGTCTATCTCCAGACTAGATCAGATGGAAATTTCTTTAATCTTTCTAGATTGAGAGTGAAGACGAAAGTCCAGTTGAAATGCATGCAGGACTTCCTCTTCGCCGATGATGCAGCTGTTGTTGCCCACTCTGCTGAAGAGCTCCAACAGCTTATGAATCATTTTAGTAAGGCCTGCCAAGATTTTGGATTAACAATCAGCCTGAAGAAAACACAAGTCATGGGCCAGGGCGTGGACTCACCTCCCTCTATTACCATCTCTACACAAGAATTGGAGGTTGTTCATGATTTAATGTACCTTGGCTCAATTATCTCTGACACTCTCTCTCTAGATGTCGAGCTGGATAAACGCATTGGCAAAGCAGCTACGATGTTCTCTAGACTCACAAAGAGAGTATGGCTTAATAAGAAGCTGATGGCATATACGTACCAAGATCCAGGTCTATAGAGCCTGTGTCCTGAGTACACTCCTATACTGCAGTGAGTCCTGGACCCTTTGTGCACGGCAGGAGAGGAAGTTGAACACGTTCCATATGTGTTGTCTCTGACGCATTTTTGGTATCACCTGGCAGGACAAAGTTCCAAATAGAGTAGTCCTAGAACGAGCTGGAATTTTTAGAATGTATACATTACTGAAACAGCGACGTCTACGTTGGCTTGGGCATGTCGTGAGAATGGCTGACGGTTGGATTCCAAAAGATCTCCTGTATGGAGAATTAGTGCAGGGAAAGTGCCCCAGAGGGAGACCACAGCTGCGATACAAGGATATCTGCAAGCGGGATCTGAAGGCCTTAGGAATGGACCTCAACAGATGGGAAACCTTGACATCTGAGCATTCAGGCTGGAGGCAGGCGGTGCAGCATGGCCTCTCCCAATTCGACCCTTGTTCAGCAGGCCGAGGCAAAGAGGCAGTCCCGAAACCAGCAAAATCAGGGAGCTGGACAGGGGACAGATTGTGTTTGTCTTCAGTGTGGATGGGATTGTCACTCTCAAATTGGCCTTCTCAGCCACACTAGACGCTGTTCCAAGACCTCTATTCAGAGCACGTTACCATAGTCTCTCAAGACTGAAGGATGCCTACACCTATTCTAATGCAACTTACTACACTAAGCAAAGGATTTCAGCCACTGTTTCCACGACCACAGACAGCATGCTTGAATACTGCTGGGAAACAGTGGCCCTAGGAGGTTACTATGGTCACGTACTACTGATGGTTTTTTGTTTGCTATTTGTCAACAAGATATAGGACCATATAGGCCTTTATTCTAAATCAGCCAGGCATTTCTTATATTCTAAGAATAATGCTAGGAATGTTGTCTGAAATGTTTTTTTTAATATTTTTTAAAATGCTGGCCCAACTTTCCTACAACTTAGAACAGTTCCACCACATGAGGATGAAATTTGTACAAAGGTGGATGCATGTCACAATTTTTTTTAAAAAATTGCAATTAGATTAACTTGTCAAAGCATAAGAAAGTAACCATATTTTATCTTCTTTTGTATGAACAAAAATTTAAGGAGAAACACATTTGTACCAGCCAGTATCATTTCTGGTAAAGCATCTTATTTCATTCTTGTTTAGAACTGTGTCCTGTATAATTATAACAAAAAATATAGTGAAAAGATATTCCTTTACAGGTTTAATATAGTGTACTCTTTGTTTCTTTAAACCAGTTACATCATCAGACCTCAGACCAACCTTACTCCTGTGAGCATATAATGGTCAGAATCCTAAGATTTCTTTACACCAGTGTAGGTGCAATGGCATAAAAGCATAACTGTGAACTACTGCTAGTTAACAAGCTACTGCTAGCTTTCTTTTTATACATTGTCACATAACTGGCATGCAGTGAGGAATATAAATGGTGACTTATTACATTATGGCAATTTTCTGCTGTGATTTACACCACTGCACTTACACTGGTATAAATAAGATTCTGGCCAGTCTGTTTTTACTGAAACAAAGAGCACAAATTTAGATACCACCTCCTCTTTGGGGATATCTTACAAATCTGTGTTAAACTATTTAGAAGATTTAGCTGCAAATCTGTGATTAAATGTTTTCTAAAAGCTTTGACATATTCCAGTGGTAGTCTATTCATGTTGGACTTTGCCCCTTTTCATCATTGTTTATCATACTTCCTCAATTTTACTCACTGTTGACTTGAAACACCTACATTTTGTATGCAACTGGTGACATCACCTGAATTATAGTCTCTTATCAAGAAAACACCAGTTCATCATCAGGTCTGTGTCTATTAACCAGTAACTATATCCTATAATACTGGGAGGATATAATAGCAGTACAGCCTTCTTTTCCTTTCTTTTACAGTATAACATTGCCAACAATTTATTAGCTTTATTTCCACCTTCAGAGAATTTTTGGCAAAGCCCTGCCTTTCACAGCTTCAAGAGTCCAGCTGCTTTCTAAAAAGGTCTAATTAATTTAAGACTTTGTAATTAAATTGGTTCTCAAATAGTAACTTTAAAGCCTTTATCTTTGGTACCAGCTACTGCTTGTTCTTATTTTGATTTTTTTTTTTAAAAAATCAGAAAAGCCGATAACTGAATAATTTAAAAAAAAATCCTTGGACAAAAGCTTTACTGGCATTCCACACAATATACCCATCTACTTTAGAGATAGCACTACAAAAGAAAAATTTATAAGAGTTTCTGCATAAACCTTTCTACAAATTCACTGCTTTTTGAAAAAATACACATCTTAAGTACTTGATATAACAAGATTATAATGCTGATCAGTGTTATCATCCCCATCCCCACTTCCAGTTAAGATTCTGCACCAACTCTGCAAATTTAGTTCAAGTTCAACTGTACATTTTGACAAGTGAACAGCCTCCTGTAAAGCCATCAGATCCTTCCATCGTTTCTTATAGATCACACTGCTTGCACACATCATTTGCTTCTCTCTCTCCAAATGGCATTACTGGAATTTGTGCAGGTGAAAGGGGAGACAAGAGGTTGAACTCAGGGCCTTTCAAGCTTGCCTGCCCTAACAGACATGTTCATCAGCACCGATCTAATCTACTGGGAAGAGCTCCCTTCATTTATCTTCATTATTGCTCCCACCTGCCATGAGTTTAAGACTTAAGCCTTCACAAGCAAACAAGTCCCCCCCCTCCTTCTCTTCCCAGAGGATAATGCTCATTCAGTGGGCTGGAAAGGACCTCAGTGCTAGAGGTATTGAGGGGCAATGGCAGCTGATAAATATCTCTCTCCTGCTCCTTTCTCCTTGCAAGAGATTTGGGAACTTTCCTCTGTCAGGAATACCAGTGTTTAGGAGGCTTCCAGCCCAACCTGATACAAATGATTATGGAGGTGAGGGATTTCAATTTGCCTTGTCTCACAAAAGGCTTGGATTTGTCCTTTGCATTCTGCATATGTGTGTGTTCAATAAGGAACAGAGAGAGGGCATGTTCAAGGCACCAGCTTCTCTCGGAAGAAAAGTGGCAAGAAGGAAAACCTAATCATTCTCTTTCATTGCAATGATGTTTGTTTCACAACTTCAAGAACATTAGCACACTGGAGAGGGATCCATTTAAGGTTAACCACACAAAGATTTGCTACACTCCAAATAAAAAATTAAATGGATATTTTATAAATATTATGAGCAAGGCTGGTGTGAGTGACAGCAATACTGACATTTTCAAGAGAGTAGCTATCTGAATTTGATTCAGCACAAGAAACTAGAAAAGAACATTTTGTGACATTTTTAAGATTGTACCTTCACCTTTAAAACAGATTTATTTTAACATGAACTTTAATGGATTACAGTTCACTTCTTCAGATGCATAGAGTAATAATATTCAAACCTCAGGTTTATATGCATAATCTACATTGTTGTGGGAGTGGGCTCAGGAAGAAATGGAACATGGAAAACAGCAACTGTGTTTTAACATTAGTCACAATATTTTTAAGGACTGAATCAACATCGTAAGAATTAAACAACAACAAAAGTTATCCTCCCTCTCCTCCTGTATCACCCAGGATACACATTTTGTGAACATGGAACAACCTTGTAAAGCATCTCAGTATCTGCAGGCTTGGGGGTCCACAGGAAAGGGACAAGGAGTGCTTGAACCCCACAAAATCCTAAATGTATCTACTATTTTAAGGGATATAGACTGATGCACTGTATTGCAGTCATGATACGCACACAGATTATGTTAATATCACTATGTCGCTCCCTCCACCCTGGGAAAATTCCAGTGGACACTTCTGTCTTTACTCATTTTTTGCAGGGGTTGAATATGGTTAGCTACGTACAATTAACGCTTGTTACAAGGGAAGAAAAAATATATTACTCAACTCAAACATCAGATCTATCACTAAGAGAAAGCAATTTGCCAATCTACCATTGATGGTTGTTTTGTAGTTGTATCTTGCCACCTGAAGTGTACTTGGGTGAGAGTGGCCATTCCTCAAATCACCTGAAAAGTACTATTTAGCAAACACTTTAACTAATGTATATTTTAACAAACTAAAAAATTAGTAACCACTAAGCAGGGGAACAGTCACTGCTCTGTTACAAGTTGTGTGTTTTGTGTGCTGAAAGGTTCCAGGCTCAGCTTTCTTAAACTGAACTTTACGACCTCGTGGCTGATCAGATGTTTTGGACTACAACCCCCATCAGTCCCACCAGTATGGTAATTAGAAAGGAATTGTACAAACTGATATAATATCTGGTGGACACCAGATTGTCCAACCTGGTCCTTTAATCACCAGGAAAAGAGCATCTTGGGTACCCAGCTAAGGAGACACAGGTCTAAAGTGCTTCCTGGCAGCCAAATTAGATTCTCATGTACCTCTGGGTTTTCCCTAGCAGCATGAAGGAAATGAAATTTTCATGTAGAAAATAACATAGCAAGAGAGTTAAATTTGCTCTCTGCCTATTCGGCACTCCCTATAAAAATCACATGCCCCAAGTTTGTTTTCTTTCTTTTTCTAAGCAGAACAGATAGGAAATTGGGTTGCAGATCTCAACATTTTATCTCATTTGACTTTCAACATAGACAATACAAGGCTCCAGGGGCCAGCAAGGCAGGTTTGTATGTTCATAAACTAACTGCCAGGATATTTACTTAAACTTGTGAAAGGAGGAGTCAGAACAGACAAATTAGCTATCCCTTTTAGGACTCTCATTGGTAAATTTAATGACATTCAGGGTTTCTTTGCTTTCTTACATAATTTTTCTGCTGTGTTCATTTTTCCATGGGACGTGCATATTTCTCCTTTAAAAAGCAGATGTTTTCCATCTAGTGGAGCTTTTAAAAGGGGATGAGCTCGGTCAGGGATTCTGTGTTCCACTCCCAACCCCTTCCTAAGTGATGTGTATTAAGTGTCTAGAAAAATCTCCACAAAAGATCATGTTCTAATAATCTCGAAAGCCACCATGTCTGATATAGAGGGCCAGCAGTTTAATTGGCTTAAGAATGGCTCTCACAGAACAGAGATGGAACAGTTGGAGTGAATTACATGAGTTCCATCAGAAATGCAATGCACAGAGCACAGTCCAGCAATTACACATATGGATACAAGCTTTCTCAGAATGCGATGGGCGGAATCAACCAGCAGCAACTCTCCATGAAATAAAAGTGCTCTCTTCTTTGTAGACATATGCAGCTGTTTAAGACCCAGACCCTGACAGACAAATATTAGAAACAGAAACTTTCCTCATCGTTACTTACCTGCATATTGGGCAAAGATTTAGCTATTGATTAATCAATGCATACAGTATATTGGCATGAAAGGCACAAGAGTACAGCCTGCTAAAAATGTGATAAAACTTGCCATAAACTAGTAACCAAATTCAAGTTATAGTCATAGGCTGCTATTCATCAGTACACAATTGGTACAGCTAGAAATAGATACACTTTTTTTTTTGCATCCACAAAATCATCCAGCCACTTTGCTACAGCTCATGTTTTGTTAATACAGATACGGATGCATCTCCATTAGTGGCATCACCTGTCTGTACAGAAAAGTACTTAATATTCATAAATACTAGATCAAGAGAAATACCAGTAGATGGTGGTCCTAACAAAATTTTTGGTGTGCTCTACTGTACATCTGTTGGATATCAGTGCAAGAAAACTCAATAATTCTTAGACCAAATAATCATTAAGTACAACAATGACAAACTGTTGTTTGTTTTAAACAAAAGAGGTAGATTGGCATACTTAGCATACAAATCCAGTTATTTATAACAAATTCGTAGAAGAATCTGCAACATGAGAATATCAGCATAACACTCTCAGGAAGAATAACCAGACAAGAGTAACCACCAATAAAATATTGCAGTGCAGACTGTTTGCATTCAGAGACCCAGACAACCAACAAGATCTGCTTCATTCCATCTACAGTATTTCTCTTCTTCTCTCACCTTCTCTCCCTCCCAGGACTTGCCATTCTGTGATCACTGACCATGCTGTGCTTTTACTGGGCTTTTGGGAAGGAAGGGCACCATTTGTTCCTAAAGAAACTTCTTGGAGAGGAAACATTCCAAGTGTTCAGTACCTTCTATCTTGTTTTTCACTGGTACCGCTCTGACAATCCTTTTGGCAACCACCAATGTTGCCCTCAAATGTTAGCTTGGTGACATGTACATTCAAGAAAGCACCTCTAAGACAACAGGAAAGCAACCCTCCTAGAATTTTAAACATGTAGCCATTTTTTTTTCATAAGGTAAGAACGTAAGAGCCCTGCTAGATCAGGCCAAGGGCCCATCTAGTCCAGCTTCCTTTATCTCACAGTGACCCCACCAGATGCCTCTGGGAGCACACGAGACAACTAGGTACCTGTCTCCTGATACCCCTCCCCTGCATCTGGCATTTTGAGGTACCTTCCTTTTAAGCCTGGAGATTATACATCCCCATCATGGCTTGTAACCTGTGATGGACTTTTCCTCCACCAATCCCCTTTTAAAGGCATCTAGGCCAGATGCCATCACCACATCCTTTGGCAAAGAGTTCCACAGACTAACAACACTCTGAGTAAAGAAATATTTTCTTTTGTCTGTTCTGATCCTCCCAACACTCAATTTGAGTGGTTGTCCCCTGGTATTGCATGGGAGGGAAAAGAGCTTCCCTCTATCCACTTTATCTATCCCCTGCATAATTTTATACATCTCAGTCATGTCCCCCTCATGCGCCTTTTCTCTAGACTAAAGAGCCCCAAACGCTATAGCCTTTTCTCATAAGGAAGGTGCCCCAGCCCAGTCATCATTTTAGTCGCTCTCTTTTGCACCTTTTCCAATTCCACTATGTCTTTTTTGAGGTGCAGCAACCAGAACTGAACGCAATACTCCAGGTGCAGCCTTACCAGAGTAATGTGCAAAAGAAGCACAGTGAAAAGTACCACTAGAAGATACCTCGGCCTTTGAAATGTCTGCATACCATCTAACCACTTCCTAAAAGTGGTGCATGCTAATCTCCGTTCCCAAAGTGTAGCTTTGGACTTTTTATTTCAAATAAGAATTCCACATCACACATGCTAATAGCCACTAATTTTCTCCCTATGAAAGGTTAGATATGTGCAATGAAAAGTGACAGTGACAGCAGCTGGCTCCCCTCCCCCCACCGACAATTTATGGTGACATTTGAACTAATACTTGTCTAGCCTTTCATGACCCGTGTGGGAGAGGATTTTTTAGACACAGCCTTCAAGTGCATTATTACTGCACAAGAGACAGGCCAGGCTAGGCTGGCTAGCAGCAGCCGGAGGCAGTGAATGGTGGGTGGGAGGGGGGGGGGAGAAGGGAGGGGGGAATTGTTGCCTTAGACTCTTGGCTGGTGATTCAAGGCAACGGAATGTGACAGTCACCCAAGCAGTTGTGTAACCAACAAGAGCCTGCAGCAAGACCAAGGAAAAACAAGAGCGTTGGACAGATTTTTTTTTTAAAGGGCATCAGACCTGCATCAGTACTTAGTATGTTGATTGACAGAAGGCCCAGGCCTGCAAGAACTGTGAACTCGTGTAGTCAACATATGGTACTCATTTTATTTATTTTCCTCAAGAAAAGCAACTGTGTTAGTCTGTTGTGGCAAGAACATCATAGAGCGCTGTGGCACCTTTAAGGCTAAGAAGTTTTATTTGGCATGACTTTTCATGGACTTAACCCAGTTAGATGAGTGGATCACAACATTTAGGTTACAGACTTCCATGCACACCATTACACATGGAATTGTGTAACTGACCTTATGATTGCCTGGATGTTTATGTTAACCAGCCCTTTGAAAGTTTATGACCAGGGTTAACAAAACAATTGTAATTTTCTGTCTCTCATTTCATTCTGTCCTATTCTCATATTTCAGAACCAGTGTACAGTACATATCAGTCTGTGGCTTCAACGTTGTGCTCAAATGCAACTGAAGAAGTGGGCGATGCCCACAAAAGCACATTTTATTAAAGGCCTTTGAAAGAAAGTACCACTCATTCCTTTTTCACTGAAGACAGATAGCACAAGTAACCACGGTGAAGAGCATCCAACCAGAATGTATGTGTAGGAAAGACAAGATCTGAAGATTTTATAAAACTAGATTTATCACTAAAGTACTTAATGCTTTAATGTCCCAAGGCCTTCTTTGGGGGTTGCAAATAGATACCACAGAAGTACATTTGTGGAAACATAAAAGCAAGGTTCAAATTCATTAATTCAACTACTTGTACAGGAAATGAAAGGCAGTTTAAAAATTGAATCATTACAATGCTTGTACACTACAATATATGGCCTATATATATTTACCTAAAGAGAAGTCTGTAGAAAAATCTGTTGGAAAAGTTTCCAGTGCAATTTAATGGTGATTAAAATAAGTGAATGAAAGGCTATGAATTTTATTCTACCAGGGATGTGCGCACCTGGAACGTGCTAATTAGACTCAAGGACTCATATTTGGATTTAAGTGGGCCAAAAAACAAGAAGGCTCTTAATCTTACTCTTTGAGGAATGGAACTCTTATTCTTCACTGGACTTTTTATACACTGTGTAAGTATTTGAACAACTCAGTTTTTGATTTATATAATGTACTTATGTCTTTTATATATGTCTGCACCTCCTGAAAAAGGCCTTTAAGACATAACTGGTGATACTGTGTTTGACATTTTAGCAATAAACATCAACTTGCAGCATCTGGAGATGTATTTCTCCTACATAAGCAAGCAGGAATTACCAATGACGCAGGCTGGAGTTGTCAAATGCACAAGAATTCTTCACCCCGTACATGAACATGAATGGCCTCTGTAGGAGAACATTTGCAGCTTCGTAAATAACTGCAACAAACTTATGGCTTATAGTCATTTGGGTACTAACTGCATGGGGCCTGTGGGCTTTGCTGGGAGCCAATTCATCCTAAAAATTTGGGGAAAGCCTGCATTTCCTACCAAACTTTTTTTCCCCTTTTGTTTTCAAGAAAAGCAGCAGCATAGCAATTCATATTATGGCTGGCAAGCTTCATGCAAATGTAGAGAATGGTAGTAGAGGATTAAGAAGAGCTAGACAAGGAATGAGTTTTATTTTAATCCAGTACACTTGCAATTTTAATGGAGGAGGACTATGCTATGTGTTTCTCCCCTGAACCAGCACCTGTAGCTCCACCATCACAGTACTGGTAGTGGTGGTGGGGATTCCTTCCTTCCCTTCCTCTACCATGGAAAATTGTGGATCCCATCCTGCATGTTGTGCTATTATACAGACTATCGAGTCCGACGTGGGGGTGGAGAAGTATATGACAGAGATCTGCTAAGTACAATGGAAAATTCTATTCCCCCCCAAAAAGAACAGTGAAAGCAAAACTATTCACCCCTTTTATAGATCTCTCCAATGCTCCCAGACTTACTTAAAGGATGGTGGCAGTGGAGGCTGGGGCAGTTGCCAGCGGCAATCCTCTGCTACTATAAAAACACCTTCCCAGGGGTCTGCCTGGCAAAGTGTGACCTTTTTTCTGTGCTCAGCTGCTTTCAGCCAATCAAAAGGTCCATGGGCCAGGAGCTCCCTAATGGAAGAGGTTTTCACTCCAGTCATTCTGGGAAGGATATAGAGCAGTGGTTCCCCACTTTGGGTAACTCAGGTATTCTTGGAGTACAACTCCCAGAAATCCCAGCCAGGACAGCTGATGTGTGTGTGTGTGTTTTAAAAATATGTTTATTTTAATTTCCAAACAATAAAAAAAAATCAACAAAAACCCTTAAAAATCAATTTAAACCCAAACAAAACCACAATTATCACCTTTGTGCAAGCTCCCCACCCTTGGGACTAGTTAACATTTATATTTTTAATTATATTTCATACTGCCCCATTTCTCTGCAAAAATACATTGATTCTCCTCCAGGCGTATACCCTTTTGTATTTCTGAAACATGTATACCAAAAATAAATTCCATGCATCCTTAAAATAATTACATTTCAACATTCCTTTTCTAACCTTAATTTGTTGTTGTTTAGTCGTTAAGTCGTGTCCGACTCTTCGTGACCCCATGGAGCAGAGCACACCAAGCCCTCCTGTCTTCCACTGCCTCCCGGAGTTGGGTCAAATTTATGTTGGTAGCTTCGATGACACTATCCAACCATCTCGTCCTCTGTCGTCCCCTTCTCCTCTTGCCTTCACACTTTCCCAACATTAGGGTCTTTTCCAGGGAGTCTTCTCTTCTCATGAGATGGCCAAAGGATTGGAGCCTCAGCTTCAGGATCTGTCCTTCCAGTGAGCACTCAGGGTTGATTTCCTTCAAAATGGATAGGTTTGTTCTCCTTGCAGTCCAGGGGACTCTCAAGAGTCTCCTCCAGCACCACAGTTCAAAAGCATCAATTCTTCGGCGGTCAGCCTTCTTTATGGTCCAGCTCTCACTAACCTTAATACCACAAGTTAATTTATCATGAATAGTCATATTCCACATTTCTTTATATCATTCTTCCATATTAAATCAATTATTATTTTTCCAATTCTGAGCAAATATCACACTTGCCACAGTAACCATAATAATAATTAGTTCCTTTTCCTCTTTCTTTAATTGACCATTATTAATCATATTCAACAAAGCAACCATTGGAGACATTTGTACATCAATGCCTGTTATTTCTGCAATCTCCTTAAAAACCCCTGACCATTCCTTCTTTCTTATTTCACAAATCCACCACATATGTAAATAGGTGCCCTTTTCTTTTCTATATCTCCAGCACAAGGATGGTACATTGTTATTTAACATATTCAATTTCACCGGTGTTAGATACCATCTCTATATAACTTTATAACAATTTTCTTTTACCCTTAGAGACATATTTTTCATTATTCTTTTATTCCAAATTTTATTCCTGTTTTCCTCTTTGATTTCCTCAGTCAAATCTCCTTGCCAAATTACTTTTAAACCTATTGTTTTATATTCTGCCTGTATTAACATCCTATATATTACTCTTTCTATTTTTGGTAGTTCGTGCTTCCTCTCTTTGTTCAATAATCTCTTCTACCCTCTCTTTCCTTTATTTTCTATTTTTTTGTCCAGTTGTCTAACTGAAAAATATTTAACCATGAAATCCCCCCTTCTGCCAGTAAAACTCTTATTTGCTCCCTGCTGTTCATCTATTTAGCCAATCCTTTATTCTAATAATTCCCTTATCAATTAACACCTTCTTTCACTTCCTTTTAAGATTTTCTGGGAAGTTCTTTAATTCAAGCACCTGAGGAGAAATCAATGAACACAATACTCCTCTATAGCATTTCCAACTTTCTAACATGCTACTCAAGAAGGGATTATCAATATTTTTAATCACTTCCCTAATATTTTCTCTAAAAATACATATTCTCCATAGTTTCCTCTCTTTTATAAACTTTATAATCCCTCTGAATTACTTTTTTATTATTTGTTATAAAATCTGGAATGTGTCTCAGCTGATTTGCAATATAACAATAGTTTAACATTGGGTATACCTAACCCTCCTTCTTTTTGTGGTATATACTA
This sequence comes from Intellagama lesueurii, assembly GCA_037013535.1. NCBI lineage: Eukaryota > Metazoa > Chordata > Lepidosauria > Squamata > Agamidae > Intellagama > Intellagama lesueurii. The sequence goes on from JBAJHW010000004.1 coordinate 200,874,880, forward strand.
TAACTTTTTATTAATTTTTGCTCTCTTATTTCCATTACAATATGTATTAATCATTATCTGCCACTCTCTTAACTGCTTTTCAGGAGGTTTTATAGGTAACATCCAAAATAAAAAGTTTATTTTAGGAACAATTTTCATTTTATATAACACGATTCTTCTAAACCAAGAAATGCTTAATTTTTGAAACTCCTTTATCTGCTTTCTCACTTTATCAACATTCAATTTAATAATATCTTATACATTTCAAGTAATATTTATCCCTAAATATTTAATCATATTTCTCAACTTACCCTTAAAACTAACTTTCATCTTTACCTTCTCATTGGCATAATTTAACAATATACATTCTGGTTTATCCCAATTCACCTTTAATCCAGTTATTGCTTCAAATATCTTTAAATGTTCCTTAGTCCTTTCTATTGAATCTACTGGAGTCTCAATTATTAATAATGTATCATCTGCAAATACATTCATTTTATTTTTTCTCTATATCCTATTCCTTTTTTATCTTTATCCTGTCCAATTACATGAGCTAACATTTCCATTATCAATACAAATAACACTGGAGATAAGGGGCATCCTTGCCTTGTTCCTCATCCTAGAGATATTGCTTCTGTTATACCATCATTAACTAGAACCTTTGCTGTGTTCTCTGGATACAATTGTTGTATTTTATGTCTAAAACGAGTACCAAAGGAGTAGCTGGTGTGAAGGCTACTGTGAACTGCAGTCCAAGAACATCTGGGTTTACCCAAGGCTGAAAACAACTCATCTGGATTTCACACTGCCTGGCCAACCAGTAAGGGCTGGAATGTCACTCACCCACCCACCCTGATTTTATTGCTATGTATAAAGTTGGAATTTAAACATTGTCAATATACTTCTTTTTGTTGGCACAGCTTTATTGGGGTGGGTTTGAGGCATGAGTGTGGACGTAGGCTGGAGGGAAGGTTACACAGGCTGTGGCCCTACCCAGTTTTCCTTTATGTAGCAGCAGAGAGATCATGTACACCCCCAGCTTGGGGGCTGTTACTCTCCCCCATCCAAGTGACAGGTAAGGCCACACAGTGGCATACACCCAAGTGCTTAGCCCAGGTTGCTATCATCATATGTGATCATAGTCTTGCAGACAAGTCAGGTTATGTGGGATCAGTTCTAGTGCCACAACTGTGGCAACTACAACCAGCAAAGCTGTCTGTCTACTTAATTTCTATTCTGGCTTTTTCCCCCAGTGGGGATCCACAGCAGGTCACACAAAACATTTTAAAAATCACAAATAACTAAAAACATTAACCAAAAATTTAAAACTATAATATGCAAAAAAATTTAAAATACTATTTAAAAACTGTAATGTCTGAAAAGCCCACCAAACTTCCCCATCTCAATTGTCCACTGACTCCCCTAAAAGTCCCTCTAAAGAGTCAGATCTTCAACAGCAAGAAGAAATGAGGGAAGTGTCAGCCAGAGCTCCCAAAGACAGGACTTTTACAATCTGGGAGCAGCCACAGGAAAAGTATGTTCCAGCTATGTGGTGTCTCACATTGTGACTCTGGAGGTCCTGCTCTGTGGGGGCCACAGAGCTCAATCAGCAAGCAAATGAGCATTAAGGTAGCAAATTCAGTTCAATACTAGAAAATGGGGGATAAATAATTTAACAGAAAGGGCTCTGTGCTCATAACAGACTAGGGAAGAAATTTTGATATGGAGAATATTAGGAAAGAAAACCACCCATATCACAATGTTTTCATCCAAACCAAATGTGAGACTCAAATTTGAACAGTTGTACAATTCTGATCACTGTATTTCTGAAAGAATTTTGCACAATTTTGAAAACTTGCAGGAAAAGGCAAACCAAAATCATGAGGTGAGGGCATTCTAGAATAAGAAAAGGTTGAAACATGAGGGGAGAAGTTAGGTTTTTAAAAATTACAAGTAATGGGAAAATAAGAGAGGTGTGTACAAAGTTTACATGTAGTGTGGAAAAAATAGATAAGGATAATGGCAAAAAATTCTTGCTATGAGACAATAAAGCTTGATGGTGGGAGCTATTAGTGATCACTAATCATGATGGCTTTATATTTTCTTCACTACAAAAGGCAGTATGTCTCTCACCTGTTTCAATACAATTCTATTGTGCCAATATGCTTCCACATGTAAGTTGCTCAGAAACACAAGTGGGAAGGGTGCTATTGCATTTTTGCCCTGATAGAAGGCTTTGAACAGTGGTTCTGGTTTGACCACTGCAGGAAAAAAACATGCTAGATGGGATAGGTCTTTGGTTTGATGAAGTCATGGTTCTTCTTATATTATTATGATATAGACCAGGTATGAGTTTTGCCAAATTTAGTCCGATTGCGGATAATAGCTGGCTACATAACACAGTTTGGGGAGGCCAAACAAGCTCATGCTACCAGTATAATCTCAGACCTTTACAACAGCAGCGGGGAATGTTTGATTCTCCAGTCCAGATGTTTTCAGGCAATAGTGATTAGTCCCCACTTTCAATGTAAAGAAAGATAAAAGTTGCTGTCCAGCAACACTTGAGGGCTTACACGTCCCACATTGCTGATTTAGATCAAGAGTGCCATCTAGAGTGTCTTGGATCTTATGCCCCTGGTGATGTAACATTAATTTAGAATTCTTAAGAATCATCTTCTAAATAAATGTTGTATTGGCTATCTAAAATATTTGTATCAGAGATAGAGCTCCAATCACTGTTGGTTCAAACAGTATCTGTGTCTAGAGAGGTCGATTTAAGAAGTCTAAAGAGGTCAGATTCCTAGAACTGGGATACTCATGCTACATCTCCAACTCTATCAGTCTGGCACTATCCCTACTGGGAGTCCAAAACTACTCTGAAATCCAAGATTTTCCTCAAGCAGGTAAAACTTAACTACCGTATTTTCCCATGTATAAGACGCCCCCATGTATAAGACCCCCCCCCCACTTTTCTAACCCAGAATTTCTTTCTTTGCAAGAAAGTGGAGGGGGAAAGCAGGGATCAAAGCGCTTTGTTCCCTTCCCCCTCCTTCTGTGTATAAGATGACCCTCAATTTTTAATCTAAAGATTTTAGACAAAAGTATTGTCTTATACACGGAAAAATACGGTAACCTGGTTAGACATACATAGTTGATTTTTTAAATCAGCAAAACCATGTTAAAATTTCTCTTTTCCTCCTTTCCTAAAACAACATTCTTTAGTCATTAATTTTTGGCCTCATTTGTTTTTCAAAGGCATCTTGCTGGAACTTCTTATTTAAGTCTTCTCCATGTGTTTAGACTTGCATGGTGGCTATATTACTTCATTGCATTCTAAGAAGAATTCAGAACTTTATGTAAGATTAGCTATTTTCTGGGCATTGAGAAAATAAATCCAAAATGTTGTACTTCCTTCTTGATTCTTAGATGATCTGAAGGAATATGTTCTTGGCAGTAGGGTGTAGAAACTCTTAAAGTAGCTGGAATCCTTGGAGCAATCAGGGTTTGGTAGTATCCAATCAGGATTCTTTCTGGGAAAATGAAACATGAGTCTGACTGTAGGAAAAGAATCTCCCCTTCCCCAGTCTCCACATCCATCATGCTTTTAAATTGTTGTTATGTCCTGTCAAGTCGGAACTGACTTATAGCGACCCTAATAGGGTTTTCAAGATGTGAGATATTTAAGGAGTGGCTTTACCAGTTCCACACCTCCAGTGAGACTTCTGAAGACTTGATCACATGGTGGCATTGATGCAAGTCCCAACACAAAGTGAAATCTTCTACACATAAGGCGCAGAAGCCTCAGACTCACTCTGCACTTTCCCCATATGTGGAACCTACAACACAGGAACAGTTGCATTACTATTATTCTTACTTTCCGTCTGTTAAGAGTATGCGTCAAGCAATTTGCAGCTTTTAAAAAGGTCTTCTTTTAGTGCATACGTTCCACACTAGAGCTATGGGCAAACAGTTATTTCTTTTTGCTCCCACAACATACCACTGAATCACAGAACACAGATTCCTTTTTTCCATTCAAATGATAATCATTTTCATTTACAGTCACAAGAACTCATACAAATATCTCATCACTGGAGGGCACTATTTCAATCCGAGTTCTTCAGACTACCACTATTGAAGGCCCACTATCCTCTTCCTGAGAGTGGAGCCTCCTCATCCAGCTTGAATTCCACCATTGCTTCTCTAGTAAAGACTAATGTTTGGGCTAAGCATGTACGGAAGTAGCAGAGACAAATAAGTTCAGTTGCCGCTACAGAATTACAGCACTGGAGAACAATTTGCTGCATTCCTTCAAAGGCCTGTATGAACCCAATCTCCTAAATAAGTACCAGACACCAAGTGCTCCGTAAGCAAACAGGGCCCCCGAAGTGCATAAATGAAATAAGTAAAAAGCTTCACATTACATATAAACCAGCCGTTTGCACCTTGTTATTAATGGTCTTGACTGTGACCTCTGAACTCAGTTTTGCTTGGAGTCACGAATCCACAAGCCTTGGCACCTTTGCAATAATTCCTAAATGCAGGAGAAGAATAAATAAAACTGTCCAACTTTAGATTAGATCCAATAAAACAGAATTTAGTCTGAAGAAAAAACGGCATCATGAAGCGCTTTTGTGGAAGAACTCCAGCTAGAGATGACTTACTGCCTCAAAAACATTAAGAATACAATCTACCTGGCCCAGATTCTTTAGTAATGTATTTAGAGAGAGAGGACATTCTTGCTATTAACTAAAGGGACCACTGTGCAGCATTGGATTAAAAACAAAACAAAACACAAATTTTGTGGATAAGAGTAACCAGCAGAGTAATAACAGGACCTCTGTTTTACTTTATTCCAGTGTGAGTACTGCTGGGGCTTCTGTAGTACAAGTTCTCCTCATATTATTTGAGCAGCCCAGTTATACAGGAGAAGTATTCATGAGCACCATCCAGATATTTTGTGTTGTGGGGTCTCAGTAGAAGGGTGTTGAGCATACTTAAATGACAAGTAGATGAAGCAAAATGCTTGTAAATATATCAAACTATTATTAAAAATATGTCCTCCATGTGGTCTACTTAGGAAGTTAATTAGGGGAGCTTGGCAAGGTCAATAGCCAGTCCATCTCTACTCTCAGAGGAAAGGCCAGATGAATGTTTGGGATAGATGGGCTTCCATCTGCTCTGCCCATAGCTATGAACATGTCAGGTCTGCATTGTTTTGAAAATCACTAAGAGTTCAGTGGCTCTCATATATGTGGCCTTAGAGAACATCACTCTCCAAAATCATCCAGCATTCTGACACTTGACCAAGGATTTGCTAATGCTAGAATAGTAGCTTTGGACTGTGCCTGTACCTTTTTTAATTTTGTTGGATTGTTCTTCAATCTTTGATATCTTTGACCATGATTTTGCCAGAAAATTGGCAGGCATCTGTAACATCATACAGAAAATGACTCTACTCCCTTTGAGCCAGCTATGGAGAATTCACAGCATGGCAATATGCACTGCCTACTACCTTCACCCCTGTCCTTCATATCAATGTGTCAATCAGATCCTCAGTATCAGTACTTAGCAAAGGACCTCACCAAGCTGAAGAGTCTGATTGAAAACAAGGTTGCTAATGACAATGGGCTGGGTATTTGTCCTGCTTTGGGCAATGGACAATGCCAGATACTGCCCCTCTGCCTCAGGAATTGTCATCTTTACCTGTAAATAAGCAAAGATAAACTATAGAATTAAAGTGTTGTACAGGGAAAAGGAGAGTTGAATAATCAGCGCACACACTTTCTCCAGTGGATGCTTTGGGGGTATCTCAACAATCCCTCATGTCCAGTAATCCTAGTTCCAGCATGGGGAGAAGGTGACTTCAACAAAGTTACTTACTGAGACAAGCACAACTGTCTTTCAGATTGACCAACAAAGCATAATCAATGATTTCATGATCTTAAAACAGGGGAAGAGATGATCTCAGTAGGGCTCAAGGCCATTTGTTAGATTTTCAGGCAGCCTGAGGGCCACACTCCCTACAAGATAGAGCTAAAATGATAATCTGCATATTTAATCTTAAATCTTTTAGCAGGGGCTGTGTACTATAAAAACATAACTAGATTTTTGTTAACTGAAAAATAGACTTAACAAAAATAAATAAATAAATTGAAAAACCGCCCATCATACACTGTTCTTTCCTATCTTCCAGACACAATTTCAGGTGCTATTTTAAGCTATAAACCCTAAAGGTCTTAACCCTGCATACTTACAGACTGTACGTTCCCTCTTATCTTTTCTTGCTACCCTCAAGAGACAACAGAAGTCCCCTTTTGTTTTCACAATTAGTCGGACAACCTGCAACCCTAGAGCTAATTTCAAAAGCATTTTGCAAGCAAATCAGTTCAGTCCTCTGGCAAAAGTAATCTTGCCCCTCTGCAGACAGGCTGTCGGGTGATTTAAGTGGAGTAGAGAAATGTCGGAAAGTGAGAAGATCAGGGTGTCAAAAGAAACAAGCATGCACAAAAGGGGTGTCAGGACGGAGGGTCTGAACCAACAATGTGGAGTCCAACAATTGCTTTTGATGAAATGCAGCCCTTGTTCGAAAAAGGTTCCTAAGTTCTACTTTGCAGCAGCTGAACCTGAACATCAAGGTCACATGGAGATGCATACTTGGAAGCTGCCCCTCACAGCTGAGGGAAGACCCTTCTCTTAGACTTTAGTGAACAGGATTGACTGGCCTGTAAGGGTGTGCATCTGTGTCACATTTTTGTCCCAGTATACATCACTGGCTGCACCAGATCTGAAAAATGTCCAAAATATTGCAGGAAAAGAAACTGAAGCAAAAGATGGTCATTTCCATTTTTTATTTATTTATTTTGTCTCAGGTTTTTTTTGGGGAGGGGGGAAGATTTTGAGATCTTCCAGGCTCCCTTCAGGAAAAAAACCAACTCTGCTGCTCTTGGAAACCTGTGGAAAATGTTGCTAACTTTCCCTAGGGTTGTAATATGTTAGTATAACAAGGCACTGTTCCAATACTCATACAGTATCACCTGGAAAGAAAGGTGTGGGTTTGTGCAAGCAGTATCTACCATTTGAAAAATAATAACACCAAGATACCTCATCAGATTGTGGCACTACCTGGTAATGTTAGGGAAAAACTTAAGGATAAAAAAAAAAGAACTGAACAATTAAAAATTTAAAAAACCTCCATAGTGGAGCAGATTCTGCTCTCAGCAGTGAGCACTTTAGTGTGAACTCAAAACATGTGGTTCTTTTTCCTCCCAACCGGCTGTCGGGAGTATTACTAAAGCAATGTGAAAACAGTGTAAGGCACTGAAATCCTGAGAAGATGGCAGGCTGTAATCTCATGCATGGTTAGCTGCAAATTGGTCACACTGACCTCATTAAGGTCCACTTCCAATTAAGAATGCGTAAAATTACACTATTAGAGCCAAAACTATGTCAAGGCATAGAGGGTTGCATGTATTCTGTAAGGAATAGTAGAGTTGTGGAACAGTTATCAGTAAGGTTTACAGTCAGTTACAGTAACCTCTGGCCTGTTAAACACAGTGTTCAGTTGGGTGTCCACTTCCATGTGCACAACAACTGCTATGACACAGGATAACTTGGTTAAGTAGCAGTGCTATGGTATAGAAAAGACACTGAATAGACTGCTGCTTTCAATATAGCAAAAACATTTTACCAGGCAATAGAATAAAATAAAAAATTGCACAGACACACACCTATGGGAGCCACAGAGGCTAAGAATTGCTGACAGCATTAGACTCTGTAGAATGAATGCTACCAGCTCTTCATACTCCACAAGCCCATCCCACTTTACAACACTCATGTCAAAGAGGAGACAGTGAGAAAAACCAGCTCTAGGGAGTGATACATGGGAGGCTGTGCTTCATTTATAACCCCACACATATGCTGGAAAAGGTTCAACTTTAAAAAGCATTATATCGCTTACCTTATGGGCCTCCGTGGATGGTGAAGTAAAATTGCATGAGCACAACATGTCTATTAATCATCACAGTGATACCAGCGTGAGAAACAGTCCCTGTGGCTTACATTCATTCGGAAGAAAGCTTTGAGAGCTACCTCCTGGTAGCTACATAGTTCCAGCAATGTGTATCTCTCCCTTTCCTGTGTTGTCATAAATGAAAGTCAAATTTCAGTACAGATGGGATGGTAGGTGATAATGTTGCCATGTGAATTAAAATAGAACTCCATCTAAAATGGAGAAGACAGTGGAATGCAACCAGGAATGGGCTTGTGGGTACTGAGCTGCTTTCAGTAGTTTGTTATTAATTTATGGAATATGGAGAAACCAAAAAATGAAGCAGAATTTTTAAGTCAACAGAAACAAATAGGAGAAAAAATTATCTAGAAATCACATGAGAACTAGCACAACCTCATGCTTCTGGATTGAAAGATCAAGAATGATCTTTCATGGAGATAGATTTATTGAAATACTGTTCAGACTAGATGGACCATGTTTTGGAAATGTTTCTAACTGCAGATTAAGAAATGCATTCAATGCTATGCTGCTATCCTTCATGATCTTACATCTCAGGCCTTCCACCACTTAACTGAAAGTCACAAGGACAGGAAGGATCAAAACCGAGCTGCCTAAATGATGCTAGAAGGTCAGAGGCCAATTCACAGAGATTCCCATCCCATGTCAGTCTCCATAAAGGGCTACTAAGAAGTTACACACCAGAAACAGTTGCAAGTGAAGCTGACCAAGTCAATTTATTAAACTCTGATGAACGGTAAATTTGAATGGTAAATTTGGGGAAAACACATCATCTAATTTAATCCTTAGATGTGGGAGGAGCTGGACAAACTGTAGCCATGTGCTTGTTAATAATAGAAGAATGCTTTAAGCAATAGGTAAGCAGTCACAAGAGTTCAGTGATCATGTCCAAAGTGTGATGATTTGCATCTTTGTCCTGTCTTTAAGGGTGCCATAACATCATAGGGCATTAAAATCCATCTACTCCCCCTGTAATTCTGCTAATCTAACAGGAGATACAGGACTGTGGTGACCACATCAGGAAGATCACATAATTAAGAGTGTTTCAGAATACTGCAAGATACTTGCAATGAGTTCCCCTCCTTGAGGGCACCCACCTCCTCTTCACTGCTGTCATTGCTGTCCATTTGCTTACCATCTAACTTTAGGCCTATGTCCACAGGCAGGCACAGAGGGAGAGGATAAGCTAAGCAAAACCTGTTGCTGTTCTTCTATGCATCTTTAACTGATTATGAACTCGGACACATGAAGAAATAGTGTGGAGCAACAGAAGAGCTGCAAAGACTCCAAATGTTGGTAGTGGGCCCCAACAGATGCTCTGTGATACTAGCCTCAGATATTACATTATTGGTTAACAAACATTCAACTGTATCTGTAGTTCAGGAGGACATTTCGAAACACACAGTCTACCAGATTTATTACTTTCTGGAAGCTCTGAAAGAGAAAGCAGTAGCCTCAAGTTGTACAGCTAACGTTCAAGTGAGCACAACTCCTCACCCACCCAGGACACACAGTGAGCTGTGTGTTAAATCTATACAGATTCTAAGGCCTAAGAAGGGAGACAGCAACTTTCAAGCACCAGTAAAAGGATGTAAAACAAAACTAAGCCACAGAGTTTGTCGTTCTTCACTCCCTTGGTTGCAAGGGCTTTTGTGCCAGTGAGGGAACTGAATGTAAAGTTCCTGAGAACATTAGCCCAAGTACTAAAGCTCCATTCAAATTTGGGACAGCTGATGCCAGAGACCAGCAGGCATAAGGCGTTCAATCTTCTCCATCGTGAAACTCAAGGGTGACAAAAGAGTTCCAAAAAACTGAAAGAAAAGAAAAAGACATAATCAATCTGGATGCTAAAAGCAACAAGGAACCATTCATAAGTAATATCACCAAGTATATTTGAGTGTCTGTTTAAAAGCCTGAAAACATTTATCCACATGTATTATTGATACAACTTACATTCAATGTGAAATGATTTAAAAATCCAACTGGCAAAATGATTCTGACCCTAATTGGTAAAGCAAAATGTAGAAACTACTTCTTTCAAAAATACATCAGAAGGCATTTTCAATATTCTTATTTGATCATATAAAAGCAATAATATAAACAATTTTGACATATCAAGAATGCTAATTTTTAAACTGCCTTCCCCTTTGTTGTTGTTAAATGCTGTCAAGTCACCCTCTGTCATATAGCGACCCTATAAATCAGTAATGTCCAAAATGTCCTGTACTCAGCAGCACTGCTTAGCTCTTGGAAACTCACGGGTGTAGATTCCTTTAAGTAGTCAACCCATCTCATATTTGGTCTTCCTCTTTTCTTGCTGATTTCAACTTTTCCTATCATTATTATCTTTTTCCAAAGAATCTTGACTTCTCATGGTGTGCCAAAAGTATGACAGCCTCAGTTTAGTCATTTTTCCTTCCAGAGATAGCTCAAGCTCAATTGACTATAGGACCCACTTGTTTGTCTTTCTGAAAGAGCAGGATATCTGCAAAGCTCTCCCTCAACATCATATTTCAAATGAATCAATTTTTTTCCTATCAGCTTTCTTTACTGTTTAGCTTTCATGCCCGTACATTGTGATAGGGAATATAACAGTGTGGATGGTCTTGGCCTTGGTCTTTATACCTTTTATGATATTTTCTAATTCCTTCATAGTTACCTTTGCAGGCCTTTCTTGGCTGCAGTCTCCATTTCAATTGCACTCTATTCTTGGGGATCAGAATGTACAGTCAACCCTCGACTTACGAACTTAATCCGTTCCGGAAGGATGTTCGTAAGTTGAAAAGTTTGTAAGTCGAATCCAAATTTCCCATAGGAATGCATTGAAAATTAATTAATGCGTTCCTATGGGGAAAAAAAGGTCAGAAACTTTAAAAAAATTAAAAGAAAGTCACTTACCAGGTACTGTAGACCTGAGCCCGGCTCCTCACAGTGCCTTGGTAGCCCCCCAACAGCCGAAAAAGAGCACCAAACAGCTAAAAGCCGGCACCCAGCAGGCAGCCATTTTGTGCTCTTCTCCGCTCCTTCCCCCTCCCTCTCCCCGCCTAACAGCTGATCGGCGCTGGTCTGAAAGGCTTCCCAGGCAGCTTTTAAAGCAAAACTAGCAGCTTTTAAAGCAAGCATGCACGTTTCTACAAAAGCAGGTTTCAACTCAAACGGAGCACCTTTTCACCCAAGTACGGTTTAACCCAAAACAAGCACCTTTTAAACTACTGTAAATTTTACATTTTAAAATGACAATACCAGGCAGTCCCAGGCAGTCCCAGGTCCCTCTCCCAGCTCTCTAACCGCTTGGACGAGCGAGGAAGCAGACAAGCAGCCTCTTCGCTAACTGAAAGTTTGAATTTCCCGCTTTCCCTGCCTTCCCCGCACTTTTTTTTTCCGTTCATAACTCGAGGGAAGTTCGCAAGTCGAGGGAATATTTCCCTATCAGAGCGGTTCGTAAGTCGAAATGTTCGTAAATAGGGCCGTTCGTAAGTCGAGGGTTGACTGTATACTGAATGTTGCCAGTCGATGGGCCCTTGTTTTGCTTTTGTATTTGTTGGCATATTTTTGTTAGGATTTTGACAGATTCAGTCTCTGTGGATTGGAAATAGTTTCATCAGTATCCCATCTAACTGGTGATTTCTTTCTAGTGCTTTCAGAGCAGCTTTCACTACAATTTCAGATTCTTAATCATAGGACTCTTCCTCAAAGGAGTCTGTCATCTTTTTATTTCTTCTGTATATGTCTTCAGTATACGGTTTCTACATTTTCTTTATTTTCTCCTGGTCAGATAGGGTGCTTCTCTGTTGGTCTTTCAGCATTCCTAATCTAGGCTTAAATTTCCCTTAGATCTGCTGGAAAAGATCTCTTGTTTTTCCCCTTTTATTTTTCTTCTCTATTTCTTTGCACTGGTTACTGAATAGTTCACTTTGTCTCTAGGTGACAGCCACTCAAAAACTGTATTCAGGATTCTGACCCTTTTTCTGTCACTTTTTACTTTTGTATCTTGTCTCTCCTTTACAAATTTAAGTCTTTTTTTTTTATTTCTTTCATCCATCCAGGCTTTTCTTTCCTTTTTACTACTAGAATTGTCTTTTTGCATTCTTTTCTAATAATGTCTCTGGTTTCAATCCACAGTTCTTTTGGTTCACAGATAATTAAGCTTAATGATGCAAATCTGTTCCTTATGTGGATTTTACATTCATCAGGAATGCTGTTTATATTTTGGCACAAGGATTCTTTTAGTGTTCTTTTTCAGCTTTCTTCTAATGTTGGATATTAAAGGTTCATTATCATTACCACAATCTGCTCCTGGTCTTGCTTTGGCAGACTGAAAGCCATCTCCTGCTTCCAATTACATACTCTGTTTGATTTCGGTAGTCACCATCTGGTGATGTCTCTGTGTACAGCTGTCTGTTTGGTTGCTTGAAGCATGTATTTACAATAAACAGATTGTTGGCTTCACAGAAATCTACAAGTCATTCTCCTGCTTTGTTTCTGACCCCTAGGCCAAATTTTCCAACATTTGTTTCTGCTTTGCTTCCCGCTTTTGTGTTCCACTCACCTATGATTATAAGCATATCTTGTTTTGGTATGTGATCAATTTCCTCCTGTATGCTTGCATAAAAGCTTTCCATTTCATCTTCTCCCATACTATATCTTGAGATCCACTCAATTTCTTCTGAATTTGTCATTTCCAGAGTACAACATGTTGTAGTTTTCTGACTGAAAATACCTTGTTCCAGTTCACTTTAGTTCACTAACACCAAGCGCTGCAATGTTTAAATGTTCCATTTCTTGCTTAAATGCTTCCAGTTTACCTTGATTCATACTTCTCATATTCCATGTCCCAACTGTATGTGTTGTGTAGTATCGGACTTTTCTTTCACTTCTGTGAAAAAGGAGCTGAGCTGATACAACTAGGACAGAAATAATACTTTCAAGCCACTGACTATGTTCATCTGTAATTAACCCTCTCTTATTTATACTATTTTACACAATGGATAAAATATTGTTTTAACTTAAAGCCACATAAGGCTGATGAGGTCATCACTTGCTGTGGTTTTTCAGGACTTAAAAATTTACAATCCCCTCCCCCTTCCACAAAGGTCCTGAGGCTCCCTTGGAATTTCTTATGTCAAGGGACTATTGGGGGCTGCGGGGGAGGGGAGCAGTCTTTGAATTCTGAAAATCACTAGTATACTTTTACCAGCAGTGGCAGACATCCTCCCCATCCCACGACTCCAACAACTCCCCATGACACATTGGGTCCTAAGGGAGCCTCAGGATCTTCAAGAATATTTTTTTTTATTTCTGAAGAACTGTTGTGGATGAAGACATCATCAGCTTTACATAAAATAAGTTACACTTCTGGATTTTACCCAATGGAATGTTATTTTTCTAATTACTCTGTAATCTGCCAAGAGCTTTTGTCATTCTTAACATCAGAAAGTAAGCCAGAAAGTGAAAACTCAAAATAGTATTTCACTAAAGCCTAGATGTTCATGCTTAGCAAATATATTATCCTCAATTGCCATGAGGAGAACAGTTTGGGAACTCAGTTCCCATTCTAACCAACTTTTAAGTTCTGTTGTTCTAATAATGGTACATTTAATTATATGATCATTCTTTATTCTGCAGGAATCACAGATGGAAATCCATTTGCAATTATTCAACCTAAGTAGCATCTCTCTCTTAAAGGACACAGGGTGAACTGTTTGCTAGTAAAGCAAGAAACCATTGCCTTCTAGCTCTACACATCCAACTTGCTGGAGACTATTTTGAATGGTTTAAATGCAGAATAATATTCATTACATGATTCCAAGCCATATATATTCTCTCACAGATAAGCAAAAGTTTTTCAAGTGTTTATAAATCAAGGATGTTAAGCAGCTGTGTAGGAACTTAATTTGTCAGTGTCTTCTAATGAGCCTCAACAACATAGTATGCAGATTTATTACCAAAAGAAAACCAGTCATTATACGACTGCTTAAGCTGATTTACAGGGTCTTTCTGGCCTACTATTGTAGCCCCCAAACAGCCAGACCTTTAAAATCATATACATAGCCCTACAATATAAATGGTGCTATATTGCTCTTTTGATATAAGAGTAATCTCCCTGAATGCTCAAGCTGCCATGTTTTGCCTAAAACTAGTATGCACAATCTTGGGCACTCCCCGTGCAATTCACAATGCTGCACAGACCCACTCATTTTCTCCCCACAGCCCAGTTACTCGGCTTCCAAGGTACCTGTTAACACCAGGAAAAGGGTAATCCTACTGAAGGTCATTCTGGAATAGGAGACACCTTCACTCCTACTATCCACTCCATCACCCCACATTCAGATAACAGGGCCACAGGTGTTTGGAGCTTTAGAAGTCAAAATAAGCACATTGAATTGCACTGGAAATGAGTGCCAATCAAAAAGCACCGGTATAAGGCACATACAATCTCCAGTCACTGTAACAACCTTGCTGCCATATTCTGGACCAGATGAAATTTCAGGACAGTTTTCAACAGCCCTATGTTTAATGAAGCACAGGGGATTTTCAACAGCATAGATAATTTTAGCCAGGTTATTTATGCCCAGGTGGTATATATGAGCCTCAGCTCATAAAAGGCACTCCACACCACTAACTGCCCCTAGCAACGATGGATCTCAGACATGGCTGAATAATTGAAGAAACAAAGTTATTACCACTCACACTTTGTGTTTGGGTAAGAAGTGGTTAACTGATGGAAAAAAAGAGTCAGCTTCTGGGATTTTTCCCTGCATGGTGTCACTTTGTGAATGCTAGCGAGCAGAAGAGGGTGTCTTGCATCTTGACTGCTGCCATTGGTGTTGTCAACATTCAGGATGGCCTATGCTGTGTAAAGATTGGCATTCTTTTTCCTGCTAGCAACGCAGGCATGATACTGTGCAGCAATATTGAGCCATATCATGGCGTTTTGAATTGTAGGCACAGAAGAACAATATCCCACATTCATAAACTGGAGGATTTTTTTTTTGTGGTTTTTTTTTTTTTAAAAAAACTGAATTGTATTCAAAGCTACAATAAAACCTGGATGGAACATTATTTGTGTGACTTTGTAGCACTGTGTTCATTGGATCAGTAACTGAACTATATTCTCCATCGAGAAGAGTATTTTCCTGCTGAAAAAGAGTAGCCACTGTATCTGCTCAGTTATTGCCTTTCCAATGACAGTAAACTTTGCCAAATTTCTGATGAATAATCAGAAAGGCATGCAAATATATCTGGTACAACTGTGACACCAGAGATCCAGTTGATAAGACATGGTTAATAGACAATTTATTTCACACCAAAGGATGGCAATACAAGGCAATTCCTGGACATCATTCAATCTTTTTTTATGTGAACTACCAGATAACAGAGTTAGGGACGTGGTGGCGCTGTGGGTTAAACCACAGAAGCCTCTGTGCTGCAGGGTCAGAAGACCAGCAGTCGTAAGATCGAATCCACGCGACGGAGTGAGCTCCCGTCACTTGTCCCAGCTCCTGCCAACCTAGCAGTTCGAAAGCATGTAAATGTGAGTAGATAAATAGGTACCACCATGGTGGGAAGGTAACGGCGTTCCGTGTCTAGTCGCGCTGGCCACGTGACCACGGAAACTGTCTTCAGACAAAACGCTGGCTCTATGGCTTGGGAACGGGGATGAGTACCGCCCCCTAGAGTCGGACACGAATGGACTAAATGTCAAGGGGAACCTTTACCTTTACCTTACCAGATAACAGAGATGATATGATGACACTTACCCCTAAGGCATACATATTTAATTCCACATACACTTAATTAAATTACATTACTGTCCCATATCCCTTGTTTTAAATCTTGCTTTAGCCATTAACAAGGTAGTTTTTTGCAAGTTTTAGTTCTTGCTCCCATACTTGACAATTTACAGTATGTAATTAAGAGTAGACTGGCTTGTTTTAAACTGGAAGGATTATTGAGACAGTGTATGTATTCTAAAAGTCATAGGTACCTTTAATCACCGTAAATACAGCCACTTTTGCCAAATTCTTTGAATAATCAGGAAGACATACAATTAGGAAATTAATCTGCAGATCTGCCAAAAAAAAAAAAAAAGCTTTCTATGGGGCTTGCTTTCAGAATCCTTTCACTCTCAATGTTGTCCTTAATCCACCCAAAGATTTTTTTTTTAATCTCCCAGTGTTAACTTCAGGTATCTGCTCACCTGGAATTACAGAGCAAAAATGTCTCTTCTCCCCATTCTGGACTGGAGTTAATTTTAAAAAAAGTATACAAAAAATTCAGGCTAGAGATAGGAAGAGATATCTCTGTGCTCTGGAAACTGGCACGTAGTTAGTAGTTGCTTTGCTTCCTAATGAGGCTAGTCTTATCATATCAGAGCTAGGAAGGTACAATGGTACAATACTCCATCATATAACAGCTCAAAGGATGGAGACATCAGGGGCAAGTTCTGTTTTCTTCTGGCTGAATTTACAGTGAGCTATATTAATACAGGACAGAAATGAGGAAAGTACCAGTTACCCATGAGGCATACACATTTCATTGCACACTTAACTACATTCCTCTTGTTTGTGTGAAGAAATCTAAGACCATCATCTAACTGACTTCCATCTCCTCAGGTTAATCGACCACATAAACAAGTTCAAATAAAAGTAATCCTATTTCCCATTGGGATATTCACATTTCTTAGAAATCTGGAACTTTTTCCAGCAGTTACAAAAGCCAACCAAGATCCTGTGCCCCCTGGACCCAGTGGAAGCTTCCATTCACTTCAGTTTAGGAGCTAACTGCCAATTCAGAGCTTTTGTTGTTGGCATATTCCACTGTGTGCACACTATAGCTATTAAAAGATCCTCTGTGGTTTTTGGCCTTTCAACAATTTTTTGCAGTTTGGCAAGAGTCCTGTCTGGCAGTTTGATTGCAGAGGAAACAAGTGAAATATTATCCAGTGAAAATACATAAGCAAATATTATTCTGCTAAATAAAAGATATTAAGTTATGTTCTTTTACAGCAGTACATAGCTGACAATACAGATTAGATGGCTGAGAATATGAAACATCTCCCCTTTGTAATACATATCAAAATGTAAGACCTGCTGTTTGGAAATTCACATCAATTTTGCCAATGGCAAACATGAAAACCAAAAACTAGAGACCAAGTCTGATAAACCTCCACCCCTAGGCATTATTACCAATCAGATTTTACAACTAAAAGGAGCAAAGGTTGTTCAGAAAACTATGTCTGAGTCCTGGAATACAAGTTCAAATCCTCACTCCATTCCAAGACAAGACAAACTAAATACATGAAAAATTTAAATTCCATAAATAAAGAAAAATCCCCATGTTTCATTACCAGGCCTGTTTTACTTTATCTCAAATCACAAAAACAAATAACTAAGCCCTCTCTTTCTTGAAACATAAGTGCAATCTTTTCAACATCCAGGCCAAACTATATGTTATCTAATCTGAATAAATCTGTTTTAAAGGGAATGTTAGTCATAGTCTGAAATTAATAATAAGAAACGAAGGCTTATAACTAGCTTAACACTTTGTTTTGTTTAGAGATTAAGAATGCCAAACTGGGTTTAGAAACCTACAAGTTCACAGTCCTTTGCTCAGTGTGTGTTAAAGGGTCAAGATAGCTTCAACTACAAGGTTACTCGGTTGTCCAAAGACTGCCATGATTAAAATGAAGGAAGGCCAAAACCAACACTGTTTTTTGTCCTAAAAAGGAAAAGGTAAGCAAAAGGATGGACCTTTACTTCCAGCAGTATGGCCAACAAAAATGCAGAGGATCAGGGTAATTTCGGTACACTAGGAGGGGAAGCTGACCACACCACTTACAGGAAACAAGGCCTTTTGGATATGAATCAGAAGGCTGGTTTTAACTTATTAAGCCCTTAGCTGCCTCATAGACCAGCCTCTCTATTTTTTGCCATCATAACCATTAATTATCCACAGGACATGCCTGTATGATTACATAAATCTACATGCCAAATTTGCACAGCTTTGACACACAAAAAGGTGTTCAGCGGCTGGTCTCATATACTTGGAGTTCCGTCATGTTGGGAACTTGACTATTTTCCTGTAAGAGATTTCTATTTCAACTGGCATTTAACAGCCAATTTTAAGAAATACAAAATGATTTAAATTTGATTCTTTTGGGGAAAAAAGGGGGGGAAGCAAGTAGTTTAAATGTTACCTACCCCAAGCTGTCAGGAAATACCAGTCTAGAAAATGAGCTAAACTAGACAATTACAGAGCCCAATAATTAATTTACTAGGACAAAACTAGGTACAGTAGAAGAAACAGAGTAAGTGCAACTTTGATCAAAGAAAGAATATATTAACTTATCTCAGTAAAGGAACTTTAAGGCTATTAGCAAAAAATATAAAAACTGATATATTCTTTAGACAAGAAGCTGAATTGTAACATGGCACACCAATCAAGATGATACAGAAACAGAACTGTTAACAAGACACGTGTTGGTAATGTGAATGTTTACAAAAGCACTCCATGTCACTACTGTCAAGACTACTGAATGTTCATTCATTGATTCATCCAGCAATGTCCGACACCCACACACCCCATTCCCCCTTATGACTTCTTGTTTCCTTTCCTCCCAAACAGGCTTCCAAGACAATGTCTGCTAAGACAGAGGTGTACATACATTAACAATAAAAACTAGCATGCTTTTTCCTCAGAACTGCATATAGTGGTGCCTCGACTTACAACCATAATCCATTCCAGAAGATGGTCGTAAGTCGAAATGGTTGTAAGTCGAAGCAGCATTTCCCATTGAAATGCATTGAAACCTGATTAATCCGTTCCGGCTGTTTTTTTGGTTGTATCTAGAGGCACCGGTTGCAAGTCGAAGCATTCGTTCCCATAGGAACTAATGCAAAAGTGGTTAATCCGTCCTCTACCACTAGGGGGAGAATTTTTCTTCTTTTAACCTAAAATGACTTAGGTTAAAAAAAAGGGCAGGAAAGGAGGGAGGGAAGGAACAATGGGGAAAAGAGGAAAGAAAGAAGGTCGTCACTGGGGCACACAGACCCCTCAGACAAAGGTTTGTGCTGTTAAGCACAAAAAGAGAGAAGATAGAGAGAGAAAAGACAATGCGGGGGGAGACTTGAGTCTAAACACCATTTTACACCATGCCTGCAACCACAGCCCCTCACATAAAATTTTCTGATTTTAAAACAAAAAGACTTTGGAGTCACATTTTAAACCCACACATTTTAAAACAAAAGAGAGGTCACAGTACACAAACCCTAGGAGCCACAGAATGCAAAAATAAATAAATAAATTTTACATTTTAAAATTACAGTCTAATTTTCACATTTTAAACCACACTGCAAGAACCATCAGAGCACAGAAACATAACCCCCCCCACCTAGCCCAAACCCATGCTGCAAAAACCCTGTACAGTAAATACAGTACTCACTCAGAACAGGCAGTCTCTCTGATTTAAAAAAGAAAGTCAAAAATCCAAAAAGCAAAAATTAAAAAAAGCCAAAGAAAAAAATACAGTACAGTACCAGGCAGTCCGAAGTCTCTCTCCGTATCCACACTCTCTAACCGCTGGGGCGAACGAGGTACAAAGAAGCAGCCTATTCGCTGACCAATGGTTATCTGAAAGCAGTTCAAATTTCCCACTTTCCCTGCATTTTTTTCTGGTTGTAAGTCGAAGCTCCGGTCGCAAGTCGAAGCAAAATTTTGCGACGGGAGCTGTTCGTAAGTCGAAATGGTCATAAGTAGGGACGTTCGTAAGTCGAGGCACCACTGTATTTGTGTGTAAATGGGTGCAGATTATTTATTAATTCATTTATGCTTCAAATTTAGAGTCTTTTTAAATATATGATTTGGGTTTGTGTGAAGTCCAGTTTTGTTTGTTGATATGTTTAAAATGCATTATAAAACAAACATCTTCATGGGGAAGGGTAACTGTAATTGCATGAATTAAAGTAAAGGCAGAATAGTTTCCTCATCTCTCGTGACAACTGCCTTAGCTACTGTTATTAGAAGTGGTTAAAACTGGAGTTAGGGATTACACTTTAAATTCATACAGTACCTCTCCTTCCTGCTATAGCACTAGTAAAAAGATGGTTCAGATGCTGACTAAACCTTTCTCTATGTCTTGAAGTGGCACTCATTCAGACAAAAAGATCAAGCTCCAAATCAAATATAAGACAGCTACACTTAACACTGGTGTGATGTCATGTGGCACAGCAGAGTTGAACCATCTAATTCCTATTATGCATGCTGTCAGAACAGTACTTTACTCTTACTACCCTGTTTCCCCTAAAATAAGACCTAACCTGAAAATAAGCCCTAGTATGTTTTTTCAGGATGCTCGTGGTAAGTCGTACTCCAAAAATAAGCCCTAGGTAAGTGAAACCCCGCCCTCCACCATTGTGCAGCAACCAGAAGATGACATGACTGTATTTGAATAAATGTAGATGGTTGTACATGACAAAAATAAAACATCCCCTGAAAATAAGCCCTAATGCGTTTTTTGGAGCAAAAATTAATATAAGACCCTGTCTTATTTTCAGGGAAACAGGGTAATACACCAGAAGCATTCTCTGTTTAGATGTAGCACTCAACATTCAAACTGCCCTGTATGCAAATCAAATGATAACTATACTGATTAAAGATAACCAGCAGAGAACTTCACTGAGTAATTATTTGTTATTATAATATCTGACTTAGTATCTCATTGGAAATCATACAATTCTGCTAAAGTAGTCCTTAAATAATAAATCAGGAAATTATATCTATACTTCTGCAAACTTAGCCAACTATGCACATAGAAATGTGTCCCTGGCACATCCAGCAAAATTTTCCCACATAAAAATTAAACTAAATGTAGCACAAACAGGCCTCTCTTATTAGAACAACATGGTTCTAGCATTGCTTAATAAAATGAAAGTATAAATGGACTTCGTGAAACTTCAGTATTAACAAATTTGCACTGTTCTTGCATTTGTTCACCCAGTTCATTGCATTCATTACCTGGATTCAGAGCTCAGCTCAGAAGTTCCAGGACAGATGCTAGAAATTAAAGTATTAAGAACGTTTGATGGGAGGTTAATAAAAGATTGTTTGATACTTTACTGGGACAATGTTCTACCTTCTCTCACAAGATGAGCCTAGTAAGTCAAGGCAGCAGCTTATATAGATCAATATATATTCCAGTCAAAGACAAGACCATAATAGCAATTTTTACTAACATACAATACAAAGCAGATTTGGGATAATATTTTTGTACTGTACTGAGAAGAAACAGCTCTTAATAACAAGTCCATCTAGGCCTACAGGAGTTGGGACAATAAACATATACTTCAGCTATAGGTAATGTATGTGTATGTTTCTAAAGTATGTGAGAGATTTAAGGAGTTGTTTGACCAGTGCCAGCACTCAGTAAATTTCCTGAGTGGATCACCCGAGTCCTAGTCTGACTCTCTATACACTACACCACACTGCCTCTCAATATGTTTTCTACCTCTGAAAAATTAAGCTTTCTGTTACACAGAATCTTTTAACTTCTTATCCATTTCATTACTTGCAATCTCCACAAAAGAATGTAGCTTATGGAGGACATTTCCATTTCTAATCAGAGCTTTCTTTAAAAAACCCACATACACACCTCACAGCAATAATTCAATATAATACCCCATATACATCACAGTTCTGGTGGGAAACACATTTTTTAATGATGAAAAGGGGGTGGGGGAGGCCAAAGATGAGCACATTCAAAAGTCCCTACCAATGAAAGTTTGTGTCTAGGAGGAAATTTGTGTTCATATCCAGAGCAACCTACTGAGCTGGGGTTAGACCATAGGGCTCCAAGCAAGACCAATGTCTTTCTTCCTCCTAGTCAGCAAATCAAGATTCCTAGCAGCACAATCCAAACCCTGTTCAACTGAATTCAGTTGCTAACTCTGATAACAGCAAAAAGCAGGGAATACCATTACAGGTACTCTTTGAGTTCTATTTCCAAATACATACAATACTGAAAATATGAACAAAATGCAGAAAACCCTGGCGTATTTATCACACACCACAATTTTATTATGTCAACTAGCATGTTAAACCATCTTCTCCTTCCTGAAGATGAAAATCACAATAGCTGTGGGAAGAAGCCAAAAGACAAGTAGGCAAGTAGGTGTGATCAGTCATATCCAGGCCATGTTGTTACATACTGTAAATTATGCTGCAACCAACTATCTCTAAGCTTCCGTTCAGAACATGTACAAAACGTCCTTTGGTAAACAACCACATCCCAATAACTCTCCTGGAAGAAAAAAGTTACGTGAAGGCAACATGAGAGTTAGCATGGTGTAACAGATAGAATATCTGACTGGCTTAGCTTCAAATTCCTGCTTGACTGTTGGAACTCATTGGTGTGTGGCAATCGTAAATCATTCCTTGGACATCGGACATATCTCAAAACCCATTAGGGTTGCCAAAAGTTGGAAGTGACATGACAGCAAATAAAAGTAAAAACAATATGCCAATAACAATATAGTCTGCATTTGCATTGTGCCAGAAAGCTTATCATCTATTGATTAATACTTTCATTCTATGAATTTAAACATAAATCCTTAATCAATAGATCCTTGAAATCAAAGAAGCACCACATGTGGTTTTAAGTGGGCTAGCAGGACTGCCCCCTACTTTGAAGACCAGACACACTGATATCTCAAATACTTCCTCCTACTGAGACAAAGGGCAGCAGATAAGAAAATACTGGCATCTTCAGGGACTGACTTTCATAAATTCTTTTTTAAAAAACAAAAGTGAGAAACTCTGAATTGTGCTGAATCAGGTTTTTAGAAGTTCATGGCTATCAATTAGATTTTAGCCATGTACAGATTAATTTTTGCATGTTACACAAAAATCTTAAGCAAGTCCTGGAGTAGAGATGATACTTACAGCTTTAGCAAAAATGACCATGAGTTCAGGAAACTGATGAGTGAGCAAGGCTAGCATTGCTGTAAAAGAGCAAAGCCCTGCTGTAAAATGGATGAAAAAAGGAAGCTCCTTCTGAGGGTACACCGATACATCATGAAATGCTGAAAGGGAAAAAGGAGAGAGAAAATTATTTATTTCAAATATTCATGTATGATTAATGCAAGTCTTGACCTTCAAGGAAACAGCCAGACATCTGAAATTAATCTACTGTTATAAGGGCCAGTTGCACTCACAAATCTGAACTTAACAGATTTTAGCAGTATAACACAAGGCATTGTTGACCAGTAATGAAATTAGGATAGTACAACATAGTTCATTTTCAATATTAGTGCTGTATCCTCCAGTCAAGAAGTACTTTTTGCCAACTGTATAGGATCAAGTTATCAAAGAGGAAGAGGAGATGAAGAATGAATATACTTTACAAAATGATCCCTATAGCAGTCAGATCGGAAGCACACATTTAGATGTATATGAACTATACAGCAGACTGATTCACTTATTTGTACATTATTCCATAGTTGGTGCATCTAAATATATAGTTGTTTCCTTAGAGTGATTCACAGGAATGGGACCCATCTCTTTCAACTGTCACTTTTATACAAGGTGGTAGCATGTATCTATAGATATACCTCATTAGGTATTTTGGACATATGCTGAGTCTCTCAGGGCAACTCTGTCTGGAGCACTATGAAGACTTCCAAAGGAATTTATCATGCCTCATTGCTTCTTCAACTTATTATCAAGCCAAGGCATCATGTACAAACACAGCCTAAATCCAATATAATGTCAGTAGAAGAACACTATGCACTAGCTGAGTTCCATTGGTTTCTCCACAAGTGGTAGTACACTTGTTCTTGTGGTGCCTAGGCACACTATTAATTGCAACCACATGAACAACTAGAAACTGTTTTGGATACTGACTCTTGATTAGAATTTGGTAGGGCTGCTGCAGGCCACATAAATTTATTCTTACCAATTCAGCTTTTGGGGGGAGTGGATGTGTCAAAGAGATTTATCCTGTTGTACACTCAAAAATGCCATGAACACTAAGGCACCAATCATAACCATA
Source organism: Intellagama lesueurii (assembly GCA_037013535.1). NCBI lineage: Eukaryota > Metazoa > Chordata > Lepidosauria > Squamata > Agamidae > Intellagama > Intellagama lesueurii. Next base: position 200,898,930 of record JBAJHW010000004.1, read on the forward strand.
TTAAAAGTATCGTTTTTGTTTTTGAGCAACTTTTCTCCTTGATGAATGTGTTTCTTTCACTGTTCTTCAAGGAACAGGTACAGCTTACATTTGGACAGTCTCTCTGCTTGGACAATAATAGTCATGCCAGCCTTTGATAGGAATAGATTGTAAAACAGGTCTCAAAAGCCAGTAAAAGTCTTGTCTGCAACTGTGGTGCAAACAAACTCTTCTGGATGGGTTTGCACTTCTTCTGAAGCATCAGGTACGTATTTGGGGCATGTTTCTGAACCCAGCTTTAGTTCTGGATACCCAGGTGGCAGCTGGGACCAGCAGTACAGTTGCCTAGATTCAGCTGGTGTGTCAGTAACACTTAGTCAGTTTCACTCAAATAGTTGCCTTGTGTTTTTCAAGGTTGCTGTTTGGAATCTTTCTACAGAATTTTTTTCCATTGGGCACTTTAGAGATCATACCATAACTGTCATATCAATTTCCCTGGCTCCCAATTTGCTTCTGGAGCTAATTAACACTGTTAGCTTTAATTTAAGAAACACTAAAGAATCTAGGGCCAAGTTCAGTGAAAGACTGCCTCCTCCTATAGTGTATGAGCTGGACTGGAGAGCCTCCTAAATCTCCCATCACCAAAAGAACAGGATAGGGTCTCAGTTTTAGAAAACTGCCCTTCCTAGGAAGTCTGAATTGAGCTTTTCACTGCTCAGTTTCTGGGCAGCAGACATACCTATTTACCTCACCATTTCCTGCTTTTTAAATAGGAAACTGAAGCTGATTTCACTTTTCTGAAGGTTTCATTTGCTCTATTCTTAATCTCTCTTATCATTAAATTGCTTTAGCATGCATTTTGTAACATGGCCTTGAAAACATAATCTCTGAAAGAGAGTCCACAGATGTAATAAAACTATCATATCTTTTTCCCATAAATGACTAGTCCAGAACCAAAACCTACAAGAATAATTACGCTCCCACCTTTATGGAACAAAAGCATCAGTTAATACTTATTGAATTCCCAATTATAACCAGGTTTTAGAAATCTAAAAGTTCTGAGGGTGGGGGGAAAAAAAGAACAGGAATGGCTTGAATACAAAGGATCCTAGCAGACCCAGTAAATGATCCAGTGTAAAATGAAAGTTTTCAAGAACAGTGAGCAGATGAAGATTATTTTCGAAATAATCTTTCACAAGATGAATGAGACAAGGCACCATAGGGTAAGAAGTCTGTTCACTCTAAGAACAGGTCAAAGTTAACAGAATTTTTAAAATTTGAAAACTCTCGAGTGCTGTAGTATTAAAAAGCATTAGGTTTTAAATACAAAATGATTCATAAACAAAATTAACAGGAATGCGTGAGTGATTTGTGCTGAAATGTCTGCATGCACTGGAGTTTAATTATACCAGGAATCCCATAGCCTAAGGTTAGTTCACTAGCTAAAGCATACCTTGAACAATATCCTGCATGAGTGAGAAATGAGTAATTTAGAGGAGTCTGGGGGCAGATTTTAATTAATTTTTTTAAATAGAGCTTTTCAAGATTTAATTTAAAAAAACTGAATTACATATATGCAAGTGCACTAGTGGTATACATGCACCTTCACTGCTTTAGTTATGAGTACTCCACATAAGTTAGAAACCAAGCACTCCCAAGATGCAGAAGTTAGCACTTAATAGAATCTCACCCACACCTAGCATGAAACAAAACCTCATTATTTAAAAGGCCTCCAAAGTTCGCACATGTAGAACCGTATTTTCAGATTGCATTATAAGGGACTACTCCATGGCTACTATAAAGAGCTTAACTCAAGATTACAGTTTGATGGAAGGGAAACCCTCTTTTATGACTTCATCAGTAATGCAAAAAAACAGCCCTAAATAATACTGGAGGATCCATTATTAGGCATGGGTTAGATAAAGGTGAGAGATTCAGATTCACTTTCAGACAGAGGTTTTTAACATATCTTCAAAATCAAGTTACCCATCTGTGCTTCAAAGCTATATTCTAGAAACTTAAAAAAAAAATGAAAATCAGGCAACTATTAAAATAAACTTGATAATACTATCTGGAAACACCCAAAGAAGCAATTCAAAGGCCAAAATCCTAATGCTTAGCCGAGGAAATCACACTAGAGTAGGCCCACAGAGTCAATGGGGATATGATGAGTCCTCCATAAATTTCATTATTTCAAATGGGCCTATTATTTCAAATGGGTCTGTGACTTACGTTAGCATAGTAAGTTGCAACAAGAATAGGCCCATTTGAATTAACAGAACATAAGGAGTTTACTCACTAAATCCCCATTGTCAATGGGCCTACTCTAGTATGATTTACTAGGCTAAGCAACAGAATTTTGGCCAAAGTTGTCACTATTGTCGTTTTCTTATCAGGTGCACCTGAGTACACATGGCAGTGCACAAACACAGAACTGTTATGGAAATCTCAAGGCTCTCAGAGCATGCCATTTGATTTGCTGTCACCAATTATAAAAATCATGAAAAACACTGTTTCCTAAAGGTTCAATATCCAGAAGGCCAAAAGTGAAACTCATTTTACGCAGGACTCTGCAAGCACCCTACATACCCATTTTAGGGACACATACAATAACAGAGATATTAAAGCATCTTAATGTCACCACACATCTCCATTTGATGTGGCATTGTGTAAGAAACCTGAGGAATGTGGGAAGAGTATAATCTGTATATTTGGATATTTGTTACATGCTTGTATAAAAAAGTAGGTGTGCAAACAACACGGGGGGAAAAAAGAACTTTTAAGTATAGGAACAAAATTTGAGAAATGTAGTAATCACTTACTTGGTAATAACTCCCTATCTGCTGTCTCTGTGCAGCTGGGATAGGGATAAAATAGATGGCCCTTTTCTAATGGGTATGGAATCATTCTAAATGCTGAAAAAGAGGAATAAATAGTCATTGGCACCAAATCCATGCAGAATTCTCTTTGCTGGTGGTCCTACACTAGACACATTTGGACTAGCTACTCTTTAACAATAATAGGTTGTGAAGAGGTCAAAAGGACAAGAAGCAAATTTCATATGTTGATCAGTTCATTTACAAAATAACCATCACACAACCATCAAGGAGTTCTAGAAACAAGCTGTAGATTTTAATTTTCTTGAGATGGACAAAACCAAATATTCATGTGATAAAAATTCAAGTGCTGCCACTTGTGCTGAGCCAAAAGATTTCAGTGTCCAAAACTACGTAGATCTATTTGAAGGGATGCAACAATGCTTAGATGAAATACAGCAAAGTCAATGACTAAATTTAACAGTTAAAGGAAGTTAGGCTTACAAGTTCAGTGAAGCTTTAGGTATTTAATTATGTCACCTTGTGTAAATATTAAAGATTTTATGAGTAGAAATGTGGGCAAACATAACATTAGTTTCTTCTTCAAAGTGGGTGGGGCAAATTTTAAAATCTTTTCTGTTTTCTTCAGAGAATTTATTTATTAATTTATTAATTTAAAACCGTCAAGACGCAAGCCACTACTCTGGGCAGCTACACAATGCACACAATTAAAATGACAAACTAACAAACAAAAGCCCACCCAAAAACCCAATTGTCTAGCAGCATGGTGGAAATGAAAGCAACTATTAAACAATAAACAATTCAAATAGGGCTGTCACATAATTACATATTAGTTAAATTTAAAAGGGGGTAAGGTTGTCAAAGGCCTGGGTGAAAAGCCATATTTCAATTTGCTTCCTAAAGCTAAGGAGGGTGGGGGCCTGATGCACCTCCACTGAAAGGAAATTCCATAGCAAAGCAGCCACTGCTAAGAAGGCCCAGTTCCTAGTTGATCATTTCCAGGCCTCCCTTGGTTGGCCACCTGCAACATCAAGGATTTGGAGATGTAGTTAGGACAAGAGATTGATCTGAGAGAGGTGCTCTCTTAGGAGCAATGCCCTAAACTGTAATATAAGGCTTTATAGGTTAACATTAGCACCTTAAACGTGGCCTAGAAGTATACTGGTGGCCAGTACAAACAGGCCAGGACACTATAATATGATCAAATTTCAATGTTCCTGAGACTATATTGGCCATTGCGTTTTGCACTTGCTGCAACTTCTGAACTGACTTCCAAGGTAGCCCCATGTTGAGGGCTTTACAATAGTTGATTCTTGAGATTACCAATGCATGAACCATGTTATTAGGGATTTTATGTTGAGATAGGAGCAAAGGTATGTAATTCGTCTAAGATGAAAAACGGCAGATATGACCATGACCAAGGTCTGATCATCCATCAGGAGGGCTAGATCCAGAAGCACACCCAAATTACGAACCTGATCCTTCCAGACCAGGCAACAAACCCCAAACTAATCAGGGTGCCCTACTAACAACATGATCTCCATCATGTCATGATTCAACTTCAACATATTAGCCCTTGTCCAGTCCATAACTGTGGCAGACAGTGCTTCAGGGTCTATAAAACTCCCCCTAGCGAAGAGGAAAGAAAAGATGTGTGTCGTAAGCATACATGACAGCACACTCTAAATCTCCAAATGACCTCCCCTAGCAGCCTCATGAAGATGCTGAACAGCAGTGGGGAGATGACAGACTCCTGTGTGATACCATAGGATGGTCCAGCTTGGGGATGAAACAGCATCCCCAAGCTGGACCATTTGGCACTGGTCAATGAGAAAGGAACAAAGCCAGTGCAATGCTGTACCTCCAATTCCCAACCCTGACAGCTGGTCCAGGAGTAACGTAAGTAAAAATTGGCTAAAACTGGCTAATCCTGTTCATGTAAATGCTGCAACATAAGGTTGATGTCAGTCAGGGCAATGTTTTGTAAGTCAGACATTTCATCTTTCTGTCCCACATCCCCAACAGGTTCCCAACAATGAAAGGGATTATGTTAGCCCATGGGGGACTTGGAAAAGGAGGAGTAAATGGTTAGAAAGAAAGGGCTCCTGCTGCTGATGTCATCAATCTTACAGCATTGGAACTTACATAAACAAGATTTCAGCCACTGTTTCACAGCTGTCTTTCCAAATTCTAGTATTTAAAAATACAATTTTTAAGGAAAGAAAATTTAATAACTCCAGATACTACATATTCATGACACTGTAAAAAAAAATCCTTATATAATACCCAGTGCAAGAATGGTTGAAATCCTGTTGGTTTTTCATGCATCTGGAAGGCAAATAGCATGACATTCAGTTGCTTCTAGATGACAATTAACAAGTCCCTACTGGGATTCTCAGGGCGGGACATGTGTTCCTGATGGCTTGGTGCACAATCAAGAACCTCTGTGGGGCCTCATCAATTGCCAGCAAGAAGCAATTGAATGTTACGTCATCTGCCTTCCTCATGCATAACAAACTAATAGGATTTCAACCAATAAATATGAAATCTGTTCACCTGGATAAGCAGTGCTGATTCTAACCCCACCAAAAGCACATGGCATAGTGAGGAAGGGTTTAATATTTACTTCCCTCAACTGCTCCTTCCCACATCAGTTCCCTACTATCAGAACTTCTGGCGCAAGGCTGCTGGAAAGCTGGAGAAGATTCTAAAATCCACTCAACAGCAAATGTTCAGGCAGTATAAGATGGCTGCAAGGTCTGCTGAGATTTACCATTTTGCCATGAAATGAAATACAAAGCTACAACAACACTTCCTGAAAATATATGGAAAGGGAATATAAGTAATGTTAAGGAAATCATTGATATGTTCCACTGAACAGCTTGAAAACTACTGAGAAATGATGCTGAATATTAGAGCACCAGCTGCTCTGTTATTTTCTGAGAAGCATGGTGACTAGTTGTTACATCCATGAACGATAAGAAAGGGGCTTTTATAAGGGTTTAGGGAGTGAAAAGGGAAGCAGAAATATGAATGCATAGATAAAGAGGCAGCAAGACAGGAAGTAGCACACAAGGTAAGACACATTTTCCTTGTATCTTCTACACAACTGAGACCAGGGCAAGAACAAATACTATCCAGCTGAAGCCACACTACTCTGTCTTTTTTAGAATTGCAGAGGAGAGCTCTGCAAATAGTGAGGACAACCCCTCTTCCCCCAGATTACCCTCTTGAAAACAGATACAAGAATGTTCAGGTACTTATTTAAAATGTTGAAAAGGAAACTTAGGCTGTCATTGACAAAATAATACTTACTGCCCTCCCATGTGCAGTGCAACAGGTTAAGGGCCCCTTCTATTCGCTTCCAGTGCTGGAGATGGAAGAAAGCATACGCCACTGCTTCACTGTCTCCTCGTTTTAGAATGTGTTCTGGAGGTAAAATTAAGCTTTTCATTTCTAGCAAGTACTGGGGGGAAAAAACACGAAGAGGTATAAAACTACACAGACTACTGTAATTATTTTTTTGAATACACAACCACTCAAATTTGTCAAAATTAGTTTCATCTTCATCTGATTATTACTTAAATAAAAGCCCTTGATCAGAACAAAGTGTGAATTAGTTGGCAAATTTGAAATTCCTCCTGTACACAGAGATTCCTCCGATACAAGAAGGAAAAGACGAAATCCGATCAGTGATAATACTTTATGAATACATTTGTATTTCAGATAACTGTATGTAAAATGAATCCAGGAACAAGAATGTAATTGCTGATTCAGAGTTTAAATTATTGGTTGGACCCCTTCAAGATTCAGTGGCCATTTCCCCCCCCCCCCCGATACCCTTCTAAAAGATGTATTAGGCCTAGAAACGGCTGATTTGGGCCATTATTAATAATATTAAATTATTAATAATAATTTAAAAAGATAAACAGTAAGTGCCTGATCAGATATTTCCAGTTTGTTTGTTGGTTTAAGTCAGGGCCTTAGGAAACTACACCTGAGGCTCCTGATGTAAACACTATTGCTTTTGGGGATGTCCAAAAACAGAAATAAGGCTATTTTTAGCCAATTTGTTTTTAAAAACCCTCCTAAAATGGAAGCCTTTAGAGTTGCACTGGAGCTGCAAAGTCATAGGTGCTCCATGTGAGTCACAGATTACATGCTGCACAGCTTTCGTCTAGACTCTAGATAAAATAGAAGTTCACTACTGTGAGCATCAGTAAAAATGTGTAGTTTATAAGAAACAACCACTCTAGCAAGCATTGCAATAACATTAACTTTTGAGGAGTATTTCTCAAGAAAAGTAGAAGAGAAAGCATTGGCCAAACATAAATCAGTGAAAACTACAATGGCAACCAAGTGTCAGGAAACTGCCTATGCCAGCAAAAGCCATCAGTAGTACTGTATATATACCAATCTCTCCTTCCAAATCTTCAAACTGAAGGCAATCCTTTCTCCAATGGAACAAGAACTCTACTAATGAAGGCAAGGCATATTGATTTGTGACATATTATTGCTGTTTTGGAATCTCCTGTTTCAAATGCAACTCGAGCAGTTCTAAAGTTTATACAGGAGCAAAATCTGTGTTTTCAGAAGTAAATAATACCCCTGAAAAGTAGCATTATAGTATTTACTATTGTGTGTGTAGAGAGGAATAGTTTTAGGGCAGCAGAAAACAATAAACAAAATGAACTGGATTTATAAGGAAATGATTCCCAAGAGACAGAAAGGAAGCAACACCCAGTCATGCTAGCAACAAGGACCATGTGCCTGATGTTAAAAGTTGTTGAAAAACAGAATTTAATGGGACACTATGGGAGCTTCCATCTTAGCTGCACTTTCAAAATGACAGGCAGGCCTCAAACAGAGGAGACTTAGGGTGCAGCTACATGGTGAAATACTTTGCTTTTTGCATTGTTGTTACCCCACTTGAAATTGATGCCTCTTTCTGTGTGATTATACAACATACTCCGTAGCATGCTCTTTTTCAGGGGTCAATCGCTTTATTTTGAACAAGAGGCAAGAGGTTGTTTATTCTGGATCAACTTAAGAAGTATACTCCCCTCCGCCGTTTCCTCACATTTGTGATCACCTCATTTGGGGCATGTCCCTCAGTGATATATTCATGGAAGCTTCCGCGGGACATTCCTCTCCAAAAGCGTGTCTGATGTTGAGTGCTTCAATAATATTTTTTTAATTTGTCCTTTCCAAATTAGCACTGTGTCACATAGTCATTTCAGCAATGATACATCCTAGCTTGCATTTGATTTGGATGTGTCAGTTCTTTTCATTTCTTAATGCAGCTGCAGTTTGCCATGTATTTTGGTGTGTCCTTGGGAGAAGGCTAATTCATCCCAAAATGGCTCCTGACTGAGCAGCTGATAAGAGAGAGAAGAGGAGGAGGAGTGAGGAAAAGAACATCCCATACCCCCTTCCTAAAAGGCATAGGGTTATTTTGGAAATAACAAGTCCTCTTTTGAAAAACACATGCATACACACTCAGATGCTTGCACATGCACATATGTGTCTTTTTGTAAGTCTTCCAGAGAAAAAATTACAATATTTTAAAGTATTAAAATTATGTTGATGTTTTCCTTGAGGAAAATAACTCAGAAAGTTGATAGACATTAAATGAATGACTTTCTAGAATTTGCTTATGAATTGCCCCGTTCTTCTTAATAATGGCTAAAGTTAATTCTATCTTTGATCACTGTAGCCAATAATTCCGTCAGCTCTCTCCAAAACTAATAATGCAGCCAACTCGGTGAATTATTTCAGCAGATACCACAAACCATGAGATTATTTACTAATCCACTTTAGGGGACTTAACTTTTCTCATTCAGATTCTTGAAGGAATGTAGCCAAGGCAGTGCCCTGGTCAAATAAAGTGTATTTACTGCCTGGCTAGGTTCTTCTCTTAGTGTCTTGAGGCTAGTTCTGGGAGGGCAATATTCTTTCTAATCCTATCTAATCCTCTTTGACCATTTTTTTAAAAAAAACACAGTAAGGGATCGCTTGCACAAGGCCACTGTGGGAAAATGGTCTCAAATATCTGACCTCTGACATGACTTCTCACAGTCTGTGTAATTACTAGTTCGGTTTTGAGCTAGGTTTCATAAATAAGAGAAGAGGAACGTTTCAACCATGGTCAAGCCTGGACACAATTAATGCCTCCCCCTGTAGGATCATGGATTGTGAACATACCAATGCAAGGATTAAAGTCTGCTTCTCTTTCAGGATTATGCCATGCAGACACAGAGCATAAATTAGTGGAGTTCCATGCAAGCAAGTAGTTCTAAGCTACTGTGCAGCTATTCATTCAGTTGGGGGAGACAATAAACAGATATTTTGATTAAGCCTGAAAATATTTTAGTTGTGAACTACTCCTCAATCTGATCCACAGTCCTATCACACATCTCAGTATTAACATTTGCTCCTTTCTCCAGTCTTTGGTCTAATTCTAAATATTTGTCCCACTGAATCCCATTAGACCCCCTGAATCAGTGATACTTGAATCAATGGCACTTAACAGAAATTGGTAAAAGAGCCTCATTGATTCTATGTATTTAATTTAGTTGGGACTAACAACTAGATTGTTCTTCTAACAACTAGATCCATGATCACTGCAGATGGTGACAGCAGCCACAAAATTAAAAGATGCCTGCTTCTTGGGAGGAAAGCGATGACAAACCTAGACAGCATCTTAAAAAGCAGAGACATCACCTTGCCGACAAAGGTCCGCATAGTCAAAGCTATGGTTTTTCCAGTAGTGATGTATGGAAGTGAGAGCTGGACCATAAAGAAGGCTGACCACCGAAGAATTGATGCTTTTGAATTGTGGTGCTGGAGGAGACTCTTGAGAGTCCCCTGGACTGCAAAGAGAACAAACCTATCCATTTTGAAGGAAATCAACCCTGAGTGCTCACTGGAAGGACAGATCCTGAAGCTGAGGCTCCAATACTTTGGCCATCTCATGAGAAGAGAAGACTCCCTGGAAAAGACCCTGGTGCTGGGAAAGTGTGAAGGCAAGAGGAGAAGGGGACGACAGAGGACGAGATGGATGGACAGTGTCGTCGAAGCTACCAACATGAATTTGACCCAACTCCGGGAGGCAGTGGAAGACAGGAGGGCCTGGCGTGCTCTGATCCATGGGGTCACAAAGAGTCGGACACGACTTAACGACTAAACAACAACAACAACAACTAGATTACAGCTTTGCATCTAAACGGGATAACATTAATTTCATTAAAATGTGCTCCTCTGGGGAATTCTCATCAATTTAGTGGACCTAATTCCCAGCTAGATGTAAGACTTGATACAAGAAAATTCTGAATCCAAGACCAGCTTCCTTTTACCATTGTTCTGCCAGTGATCGGTTACAAAGGTGCAGGTTAAAGCACTCAGTTTTTGCAATTAACAATTTAATTATACAGGCTATATATTGCTCACCACCATCACCCCAGCGAGCTGGGTACTCAGTTTACCACCCTCAGAAGGATGGAAGGCTGAGTCAACCTCAAATCAGCTACCTAAGCCCAATGGGATCAAATTGAGGTTGTGAGCAGAGTCTTGGCTGCAGGTTAACCACAAGGTTAGGCACTTAAATTTTCTGTGTCCTTAGTTGCAACCCTATAAACATTCACTTGAGAGTTAGATCCCACTAGTTCAGTTGGATTTCTTTTTGGGTACACATGCACTGGATTACACTGCTAGCTTTTTAAAATTAACATTTGCCCTGGGAGTTTAGTTTTGACTATGATTATTTTACGAACGTGATATTTGGAAGAGGAAAAAAGAGTATCTAAAACAACGTCTGTTTCTTTCTACTTCGAGCAAATACTTAATTGTTAGATTGAAAGCACAATGTCTGCAAATTTGTCTCAATTAGTAGAATGCAGAATAATTAAGTCCATTTCTGAACATCTGATCATGTCCCTATGGGTCAAATTACCCATTACACATTCAGTACACAACATATCCTTGATTCCTCTGGACACTTTCCCTCAGTTTAACACATCTAGCTTCTCCCCAGCCTCCTGTCAACTGTAAGGTGCATAATGCAAAAAACAAAATCTGAAAGAAAGCATTGCCAGAAAGGTAGATAGAAATATTGGTAACATGAAGTGCTAATTTTCTTGACAACACGTGATACTAGTTAATACTATGAAAAAAAGACAGCACACACATATTAAACTCCTTAAAGACACTGAAATTCTGAAGCAATTGAAGAGACACCTAACACTTAGATAATGATAATACATCATAATCTTCTTCCCCTAAAGGCAAAAGCTGAAGCAAAATCTGTCTGAGACTGTCTGAAATGAACTTGCTGTGCTCTTGATCAGTCATGCAGGCAGCAGCACATTCTCTCAGCAATTAGCTCTCTCAGTGCACATTCTATCAGACTGGACAGGCAGACAGAAGACTGGATGGATAAATTCAGACCTTCAAGGCAAGAACCATTTGGACGCCCTGATTATCAGAGGAGGATTAGGTCCAGGGATAAGCCATCCTTCCACTATCAAGACTGCAAGGGCCATATATCATCAGTGTCAGGAATGTACAGAGCTGTTTGAGGTTCCAATTATATGCATTCATTTAGGGAGAAGCCAGACGGGGGAGGAAGTTTCTCATCCTGCCCTGCTCCAATAGCAGTACAAATTTTACTAGAGCAGTAGGAAGGCTTCAATTGTTACATATTTTGACTAAATAAAGAACAGGGAAATAAAGTGCTTTTAAAAGCTATCTTGGAAGCACTTTTGTAGGTGGGGGAAGCAAGTAGACAGGCAATGACATCAGCTTATAAACCTTTATTTTTCAGAATAGCCCCTTTAACTGACCTAATGAGAAGTTTCTAAATTACTGACTCTTGCTAGCAAAATGACAATTTGATATAAGCCAATTTACTCCAATTAATCTCTGTGTTCTAAACTTCCTCATGGGGAGGAGTCAGTTGATGTATTTGACTAGGATTGTCCTCAAGTTTCCACTCTGTGCAAATTTTCAAAAAGAAAACAGCACCATTTATTCTTTACTGTCGCTAATGTCCAAACATGAATAAGCTGGTTTACGTTTCTAAAGATTTTAGGGTACTTGTGTGCACAGCTGAAAGTTCCTGTACCCAACTGTTCATGGCAGAAGACCTAGATAATGTAACATCTACTCAGGAAACCTCACTTTCTCTGTCCAACTTGTAGAGTTAAAGAGAGCTAAAGCAGAGAAAAAGGGGTTCACTTCTGCTTGGAGAGGACTGAACGTCTGGGCCTTGTCTGTTGTAAAAGTGGGGGGGAAATGAAAAAGCTGCTTTCTTATTCTATGGTTGGGTCAGTATGTGTTATGTATTTATTGGGGCAAGAAGAATGTGATGAAGTGCTGGTGCCTCAACAGATCTCTCAGAACTATTGCTTAAACATGGATGGCTGTAGTGTTTGAGGTGCCTGCCTGTGTTGACAATGGTGGGTTCTTTCCCCGAAGCAGGAAGAATAGGCTTTGTTTAAATATATGAATCCAAGATCACTACCTGCTTGAAACACTGGTGTAGGTTTCAGAGAATGCAATTCTGTGCTTGGAGAGGAAGTTAGGTTCATACCTCTCTGTAAAAGTTCAATACATAGAGCTAAACGGCAAGAAGAGATTCAAAACATGCCATAACAGCCTGGTATACATCCAGGATTTTATTCATAACCTGCCTTTCCATTTGGAACCATCTGAGGCAGTTTAAAACCAAAATAATGAAGATATTAAAAAATAAACCGTATATTAAATGGGCATCTCTATCCACAGACAGTTGCTTTTCTTGCTGATTCTTTCCCCATCTGTAGTCTCTGCAGTCTCTTCCTACATAAGATTCTAAACTCCAGAGCCACTGCACTCTTTGAATCCATCAGTGAGTCAGAATGTGTGAAGTCAGAGACCTCAGCTTGACAGATGATCATACGGGTCCCCTACTTACTACTTCTTACTATACACAAGGCTCAACATCCATGAAAACAGGATGGCCAACATGTGTATTCAAAATTATAAATACAAGCAAAAAGATTAGACTAATATGCTAACCCAAATATCCATCTGAGAATCCATCTGTTTCTTATTGTCTGTCTTATCAGATACATCGTGTTCTTAGCTGGACAACATCCACATTGCAGCCAATTAGAAAAAGCTTTTGCTTTCTCTCAAGCAAAGAAACTGGTCCATTAACAACAGAACTCTTTTGTGGTGTGTGTGTGTAATAAAATTATTCAGGAAAACAAGTTGTTCCCTAGAGAAGTTATTTTCTACTTCGTTTTATGTAAAATATGCTACAGTTCCAACTGTCTACTGACAAATCTGTCCAACACAGAGGATCACTTTTTCCTGGCCAGTTATTCAGTTCTCATGGCTCTTCAAGAGGAAGGTGGGTGTCCGTAGGGAAGCAAGAAATTGCTAGCAGTGTCAGCTGTTCTATATTCCTTAATTTCTCTCCGTAATTTGTTATCTTTAATCTGAACCATTAAACAGTATCACAATTTGCTCCACATTCAAATGGAAGGCAAAATAATGGGGATAACTTCATAGGTTCGTTCCCACATTTTCATTTGTTGACGATTTAATAGCAAACAGTACAGCTTGCTATTTTCCCAGATACTATTTTTCTAGAATCCGTATCTACAGTAAATGGGACCTTAAATGACTGAGTTTATACTGCATGAGGGCTTTGGCAACAAGCATCACTGTGAAAGGAAATACCCTTGCTTTCCGCCACCCCTAAGTTATATCAAGTAAGTGCAAGTAAGTGCAATGTTTATCTTATGGGAGGTGGGAATGACACTGATGAAAGCTACAGAATCAGTCAATCAAGGCATCTAACAAGACAAAATCATATTCTAACACAACAGTCTTGGACTCTCTAAATGTCAACAGGGTCCATACATGTCCACCTGATGAGATATCTAACCAGCATGAGTGAAACTCTGGCTGTGGAATTAGTGTTGAACCTGTCAGCAGCAGATTCAAAAAACTACCTTGACAAACTAAATTTATTACAAATTCATGAATTTTAAAGCAGCAAACAGGGACAAAAGGGCACATGCTTTGGTATGATATATTTTCCACTCAGATTTACATGACATCTTTCCATCAGAATCAGAACTGAAGATGGTTTAACATGCCGGTGGTGATTCATGTCCTGGAGTGGGGTGTATAACCCTAAACTTCCAGGATGAGGACTCCCCACCTGTTTAGACCAAGGGTCACATATGTTCCAACACTGCAATAAAACTATACAGCAGATACAATCTGAAACAAGTAACCAACAGGACCAATTCAAAAATGAAACAGGTAATTCAAAAGGACAAAGCTGGAGGCAGTAAGATTAAACTGTCCATAGAAGAATGCAGCCAATAGCTACTTCCATTACCTCTGCCTCCTGCTTTCTTTCTATATCGGTGCCTTCAGAATTCTCAGTTTCATTTCTGAGAATAATCTATACATATTTATTGTTGTGGGTTTGTGGTTTTTTTGCAACAAATTTCATCTGTAGAAAAGTACTTTGCCCACTGAGTCTGTAACACTTTTCACCTAGTCACGAGCAAACAAATTAAATATTTTAAAACTTTTAGAAGAGTAATAGAAAACTTGAAACAGGAAGAATGTTCCAGAGTACTACTACCATTAAAAACACTATGTTGAGGATATCATCAGTGAAACTGGTTGTACCATTTTGGTAGCAACACATTCGCCAGTAGGTCTTAATTCATAGAGAAGTTTCTAAAAGAAGATGTGCTCCCTGAAGCATCTACGAGTAATTAAGGGTGCTAATGGGCTAAGAAACAAAGAGAAGAGACCTCAGGGATGTATCAGAAACGAATCACTTTGCATTTTATGGGCACAATAAAACAAATACTCAGCCAATTATTGCACTGATAGAAAAACTAGTTTTAAGGATACAGCTCTTTAAAACTCTAATGTCTCACAAATGTGCCCTGAGGTTCCAAAGTTTCAATTTGTTACATAAAAATGTAACAAACAGAAATTAGTAATTGAACTCTTCAGGGCTAAATTCCCTAACCAAAATAGTTTAACACATAGTTCTCCTTTAAAACGCTTTCTTAGGAAGTGTGTGTTTTATATTTCTTTATTTTACTTTGTCTGAGCTACTGTGAATGGAGAGGAGGCATCTATGGGAGAAAAATCAATGCAGGGGTGCTTGAATAACTCAGTATTTCCCACTATTTCCAGTACTGTATGGGCTCTTCTACTGCTTGTTTGATACTGTGAGAAGCTAAGGAGTGCTACCTTCTCTTTTTTGCTTTTTCCCTTAATTAATCAGCAGCTAGCTGTCTTAACTTAAGTGTTAGCTACAGGGAGATAGGTGTCAGCATGGCTTAGGTCTCCCTACTCATTCCCAGAGTCAACTACCAGACTCCCCTCACCCCATGGATAATCAAACAATAACGAAACAGGGCAGAGGAGTGAGCAGCAATGAAAACACATGTGCTACATCACTGCCTATGTGTGGCTAATACCTTTGCCTGATAGTGGAAAAAAAAACATTAACATTCCTTTTCAATTGTTGCATCAGTCAGGCTGGCGAGAGTGGGTTTTGGCATTTAAAAAACCTCTGCCTTTCTATAAACTCTCAAGATGCCTGTTCTTTCAATGCAAATCGAAGTTTTACCTACAGTCGAGCACAAATACCATAATTTGTAGGTTGCTGTCTTATATTTCTTGACATAAATGAAAGGTTTGGCCTTGACACTGTGAATTGAAACAACAGTTATAGCAACTATTTTTTGCCTTTTTAATGCTAAATACCGGATCTCTCAGTTGAACATCCTACTGGTGTGGTTAAAACATCTAATCCAATATAACAATTTTGTATTTTCTATAGCTTCATTGAATTCTCAGCATTTTGAGTTAATAGATTTTATGCACCTATACATTAGCAGCCTCAAGTATCTTTTTATAGAAGAAATATTTCTCACTATAACTGCAGTTTACGGTGGGGGTGGGGATCAATGAATATATTAGTTGAAGGTGAGTAATTCTGAGAAAGGATCATGGTGAAATAAACTGGGATATGGGAGATCTGAGGCTGGACTGCTTTGAGTGCACACTATATTCTGTTGTAGTTTAATAGTGACCCCTAGAGGGTCTGGGACTTTGCAGTCCCACTGTGAGCAAAAATAAGCATAGTTTCTGAGTTTTGTCTCTGAGTTGACCAACCAGTTTTTTTCCTCAAAACTGTAACTTGTTGTAACCAGCTAACTCTTTTGGCAAGTAAGTATCATTCTAAACAGTTTTCATAAGCTATTTAAAAGACCACATCTCCCTCTAAGAGCCTGCCCAGGCATTAAGATAATCAGGAGAGGCCTTTTTCTCAGTCCCACCACCCTCACAGACTTGCTTGGCTGAACACAGGAGAGGGCCTTTTCTGTCCCTGCTCTCGGACTCTGAAACTCCCTCCCATGAGAAGCCAGACTGGCCCCATTTTTGCTGTCCTTCCACAAGCAGGCAAAGACCTTTCTCTTCAGGCAGTCTTTTCTTTAGTGACTGGCTGGCTGTCTGAGAGGGATTTTGTACAGATTGTTATGCTCTATTGCTTTTAAATGTGTTTTTAGAATGGATTTTAATTACTGTTTTAATATAATACTTGTTTAATACTTTTTAAATACTTGTATACTTTCTGTTTTTAGCTTTTAAAAATCATCTTTTTAATTATGTAAGTCACCTTGGGTCCTTTTAAGGAGAAAGTCAGGATAAAAATATTTTAAACAAATAAATACATTTGTGAAACTAAGTAGTTTTCATACGCCAATCACAGTGAGATCAGAAAGGGGGTGTATTGTATCACTGGACAAAACAATCCAGGGTGGATAAAATCAATGAATTTTTAAAAATCAAATTGGAAGCCAGATTTAGGCTAAATATCAGGACAAATGTCTTAAATGTCCTAAATATCAGGACAAATGTCTTAAATGTCAGAGCAGTATGGCAATGGAACCAATTACCTCAGGAAGTGGTGAGCATTCTAACACTGGAGGCATTCAAGTAAAAACTGGACAACTGTCCGTCAGATCTGCTTTGATTTGGATCCCTGCATTAAGCAGGAGGTTGGAATGGATGGCCTTATAGGCCCCTTCTAACTCAATTATTCTATGATTATTTTATGATTTAAATCATGATTTAAACCATCAAAAGAAAATTCAATTTTTATATAAGTAACTCGTTATTTAAATCATGACTTAAATCAATTTGATGTAAATCAAATCCACCCTGAAAGAATCCACTGCTACTACTGGAATAGCTTTTACAGAATTTAGTCACATAAAAAAGTCATACGCTGGATTTCTCTCACACTGTCATTTCTGCAGATAGTTCTGAAATGTAAGACTGCTTAAGTAACTGTAGCTGAGTTATATTAACTTTACTTATTTTATGTGAGATTCTGTGTATATATGCTATCCTTTTTTAAAAAAATGGATTTCTTTCTGTATCTGAAATACAGCTGCATTGTTTTAACAAATAATTACTCACTAAAATTTCCCCCATGTACAATAATGGATGGTCACTAAGCTACCACTTCTCTTCTTACAATGCTTCACATATTTTGTTAACTTCTGGGCCTTTTAGGCTCTGAGCAGTAAAATGTTTTTTAAAAAAATCTTTCTTCTTTCTCTTTTGTAACTAATACCTTTCCCTCCATAGAGCTAGACTATAGAGAGGGATCCTTGACAGGAGACATTAGAAAGCCTCAACATCCAAACAAAACAGGGTTGGTACGAGGCGTAACTTGACAGACGGCAGCCTACTGAAACTTTCTTTTTTATTTTATTTTAAACACAAACAAACATACAAAACAAACACAAACATATATGCGGGGAGATAATTTCATGTATCCATCTAGCATATAAATCTGACTACATAAACCATCTTGCCCTACCAAACATATTTAGGCCATATCCATCTAATATATAGTTCTGACTACCATATTACCCTACTAAGCATATTTAAGCCATTGTTAATCTCATAGAGTAACTTCCTAGCTTTATAATAATTAACTACGTGCATTGTCTAATGTACAAACTTAAATCTATATTGATCTTATATTCAAGCCACTCTTAATTGCATAGACCAAACTATAATTCATATATTACTTGGTGTCTTCATGTTTCTGATTTATCATCAATACCTTCTAAACAATTATCATCAGAATATATAATCTAGTTTAAGCATTATCTGTACTTATCAACCATTTAAAACATTCAGCAAGTAACTTTCCAATTTTTGTTATATTTCTTAGCTCCATGTATAGACCAGGGATTTCTGATTACTTATAGCCTTGTGAATCTAGGAATTCATTTTCTACATTCTTTTTACTAGCTTTTAAGATGCTATCTATAAAGTCTCTATAGAATCTTTCACCTGCATACCCCTCTATCCAATACTCATCATAAGCAATTCTAATGTCATCATTAAGGTAACTTATCCACACACACACACACACACAAAAGCTCTAGGCCAGGTCAATACATTTCTCAAAAATCCCCACTTTTGCAGGTAAAAAGACAATGTATACCTAATCTTGTCTATATAATCAGTATAGTAATTCACTCATATTTAATCTCTATATATGTACCATAGAAACAAAAGCTTCCAATATTATTATTCTTCATTAACCTTTCTAAAATTCATAATTACATATGCTTATCTACCATTTAGATTCTCACCTAGCCAAAATTGTTCATAGTGTAAATTATTCATATTGCTTTATGTGTAACTATATATCTCTCAAAACCAAGAAATTTTAATCATTTAATCCGCAGGTTACTTTTCCCCTTTTCATTTTTGCTTCTCAGCTCCAGTATCATACTTCCGAGATTCATTTCTTGCTCCCCTTTTGCCAGTTTTAAAATGCCATCTATGAAATCTCTTTAAGGCATTTTCTATTCGATTTACTAATTTCCTCCCAATATAATCAATATCTTGATTTTGGAGCAACACAGAGCTATCCGATCTCTGATCACAAATTTCTGCCTTTAAATTCACCCATGCTTTCCCTTTTACATTATTTTCCATCAAGGTAATCTCAATATGCTTCCCCACCTTGTCCCCACCCCTCCTTTCCTCATTTTTAAATATTTCATTCTGCTTTTTTTTAAACAAGGTTTCTCTCCCCCTCTCCGGAGGTAAACATTTGATGAATTCAAAGCAGTCAGTCGTTTTGTCTCCGGTCTCCTTCTGCTCAGGAACAGTAGATTCTTCCTCTCTCTCTAACGATGGTAGTTGTTCAGAAAATTCAGTAAATACAGTCTGTTTGTCTCCTGTCTCTATCTTAGTGTCCAAGCCAAGAAGTATTGTTTTGATATCTGTCTTCAGTTCTGAAACTTGAGCCTTTAGATGATTTATAAGATTGAATTGAAATTCCTGAAGACAGCATACAAGATAAGTCTCCATTTTAAAGTCTACTGAAACTTTCTAGAGAATTCTTGTATGGCAATGGTAAGATGTGACCATATAATAATACATTTCATCTGAGGTGTTTTGGATGGGAAATTAATTAGCTTAACTTCTGTGAAATTAAGTAAATTCTAGTATTTGCACCTATACGTATAACATTAGCGGATACAAATGTCCTATTTTTGCCCCTCCCTCACTGAGCTTTCAATTTTAGACCCCATCTGGAAAGGGGGGAATTTAAAAAGTACCTGGAGTGTCTCTACTCACCCTCTCTCAATCACCATTACTTAGCTGCAAGCACTGTATTCCTGCACTGAGCAGGCGGTTGGACTCGATGGCCTTACTGGCTCCTTCTAACTTCATGATTCTATGATCTGCTACCACCTTTGTCTCACTAAGCCACATTAATGGAAATTATGTATTTTGTTAACTCTAATGTTCAGCCCTCAATATTATATATGCGAGGAAGCATTCAAAAGAAAGATATCTCAAGTACAAGGAATTATTTTAGTTGGCTTGGCTTGCTGGGGAAACAAACACACACTTACCTTTGGAACATGGGGGTTAAATTCAACTGCTCTGTGTATTGCCTCTACAGCATTAATCTCAGCTGTGCTAAGTCCCCTTCTGGAGGCTGTTTCTGGAGAGAACCTACAACAAAATCCAGAAGCTAATTAAATTGCTAAACCTAGCAAAACATTAAATTAGTCTTTTTAGAGGTCAACTGATCAAAATAAAATTTGGGAGCCTAAACTTAAATTAGCTGAGCTGACATACTGAAGCAGAAATGTAATATCACAAAGCAGTACATGCTACTTCAAGTGGTCGGGTGTAAAAGTGTACTTCCTGAAACACTGAAGCATTCATCACTTTATATCTTAATCTGAAACGAGTTAACAAAAAAAGCTATGCCTAAGCCAATCTCTGAATAAAAGCAGCGATTTTTCTTTCATATACTTCCTCAGCTATCTAATGGAACACACAAAGTGTACACCAAGTGTGGATGAGGTCTAGCCTTCCAGATGCAGTTGGTTTGCTACTCCCATCCATCACCTACAGCCAGCAGAGACAATGGCAAAGAATGCTGTATGTTACAGTTCAACAATATATCGACTGTCCCCACCACCAGTGTAGGCCATCGCAAACTCAGAAGACTTTCCGATCTAAAATTTAAACAAACAAGACCAAATGCTCCTACCCAAGCTGAGGTATTGCTTGGAAAAGTCACACAACATACTGAGAAATACAAATATTAGTCGTTTGAAATTGAATCCAAAACACATCTGCTCCACATGGCAAGCAGACTATACTCAGAAAACTGACATTTATATCCCTCTCCCATGCACTGGTATCAGTCCCACAAGACCCTCCAATTCCCATTCTGCAGCAACAAAGAGAGGATCAGGTGATAATGAATAACATACTTTGCAGAAGCAGTCACTAGTAGAGATGGGATATTCATATTCGTCTCCTAGGGGAAAGTAGCCTGGTTGGGGATTCCCTGCCTCCCTGAGCTGCTGACCACTCAGCAGCTGAGTGGGGAGACTTGCCATCCTGCCTCCTCGCTGGAGTGGTCAGTGGCGCAGAGACGTGAGGATGCCCCAGCCAGGCTATTTCCACGATTGGCCCGGTGCAAACGAGGACGGCCATGCGCACCACAAACAGTAAGTGGACCGGCTGGTTCTTGGGGGAGGGTCAAAAGGACCCGGCCACCTGTGGTGGCAATCTTCATATTTGTCTCCCCCGGGAGATGAATACGAATATCTCATCTCTAGTCACTAGACAGGCATATTTGCAAATGGCCTCAATGTAACTGTAGTTCTGTTGTTTTAAAGAATGACAAAGAGAACAGAAATCAAAGGGCTCATTTTGCACTGATCAGAAATGTGGGTGTACAGTGGGACAGTCTGATAACAAGATCCCTTTGCATATAAAGCTCACCATCAACTGAAGCCATGTCACTATGGGCCAAGGTACCACAAGAGCTCACACATACTAAAAAACCTTTTTTTTTCAGAGATTTTGAGAATTCCATTAAGATGGGTTTTTAATTCAATGCTGCATTTAAACTATGCATGGACTCTTTCAATACCACATTAATCTGTAGCTCAAGTATTTCACTCACCTATCTGAAACTGCTCTGGCCTTTAAGAGTGCTGCTGTGTAACATATTGCTGCTGATTTTGGAAGGCTGATATCTATGGAACAATAAATTGGTGTCTTTAGATCCTAAAGTGAGAAACATTTCAAAATCACTCTCTCTGAGAAGTGCAGTTTACAGTTTGGTTTATTAATAAGAAAGATATGTCTGAGACTAAATTTCAAAGGGAATTTTCAGCTCATATGTTTTACACAATGTTTTTCTACTTCTAATACGTCTGATAACAAACATGCAAAACAAAACAACCATGATCCAATAAGAGCTGTTTCTTTGTGTTGAAGGATAAGGGGCTATACAGAAGAGGTAGGCCAGAATCTGTGTTAAAAGGAAGTCTATTTGCCTTGCTGGGAGAAACAGGGATTTTAAAAAGCATGGTTCGGTACATGATTTACTAGTACATGTGTAAACCCCTTCCTAAGAGAATGGCTCTAATTTTCTATAACCACTTTTTTTTCTAGGCATTTGAAGTAAACTGAAAGCCCATAGCTATTATTCTGGCTCAAAAATGCACACTTGCATGTTCTGATATATACAAATACTGTGTGAGTACCTCTTTTGCTCCATGTAGCTAGTACTCTTCTGTTCTGTTATGATCCTCCCCACTTCCTTTCTTTCTTCCTTTCCCTTAACTGCTCATTCTACAAGTCTAATCTCCTTCTTCCTTACCACAATTCCCACAATTTCCTTCAAAGTTGTTATCCTGGCCAATACTTTGCTCCATGTGACCATCTCTTTCTCTTTTTCTCTGATCGCCAAGTCCACCACGTCTGACTGGCGTTAGTGGCCAACCCAACACTTGTGGTCACAAAAGAACCTAGCTCCTCCTGCAAAGAGTAGGTCTTGCTTTTATACTATATTTTAAAAAATACAATTCTGACTGCTTCAGTTTTAGCAAGTTTCCCTCTCTCTTCCTTGATGACTGCAGTGTTTCTGAATAGTAACACTAAAACAAATTACCATGTTTCTGAGTATATTAAAATATATTAAAGCTCTAAATGGGAACACTTTGCTACTTTTGAAAAGTTTTTGCTTATTTATAGCCAGAGTACAACCACAACATATACCAGCTGAAATCCTGTTGCTTTGCACAGTAAGTCACAATTAGAGTAGACCCACTAAATCAACAGCAATTTAGTAAGTCAACTCTTCCATAAATTCCACTAACTCAATGAGCCTACTCTAGTTGAGACTTAGTAAGTTAAGTAACATGATATAGCCCCTGAGTTAAAGCTTTGACTCCATTTAGTCCAGTCCCAATGCTGTCCATCTGAATCATAATAGCTTTTTTGGGTCACAGGTCTTCGTCATTCTCCAGCTAGAAAAACCAGGAACTGACCTGGGACTTAACCAATGATGCAGGTTTTATTATCATGGTAGAGGGTATCAAGATTAGTAAAGAGAAAAATTAGTCTCTCTTGATCTGCCTGATCAATCACTGATGCAGATCAGTGTAATATATTACTGACAGGATAAAGTATTTGTTTATTACTGATCAAATTCCTATTCTAAGTTAAAGAGTAACTAGGAGAAACAATTGGTGGTAATATCTGTGGCCATATATTGAAATTACACCATAGAATTAAGTGATTTCATTTCATTTATACCAGCTGGCAGTAGGGGGCATGATAGCCTTTCTTGAAAAATACAAGGACAGATACAGAGGGGGCAAAAAATTACCAATGTGGATTTGCAAGCTATTTAGTCCAGTGTGCTAAAAATTACTAGGAGTAATTAAAAATAGTAATTAAAAGCCCAACGTTATGGGCATCCTGCATTCACAAGAAGGTACTTTTATTGATAAATACTTTAACACAGGAAATATAACAAAGGAACTGGCACGTGACAATGATATTCATGTATTCTTACCATCATACTTTGCAAGAACAGCCTGAACATCAGCATAGGCCTGCAGTTCCAGAAGTGCTTCTAGGAGGTTTTCATGGATATTCAACACACTTAGGAGCGGAAATTCTTTCATTAGCTACAGAAAGAAGAATAAGAATAAATAAGGCCATAAAACCTACCACCCTGTAACCTGATGTTATGCATGTGTACTACGTGTACGAATGTATTATAATTTGCTTAAGGAATATAACTACATGGAATATGCTCACTAACCTTACAATTCAATGAGATTTACTCCCAGTTAAATGTGCCTATGGTTGCAGGCTTTGTCACTTGAAAATAAAATTAAGGGTTTGCAGAAGCCAATACTAAAATCTTCACAGATTGAATTTAAAGTTTCTGTTTGTAGGATAAACTATACATTCCATCTTGTGTCTTGAAACCCAGGTAGTGCGCCTTCTCTACAATGCAGTATTGAGAGAGTTATTTTACTCCAACCTGCCTCACATATTTACAAAATTATCCTCCCTACTGCAGAGGAAGAGCACTGCCCAGGATATCACAAAAGTCCAATGGAACAGAATTTATGGCAGCTTCATACACAAGTAGGAGGACTATTCTCCCACCTTTATTATTCTTTCTGTTGCTTTATAAGCTTCAGGGGTAACAAGTATGTGTGTGTGTGAATGTGAACTAGAACTCTGAGTTTCTAAAGAGGAAGAGTCCTGCTCTCTCTCTCTCTTTACTGCTGCCCTCCACGCACAGACATCAATGGAAGTGAAAGAGGAGGAGATGAGAACTAAGTGCTCTTTCTGTGTGCATGTTTCACCTCCAGAGTCTGCACAACTTCATAGGGCTATTTTGGAGGTAGAATATGTATTTCTGACATATATTTCTGGCTCATGTTAAAACTTATAGACGCTTTGGAAATACTCAGCATAGCTACCAGTAAGGGAGCAGGGCAGAGGGGTTTCCATTCATTCTGTCATTATATGAAAAACTGCTACTGTTGATAAGTTAATTTTGATGAAGACTAAAACTCCTATTTTTGTAGACTACTTTTTCATTCATTGAAAACACTCATACAAACAACATAAAATCAGATTTGAGCTGCAATTTCATAGAGTTGGGGATACCAGAAGCTGATGCTGGACCATTTGAGCAACCTAAGTAACCACTTAAGTTACACACTGTTCCAGGTGATGTTAGTGGAGAAGGAAGAATAAATCCCATACATTTCATGCTTGTCACATGATTCAGGGCTTAAGTATACAGAAAGCCTGATAGCCCAGCAATTCTACATTGAAAACAAGTGACAACATATTGGAAGGCTACAAATTCCAAATGTTTGTTTAATCAAGGTCAAGATAGACAACAAACACTTTTGAAGAACAAACACTATTCGGTATCTGATGATCAAATAAAATGAAGCCCAGATTTATGAGTATATCTGAAGTTCTCTTAGGAGAAAAGAAATAGATCTTGTTGGGCTCAACATGCAAAAACACTACAGTTGCAAGCTGGTCAGACTAACTGATTAACAGCCTTGGGATAAATTAAAAAGGTGATCTCAGTAACGCCAGAAGTTTTCAAAACTACAGAAAATATGCACAACAGCCATATACTTCTTCCTTGTATTTCTTCTAAAGTGGAATTCCTTTTAACACATAGATTATCTAAGAACAAATAGGATTTTTATCTTTAAGATAACATATTACTCAGATGCAGATAGATGCATGTTAATATTGCCCAAATAACCTGCATTACTATTTCTAAATTACTTACATCTCTCATCATTTTTACTGCTTCTTTAATTCTTCCAAGTTTCCTTGCACACATAGCTAGTCTTCTTTTCACATAAACCAGTACATTAGTGTCTCTTCCTGGAAAAAATGTTACACGATACATATCAGTGGATACAACATTTAAAATGTCACAATTTACCTCAAGCATTTACTTATGTACAGATACTCCGTCTTCCTGTCCGACAAACACGTCAAAGTGCTTCACAATGAAACTATAAAACCACATGCTTACATTAAGGAAGTAGAAAACAATGGAGAGGATTGAAAAATTTTTTCAAAGAAGACTCAGCTGTTTTAGAACAGGTGTAGAATGTGAGTCTCAACAGGACTGCTCTGGGACTACCACTGCACAATGAGCAAATTCCTTCTTCCTGCCTATGCAGAATTTATGTGGGGGAATGGTATAGGGAGCAGGGCCTAATCCAACAATCTTAACATTCATCAACAAGCCAGCAGACATCTCCAGTTGTCGTTGGACTCCAACTCCAAGTAGCTCGGCCAGCTTGGTACTAATGTACTAATGGGAACAGTAGTTCTTCAACAACGTCGAACAACACATTCTCCCTACCTCTGGCCTAACACCATTGACATCATTCTTCAGTAAACCACAATACTGGTTTTGTAGAAGAAAATAAGCCACTGTGTGAGTAAAAATGCATCCATTTGCATCTACAAAATAGAGGAAACATATTCTGTGGAAAAGAAGAAGGAGGGCACAGGAAGTCATAACACTGATCTAATATGAAGCACAGCAAATCCAAGGGTTTCTTAGGACTCCTTATGGAAGGATGTGAAACAAGAAACCCGCTAACACCCTCTCATTCAAACAGTAAATCCACAGTCTCAGCACATATTTGGTTCTCCATCATTATCATAAACTGAAGGTTGAGAACTTGATTGTGGCCTCAGAATTAAGGCACCACATTCCATGGCAAAGGAAAGAAAGAGGGCGGAAGTGGGAAAGGATATTTTAAAGTCGTATTATTGATTACAATCTGGAAAATGGCTAAGGAAAGTAATTGAATAGAAATGGGGAAACAAAACTTTTAGGTCAATAAACTTCGTGCAGGGGAAATGTAAAATAATAATATTTATCAGAGTTGTTAATTAACAGCATTTGAAATTACCACCATGAATCTTAATATAATATATTAATATATAACAAAACTGCTTCATATGATATTGCAATATTACTGCTGTGTGTTAGCAATTTTTTTTGTTTTTATCGCGTGGCAGATGAAAACCCTTAGAAAGAAAATATTATTGTTGTATTTTAAAAGGTCAGCAA
Source organism: Intellagama lesueurii (assembly GCA_037013535.1). NCBI lineage: Eukaryota > Metazoa > Chordata > Lepidosauria > Squamata > Agamidae > Intellagama > Intellagama lesueurii. The sequence goes on from JBAJHW010000004.1 coordinate 200,925,282, forward strand.
ACAGTATTATCACTCAGTGAATGGAAGAATATCTTCCACCAGTACAGCTTTTCTTCTACAAAAGCAGTGATGTTAAGATGCAATTCACATTATTTTAAAACAGGACAGAGGCTGCTGCTATCGACAGGTTACCCACCTGTAATTGTAGTTCTTCGAGTGGACCTTTGTGATTCACACCCTGGGTGATCCACGCCTGCGTGGAGCCTCATCAGAAAGTTCTAGAGCTTCTGTGGTAGCAAAAAACACATTAGAATAAGGCCCCTCCCCCCTCGTATAAGTATCTTGGCGCCAAGGCTCCCCTTTCAGTTGTGTCAACTACCGCTACATTAAGCAGAATGGCGTGACAGTGGGGAGGACGGGCGGGATGTGTGAATCACAGAGGTCCACTCGAAGAACTACAATTACAGGTGGGTAACCTGTTGTTCTTCTTCGTGGCCACTGTGGAATCACACCCTGGGTGACTAAAAAGCTGTCTTACCCGGAGGCAGGGTGTCACGCCAAGGTAGAAGCTAGAACAGCACGTCCAAAGGCCGCATCAGACTTCTGCCGGAGATCAAGTCTATAATGGCGGATGAAAGTGGACAGCTGTGCCCAGGTGGCAGAGGCGCAGACGTCCGGAAGAGGTACGCCGCGTAGGAATGCCGTAGAGGTCGCCACCGCTCTGGTGGAGTGGGGGCGAATCACCTTCGGAACTGGTTTGCGTGCCAGTTGATACGCGAGGTGAATGGTTGAAGCGACCCATCTAGATATAGTTTGAGACGTTACCTGGCGACCTTTAGTAGGTGGTTGGTGACTTATGAAAAGTCGAGGTGAACGCCTGAAAGGTTGGGTGCGTTGGACGCAAAAGGCAAGGGCTCGCCTAACGTCTAAAGTATGGAGGATTCTTTCTTGAGTTGTGGACAGTGACGGGAAGAAGGAAGGAAGGATAAACGGCTGAGAGAGATGGAATTGAGATACGACTTTGGGGAGGAAAGAAATATCCATGGATAATTTGACTTTGTCTGGAAAAAAATGTAAATAAGGATAGTCGTGACGTAAGGCCGCTAACTCAATAGCTCGTTGAGCTGAGGTGATGGCGATGAGGAAAACCATTTTAAAGGTAAGTAGCCGTAAATCAGTTGAAGCTAAAGATTCGAAAGGAGCTTTAGTAAGTTGTTGCAGTACTAGTGTTAGTGACCATTGCGGGGAGGACGGGCGGGTATCCGGGTAGATATGAGATAGACCTTTAAGAAAACGTTTCAATGTTGGATGTTTGAAGAAATCAACTGCCGGAGAGTTAGGGGGCTGATAAGAAACTATGGCGGAGAGGTAAACTCTCAAGGAAGAGAGGGAAAGGCCGCTAGACTTGAGATGAAGCAAAAAATGTAGGACAGTAGCAAGTGATGGGTTGATAGAAGGCAATGAAGAAGCTTCAGTGAAAGATTTGAATCTGTTCCATTTATACAGGTAAGCCTTTCTAGTGGAGGGCTTCTTTGATTGACGGAGGACGTTCGCGGAATCCTCCACGCTGCCAGGTGCAGAACAGGTAAGTCTGCGTGGAGTACTTGGGCGTTGTTCTGCGTGAGGAGGTGGGGCAGGCAAGGGAGGTGGTGAATGTCCGATGAGAGATTGTGAAGGACTGGAAACCAGGGTTGTCTCGGCCACCAAGGGCCTATAACGATGGCATCGGGTTTGTCTTGTTGAAGGCGAACCACAACTTTGTGGAGAAGCGGGAATGGCGGAAAAAGGTAAGTGAGGGTCTTGGGCCATCGGCCGACGATTGCATCTCCTTGGGAGTGTTTGCCGATGCCGGCTCGGGAGCAGTATCGTTTGCACTTCCAATTCACATGAGAGGCGAAGAGGTCGAGAGTTGGTTTGCCCCATCGTTCGCATAGGCGAAGAAAAACTGATTGGTCTAACTCCCATTCGTGAGCTTGAGAGTTTGTGTGGCTGAGTAGATCAGCCAAGTCGTTGTCATGGCTGGCAATGTGTAAAGCCGTGAGGCACATATGATGTGCTAGGCACCACTCCCAGAGGTCGACCGCTAAATAGAGGAGACTTTGAGAGTGGGTGACACCTTGTTTCAGAATATAGTACATCGCCGTGTTGTTGGTGGTGGCAATTTGTACCATCTTGCCAGCGAGGAGATTTCTGAAAGCTTTGCAAGCTTTTATAACCGCCAACAGCTCTAATTCGTTGATGTGAAGCAATTTCTCTCTGGAAGACCATTTGGTGTGGATTTTGAAAGATTTGCAGTGAGCTCCCCAGCCTGTGAGGCTGGCGTCGGTGGCGACCTGTATTTGTGCTCGTGGTTGTTGGAACGGCCACCCGACGGATAGGTTGGGAGGAAAACGCCACCACTGAAGTTGGGAGGTGAGTTCTGGGGTGACCCTTAAACGAGTGTGAGGAGGGTCTGTGAGCAGGTCGAAGAGGGCAAGAAACCACGACTGAAGAGATCTCATCGTGAGACGTACGTGCTGCACTACTGAAGTCATAGAGGCCATGGTGCCTAGTACACGTTGCACAGTCAAGGCGGGTACCATAGCATGAGGGGTGAAAACTTGAAGTAATGTGATGAGATTTTCTCTCTTGTCTGGAGGAAGAAGGGCACGAGCTTGTGTGGAATCTATGCATGCGCCTATATAATGAATAATCTTTGTAGGTTTTAAATTCGACTTTTGTTCATTGACAGCGAGACCGAGATCGCGAAGGAGGGTAAGGGTGAAGTGAGTGTCTCATTGGGCCTTGCAACGGGAGTGAGCTACGAGGAGCCAATTGTCGATATATGGAAATATGAGAATTCTTTGCAACCTGAGGTAAGCAGCTACCGGTGCCATGCACTTGGTGAATACTCTTGGAGCTGTTGCAAGGCCGAAAGGAAGTTTTTTGAATTGGTAGGCTTGTGATCCTAGTTGAAATTGAAGGAATTTTCTGTGTGAGGGATGTATGGAAATATGGAAGTATGCATCTTTGAGATCTATGACAGTGAAGCAGTCGTTTTTGCGGAGTAAAGGGAGAACTGATACGAGGGTAACCATATGGAACTTTGTGGTAATGGTGCATTTGTTTAACTCTCATAGGTCTAGGATAGGGCTAAGACCTCCGTCCTTTTTGGGTATGGTGAAATAGCGAGAGAAAACCCCTTTGTTGTGTTGTGAGACGGGTTGTATGGCGTCTTTGAGGAGTTAATTTTTTATTTCCTCTTGTAGGGCTGGAGATGGTGGAGTGATGACGTGTGTTGCTGGAGGAAGTTGGAAGAAATGGGTGTGGTAGCCGTCGCCGATGATGGACAGTACCCAGGCATCTGTAGTGATGGATTCCCAGGCAGGCAGGTGTTTCCAGAGGGCAGGATGGGTGGAGTGGTGTGCGATCTCGGTCATGGGAGCATCAAACGTGATGTTTGGGCTTGCGGTCATTGCGCCTAGTAATGTGTTGTTGGTGGGGTTTATTTCTTTGATTTCTGAAATAGGGTGTATATTTGTTTTGGAGGATCACGTTGGAATTTTTGATATGAGTTGTAGGGTCATCTCCATTGATTTTGTTGGGGGCGTTGTTGGTAAGATGGAAAAACTCCACAACGTCTAGCTGCTGATCTTTTCTTTTGTACGTTTTCCAAAATATCATAAGTTTCAGCATTAAAGAGGCCTGCGCTGTCGAATGGGAGGTCTTCGATACGTGCGCGGGCATCCTCAGCCAGGCCAGCTGTCCTTAGCCAAGAGAAACGTCGTAAGGCTACTGAAGTGGCCATTGACTTTGCTGTGGCGTCTACCGTGTGCCTAGCAGAAAGCATCTGTTGTTTGGCAACGGAAAGACCTTCTTGTTGAAAGTTATGGGCGAGTACTTTTTTATCTTCTGGTAAAGATTCAACAAAGGTTGACATATTGTCCCAAAGGAAACGTTGATATGCACCCATGGCTCCCTGGTAGTTAGCGACATGCATGGTGAATGTTGCTGATTAATAAAGCCATCCTCCCATTGAGTCAATCCTTCTACTGTCTTTGTTTGGTGGCATGAGGGTTTGTCGATGTTGAGATCTGGATTGTGAGGCTTCGACAAAAATAAGAGTTTGGAGCTGGTTGTTTTTGAAGAAATAGAGCTCCAGGATCATGGACTCTGTAGAGGTTATCGATTCGTTTAGACATGGTATGGGAAGAGGCTGGTTTTGTCCAGGATCGTTGAGCGGTGCTGAGTAGAGACGGAAGCATCGAGATGTGTACTGGAGTAGTTGTATCTTTAGAGATTGGGTCGTATAGATGATCGGCCGGTTCTGTCGAAGGACGGTGGATTTGGAGATTGAGAGACTTAGCCATACGGATCATAAGTTCGGTGTAAGTCTGGAAGTCTTCCGCTGGTGATGGTGGGTTGGCATCGACGAGGTCGGATTCCGGTGAGGTGAGTAATACTGACAGCGTCTGAGGTCTGGATCCGTGATCGGAATAATCGGGATCGCGTCGGGAGTCGACAGATTGTCGATCGACCTCGGTGTCGATAGGTTGAGTGTCATAGTATTGACGTTTGTGGCTCGATGTCGATGGAGGCATGTCCATGGGCATTTGTCGGTGTCGAGGATTTTCGATACCGAGAGATGTCATTCGAGTGTCCATAGACGTCGTTTGATATGGTTGCACGTCGGTGTCAAACTCGGGGTCATAGTGATGTCACGTTTGATGGCTTGGTTCTATCGGGCGATGGAAATTGCGCGTCAATAGAGGGATAGAACGAGTGTCCATGGACCAGGATGGATATTGAGGATCATCGATATCAGAGCCTGTGTCTCGGTGATGTCAAAACTGTGGTTGTTGACGAGCTGGTAAAGCAGTGGAGTATATAGACGCTGGAGATGCCGAGTGAGAGGAATGATTTCCTTTGTCTGGATTAACAGGAAAATATCGGGAGGCTGGAGCTGTAAAAGCCTCGCGTGTAGAAGCAAATTGCTTGACCGTCCTGGATCTTTTAGGTGCCAGGTAGGGAGCAGGTTGGAGTCCATGTGGGTCATGGTGATATGGCCGTTTCGACACCGATGGCTGTCGAGATCGAGGCCCACCATGAGAAGGTAAGGCCGAACTGGATAGAGCAACTGGCTGATTGGCGGTTGCAATTTGTCTGGTCGAGCACTGGTCGGGGCAAATGGCAACCCGATGAGAGTGCTGAACGCGGGTCTGAGCCACGCTTGATGAAATAGACGGCTCCAGGGACTGTTGGGGCCGATGTCTCTGAGGCGGTCGTGGTGGATGATCAGATGTTACCGAATAAGGTATGGTCTCTAGTTGTTGTTCGGAGTCGACCCTGTCAGGTGAAGCAACTACGGAAGGGTTGCTCAAAAGAACAGAGTGTTGAGGACTGGGAGGAGAAGATGTTAATCGATCGACTCTGTCATCCCATTCCGGTAATTGGGAGCAGGGTTGATGAGAGGAGATTCCGTTATCATCTGAAGGCGAACCAATGGAGATTGATTCAGCGGTTTGTTGAGGCTGCTGAGAGATGACTGCAGCTTTAGATTTATGTTGTTTAGGTCTTTTAGATGGAGAAGGTTCCGGGACCGAAGAGGCTTCAGTGGACATTTGACGTTTAGCAGAGGGCTTCAATATCGAGGATTTCAGTATCGAGCGCTTCGATTTATGGGTTTTGAAGTTTTAGACGAAGTGGATGGAGCGTCGGAGTAGGATGGTGTGGTTGATGGACGTTGTTTTGAGGCTTCAGAAAGAGCCTTCTCCATTGCTTTGGTTTGTGAGGTGGCCTTACAAGGAGGTTGGGCCATTTTGGTTGGTTGAAGGGATTGCTCCCAAAGACGGAGTTTTAATCTGGATAAGCGAGAACGGAGGACTCCACGCTTGAAGTTCTTGCAGTGCTGGCAGGAGGACGTCTGGTGTGCCTCTCCCAAGCAAAAAAGACACTTGGCGTGGCCGTCGGAAAGTGGTAATTTGTTATCACAGACCACGCAGTGTTTAAACGGGCCCAAAGGGGCCATGAATAGGAGAAAAATAATTTGAGGAGAAAAACGATGATGGGGGCCGAGCGAAGCAAAAAGGAAAAAATCTCTAATAATGAATTTGAACTAAAGTTTAAAACAAAAAAGATTGATAACAGGAAGGAATCAAGAATAAGCTCTTTTTCTCTTTTACTCACAGAAGCAGAAACGATGAGGCTCTCAACGCGGCGGTTGAAAGAAACTGAAAGGGGAGCCTTGGCGCCAAGGTACTTATACGAGGGGGGAGGGGCCTTATTCTAATGTGTTTTTTGCTAAATTGTTACATGATATGTTGTTACCCGCCCAGAGTAGTCTATATGACTAGATGGGCGGGCTATAAATGTAATAAATAAATAAATAAATAAATAAATACCCTCTGTTCAGGAGCAAATAAAATCTAATTTATATTACTATTGATTTTACTTGTAATCTGCACATTTTTAATTTTCTGCTTCTAGTGCTTCTCCTAAAGAGTTCAGTGAGAACAAATCCAAATTTATCTATCATCTGGAACCATTTCAGAAAGGATGCTTACTAAGCTGTGCTTCATGCTGGGGACTTTGGGAGCCGCAGTGTTGAGACTTCCTATAAATTGTTTCTCCTGCTCGCAAAGCCTGCTTGAAGTATTTTTCGGCATCTACAATGGTTGTTGCTTCTTCCTCCGCCAGCAGAACATATGCTGTGGCACAGCTGAAAGGGAAGGGGGAATGAAAGATATATGGCATTCAGGTATATATCGACTTTTATACTAATGTCTAGCCCAGATAACTGGCATCAATTGACTGCCTTTACATTGAGGCAAGTGTTGAATTTGTGAGGGCCCCAGATGTTCAGACGTAAAGCTGACATCAGTGTGTACAAATGTTTATCACTTTAAAAACTCAGCTACCATGTCCCATTTTGCAACAATCAGAAGCCATATATTTTGAGCAAACATAAAACAGCATATTTTGTCATGTGTTTTATATTTGTTTTAATTTGCTTAACTAGTGATGTTTTTAACACTGTTCAGGTATTGTTTAGGTTTAACTGCATTTTAGTATTGGTATCTTAATTTATTCTGATATTATACTTCTTTTTTTTACACTGCCTCGTGTCCCTTCATTGGTAGAAAGGCAGAATATAAATTAAATACTTCAATAAACAAAATATTTCTGTTGCCTAAAATCATCCTGTCATTTGAAAAGTTCAGGGATGATAGTGGATAGTTCTGGAGCCAAAATGGCATCGTGCCTAAGAGGGCAGTATCAGCAAGCAAGCTCTGAGCAATCTCAAGATGCTTACAACAGCACATAAAAATCTTTAGTAAAAAAATCTTGGATAAACGCATCTTAAAAACAACCCAACAAGGATTCAGAATATTCAGCAGTCATGAAATGTCTGATAACAACAGAATGGACAAAGAAGAGATGGGGCTAATGATATCATGGGTCCCCTCACCGAGAGAAAAGCAGCCTACAAATTAAACAAGCAAATAAATAAAATGATACAGAATATCCTGCAAAAGGGATTGACTGTCTGATTTAGTAAATCAGAACAGTCCCAACGGTCCCAACGTTTCATTGCAGCTAATACGTTTCATTTAATAATTGGTTTTTCAACCACATTATACCTCATGTTTGAAGTATTTAAATCTTGGGACATAGCAATCTATTTTAATTTATTCTTTCTTTTTTGTGCTTCTCTTGTTGTAATTCTAACAATTTTTTTTCTCCTTGCCTTTTGCCTCTTCAGCATTTCTAACATCTATTTAACATTGTTAGAATCTGTATCTTTTACATGACTATATAACATCCAAATGGATGTGACCTCGAATGTATGGACAGATTTCATAAATTTTGTATTTTCTACTTTTTAAAGTAACTATACACCAATTTTCAACATGCATTGAAAATTACAGCAAAGAAATCAGACCACACATACACTAGACAAAAAAAAATCTGAGAAAAATCATGTTGCATAGCTCTGTTGATGGAGAGCAAGTGACATCACCAGCACCAGTAGACTGCTAACTAAAGGCTTACTCCTTCAAGGTTGTCTTTGACTTGTGTTATGGCACATGATTCATGAGCAATCCTAAATCAAGGGTGGAACTCTTAATTAGCAGCAATATGCTGGTGTTGGTGACATCTTCCCACTATTCTGCCAAAGCTATGCAGCAGGATATGACTCCTATCCAAGCCTGGCATTGATAATTTAGATAACCTGACACCAACGTACCCTCTAATTTTCACTCCACCCCCCCCCCCGCACGCTGGGTTCTCTCACAACCAGAACCTAATGTGATTCCTGTGAGGAGGAGGAAGACAGCTGCGCAGAGGGAAGTTGAGTTGTGCACACACACCCAGCTTAGCGGGAACCTTGCCTTGCCCAGTTTAGCGGGAATCTAATTTTAATGTAAAAGAATGTTCAAAGATTAATTTTTCCTTGCTGAAAAGAGTGATTTTTTTCCCTAGTAGCCAAACAGATGACACTGTATTAGTTCACATCTAAGAACTTTTTTACATGGTATGTGAAACACTTTCATGCTTGAAGAGAATTAAAGGGTTTTAAAGGATGAAGAAAAGAAGTACGATTAGGACATTCAACCCACTCTCTGCAATTTAAACTGTTGCAACCCACTAAAAGGTATATCACCTGAGTTTCCTGATCCTCTGATAGGCTCTAAGATATTGTTTATCAGCATTGTGCGGCTCTAATTTGAGTTCAGAAATTATGTTGAAATTTATGTCCAGACTTACTCGTTATTTAATTCTAAAGCTTGATATGCTGCTTTGATTCTGGCCTGAGGGTTTCTCTCCCGCCATGCTTTCTGCATAACTATTAGAAAGGACAGAAGGATTCCGTTAAAGTCAGGTGACAAACATTCTTGCAAGAATTACAAATTCAGGAAGAGTAAATGCGAGTAAGAGCCAGTTTTGAGAGTCAGTGTAGGGTAACAGATAGAGTATCAGACTAGAACAGGAGACCCAGATTCAAATTCCTGCTAAAACATGGAAATTCACTGGGATGTGGCAATGAAAAAACACTCGGACATCTCATATACCTAGAAACCCTACTAGGCTTGCCATAAGTTAGAAGCAATTCAACAACACATAACTTTTTTTAAAAAATGAACAAAATACCACCACCTGCTTCTGATCAAGTTATTACCGATAATATTAACGTATTTTATTGTTCATATTTATTTTTTAAAGCGAAAACTTAAAACAAATGACTAACAGAAAGAATAGAGATTGTGGCAACTAGTCCCAAAGCTCTAAAGAAGGACCCACACTTTTACTTTTCCTCCTCCCAGGAATATAGTAAGTCGGACTACCAGGCAACTCTGGGTGGGGTGAAAATGGATAAATGGGAGTTGATGTCCAGAGGGCTTTGGAACTGGCCTGCCATGTGTAAACAATGCCCTAAATCACATCCCAGAGTGGGAGGGAGCTTCACATCACTGCCATATATTCAAGTTTTTGGAATTTAATTCATATCTTAATTCTGAAAAAGGCAACAAACTAAACACTCATGAACTGATAGTGGAAAAGACTATGGGCTACCTACTCAGAAAAAAAATCCCATTGATTTTCCAGATCAGTGAGTTGCCTGTGAATCTGAACCTCCTCATCTTTCATAAGAAAAGTAGAGAATCTATTTATGTTTCTTTTGGAACTGAATCTGCAACTGTCCAGCAAGAATAATGTGGAAAAATGTTGAAACATTTTTTGGAAAGACGATGTTAGTTTTGGCTTAAGTGATGACACACTACATTTATACAATAAATATAGTTTTCATATAATGTAACAGATCAACTTGCAGACAGTAAGTTCTTGGTGATTTAGATGAAACAGTAAGCATTAACACATCATCTTACAAAAAAACTGGTATATAACACAGACTAGGACATTGTTTTAAAGACAGGAGTAAACAATAACACAACCCCAAGGTGATTTAATATGATCAGAACAGAAGCTGTTACATCTAAACCACAGATCTTTTTCAAAGGGTTTTTAAAAATTCCATAATATGTACACGCTTTTAAGGATTATTGTTTGAATGATACAACAGTAGCTTCCCTAGCATGCTACCCCATAACAGTGGAGTAGCGCTGCATTTAATTTCAGGATTCAGTATTACTCAGCAATTATATTCTTTAGAATATCTAAAGAAAATATTTCAAAATAACTATATTTGTCTATTAGAGCAAGAAGGATATTTTCAGTTGTTACAAGATTATCATAGCCTAAGCTTCTGTGGACTAAGAGTACCATTTATGTGCTGTCAATTAAGGAGAAGAAACTTAACCTAGATTACAATGGAAAAACAACTGAGAGTAGAAGGATCAGCTACTCTGAAGGGAGTTTTGTAATTAATCCTAGACATGGTTGCAGTTCTCCTGAAGGACCAGGTATTAAGTCCGGGAGTTTATCTGAACTCAGTAGGGTATGAGGACTAGGTAGGACCTGCACAGCTATGACTCTGTCTGAGACTATGGACCTTACTTCCATGAGCCATGAACATGTTTGGAAAAAATAATGCTTGGAAGCAATTTTTTTTCTCCCGTTGCGTACCAAACAAATGTAAGAGTCATATCTTATGTACACCCACTGTCAGCTCAGGTCACACCCATTATTTGAATGCATACTCTAACAGGTTTCAACCATGGGATAAGGTTCCCCACACCCAAGATAAAATAAACGCTTTTAACAGTATGTTATCTCTTTTCAGTCACACAGCAAAAACTAGTATTACCTGCATCTGAAGGCCGAAGGGAGTCTGTTTCACAAGTGAAAAAGGTCTGATGATCTTGAGCAGACAAGTTCATGTCATAGTATGTAAGTGGCTCTTTTCCAGTGACCCATGTGTATCTTAGAAAAGAAAAGAAAATGCCCTGAAAAGTTGCACAACTTGATCTTCTCTGTATTCACAAGATGACCTACCAAATACAACAGGTATAATTTATTGAAGATGAGGCATTTACTGTTACACTTTTCCTTCATCAGAGACTATCAGTTTTGAGACAGATGGACATTTGTTATAAATTTCAAAGTTGTCTGGAAACACGGTATTACAGATATAGACTGAAGCTCACAACAGCCATGACTTTCCTAGTACAGTACATCAAAAATGCTAAATTTACTGACTGAAACCCTGTATGTATAAATTTACACCCATGTCATTATTGAGTAAAACCAAAATCATTAATTTAATTAAATAGAAAATGTCCTATTTCCCACCATCACTATTTCAGATTTTGAGGCTCCTTAGAGATTTCTTTTGCCTTTGTGAAACTCTGGGAGGCCTTGGTATAGCGAGGGAGCTTTTAATATTGGAAAACTGCCACCAGAGTTCAAAGAACAGAGATCTCTTAACACCTTAGCAGGAGCAACACCCCCACGCAGTACACCTTCCTCATGAGCATTGCACGATGACTGAGCCTGGAGATTACTACAGCAATAAGAATTATATTTTGAAAAAAATTACCACCTGTAGCACTACTTGCATAACACATGCCAGCAAATACCCATGCAATAAGCTCTATGTAGGAAAAATATTCAGAGCTGTTGAGCACATATAAGGAAATATTTTGCCAATATTAGAGTAAAAGATGAGGAACCTCTTTGGTCAGTCTTTTCATGGAACACAACTATTCTTTGAAAGATTTACAGTTTTGGGATTTAGATGCTGTCCACAGAAACAATGATAAGGCTCTACTAAATAGGGAAATTGAGTGGACATTAAGACTGGAAACACAGGCTCCCAGAAGTCTGAATGAAGAACTAGAGTTTGTCCTCCTCCTTTAGTAGTCCTACTTTCTGCATACACTCCCTCTTGTGGATTAATCAGAATGATTCCTGAACAACAGCTGCCGCAAGATAATATCCATAAATATGGGAACTTCCTTCCATTATGTCAGCAGTAGCTTAGTGGAGCTGTGAAACAGACCAAAAGAGAAATTCACTACATATTACAAATTACTGGCATGAATCAAATAAGATGGCCATATTTGTCAACTGTGATCAATAATATGCTCTAGGAATGCCCTCACTTTGAATAATGTATATGAAAATTTTAGATGGTTGAATGTGATGTAATCTAAAAATGTAAAACTGATAAAGAGGATTTGAATGTGCCTACTATAATGTCTCTTCAATGCATTGTCCCTTTTTGTTTTCCATTTCCTCTGAAGAAGGCCACAAATTGTTTGGGCAAAATGCATTAGGCAGGTTTTGAAATGAAATTTATTTTTTAAAATACCGAGATTTTTGCCTCTCCTTCCTAATTGGATCTATTGGATGTTTCCAGTTCCTTTTGTGTGTTATTTTTCCCTTCAAAAGGATGTGTTTATGCAAACACATTATCTTGCCTGTCAGAGAATTACAGAGTTAGAAGGAACCTTCAATGTCCAGCACACCTGCCAAACAAGAAATCCAAAAAAAGCAAGAATCCCTGAGAGATAGCTGTTCAGCCTCTATTCGCAAGTCTTCAGTAAAGGAAAGTTTTCCACTTGGTGAAAAAGTTTTTTCTACTGTTCAATAGGTCTTTCTTTCAAGAAACTCTTCCAAATGTTTAATCAAAATACTCTTTTTTGTAATTTGAATCCTCTGGTTCAGGCTTTGCCCTCTGGAGTGGCAGAAAACAGGCTTGCTCCATATTCTGTGTAGTAGCTCTTCAAATATCTGAAGATGGCTCACACATAATTCCTCAATCTTCTTTTCTCCAGACTAAACACAATCGACATCCTCAGATCTTCCCATAAGAGCTTGTACCCTTTACCAACTTGATTGCCCTCTTCTGGACAACACTAAAGCTTGCTGACCTCCCTCCTAAACTGCAGTGCACAGAACAGACACAGTGAGATGTGTGGAATCGCTGGAAGGAACAGAATAATGATCCTATGACAAACTAGAAGTTCTGGTTTATTTAATGTCACAAAGCAAAAGCAAAAATAAAATACCTGCTATATTCTGCTCCTCTGAAGAGATTAAGGGGATTTCTCCATACCTTACATTCTGTAAGAAGAAAAAGAATTCAGTCCTAAAATTAAGCTAGAAGTGCCTATTCTAAATAATTATATCTCTGCACCCAAAACAGCATTGGCCTAAATCTAATATGATGCTCACAGCAGTACTGAGATCCCCCTGCTCTACTGCTTTCTTGGATCCAAAAACACACCCTGAGGGGTTTCCAGCCCTCCAGAGTAGGTTTTCAAAGCACGTGGAAAGTGACAGAAGGGAGAGAATAATCTCTTTTCATGTCCATGCAAACTGCTTCTGTGAGCAAAATGACATACAGTCCATATGGTTTTCAGTCAAGAAATGGTTTACATCTTCCTCTGTTTCTCTTTTATGGTATCCATTTTTCATATTCACATTTAGCACTCAGCCTTAATTAGTTACAACATTAAAATCTGCAAAGTATGGTTTACACTTCTCTTTCAAACCATAAACCCTTGCTTGTGTTGGTCTGTTGATGCTAGTTTAGAGGGAAAGTGTTAACCTTAATTTGGAATAAGGATGTGACAAGTACTTGCAAAATTTCTCCTTCTGTGTGATATGCCCACCTCACTATGCCGAGACTCCACACTCAGAACTTTCTCCTGTACGTGTGAGATTTCTAAGCTACCTGCAAAACAGAACATGTTCTCATATTTTTTTATTTCTCTCTCCCTCTCTCTCTCTTTGTCCACTGTTCTGCTACCAAATTTTGCGCAGCTTAATGCTCTTTCAGCAAATCCTGCACACAGAAGATACCATTCTGTGCAGGAATTGTAATAATCCTCAACAGCACAGCATGTCTTCCAGACAAAATGGCCAAACATCTGAAAAATCTTGTCAGTTTTCCTATAAACTTTCTTGAAAGAAATATGCAGAGAATCTTCTGAGAAGAAGAGTGATTGTTTTCCTCAGCTTCTGTACAAAAGAAGCTGTGAATCCTGAATTTGGAGATAGAGCTATTATAGGAAATTATCTTGAATGCTAAATAGTAAATTGGAAAAGAGAAATCACAGGTGACACATGAACCTGTGCCTTGTCCCTCAGTCTGCTTATCATGATCAGGACAGTGACTGTTTGAACTGAGTCTCCTCTTCATGGAAACAAAATTCCTTTATCACACCATATACAATACTAGAGATTCCCCAAAAAGCTGTCACTGCATATAAGTTTGAAGGAAGAGTTTATATTATGATGGCACTAAAAACATATTTGTTTAGAATGTGTAAGAGTACTTTACTTTACTTTATTGGATTTTTACCCCGCCCCCCTAGACAAAGTCTACTCGGGGCGGCTTACAAATATTATAAAAACATCATTATATAACAAATATTTTAAAAATCATTAAAACATCATAATTTTTAAACAATTAAATTAAATCAATACCAAGATGGAAGTAATTAAATGACAAAGAATAGAGAACTGAAAAAGAATAGAGTACTGAAAAACTAAACTTAACATCCCACTTACCCCAACCCTCACTGTTCCTTGCACCAATTTACTTTGGTTTTTTATCTTTTATTTTTAAATTATCCTAAGCACAAGATGACATTAACTGATACAAAGCTAAAACCATTCACAAAAGCAGTCCATAGCTTGTACTTATGGGTCTTGACTAATACCAATTATTATGTAGTATATTTGCACAAAATCAAACCTTTAGCGTAAAATCACCTGACAGACTCTGTCTGCTCATATCATTTTCTCCAGTTGTTGCAGAAAAATTTGCCTGGGGAGAATTAGCATTCTCTGTACCTCCAATAAGGGGTCGCAAATGGCTCACAGATACCTGTTCAATGAAAGATGTGCCATATTTTCTGAAATACCACCATTCAAATATCTGTAAGAAGACACAGAAGGCAAAAATGTAGTATACAGAATATACTATGGAGTAAAAATCTCAGTTGTGTATTTCTCACAAACATACATATCATCTAAATTATCCTAAATAACATTAAACAGGTCAAGTTCCCTTCCACCAAATAAAGATGAAAATTTTGTCCCCAGATAAAAATGCAAAGTAACACTTGTTCCTAATTAGTGAATTTGTGTTTAAAACACCAATGGCAAGCCTTTTGATAAATGTAGCATCAGAAAAAAAAAGGTTATTTGATGGTTTCAAGCAACATTGATTACTGCATTAAATTCAATATTGTCTGTCATTGGCAAGACAATTAATTGTGTAGGAAGCCTCAAACTCACAGATTAAAGGTCAAATTCCAAATGATTCTACATTGCATTATATGCTGTAAGTAACATGAATTTGACCAAACTCCAGGAGGCAGTGGAAGACAAGAGGGCCTGGTGTGCTCTGGTCCATGGGGTCATGAAGAGTCGGACACGACTCAATGACTAAACAACAACAACAATACAATATATAAATCATTCTTCATAGAATGCTACCCAGACATTTCAGAAGTAATTCTTCCCATATCAGATAATAAGTTCCAAAGAAGACAACATGGTATTCTGGATAAACATGGGGTCCCACAAATCATTTACCTGAACAGCTGCCCATAGGTGAGCAATACCATTTACACGATTTTCATTCTCTGTGAAACTCTCTGCCTCGGCTTACAGCTAATTAAAGAATATAGACACATAAGGATCTGAAGTACCACAAAGGACTTTCTAGGCTGAACATATGTACTTTCAGAATATTATTAGAAAAGTCACCATTTTTTTCTCATAGATATATCTGGCAGGATAGCTCAGTGAGATAGGTACGTATTTGGTTGTGAAGCCGGAGGTTGGGAGTTCAATCCCCACTGTGTGGCCCAGAAGAACCAGTTTATATGACTTTAGATAAGCTGCACAGTCCCAGGAAGCCACGATAAGAAGGGAATGGTAAACCACTTCTGAGTACTCTCTAACTAGAAAATCCTGGAAAGGATTGCCTTAAGTCAGAACTGACCTGACGGAACACAATTACTGTATTATTATTACACCTGGCCCCGACAGCCATTCTAAGCCATTAATTTATCTACTTTTTTGGTATAAGAGCACCATCTAGAGTTCAGTTTGTGTATCAAAGGTACTGCTCCTCTTTAGACTGGCAAAGTTCACACAGGTTCATGTTTCAAAACAAAAACATGTGGCTTTGCTAACACATACACCTAGCATTCATGGTTGCTATGTTCTCAAAAATAACATCAATAAAAGAAAAAATATTCCCTTTTCCAGAGGAGGTTTAAAATCCACAAGTAGGAACAACAGTTTAATCCTAAAAGCAGGACAAAATGTGTCATCTAATCTAATTAATATTAGGCTTTGTTAGCCTTTTATTTCCTTACTCTAAAAAGTAACAGGAGTGGCTAAGTAAATCTCTGAGGAACAAAACTCTCTTCATTATTATTATTGTTTCCAACTTTTTAAAAGGTAGTTAACCTAAGATTGTTAACTAAATAGGTAAACAGATGCAAGATTTTCGTTTGCATGAATAACGCATTTGATAGGTAAGGACCAGGATATCTGAGCAACTGCCTTATTATGCATACAAGACCCTGGTTTGTTATGTCTGAGTTCTGATTACCACACCATGGCCTAATGAGACACATTTAGATGTGGTTCAGAGGAAAGATTTCTCTGTTGTGGCACCCATCATATGGAATCGCTTCCTGTTTTGAATGTTTCCACCACTAACTAAAGTTCTACCTGATTATCTACTGATTTTCCTGATATTTTTAAGCGTTAAAACTGTGCTCCAGTTTTTAATATATGCTTTTTAATGGATTTTACCATTTTACTATTTTATTAATTTAGCTGCTGTTTTTATTACAGTTAAATTGCTCTGGAATTTTTGAATATAAACTAGTATAAAAAAGCTCTTAAATAAACATTACATACAATAAATAATAATTAGAGATGGGGTATTCGTATATGAATATCCCCCCCACAGGTGCAGATTACACACCACTCACAATTCCACCGCTGCTGCGAGCTCCGCGGAGCCTTCGTATCGCTCCGTTGCTCACGATAGATTAGCCACTCCTGGCAGAAGGCGGGATGACAAGCCTCTCTGCTAGGTCGCAGAGTGGCTAATCCATTGCAAGCAACGGAGAGATAGGAAGACACTGCGGAGCTCGCAGCAGCATCATGTGGTTGGTCTCGCCCCAGGGGGCCGGACCCTCGTTATCTGCACCTGTGGGGGGATATTCGTATACCCCATCTCTAATAATAATATAAGTTGACTTTAACTGGTACCCTGTTGAGCTTTAACAGAGTGAAAAGTCCTACTAGTGCAAGACTATGAGATAATGAGACTTGCACAAGCATACAATCCTGAATTATTGCAGAACTTTTCACTCAACAGAAGCTCGACAGAATACAGGTCTTTGTCTCCCTTGCACTGCAAGAATCATATAGGCTGCAATAAGAGAGAAGAAAAAGGAAATTACTTACAAATATCAGACCAGATATCAAAGATGAAGTCCCAGTAAGTGCAACATAGAATTTCGGAGTCAACGTGCTCAAGAAAATAGACACTGTCAATAAAAACACAATTGTGTCAATAACAGAACATCTCTCCCTGAACTAACCTACCCCATCCCCTTTGTTCCTCACAACATGTCATTGAAAATGCCAATGCCGGGGGGGGGGGGGTGGTCAGAAAATCCATAGCTAGAAATCTCTTCTACCCTGGTCGCCTTATGGTGGAACAAACTACCATTGGCGGTTCGCCAAGCACCATCCCTCCTTTCCTTTAAAACGATGCTAAAAACTGAATCTTCAGGACAGCTTTTAATGGTCTTACACCTGAAAACCCATGAGCATTTGTCATAGTATTCATCATATTATTTTAGGTTTAAGTGGTTAGGATATTAGGCTGGGATTAATGCCACTTGCTTTTTATTATTATGCTTTATTATTTGTTGATTATTATTATGTTTAACTGTTGATTTTGGTATTGTTTATGTGATACTCAATACACCACCCAGTGTATGGGTGTTTGTACACCACCCAGTGACTATCTGTTCGCTACAGGTGGTGGTGGTATAAAAATATAATAAATAAATAAATAAAGTATTTGGCTCTCCAAGGGTCTCTTCCACCTTTGTCTGGTGTCCTGACACAGAATGATTTTCACAGTCCACATACTTCTCCTTTCATCATTACAGGAGGCACCACCAGCCACACAGGAAAGGCACAGTGTATTTCTCCAGAAGTACTTCTGTTTCAATTGTTCAAATACTGCTGGAACCACCAGTAAACCATCCTAGGCATTTAAAGAAGAATTTAAAAGACAGACAGTTGGACTAAGGTCTACTTGAGTATGCCAACAGCACCTCTGGCAACACAATCATATGCACCTATACTTGGAAATAAGGCCCACGGACTTCAATGGCCCTTACTGTGCGGTGCGTGTATATAGGACTGCAGTCTCAATTACAGACACTAGAAGGCTGGCTGAATTAGATTTTGGGTGGCTCTGGTGGAAATGGTGGTGTTTTTCCCCTTCTCTGACTACCAGAGCAGTATTATGCAAAATAACAGCAATAAAGTGACATAGATTACACAAAAGGAATATGGGCATTTCTTTGATTATCACAGTTTCTAATACAATGCAAGTTACGCTGTGCACCCAGTTTTTGTTTCCTTTTAGTATGCACTATAGACAGTCCTGTCTGTAACAAGTGTTCAGTGTATTCTCTCTTAGCAATATTAAACTCAAATCAAGTGTCACCACTTAGTGAATTCCTTAATTATGAGAAACCTGAACAAAAATTGTTACAGACAAGAGGCAGACAGAGGACATAATTTTTAGTTGAAGGTAAACTAAGGTCGCTCTATGTTAAATGAAGAACACGTAAGAAGAAACTGCGCTCTGCAGAAATTTCCTCTAAATAATATGCTTAATGATAGAGCTACTTCATAGTCATCCAACAACATACAGCCTTCTTTCTAGATTTTGCATACCAACTGTTGTAAGCAACAGATTAGATTTAAAAAGGAACAAGATCAAACATGGTTTGCTGACAGCTCTTGCAGTAAATTCAGAACTGCTATTTAATAGTGTTTGTTTTGTCTAAATAAGCCCATCTTCCTAAACTTTCCAAAACATAACATGTACGGGATAAATCTTAAAACAGATATTGATTGATTGATGGATGGATGGATTGAATTTATATCCCACATCATATGGCAACCATGCCACTCTGGGTGGCTAACAACAGTATTAGGAACAATATTAAAACATGATAAAAATAAATTAATACATAACAAATACGGAAATTAAAACAGACGGCAATAAAGGTGGTAAAAAGGGTGATGGAGAGGATGGCAAAAAGGATGGTAAAAAGGGAGGGCGAGATCTTAGTGCTCCGGGAAAGCCTGGCAGAAGAGCCAGGTCTTCAATGCTCTTTTGAACCCATCCAGCGAGGATGCCAGGCGGATCTCAATAGGCAGATTGTTCCATAGGCGGGGGCAACCGCCGAGAAGGCCTGGTTTCTTGTTCTTTCCCTCTGGGCCTCCTTCGGGGTCAAGGCCCTCAACTGCCCTGCCTGTGAAGAACGGGTATTATGGACAGATCTGGCTGGGAGCAGGAGATCTGATACCTAGGTCCTAAACTGTTTAGAGCTTTGAATGTTATCATCATAACCTTGAAGTCGATGCAGAAACAAACCGGTAACCAATGAAGGGTGACCAGAGTGGGGGAGATGTGCTGGAATTTCTTCACCCCAGTTATTAATCTGGCAGCCGAATTCTGGACCAGTTGAAGTCTCCGCATCAGCCTCAAGGGTAGCCCCATGTAGAGAGCACTGCAGTAGTCTATTCTTGAGATTACAAGGGCATGAATCAGCATTGTGAGTGCCCCCACGTCTAGATAGGGACACAGCTGGGCAATCCTCTGAAGATGGAAATGAGCTGCCCGGACCACAGATGCCACCTGGGTTTCCATGGTGAGATCCGGGTCCAGGCAGATGCCCAAGCTACGAACCTCACTCTTCATGGGAAGAGTCAAACCCCCAAAGGAAAGAGAGTTTCCCAACCCACTGACTCTGGGGCCGCCCACACGCATGATTTCCATCTTGTCCAGATTCAACCTCAGTCCATTTGCCCTCAACATACAGGTCCCCAAGCAGCGTTCAATGGTCGGAACAGCATCCACTGCACTAGGAAAAAAGGAGAGGTAGAGCTGGTTGTCATCAGCATATTGATGACACCGGGCCCCACAACTCCGGATGACCTCACCCAGCGGCCTCATATAGATATTAAATAGCATTGGCGAGATGATCGACCCCTGCGGAACCCCACAATTGAGGATCCACGGGGTGGAGGTCATCTCGCCAAGCTGCACTCTCTGGGGACCGTCCTCCAAGAAGGAACAGAGCCACGCCAAAGCAAGACCACTGATTCCCAACTCGGAGAGCCGCCCCAGGAGGATACCATGGTCAACAGTATCAAAGGCCGCTGAGACATCGAGGACCAACAAGGACATATTGCCCCTGTCAGCCTCCCTCAGGAGGTCATCCTGCAGGGCAATCAATGCTGTTTCTGTACCATGCCGTGGCCAGTGGCCTGAAGCCTGACTAGATACAAAAAGACAAGCATTAAACACACAGCACATCAAACACTGTGCGGAATTCTGAGCAATGTTACTTTTGTAACATTTATATGTTTATAGAGAGCTACTAAGGCCTCAGAATGGTGGAACTTCATGGTATAGCACAGCGGTCCCCAACCTTTTTGGGACCGCAGACTGGCTGAGCCTCTGAGGAAGGCGGGGCACCCCCTGCGCTCTCGGGCACGCGGGCGCTCTCGGGCGAGCGGGCGCATGCGCAAAGCAGTGGGGGAGCGCGCACATGTGCCAGCACCGGCGTGAACGCTCCCCCACCCCTTTGCGCATGCGAAGGAGCGCGCGCCCACCTCTTTGCACGGGCGCTCGGGCGCATGCATGAAGGGGTGGGGGAGCGCTCATGCCGGCGCTGGCACGCGTGTGTGCGTGCAAAGCAGCTGTGGGGAGGGGAGTGTGTGCGGGGGGGGGCAGAAGGTCTGTCTCCGCGGCCCGGTCCGGCTCAGGCCACGGACCGGGGGGTTGACGACCTCTGGTATAGCAGATGAGTGAACATACAGTTCCTCACCCAGCATAATTCTTTATCCATAGAACATATTCTTTCCAGTTACCTCCCAGAAAGGACTGTACTATATTGCAGACTTAACAGTGTGCTTTTTATCATCTAGCAATTAAGTCTGGACTAGGAACAGATTACAGAACCAATTTGCTGATTTTATTTTATTTAAAATATTTTTACCCTGCCTTTCTCATTAAAAGACCCATGGCAGCTCACATAACATTAAAACTTACAGTGAGTATACAAATACTAAAAAAGATCAAACAAATACCATACTAAAAAACATAACCAACACAAAACAAGTATTGTGGCATGAAAACTGCATGATCCCATCACCTCCTGGCAAATAGAAGGGGAAGATATGGAGGCAGTGACAGATTTTACTTTCTTGGGCTCCATGATCACTGCAGATGGTGACAGCAGCCACAAAATTAAAAGACGCCTGCTTCTTGGGAGGAAAGTGATGGCAAACCTAGACAGCATCTTAAAAAGCAGAGACATCACCTTGCTGACAAAAGTCCGCATAGTCAAAGCTATGGTTTTTCCAGTAGCGATGTATGGAAGTGAGAGCTGGACCATAAAGAAGGCTGACCGCCTAAGAATTGATGCTTTTGAACTGTGATGCTGGAGGAGACTCTTGAGAGTCCCCTGGACTGCAAGGAGATCAATCTTATCTGTTCTGAAGGAAATCAACCCTGAGTGCTCACTGGAAGGACAGATCCTGAAGCTGAGGCTCCAATACTTTGGCCATCTCATGAGAAGAGAAGACTCCCTGGAAAAGACCCTGATGTTGGGAAAGTGTGAGGGCAAGAGGAGAAGGGGTCGACAGAGGACGAGATGGATGGACAGTGTCACCGAAGCTACCAACATGAATTTGACCCAACTCCGGGAGGCAGTGGAAGACAGGAGGGCCTGGCGTGCTCTGGTCCATGGGGTCACGAAGAGTCGGACACAACTTGACTAAACAACAACAAATCAATGAAATGTTAGTAGCTGCACAGGTTTTGCAGCTGTTCACCAACACACTGTTCTCTGCTTTAAGGACACTTTTATTATCGGCTATCATATTTCAGTGTTGCACAAAGACCAATGAGGGGGAGAAAAACATTGTTTTGTAAACTGAAGAGAAAACACTGCCTAGAAACAGGAATGTAACCAAGAAGCAATAGTGGCTGATATTAGAGTCAGATCTACACTAGCAAATAATGAGATCTCTTGAGAGCGAAACCGGTTGGAAATATACACTAGAGACACTGAATACAAGAACAAAACAAGGAAATTGCAGAAAAACAGCTTTCCTATCTTAATCTCCATTCTTTCTTTCCTCTAAGTTTCTGACCAAAATGACTCCCAGGGCTTCCGTGCACCTAGGCACAGCCCTGGGTTGAAGGAAGGAGTAAAGACAGTTGTTTAGCATGTGCAGAGTTCTCCCCCCCCCCCGCTCCCCGTTCGCACGAGCTACTAAGTTTAGGGGTTAAGGGCGCCAATCGGGGATCCTGACACGCCACCAGGCCCCCGTTCTTTTCAACGCTTCCCCTACTCGACTCCTCGCACAACCGAGCTGTGGCGGGTCTCCCCCTCCTCATCCTCGGCATCCCGTCCCAAAAAGAGATGTTTCCCGCGGCAACCCCGGCCACCCCTCACCTGCCGCCAAGTTGTCCCGCAGCCGGAGCGGGCCGCGCAGAAAGTAAAGGAGGCCGAGGGCCGCCACCAAAGCCAGGCTGCGAGCCCAGGGCCCCGCCACCAGCCTCAGCCGCTCCCATCGCCGAGAACAGTGGCTGGGCGGCGGCGGCGGAGGAGGAGGAGGAGAAGGCGCCGGCGCCGCGTCCCCTTCCACAGCACCGCTCTCCGCCATCACTCCCGCCTTGCGTTTCTGAGGCTCCGCCGGCCGAGGGCGAAGGGGAGCGAGAAGGCGGAGCCCACCGTGCTCGCCGCCGCCATGCGAGCGACGCTGGGCGAAGGGAGAGCGCGCGCCGTTCAGCCTCTTCCACGCTATGCCTTGGGCGGGAGGCGGTTTGTTCCTTTGGAGGCTGCCCGGCTTTGCGGTGGAAGTCGGGCAGCCAGACCGGCGAGCAAGCTTAGTTGGATCGACCAGCCTCACACATTAAAAGGCAAAGCGGGGCAGCTGTCTCCTCATAACAGGCTTGGAAGTCCCGTTGAATGAAGCGCATCTTATATCGTTGGCGTAGCTTTCGTGAGAGGGCTGTTAGCAACCAGGGCTAATTTGATCGTTTGCTGAGAAGGGGTTTTACAGTACTTTCTGTGTGTGTGTGAGAGAGAGAGAGGATCACTATCATCGGAAGCAGTCACGGGCGACAGAGATTTTTTGCTTTTAGGGAGGGTCTGTGATACACATTTTCGGTTAAAGTAGACGGACGGGGATCTTATGGCGTCAAGGTGTGGCGCTAAGATCTAGTCTACTGTACTTTGAGTGACAGGCAGGTTTAGGACGTTGAGGCATTGCACGGGCGTAGCTGTGGGAAAACTATACTCGTGCTCCGCCGCCTGCGCCCTTATCGAACATGGGGTTGATAACTTCAGTCAGCGCCGCACGGCAATTGGAGTCACGGCTATATCACTTTGACGTTAGCGGGCGCAGGTGCCCATAGCTAATATGGCGGCCGTCGGCTTCAAGGAAATCTCTGGAGAGCAAACCAAGCCGGCACCCACTTTTGACATCCGGCCGGATGGCTGCTTGTCGTCCGCTCTGTGACTCTTTCCTTCCCAGCGCGCTTTGCGCGGGGGTGGCAGGTGGGGCCGGGCTGTGCTCAGAAAAGTCAAAATGGCGGACTTCGAGGATCGGGTGACGGATGAAGAGAAGGTAGGAAGTTGTTGGGTTGTTCCTGGTTTATTCCTGAAGAAAGCGGGAGGATAGATATTCGGGGGCATTGAATGTCGTGATGTCTTTTGACCTTCCTGTTTCTCTTGACCTTACTTCTAAGAATCTTGTAGCAGACAAGCTCTGCAAGCCTTAAGGTTCCCTTTTCTCAGCCTTGCTTTCTCTGTTTTCACCTTCCGTTACTTTCTAAATAATCTTGGTGGTAAAATATTTTGCAGTAATCCTTTTGATTAAGAGGAAGTAGATTGTCTGAGGGGTTATCCCTAACTGGTAACATTTCACTCTGTTGTGTGGGCATTGACCATTTTACTAATGGTGGAGTTCAGATTTTTAATTCAGTCCAGCCTTTATTTCCCCGTATCTCAGCCAATGCTTCTTTCGCTTCATTCATGTGATACTCTGAGGTTTACGATCAAACTTTTTTACTGTATTTTTATGTTATCCTTATAAGAAGGTCAGGACAATGTACATGCATGTTCTTCCTCATTAATTTATTTTTTAAATGTATGAACGGCCCAATATCTGGAATTATTTTGGTGGTGTACAGATAGATTAGAAGCAGAATGTGCAATAATATAGCATGATGGAAATAAACCCAGCAGAATAAATGAACACACTAAGATCTAAATCCAATACAAACATTTCTGACAGTAAGGTCTTCACTTGATGGCAAATAAGCCGCAATGGCTCCAGGGAAGCCTCACTGAAGAAGGCATTCCAAGAATGAGATGTTATATTGAAAAGACCCTTTCTTAATGCCATGTGGTGCACCTTGTTTGGAGGAAGGCCTGAGATGGTTAAAGTTTTAGTGCATAGGTATAGAAGGAGATACGCCTTCCTGGCTGCAAAATGTTAAGAATGTTATATAATTATTACCTTGAATTGGTCTTGGTAAGCCCTTGCAAGCTACTGTGACTACCAGAATGTTAGAATAATATTATTGTGTTGGTTCAGTTAACAGCACTCTATTTTGGATGAAGTTTGCTGGTAATTTTAAAAGTAGCCACAAGTGTAATCCACTGCAGTAATTCAAACAGCAGGTTACTAGAGTATGAATAAACTATTCTAAGGCTATATTTGTGCAAGTATGTCAGCCAGATGCTAAAAGGTTCTCTAAGCCGCCCTTCTATTGATAATTATAGATCTAAGAGTGTTCCCAAACTGTCTGTAGACCTGATTATAGCATTCTGCGGAAGAGGATATGCACCACTTAACCCTCATCTAGATGAGTGGGACATTTTAATACACCAAGAGTCATGTTTTGTTGCAGAGGTTGTACAAAACAATTACAGTTCCAGTAGCCATTTTACAACAATGTCAGCTGAAGAGTGGTAAACAATATCCCTGAATTTTAGTCCTCATTTTTTAACAGACAAAAGAAGCATCTGGTACAAAAGTGTCCCAATAGATTTATGAAAGGGATCGGCAGAGGACCTATAAATACATACATCCCCCATCTACCAAGCTGTTACGTCTCATTCAGTGTTGTAGATGAGAAACTCAGCAGACCATGCACCATGTATCGATCATTTGCTTGCAGACACCAGGAATGTGACATGCTGTGATTGTGTGTACTGTGCCAGTCATAAAGGCTATCCCTTCATTGGGAAACCTTTTTCTCAGCAGACATTATTTTGTCATTGTGATAAAAAAAACTGTTGCATGAGACAATTGCTGTTAAGTTTCTTGCAAATAAATAAAAATAGCTATTGTAGTAATGTTTTTCAGACACAGAATTCATGTTTGTTATACTTTTTTTTTGCAAAAAAAGGAGGACTGACAGCTAATTGAAACAAATTTGCCAAGTGAACATATATTTTCTTACTCTGGCTGCCTGGATATTAGGGAATGCTCTTGCTTCAGCCCTTACAAACAGTTCTATTTATATGGGTAATTTTCTGTTCATATGGATGTCATATCCATATTGGGATGCATCTCACATCTCAGTCTACACCCTAAGATAACTTTCCTCAGTGGTTTTGGGTAGGGCTGCAGGTGTGGTCCAGAGTAAATGCTTCCTGATTCTGATCTGGATGTTGGTAAGACAGAGCCTCATGGAACCCTGTAGCAGAATTGATATGGAGCCAAGCAAGAACCCCAGAGCACTATCTTGAGTCTTTTGTCCAGACCATGCAATATGATGTTCACACGTTCTAACGTGGACATGCTGTACAAAAGGATGCCATGCTATTAATATGGTATTGAAAACTACTGAAAGGTTCAAGAAAGCCTGTAAGATTGTTCTTTAGTTCCTCACTTGGCACAGGTCATTCCATTGAGATGACATCCTTTGATCCACATCTTTACTCTAGATGTTCGGGTTTTATTTTGTTTGATAGTAGTATGGTGTACAACACATGAATAGTGGAAGTGTAAAAGAACATGGGCATCTTACACAGATCTGTGTTTAAATTAAGATTTGGAATGAGTTGGAAATTGAAAGCAGAATAGTCTTAACTGGAGCTATTTCTTTTTTGTATAAGTGAAACTTCTCCAAGGTGGTATTCTCCAGATGTGTTCAAGTATAGCTTGCATTGCCCTTCAGTAAGCATGGGTAAAGGCCATGGTAGCTGAAGATGGTAGATTTTGTAGTCTAAAACATCTGGAGGGCTCCAGATCAGGGAAGCATGATTTGAATTGTTCAGTGTAATTGATTTTCTCTCTACGTATGGACACTGTCAGGAATTTTGATGTTCATATTTAAATTTCAATACATGTTTGTATGCTCTATCATACTCTAATAAAAGGTCTTGGTTTTATAAATGAGATTTCCCTGACTTCTGGGAATCATGTGACCCTTGCTAAAACATATTTAACTGAGGAGAAGAAAATGATTTTTTATTTGGTATGCAACAAAGAGAAAGATTTGAGTGGAAAAGTATGTAGAGTATGTCCGTCAGTTTTGTGTATCGATACTCACTCATGGGGCAAATACAGTTGATATGCATAATGTTCATCCCCCCCCCCCCACTATTTTTTGCATAAGAAGTACCTCAACACTTTTCTAGTGCTTAATTTTTTCTGCAGAAGTTACCCGACTTCTTCTTTTTTTAAAGTTGTTTCATAAAATTTACTTTTAACAAAGAATGTATGTCTATGCAATATTTGGAAGTCTTAGGGGTCTCTAAGTTTTATTAGCCGACAAAGCCATTCTGTACTCTTTAAAGATTATTTAAATCAGAGCCTGTATCAGGTATGTTATTACGTTAATGTTTTTCTGGTAATTTTCCTTGGGAAGTATGTAAGACTACAAATGTTTCATTGATTTCCAGACAAATGGATAAAATAAAACAACAGATTCACATAATATTCCAAGCCAATATTAAATTCTGAATTCACCTTTTGATGGTGCAGATCAAATCAGAACCAAAGTGGTGATGTTTTTTCACTTTCAGCAGACACACAGAACACTGTTCCATTTCTTTTCTCAAACTTTTATCCTCACACTTACATTTTAGATTTGTTGTTGATTTGCAAGGCAACAAGAATGCAGTTGTGCTGAGAACACATGCAACATGAGAGAACATTACTGGTTCAGGAACAAACAATGAGACTTGTAACCTCATGGGGATTTAAGCCCTGTTCACACCATTATTTGACCCAAAGTAATAGATGTAAAAGAACAAATTGTATCATTAAAATGGAGATGGGCAGGGCATGAGACAAGTAGATGGGTGAGATGGTATAAAGCTCTGATAATTACATTGGATCGGATGAAGGCGTATGGGAAGACTGCAACTAAGTGAATAAATGATTCTAAAAGTTTAGCAGGCAACACAGAATACAAATTTATAGAGACAAAAAGGAGGCACCTATATCCAACCATGCATGTCAGTGGGCTAATAAAGAAGAAAAGTAGTCTTGACACTCAAACCATTATATCACATGGTTGTTGTGGTTTTTTCCGGGCTGTTTGGCCGTGTTCTTAAGGTTTTTCTTCCTAACGTTTCGCCAGTCTCTGTGGCCGGCATTATATCACATATTTCCATTTCAATACTTTGGGCGATTAGGATAGTTCAGTTTGGTGAAGGAAGTTAAAGGCAAGTGTTTAAATCAAACCACAGTATATTTACAGCATTGGAAAATGTTCCAGTTAAACTTTTTCCAGAATACCTCCATCACTGATGGAAGGTACAGTACAAAATAATCATAGCATAACAGTCACATTGGCTGGATCTAGCTGTTCTGGCTTTGATCTATGTGATTTGATTTGAAGGTGGTCAAATGTTTATGATCAATAAACTTTTCATAGAGGAGGATTTCAAACAAAATGTGTAAGTACATTTGCATTTCCTTCTAATCTTGTGAGAGGCTGTGGTAACTATGCAAGACAAAAACCAGAGTCATGTGGGCCCCTTAAAAACTTTCAGATTTATGGTGGGATATGTTTTCATGGACTGGAATCCACTAGATATATACTGTTAGTATAAAATACAGCTATAAGTACATAGTACATGAGGTGTGCAAACAGGGACATCAGAGAAAAAGCTTTCGTTAGACAGTGGTAATTAATTAACAGTAGCCATTCATTAAACGGTTTATTTTTACCATAAGAATAGGGTAAGATAATTGCATGGAGTGTTATCAAAATACCTTTTATCCCAATTCAGGCCACAAAGATGTAGAATTAGAATGCTTGCTTAAAGGTTCAGCAGTCTCCCTTTGAAAGTTTCTGTGCTCAAAAATGGCTCCTTTAAGGTCAGATACAGGGCATCCTGGAGACCAAAATGTTTCTCCATTGATTTTTAATTTGCCTAGCTAGATCTGTTTGTCAATTATAAAAGAGCACTGATAGAATATTTATGGCTACACATACATAATCAAATGCATGCAGGCATGTGTTTCATTGTTATAACTTTCCTCTGGTCATTGAAAGACAGAAAAAGAACCACACAGTCATTGCTTTTGCTTAGCTTATTTTGCCTATTGTGGTGCTTAATATTTCTGAGGGAAAATAGCATCAAATGAGTTACTAACACTGCTTTTTTAAAACTAGCCTAAGATTTGACTTTCATAGCTTATGGATCTTAGCTAATTTCTGCCCTATGTGTGCTGTTCTTCTTAGCTTGAAAGACTTAATTAAATCTGAATATATACAGATATATTTATACAGATCTATTGAGATAATAAGGAGTAACACTGTAGAGATAAACATTTGCAGGGTTGCTGACAGTGGCCATGTCAGACTTTAGGAATTTTGGCTTAGACTTTAGTAAGATTGCTATGGGATACAATAGCCAGAATTCTATTGGTGACATGTTTAGGGTGGATAAAAGTCAATGATTTTTTTAAAATTTAATTTAAAAATTTAATTTAATTTACTTTGATTTAAATCATTTAAATAAAAAAATCTTTTTTATTTGAATTGTCAAAAAATATGATTTTTTAAATTTAAATCATAGTTGAAATAAATTTGATTTAAATCAAATCCACCTTGCTTATGTTTGTGTAAAGGAAATCATGTAAGTTGTGGTTCATTGACCAACTGCTAGTTGGAGTCCTGGAGATATACCCAGTCACCTGGGAATGTAACCAGCACCTTGTTAATGAGTGAAAATTTGCTTTTGCAACACACATAATTTCCTTTTTACAAAGGTATATCACCAGTACGATTCTGGCTGGCAGTGAGCTAATCTAATTGATTGTGGAATTATTACAGTTACAATTAATTGCAAGTATAATATTGGTTTTGAATGAGAATATGCTTCTAAGCCATGTGCTAAGGAGAATCCACATAGAAATCCACTATTATCAACCAATATGACACCTATCTTGTTCTCAAATATGGGAATGTAAAAGGGAAGAGTACCCTTCCTTCCTGTATTCCTCAAAAAACATGATGTTGGTGAAGTCTTTTCTTACTTGACATTGTATAGCTGAAGTTCCATCAACATGAAAAAGATATACTGTGTTTCCCCGAAAATAAGACAGCGTCTTATATTAATTTTTGCTCCAAAAATGCATTAGGGCTTATTTTCAGGGGATGTTTTAAAAAAAAAATATGTACAACAATCTACATTTATTCAAACACAGTCATGTCATCTTCTGGTTGCTGCACAGTGGTGGAGGGCGGGCTTTCACTTAACTGGGGCTTATTTTGGGGGTAGGGCTCATATTACGAGCATCCTGAAAAATCATACTAGGGCTTATTTTCAGGTTAGGTCTTATTTTCGGGGAAACAGGGTATTTAAAATCTAACAAATCAATCAAGTATGATATAGGATAGCTATATACACCAGCTGTGCCAAAATTCCTGTTATCAAATGCCAGCAGTAAAAGTAATTGCTACTTGAAACTATAATGCAGGTGTCTCATTTTGAATACATGGTATAAACAGGCCAGGAGTGGGAAACTCTTGTTGCCCAGGGGCTGATTTCAGTTTCAGAGAAGTTCTTGGGCAATGTTCTAGTAATGAACAAACAAAGGCAAAGACAAAGTGTGAGACAAGAAATACCAGTATATTTTAGCTTTAAATTCTCACTGTGGAAGTAACTAAGCCTTTAGAATTTCAACTTTTCTGAATGACAATAAAAAACTGGAGATCTATTAAATAATGATATTATGAGAAAGGGGCCATGGCCATCCAAACAGCAGATTAAGACCTCTCCAAAAGCTGTATCCACATTCTATACCACAATGTAGGTGAACTGAAATCTGGCCAGATTTCTTTGAGCAAACTGATGAGAAAACTAGACCTCTATATAGAGGTCAAAATCCTGATGCAAAAAACTACACACAAAAAGGCAGTTATACAGCAATTCTTACCTTTTGATGGGCTGTCCTTTATATGACTGTGTGCCCAGTTTCCTGAACAAAACACAAGCCTGCTTATGCTTTTGCCCTTACGTTTAACATTTCCTCAACTGGATTTTGGCTAGGTTAGGTAATACATCTAAGGGAGATGATGTTAAGTCCTTAAAATATGTCTCTAAAAGATGAAGATAGACAGTAGGTCATAGGAATTTATCTATTTGCTTAATATTGGAAGGGCACACTCCTTTTCATTAGGGCTTCACAATCTGTGAAGTTACATAGATAAGAGAATTTCAACAATACTTCTGATTGTGTCATGATGTTGTAGGTGGGTGAAATGCTATCCCTTGCATGGTTGTTAAAGGTGTAGGAATCGTAAATTAAGTTGTTCCCTCTGACTCAGTAGCATTCCAGTAAATCATTTGATGATAATTGTTGTGTGGTTTGTTGTAGTTAAAATAAATTATGAGCACACCAAATCAATCCATGAATTCTCAAAGGACATAACCAAGAATATTCAGTGGACCATAGGGACATTTGCTCTGTTGATTTGTGCACTGTGTGGATTTGCTATGACTGCACCCATAGCTGCTATGTATGTCTTTAGCTTCAGCTACATCCAATCTAAAGACCAGTTTAAAGCCCACTGAATAAGCTGACTTGCTAAATCCATCTAATTTCTCCTCAGGTGCGTATAGCTGCAAAATTCATCACCCATGCACCTCCTGGGGAATTCAATGAAGTGTTTAACGGTAAGTTTAAAAAAACAAACAATTGATGCAGGTTCTTCTGAAGCAAAATAATCATTGCATGTTTGTAGCCTATAATTAGAACACAATATTAAGTTATTTAAATACAAGGCTTTGAATTTTGGCTGGGGGAGTCTGACATTCAAAATCAAGGGACTTGAAGCTTTCTAGGAATCATCTCAATTTTAAATTGGTTTTAATACCAAAAATTATAGAATGGCTTGTAAAGTCTTTTGTTTAAAAAAATCCTGTATTATGTTGTTTTTAAATACTCACTGCATATTTCTTCCAGTTTACAATAGAAATCACTGATGTTTCTAATTTAAAAACTTTAAAAATTGCACATCACAATGATCACATCTTAGAATCACAAGGGATATGTATTGTTTTTTATAGATACATTGCCTTGGCTAAAATTTCAACACCTGATTACAGCTCAGTGTCTTGTAACACAACACTCTGGACAACGCAGTCTTGTAGTTTAGCCAGTCAGATTCTCCATATTTTTGTGAGGCTTCTAACCTCTGGTTGGCTAGTTCAGTGGTTTAGGTATCTGGGTGTGGAGCCAGAGGATGGGAATTTGATTCCCCACTGTGCCTCCTGGGAGAAGAGCCAGCCTGTGTGGCTGTGGACAAGCTGCACAGTCCCAAGGTACCCCCAGAAGAAAGGAATGGTAAATCACTTCAGTGTATTCTCTACCTAGAAACGGTTGCCATCGGTCCGAATTGACTTGACAGCACACAGTTATTAAACCTCTCACTTCTATCACAGTGCCCATGCTGCAGTTATAATAGAAACCTATATTCTATGTTTTGCTTTTCCTACAAAGCTAATTTTCATATATTATTATTCAAAAATACCATGCACAGTCAATCAAAATTTTAAAAACATTGACTGGTATTATATAACAGATACAAGTTTTAACCAAAAACTTAGGTATCTGTTAAATATTGATGTAGTATATATGCTGTCCCTAATGTTGCAGTTTTTTTGTAGCTCTGATAATATATCTCAAATCTGCAGCTGCTTATGATATTGTGTGAAATTTCTTGATATTGTCCCAAAGCCTGTGGTGGTGGTGGTGGTGGTGGTGTCAATCAAAATTATAAAAACACTGACTAGTATTATATAATAGATACAAGTTTTAGCCAAAAACCTAAATATCTGTTAAATATTGACACAGTATGTATGCTGTTCCTGTTGTTGTTGTTAGGAAAACATAATGCAGCAGATTTATACTGTAAGATTACTACCGTGTGTTTTTGTTAGCTGAAGAAGGATCTTAATTTTTTTTTAAATCAAATATTATAGGGGTTTGAGGGGTCATAGGAGTTTTATTGGCTACTCAAAACATGGTAGAGTTGCCCCCATGTTTTCAGAAATATTTTGTACTAGGGGCTCAGGCATTGTGTGGACTTCAGAAAATGCCATGGAGGCTAGATGTTGCCCACCCCTACTTTAAGCCTAACATTAGACATGAACTACACTTAAAAAAAAAAAAACTTGCCAGGAGAATGAGTGGTGAAAACACGCTTAAAGTATTTCTTCATATACATTGCTTTTAGATTTTCCTATATTTCTAATAGAAACTGAAATATGTTGATATTAAATGTCAAACGGATTGTTATTCAAACCTTTATCTGGCCACCAGTAAATATTATAGCTGTATGGTGAAGCTGTTAATTATCTGCAGATTTTTAATGTTTTTATTTATTTATTTGTTCTTAGATGTTCGGTTGCTGCTTAACAATGACAATCTCCTTAGGGAAGGGGCAGCACAGTAAGTACTGCTAATTTGAAAGAGAGGGGATGACATGACTGATGTTGCAAGGAAATTTGTGAGCTACAGTAGTAACACTGAATGCATCTTCACCTGTTTTAAACAGCACAGTTACCGTTAAAATCACTTGTATCTCCTTAGCAGTAATTACTCTAGTGGTGATATTATGCTAGCCCAGAAATATTTTAGACTAGTTGATCCAGTTTTTGAATCATGCTGTAGTATAGAAATTTTAGGGAAATATACAGCAGGAAATGAGATTAAGTTATTTAATTTTATTAACTGATTGGTCAGGGATAATAAATATGGGTTTTCTGCTGCGCATATATTCAAAATAAATGAAATTGCAGGCAGGGTTCTTCCTGAAATCATAAATGTAAAGGTCAGAATTCAAACATTAAGATTTGCACAGACGATTAAGTTTTAGACTATTTTCTTTAATTCATATACTACAGTACACCCCCCCCCCCTTATCCATGGGATCAGTATTCACTTATCCACAGTCTGAAAATATTAAAAATTAAGAAAAAAATCCAGAAAAAAAAACTATTTTCACATGTATTACCAGAACTGGCCACTAGAGGGAGCCAAAGATTGTGCTATGAATACTTATTAGCGAAGAATACATAGTATGGTCTCTGGCACCCTGTAGTGGCCAGTTCTGGTAATGCATGTGAAAATATTTTTTCTTTTTTTTTTCCTTTTACCTCTCTCTCTCTCTCTCTCTCTCTGTCTCTCTCATGTTTGCTATTATGCATGGTTTTCAGTATCCACAGAGGCTTGGAACCAATCCCCAGAGGATATGGGGGTCCTACTGTACTAACAACTGTTTCTGAAATTCAAAGCAGATTATGATGTGCAATTCGGGTCTGCTAGCCAGAAAATAACATGATCCCAGCATGCCTAAAGCAGTTCTTTTCATCCCAATCAAAATAGTAAAATGTATTGTTTCAAGGACTTTACTCTCAACATTCTTGTGTATTTATTTATTTCATTTATTTCATTCATTTCTATACCACCCCATTAGTGCAATGCACTACTAAGTGGGACTACTATGATATGTACATTTTTGTTTGTTTGCCATACCTTGTAACTGACAAGCAGTGAGCTATACTGTCAGTGCACTGTTTGAAAGGTTTCATTAATAGCATCCTCAAGATTAGTTAAAACACTGCCTGATAATATCCGTGTTGGCTTTAGTTGAGTGGCTTGTCCATGAAATATTGCACGTTCAATAAAGTTGAAAGAAATAGAGAGAACCAGTTACTGATCATTGTTTCAAGTACTCTGTCCACTATAAACCTGCTAGGAGTTCTGTATGGTACTTCTGTAATAAGAATATATGAATAAAAGGCCATAAATGTGTGAATATTTTTTTGAAAACAACGGAGGTATGCTCATGGTTTCCTTTAGCATCAGACTCCAGCATTTATTTACTTGCTACTTGTCTCTTATAGTGCATTTGCCCAATACAACATGGATCAGTTCGCTCCTGTGAAAATAGACGGTTATGATGATCAGGTAAATTAAAAATCTTCTTCCTGCCCACTAAATTCAGTATGCATGTACTGAAATTTGTGATTAGCTCATGTTGAAACAAATCTATTAATCTTTAAGGTGCCACAATATTTCGTCTTTTGTTTTGATTTTCTTTTTTCCCTTTGTTTTTACAAACATACTCAAGCAGACTAACAAAGCTGCCTCTTTGGAATGAGCCAATTTTGAGCTTCCTGAAGAATAAGATATAGGAGATAAGGCTAAATTTGGTTCTTTGCCTGTGATATAATAGTACCTTCTATCTTCTATAAAATGATTAGAGAAATTTTAATTATGTTGAAAAACAGAGATAAACCTTTATTTTTAAGCAAAAATTCACCTCAAGCCAAAAGGCAAGGAAATCTGGTAAAAGAAGGTACAGTTCCCATAGGCTTGTCACTGATCTCACTATGGGATTGTCTTTTTCTTTAAGGTCTTAATCACAGAACATGGTGATCTTGGTAATGGCCGGTTTTTAGACCCAAGGAACAGGATTTCTTTTAAGTTTGATCATTTAAGGAAAGAAGCAAGTGACCCCCAGCTGGAGGACATAGATACAGCACTAAAATCCTGGAGAGATGCCTGTGATACTGCATTAAGAGCATATGTCAAAGATCACTATCCACAAGGATTTTGTACTGTTAAGTATTCAGCCTACTATTTTTTAACGCTTTCTTGCTTTTATGCTAATTAAGGTAAAATACAGTAGTAATTGAGTCTTGTAATGTGAGCATTGAATTGAAGAAGCTTGAAGTCATTCTTCTCTAGGCCAGTGGTTTTCAAACTTGGGTCCCCAGATGTTCTTGGACTGCAACTCCCAGAAATCCTGACCAGCACAGCGAGTGATGAAGGCTTCTGGGAATTGCAGTCCAAGAACATTTAGGAACCCCAGTTTGAGAACCACTGCATCTTCTCAGTACATAGAAATGTTTAAAATGTGTGTATTGTTGTGTTTTTAAATTATCTATGGTATGTGTTAGTTCAAATACGAGGGAAGGGAAGAGAAATAGTTCTGAGAATGTAGACAAGAAAGGAGGTGCATGTAAAAACTTTTACATAAGTAACATATATGAGATATGTCAGGAACATAAGCTATCGAATTTCACCCTGGTATTGCTGGTAAAGAGCAGTGGAAATAAATGGGTATATTTTAGACAGTATGGCAGTAGGATGGCAGCTGATTTTCCATAGAGTCATTAAATGGTATTGATGTAGTCTGTAAAGATCTGCCACCACATGGACAAGGCCAATTGTGTAATCAAATGACAGCTGCATGGCAGTATAAGGATGAGTGTTAGATGGTGAAGAAGCAATTGATTAGATGTCTTCACATAGTGGTGTGCCTTTAAAGAATGATACCACAGAAAAGATCTACTTCACTGCTATAATGTTTAACATCCATTGAATTTATGGAATGTATGTTCTCTAATTTATATGAATGCTTCTTCTGGAAGCAGGTTTACAGTAAGACTATAGATGGGCAGCCAACAGTCATTGCTTGCATTGAAAGTCACCAGTTTCAGCCAAAAAACTTCTGGTAAGCATATGATACTTCTCTTTAATTTTTACTCACCACAAAACTATTCTTACTGGTGCATCTTATTTGTCACTTCTGTATAGAAAAGGAGATGATTTGTCACCTCTGGAAAAAGAATAATTTCTTGATGGCAGATCAGGGGTCCAAGCTACACCTGAAATACACACTTTATAAATTCAAAAGCATCAGCTGGGGTGGTAATTTATGGAAGTATAGAAGAGTTATTTAACCCTTTCTCCCTTTGCATCTGGAATTTGCTTTGGGAGAGAATCTGCAGTGGAGCATAAAGTGAACTTTCCAGCCCACTGGGATGTCAGTAAATGATCAGAACCCTGATTATGCTATGTGTTTTTTAAAAATTGCACATTCAGTGTAAAGAGGCATGTAAGTCAAATGTAGCTGAATCAACCTGTAAAAGGAAGAGTCACTTGTTCAGGCAATCAAGGGCCTTGACTACCTAACTCTACTGACAGAATAAATCAGTTGTTTGCTGTATCTGCTTTGGATTTCACTAGAACCCCAAGATCTACCAAACCTGAACAAGGCAAAAATGGCATGCAGTTTGAATTAAAGAATTTTAGTTAAGATATTTTGTACTACTGAACTGAATTCAGTCTTTCCACATACAAATTCACTCGTGGCCTCCCCTTTCCCAATTCTTTTATTTCAGCAGTATATTTTAAAATAGTGGGAAAGACATTTTATTGTTAAACTACTAGCAGTCAGAAATATTTGCCAAATGAGCTCTGTTTGTTGATCCTAATTTACCTTGTGCCCACCCATTAAATAAATAACCAAAGGTGTCACTGAGTATAGGAATGACACTAGAAATGCAGTTTTATATAACTAATACCTTCTTTGTTTTTCTGAACAAGAACAGCAGTATGCTGGAAAAGCTCTCTTAAATCTCTTCATAATGAGGATGCTGGAAGGTTGTTTTCTCTGTATTCCAGGTGAAAATACCTGAAGAAAGAAGAGAGTATAACTTCATTAACTTGTCACAGTAAATCTGTGTTGAGGAGTGTTCCTTGATCATTCCCTCTTTACTACTAGGATTCTTTGGGTCACTGTATTTTCTTTTTCTGTGAAGGAATGGGCGCTGGAGGTCAGAATGGAAGTTTACCATCACACCACCAACAGCTCAGGTGGCTGCGGTGCTGAAGATCCAGGTCAGTTAATCTAGACAAAAACAATACCTGTAAACACAACTGGGCTTCACTTGATGGGTTCTTCGTACCTGTGCCCAGAGAAAACTCCTTGAACTCGGCCTTGACAGGATGCTGTGTTAGCAGACATCTTCTAAGAGTTGAAGCTCAATTAGAAGACATATCTGACACTGGGCTCATGAACTAGAATTTCTTTGGACAAATAGATTGGAACATAAGGCAATGCACACTTTGTAGCTGTGTTGAATTCTAAGCCCTCTAGTGGAATCCTACAGATTCATCTGCCTTATCCATTGTTGTTGTTTAGTCGTTAAGTCGTGTCCGACTCTTTGTGACCCCATGGACCAGAGCACGCCAGGCCCTCCTATCTTCCACTGCCTCCTGGAGTTTGGTCAAATTCATGTTGGTAGCTTCGATAACACTGTCCAACCATCTCGACCTCTGTCGTCCCCTTCTCCTCTTGCTTTCACACTTTCCCAACATCAGGGTCTTTTCCAGGGAGTCTTCTCTTCTCATGAGATGGCCAAAGGATTGGAGCCTCAGCTTCAGGATCTGTCCTTCCAGTGAGCACTCAGGGTTGATTTCCTTCAAAATGGATAGGTTTGTTCTCCTTGCAGTCCAGGGGACTCTCAAGAGTCTCCTCCAGCACCACAATTCAAAAGCATCAATTCTTAGGCGGTCAGCCTTCTTTATGGTCCAGCTCTCACTTCCATACATCGCTACTGGAAAAACCATAGCTTTGACTATGCGGACCTTTGTCGGCAAGGTAATGTCTCTGCTTTTTAAGATGCTGTCTAGGTTTGTCACCGCTTTCCTCCCAAGCAGGCATCTTTTAATTTTGTGGCTGCTGTCACCATCTGCAGTGATCATGGAGCCCAAGAAAGTAAAATCTGTCACTGCCTCCATATCTTCCCCTTCTATTTGCCAGGAGGTGATGGGACCAGTGGCCATGATCTTAGTTTTTTTGATGTTGAGCTTCAGACCATTTTTTGCACGCTCCTCTTTCACCGTCATTAAGAGGGTCCTTAATTCCGCCTCACTTTCTGCCATCAGAGTGGTATCATCTGCATATCTGAGGTTGTTGATATTTCTTCCGGCAATCTTAATTCCGGCTTGGGATTCCTCCAGTCCTGCCTTTCGCATGATGTATTCTGCATATAAGTTAAATAAGCAGGGAGACAATATACAGCCTTGTCGTACTCCTTTCCCAATTTTGAACCAATCAGTTGTTCCATATCCAGTTCTAACTGTTGCTTCCTGTCCCACATATAGATTTCTCAGGAGATAGATAAGGTGTTCAGGCACTCCCATTTCTTTAAGAACTTGCCATAGTTTGTTGTGGTCCACACAGTCAAAGGCTTTTGTGTAGTCAATGAAGCAGAAGTAGATGTTTTTCTGGAACTCTCTGGCTTTCTCCATAATCCAGCGCATGTTAGCAATTTGGTCTCTAGTTCCTCTGCCCCTTCGAAATCCAGCTTGTACTTCTGGGAGTTCTCGGTCCACATACTGCTGAAGCCTACCTTGGAGGATTTTGAGCATAACCTTGCTGGCATGTGAAATGAGTGCCATTGTACAGTAGTTGGAGCATTCTTTGGCACTGCCCTTCTTTGGGATTGGGATGTAGACTGATCTTTTCCAATCCTCTGGCCACTGCTGACTTTTCCAAACTTGTTGGCATATTGAGTGTAGCACCTTAACAGCATCATCTTTTAAGATTTTAAATAGTTCCACTGGAATGCCATCACCTCCACTGGCCTTGTTGTTAGCCATGCTTTCTAAGGCCCACTTGACTTCACTCTCCAGGATGTCTGGCTCAAGGTCAGCAACCACACTATCTGGGTTGTCCAGGACATCCAGATCTTTCTGGTATAATTCCTCTGTGTATTCTTGCCACCTCTTCTTGATGTCTTCTGCTTTTGTTAGGTCCTTACCATTTTTGTCCTTCATCATGTCCATCTTTGGACAAAAGGTTCCTTTAATATATCCAATTTTCTTGAACAGATCTCTGGTTTTACCCTTTCTATTATTTTCCTTTCTTTGCACTGTTCATTTAAGAAGGCCCTCTTGTCTCTTCTTGCTATTCTTTGGAAGTCTGCATTCAATTTTCTGTAACTTTCCCTATCTCCCTTGCATTTTGTTTCCCTTCTCTTCTCTGCTATTTCTAAGGCTTCGTTGGATAGCCACTTTGCTTTCTTGCATTTCCTTATCTTTGGGATGGTTTTTGTTGCTGCCTCCTATACAATGTTACGAGCCTCCATCCATAGTTCTTCAGGCACTCTGTCCACGAAATCGAGTTCCTTAAATCTGTTCTTCACTTCCACTGTGTATTCATATGGGATTTGGTTTCGATTATACCTGACTAGCCCAGTGGTTTTTCCTATTTTCTTCAGTTTAAGCTTGAATTTTGCTATAAGAAGCTGATGATCAGAGCCACAATCAGCTCCAGGTCTTGTTTTTCCTGACTGTATAGAGCTTCTCCATCTTTGGCTGCAGAGAATATAATCAATCTGATTTCGGTATTGCCCATCTGGTGATGTCCATGTGTAGAGTCACCTCTTGTGTTGTTGGAAAAGAGTGTTTGTGATGACCAGCTTGTTCTCTTGACAAAACTCTATTAGCCTTTGCCCTGCTTTGTTTTGAACTCCCAAGGCCAAACTTACCTGTTGTTCCTTTTATCTCTTGACTCCCTACTTTAGCATTCCAGTCCCCTATAATGACAAGAACATCTTTCTTTGGTGTCAGTTCTAGAAGGTGTTGTAAGTCTTCATAGAATTGGTCAATTTCAGCCTCTTCAGCATGGGTGGTTGGTGCATAAACTTGGATTACTGTGATGTTGAAAGGTCTGCCTTGGATTCGTATTGAAATCATTCTCTCATTTTTGAGATTGTATCCCAGTACAGCTTTTCCCACTCTTTTGTTGACTATGAGGGCTACTCCATTTCTTCTATGGGATTCTAGTCCACAATAGTAGATATGATAATCGTCTGAATTGAATTCGCCCATTCCTGTCCATTTTAGTTCACTGACGCCCAGGATGTCAATGTTTATTCTTGCCATCTCCTGTTTGACCACATCCAGCTTACCAACCAGCCTTATCCATAATAGGAGTTAAATACAAAATAACTGACCTTTAAAGACTTTGTTCGTTTTTTTTAACCTTTGTTAATTTCTCCAGAGAGCCTATATTGGCCATAGTGATCTAGCAAATGCTCAGAATAATAAAAATATAGTGTGTATCTCCTTTACTGGTTTTATGATTTAAAGGTTCTACCTGCACAAGGTTGTTGTTTATTGTCTCACATAGTCACACCAGAGATGTGATATACTGTATTTATCATGCTATCTAATTTATGACTTGGACCATAAAGTCTTGTTTATTAGTATAAATCTAGTTCCTGTTCCAAAACATCACCTACAAATGGCCTGATCTATGTAAAGAAAAAGTCATTTGGATAATCTTACCTGTCTTGTACCTTCTGTTCCCATGGGGAAGCTTTGTTCTCCTTTTGTGAAAGCATCATATATTCACGGGTCTTGCTTTAATTTAGGTGCATTACTATGAAGATGGTAACGTGCAGCTGGTTAGTCACAAAGATATACAAGAATCTGTAGCTGTTTCGGTGAGTGGAGCAAGTTAACCTAATACTACTGCATACAATTCTGCTTTCAAAGCTGGTTCAGGATGGGGACTCATGCTGAAGTGGTCCTTTAGCAGTACGTAATATTTTATGGTGAAGAGCCACAACCATGAAAAGTTCATCCAGGAGGAAGTGTAGAGAGGGGCGTGCTCCAGCAGGTAAACTGATACCCCCAAAGTCAGTCTATGACTGGGCTGCCTTTTCTTTGTTCTTTTAATAACCCAACTTACGAACAGTTCATATGATTCTATATTTTTTTGTCTGGGGAACCCAAACCATTTGTGTTGAAATAAATTGCATTTAAGTTGTCTAACAGATTACCCTTGAAATTTGTTAGCTGTGCTTTTAATGCTCTTCTTCAAATAGAATATATTAAAGGATGTTAAATGCTTGTATTGCAACAATGTAACATGGAGTTGTCTGCATAATCTCTCTTCTCCTCATCTCATTTCTCACTCTCTTCCCCCCTCCCTCCCTCCCTCCCTACCTGACTGATGGCATTGAGGCTACCTAACCTCCAGCTCACTTCAAATGAGCTGCCCCATGTGGGTTACAACTTGTGGGACCAAGACCTGTTGCTCCTGTGTCAAAAGCTCACTCTACTAGCCTACATTTCAATATATCGATATATAAATATAGAATTTTTATACGTTTTTAAACGATTTCATTACTATATATGCTATTTCTTAATTATATAAATGTGATTCAGTTTACAGTCCTTATAGTCAGTTTACAGTTTTTCTCTGCTCCTAGTTAGTCCAGCAAATTTAGTTACAATATAGCCAGTTGCTTATCATCTTCAGCCAGAGATAAAGCACCAATGGAGACCTTGAGGAATTCAGATAGTATTCAAGCAGAGTCTTACATTTTAACAGGTTTTTTTCTTTCAGCTTTCCTCCAGCATAACTGCATTCTATCTCCTTGAGAAATCTGATCTTGTTCAGCTTTTGTTTTTT
Source organism: Intellagama lesueurii (assembly GCA_037013535.1). Taxonomy (NCBI): domain Eukaryota; kingdom Metazoa; phylum Chordata; class Lepidosauria; order Squamata; family Agamidae; genus Intellagama; species Intellagama lesueurii. Next base: position 200,967,238 of record JBAJHW010000004.1, read on the forward strand.
TCAGTCACAGCGATTACAATTTTCTTGATTCTCAACTTTATCTCACAATATTCTTAATTCATTTTCAGTAACATCAGTTTTAGTCTGCTGGTGCTGGGTGTAAAATGCATTTTGTGTAGAAGTTTGTTTGGAATAATTTGAAGTCTGCCAAATAGCGATAAATCAATTATTGACTCTTCATCTTTGTAGAATGATGTCCAAACAGCCAAGGAATTCATTAAAATAATTGAACATGCAGAGAACGATTATCAGGTGAGAGCATTGTTCCTTCAAATTTTTAATATTTCTTTTAATCAAATGTTTTATTGGACAGAAGAAAATATTCTTCAATTTCAGATCAATGACAGAAAAAGACAAGTGAAAGGAGTGATAACTCTGTAGCTTGTATTTTTTCACCCAGATTCCTACGGTAGGTACTCTTTCCAGTTGTACATACTAACCCAAATCTCTGTCATATTAGGCTATTCCTAATTATATAGGCCAAGATGCATTTCAGTCAGATGACATCATCATCATAATATTAGAACTGCAGAGCTGGAAGGGACCCTATGGGTTATCAAGTCTGGCGCACATCAAGGAGGCACAGTGGGAAACTGAACTCCCAACCTCTGGCTCCGCAGCCAGATATCTAAACCACTGAGCTATCCCGCATTTCTGTTGCACAATAGCAGTAGGATAAGTGGTTTGAATTTACAAGGCTTGCATAAGGAAGTATCCAGGATACAGGTTGAGTATTCCCTACAGACAATCTCCACTTACATAAGCACAATCCCGTATTAACTATACTGGTGGAATGTGACACTCTGCTGGTGTGCAACAGAACACCAACCATGCACTTGCATCCAATTACTCCTTCTTCCATGTAATAGCTTCAGTATGGAGAATGCAGAGGGGAGAAATGGCAGAGAAAGTCCAGTTGTGTGTATGTTAGTCCCATGATACTGGATTTCACCAGAAACCCTGTAATTATGCATGAGTGTATTTCCATATTTGAGATACGGTACAGGTATCCCCACCTTGTGAAAGTCAAACTACTCATCCCACTGTTACAAGCCATTTATAGATGTAAAAATTAAGAATCTGTGCAAAAGAGCAAGTTACAGAGTTATCACTCCATTCATCTTTCTTTTTCATCATTGATTTGAAACTGAAGGATATTTCTCATCAGTGTACTGATTTTCATTTTTACAATATTGTAAGGCCAAGCTTCTGTAGTTCTAGTGTTGTTTGTTTGTTTTTACAGTGAGGTATACAGTAGAACATTATTTAGTGTGTTTCTGGATGTTTTTAAAAAGTAGTTTGCTGGCTCAGTACTTTTTATGCATTTTGGTAAGATTTTATTGTTTTTATGATACTACATTTATTTTTACAATATTACTTTTACTGCTAGGGATGCAGATCTTCACTTGTCGTGTCTGTCATGCAGGGATAAGGAACAACAAAAGTTATTCTTCCTTGCCCATTAAGGAGGGGATTTTTTTTGTGTGTCCTTGACAGAAGTGAAGAACAAGAATGAGAATGGTGTTTTACACAAATTTAATCAAAATTGTACAAATAGTGCTTTAACACAAACAACAAATTGCGCCCAGTGACAATGGCTGTTACTTTGTTGCACAGACTTCTAAGATGTAGAAGCATCCATGGGGTTGTTTGTGTCTTTTTTAAAATAATCAGACAATCATTCTGTGCTTGCTCTTTGCATATTTGTGGCTTCACATGCTTTGCTTTTGAAAGGGGAAAACAAGTAGTTTTGGGTAGAGACAGTTTGCACAATTTACAGCGATCTTGGTAATAAAACAGTGTTCCTTGTTTCACTGTCACTCGGAGGCAAGGAATCTTGCAGGGCTTCAAATTTCCTCATGAAAGTTTCCAAAGTATAAATCAATGAAAATGAAGAATGTAGCAAATGTTCTTTTACAACCTGACCTGTACTTCCATTTCCCTTGTGTGTCAATGAGTATTTTAGGCATTTTTAACTAAATTAAACACACACACCTCCTTGTTTCCAAGAACATAGAAGTGTTGCATCTACTATTATTGTGGGATTCTTTTTCTAAAGTTTCCAGTGCTTTCTCCTTTACTACCCTGTATACTAATTTCATGGTTGCAATAACACCCAAAAACATGGATTTAGGACATGCTCCCCTGACAAGGCAGCTAGACTTTTACCTGGGATTGTCCAGTTTGATCATATGCCAGTGCTTCAAAATCTATACTTGCTTTACAAGTCCTATTCAAAGTGTTGATTTGACCGTTTCAAAACACTAAACAACTCAGGACCAGTTTACCTAAAGAGCATTTCTTCCCACATCTAATTATGCTGACTTTAATATAGTAATCGGAAGCCCTCCTCCCTATGTCCCTGAGAGAAAAAAAGCAAGGCAGAGGGTCACAAGAGAAAGGGTCTTTTTAATGGCAGCACCATCTTTAGAATGCTCTCCCCAGAGAGGCCTGCCTCATGACTGTTAGGTAGTCTTTTTCAGCTCCATGTAAAGACCATTCTGTTTTCTCAGACATTTTAAGAACTTTTTTAGGACTTTATATCTTTGACCAAACTCCGGGAGGCAGTGGAAGACAGGAGGGCCTGGCGTGCTCTGGTCCATGGGGTCACGAAGAGTCGGACACGACTTAACAACTAAACAACAACAAAATATCTTTGCATCTTTATCTTGATATTGGTTCTAATTCATTTTTATTTGCTGTAATGTTTTATTTATGATTTTATTGTCTTCTGTTTTTAATCACTGTTTTATTATATTGTTATATTTTATTTTTAACAGACCCTAGTTTGTCGTTGTTTAAAAGGACAATAAATAAATATGGAGAGATTGAACTTCTACAGTGACTTGACCAACAGTTCTACTATGAAAAAGTTTTCTGTAACTGTTAAATTCTAACCTCTGGTCCATTTACTTTTTTGCAGACAGCAATCAGTGAAAATTATCAGACTATGTCAGACACCACGTTCAAAGCCTTACGCCGCCAACTGCCAGTCACCCGCACCAAGATTGATTGGAACAAAATCCTCAGCTACAAGATTGGCAAAGAAATGCAGAATGCCTAAGACTGCTATTGGAGATGTTAGCATGCAAAAACAAGCATAACAGAAAATAAAATACAATAAAGCAAATGTGGTCTTATGCCAAGCAGGTGGATTTTCTGACACCTTGGCACTTGTCTGGGTCTGTCAGAGTCAACAGGTTTTCTAGCCTTCTGAAGGACTGTCAGCACATACTGTTGTCTTGTTTTCTGTGTCTCTGCCTTGTAAACTTCATACACAGATGTAAAAATGCATTTCCTAGTAGGCTTTCTGCATTTGCCCACTTTGGAATCAGTGCTAAATGTCCTTGGTTTAGATTGGAAAACCTCTTATCTAAGAAAGTACTAAGAAATCAAGCTGGTAATAATAGGTATACTTTCCAGTACTTCTGCCAGCACTCCAGCTCTTATATTCATTTTAGTAGGACTGTTTGCACCTTTATGGTGTCATACTGCACCAGATACCACTGGTCCTAACTTGTTCTAATCTGACCTTCTCTTGCCCTTGCACACCTGCCGGTCACCACCTAGCAATATCTTCTAAGCTTTGCTTTTTATATTTGCAAGGTGTTTACAAGACTCCTTTCAGAAATCCCAAGAAGGCCAGGTCCTCTGGAAAGGTGGGTTTTTTGTGGGGGTTGTTTTTGTTTTTTTAAATCCAAAGACTTGAGCCACATTTTCTTCAAGTGAGCTATTTTTCTCTCTTGACTTTTCCTGGAAGTATAGTTAATATAGATATCCACATTTTTACAGGATGGGTTCTTCATTTTTCTTTTTTAATACTTGTCAGATTGCTGCAGAGACACTGTTTAGATAAAGAAATTACAAAATTTAAAGGCTGTAAATGTTTAATAAACATTGGGATTATTGTGCTTTAATGCTTTGTGGCAAGTTTGTGGCATTTGTACCAGAGATGTATAATTGAGCGCGTCTAAATGGTTAATAAAAGATTGCACCAAAGCATATTCTGGTGCTTCCTGGTTCTTTTTGACATACTCGGAGAACCATGTGTTGCATTGGCTTTGTGTTCACAAAACAAGCCAGGAACAGAGCTATTTTCTAGAGCTCTTTCTGACTTGACTTTGTGATTTTTACTTTGTATAGGCCTCAGATTTACAGAGGGACATCAGAAGTATAGAAAGTAGTTACCTGCCCAAACAGTTGCTTTGACCATCTGTAGTACTCACCCTGTCTGAAGAAATGACCAATAGCAGCCTGTACTGTCACTTCCAGTACCCCTTTAGCCAGCCCAGTTCCTCAACATTGGGTGCCTGTTTTTTTGACCAAATAGAAACGTGTGTTGCCTCGTCTTCAGGTGAAACCAGAGAACTTGAGCACTGACAAAGGGTATGTTCTGATCCCACCAAGAGGTCACTTGCACAGTCCTTGGTCATGGAGCCCTCCAAAGGAACCACAATGTGTGGGGCTTGATTACCCACCATTTTGTTGAGCTCCTTCCACAGAAATGAAGAGTAAAATTGTTTGATGACCAAAATAAATGATTTAAGAAGCTTTTTCTGCAGAGACGTTTTGACATATTTCACCTGAGAAATAGAAGGGACAAGAAGCTGTCTGGGCCACAGCAAGAGACTTCCCTCTACATTTAGGATATACCTATCTCTTTTCTTTGAATCATTAGAGCAGGAGGATGTCTTTGGCATATTTAGGCAGCAATTGAAGAAAGATTATGGATGTTTTCCAAGGTCAACAGCCAGGAAGCTTGTTAACTCCTCTGTAGAGTTGTCTGTAGTTATCACTATTATGGAAACATCTGCTGGATTCTTTGTTCTGACAAAAGGGTCCACATTGATTTTAATTGATTTATTATTTAATCTGTTTAATTATGATTTAAAATGTTTTATTGGTTTATTATTTCTAGTGATACTAGCTGCCTTTTGTATTAATTATTATAATACTTGCAATATTAGACCTTGTGCAAGTTGAAACCACTCAGTAATGTGGGGCCCTACTTAGTCTGTATTTTCCTGGACCACATTTCATTCTGATTGATTGTAAGTCTATAAGAATAGACTTTTACAGAGGTAAGCCAATCCCATAGCCTCATGGGCTCCTGAACAGTTTCTACCCCACAATAACAGAATGTGTTCCAGTCCTCTGCAGTAGGAGTACGACTTATAAATGGATTACTCCACTTCTTCAGCAAGCAGGTTGGTGGGGTCTCCTCAGGTTTGATGCATGAGGTGCATAAGGCATGGAATGCTGTTTAACTGTGGCCTTCAGTCTGCAGTATACATTTTCAGTGACAACCATGATAGTGACTAGAGATGGGGACGACTCACTATTTGGGCGAGTCGTCCTGCTTTGTGAGACGTCAAAAGTTGACGATTCACGAAGCTGCCCCCATGAACCGACGAAGCATGAATTTATTCATTGATTCGTGGGGGGGTTACTAAAAAAAACCTGACAACCCGCCGCCCCCCATGCTACCCCCACCAACGCCCCCCCCACCGTAATCGCCATCGCCGCCATCTTAAGGCAGGCTAAGGGAATCCAGGCTGCCCTTTGCAAAGATGGCAGCTGCAGCTTCCCTACCCTAAATGAAGCTGCAGCCGCCATCTTTGCAAAGGGCAGCCAATGTCCCTTTCTACAGGCCATGGCTGTGGAGAACTGCTAGAGACAACGGCAGCGATTACGGGGGGGGGGGGGCGGCTAAGGTAGGGAGAGGAAGGGAGCGGGGGATAAGCTGTGGGGGTGGAGGGCTCCTATCGGCCCCCCGATCAGCTGATCGGCGGGCCAATAGGCAGAATGGGAAAGCCATAGGAAGAGAGGGAAGGCTAGCCTTCCCTCTTTGTATGGGGGACGAATAAAACTGGGGCAATATTTGCCCCTTTGTATTTGTTGGGGTCTCTGGAATCCACTAATATGAAGGGATGAATATTTAACTAATCAGCTATTTCTGACGAATATTGTGATCTGTTTTTTTATTTGTCCCCATGTCTAATAGTGACTCAAAAAGAAAAGCATAATCTAAAGGCAAGGATGGGTGACACTTTTATTAGACCACAAAAAATTACAGACAGAAGTTAGCTTTCAGCCCCATACAGATTTTCATCAGACTGAGCACCCCAGGGCTGTGGATGGTGCAGAAAAAACATGAAAGTAGAATTCCTCTTAAATTGCCTCATGTTAAGAAATTTCCATAGGCATTAGTTGTTGCATGCTTAGTCACTGCCATCTAACAATAGGATAGACATTCCAACCACCAATCTAGTCTGGGCTGTTTATCCATAACATAAACCCAAAATTATACATAACAGTAACAATAACAAAACCAGACATAAGCATAATAGAACAACACAGAGAGAGAGATGAAAACAGCTACATGAAATAAAATAACACAAGATGGGTTGGGAAATCTCTTACATGGGGGGGGATGTTCCTGAACGCCTTTTGAATAGCACCATTCTAACCTGTTTCCTGAAGGACAGAATGGAGGGAGCTTGGTGTACAAGAACAGGCAGTGTGTTCCACAATGTTGTGGCCACCACTAAGAAGGCCCTGTTCCTGGTGGTGATTTTCTGGAACTCCCTTGGGGTAACCACTTGCAACAATGAAGTCTGAGATGATTGAGTGGTCCAGGTAGAAGATCTTGGGGAGAGATGCTCTAACAAGTATCAAAGTTCTAAACCGTTTAAGACCTTATAAATTAAAATTAGCACTTTGAATTGGGCATGGAAGCAGACAAGGTGCCAATGCAGGCTTGTCCGAATCAGGGAGATACGATTATATCTAGAAATACGTATTTTCCACCTGCTACAACCTCTATCACATTCAAAGGCAGCCCTACATAGAGAGTACTGCAGTAATCGATCCTCAGGATTATCAACGGATGAACAAATGGAATCAAGGATTTTCTATCCAGATAGGGCCACAACTGTACAATTTGCTGAAGACAGAAAAAGGCAAACCTGACCACGGCAGAAATTTGCTTCTCCATAGAGAGCACCAGGTCCAGGAGCACCTCCAATCATATGATTCTCACACAATACGACGACTATCTTATAATCTTAGAACTTCAGAGCTGGAAGGGACCCTATGGATCATCGAGTCAAGCCCCTGTCAAAGAGGCACAGTGGGGAATCTATCACACAGGCTTGTGACTATTCCTGTGCTGTTGGTTATACTGCTAAAAGGTTTATATGAATTACATTATTGTAGACAATGTTAAACTGAACACAACATTTCTTTTTCTTTTTTTCTTGGCAACTTCGGTTTATGTTGGTGTATGTTAAGTTTTGAAGCTTTTGAGTGCAAAAAAGTCAGCCAGGCAATAATATTTTAAACAGAACAGAAGTAAATCAACTCACCTGTATATCACCAGCCGCATCCAACACAATCGGCAATAGTTTCAGAGGTTTGCAGAAGGGTGAGCAGAGTCTAAAGTTAAACTGCCGATTGTCCCTATACAAGACATTTCCACTAACAATTATGGGACGCAAATTCCTACATACTAGAAATGTCAAGTCTTTTGTTTTTGTTGTTAGTCGTTAAGTCGTGTCCGACTCTTCGTGACCCCATGGACCAGAGCACGCCAGGCCCTCCTGTCTTCCACTGCCTCCCAGAGTTGGGTCAAATTCATGCCGGTCGCTTCGATGACACTGTCCAACCATCTCATCCTCTGTTGTCCCCTTCTCCTCTTGCTTTCACACTTTCCCAACATCAGGGTCTTTTCCAGGGAGTCTTCTCTTTTCATGAGATGGCCAAAGGATTGGAGCCTCAGCTTCAGGATCTGTCCTTCCAGTGAGCACTCAGGGTTGATTTCCTTCAAAATGGATAGGTTTGTTCTTGCAGTCCAGGGGATTCTCAAGAGTCTCCTCCAGCACCACAATTCAAAAGCATCAATTCTTAGGCGGTCAGCCTTCTTTATGGTCCAGCTCTCACTTCCATACATCGCTACTGGAAAAACCGTAGCTTTCACTATGTGGACCTTTGTCGGCAAGGTGATGTCTCTGCTTTTTAAGATGCTGTCGAGGTTTGTCGTTGCTTTCCTCCCAAGAAGCAGGCGTCTTTTAATTTTGTGGCTGCTGTCACCATCTGTAGTGATCATGGAGCCCAAGAAAGTAAAATCTGTCACTGCCTCCATATCTTCCCCTTCTATTTGCCAGGAGGTGATGGGACCAGTGGCCATGATCTTAGGTTTTTTTTTTATGTTGAGCTTCAGACCATTTTTTGCACTCTCCTCTTTCACCCTCATTAAGATGTTCTTTAATTCCTCCTTACTTTCTGCCATCAGAGTGGTATCATCTGCATATCTGAGGTTGTTGATATTTCTTCCGGCAATCTTAATTCTAGCTTGGGATTCCTCCAGTCCTGCCTTTCGCATGATGTATTCTGCATATAAGTTAAATAAGCAGGGAGACAATATACAGCCTTGTCGTACTCCTTTCCCAATTTTGAACCAATCAGTTGTTCCATATCCAGTTCTAACTGTTGCTTCCTGTCCCACATATAGATTTCTCAGGAGGTAGATAACGTGGTCAGGCACTCCCATTTCTTTAAGAACTTGCCATAGTTTGTTGTGGTCCACACAGTCAAAGACTTTTGACTGGAACTCTCTGGCTTTCTCCATAATCCAGCGCATGTTAGCAATTTGGTCTCTAGTTCCTCTGCCCCTTCGAAATCCAGCTTGTACTTCTGGGAGTTCTCGGTCCACATACTGCTGAAGCCTACCTTGGAGGATTTTGAGCATAACCTTGCTAGCGTGTGAAATGAGTGCCGTTGTACAGTAGTTGGAGCATTCTTTGGCACTGGCCTTCTTTGGGATTGGGATGTAGACTGATCTTTTCCAATCCTCTGGCCACTGCTGAGTTTTCCAAACTTGCTGGCATATTGAGTGTAGCACCTTAACAGCATCATCTTTTAAGATTTTAAATAGTTCGACTGGAATGCCATCACCTCCACTGGCCTTGTTGTTAGCCATGCTTTCTAAGGCCCACTTGACTTCACTTTCCAGGATGTCTGGCTCAAGGTCAGCAACCACACTATCTGGGTTGTCCGGGACATCCAGATCTTTCTGGTATAATTCCTCTGTGTATTCTTGCCACCTCTTCTTGATGTCTTCTGCTTCTGTTAGGTCCCTACCATTTTTGTCCTTCGTCATGTCCATCTTTGGACAAAAGGTTCCTTTAATATATCCAATTTTCTTGAACAGATCTCTGGTTTTACCCTTTCTATTATTTTCCTTTCTTTGCACTGTTCATTTAAGAAGGCCCTCTTGTCTCTTCTTGCTATTCTTTGGAAGTCTGCATTCAATTTTCTGTAACTTTCCCTATCTCCCTTGCATTTTGTTTCCCTTCTCTTCTCTGCTATTTCTAAGGCCTCGTTGGATAGCCACTTTGCTTTCTTGCATTTCCTTATCTTTGGGATGGTTTTTGTTGCTGCCTCCTGTACAATGTTATGAGCCTCCATCCATAGTTCTTCAGGCACTCTGTCCACCAAATCGAGTTCCTTAAATCTGTTCTTCACTTCCACTGTGTATTCATATGGGATTTGGTTTCGATTATACCTGACTAGCCCAGTGGTTTTTCCTACTTTCTTCAGTTTAAGCTTGAATTTTGCTATAAGAAGCTGATGATCAGAGCCACAATCAGCTCCAGGTCTTGTTTTTGCTGACTGTATAGAGCTTCTCCATCTTTGGCTGCAGAGAATATAATCAATCTGATTTCGGTATTGCCCATCTGGTGATGTCCATGTGTAGAGTCGCCTCTTGTGTTGTTGGAAAAGAGTGTTTGTGATGACCAGCTTGTTCTCTTGACAAAACTCTATTAGCCTTTGCCCTGCTTTGTTTTGAACTCCCAAGGCCAAACTTACCTGTTGTTCCTTTTATCTCTTGACTCCCTACTTTAGCATTCCAGTCCCCTATAATGAGAAGAACATCTTTCTTTGGTGTCAGTTCTAGAAGGTGTTGTAAGTCTTCATAGAATTGGTCAATTTCAGCCTCTTCAGCATGGGTGGTTGGTGCATAAACTTGGATTACTGTGATGTTGAAAGGTCTGCCTTGGATTCGTATTGAAATCATTCTCTCATTTTTGAGATTGTATCCCAGTACAGCTTTTCCCACTCTTTTGTTGACTATGAGGGCTACTCCATTTCTTCTACGGGATTCTAGTCCACAATAGTAGATATGATAATCGTCTGAATTGAATTCGCCCATTCCTGTCCATGTTAGTTCACTGAAGCCCAGGATGTCAATGTTTATTCTTGCCATCTCCTGTTTGACCACATCCAGTTTACCAACCAGCCTTATCCATAATAGGAGTTAAATACAAAATAACTGACCTTTAAAGACTTTGTTCGTTTTTTTTAACCTTTGTTAATTTCTCCAGAGAGCCTATATTGGCCATAGTGATCTAGCAAATGCTCAGAATAATAAAAATATAGTGTGTATCTCCTTTACTGGTTTTATGATTTAAAGGTTCTACCTACACAAGGTTGTTGTTTATTGTCTCACATAGTCACACCAGAGATGTGATATACTGTATTTATCATGCTATCTAATTTATGACTTGGACCATAAAGTCTTGTTTATTAGTATAAATCTAGTTCCTGTTCCAAAACATCACCTACAAATGGCCTGATCTATGTAAAGAAAAAGTCATTTGGATAATCTTACCTGTCTTGTACCTTCTGTTCCCATGGGGAAGCTTTGTTCTCCTTTTGTGAAAGCATCATATATTCACGGGTCTTGCTTTAATTTAGGTGCATTACTATGAAGATGGTAACGTGCAGCTGGTTAGTCACAAAGATATACAAGAATCTGTAGCTGTTTCGGTGAGTGGAGCAAGTTAACCTAATACTACTGCATACAATTCTGCTTTCAAAGCTGGTTCAGGATGGGGACTCATGCTGAAGTGGTCCTTTAGCAGTACGTAATATTTTATGGTGAAGAGCCACAACCATGAAAAGTTCATCCAGGAGGAAGTGTAGAGAGGGGCGTGCTCCAGCAGGTAAACTGATACCCCCAAAGTCAGTCTATGACTGGGCTGCCTTTTCTTTGTTCTTTTAATAACCCAACTTACGAACAGTTCATATGATTCTATATTTTCGCCCATTCCCATCCATTTTAGTTCACTGACCCCCAGGATGTCAATGTTTATTCTTGCCATCTCCTGTTTGACCACATCCAGCTTACCAAGGTTCGTAGATCTTACATTCCAGGTTCCTATGCAGTATTTTTCTTTGCAGCATCGGACTTTCCTTTCACTTCCAGGCACGTCCGCAGCTGAGCGTCCTTTCGGCTTTGGCCCAACCACTTCATTAGCTCGGGAGCTACTTGTCCTTGTCCTCCGCTCTTCCTCAGTAGCATGTTGGACGCCTTCCGACCTGAGGGGCTCATCTTCCAGCGTCATATCTTTTAGCCTTTTGTTTCTGTTCATGGGGTTTTCTTGGTAAAGATACTGGAGTGGCTTGCCAGTTCCTGCTCCAGGTGGATCGCGTTTAGTCAGAACTCTCCACTATGACCTGTCCGTCTTGGGTGTCCCTGCATGGCATAGCCCATAGCTTCTCTGAATTACTCAAGCCCCTTTGCCACGACAAGGCAGCAATCCGTGAAGGGTACAAGTCTTTTGTACCCAAATGAAATAAGCCCTAAACAGCTGGCAAGCAGAACAAGAAATGAAGATGCTCCATGTACACAGAATGTTTTCTAACCTTTTTGGATGAGAGGAGGGAATATAGGGGATAAGGATGAGAGAGGGACTGAGGTGTGTTGGATGACATATCAAGGTAAATGGAATCCTAAACAAGCATGCCACACTAGCATTTTGTTGCAGGTCCTTCTTTTAAACTCAAATGTTGTAGATTTGGGATCTAAACCTTTATCTTTACAAAGGAAGGTCATTTGGCTGTGAGAAAATGCTGGTAAAGCATTTTATGACTATTTGCTAGTGCCCTGTGATGCGGAGGGTGGGATGTTTTGAATAATCAAGGGAGGGTTTACCCAAAAAGACATCTAAAAGAGCTCAGATTACTAGATCCAAATTAGATACACTCTTAACATGTGGCATCAGTCCTGAAACTGTGTTGGAAAATAGTAATATTAATGTTTATTTATTAAAAATATTTTTAACCTGCTGTTCTTCTTAAAAAGGACCCAAGACAGCTTACATAATTAAAAGACAGTATTTCAAGCTTACAACAGTAAGTATACAAATACTAAAAAGGATCAAACAAATACCATACTAACAAAAGGTAAACATAAGCGACACCAAAACACATTCAAACACAGTAAGGAACAACAATCCATTTAAAACCCTACTCAGGCAGCCAGTCACTCAAGGAAAGCTTGCCTGAAGAGAGAGATCTTCACTGGCTTGCTTTCAATTTGTAAAGTGTAGATGTTTTTCTGGAGTCAAATTCTCTGGTAACCTGTAAAGTTCTACTTTCTAAAGTGAGATAAACAGATACTTTAGCACCAGGACAAAACTTTGAAGTCCACCACCACCTATTTTGATAAAAATGTAATAAAAAGAATGGACACGCATGGTGCCTTTTTAATAGTGCCCTCACCCACAGTTCCAGTGTAACAGAAGAGAGTAAGAATGGCTAAATTGTTTTCTGTTAAAACTCCAGAAATGTACTTGTATGCTTTATGACTAAAGTTACAGATAACAGTTTAGTAGAATTCAAGTTGGTTTTGACTAAAATAACAGGCAGAATCCTCTTATTTATGTAAGATTTGTGTAACTGTGGCCAACTGATGAGGTACGTACCAGGATACATCTTGACTGCACAACTGGGCATGTGACCAGGTACACAACCAAGATAAGCACCAGCACCTCCTCAACCATGGCAAGTTATACATTGATGCCCTACTGAACACCAATACAGCTTTGGCCAATATTTTAATACATGGACAAAGATCTACACGATATGTCACAAAATGTTACTGATAACTAAAATATTCATAACTGTGTTTAGACCTAATTATCCAAATTATTCAGTCAAAATAAAATCCATGCATGTATGGATAGAACTAGCTTACTCAGTAAATTGGGTACCTGGCTACTAAGCCAGATGTTGGGAGTTTGATTCCCCACTGTCCTTACTGACAGAAGAGCCAACCTTGGTAGAAGGTGCAGAAGGAACTGGTAAACCACTTCTGAGCACCCTGTACTTTGACAACCCTCGAAATAAATAATAATCATGTGCTGTTCAGAAGTCAATTATGACTTATGGCAACCTTTCTTTTTTCCCCAGAGAGTATTCAGAACTAGCTTACCATTCCTTTTTTCTGGGGACGTCCTGGGACTGTGCAGCTTGCCCAAGGCCACACAGGCTGGTTCTTCTGGGATGCACAGTGGGTAACTGAACTCCCAACGTCTGGCTCCGCAGCCAGAGACCTAAACCACTGAGCCAGGTCACCATGAATCCAAATCAACTTGACAGCTCGTAATTGTTATGTATGGGACTGTGACAAATATAAAGAATTAATGACAAACACATAAAAAAGCTTGGTGTTTTTTTTTCTGCAATAGAAAATTCTCCATGCATTAGAATGTGTCTCTCCCTCCCAACTGGAAAGGATTGGAAATGGTCTAACATTAATTTGGCAGTTGTGCGACACCTTCCATCACTATTGTTGTGGGAGAACCTGTTGCACAGCAGCAGAGCTTGATTCAAAGTCACCCTCTGAGAAACATCTGGTATTGTGTCCACTCATTTTTTGTAGTGTTTCTTTTTTAAAAAATTCAAAATCTAATACTCTCCTCTCTTACTCTCTCAAGAGAAAATATCCCAGTTATGCAATGGATGTTTTTAAGTAAAAAAGCTGGATTGGTTTCTTAGCCAACACTAGTCTTCCTGATGATATCCACCCATAATCCTTGAATTAGCTGCTTATAACGATTAAGGCATCCATCCATCCATTCATTCCATCTTTCTAAGGCGAAGGCACTCTGCACACACCTTCCAGAGCAAAAAGTTTCACACTGGAAAAGAAACAGGCACTGAAATGCGAAGCAGTCCGGCCCCCAGGCCTTTCTTTTCCTTTCCTTTCCTTTCTTCCTTGGCTGAGGCCATAAAACCTGGCGAAACCATCAGCTGACCTTGCATTCTTCCACCAGCAGGCAAGTGATCAAAGGGAGGGGACGCCTCTGAGGTTGAGCCAGGCCCGGGAGGCTCCGCGCCGGCCCAGCCCAGAGTTTTCAGTTTCGTTTCTTCCGCTCCGGCGCTCGCACCCCCCGGCAAGCGGTTCCCTTTTACCTTTGGCAGGCTTCGCCCGGAGGCAGAGCAGAAGTTGGCGTTGGGTGTTCCCGCTGCCACCCGGTGAGTGGAAGGAGGAAGAAGACGCGAAGCTGATCAAAATGCCCAAACGGACTCTCAAAGAGACCAGGGCGATTGGAGAACAGTTCGTACAGTTCCTGAAGGACTCTGGCCGGCAAGTTATAAGCGACAGAGAGCAACTGAAGACCATCTACAACCATGAGTTCCGGTACAGGTAAAAAACAAAACAAACCCCCCCACCCACCCACCCCGAAATGAATGGAGAGCAGGAAGGATTGAGGGCGGCGTCGTAGCACCAGTGCTAAAAGGAACGCGCTTCCCTTCTCTTATTTGGCTACCGAATTATTTGCCCAGGCATTTCAGGTTAGTAGGTTCGGAGTCCAGCCCTGGAGCTACAGAGGGAACAAACAAACCCTGAAGGGATTCACACACACAGCCCAGGCCTCCCCAGTGGAGTAAACTTCGCAAGAGGCCACTTCCTTTTCTTTTTTGTTCTAATATTGTGTAGTACCCCTCAGGGGGTATTAGGCGCTGGGCTTAAATTGAGCTAGTGAATGGTAGGTGGAACTTTTGGTTTACTTTGGGTGGCCATGATGGAAATTGAAGGGGAGGCCAGGGGTTAATCATCTCCGCCCAAACTCTCTCAGTAGAAGTAACTGCTGTGTCCAGGAAACACAACAGAACTTGTTACAGGTAGATAAAGGTGTTGCAGGTAGATAAAGAAAGGAGTTGTGAGGACACTGATGGGAGAGGCAGATTGAAGACTGGTTTGGATGAAAATGTGGTTGAGAAGAGTATTTGTTGCCAGATTGACCAGAACTTAGAATCCTGGTGGACTGGACTTTGTTGTTGTTGTTGTTGTTTTTTACCAAACTCTGAATCTGAACTTTGCTCCCAGACCACATAGTTGTGTGTCTCTCCCCCCCCCCCCCCCAGTTGTTGGGTTGGTTTCCAAGAGAAATAACCTGGCTCTAGAATGGTTCCAGTTGAAATAGCTGATTGGACAGCGTATTTTGTGTGTGCCTGCACTGATAACTCAGTTCCAAGCCCTGTGGCTTCAGGGTGGCTTAAAGCTATTTTGTGGATTTCTGTCTCTCAAAGCTAAGGATCAAAGACTGCAATCATGTATGCACCTACCTTGTATTAAGCACCATTGAACATGGTGGGACTTCCTTCTGAGTAGAAAATTTACAGCTGAAGAGTGGGTAAAAAAACCTAATGACTCAGATGAATGCAATGTGTGAAGGAAGCACTTCCTCTGCTGCTACTTTTGAAAGAATTTTTTTATTTGGATTTAATACAGTTCTCTTGAAGATGAAGTCCCAATCTAAAGGGCATAGTTGAGGAAATGGAGATAGTAACATGGTTGTTTGTGAAGCATTTCATACTAAAATTTGGTATCTAAATGGCTTCAAAGAGGGGAAGACCCAAACCGTACCAATCACTGTTCATAGAGTTTACAAAAGATTGTGTGCAATGGGAAAGCAAAAGCGAACTGGGATAAATGGAGAAAGAATTGTATACATGCAAGAGAGAGCTCGTAAAGGTTGTCTTTTAGCCTTGAGTGTGATACATAGGCAAGTGTATTGAGTGATTTTGAATATTGGCGTCATGGTGATGAAACAAAGGTATAGCAAAAGTAGGCAGAGTCTTAAATGGTTAAGGAAGTCTGCTGTGAACAATTCAAGACAGAATTTAGCATCATCCTAACTAGTAAACCTGGTCATTCCATGCCAACTGGAAGGATTGTGAAACAGAGCTACGAACTAAGAATATTGGGTGTCTGTGTCCCACATACTTGGTGGACTTCCTATGTATGGGTGCCAGGAACCCTTGCAATGAAGACTACATATGCAAAGGCCAGTAGTAATATGCTTCCATTGTGTCAGAACAGTGAGGACAGGAAATGAAAACCAAGGGAGAAATAAAAAGGCAAAAGACCCTGCTGAGAAATCCCTCTGGAGGGTCGCCCTAGGAAACTAGTGAAAATCATTTGGCCCTGAGGAGAGACAAATGGGAAGATGAGCAACATCATGAATAAAAAGAGCAGATAACCGCTTACAATTAAGCCTTGATTAGCCTCTGAGAAGCAACAAATAGTTTTTGAAACCCAGTGTGTTTGTTGCACATCCCCACTCAGATTTTTTTTTTCTACAATGGAAAAACTAAGGGGCCCATTTTTCCCTTCCTGCTGCCTCTGCCCACTAAATAAGAAAATTAAAAAAATCATTCACTTTGCACTACAGGGAGATGGAGGAACCCGTCTCAAAACCTCCCCACTATGGTCCATAACACTCTGGCTGATGCTGGTTATGTGGACTCTAGAGCCTTGGGTTCAAATCCTCATTTAGCCCTGGAACTTCACTGGTGTGTGTGTAGCAATGATAAGTTACTCCTTAAATGGCTCGCATACTTTGAAAACCCTATTAGGGTAGGCATAAGTTGAAATTGACTTCATGGCACATAACAAATGTGAATTTGAAGGAAATAAATAAAACCTTTCCAACCTTGTACGACTCAGATGAGGGTACTGTCATGATCTCAGAGAGCTGTTGGGAAGAGGAGTCCTTGCCCCTAACAAGCTTGTCAGTTCTAATGCTCACAAAAGCGAACAATACTCCAGATGCAGGATTGTGTGGCTATTGGTTATCTGTGATGGGTGAAATCTTCACAGCTCTATATTCTAGAAGTTCTTCCTGGAGAGATTCTTCACCACCAACTAAAAAGGGGATCGATCCACTTCTCCCCACCCAAAGAAGACATGGAACAAAAAAAGCAGAGATTGAATGACAACCATTTGGATAAAAAGGAAAGAGATCTAGCGTTTGTACAGTGTTTTAGAAATATGTACAAATCGGTGGTATTGACCAAGCAGCACAAAAATTTCAGGGAAGTTCCATAGTTCTTAGAATGGATTTATCTGCTGCTTACATAACACACATTATTTTACAATCGTTGAGCATTTTAATGTATACAGTCTGCTTATATAACAAATTTTGCTTGAGGGCTTATAGTTTTAGATGCCAACATTTTAATATTTTGAATATACCGCGTGAGCACACACAGAGAGAAAATTTGGGCAATTTAGCCAAATATTCAGAAATTTCGGTGCTTTCCCCTCTTTTAAGATTTCAAACCTGGTTAGGCTTCCTATTCTCTCTGTCCTTGTTTGTTGAGCTGATAAAGGTCTGAGGTGAGATTTTGCAAGAGAAGCGCTCTGTTGTCCTAGCCCTCCTGATCCTTGCAAATGACCTGCAATAATCTGCAAAGTTGTTTTCCATCTCAGAGAGTCCAGAGGATAGCCATGTCAGTTTGTTGCTAAAGAACACAAGAGTCTTGAGATGCTTTGTGTGCACTGTGTGTTAGGGCTGTGCAAGATTATTCCTTCTTTTGCCATGCTTTTTTCCCTTATGGAGTGAATAAAACTCAATGTAACAGATCCACTGAAAATTCTGTGCCTGCAGTCTTTCATAGACATATAGAAGTGTTTCTTTGAAGTGCAGAAAAGAGTAAACTGGGGGAGCCACCTTACATTTTGAAAAGATAAACTCGAAAATCCCATATTGTAGTAACTTCATTACTAGGCCAGTCAAAAAGGCACAACTTGGGTGCTATTAACCCACAATTTTATCTCAAGATAATTTGCTCTGTTGCAACAGTTTCCAGAGGAATGTTACTCTGTTGCAGCAAAACTGACCAATCTTTTTGTGGTGCCCTTAGAGACCTTCTAGTGGAAGCTTTCATGATAGTTTAAAAAAACAACAACAACCAGGAAGTAGAACTTCAAGAGGTGAAACTTTTAAGAAATTCACCACTGATAACGTAGGATTTTCTTGCTCTCCTTTTACAGAAAAACAACTTCTTGAGTTCTCATGGAAATCTTAACTTGTGAAAGAGTGTTTTATTCTTAGTTTTCAGTTTAGCTGGGAATAAACAACTGTTAAAATCACCTCATTCAGCAGCATCACATGTGTCACCCTTTTCTTCCATCCAGCGATGCTGGTTTTCTGGAAGAGGTAGAAAAAAAGAGAGACAGTGAGGGAATCTGACAGGACTTGCTCTTGAAAAGCAAGCAAAGACAAATAGGACAAATAGGTAGGTGATAAATGGAAATAATTTAATTGTTTACAAATATCTGGCACGTTTCAGAGTAAAATATTTCTCTCCAATGTAAAAATGAACAAAAATACTATGATGAAAGGAGGCTCAACTTGCAAAGCTACTGTTCTTTTCATGTGGTCATTGGTGAGAAGAGTTTTGTTTGGCACTAAATCTGTCAATGGAAACCAGAACTATATTTTTTAAAAAATTAATTGTGTGGTGACTCACAGTAACAGAAACAGAGGGAAGGAAAGTTTAATGCATGATCTCAAATTGGTGCCATTTAGAATTAATTTAAATGGCCATTAGAGATGGTATTTGGCCAATGTTAAGCTTTCCGCTTGTGGATGCTTCCCTCCCGGTGTCAGAAATAAATTCAAGAAGGGTTGTGTAAATTCCCATGTGGCTGCATTCTGTTGTTGAAGGTAAAATAATTCTGAATATTTTGAGCTGACAAAATTTGTTGAAATTGAGAACCAGTCCTTGTTTTTTTCACACTTTTCACCTTCAGATCCCCTGAGTTCTTGATGCAAAAATGCTCAGTTGTTCATTTTTCCTCTGGCAGGTGTGGCCTAGAGAAGGGGAGAAAAAAAAAACACACACACACAAAGCAGTAAAGCTAAGAGTCCAGTTTATTACCATTGTTCTGCAGAACAGGAGGACAAAGGATTGACATCCAAATCATATGCCTTCCTGATTGTCATTTTCGGGGCATTCTTATAGTAACTCCGTCCTGTAGATTTAATTAATCATTGCCATGTATGCGAGAACAAACTATGTGTTCATCTATATTAATTACTTGAAATACAATAAGATAATTGAATACAGCAAACACCATATATCATAGGTTGATCAAAGCAAAGTACAAATACATAAGAGCAAAGCCTAAATACTATGTCTTTCTTCAGCTGGTGCTCCTTCTACCTGAACATAACGCGCCCTTCTAATCCCAACTTCCTTGCAGATGTTTGTTTCATCCGTGGGATCATTTGTCTATGCCTTATCTCCAGTGTCAGACTTGTCCACTCCTTTTTCTTTGGCCTTAGTTCAGGAATGCCTAATCATTTCTCAAGCAGGGCCCAGAGGCACAACATTTCCTTTTGCAAGCATAATTGATTTCGGCAGTGATTAAATATATACATGTAATATATGGGTGTATCAGGGTGCTGTTAGAATGGATAGGATATCATGACTTTTTCTAAATTCCAAGCAAAATCCAGATTTTTTGCTTTTCTTAAACCTCTCATCAGAATGTCTTTGATTGGCCTTCCTGGGCTCCTTTATTCTGGTGTTGTTGCCAGTATCTTGTAGCATTTTTAGTGTAAAATCTGTCCAGTTGGAGATTGGATTCATAAGATACCTCTGTAAACTGCACAGTTTAGTGGAAAACAGTTCAAGAATTTGTCTGCATTCAGGAGCTAGTTTGGGATTATTCAAATATTACTGAATTACTGATTGTCTAATTAACCAAAGTCTAGCATGTGTGCAGTATGCATTTGAATTAACAATATCTTTGATTTCAGGTCTCAAACAACCAAAGCTACATTTACAGACAAAGGTTACTGCAGATGAAATTTTTAGCAAGATACTGTTGTATTTCCATTTTGGCAATTAGGTTTCCACTTTGGCTATTCTACTAATGATTGTTCTTGTGGGCCAAACAGCTGTTACCAGAGTGTCCTTTGGTAAAGGGGTTGACTAATGAAGTTTTATAAAAAAACAGAGTTACCCCTGTACACAGATCCCCTACTATTGTCTTGGCTTATTTGTTGACCAATATTTCAGGTTGACACTGGTCTTCCTTCTGCCTTTGAATCCTCTGGCATTCATAGAGGACTTTGGAGGGAGATAGAATAATCTGTAATTCTGCAAGGTATGGAGAAGCTAAGAAGTATGAGATGCTCGCCTTCCTCATGTCCAGAGGAGGTTCCTTTTAGCTGCTTAGAAACCGTAGTGAAAGTGAGATCTCCACAGTGGGATTTGGTGTGTTGGGTGACCTCTTCAGCAGTAGGCTGGATGCATTAGCCTCAGCTGAGAGGATTTATCCAACATTTGCACACTATGGGGCTCTTGTGCCTCAAGAATTGCACTGAAAAGAACTTATTTGTAGCCGCAGGTACTGGGGGAGGGGGAAAGAATGCCCCCCTAAACTTCTATGAATGTGTATAGAACTGGTATTGAGGAGCCATACTGAGTTGGACACTTGAATTCATCAGAGTGATCCTGCTGACCTTTGCTACTGCATAACAGAGGAAACCTTTTTTGTTGTTGTCTGGACAGAGATAATGAAAACAGACCCAACTTCTCCTCTGTGCTCTATGTACTAGACGTATGTGGTCGTGCTACAATTCAAGGGAAATTGGTGCATTTTGGAAAGGTAAGAAATGGTTCTGTCAGTGATTCATAGATTCCACACCTGGTAGATTGGGTTGGGTTGCCTGGCTTTATGGGCCTTATGAATCAATAGATATTAAAGCAAGTCTTCTCAGGTCTATAAAGGTATAAACCCTAGTTCTATTATATCTTCAGAGACTATCCTCTCCCAGTCTCTTTTTAGCTATTCACAACTTTAACAGAAACATGCAGATACTTTGGGCTAAATGCAATGTTGTGCTGACTTTACAACATCTGCACAACTGAACTTGCTTCCTCTTCCTCCCTGCAGCCCTCAGTGTGACATGGAAGCAGGCTCCAGAGGGTGTTCCAGTCCTCCAGATGCACTGGAAGGAAATGATGCTATTCTAGTTTTACTGCTGACAGCAGTTCTGCAGATGAGTGTACCATTTTCAATTCTGGCCCATGGTCATATCTGCATTTGGTACATTTCAAGGTCATGCCTGATTTGCTTGTGAAGCACTGCTGCCTACTCTATCCTACCAGTTGCTAGAAACCATTCTCTTCTTGCTCTTTGCTCCCCATCTACAGGTAAAGAGGAGAATAAAGCTTACTGATCAGTACTGGAAACCACAGAATGATGCTGGGGAACAGCCTGCGCAAGACCCAAGCCCAGGTGCTGGTCCACCTCCCCGCCGTTCACGTGCGAAGGAAAGGTATGGAAGGAATATGGTATAGAGCTCGTTAGTGGTAATTGATCCCACCCCTATTAATGTGGAATGGGGTGTTGGGGTCACGAAATGAGCAGGCTGATGGGCTTTGTGATCACAAGTAATTAGGATAGCAAATAGTCTTAGAGAAGTTAAAGAAGTCAGCCACACACACAGGGATGTCTGCCAGCAGTGCTCCTGGTGGGCGACTAGTAGAAGAGGCAGAATAACACCGAATGGGTTCCCAATGAATTCTGCCCTGCCCCCAGGAGGACTGTGCTTTTATTAACCTTACAAGCTCACAGATAGTGGACAGTATACAGATAGGTTACAGAGTTCAGATAGGACAATGGTTACCTCATGTCATTATGATTGGCCTAAGGAAAGGCTCTATGCAAGCTCTCTAGCACCTATGAGAAAGAAGAAGAATGGTGGGCAGTCATGCCCCTCAGAAGCAGCTGTGACGTCATCCAGGAGGGTTTGCCCTCTACTGTAGATTAAGCCAACAGTTTAGCAACCTTGGGAATGGCATCCCCCACAATGGGGTATTGTGGGGAAACTCCTAACTCTGCAGTCTCTCCTCTTCAGAGCAGAATTTGTCTCCATGAAGAATGCTGTAGAGGTTGTTTCCAAATTTGACCAGGGAAATGGGGAAATCCGTTTCCATGTGTCCCCTAAGAAGGCCGTAGCGGTCCCCATTTCAGTAAAGAATAATGGGGAAAATGAAGTGACATTCTGCAAGTACAGTAAACTAAATAAACAGCGTGAGTTCACCATTGAGGTTTCTGAACGCCCACCTCTGAGACTACCACCAGGTAATGTATTTGTTTATCATGTATTTGTTAAATTAGATTGCGTGACTATATCAAGGGAACTGGGATGGGCAACAATTTGAAATGTTAAATATCCTGATCTTGAAAAATTACTTTGTTGGATTATAGCTTGGCTTCCGGAGTGGTGTTGGGATTTGTAGTAAAAACAAGTAACTTTTATAAATCCTGAAAATATCCCACTGGAGTCTAGTAGGTAGACAGCTACAAAGACATGGCTAGAACCCTTCAACTCTTCACTGACTTTATGGTGGGTCCTAAAAGCCAGCTGCGAAGAGCATTCATACCAATGCAGTAGATATGACTGATTCTTTTCTCCGGATAATATTTCCAGGCATTCTGACAACCCTTGGTGAGACTTGGCCCAAAGCACTGTGAGAAAGAGAAGGAAGGAGTACATATCTTGGAATTTTTTTATTGAACATCCAGTAGTATAATTAATTCTTTAGAAACAGGTGTTGCCATTTAAAATGTATATGATCGAGTGGGTCCCTAGTCAATATGAAGCAGAGTTTTGAAGGTCACCTGAAGTGAATTGAGGATATGCTCAGTGATTCAGCATTTAGCATAGTAAAGACTCAACTGATGGGCAGAAATTATTTTAAGAAGTACTGGGAAAAGTGTAGGTCTACTATGTTCATCTCATAGAACCACTATCTTTCCCCCCCTCCCCAGTATCTCCCTTGTATATTATTAAAATTTTGTTGATTTATTTAATGATGTTCTAAACTCCAGTGCATCTTTTGATGAAAGCTTTATTTAAAAGGTGTTCTCAAATTTGGATTCCTGAGATTTCTGACAAGTAATTTTCCAGGCTTGTGGAGTTAAAACACCAAAGTAGTGATGCCCATATCTGTTGAGAATCATCAGTATTTTGAAATGTGGAGAGGAACTGTTGGCTGACCCTTTCACTTTTTCAAAATTAAAAATTCTGGGATCTGGAATTGTTTCCAGCACTATCTATAGAGGACTCATAAATGTGCAACATTTTTTTTGTAATAGTTTTAAGTACAACAGAATTACAGTATTAATACTGCCACATGAAAAAGAATAAGTTTTGTATTTTACTCAATAATTGATAAAGAATCAAATGACAAATATGCACAGGCCAGAATCCTATTACCTCCACAGGCTAACTTCAGCACTAAATTCCTGCCAGTTAAGCAGTTGAAGCTTGTATTTCTTGTGTGCAAATTTGTGCAATTGATGTACGGTAATAAACTATCTAATGAGTGTACGTAATAGGATTCTGGCCACAGATCCTGTTTTAAAATCTGATTTGTTGATGATTTTAAAATGGTATATACTTTGAAAGAGTTATGTGTACCAGTCTCTTAATTTCATGTAGTTTCTTGTACTTCAGAGAGATCCTAGAAGCACAAAGAAACAGGCACACTGATCTTCCCTGTCTGCTTGTAATGAAAGTGGCTTTCTTGTCTTCAGGAGCAACATGTAAAATCTGGGTGCACTGCCTGACACAGGAGTATGGCTTCTTTCCTCTCGCCATGAAGTTTGAGTTCACAAGCGAGCAGACTGGGCCCTTCTTCATAGGGCGTTTTGTGTCCGCTGTCTGCAACAGTGAATTTGCAGAAGAACTTGGTCCTACAGCAGCTTATCAGCCTTACCAAGCCAAACTACACAGACCACAGATGGTCACAATAGTGGATGGTATCACACCAAACGAGTATGTGGCACTAATTTTTATTCTCATGCTCCTTTTGTCTGGACCAGTCTCTCCCTCTCCTTTTTGAACCATGTCTTTTCTGATCTGTAGACTTCGGGAATTCCATCCTTAAACAAACCTTGCTGCTTCTTATCTTCTGCCCTCTGTCTTTCCCTCATCTGCATGTTGAATTAATCAGTCCCCAAGCTTTTCCCTTCTCTATTTCGTTCTGTCGCTAATGCAGGTTGTTAACTCTCTGTTCATGCTACTTTTTTTTTTAAAGCTCCTTGCACTCCTCTGCCCATCAGGGATTAGGGACATTTAGACATCCGGAGGTTTTGATCTGTAATTCAGATCAGCCCTCCACAGCAAGTCCATTGAGAAGAGATTACAGGAGTTAAACAAATAAATAAATAAAAACGAAAGGCCAGAAGTTCCACCACCACCTTTGAAGGTGATACTCAGGCTCTGTTTTTTAATCTTTGATCAGTGGCAGTGGTTTCGCACAGGTAGGCCATCACCTAGTCATCTCATTGTCAAGTAGTAAATAGGCATGTGTCAATTAACTATGTACCAACAGTTTCCAGTTTCCCTGTTGCAGCAAAACTAGCTGATCATTTTGTGGTGCCCTTAGAGACCTTCCCATTGAAGCTTTCGTGGTGGTTGCTTTAGTCCTGGACAATAATAAACACACACACAAACACACAAATCCAGGAAGTAGAACTTCAAGAGGTGAGACTTAAGAAATTCACCACCATTAACGTAGGATTTTCTTGCTGTCCTTTTACAAAAAGGCTTCTTGAGTTCTCATGGAAATCTTAACTTGCGAAATATTGTTTTATTCTTAGTTTTCAGTTTAGCTCAGGGGTCTCTAAACTACATCCGGCCCACTTTGCCTTTTATCCGTCCCGGCAGGTGTGCCAGTGGAGGCGAGTGCGGGTGGGCGGGACGGCGTGCACCCTCAAAATTGTCAGGCATTTATGATGTGGCCCTCCCGCTGAAAAGTTTGGAGACCCCTGGCTTAGCTGGTTATAAACAACTGTTAAAATCATCTCATTCAGCAGCATTACATGTGTTACCCTTTTCTTCCATCCAGTGATGTTGGTTTTCCAGAAGAAGTAGAAAAAAAAGAGAGAGAGAGACAGTGAGAGAATCTGACAGGACTTACTTTTGAAAAAGCAAGCAAGGACAAAGAGGATAGGTGTTAAATGGAAATAATTTAATTGTTTACAAACATCTGGCACGTTTCAGAGTAAAATATTTCTTTCCAAGCTATAAATGTAAAAATGAACAAAAATGCTTTGATGAAAGGAGGCTCAACTTGGAAAGCTACTGTTCTTTTCATGTGGTCATTGGTCAGAAGAGTTTTGTTTTGCACTAAATCTGTCACTGGAAACCACAACTATGTTTTTTTTTTTTTTTAAATATACCATTGGAGATGGTATTTAGCCAATGATAAGCTTGCCCTTTGTGGATGTTTCCCTCCTGGTGTCAGAAATAAATTCAAGAAGGGTTGTGTAAATTCCCATGTAGCTGCATTCTGTTCTTGAAGGTAAAATAATACTGAATATTTTGGGCTGACAAGATTGGCTGAAATTGAAAACCAGTCCTTGTAGCCCAGCATGGGCAAAGTTCAAGTCTTTAGATGTTGTCAGAGAGCAGCTCCCATTGGATCTAGCCAGTGTAATGTATGGTTAGGAAACCCAAATTAGCTCAAGCCTGAAATGGCAGTTTTAATCTCCCCCAGATCCTGTTTACAGCAGCCCATTCTGGATGTTTGGGTTGGTCTCCCTGAACTTGGAGGAATAGCATACCAGCTCCACACAGGAATCCTGTGCAGGGCCTGGCATTCTACTGGTACTGAATATGGCCTGGCATTGTTACAAGTGGAGATTGCTAGCTGTTGTATTGTCTTAAGCAATGTTCTGACACTGCACGACCTTGTGTTTATTCTATATCTTAAGCTCTTTGCAGTATGAGCTCCAACGGGAAATGTCTCTGAAGATGTACAAATACCCACCAGAACTGAAAGATCTGGTTAAGTGCCTTAATGAAAGGCAAACGCTCCATGATGATACCCGTGCCAAAGTTGACAAGCTTCAGTAAGTTTGCATCCCATTTTTATGAACTGAGGAAGACAACATATACTGTGTTCTAGATGCAAGCCACTTCCCAAGTTTACAGAGCAACATTTATTAATTGGAAGCCCATACACCATGGCCATGGTCTCTCTGTGTAGTGTATGTACTTTTCTTGGCTGCCTTAGTGATCACAGGTGTACTCTTCATGTCTATAGCATTTCTTTGTGACATCACATAAAACACTAACACACACACACACACACACACACACACAAAGCATATGTGTACTGTACATGTTCCTTTGGCAGATGTTAAGGAATGCCCCTCGTGGTGGTCCATGACCTTCAAATCGCTTTTTTTTCTTTTCTTCTTCTTTTTTTTACATATGGTATAGCTGGAAGAAAAAGACTAAAAACTGGGTTTTATCCTTTGGCTCTTATTTAGTAACACCATTGTTTATGTTTCACTGGATTTTAAAGTTGTCTGCACTGGTTTGCCATTGACCTTAATACCAGTATGTTGTTCTCTCTCTCTCTCTCTTTTCTCCTCCTCGGTTGTTGTTTCAAGCTGAGTGTTAAGAAAGGTCAAAAAATTGTCCCCAAAGGTGGCAAACATGCATACAGTAGATATATGAGATGTGGTAGAAATGACAAGGGGAGACTATGACTTTATCTCTCCCCTTTGTTGGACTAGAGGAAGCTGCTTACACTGAGTCAGGCCTCTGGTCCATATAGCCCAGCACCGGCAACACTGACTGGCAGCCGCTTCCCAGGTTTTGAAGCTGGAGTGTTTCCCAGCACTACTTGGGGTCCTACCAGTTGTGCCTGAAACCTTTTGCTTTCAAGACATGAACTCTACCACTGGTATCTAGCAACTCCTCCCATTTCTGATGAAATGTGTAGATTTAGACTGCCTCCACGGAGCCAGGGAGACTAAATTTGATGCGATCCTATCTTGCACTTCCATAGGAGTGATCTGAAAGCTCCCTTACAATTTGATAACTATCGTGCCAAGTTTTGCCTGCTCCTTTTCCTGGAGGAGATCCAAATGGAGGTAGACATCCACCGATATGATATGCATGATGTTTGTATGGTTGCCGATGGGAATCTCCTCGTTCTAAAGGTGAGCAAGAAACAACCTAGAACTTGTATTGTAATGGTGAGATCTGTGCATACCTGTTTTGGACTGCAGCATCTAGAATTCCCTAGGCAGCATGACCAGTTGTACTCCAGATGTACACACTGTTATCTATATACAATTAGGGACTCTGCATTCTCTGTCTCAGCCAAGCTCTCCACCCTGTTGTTCCATATAATTATTAATGACACACTGATAGAATGGGATAGCTGTGTTTCAAATCAGGTATGTCCTTTGCTCCAGGTGCCTGGGGTGGCAGAAAACCGTCCATCAGTACTGAAGGGTGACCATCTTTTTGCAACCTTGGCTGAAGAGCAAACACATCATCCAGTTGTTCAGTATAAGGGCTATGTTCATGCTGTGGAGTTGGACAAAGTCAAGCTGGGCTTCTGTGAAAGGTGAATCTTCTGGTTTGTGATTTAGATTATACTTCATAAAAAATATTTTTAAGATTGCCAGTGCCATGGTTCATTGTATTTTGTTTGTGTGTGTGGCGAGGTGGAGATTCATTGGTATGATAGGTTATTGTCATTTCTGCCTTGCCTTCAAAAAATATCCTTAGTTTAGGAGCTGACAGTCCAACGTTATAAGGATGTTGCTTGCATGGACACACCATTCAGTGAGCAAAGTTAATGCACTTGGTGCCAGACAAGCACATGTGAAAGAAGACAAAGAAGGAGGACATGTCCCAGAGAAGTATAGGCTGAACTGGAAAGTGGGTTGGGAAGGAGCAATAGATGAAGGAGTAGAAGCAGTTTACTCAGGCGCTTTCTTGGCATAAGGCCTCTCCTTCAGTTTCAAGTGGAAACAATACTCCATGGATAGGAGAAAAAAAGACACTAATAGGGAACTCCAGAAGCTCATAGAGGTTACCAAAAAAAAAAAAAAAAAAAAAAAAACCAGAGAAAAGAGATAAAACATAAAAAGACAAATGAAATATATTGGAGAGAATGAAGATACAACCACCGCTGCCATCTTAGTCTTAGTCTTGGAATCCATTTCCAATTCTCAGGTTTTTTTTAGAAAACATCAAGTTGGAGGATGGCTGAAGGAGATTGCAGATTGTCTTGAACAATAAAGGGGAAATGGGAAAATTTTAAAAATGGAAATAGGAGCAGTGTGAAAATATGCTCGATTAGTAGATTAGAGTGACTATTGGACCTGGCCTAAGTTTGAGAGATGGGACTATAGTAGCTCCCAGAAAGATAGATCAGGGAGGTTGTATAGCAGTGATCCCCAACCTTGGGCCTCCAGATGTTCTTGGACTACAACTCCCAGAAGCCTTCACCACCACCTCTGCTGGCCAGGATTTCTGGGAGTTGAAGCCCAAAAACATCTGGAGGCCCAAGGTTGGGGACCACTGTTGTATAGGACCCAGTGCAGGAAAGAGTAAGCAAGTTGGAAGTAGAAAGGGTAATGCACATTTAGTAGCCTTTATGAGGAGGCTTTCAAAGTGCTTCCTTACACGTGTGTCCTTTTCTCAGACTGCAGTCTAAATTTATCAAAAACATGAAGTTCAATGTGACTTTCACCTTCAATCGCCTGCCATTACGTGTCCAGCATCGTGCTGCAGAGCTGGCCCAAGAGAGGCAGCTGCACCAACTGCTTTTCCCATCTTTGTCTTATGGGACATCCCTACTCTCTACTGGTCATGGCCTCAGGTGCGTGAGTGGGGTAGCACTGGGGGTAACTGCATAGTAGGATGAGGCTAAATATGGGCAAAAGTCCCTTCCTGCCCTTGAGATGCTCTGACTAAAGTGTTGGAGCTGAGGTTCACATGAATGTATGGGATGAGGGAGCACTGACTGTGCTCAATGTCCACTACGTTGCTACCTCTTTGCTTTCTCCCTCTTTCCCCGCACTCCAGCTTCTGTAACCGCAGCCTTGAGAAAAATGAGGAACAGAAGAGGGCTATCTACCAAGTGGTGGCAGGAGTTTCTAGACCAGCTCCTTACATTATATTTGGACCTCCAGGGACTGGCAAGACAGTCACCATGGTGGAGGCCATCAAGCAGGTGAGGAAAGTGTTTGATCAGTTAGCACAAAGGCACTGCATTTTGGGGGGCATTGAAGTTGTCTTGGAGTCTTAGGCAGGACTTGGAAAAATTACTGTTGTGGACTACAACTTCCCAGATCCCCAACCAGAGCAGCCACTCTACTTTTGCTGCAGCTGTTCTTGTAAACCTGGAAGTGTGCGCTTTTGTTGGCTGATCATCACAATTTATATCTGCACAGGTATTGCTCCACATTGAGGGGTCCCACGTGCTTGTCTGTGCTCCCTCCAATAGTGCTTGTGACCTGCTCTGCCAGCTTTTGAAGGAACACTTGGAAAAGAGGACCATCTACCGAATGAATGCAAGCAGTAGGGATTATAATGCAATTCCTGAGGATGTTAAGGTGTGTCCTGGTGTCTTCTCTCCAACCTAAGCTTACTCTCTTGGCTTAAAGTTCTCTATTCTAATGTCTGGAGGCAGTAATGGGTTGGATGAAAACTAGTATGCTGAAACTGAAGTAATGTATCTTTAATGTAATGTCTCTGAAGCAATACCAGAGTGTTCCATTGCTTCTGTTTTTAACTGGGTGATTTGAAGGATGCTTATATTTTGTACTTGATGTTTGTTTGTTTGTTTAAGTTAATGGGCGGGTGGGGGAGAATCACATGGAAGGTGGAAGTGTCCAAGGGCACTGAACAGATCTGGAAAGTTATGTTATGTTTGATGGGTCAAGTCAGCAGAGGCACTATGATAAATAAAGACATTTCCTGGACAGAGGAACTGTCCTGAAGTCACTGTTGTTTATATATTATAGGTAAGGTAAAGGTTCCCCTTGACATTTAGTCCAGTCGTGTCCAACTCTCATCCCCGTTTCCAAGCCATAGAGCCAGCTTTTGTCAGTAGACAGTTTCCGTGGTCACATGGCCAGTGCGACTAGACATGGAACGCTGTTACCTTCCCACCGTGGTGGTACCTATTTATGTACTTCTATTTGCATGCTTTCGAACTGCTAGGTTGGCAGGAGCTGGGACAAGCGACGGGAGCTCACTCCATTGTGCGGATTCAATCTTACGACTGCTGGTCTTCCGACCTTGCAGCACAGAGGCTTCTGCGGTTTAACCCACAGCACCACCACGTCCCCTTATATATTATTGTTGTTGTTTAGTCGTTAAGTCGTGTCCGACTCTTCGTGACCCCATGGACCAGAGCACGCCAGGCCCTCCTGTCTTCCACTGCCTCCCGGAGTTGGGTCAAATTCATGTTGGTAGCTTCGATGACACTATCCAACCATCTCGTCCTCTGTTGTCCCCTTCTCCTCTTGCCCTCACACTTTCCCAACATCAGGGTCTTTTCCAGGGAGTCTTCTCTTCTCATGAGATGGCCAAAGTATTGGAGCCTCAGCTTCAGGATCTGTCCTTCCAGTGAGCACTCAGGGTTGATTTCCTTCAAAATGGATCAGTTTGTTCTCTTTGCAGTCCAGGGGACTCTCAAGAGTCTCCTCCAGCACCACAATTCAAAAGCATCAATTCTTCGGCGGTCAGCCTTCTTTATGGTCCAGCTCTCACTTCCATACATTGCTACTGGAAAAACCATAGCTTTGACTATGCGGACTTTTGTCGGCAAGGTGATGTCTCTGCTTTTTAAGATGCTGTCTAGGTTTGTCATCGCTTTCCTCCCAAGAAGCATGCGTCTTTTAATTTCGTGGCTGCTGTCACCATCTGTAGTGATCATGGAGCCCAAGAAAGTAAAATCTGTCACTGCCTCCATATCTTCCCCTTCTATTTGCCAGGAGGTGATGGGACCAGTGGCCATGATCTTAGTTTTTTTGATGTTGAGCTTCAGACCATTTTTGGCGCTCTCCTCTTTCACCCTCATTAAGAGGTTCTTTAATTCCTCCTCACTTTCTGCCATCAGAGTGGTATCATCTGCATATCTGAGGTTGTTGATATTTCTTTTGGCAATCTTAATTCCCGCTTCGGATTCATCCAGTCCTGCCTTTCGCATGATGTATTCTGCATATAAGTTAAATAAGCAGGGAGACAATATACAGCCTTGTCGTACTCCTTTCCCAATTTTGAACCAATCAGTTGTTCCATATCCAGTTCTAACTGTTGCTTCCTGTCCCACATATAGATTTATCAGGAGATGGATAAGGTGGTCAGGCACTCCCATTTCTTTAAGAACTTGCCATAGTTTGTTGTGGTCCACACAGTCAAAGGCTTTTGCGTAGTCAATGAAGCAGAAGTAGATGTTTTTCTGGAACTCTCTGGCTTTCTCCGTAATCCAGCGCATGTTAGCAATTTGGTCTCTAGTTCCTCTGCCCCTTCGAAATCCAGCTTGTACTTCTGGGAGTTCTCGGTCCACATACTGCTGAAGCCTACCTTGTAGGATTTTGAGCATAACCTTGCTAGCGTGTGAAATGAGTGCAATTGTACAGTAGTTGGAGCATTCTTTGGCACTGCCCTTCTTTGGGATTGGGATGTAGACTGATCTTTTCCAATCCTCTGGCCACTGCTGAGTTTTCCAAACTTGCTGGCATATTGAGTGTAGCACCTTAACAGCGCCATCTTTTAAGATTTTAAATAGTTCAACTGGAATGCCATCACCTCCACTGGCCTTGTTGTTAGCCATGCTTTCTAAGGCCCACTTGACTTCACTCTCCAGGATGTCTGGCTCAAGGTCAGCAACCACACTATCTGGGTTGTCCGGGACATCCAGATCTTTCTGGTATAATTCTTCTGTGTATTCTTGCCACCTCTTCTTGATGTCTTCTGCTTCTGTGAGGTCCCTACCATTTTTGTCCTTTATCATGTCCATCTTTGCACAAAATGTTCCTTTAATGTCTCCAATTTTCTTGAACAGATCTCTGGTTTTACCCTTTCTATTATTTTCCTCTATATCTTTGCACTGTTCATTTAAGAAGGCCCTCTTGTCTCTCCTTGCTATTCTTTGAAAGTCTGCATTCAATTTTCTGTAGCTTTCCCTATCTCCCTTGCATTTTGTTTCCCTTCTCTTCTCTGCTATTTGTAAGGCCTCGTTGGACAGCCACTTTGCTTTCTTGCATTTCCTTTTCTTTGGGATGGTTTTTGTTGCTGCCTCCTGTACAATGTTACGAGCCTTCATCTATAGTTCTTCAGGCACTCTGTCCACCAAATCTAGTTCCTTAAATCTGTTCTTCACTTCCACTGTGTATTCATAAGGGATTTGGTTTAGATTATACCTGACTAGCCCAGTGGTTTTTCCTACTTTCTTCAGTTTAAGCTTGAATTTTGCTATAAGAAGCTGATGATCAGAGCCACAATCAGCTCCAGGTCTTGTTTTTGCTGACTATATAGAGCTTCTCCATTTTTGGCTGCAGAGAACATAATCAATCTTATATATTATACATCCCTGTTAATATACAACTTGCACTCTGAGTAACTTTATTTAGAAGTATAAAAAGAACCAGTGCTTAATTTTCTGTGTGAAACTCTTTACACATATTCTCTGTGTGTTTAATGTCTCTTCTGCTTTCAAAATAATGAAGTTTTGTGGTTTTGTTATTACAATTCACTCTGTGTTCTGTTTTGTTATGAACTGGGGCAAGGCAACTGACATTAATTTTTTTGCTCTAATTATGCATACATACATTCACACTAGCTGAAATGCTGTTGCACAGTCACACAACTGATGTAACTTTTAAATCTAATTACCATTAGCTAACCTCCATAGACAATATGTGTTGCACAGAGTCATATGACTCTGTATGCAACAGATAATTTATGTGGAGTTCTCTTAACTTGCAGCAATTTACTCCTAAAGTTATTCTGTTTGTCTAACTACACAATAGAATTTCAGTCACAATATGTTTATTCAAATCATTTCTTACTTAGTCTTCTGTGAGCAAAACAATTAATGGGACACCATTAAAAATATTACCAAGAAAAGATCAAATTCCTATCCTCGTTCATAATAAATCTATAAAGTTTATGAAATGGTTGTAGTATTTATTGCTTTTAACTGCCCTGTATTCCCATTGTTGGAAAAATCGGAGAATAATATTAGTCAGTAACTAATCGAGACCCATCAGGGCAGTAGTCTGTTAGCACCTTATCTGATAACACAGATTCTCATGTCCTGTGTTAAGATAATTGGACCAAGGAAGTTACTAGACAAAGTAGCTCCCAATCCAGATCTGTACCTGATCTCCATCTTTTGTTTTAGCCTTTCTGCAACTGGGATGCAACACGGAAACGCCCAGTTTATCCCAGCAAAGAGACACTACAGAACTACCGTGTCATCATTACTACACTTGTGTCGGCAGGAAGGTACGAAATGTTGAGTACTGTGGAAGAATAACAAATAAGGAAAGGTTAGAAATAGGTGAAGGTTTTTCTGTGTGTATAGTGGGGATGCCATAGTCTTAGAAGAAAGTACTTTTTTATAAATAGGTTGAGATGGAAAGTGTTTGTTTCTATTATTGCCACAAAATTGTGTACAATCACCTCCCTCCTATTTTTGTTCTCATTACTGTAGGAGGATATTTTTTTAAATGAAGAGGATATTTCCACATCCCTTTTCATTGGATGGCCATAGGCCATTCATTTTCTCTTAGCTTAACCCACCAGCTATACCATGTTAACCTGGAGTTTGAGTATTCAGCAACTTGTCCTGACAGAGACTCACAAGAGAGTGTGAAAGGAAAGGAATTAAAAATAGAAAAGGAGGGAAAGTGGGGATGTAGAACAGCAGTATCAGTAAATTGTTCCTAGGAAATACTGGATTTCCTCTTAATGAGGAAAGGGTAGAAATAGCAAAATCACTTTATAGGATCATTTTGAGAATGAAGATGGAGTAGAGGAGGGAACAAACTTTGCCCTGAGCACCTTGGAAGAAGGATGGTATAAAAACACGAATGACCCTGGTGGCAGGGAAGTAGTGTAACTTGCAGTAGCAGATTGCCCCTAATTAATGAGTCTCTGCTTGGATTCCTGGTTGCACACCAAGGTACCCAATTAATGTACAATGAGGAATCCAAGTGGGGACTTTTTAATTAGCAGCAATTTGCCACTGTAAGTTGCATCATTTCTCTTTTGCCAGTATGACTAAATAACATGATTTGAGGCACTGAACAAATGAGAAGCAAGAGGGGAATGGCAGGGAGGTGAGAGGAAACAGGTGGTATGTTTTGTTCTACTGACTACCTTGATCCTATTTGTTACATTGAAAGGGAAGCTAGTTTTTTCCATTTAGTGTTTTGAAGGCAGACATCTGGAATGATTGTGCTACAGCTGGGAAGTTGAATGTCCTTTCACAACCCTCACTTTCATGTCTGTTTTGGCTAGACTGGTCTCAGCTAATTTCCCACCAGGACATTTTTCTCATGTCTTCATTGATGAGAGTGGCTATGCTATTGAAACGGAGACTCTGATTGCTGTTGCAGGTGAGTAATGGCATGTACAGGCATTTCTTGAAAAGACTTTATATTTCTGGGCAGAAACTTTAGAACATGATGTTGTTGTTTTTGATGGAACAGAATGCAAGCCCACTTAGTTTGCTTGATGGGCAGACATAGTGCATTGTGGGTACTGCCATCTTATGTACATACTTATATCACTGTGAGTGTTTATGTTTTATGTTTCCTAAAGTCTCAGGGTTTGCCTTGGAGGGACCAGAAGTCCTTGGAAGGAAATGTTGCCCTGAGAAATGTCCTTCAGTATTTTAAAACAGCATTTATTTTGTCTAGTTTTCTTATCTCACTTGTTCTCATCACAAAACGTCGGGCTGCCTTTGTGTCAAAACACATTCCAAATAGTATCAATTCTCGGGCCTGACTATAATTGTTAAAGCATTGAGCAAAGGGGGACGGGATTGCACAGCTCATATCTCTGCCTGAAGATCTGACTGAGTAACTGCTGAGGCATGTTGAGCCCTATTATTTCCCCCCTAGGTATCCTAACCACTATGGACCCAAAGACTAATCCTAAAGGTGGGCAGCTGGTTTTGGCAGGGGACCCTCAGCAACTGGGACCAATCTTGCGTTCTCCTTTGGGTACTGAGCATGGATTGGGTGAGTGAGAAACAGACAGTAGTGAAGAATTCCTTGGCATAGCTCTTGTATTTACATCTTGTGCAGGCAGATTATTTAACTTTACCCTGATGGGAAAAGGATACAGTTATTGAATTCCACAGGTGGAAACAGTAGAATATATGGATTTTAATGCAGTGAGATGTCTGTGGGAATTTTCCCTAGAACCCCATTTCCGTCTAGCTTTTTAGGCTCAGCTGATGGTGGGCTGGTGGTGCAGTTGGCGTGGAAGACACATTCAATAGGGCAAATTGTTTCTACAAAGCTGGACCTGGGTCACCATTATTTTCAACTTGGCCCTCCCTCTCAAATGTGGCATGCTCCATTTGTGTGGCACAACAACCTGCATCATCCTCAGCTAGCATGGTCAATTACCAGTCTGCCTGGGGATAGAGTTGCAGTCCAGCTCTTTTGCAAGACACCATTTTGCAGAAGGCTGTTTTAAGCACAGCAACAGAACTCTGAAATTAAGAAATATTGCTGGTTTGGTTCAGTCCGCTCTCTTTATGTGAGAATGCATGCAAATGGTTTTTTACTCAGTCACATTTACGTTGTTCATGTTCTTAATGGTAAATGTGCTGTAGCATCTGCATATGAATGAATGAATGAACAAATAAACAAATAAATATGCAAGCCACTACTCTAGAAGGTTTATAATGATATAAGCAAATCCCACCTGCCACACACCCACCAAAACTGCCAAACAATCTCACAAAAACTATGATGGAAACAGCTGTAGAAATAATTATATATGACTAAAAAAGAAATAAAACATTAACATTTGTGTTAATGCTTCTCTGAGAGACGGTTGGGAAAAGGCCAGATGAGAAGGCACACATTGATTTGCAAACTTTTCTTTTCTAGGGCTTTCCCTGTTAGAGCGGCTGATGCAACAGAACCCACTGTATCAAAAGAAGGACGGGCATTACAACCCACAGTGTATCACCAAGCTGCTGCGGAACTATAGGTAATCTGCTGTGCCTCAGAATTCCAGCAGATGGAGTGAAAGCAGTGTGATGTCCAGATTGAAACTGTGTTGTACAAGACAGGAAGGGGCAAATTCATGTTCCTGGGCTCTCTTCTTCTAGTTTAAAATGAAAACTGTAGCCTATGGACTGGGCCAGCTTTTTAACAGCTGTGGCAGAAACCCATCTTGGAAATTCCCCAACTTTTTAGTTCCAGTGATGTCAAAAGGCTGACCTGTGCCATTCATTGTTGCTGTCCCAAGCATCTGTAAACAAGCCCCTCTGTTTGCTGTGGAGGATGATGGCAGAACAGTTAAGTTGGACATACAGGAAGAAAGAACAGTTTATAGTATGCAACAGTCTACATGTTATTTGCCTTAATCTTCTTCATTACATCCTTGTGAAGTACACCATTAATCCTGCAGCTTCTTCTGTGCCTTTTAGCCGCCCAGAGTAGACTTCGGTCTAGATGGGCGGGGTATAAATCTAATAAATAAATTTTTAAAAAAATTTTTTTTAAAAATTCCTCTGCCACTCCTGTATGATTCACAGCCTGAACGAGCAGATCCAGTTTCCCTTTCACTCTCCATGGTCTGCTTAGTAGGCTCCATTCTACCCTCTGGCTCTCCACCCTTTGTGACAGACCTGTCCCACTTTCCACATCTGAAAGAAAAAGTGGAGGGAAAATACCAAGTTTGGTCACAGCTTCCTTTCTTTTGTCCTGTTTTAGGAAGCTGATTTAAAGGATTTTTAAAAAACTGACAAGAAGCTGCTGTAGGGAAAGAGGAAGAGAATGGAGTGGATTTCTTTAAGTACAGAGGAAAAACTTATCCCTTTTGACCCTCATTTTGAAAATAAATGCTTGCTGGATTATGCTGTGGTAGAACTGATGCTTTTGGGTTGTGTGTGTGTATGTGAGAGAGAGAGAGAGAAACAGACAGACAGACAGAGACAGTACGTGCCTAAAGCTAGGGCATTAAATGTGTAGAGCTACTAGATGGTAGTTTGCAAACCCCAGAAGTGGGTTCTTTAGGCAGGTGGTGTGTGTTCTCTAGCCATAGAGAAAAGTGGGCCCAGTGTCTAGTTTTCACTCTTGCTCATTTGGATCAGTGCCTTCTGTGCTGCTAAATTTTGTGGGAAAAGCAGGCTGCTTAATGGAAAGGGGAGGGCACTCAGATGCACTTTTCTGTATTCTTCCAGATCAGCAGTAATTTCAAGGCTGCTCATAATTTGGGGGAGCCTGTTCTTTGGCAGAGATATGGAGCATAATGCTTCTCATCTATTGGACAAAGGAAAGGGAGAGATTGCCTTCCCTTTCCATTTTGTCTCAGGTGGTTCCTGTTGATTTCATTTCCATCTTTCACTCCAGATCCCATGCTGCCATTCTTAAGTACCCCAATGAGACATTCTATGATGGAGAGCTGCAGGAACATGCTGATCGCCTCATCACTGAGTCCTACTGCAGGTGGAAAGAACTAGTTCAGCAGGTGAGAAGGGGTAGCAGGAACCAAGTGAGTCTTCTGAATCCTGTAACATGACACGTGTGTCTGAGATGGACTCTTTTTACAGGGCTTTCCCATCATCTTCCATGGAGTCTGTGGAGAAGACCAGCGAGAGGAAAACAGCCCTTCATTTTTCAACACTGCTGAGATAAATGTGCTGATTGAGTACTTGAAGAAACTGCTGCTGGAAGATCAGGGCAAGAAAGGCCAGTCTCGAATTTCCCCTAAAGAAATTGGCATCATTTCTCCATACAGAAAGCAGGTGAGTACTTCCCCTGGTTTCAGGTAATGAATAGTATTCTCTTTCCGAAGCTCTGCTAAAATCTGGGCATTGTTTCACATGATCAAAATGTTTTTATCTAATGTATCCAGAGCTTTCCTCTGTTGTATACAAGCATGCCTGCCTGTAAGCAAGTGGAGGATGTCACTGAAAACATGAGCTGTCTACAAACAAGGCATCTGAGATTGCCAGGCTATATTTTTCAATAACTGCCATAATAGTTGTTGTTATCTACTTCCATTTTATGATTATAGATGTCCCAGGTCATACCTTCCATTCTTCAAGGAGAAGGTGTCAGTAGTGTCAACTAATGCCTGCACTCTGCACATGACCCACAGTTCCATCCTGTTATGTGCTTCTGTGTCAACCTGCTGCAGTTAGCAATGGCATGGGCCAGCATGGCCTGTGAAGGAGTTGAGCTTTCAAACTGGCAGAAAAAAGTATTTCTTTCACTTCTAGCATACAGCTCAGATACCCAGATGAGTATGAAAAATTTGATGTCAGGTTACTTATGTCTGTGTGTTTTGCATGTCTTTCTCTCTGACCATCTCATACTTTTCCTTAAGTACGTATGTAGGTATACACCAAAACACCTTAAAACCATAGTTTTAAATGAAAATAATTTATCAGCCTGCTAAGGATATCTCACGTCGATTCCCTAAATCAGTCTTTCCTAACCCAGTGCCTTCCAGAGACTTTGGATCACTGGTCTTGGCCATGCTGACTGGGAAAATGGGAAGTGCAGTCCAGATGCTAAGGATTGCAACTCTTGTCATGCTGTTTGGGAAGTTAGAAACTAGATTAAAACATATGTAGGAGAACATACTAGGACAGCTACCAGAGATTATCTTTTCAAAGAATAAAATAGAAGATTATGCAGCATATAAAAGACTAGCTAACAACACCCATCAATCACAGTGACAGATCATCTCCCCCCTTATCACAACAATACACCCATAACAAAAAACACCCTGATCACCATAATCATCCAATCTCCTGAAAAGGACAAAAAGCGGATCCCACAGCTACAAATACTCAACTGTCCCACACACTACACCAGAACACAGACAGAGTTCTAACTTCTGTCCTCTGAAGATGCTGGCCACAGAGACTGGCGAAACGTTAGGAAGAAAAACCTCCAGAACACAGCCAAACAGCCTGAAAAACCTACAACAACCATCGGATCCCGGCCATGAAAGCCTTTGAGAATACATATGCAGCATATACTCTTATCTCCTTTTGTCCCAAGGCACACGTTCATAATCTTTCATATAAGCCTCATATTTAGAAGTGACATTCTATGTTGGCCTTTCTGTCTGTCTTTCTTCCCTTGGCTTCCCCTCTCCTTTCCTCTCCTCTCTTTCTCACCTTCCCTGTCCCCTGCTTTGCTTTTGTTACTTCCTGTTCTCTTCCCTTTCCTCCTTTCTAGCTGAGCTAGTAATGGAAAGGGAGTCCCTTTCTCAGGGCTAAACACCTCAGTCACCTCCTGCATAGTCAGCTCATCTGGACCTTCTGCAACTTTCTTTTTGTACTTTTCAGCTGTTTCATGAGCAATAATCTGGGGAGGATGAATTGAAGCTTTCCTTCTCTGATTCCCCACTCCCATGTGTCAGGAAACTGCTGAGAGGCAGAGGAAAAGAGCTGCATGAGGCACAGAAAATTGGTGGGTGTTGGGGAGAGACAGGATGAAGAGTCTGGAAGGTTGAGTTCTCCACCCATGTCTTATGTCATAGATCCTGTTGCATTATAACTCCTTTTGTTGGGAAGGAGACTTGGGAGTACTGTTTCCTTCAAATATTTGCTAATTTACTCTCAGCCTGTAATATTTATAGTGCTGAGTTACAAAGCCAATTCAGATGGAGGGAGGGAGGGAGGGAGGGAGGGACGGACGGACGGACGGATAAATGGATGGATAAACTGAAACTCATTCTAACAGCCTTAATGCAGAAATGAGGGTAGCAAGGAAATAATGCAGACAATAGCAAGGAACTAATGTTTTGAAAAGGTGCTGAAAATTTGACTTTTATAACAGAGTAAATAAATATATAAATGGGTGTAATATAATGGCAAGCCTAGAGTATTTTAGTTTAAAAACAAACAAGACCACTCTTCCACAGTTTAATTTTCCTACTAAGGAATGTTCTAGTTTTCAAGTAGGAAACTGAATTCTTGGTTGATGTTACTGAAAAAGCTTTCTGTCACAATGTTTGTGTTCATTTGTGAGTACTGTCCAAATGGCAGTTCCATACCCACTGTATAGTCTTGTCTGCCCATTCCCTAACCATCAAGACACATAGTAAAGTAAAGGGAACAGTCTTGAGAAAGGAAGTCAAGTTCCCAGATCATAGTTCTGCTGCGTATAGACTTCTAAAGATGATAATGACGTTCAAGGGACATATTAAAAAACACACAAAAAAAACCTGAAAAAAGCTCCTTCATGTCTTCTAGTGAACAATTTTTAGGGGGGGGGGGAGTTAATTGGGGGTGGGGGAGGCATTCTAGTGAATCCAAAAGTTAAAATTGTTCCCACAAAGCCCCAAGAAGGTACAAGTGGCTGTTTGAAAACTTTTTTTGTTTAAAATATTTTTTTTTAATTTGGGGGCCGGGGGGGGGCTTATGATGTGGGGTGGCTACAAAGACCAGCATGCAGCCCTTCAGGTGAACTTGTCCCTCCTGACCTAAGGTGACTAGCCAGAAGATGCTTGCCAGTAATTTGAGCCCAATAACAAGATTGGAGAGGCATCAACAATTGGTTTCAATTTTCTTATCTCTCACAGGTGCAGAAGATAAGATTTGCCATTAATAAGGTATCTGGATTAAAGAATCTAAACAATATCAAGGACCTCAAGGTGAGACTTGGGTTTGCGCCAGCTGTTCTGTGGAAGATACAGTTGTGATAGTCCATGCCTAATGTGATAAATCTTAAATAGGCTTTAAATCCTCCTAAAAGAGCAATATTGACTAACCAAATGCTTTAGTCAAGTACAGGAATGAGGCTTTACGTGACCAGGTATGGGACTTCCTCATCATAGTACTATACTGCAGTAAAACAAAGGTACTGCATGAAGTAGAATTTCTATGTCTGAACCAGCTATAAGAACCCTGATGAGAGCTACCTTGTTGCCTTATTTATTTACTAAAAAGAAGAAGGCACCCTCTGTTAATTTTCTTGAGCTACAGAGCCTAAAAATGTGACTTTTTAAAAATTAAAATTCCCTGAAAATCACAGCTGTGGCCATGGCTGTGGTGCTGGCTGTAAGACTCTAAGAAATGTCCTCAGAAAAAGATAATTTTTTCTGATAAGCTCTGTTTATTCCTGTCTCTTTGGAGTTTGGAGCTTGAGTATTTCCTATCCCCTTATTAACCTAGCTATTCCCTTCTTCTTTTTTCTCCAGGTGGGTTCTGTTGAGGAGTTCCAGGGTCAAGAGCGGCGTGTGGTGCTCATTTCCACAGTGCGCAGTAGCAATCGTTATTCTGCTTTTCATGATGAATTTCACCTTGGCTTCCTCAAGAACCCCAAGGTACAAATCTGTGCATATCCTCCTGTAAATCACTAACACATTTTGATCTAGTCTCCTTCCTTTCAGGATCCAGGAGATAACCATAGAATGCTTGGATCTTCAGTTTGCTCTTCCTTTCCAGAGGCTATAGTAGAGGCTGTGTCCCTGTCTGTGGCTTGGATTCGTCATAGTTTGTATTCAGATAGCATCTTCCCATGTTCCCAGTTCATCAAAACTCTGGGAGTAGAGGAAATGTCCCAAGAGAAAACAGCTAGGCTTCACTTTGTTGTGCTGACCAGAGGATGGAAAAGTTACTTTTTAATACTACAGCTTGTAGAATCCACAAGACCATTGGCTATGGTGGTGGTGGTGTTTCTAGTAAATGTAGTTAAAAAGGGGGAGCTTTTCCAAGCCCTGATGTTGACCATCGGTGAGTCCCGAGGCACAGTGGTTCAGGCAAGCTTCTGCTCACATCCTGAGTTTGATCCCGATGGGTTTAGGTAGCCAGCTTGAGGTTGACTCAACTTTCCATTCTTCTGAGCTTGGAAAATTGAGTACCCAGCTCACTAGGGTGTGTGTGTGTCAAGTTGTTCCTTGCATAATTATATTGCAAACCACCCAGAGAGTGCTGTAGCACTATGGGGTGCTATATGAGTGGAAACAATAATAGTAGTAACCACTCAAAATTGGCACAGCAGATCCTGCCAAGACTGCCATTTTTGACTGGCAGCTTAGAGTGTACAGAGCAGAGTGGAGCATGAGATCTCCCTCCACTCCCAAACAGAACATCCTTGGAAGTAGCATAGTTATGATGGGAATTCAACTTGCTGAAGAAAGACATTTTCAGAAATGTTTCTCGATCATTCCACTGGGTGAGACAATGATGTGATTTTGTCTTGCCAAAGAAAGCTGTTGTCCCCTTGCTCTTCTCTGCCACATAGATACTTTCTGCTTTTCTTACACTGTCAGTGACTCCCAGGAAGATTAGCATAGACATTGGATTGCAAAGGTCTCAATGTGCCTTAGACATTTCACCCAATTCTCTTTAATACCATGTGGATAATGGGCCCTTCAAATGCCAGTCCTGTGGTTTAGTCTCTTCTTTCAGCTTTCCATCATGTGGTATTCTCATGCTAGACAGAGGCTGCTTGTAAAGAAGAAACAAAAATCTTCAGTTACTGCTTATAAATTTGTCTTCAATTTTGGGAAGACAAAATAGAAACACAGCTTTGCAATGCATGAGCAAACTTCAGAAACAGGGTTGGTTAATACAACTTTATTGGGCCACTAAAAAAGAAAGACTTTGAGTTCTCTAAGACTGTTCACAAAGCTGGGCATGGAAATGGGGTGGATGAGTTCTCTGGATAAACAGAAGTCCAAAATTCATTGAAACTGCAAATATCTGTAGTTAGACTAAAGTCCTAAGATGGAGTCTACGAACTTGAAGAAACAGCCAGTATCAGCTTTCACCTTAGGGGATATACGATTTTAATTGGCTCTGCCCATCCATCTCTAGATAATGGTTCCCAACCTTGGCCCCAGATGTTCTTGGACTAAAACACTCAAAAGCCTTCAGCAATAGCTAGCCAGGATGTCTGGGAGTTGTAGTCCAAGAACATCTGGGGACTCAAGGTTGGGAACCACTGGTCTAGATAAAGAGCTGCTAGTCACTCAATGAGCTCTTCCTTACCTTCAATTGACACATGTAGGCCCTCTGCCAACTGAGAGAAGAAGCGTCAAGAAACATGGTGCTCCTCATATCCGAAAACAAAAAAGGTGATTATACTTAGGTGGAGCACTAGGCAAAAACAATTTAACAAAATTAATACCATTGACTAATAATGGGAAGAATGTGGGATCCTCAGTGCATTGTAATCTTTTTTTTGGTCATCTCCCAGGGCAGTATTTTCTTCTACATGAATGTTGAACTCTTTCAAAGTGTACAAATAGGTTTAACCTTTCTTTTTTTTCACACTCTCCATTTCCAGCGCTTCAACGTGGCCATTACAAGAGCGAAGGCACTCTTGATAATCATAGGGAATCCGATAACTCTTGCCAAAGATCTCCATTGGGACGAGTAAGTGTTATTCTCGTGAGTCCCTAAATCCCATCCTTTCCCCATTATCCCTCACGACATTTTAACTAGCAGACCACTTTCTTCTCCTGCAGTGATCCTGAGATGCATCTGAGTAAATCGGTGTGTAAACTCCTTGTGTTCTGTAAAGATCAGAGAGAAGTTGTGTTGTCAGAACTTTGTGTGATGATTTTCCAGTCTTGTGTCTGTTTTGTTCGCCGGTGTAGTACCAGGCTGACAGCAGCCATGAATTGTATCCTAGACGTTCCAGTCTTTCTCTTGCATTTGAAATATACATTATTCTGTAGGATGTTAACTATGCAACACTATTCAGCTGAGAAATTCTTCCATAGTATTGTAGATCCCGAACAGGTCTTCCTCCCTTCCCTTCCCTTCCCTTCCCTTCCCTTCCCTTCCCTTCCCTTCTTTCTTTCTTTCTTTCTTTCTTTCTTTCTTTCTTTCTTTCTTTCTTTCTTCATATCAGAGTGTTGCACAATTTAAAATTATGGACATATATGAAATATAGGTAAAATTAAAACAAATTAAAGCATTAAGATAATTAGACCATTTTTAAAAAAACAGTAATGGGCCACTTCAATAGCATTATTTTGGGCATTTGCTAGATCTTCTTTTGTGCTGCATTGATTGAATTTCTGCACGGTCACAGAAAATTTGTCCTGTATCCAAGTAGCCCCATTTTACATGATTAATTTTTTATCTTCCAACTTTGTTTCGAAGTCTATTAATTGACTTCCAGATGGTCCAGCTAGAGTTGAGTATTAAGGCAAAAACAAAAGAAAAATAAATAATAAAGAAGACAAAAATGTTGTGGTACCTTAAAGGCTAACTGCTATATTTTAATGAGAGCTTTTGTCGACAAGTCCACTTCTTTAGAGAAGTGATAAGAGTTGCCTCCTTTCATGGAAGAATGTCTGGAACTAACTAGCAGGTCAGATTTGAGTTGAAATGATAGTCTTCTGTTTTGTTCTTCAGAAGAAAAAAGACCCATGCTGGATTAGACCAAAAGGTGTATCTAGTGCTTCATTATTGTGTTATTTGACTGATTTCAATTGTTTCAGACTGTTCTCTCAGCACCTGACTTAAGATGCAACCTTATTACACTTGGTTTTTGATTGTGGTGTGTTGTAGTCTAGACCAGGATGGAAAACTAAAATGGAGCAGGAGTCCCA
Source organism: Intellagama lesueurii (assembly GCA_037013535.1). Taxonomy (NCBI): domain Eukaryota; kingdom Metazoa; phylum Chordata; class Lepidosauria; order Squamata; family Agamidae; genus Intellagama; species Intellagama lesueurii. The sequence continues at coordinate 201,011,949 of JBAJHW010000004.1, forward strand.
ATTCCTCCACCCACAGTCCTTCAGAGGCCATATAATGTCAGAGGGAATGTGACCACGTCATGTTAGTACTGTATCAGGTTTCTGGCCAAAGCACCTGGTTACACGTTGCCGCTTGACGTTTCAGCAAGGACCCTTCTCTGCATGGAGAATTAAAGTGGCACTTCCAGGAGCACCAGCTGCAGCGAGAAAGGAAGTCACTGCCCTTCCCAGTCATTGATCAGAGATACCTGTAGGAATTCTCTAGCACTTGCAGGCAAATCCTTGCTGTTTTCTCCAATTCATGATGAAAGAGAAAGGGGACTCCATTCACACAGCTTTGAGGGCTTGGGAACTGGACTCTCTGCGGCTGTACTTGAGGCTTTGTTGTTTGATGTGTAGGAAAGTATGTGTCTATGTGGTACTGGAGAGATACTGCCCCAAAGTATAAATGTCTGGTTCTCTGAGAACTTGAAGCCCCCATATATTAAATCATATGATTGGTTCTGTCTAGCTCAGTGCTGTCCTTTCTGACTGTCATCAGCTTGCCAAAGTGTCTGTTGGAAGTCTTTTTCATTCTATTTGAGATTCTTTAACTTCAGAAACCAGTAATTAAATATTGGGACTTTCCATGTGCAAACCATGTGTTCTTTCACTGGGTCCTCCTCTTACAATGGCCAAAATTCTGTAGAATAAACTGTGCTCGCTTAAGGGTGATGATGGCACTGCCTGTGGAGATTGTCAGTAAGTTCTTATTTCAGCCCCTGGGTTTGCCTGGAATCAGTCCCTTGGTAGATGACATTGGTGAGTTTCTGTTTTGATCCTGGGACTTGCCAGAGTTGCCCACAATGAAAGTGATTGTGGGCAAGGAGGGTGTGTGCCTTGGGACTGAAGCAGGAACTCCTTAATTACTGGACACCTCTCCTTGTCAATGACGTCATCACCCCTAAACAGACAGAATTTACTCAGTGGAATTTTGGCCAAAGTATGATGACCAACTGTCCTATTACATATAAGAGTACATTTTAGTTTAGTACAGATACCTTGTTCTTCACTTTTACTGTGCTCTAAAGCTCACTCCTAAATTTAAATGGTTTCTGGTTTGGAGAGTGGCCCTAACAATTCTGCTTTGTTTGTGTCCCCAGGTTTCTCACGTACTGCAAGAAAAACAACGCTTACCGAGGGTACTATTATGTGGAAGGTGAAACTGAGGAGGAGGAGGAAGTGTTGGCAGCAGAGTTGTGTTCCCTGAGCTTGAATAGACAGCCAGTTGGTAAGAAATTACAGAGACTGTAAAGCTAAGATTTCACCTCCTATCACGTCCTGGATGTTTGGGAAGGAGCTTGTTTTTCATTATTTCTTATGTCTAGTGCCATAGACCATGGACTTGGGGGAAAGAGGGGTCAGTTCCCCAAATTAAGTGGGAAGAACCAGCTTTTTTTTCCAGCTTTACAACCTTCAATTGATCATAGCCAAGGGTCAAATACAAGCATGGATAGTAAGATTTTCTTTGCATGCATCTGACAGAAGTACTGAAAGTATTTGTCTTGATATGAAAAAGAAACCTTTTATTTAGAAGTTTGATGAAGTCCCGCTTCTTCCTTATTTGGAACAGATGGGTGCGCACTTTAAAATGTGGGCAATTGTTTAAGATTGGATAAAATCTTGAGTATGTTTTTTAGTATTCCTGAAATCTTCTTTCTTCTTCAGAGAACAACATAGGAGAGAGTCACATCCAGCAACAAGTGGAGCCAGAATGGAGACATGATCACTGAGTGCTCGGTCCTTACCTTGGAGCCATTGCATTCTGTATGCACAAGTCATGTCTGTTTCTGTTGTTTACAATGTGAAAGAGCTGAGGATATCTCAGCGACACAAATCAGGGGTTTGGTGTCATATGTACTGTTTATCAGGAGTTAAAGCCAGTGCTCAAAATTATGCATAATTGCTGTGCTTCAGAAATTCTGACCCTAACGGTACACTGCAGCTACCAATATTGACAATGCAGTGTGCACTAAATCCCACTTTTTTTAAAGAGACCTTCCTGTATCTCAACTAGAGATGGGGGTATTCGTATACAAATAGCCCCGCACAGGTGGACATAACGAGGTCCACTCACCGATCCACTGCTGCCACGACCTCCGCAATCCTTCCAATGGCTCCGGAGATTGTGATCAGCAAGCCACTCTTCTAATCTCAACCCCTTTGTGCGTTTGATAGTGAGTCAGTATGTTTCATGAGGCATTAAGAAATGATGACTGCCATCCCATTTGTTCTTTTGTTGGGGCGGGGAGCGGGCTATGACTGGAAGACTCCACCAATTTTTTAGAATGACAACAGCAGTAAGATTGCCAGGCAGACTGAAACTATCAAGAACTGATGGGGGAGGAGATGAAATTGATTCTTATATCCCTTGGCATTCCTAAGATAAGCAAGTTTTTATCATCAATATGTTTGTACTCAGTGTATTAAAGTTTACGAGAATTTACTCTCTGGCTTTCCGCCCTCCATTTCCTTTGCTTCAGTGCTGAATGAAAACAGAAGGGGTGAGGAAGGGTGTCGGAGGCACATCTTGCTCATCCCAGTTAGGACACTTTGTGTCATCTTGTGTGCGTCAAGTAGCCATAGTGTCCCCAAGCTCAATCAAAACCATAATGTGAGGCAGGGGGCTCAGTTCTTTCACTGTTATGCTTGATGATTTTGCCAGGCTGTCATAGTTAGTCTTTGGGATACAGAGATGAGTCTGTTGATTGATAGAGTGGCTGGAATCTGTTGGTGTTCCTGTAAGGTTTGTATTCACTAATTGCCAAGGTGCAGAGGCACATCTTTGTTGCACAATTGGGTGCATGCCCAGGCATGTGATTGAGATGTGTTGCAGCATCTCATTTGTCAGCTCCCAGAAAGTAATGCAAAACTTCCACAAATACCAATAGGATTCTGGCCAAGGTATACTAAGCACGGTGTTTCCTGTGAGTGGAACCTATAAGGCTCTTTAATTTTCTGGGGAGCTACAAGTAATGAAATTAGCAAGAAGGTAACCAGAGCAATGGTGGAGGCAAATTCAAAGTGAGAACACAACTTTGAGCTCATTCTCAGGCAAGCTTTATGGTAGTGACAGAGACAATGGACTTGCTTCTTCTATCACTAGTGTGTCTATTTGGTGAACATCCAGCTACAGCTCAGCACTCAGAAAAACATGGACTTATTGGAATTCTGTTGTGCCTTATTTTGCAGACTTAGATCTGCTGTCGTATCTAGGCACTCAATGGTAGTTTGGGAGGAGAGCAGGGTTCTGTTTTTCTAGTTTAAGAGACACTGTTCTCCCGGAGGATGTGATCCAAGAATCCTTGGGGAGAAGGTGCTGGCCATTTGTATACTTGACCTTTGTCCGTCCTGCTAGTGAAATCAGCAGGAGTTATTAGCTCTGCACACTTTGATTACCCAAGTAATATAGGGTAGGGATATAGTAGCAAAGGAGGCAGTAGTATGGCTTCTGTTGAAGGGGAAAACATCTTTGGATCTCTCTGACATGTGTAACTTACTACCCAAACATTTCTTTATTGGACAACATTTTTATGAAGGTTGTGATGGTGCAGGTCTAAACATTTTTCTGTGACACTGATGGTCTAGATCAGCCATTCTCAATCTGGACCCTGGCACATTCGAAGGGGCTGAAAACCAGAAACAGTTTTTCACACACCACCTTATAAGGATGTATACAATTGTCATTTAGCCAATATTTCTTTCATATTGTGTTTATGGCCTTGGCCTAAAAAGGTTGAGGATGGCTGGTCTAGATCCTTTCCAGTCTATACATTGTCTTTGTTTTTGAATAGAAACTGCTTTGGTTGCCACAGTGTGATACAATAGTTAAGAGTTTTGAACTTGATTCCATTCACCTGCTGTGATTTAAACACATCTTTCGAATTTGTGACACTTGTGGATAACCTTGGCTCATCCCTGACTACCATGTCATTCATCAAGGCAAAGAAAGAGTGTCTGTTCTCCACAGGGTTGTGCAAGTGTTTCTTTAACATGCTGATCCACTAGGAAGAGGTTTTGTTTCCTGCCAGGACTTTAGATCAGCTTCACTTACCCCCATGAGTTGTGTGTGCAAGTTTGTGGCTTGATAATCAGAAAGGCATTTTCACATGCCCAGGTTTCTCAAGCTTTGTATACTGCAGAAGGACAAGTTACCTCAATTAGAACAAAGAACAGAGGGCTCACAGAAATCCAGTTACCAAAAATGTAGATAGCATAGCATTCTGTGATCATGGTCTGTTTAATCATAGTTTTGGGCCCCTTGCTTATATATCTTTCCCAGAACAGAAGACATACTAGAGACACATTGCCAGGATAATGCCAGCAACAGACACAAAACAAAAGGCACACAAAAAAGAGTGGCCTTCTTTGTAATACAGCACAAAAAAGGTTCTTCTCCTATACACTAGTAATGCAGACTGTTCATCTAGCAGGGCCACCAAATCAAAGAGCATTCACAAAGATAAGGTCTGTCTTTTAGGTGAAATGCAACACAATTAGAAAAAGACCTGAGTTCAGATGGTCCACTTACTAAGTGTTCTCATCTTTCCGATACTTCGCAGCTAAGAAATAGTAGCCAAAACTTTTTATTACCTTTCTAGGAGCAGACCTAAATGAGAAATAGAAATGGATATTGTCTGTAAAGTGTGGACTGTGTAGCTCAAATATACGTATTTTTTCAGTTCATCACTGGAGGCTTTGTTTCAGATTCCTCAGCCTGCTGAAGCCAGACATGCAATTTTTTCAGCAGTGCCCTCAATTTTAGGGAACACCTTACCAAATGACATTGGTCAGAGCCTGACACAGCATTGTTTTGTGCAGCTGATCAAAACATGACTAATTAAGACACTTTGGGCTGATTTTTAAATTTGGCATCTTTGGTATTGTTTTTTAGGAATTTTTATATGTTTGCTGGGCTGGTTTTACATGGCTACTGTTCATTATATATGTTTGAAAATGCTACATGACAATCTCTTCAGTGACCATGCTGACAGGTGCATCCTAGCACATCTGGCAGGCCCCAGAAAAACAGCTGTATGAAGTTTTCCTTTATACGTCACCTTGAGTCCATCCCATGTAGTCTATTAAAATAAATTGATCAATTTCTTGGATGATACTAAGAGCTAGTATTAGTTGGGGAAAGCAGGGAAAACTACACACACTTTTCACATGGTAGTTGTGAATTGAGTCACAACAAGGCTGGGCAAAATCAGATCGCAATTCCCGGAAACTTTGGCAACCATAGCCAATTATAAGGAATGCTGGGAATTGAAGCCCTACATCATTGTCCACTCCTGAGTAAGGGTTTCTATGGAAAATAGTGTAACCTCTGTATGACCCAAATATAATCAAATAAGGAATATGGGTGAATGAACTTTCGCATAGGAGCATAAATTGGAAAGAGATCATTTTGCAACAATATTCCAAGAGCTGAAGGAGGGTAAGATTTGTTTACCAATGCTCCAATGTTATACGGAGTTATTCCATATAGTGCGCGACCTTTCCGGAGTTGGTCTGAGTGATGGGCCTCCCCCTAGTTTTTCACCGGACCAATTTGCAGTATTTTTTAAATCTAAAGTGGAGGCCATCCGCCGGGAGCTCTCTCCTTTTTTGAATACAGTGAGTCGAGCTGAGATGTCCAGCGCTCCGTCTTGCCCGGTGATTCTTGATCTCTTTCAGCCTGTGACGCCAGATACTGTGGACAAAGTGCTTGATCGCTGTCAGGCCACCATTTCCTCCCTTGACCCTTGCCCGGCCTGGCTAATCAAAGCAGCCAGGCCGATCACAACTGAATGGGCCACTGCAATAATAAATGGGTCTTTCCTTGAGGGCAGGTTCCCACCTGCCCTCAAGGAGACACTCATTAGGCCCATAAGAAAGAAACCTAATATGGCGGCGGACGAAATTGGCAATTATAGGCCCGTCGCCAATGTTTCTTTCATTAGCAAAGTGGTCGAGAGGGTGGTGGCTGACCAGCTTCAGGCTCTTTTGGATGAAATAGATGCCCTGGATCCATTTCAGTCGGGCTTCAGGCCGCGCCACGGTACAGAGACAGCATTGGTCGCCCTGTATGATGACCTGTTGAGGGAGGCTGACAGGGGTAAAACATCTCTGTTGGTCCTCCTCGACATCTCGGCGGCCTTTGATACCGTCGACCACGGTATCCTCCTGGGGAGGCTCTCTGAGTTGGGAATTGGTGGCTTGGCGTTTGCCTGGCTCCGTTCCTTCTTGGAGAGCCGTCCCCAGAGAGTACAGCTTGGGGAGAGTGTCTCGGCCCTGTGGAGTCTCAATTGTGGGGTTCCACAGGGGTCGATTATCTCCCCAATGCTGTTTAATATCTATATGAGGCCGCTGGGTCGGGTCATCAGGGGGTGTGGAGCATCGTGTCATCAATATGCTGATGACACCCAGATCTACATCTCCTTTTTACCAACTGCAGGTGATGCCGTCCTGTCCCTTCAGCGCTGCCTGGGGACTGTATTGCAATGGATGCAGGAAAATGGGCTGAGGCTGAACCTGGACAAGACCGAGGTTCTGAGGGTGGGTGCCCCTGTGGTTGGCGGCTTGGATGACTCTCTCTTGCTTGGGGGGGTGGCCTTGGCTGCTAAGAGTGGGGTTCGCAGCTTGGGGATCCATCTGGACCCGGCGCTCACCATGGAAACGCAGGTGGTGTCGGTAGTCCGCTCCGCCTTTTTCCATCTTTGGCGGATTGCCCGGCTGCGGCCCTACCTTGATATGGGGGCGCTCACTACCTTGGTGCATGCGCTCGTAATCTCAAGATTAGACCACTGTAACGCGCTCTACGTGGGGCTGCCTTTGAGGTTGATGCGGAAACTTCAGGTGGTGCAGAATGCGGTGGCCAGACTCCTTAGTGGAGTGAGAAAATACCAGCATATCTCTCCTATTCTGGCCGCATTGCATTGGCTGCCCATTCGGTTCCGCATTGACTTTAAAGTTTTAATGCTTACTTATAAGGCCCTAAACGGTTTAGGACCTCGATATTTGGCGGAACGCCTACTCCCACCAAGGTCTACCCGGATCACCCATGCGAGTCAAGAGGTGAGGCTGAGGAGCTTGACGCCGAGGGAGGCCCGTAGGGAAAGAACAAGAAATCGGGCCTTCTCGGCGGTGGCTCCTCGCCTCTGGAATAATCTTCCTCCGGAGATTCGTGCCGCCCCTACGCTGGGTATCTTTAAAAATCAATTAAAAACATGGATGTTTATACAGTGGTGCCTCGCTAGACGATGTTAATCCGTTCCACGAGGATCGCTGTCTAGCGAAAACATCGTCTAGCGAAGCACGTTTTCCCATTGGAATGCATTGAAATCGCTTCAATGCTTTCCAAGGGAAAATGCAGTCGTCTAGCGAAAATTTCCCATAGGGAAACCTCGTCTAGCGAGTGCGGGTCCCCATAGGAATGCACTGACAGCTGCACTGACAGCTTTTCACCACTAGTCGGCGCACTCCTATGGGGAAACCTCATCGTCTAGCGAAAATCGCCATAGGGAAACATCGTTTTGCGAAGCGCAGTAGCGATCGCAAAAAGGCATCGTCTAGCGATTTCCTCGTCCTGCGAGGCAATCATCTAGCGAGGCACCACTGTACAGGCCTTCCCTCCAGTCAATACCTGATCTTTTTACCTTTTCTATTTATCTTTATTTTTTGTTTTATAATTGTTATGGAAATTGTTTTTGTAATAATTTTGTGATTTTATCTGTTGTTTTATGTTGTTTGGAAGCCGCCTAGAGTGGTCGCAAGACCAGATAGGCGGGGTATAAATGAAATAAATAATAATAATAATAATAATAATAATAATAATAATAATAATAATAATAATAATAATAATAATAATAATAATAATAATAATAATAATAATAATAATAATAATAATGTTGGAGGCATTCAAGAGAAAATTCGACAGCCATCTGTCAGATTTGCTTTGATTTGGATTCCTGCATTGAACAGGGAATTGGACTCAATGGCCTTATAGGCTCCTTCCAGCTCCATTATTCTATGATTCAACCTACAAACATCCTGAAAATTTGGAAACACTGTTTTTAACTGACTGCATGTTATGTTCAAAATGTTTAACTTGAAGTGACTTTGGAGAAATAATCTTTTCTTATCCCCTGAGTGATTTATTACTTCTATTAATGAGAAGGAACTGAGAATGGAACAAATAGCAACTGCTATTCTCTGGGCTGCTGGAGATCTGCATGTTAAAGGAGCAGCTGGTGCAATGCACAGACTGGCATGACAGCATTTGGCCCTTTGCCTGCCTATAAAATAAACAGAGGAGTAAGAATATTGGTCTCTTGTGCACTTCCTGGCACAGCCATGGCCATAAATGCTGACATCTATTTGCTTCTTAGGAATACCAAAAGCAGTATATGCTCAGGGAAGCTGGCAGGGTAAAGAATAAGAATGGAGCAATCTTTGGGGAATTATGTTGTATTTCTGGTGCACCTATTTCTAGAGGTATAGCTGCCCAGATTCCTTTCTTTCTCTTTCGACAAATAGCTACTCTTGCAGTTGGTTATGTTTCCCCACCATTCCCACAATGGTCAAAAAAACTTCCAACAAAAAAGTTTGTCAGTGTGTTAAGTTTGTAACAACATTATGGGTGCAACATACCCATAATGCAGGTGTAAAAAATAGAAAGTACTTCAGGGGTAAACATGCAGTGGCAATGAGGTGGGCTTTTTAGAAAATTATACTGGGCTCTGTATGTTTATGCACTGTATGCTGGTTCAACTGGTGCAGAAGTTGGTTTCTCTTCAGCTGGAGAAACAGTCTCCAAAAGGTTGGTGTTACACAAATATGAGTACATGCCTTGTACCCTTTTGGGGTTTTTGCTCATCTGTCATGAAAACTATTCCAAACGGTAGGATTAAGCATACTTGTCTATGCTTCTCCAAGACACTCTTCCCTAATCTGAAGGCATCACAAGGCAAGGCTCATCCAAGCAACTGTAAGAACCAGAGGTCACTTGTTGCTGGTGCAGACACCACATACAGGTCAGATGCAACTATGAGTTACTAGCAAGATGCTTAGCAGGCTAGCCACTGAGGAATGTCTAGAGGATGCTGTAGATGCACAGGTAGAACATCCAAGGAACAAATATTTTTAATACTTCTCTGCTAGTGGTCCTACAAGTGGAATATATCTGCTTCAGATGACTAAGTGCTGAACCAGTAGGGGGAGCACTTTATAGGTATTTGAGCCTTTCCTGAAATGAAGTGGGTGTTGTCCAAAGAAAAAACAAGTTTTTTCCCTAGCATGAGATCCATTTTTTGGAAAGCTGTTATACAATTTCTCTTCTCAAAGAGCTGATTTTTAAAATGTCGGGTGCAGAGAGAGGAGAAGCAGCTGTTGGTCTTACGACAGGTGTGATTTCCAGCAAAGGGAATAACTTCACAATGGCTCCTGGAGCTGTGTGATATTTGCCACTCCTTTCCTGAGAATGATCCATGAAATCCTTCACTCTGAGAGCAAAATGTTAGGTGAATCTATATATGTAGTATAATGTAAGGAGGTGGTTGAATCCTAGCCAGTCAGACCAGGCTCTATAACTTCAGATTACAGAAGGGATATTATTTTTCAAAGTCCTCATAAGTAGAAAGTCTTTCACCTTACATTCACTAATGTGACAACCCAACTCATATAGACGTGCCCAGGCATTTACCGACACAGAGGCAGTTAGCACAGTAGAAAGAGCTGGATTCCAACATCTCTCCTTGCAGTCCTAGTTTCTCTGTCTACAAGGAGATTAATATGGAAGAGTGTTCACCAAAATGATGACCCCTGCACAAAACTAAAATTGTACATTCCACTTGATGACTTCTGGACTTGGACCACACACCCTGCTGTATGCATAGGAGCATGATTGGAGTTGTACCATTTATGCAGGGTGAAGGTGGCCCAGCTGAGTTCCTAGTGCAGAACTCAGAGACAGTTCAACCCTGGAAAAAGAACACAGCTTTGTGAACCTACACAGCATCCATAACAAACAAAACCAAGACTAAGATCCAATTTAATTTAATGAAAGAAGTGAGAAAGTATGCTATTGCCAAAATGCAAGGCACTGCCCTCAAAATAGAAGTACAATGAAAGACATCTCTGACCACGACAGAGCTCAGCTCCTCAATGGAAACACAGGTAGGCATCTTGGCAAGGCTTAATTGCTTGCCTAAACAAGTAGGTGGAGAGGTACCTGCAAGTTCATTTGCAAGCAGAGAGTAGAGTATAACACTGGAAATCTAGCTTCCTCAGTTTACAAGAACAGAAAGTGAGAGGAAGCACCAGTGAATCTGTACAAGCAGTGGAATTAGTATAAAAATGGAAGGAAAAAGCAAAGCTGAATTAGTTCAGCTGCATTGCCTGCCCTATATAAAAATGACACTCTGTACAAAAAGAGTTGAGTTGATCTCTCTGGCTTTCAAGCATAGTGTGACTTTAGAGAGGAGAACCTGGATATGTTGCCCATGGAAAGACCATGAGATATATCTACACTGTGTGGCCCATACAGACCATTTACTGTGCAGAGGGCTGAAGGGCTGAGTCAGCTTAGTAAATTCTTACATTAGATGCAGCTAATTGTGTCCTCTCCACCCTGAGCCCCCACTTGCATCCATGGGAGTGCGGAAAGAGACTGAAACACTTCAGATAACAAGAGTCACATCCTTGGCTGATGTTTTCCTTTCACAGCAGCGGGCAGCCTTTGCGCTTTCTGTTCTTCCTCACTTGCAAGGCAGCTCGAGTGGCCATTTCAAACACTTCCCTCACACCATCCTTTGTCTTGGCTGAGCACTCAAGGTAGCCAAAAGCATTGATCCTGTTGGCCATGTCTCGCCCTTCCTCTGGCTTCACCGGCTCCTTTGAGAGAAAAAACACACAAAAAAGGTCTTTTTTCAAGGACTGTAATGTAGGAAGAGGCAGGATAACACAGAAGTTCCCGTTCTGTGCCCTTGGCCAGTAGTTTCCAATGTACCACCTATTGTGTTGGTGAGATGCAGAAATGGTCTTAGGGGAACCTAGTGTTTCCATAGCAACCACTAAGAATTCACTTTTCTGCAATCCCTAGGTCCTCTTAGAAGTGTGATATGCCATCTCACACTGACTATCCACCACAAATTGTCTCCTTATGACCTGGCAGGCTAGTAATAACTTTTAGAGTTTCAAGAACTACCTCCAGCTGCGGGCTCCAATAGGGGTATATACAATACTTTGTAAGTCAATACTAACAGGTTTGTCTGTTCTACTAAGGACTAGAAATTAGAATTAGGCCAGAGTGTTCTCCTAAATCTCTCGTTCCTCTGATCACCAGCTTACTGTAAATTTAAGTCTAATGCCTGCAAACTTTTAAATGTCCTTTGCAGAAAAACTGGCCTTTTCATGTCTGTCACAGTGAGACTTGTGTTCATTAACAGAATGACTGGAGAGATGTAAGATACCAAGGACAGAATCCTGTTAACAATCCTGAAGTGTTAATGGTTTGCAGGTGAAATGATCTGTAACTACACCAGTGACCTTTGGCTTGCACTTACTCCAGCTTGTTGCAAGAAGGGAATTGAAAAAACGATTTCTGGTTGAGAAGAGAAGCCTCCAGGAGTGCCTCATAGGGCCAACACTGACCCCAGCCCTTGCCCATTGTGTTCCCAAGAGTATTCCCACTGAACACTTAATGATTCTCTCTTATTCATAACATTTTAAAAAATAAGACGTTCTTTTTTATTTAAGATGTGAATCTGGACGTTTCACCAATTTGAAGCAATATTGGAGGAATTTAGAAAAGAGGAGAAATGCGTTCCACGTTTTTGAGGAGGATTTCAGAACAGTGGTTCAAGAGTAGGTTCTATGTTGTCTCTATCAAACACAGATAGCTAGATATGTCTTTTAAGTGTCTCCCCATAATTATTGCAACAGCCATCATGCAGTTTTTCTGGTGTGGAGACTTCCAACACCACTATACCTGTCTTTTCCTGGTATCCATGGCCACTGGTTTTTAAAGCTCTTTAGAAACAATCCATACAGGCAGGTTAACCAGAAAAAGAAAAGAAAACAAAAACAACAAAATAGTAGCCATTGTAGCAGAACTTGTGGTGTGTAAGGCCGATGACATCAGCTGCAGTGGTCAATTCCCCCCTGCAAAGGTCTTGAGACTCCCTTATATGGCCAATGTCTCCTACCAATGTGAAGGTTCTGTGTCAAAAAATCTAAGAAGTCATCGAACAAAGAGGGGAGCTTGTGGCCATCCAGATATTGGACTTCAACTCCCGGCAGCCCTAGCTGGTGCAACTAGTGATGAAACTGAAGGGTCTCCCAGTTAAAAAGAAGTGAAGTCCAGACCTGCTTCATCTTTGCCAGTTCCCTGCGGGTGTGCTCGTCATTTCGCAAATCCTTCTTGTTTCCCACAAGGATGATGGGCACATTAGGACAGAAGTGTTTCACTTCAGGAGTCCATTTCTCTGGTATGTTCTCTGGAAGAGTCAAGCACACAGAAGAACATTTTACAAAGCAGATCTAGCTAAACAATGAAAGCACCTCTCAACTGCAACAAAGGATTTCTGGGCATATAATCCTTTAACATTTAGAAATGTTGATAGGAATATTCATAGGCCAATGAAAGGAAACCCATCCAGATTCCTGCTAAAGATGTAAACCTGGATACAGTGAGACTCCTATGTTCAAAGTCTTGGCCAACACACAACTGCTTCAGCCAACACACCCCATAGCAGCTGCAAGGGAACCCTGCACTCCCTAAAGCAGTGAAAGAAAAATATGTGACTCAGTAGAGCATGGGAAGCTTGCCACCCAAATCCAGCAGCAACAGCCCTGCAGACTTATGCAAGGACAGCTTCAGAGGGCCTTCATGCCACCAAGGATGCAGTATACAGAAAAGAGAAAAACAGTGCACAGTCCACACCCTTGCAGATTTCAGCAATGACTAATACAAATTGTTTGCTCATTCATTCTAAAAGCAGTAAATGAATCTTTACTGCCACAACTGCTAATCAGTTGTATTGAAATAACTGTTAGGAGCTACACAAGACAAACTGCATATCTGAAGAACCAATCAAGATTAGTAGTTGTGTAAACCCTGGATAACTGTTTTGCCAGGAATGCCAAGGGGCAACCTGATTACTCTTCAGTCAGCAATGTTTTACTATTATTATTATTATTCCTTGAGCAAAACCAGAGAGTCTTTTCTCTCCACCTTGGTAGTCATATCAAGAATCCTCCGCCAAATCCTGCATTATTTCAGGCACATGGCAACACATGTAGATATTACACTGGGAGCACTATGTCTCTGAAATTATTGTTTCCTGCCAATGTGGATCAATACTGTGCCTTTCCTACCAAAGCACCCTGGAAACGGATGTGGTGTCAGAAATAGTGCTAATTTCATATTACGTGTTCCAATCCAAAGCATCACTAGCAAGAACTGGTAGTTCCCCTTTACCCACTGAGAGGAAAGCTCATACAAATGAACGAAACATGGTTGATAGGGATGGCAACCTCTTTTTTGTACAGACTACACAGATAACATCAGTTCATTAATGTGAAAAAGCAAGCAAGTTCCTCCGGTATCAACTGCTATTGAGAAATGTTCTGATAAACCTCATGATTGTGTCATGCAGGACTTGCTGGCCAGCACCCTATTTATTCCAGGAGAGACGCTTCTCAAGGTGAAGCCCTCTCAATGTCTTATCAACCACAACCGGAGCTTGAAGAAATTACTTTTCTGAAGTACAACAACCCAAATCGTCTAGTTAAGTTGAACACTACCTACCATGGCTGGGGGATTCTGGGAGTTACGCTTTATTTTATTTTATTTTTTTAACAAATCCTGAGTCCATAATGCAATGCATGTTGACCCTTATTTATTTAGCATTTATTATTGTGCTGAGCACCTACACTTTACTTTGAACTCCCCTCCCCCATCTTTAAAAGACAGCTGTTTTTACTGTTCTGGTAACTTCTGGTTTTGTTTTAGGAAGTAGGTGTGGCCCTTGGAAGGTCCTAATAGTTGAAAAGGCCCCAGAGCTCTAGGGTGAACAACCTCAGTCTTGCCTGTCCTAGCCTTACCTAAACTGTCTGGACTGTCAATGGAGAAGCACATGAGGATGACATCTGTGTCTGGATATGAGAGGGGTCGCAGCCTGTCATAGTCTTCCTGCCCAGCTGTATCCCAGAGGGCTAGCTCCACCTACAGACGGAAGGATATTTACATCAGTAATCAACATGACCCCTACCTCTTCGCACACCAGCAGAGAGATAAGCAGTCAATCAGTCAATCTGTAATGCTTCCTGTGTGTTGTACTTCTTGGTTAACTGGTAGTTTTAACACAGCCTGGAACAATATCTGCCCTAATTAAGCAGCCCAAGCCCAGTAACTGATTGGATCATTATGCAGTTTACTTTATAGGGCTGCTTAGCTGTGCTGTCCTCAAGGGGACCACCAAACTGGACTGAAAGATCCTAAAGCTGTCAAAAGAAGCCAAGCCCAGATATACCTGTGAGAAATGCAGAATGCCCAGTTACAAGAGGCACAGAAGAGCGTGAAATTCATACCACCGCCATTGCCACTGCCATTGCTACTGCCACTGCTACTGCTACTACTACTACTACTACTACTACTACTACTACTACTACTACTACTACTAATAATAATAATAATAATAATAATAATAATAATAATAATAATACATTGTCAAGTGAATTCTGACTTACAGCGACCCCTTCTAGAGGTTTTATAGCTATAAAGTGAAGTGGTTTACCATTTCCTTCTGAAGGTGTTTTGGGACTGTATAGTTTTCCTGAAGCTACACAGGATGGCTCTTCTTCCAGGAGGCACAATGGGGAACTGAACTCCCAAAATCTGGCTCAGAATCCAAGCATTCCATCTCACTGAGCTATCTAGCTAGTATGAAATCCATACCCCACTTCAAAATAGTTCCCTTGAAGTCACTCCTAACTACTCTTGAGTAAATGGATTTTGAACAGCTCACTCCAAAGACAGAGAGATCAGAAGCAGCTAACATGGAAAATCTTCTGCCATCTAAAGAGCAATGCTGTATTGCACATTCTGCCCATCCAATAAGTAATAATGACAATTTATCTTCAATAGACTTTTTAACCTAGTGGACCACTAAAACTTGTGGGTTTTCCCTAAGGAAAGACTTAGGGTTTTTAAGAAGGAGGGAACTGCCACTGTTTCTTTGTTTATTAATGAATTGATAGGTGCCATCCAATACATGCCCTCAGGCAAAAATTGTGACATGGAGTGTCCTAGGCAGAATGAGGGTAGCCAGTACAATTAAGTGAAAAGTAAGTGAAGGATGAGACTTGTAAGTAGGATCATAGAAAGCTAGCTTATAGTGAGTCAAATCCTAGATCCACTTCGCCAAGTATTGTAAACACTGACTGATCACAGTTCTCCAGAACTTCAAGCAGGCTTTGTCCAACCCTATATGGAACATGTCTGGCATCCACTGGTGATCTCCCATTCAAATGCTAACTGGAGCCTGCCTAGCTTCAGAAATTAGATGTACTCGGGTATAATGTATAATGTTTAGTTAACCTAATAATGGCTCCATGGCCCTCAAAAATAAATATGCAAACAGGGAGAGCAAACTGAGCCCAATGAAGAATGAGCATAATTGCTCTTACAAGGGGAAGCCAGAAGGGTCTTTGGCTCTATGTCACCTCCACCCCTGTTTATACCAGTAAATTAGACCAGTGTCTAATTAATTGAATCTGAAAAATCTCCATTTTGAGACTTTGTCTGAACTAGGGGCCTCATAACCACAGTGTGTGGTCTAATTTGGGTTTATTTTGTTTTGTTCTGTTTTGTTTCTTCTTTCATCTTCTTTTAGGACCAGTTAGCCTAAAGAAAAGTTCTGAGTGATTCAAAAGGTCACATGTCATTAGTAGGTCCTAATAAAAATATTGCCTAACTGGATTTTGGATTTCACCTACCGCCACCCACCCATGGATTAGACTGTAGTATGAGAGTTTTAATGCACAAAATGATGTTTTTCAGACAATAGATGGTCTCTTAATAACTCTCTTACCTCTAACATTCCTAACATTTAGGAAAGCAAGTTAGCTCAACATTTTTGAATTGGATCTGCACCAACCAATTAATAGGAGTAGATAGCTGTGGAGAATTTTGCTATAGGGCACAAGACTTAGTTCCCACCTAGATATTTGGGCCATGGGTTTGTCCCATTCATCTATAATGTGGGAGTCAGGATCCACCTAATGAAACTGAGGCTGTCCTACTATGGGCACATCATGAGAAGGCAAGATTCACTGGAAAAGACAACAATGCTGGGAAAAGTTGACAGGATCAGGAAAAGAGAAAGACCAAATATGAGATGGATTGACTCAGTGATTGATGCCTCTTATTTCCACTCTTCTCATTAAAAAAAAAAATAATCCCAAAGTTTTAGCAACAGAAAAAAGCCTGGGCATGGCACTCTTGGTATCATGTCTCAGGATCAACGTTTTAGGAGACTGTATTTGATGCCAAGAGTCTTGAATTTGCAAGAGCTGAGCCAGTGCTGTTGAGGACAGGACATTCTGGAGATCACTCCCTCATATGGTCACCATAAGTTGGAGGCAACTTGATGGCACATAACAACAACAAAATCTGGCCTATTATCCTACTTTCCTTTCTATACCCCCACTCTTTCTCCATGAAGCAGTTTTTGATCAGCCCAGCTACAATACCAGAAAGGAGAAGCACTGAGAAAAATTGCTCCTCAGCACAGTAAGTGCATGTGTGGAGAGCCTCCCCACATTCCATTGCTGTCTGGATAAATTGTAGACTTCTATTTCCATCCCAACTGTGTATATATCTATGACTGCACATATGTGAGAATAAGGCCAAATACACGCAAACATATATATGTTTACCCTACACATCTAGTTGATTATTGTAGTTTTAGCCTTGCTTCAATCAAATAGTTTGAAAAGCTTTAAAAATACAACACCAAACATGGTATTAAAATCACTGTGACTTAATGTTTATGACAATGCTAATGAGGATACTTAACTCAAGGCAAGGCAGAAAATCAGAATCTATCAGGATTTTGGTAATGGGAACAGACGTGGGCAAGAACACTTCTAAGGAGATCAACATTAGTGTTTGCATTAAGCCCATCAGCTACAGATGAATCGCAACAGAATTTGATGACAGCAAGCATTAGAGGGTTTGGGAGATAAAAGCAAAGGTATGCTCAGAAGCTGTCCCTGCTAGCAGAGAAAGACAGAGTTACCTGCTTCCCATCTACTTCGATGTCTGCAATGTAGTTTTCAAAGACGGTTGGTACATAGACCTCTGGGAACTGATCTTTGCTGAAGACAATCAGCAGGCAGGTCTTCCCGCAGGCACCATCACCCACAATCACCAGCTTCTTTCTGATGGCTGCCATGGCTGCAGAGACAGAAGGAAGGTTGGTTTAGGAGCACAGTTTACTAAGAAGACACATCTTTGTTCTAAATTATGCATACTTCGTGTGAAATATGACAACTTTGTATCAAGGAAACCTGAATTCTGTACTCAGAGTGAGCTGCAGAATGCAAGCAAATAATCAGGCTAGTACCTTTAGAAGAGGGGAAAGAGACATTTTAATCATTTAAAATTTTCTGTTTAAACACCAAATAAAAGAAATATAAAATGCATACTTGGCACCAAGCCTATAATGTTTTGAAAATACAGAATGCTGGAAAACATTATTTCCCCATCACTATACCCTGTTGGCTCATTCTTCCTGCCCATAACTTATTCAGATTTTGAGACATCTAGGAAGGACCGATGGAAAGACTGAAGAATTTCCCCACTATGTGGGAGTCTGCCTTGCCTTCCCCTTGGCCACCACAACACACCCAAGTTCAGGGAGTGTGGCTGGAAAGTCTTCTCTCCCTACCATGCTATACCCCCCTCTTTGTCTACTTAGTGTACAACTGAAAAGCTCTAAAGGGGTCATTATCTACTCAGAGGATGCAGTTTGTTTCCTCTGTGGTAGCATTCTCTTGAATACGTTGCTTCAAGGCCAGATAAATCACACCACACCAGATATTTTCAACATCCATCATGTCTGGGTGTAGCACAAAGGGAGCAAAAGTTGCAGGACAACAAGGTGTGAGGGGAAGGACCAGGTTGAACTTGGACAGTTACCTCTTAGAAGTACTTCACTCCTGTTACTACAGCATTTTTGAATGCTATACCTTGTATTAGCTTGTAACTTTTTTGTTACTTAAAATAAAATCTTCAAATTTGAGAAAACAATGATTCAGCTCAAATGCCTCTGAAAACATCCTTCGAAAGATAACTACAAATACAGCTAAAAAGTACAGTAGGAACCCCCACCCCACCCCCCATCTCCGCAGGAGATCGGTTCCAAGCCTCCCCACCGGCAGATGATATATTTCTAGGATTTTTCTTTCAATTTTTTTTATATTTTCAGAATGTGGATAAGTGACCAGTTATTCAATATGCTAAAAACATACTTTAATGTAATCCCCAGGTCCTCAGTATAATACAAAAAGAAGCAACTTGTTACAAGTAACTATATTATTTGTGCCTTACCACTTCCACTATCACACCTTAGGCATGTATCTGAAATTTCATAAGCAACACACTAGACACGCAAAGCAATTTAGCCCTATCAGCATAATATAGTCTTGGGCTATCCATCACATGGTCCTATGTAGTCTGTGCTGATCCCTCAGTAATGAGGCATAAGAATTCCATGTGTATGTTTGGAAGGGGATGATACCATGCTTAATATCATGAGCAGCTGCATACCTCAAAAACCATCAAGTTTTACATCAAGTATTACTCTGCAAGTTCCTGCAAGTGAAACGCAGACATAGAGCAAGCTGAAAACTCCTCCTGCTACCATGCAGAGATTCATTTTAAAAACATTACAACCATCTTTCCATATTCTGATCCAACCCTGCCGCAGTCCCCTCAGAAGCTTTGCTAGTTGTGTGTAACTAGCTCCCTGACAGTGCAAAAGGTGGTTCCAAGTGCCTCTCGGGGGGGGGGGGGGCACTGTTCTGTAAGATGTATAGCATAGGGGTTTGTAAGCACATTCCTGATCAGTCAGTAGGCAAAAGCTATTAAAAAACTAGGGTGAATTCCAAGAAGAGTGTATCTAAGCACATTCCTCTGCACAGGGAGGTCCAGACAGATCTTATCTAACAGCATTTCACTCTGTATTTATACACTGCTAATCTATGTGCTTCAGGATACCTGAGCCACAGTGCATATAGATCAGGAATAGCCAGAAGGCATTCTGAAGGCTGAGGGCCCTAGACCTACACTTGCTACTTTTGCTTTACAAATGCATCTTTGAACAAGAGAAATCAATCAGGTATTTAAATGAGGTTTCTGTAAACAAAGGGAAATCAGTAATACAAGAAACATGCACTGTGCAATTAAAAACAAGGTTTAAAACTGATGGCTTCATCATAGTCTGGAAATGCTACATTTTGAACTGCCACTCTTAACATGGCCAGGCTGGCTGGGAAAGAGTGCTGCCAGGTGTGACAGTCCAAAACAGTAACTTTTTTAGGCTATAAAAATATCCACTACAGTGCAATCACTCAAACTCAGTGATATAATTCTTCAACTCTTTGCTGACTTAATGATGCCTCCCTCAAACCAGCTTAGAACGTTTTGCAAGAGATGCAGCATTCCACTGTGGGCTTTGGTGAGGCACCAAAGGGCACCAGTACATTCTTAGTTTTTTTGTACTAGACAATATTTGGAATACGACACAGCTAAGAAGTGGACTATGTCCTCTGGTATGCAGTTCCTTTCAACACTTGGACTCACTTTTCAGAATGAATCTAATTTGATTAAACCTTTATCCATACAAAGGGGCAAAGCTCACTGAACTGACTTCTGAAACTGTTCTGTGTTAAATCATTATTACAAAGCAGCAGAGTATTTATAACAGGAGTCCTCATCTTGTAGACCAGTTACTACAAAGTAGAATATCCACACACACCAGCACAGCCCTGATGTGATCATAACTGCAAAAAAGTCTAACCAGAACAGGTCCACCAATAGCCACTGAGAGGACTGTGGCACTCTCAAGCACCTTTTTCATCAGATGCCACGCTGTATTTCTTAGTCCCCCAGCTGTCTGTCATAGGAGTCCTCTGTTCTGTTTCTTTCGGATTTATAAGGCCAGCCCTCTGGAATATGTCAACTAACATAAACTTTAGGGAACCAAGAACAACTTATGACTCAGCTAAGAAGGGCTTCATCCATTTTAAACATCTGCTCACACAAAACGAAAATCTACAGCTTAATTCCATATCCACTGCCCTAACCTAACCCCAATGAAGTGCAATATATCAGAACTCCACCCTCCAGCTATAAAACTCATTTATGGAGGTGATCCGTCAGCCTTGCATTTTCCCCCCTCTGAGCATGTTCTCAGGCAATGACAGGCGAGAAATTCGGTACAGTTCTGGCTTGTCATGAGCAAGGCAGAGAGCTGCTACATGATGCCTGAATGCAAACCAAAGAGGGGGGAAAAACCCAGAGCCACCACTATCTTCTGTCCACAGTTTGCTTACCACAATATCTAAACCTGGCAATCTGGCTTGTCTTCAAAGCAAGGAATAGTTACTTTTTGGAACCAAACTCCCAATGACAAGGCTGGCTGTAGTCCAAAACAAGCACCTGCTCCAAACTCTGTTCGTCTTTCTTCCAACAAGCAGCCAATTAGCTCTAGAACACCATGGGTTATGTCTCTGGCTCAACTTGAAGCACTGACTTATTTACACAGGGAGAACAGTATTTATTTATTTAAAATATTTTTACCCCACTTTTCTCCTTTAAAAGGACCCACAGTGACTTACATCATTAAATGACAATATTTAAAAGCTAAAAACAGTAAGTATAAAAATACCAAAAAAAGGTCAAACAAATACCACACTGAAAAATGGTAAACAAAAGCAACACCAAAAACACATTCAAAACAGTAAGGCACAACCACCCATTTTAAGGCAGCCAGTCACTAAGGGAAAGCTTGCCTGAAGAGTTATCGGGGACAATGTTGCTAATCCCTCCCAGAAGCTTCCTGGCAAACGCGGCTGGATGACGTGGTAAAGTCATTTATTTAAAAATATGAAAAGCACTTCTTGGCAATCCTGAGCCCTAGTCATCTGTGACCTTTGTGGCATTCCCACAGATCTGGCAGCCAGGGCTAAGTACCTGAGTATGTGCAAAGTTTAATGGTTCCATACTGGTCTTTGGAATTGGACCTTTCCCACAAGCTGCCCATCAGGGATGTGACTTCACAAACACTGCACTGCATGAGAAGCATCATGCTTGAAATGGTAGGTCTAGCACTATCTACATGCTTTTCAGAGACCACAGCCATGCAGTGCAGGTGAGTGTATTCTGCCAAGAGGCCACTTGAAGCCTCTCCAAGGAGGGGAGCTGTGAAAAACCCACACAGTCATGCATGAATTCACACACAGCATTCACACATGCACTGCTTGTCACAGAGATGGGAAAGGCTATGTTGTTTGGAGTAGAGGCTACAGATCTCAGAATACTATCATGTGGAATTCTCGGAATTATTGTCCAAAAATACATTTTCCCAGCTCTGATTTTGTTACGATTTCTCAGGTCTTGTTCAAAATGGTGTTCAACCTTTCTATAGACTTGTGAATAACCAGCAATTATTTCATTTTACTGAGGCAAGATATTCTGGTTAACGCATCCTGCAACAGAAGTCATTGTGTTGTCACATCAATTACAAAGGAACAGAACAAGCAAAAGTGTTGTCTGGCTTGTACCATAAGTAGCTGCTAACCAAGAAATCATAGTTTCAAAAGCAAGTTAATATTCTCATCAGCAGATCACTGATAGCCACTTCGACTTTGGCTAATGCCCAATGGATTGCCAAAGGGAAGCATGTGGAACATTCTGCCATAAATCCAGCCTCCGTAGGACACAGTATTTCATTCTTTTCCTAGCTATCTGTATTCTCAGCAGCAGCAGCAGCAGCACAACTTTTATAATTGCTGAAGTTATGGCTTCAAAATCCTGCAAAATGCCGGTCATTAAGAATTAAAACTCCCAATTCATTCAGAAGATGCTGAATATAATGTCACAAGAGTTGCCAAAAAAAAAAAAAAAGCCCAAACCGACAACCCAGTTTGCAGATGCCAACAGCTTCAGTTGAAGATTTTACTTTCTGGAGCTGAGGATAAACAAAAAGCTGACAAAAAATTCAGCCCACTTGCAGTAGAAAACCCACCCAGTTCAACATAGCTTATTAACCAATTAACCAAACTACACCTGAATTTAGCATCTAGGTATTTCCAAGCTGCTCCTGCCTCTTTTATGTATAGAAGTGCATATACTGCAGCGATTTTTTATGTAAATAATCTTATCAATGTCACATAAATAACCCAATTGATTGTGTTTGAGAATTCAAACAACCTTAAAAAATGTAGCTTACAATAATGTATATGGTCTTTTAAAAAACACTGATCCGTTATAATGTAATCACATAATAGTATGCGTGTGGGAAGGTATATAATTGGCAGCCTCTGAACAGCTGGGTGAAAAATTCCAACCACAATATTACTAGGGGTGAAGCTTTAAACCATACACTCCAAAGGCTCGTTGTAGCCAGCTTTGAACTCAAGTTAGGAAGCATGCCTGGCAGACTTTTGCTATGAATTTTTGGAACTTTCATTTATAATTTTTCTGCACTGTCCACGTGATACTGCTGTATAGTTCAGTGGTTTAAGTAAGAGGTTGGGTGGTTGATTCCCCACTGTGCCTCCCTGACCAGGGCTGCACTTGATGATCCATAGGATCCTGTCCAGCTCTACAGTTCTAAAACTATGAATTATTATATATTGGTAGATGGCCTGAAAAAGTGGATTTGACTCACAAAAGCTCACATTGATTTTGGGGTGTTTTTTTTTTTTAGTGGTCTAATAAAAGTATCTTCTCCTGCATTTGTATTGTGTACAGACCAGATTACTTTCTTTGGGTTTTTTTTTTCTGAAAGAGATGATGGAAGGTTACAGTTACATTACCAAGGCTATAGAAAAAGTCTATGTGTGCTCTAGGACTTGAATTCAAGTTGTCAGAAATGAACATAATACTTCATCTACCAGTTCTAGAAATGCAGGAAGTGAGCAGATTTGATTTATTCAAAGCATTTAACCTACAAAAATAATCCTCTAAAATAAGAGATGTAGCACCAATAAAATATCATTATAAATGACACTACCTTTGCTGTCAAAAGCATACGGATGTTAAAATAAAAATATTATAACTTGCCTGCAGAAGCATAATAGGGAAAGAGCACAAAAGCATCTAGAGTAAATCAGTAAGTTTACCTTTGTAGGCATCATCTGATGCCTAATCTATCTCCTACAGGTCTGCCACGCAGCTCCTTGGTAGTTACCCTGAACAGGGCACAACCTCTAGAAATAGATTTATGTACTTTAGTTTCTGGTACTTCCATAGACTGGGCAGCTAATGTGATACCTGTCACTTAAGAAGATACCATAAATCTGTATCTACAGACAACTTTGGTAATTTCCCATTTATTTAGAAGTACCTACCAGACCTCTGAAACTGTACTTCTGGGGACTACAACTGGCCATGCCAACAAAGTGGCCATGGGTGTTGCAGCCATAGTTGACTCTATCCAGGCACACAAGGCAATTGATTCACGGTTCCATTTTGTCTGTTGCTCTTCAGAGCTGCTTCAGGAATGCTTTGCACTGAAGGGTCTTAGAGCAAAGACACAATAGAAAGAGTGACCTGAAAAATAGCTTCTGTTATGTGACAGGCAATTTCCTCGGACAACCCTCCCATTGTGTCTTCATTTCACGGACCCCTTGGAGAAAAGCATTCTAAAAAACAGATTGCAGGAACCCAATGTGCAGTGGCCTCCTCTCGTCCTTCTGGGTGCTCATCATGCCCCTGCTGCAGCTGCTGCCATCTCCTCCTCCCTCTTCCATCTGTATTGCTGGGAAAGGAACTAGGGGCATCACTAATGCTGTCCCACCATCCCTGCCATTGCAGTACATCATGGTGGCAGAAGGCTGCATATACGTTTGTGCACCCTCCAGTGATGTAGAACAGCAGCAGGGTGATGACATCTGGGAGTGATGCCAGCTTTCTGGCTTGAACAATGGAAGAGTTTCACTCAGACCACACACCAGCTCCACAAAGTAACATTTCTAAGCTCCTGCAGCTAGTGCTTAGCAGATAAATACATGAAAGGAAAATGGTTAGACAAAGGGACAAACTTACTGTGATGGCATAAGGAAAGAGTTAAATATCCTCAATCTCATCTGTAGTCAAGTGGCCTCTGGCCTGTCCTTGGAGAACCAGGAAAAGGAGTTCACTTACTCAAAATAGCCAACAGAACTGGCTAAGAGACGGGGCTCAGGAGAACTGGCAGCCGATCAAGAAAGAAGGGTAGCATTAAGCGGAGAGAGTCGGATAAAGAACAGCTTCCTCCAGCAGAAGATAGAAGCTCAGCAGTGAAAACATAAAACTCCAGATTCTCTGAGAAAGAAAGGATTACATCTGTATTGGCCTGAGAGTCAGCCAGTGTCACAGCAACCAGGTTTGCTTTCTGGTGGAGTGTGAATCTAACAACGATTGTTTAATCCCACCCCTTCATCCTATGGGATCCCTTGGACTGCAGGGTTCTGAGCTTTGCTACATGAACTTTTTTTCTTGCTATTGTTACAGATAATCCAGTTACTTCTGCCACATGGAGACCCTAATAAGGTTCTGGAGATACATAAGATACACAAGAACTCCCCAGTGAGTTTCCACGGCTAAGTAGGGATTTGAACCCAGATCTTCTAAGTCCTAGTCCAGCACTCTATTTACTACAAGTGGTTCCCAACCTTGGGTCTCCAGTTGCTCTTGGACTAAAGCTTCCAGCAACCTTCACCACTAGCTGTGCTGGCCAGGATTTCTGGAAGCTGTAGTCCAAGAACATCTGGGTATCCAAGGTTGGGAACCACTGTACTACACCACACTGTCTTCACAGTACCAAAATGCAGAACTATTTAGACATATTTTATATCTTTCCAGAAGGAGGAACTTTTAGTTAGCTATTCTCAAGTGCTGGAACTAGAAGGCTGAATATTGCTTTTTCTGCTGCAGGTTTCTTTGAAATACAAGGCTACACCCTGGTGCTTGGTTTCTTTCAATTAAAGGTTAACTCCTAGGCAAAGCCCGTAAGTAACAGCAATGTGCCTGCACACAACCCTTGCAGCTGGGACAGAGTCCAGTAGAAAGACACCCCTGCCTTGACGCCACCCACTAAATTTTCCACACCACCCCAAGGAGAAGTTTGAGTACATAACACAGAAACATACATTAACTGTATTGTTTAGAAAGAACAAGTGTAGCATTTTAAATGCATTTTAAAACAAATAAACCTAATTTGTTTGGCAAGAAATGATAACTGCGTTTGAACTCCTTGCTTGAGCCAGTACACCAGCAACAGTTGAACAATTCCCTTCTAAGAGTATATCTGAAAGAACATCAACAGCAAAATTTTAACCACAGACACATCCAGCTTTTCTTCCTTTCTGATGTTTGTGTATTTTCAAAAGTCAAATGCACATCCTCCAGGGTCTAGGATCAACATTCTTAAAATATGAGCTACATTCTTTCCATGAGGAGTTCACCTTCTCTGCAATTCAGCACTGTAATACTGCTCTCAAGTGTTTACTTTTTTCAAGTAAAAGTGTGGTAAGCAGAGAGACATATACTAATGCAAAAAAATAAATAAATCACTGGATGATATTAATAATGATGAGGAAGAAGTAGTATAAGATAGAAGGAGCACCGGGTCCTTAGCTCACAAATAAGAGACACACACAAAGATGCCCAAGAAGCTCAGGGGAAAGTGAGACACTGGTGTCTCACACTAAATCTTATTAGAGACATGAAATATAAAATAGAAGATATTTTTCTATGGCACTGGACTAGTCTACCATTTGTATATTTGGGCCTGTGTTTGGGCTACATGTATGCCATTACCTAAATAATACCTATTATTACAAAGAGAAACATTAAAAAATATGGTTAGATACCATTAGGATAGCCATGCAAATGCAATTTCATTTGCTAGTCTGCCTCCCAAACTACCTGGCAGCTGAAGGGTACCAGAGGGCTGAACATTCCTTTTCTGGGTGTGTGGGACAGAGGAAACAGATTTTCTTCTCCAGGACAGAGTGTTCCAGGGCTCCACCATCAGTCTGTGCACTCACCTGCAAAGACTTGCATCTACTCACCTGCATGCAGTTTTTGGTCATTGGTGGCTATCAAGCTAGTGGTTTAGCATAAGACTTTGTCAAAACATTGAAAAGTGGATCTCATGCTGGAGATTCAAGCTTAAGGTGGGTCCCAGATCAGACCTTGAAAACTATATTCAAATAAGTAATTACTCTGGATCCATATTGTATATATATTTTAGACATGTTACTACATCAAAAGCAAGCTGCCATTTCTACTCATGTTTAAGTTATTGTGCATAAAATGAGTTAACATACAGCTCTGACTTGCTATGAGTCCTCTAAAGCCTGGAATGTGTAAATTAGCACTGACCTGCCCAGATACATTGAGAAGTCTGTTGGCAGTTCACACTATGTTTACTTAGGCACACACAGACAGGAATGGCATCTATGTCTGCAAAAACACAGAGTCAAAATCGGCTCCTGAGATGTTTAAAGGGAAGATATCCTGGAATTCCCTAAAGGCTGACAACTGAAATCTCATCAAAGGTGCATTCAGAAACTAATGTTTAAGTGGTTCTTTTTAAAATTTCTGGTGCCTTCACCAGATCTCTTATTTGCTGTTTTAAAAAATATAAATATAAATATACTTTCATAGAATAGTACAAATATTTATGCGACACCAGTGAAGCGCCAGTTAAGAATGCATTCATTTTTGTTTTGCGAATGACAACTGCATCCTGTAGTTAAAAGATATCAGAATATCCCCAGGGAAGGTCATCCACATTTGAGGAAATCCTTATGCTCCCACTTCACTCACCCACCCTGTGCCAAATGAGTGATTTGAGAAAAATCAAGTTAAGGTTGAGAACAAAACAGTGTTTTAAGGTCAAGTATCTAAAGCAGGCAGGGCAACTCCCACCAGCCTAGTTGATGGTATGGAATTACGGAAGCTGGAATTCAAAAACATCTGAAGACGCACATTTACCCACCATGAAAGGCAAATAATGAGCCACTGCCTTCTTAATATTCCCTTTAATGCAAGGACAGAACAGCATTCGATATCCCAGAAGTGAAATTATGAATTCCCTAAATTCCAGTTTGCTAGTATCCAAAGCTATAGATTGTTTCTCTAGCTCGGGACCCACAGCTTAGGCAAATCAAGTTTTGTTTGAAAACATCTCTCGCTCCTTAATCTTGTATGCATAGCGTGTGGGAAGCACATTCATGTTGCCCAGGGAAACTGCCTTGTTTGAACAATTTGGCTGGCTGGCTTTTTTAACAATGGGACCAGTGGCTTGGGGCCAGGATACTGGGACTTTCACAACCATAGAAGACTCCTTTAGAGTTGCAGAGGGATGGAACTGCAAGGCAAACACCCAAATCAAGGGCTGAGAGTTTATGCGTGAGTATGTTTGAGCTGGGCATGTGGATACTTAAGATAGCTAAAGGTCAGCTAAAATTTACTCTATCCAATCATGTGAAGGTCTTTTGTGATCATTACTGTTCATCCAAACGTGATTTTAAAGGCTTTCATTCAACACCATTGTTCAGCCAAACTTTCCTGACATCTCTATGCTCTGGTTCAGCACAGGATTCCATCTGCATAGTTTTGCACAAAAGTATCTAAATCACTGATACCTTTGGTGTTCCCTCTCATCTCCTCCATACCCAGGCTACCCAAATAAACAAACAAACTGGACAAAGTGAATGAGGGCTTGCCTTGCCAAAGGGTAACTGGGCAGCACCCACAACAATGATCATTACACATGGGTTCCACAAGGCAAGAACAACTAATGTTAAAATGCTAGAAAAGGACTGGAAGGGGGAACAGGAAGGCAAAGAGATTTTAAAGGTCCAGAAGCTCAGAATCATGTGGAATCTCAGCTGGTCTCACTCGCCCTCCCATTAGACCATTCAGGGTTAACAGCATTTTAAAGTCAAGGCCATTATCATCATCCCGCCAATAACAACAAAGCCTTGAAATGGAACAATTGTCATCACGGCTACAGCAAAGTCACCCATGAGTTTAAGAAGTTCGCATTCAGCTAAGGTGGGGAATACCACCAGAAACAGGATGAGCTACTCAGATGCTGTTAAATGGGCTAGGAATGTAGGAAGCTGTTTCATGCTGAGTCAGAACCTTGGTTTGTTTAACTCATTAATGAGTTACGGTGGACAAATCTAAATCAAAACAATTCAAATCTTTATTCTAATCAGCAACTGGGAAAGAGTGATTGACTACCACTGATTTACATCAGGTTTCCCACTACTTGATACATTTTCTAAACAACTCTGCAAATATGAGTGCTAAAACAGACTCATTTACAATAAAACTTTGTTACTGTTGTTTCATTTTTACTACCAAGCATTGCATCTCTCTCTTGGAATGTTTACAGTGGGCACGCTTTCCTGTTTCACCCATACAGCAAGGATACTCAGACCCTGATGATACTGTTTAGAGTGCAACTAGGCAGCACAAAAAACAGTGGAGGATAATGGGCTTGTAGTCCAACAACAACGAGAAGGCCACATTTTCTCCAGCCCTTCTATAGAGCGAGTATCTTTAAATTATTGCTATAGAGGGGGAAAAAATCTCTTACATCAATTTGTGACTTTAACTACAGAACCACGAACACAAGTCTATTTTGTCTTCTTGCTCAGCTCTACTCTTGCAAAAATAAAGTAGTAATAAAAATGAAATGTTCACTGAGAGACAGGTCAAAATAAGCCTTGATTCTTACTGGGCAGACTAGAGTATTTCATTTTCACTAAATAAAAATAAAATGGTTATGTTTGGCTAGTAAAGAATAAATAATCATGCTTGAAAAATGATGAAGTCAGCTTATCATTTATAAATAAGAGCTCGACGTGTCTCATAGAGTTACCCATTTAGTTCAGAGGTTAACCAGAGGGTTAAAATGTCATTATTTGCATTCTTTTATTTTAGCCTGTTTATTCCTTAATACCATCTTATCCCAATGTCCATTAAGATCTATTTTTGTGTGCTCCATATCAAGAGCCCAGGTGAAGCTCTTATTAGCAAAAGATCATTTCAGCAAAAAAGAAAAAGAAACCAGAAAATCAGAAACAAACAGAAAAAAGATCAAACCAGTGTCAGGCAGATACAAACCTCATTCTCTCTTAATGATTGTGGGGGGAGGAGTGTCTTATTTGGAACAAAGCACACAGGGCTGATGTGCTTTCTTCCCTTTTCAACACCATCAAAATGGCCCTATAAAATGTTCCCATTAGTGTCAATTAGGATATTTGATCTAAATGCTGAGGCCATGCCAAGCAGGTGGTTAATGGGAAGGAAATACTTCCCCTTTCCTGGGCAATGGAATTCAAGTAAGACCACCTACACCCACACCCCCAATGACAACAATCTGCAGTTTGGGCGAATGCTCTATAACAATCTGTAACATGGCTTTTTCAGTTGTGGCACCTTACCTTTGCCACTCCCTACCTGTGAAACTATACCAGGCACCTGCCCTTCTGATGTTTCACCAATAGTAAAGACATTCTGAAAAGTAATGTCAAGATTTCTATGATATTTAATTTCACTGCTCATGGTTGAGACATGTAAGACTGAGAGCCAATATGATGCCATGGTTGGAGTCTCATCAAGGACCAGGAAAACATGGGTTCAAATGTGCCCTTAAATCCACTGGGTGATCTTGAGCTTCTGATCTGTCTCATGCATACCTGCCTCACAAGATTGTTGCAAGGACAAGCTTAGACCATTGACACTGCCCTCAGTTTTTCAATCAGATGTTTCACAGTTTACAGGTCACCCTCTGAGACAATATGTAAATCCAGTTCACATTTCAAAATAGCTGCAAGCTCCAACTTATTACAAGAATTGTGCACTGTTTCAGCTAACCTCTTGAGTGGCACAGTGCTCTTTACGCATGTGCCAAACATTCAGTGGTTTGATCCAAGCCACGCGATCACGCGGAGAGAGAGATAAATTCAGGATATTGCAAAACAAGGAATTCGTATGCTGCCGTCAAGATGACTGGGAATAGATCACTGCTACCAGACTCTTTGATCATTTGTTTAAAAAAGGAAAGCAGACTATGTTTGTATTTCATCTGTCCCTATCTTGCCTGAACATTCGTGGCCTTAAACCAATGGGCTAAATTGCTTTGGAATGCTAAGTATTCCCCCCACAATACTAGAAAAGTAAATTTGGAAAGAACACATAATGCTCTCTATCAGTTTCTAGGGGTTGTATAGATAAAACCTGGAGCCAGGGGACAAAAACATTCAGATGTTACAACAGATCAGCAATAGCCTATCTATCTGGGGCGATGGGGGAGGGAATATGTTGCAGGTCCAGATCCTAGTGTAACTCAATAGTCTGTAGAGTGAGCTGCAGGATAAATATTACCGCAACTACCACAGGTGGTTTTGACTCCAGTCCAAGCTTAGCCAACTTATGATTCTGAGCTAAATGCAGCCCAACATCCATGAACAGCAGCAGCTGCACCCCAGGAGTTTATAAACATCCTGGTTTTGTTGTCTGCAAGACTGCCATAGGAGTTGCCAAATCAAAATAATCTTATCTTAATCTTAGAACTGC
Organism: Intellagama lesueurii; assembly: GCA_037013535.1. Taxonomy (NCBI): domain Eukaryota; kingdom Metazoa; phylum Chordata; class Lepidosauria; order Squamata; family Agamidae; genus Intellagama; species Intellagama lesueurii. The sequence continues at coordinate 201,042,826 of JBAJHW010000004.1, forward strand.
AGAGCTGGAAGCGACCCTATGGATTGTCAAGTCCAGCCTCTGTCAAGAAGGCACAACTGGGAATCGAACTCCCAACTTCTGGCTCTGCAGTCAGATACCATGCAATCCATACCTGGAAGACCAGGTTCAGCTGGGAATGTCACAAACTGCACAAAGTGCTCTACTGTATGCAGGGAACAACCTGCAGAGCAGTACTAGAGAGGAAGACAGCAATTCCACACCTTTTGCCAGGGCCATTCATGAAGTCCTGGTGCCTGGTCCAGGCAACAACCAGAGAATAACATAGTTGCTTTTTTGGACTGTCTAATAGCTATGATGGCTATGGATTCTGAGACTTGCAGCCCCAAACAGTAACTTTTACAAGCTGCCACCGATGCAGCAGCTGATTACTCAAACATCAGAAACAGGGAAATAAATAAATTAGAGAAATAAATTAGTACATGGTAGCAACAGCTGGCCCTATAAAAGTTACATACACGTTCCTTAGGGGGAGATCTTCATTTAAAGAACCTGGCAGCACAAATAGAAAAGACAAAAAACTCAGCCCAAGTTGCTGTCAGAACCAAAGACCCAGGCAGCTGCCACCAGAACAGTAAACCACATACATTTATCTGCCACTCTCTTACCAAGATTCTCATCACTTAATTGCTAACATCTGCAGCCAATAAGTCCCAGTTATGTGAACAACATACAAGACACACACTGTGCAACCATCAGTTCAGTGTACTCTAATGCCACTCTGGGTGGTTTACAACATTAAAAATAACAATAACAGTAACACCACTAATGACTGAAAAGAATTATGAACAGCATTCTGAAGAGCTGTGGAATCACTGTCCACAATTTTGTTCATCTGTATGTGATGAAGTTGATTCTAACACACCTCAGAGCTCCTACAGATATTCCCTGAACATTAATGTTTCCTGTCTACCATTTGCAGCACCAGAGATGGAAAAGCTACATTGGGAAATATATTCAGACAGGAGCTTTCAAACAAAAGTGACTTGCCTGACCTTCATCAAAGCTGACAAAAATTCAAGCCAAAGCAGTAAAAGTGGCAGGACATTTTTAATCCTAAAAAATCCTTCCTGTTATGGCAATTATCAAGACAACTCAGTCTCCTTCCTGGAAAGGAAAACACAGCCAGCAGAGGAAATGCAAGTGAACTCCAACTCCTAACAGCCTGTGTTTGAAATAACTTGAAGCTAGCATTTCGCAAACTGCTGGAAGATAAAGAGACGTAGGAAGGATGACTTGGGATGGAGAGGGAAAGTAGCAGACAAGAAGGGGAGGTCTCTCCAACATTTCCCCCCTGCACGCCTGGAAAGTGCAAGGGAGAAGATATAGATGCAAACAGGACTAAGCAGCTCTTTCCTCCTCTACCCCATGTGCCACTTCTCCTTACCCCAAATTGCATTCTTTTCAACAACTAAGATTTTCAGGTACATCTTTTGCCATATAAGAAAAGCAGTAGTGGAAGAAAGAAGGCACCAAATGGCGGGGGGAAATGGGTGCCCATTCTACACTATCTATTTTTCTTTCCTTTTCAGTCGTTGGGTAGATAACTTTTAACTGCAGAACATCAGCATCCCTTGCTGTCAGGTGTCACAATAATGCCGAAGAGGCAAAGTTTATTCTTGAGAATGGCCAAACCAGCTCAGATGGTTTTGAGTGAGCATCTCTTTCACTGTTTTTTATCTTTTAATTTGGTCTAACATACTTTACCTTCCAGAGCTAAGCCATGTGTTAACAGCCAAGCTGGGAAAAAAATTAAATGCTGAAATACAGGCTCTCTCTTTTTCTCCCCGATTTACACTCCAGGAGGATTACGGAATAATTTCTTGTTCAATGAAGACAATGGCCACATTCATCCATCTTGGCAAAGCAAATGATGCTGTCGATTATGCCCCCTGAGTTTCACATAAATAGATCTGAATGTCAGAATGGTGTTTCAGAAAACAGGGAATGGCTTGGTCATCAGAAACGCAGTATATTTCTCTGTCTAAAGTTGGTCTTCAATTTAGATTTGAGAAAATCTGTGGAAATAAGAACAAGATCTGTTGCACTTACAGCAACTCTGTGTAGTCTAAACTGTTAGCCAACCCAGCTTGCCATTGTACACTTGGCAGAGGTGACAGGCCGCTCCCTGTGAATAAGCTGGTTAGAAGAGAAGAAGAAACAGGAAGGATAAAAGAGTCCTCACTGCTGAGGGGCGGGGGAGGGGAGTAAGGCAAGACACTTAATTCAGCTTTAACTTTGTGATTCTTCCTGTTCACATAAGATTCAGGTAAGCAATAACTGTTTGGGGGAACATAATGGTTAAAAAACCCCTCCAAATACTACCACCCCCAAACAACATAACCAAAGCCCAGAGTGAGTGTCCAGTTTTACCAACTATACACACCTGATTTCATCAGAGAAATGTCAGATATCAGTTGCAAATTAAACCACACACTGGGGTTCTGGAAATGAAATATATGTTTAGTTTTATATGATGCTGTTTTTAACTTGGTGTGTTTCCATTGCTATAAGTAGCACGAGTCCTTTTTTAATAGAAGGGGGGAAAGGCATCTAATATATAATGATAATGTTCATCACTGATAATTTTTATAAAGAGTTGTTGTTGGCAACTGTGGTTCTTCAGATATGCAGGCTACTAGGGATAGATAGGCTGCAGCTAATGGAAGCTGCAATCCAGGAGCCCATGGAGAGTCCACAACGGTGATCCACTGACTAAATTTTGAGCTCGGAATTAAAAACAGGATGCACTTGACTTGCAAGCCTCAACGGCAACGTACATTACAGGCACTGTCATTATACTGCAATCTGTGGAAGAGCTTCTAGAAGTTTAATACTTTACTGTGGCTGCTCTGGGATCAATCAATATTTGCTGAATACATTCTTAGCACTGGATGGCACTACGTTCTTCTACAAATAGAAGCAAGTTACAAAATATGTTTAGCCATCATTGACTTGAAAACGTTTTAGAAGAGGAAGGCTCTGGCTCTTAATTCTGCTTTTCTCCAGTTTGAAGTGCAACCCCGTTAGGCAAGCAAAAGGACTCTCTCTGTTTTTAAGGTGCTCCCAAAGTAGGTACTTAACTGCAGAATAGCCACAATTTTTTCACCCACATTTTAAGGGAGGTTCTACATGACATCATGAAAGTGTCTTTCCCTGCTCTTGTCTCATGATTGCTTAATGTCTTTCACCCTACATGGAAGACAGGAAAAGCAGAGCAATCTCAATAGGTATAGGTCACTTTAGTTCTTCTCGACTTTTTTTTAAAGAGGCCTAGTTTTGACATGTGCAGCAGTGTATTGGGATAGTCAAGTCTATGGCATGAAAACACCCCCTTTTTGGTTAAAACTGCAATATTCATGTAACATCATTTAATACAAAAGTATGTTAGCATAAATTAAAACACGCAGTCTTTTATTTTACTAGTATTTTGCCACTGTGTTGATCTGTAAATTTTTTTTCTGAAATGGGATACTCAGGATTGTACCTTTCCTGCTTTCAGAGCGATGTTACACTCACTAGTGTGAACCAAGCATGGGAAGTGAACTGTAATTGTACATAGAGCTTACATTAGAAAAGCAGTGATTGCTTTTCTAATGCAGGAGTCACATTCGCTAAATGAGATAATCTTTCTCTCACAGCACAATGTCCCTTAAACGAGACCCACTGTAATGGACAGGAGTTACACAAGAGTAAAACACCATATGAAACTTCAAACTCTCAATCTCATCAGGTTTCAAAAGCTAAGCAGGATTTAGCTTGGGTTAGTATGTGGGTGGGACAACAGTAAGAGAATACCAGAGATCTCCAGGAAGTGCTAGGAGAGGTTCCTGTTTCAAACCCAGTCTGCAAGTTTGGAGAGCTGCGGTCAGTCAAAGTTGAGAACACTGGACTAGACAGACCAATGGACTGATGCAATACAAGGCAGAGTTCTGTGCCCTTTAAAAAGGTATACATTTCTGCATTTAAGTTTCATTTAAATAGGGCTCATGCACGAGAACAGTCTGATGAAGGTTGGCTTAAATGGTTCAAAGCTAAAACTATCTGAAAACCATTTCAGAAATAAGACCCATCTAGAATAGATTCTGAAATAGAGAAAATAGGTATGTTGGGTGCTTCGAAGATAACGCTTTTACTGCGCCTTCACTCTGCCTAACACAGAAAGTTCAAGAGAGCTCCAGAAGATATTGTCCTCTATTTGTTACCCTTCCAGGTTTTCTTCTGCCTTTTTCTCACTAAAAAAAAAAAAAAGCAAGCTGTCAAGGAGAGAAAGAAGGAAAAGCTGTCAATGCGTTTGATGGGGAGTGTTAGGAGCTGTCCATCTGGATGGACTGCTCAATTCACTGACTTTTTAATGGTCCCCCTCCCCCTCCTCTTCCTCCAGAGTGCAAGGCTGCCTTTTATTCATTAACGAATAGGTATGCTGGAGCCGGACTGCAGAAACAAAACATCTGCCAGTCACAAGCATCTCTGTAAACCAATATGACAAGGCTGCTGCCTTTTTCACTGGAGGTTTACTTAGAGGCTGGCACAGGATTTAGGGGGGGCTGACTTGCACTGACAGGACTTAGCTGTCAGATTCCAGGCAGAGAGAAAGAGAGAGAGAGAACATGCACGCAACACAAACTGTTCAGTCATTGTTCTGGCATACTTCCTTGCTCCTAAGTGATTAGCACAAACTGCTTCCCACCCCAATATATGTCTCAGAAAGTGAGCTAAGCAAATAGGGATTGTTTGTCAATTTATTATTTGTTTGATTTATTATTTGTTTTAAAAACTAGAGGGAATCACAGTCCACAATCATATGGGAAACCAGTCTGTCAGGGAAGGAGAGGAAAATGCAACATCCACGCTGCAGCAACTAGGAAAAAAGATAGGGTCATGTACTCTTTTGGTTTACACCTTTATTGCTTTTTCTAAGTAATAAAGACACCACCTGTGTATGTGACAGGTCTACAGTTTTGTTCTTCTCTCATAAAAGACTCTTGCGGAATTTCCAAATGAGCAGCATACATAAACAGTAGTTGGAAATATGTATTTCACAGGTTGTTCTTCTCTGCCACATAATTCACTTATTTCCATCTGTCATATCACCCATCCATCCATCCTCAGTTACTCACTAGTAATGTGTTTTTGTGGCTGCCTCCCAACAAATTCAACCCATCCCAATACCTGCCAAAAGCAAAACTGACTAGAGACTAAAGGGTGGGGAGAACACTTCCTCAAATGATGGCGATGATGATGAGAAGGGAAAAAGAATTGGGTCCAAATTAAACAGTGTCCCAAGATCAGCATATAGAATGCTTACAATAAATAAAGAATAAAATACAATAATTCAATAGAGCCCACTTTCAGCTCTGAAACATACAAAGCAGTAACAAATGAGGGAGTCCCTTTGAGCCTGCACACATCTAAGTTATTCATTGATGATGGAAAATTACTTAAATCTCATACTTCTGGGACTAGGGACAGCTCATTCATGGTCAGAAAAGGGGAAACTCTCAGCAAGGTTTGAAGCCCTTTGCCTTTTAAAGATTAAACCCACACACACACACAGTCTTGCTAATTCTGAAGAACGAAGAGTTTCTTTAAGTCCTGACCAGCGATTCGGAAGGCTGTCTTACGAAACAAGAGGTGTTGAAGGTCAGCACCTCAAATCTCACTCTGTCTCCAGAGCAGACTATCACCTAGAATTCCCACAGAAACATAACATGCTTACCATAATTTTTGTCTTGAAGTTGGTATGTGAGGTACCATAAGCCAGGTACCAGAATCTGAATCTTATTTTATGATGACCCCAATATGGCTGAATGCTCTCCCACAAAACACTAGCATGGCATGAGTGTGTATAGGGACATCTATAGTAAGCCTTTTGAAAAAAAAATTAGGGGCCTTTTGGGAACCAGTGTAGTGGACAGTGTATCAGATTGAGATTTAGGACTGTGGAGTTGAAATCCCCACTCAGCCATACAAACCCAGGGGAATGGAAAATGGTAAAATATTCCTTGAACATCTAACAGACCTTGAAACTCTATATGATGATAAGATTGGCTTCAATGTGCCTCTTCAATGTCCAAGATTTCAAATTTTCTCTATTGATTTTTTTCGAAACAAATATTTTCTCTCATTAGATGAGAGTGTTTCTTTTGATTGAAAAGAAGCACCTTCTCTAAAACAAAGCAAATGAAGCACTTATCCTCAATACAAGCCTTTTGTCGCAGCCTAGGTCACTTTACCACTTTCCTATCCACACTACAAAACACCCATAGCACTGAGTCCCCAGCTCAGCCCACAATCTCTGTACACATCTCTCCTTTATAATCGCCAGTGTCACCGACCCAGTCACTTCCCGATAGGAACAAGATGAACCAGTTAAGAGAAAACGTTCTTCTCTTCATAGTTTTAGACATCCTTATAGCAAATACCTCCTTGATAACAGCACTTAAAGGAACATCTAAGGTTACCTACCAGAGCCTGTGTGGTGTAGCAAATAAAACGTTAGTTTAGTGCTCAAGAGAAGACCTGGGTTTGAATTCCTACTCGTTCATGGAAACTCACGAGGCTGGGAGTGTGAAACGGTAAACCGCTCCGTGAACGTCGGGTATACCTCAAAAACCGTATCGGGGTGGCCATACGTTGGAAACGACTTGGTGGTACATAAGGCACCCGAAGTCACATAGCAGGAGTCGATCCCATTCAACTCACTGGGACTTTATGTAATGTGCTAAACACACGAAAGCTGCGCTCCTCTATGCACTTACGAAGCTCTTTCAACAGTTGGGTCTACTTCAGAGTAAGCACAGGCATGACCTCTGAGCCGTACAGGTTGACTGACTCCCTAAGGACAACGCGTCAGCCCACCCCACTTGTCAGAGCCGACCGCTTATACGGCCGGAGCTGGGCGGCCCCTCCGATCTACCTTCTGCTGGCCCCAAGCCCCAGCCAGCCCTCGGTCGTCACCGGCACCTTCTCTCTCTCCCCTGATCTCATCCCCGGCCTCGATCCCTCTTCCCTAGGCAAGCCAGGCTACTTTCCGGGCACGCCCGACGTCCGCTTCGCTCGCACGAAGGAAAGCTCACCCCGGCCGGCGCTGCCGCCGCCCCGCCCCGCCCCGCGTCATCCCCGCGTCCGAGCGCTACCTTCACGTCGAGTCCGGGTCTCCGGCGGCGCTCGTCCGCCCGCTCCTCCTGACAAACCGTCTCGGGCAATGGAGAGGCGGGAACGAACGCGCGCTTCTGGGGACTCGCCGCGCCTCCGGGGCCGCCTCCCGCCCCGCCTCAGGGAGGGCCTGGGATCGGGTCAGAGCGAGGGGCCGGAGGGCGTGCGACCCGGGGCCGCCCCACCAGTTGGGCGGGGAATGGCGGGCGTGCCTTGCCTGAGTCACTCGCTCGAGGCCCGAGCGATCGTGTGTGTGTGTGTGTGTGTGTGTGTGTGTGTGAGAGAGAGAGAGAGAATGAATATGGATGAGAGAGAAGAGAAGCGACAGGACCAGAGCTCCAGTCAATAGCCAGGCATGAGCACCAGGGTTACAGAAGAGCGTGTGGGGTAGGATCAGAATGAAAGGCCTCAACGTCGTTCAGCCAAAGGGCCAAGAGGAACGGGGAGGTCAGCGATGGGGTTTCTGTAGCCTGTGCATCAGCAACTCTGCAAGCCCCAGGTGTCCCAGCGTTGGTAGCAATTCCTGCCCCAGGGATGGAGATCCGAGGCCCAGTCAGATGTTCCTAGACTGTATGGTTCTTGGCATCCCTCCTCATTGGTCATGCTAGGTAGGGCTGAAGAGAGCCCAACCACATCTGGAAGGATCACAGATGGCTGAAAGTTGTCATAAAGCTGGAAAAAGTCTGGAATGAGGACTACAGAGTTGCTGACAGACTGGGCTGAGAGCAGGGTTTGGTTTGTTCACCATTCATTTATGTGTTTAAAACGCAAATATCTTTGGGGTGGTTTGCAAACAGAATAAACAAAAACAGTTTCACAGGGTTTGGAGTTAAAACAAACATTGCCTGAAATAAGACTTCAGCATTTTTGTTTCCACATTAAGAGCCAGCATTTAATAGTGAAAGCAACAATAAAAATTAGCATCAAGAACCAAATGGCTACTTGGCTTGGGAACAAAATGTTACTAAAGAGGATGCCAGGCAAGCACATGCATGCACACACACACACACAAGGGGGGTACTCTAGAGAAGGCACTTCTGACAAGGTACTGGTAACTTTCCATTGCAACATAAACACATCGATATTTGTGGCCTTCCTAACACATCTATCATAGTGAAGGCATCACTATCACTGATTATATAACAAAGAATATTGGCCTGTCTGGTTGCAGGAGAGGACTGCAGCTGACCATGGAAACAAGTATTATAGCTGCTTGAGAATATATCTGTATTATTGTACAGCAGAGCAAATCAACATTCTATGAGAAGATTCTAAAAATAAGGGCAAGTGAAACAAAAAAAAAACAACAGCTTTGAAGCTGGGTTTCAGATCACCACCAAATTTGGCACAGAAATTGGGGAACTTTGGACAACGGGTTTTCAAGTTATGATTTATTAAAAATAAAACTGTTTCAGAAATAGGTGGCCCCGAAACGACCTCAGATTTAAAACAGATCACATAGATTGAAAATACCAATCTTGCTTATTTTGAAAGAGAAAGGTTAGCCCCACCTGCTTTTTTTTAAAAAACATTATTATTTAGAAAGAATCCAGGCTGTAGGGGCTGAAGTATTGATCCTCTAAAAATGTCTTTCAAAAGAGAAAAACAGCCACTTTATTATAAAACTAGGCATGCATGGTACAAGTTTGCTACCAGGAACTTTGTGAAATTAAATATTGTGTACATTTAGAGGTGGGGGAAAGACTGATTTGGAGAGAAAGGTCATAGAAACAAGCTGAAAATTAAGACCATCTCCAGCTTTCCACCCATCTTACACAATTTTGGTAATTAAAAAAAAACCTATCTCAAGATGTTATGTGCCATCAAGTCACTTCTGATGTTTCATGGCTATATCAATTAATAACTTCCCAAATGTCCTATCATTAACAGCTCTACTCAGATCTTGGAAACCAACATCTCATGTTAGGTTGTTCTCTCTTTCTACTGCACCCCTTTCTTAGCAATATTGTCTTTTCCAATAAGTTCTGCTCAGGTCTTGCAAACTAACAGCTGTGGCTTCCTTTAGTGAGACAATCTGTCTCATGTTAGGTTTTCCTCTTTTCCTAGTGCCCACACCAGTTTTCCTGGCAATATTATCTTTCCCTGTCAATTCTGTATTCTCATTATCTGTGCAAGGTAGGATAACTTCAGTTTACTCATTTTTCCTCTAGTGAGAGTTCAAACTTGACTGAGCACCCACTTATTTGCTATTCTGGTGGTCTGTGGTATCTGTGAGCCTCTCCTCCAATACCACATTTCAGATGAGTTAATTTTTTGTTGAATTTTGCTGGAAAGTGTGTCCTTTGTGTTCAGAAAGTGAGGTATTTTAAACAGCCTCAAGGGGGTTGTTTATTTTAACTCAGTTCTGGATGTGATTTATTTTTAATTGTTTTGGCATGTATGCTTGCCTGTGTCAGAGTAAATTATGTATGTGGAGTTTGTCAAGCATTAGATGCCAGGATCATGGGTTCCAGGCTGCAGGGAAAACTTGCAGTCTAATCTGTTATCTTTTTTCTGTCTATAATACTGAATGAATGCTATCCTAGTTTGGAAGAAAACAAATATTAAAAATAACACTGCCAGTGGCAGCGGCAAGTGGCTGTGAGAGGCAGCCAGTGCAAAGATGGACGAGGGCAGGACAAAGCCTCAAGTATAAGGAGTTTGTGGCACCCACCCACCCTCACACTGACTGCTTCTCACAGCCTCTCACCACTGCCACCAGCAGTGTTAATTTTAATATTTGTTTTATTTTTTATTTCTTTCAAACAGGGATAGCGCTCAATCAGTATTACAGATAGAAAAAAGTGTCAGCAGTAGTGTCCTAAGAAGGCTTGTCAGACACCAACATTGCCATTATTTTAGTTCCATGCAAAAACATGTACATTTTTTCACACCTGGGCATGTGAATATGTGTGAGTTGGTGCTATAGGTTATAATTATAATTTTATTCTTGCGTTCTTGCTTAATGGTAAACTGCCCTGAAATTCTAAAAAAGGTGAAGGGTTGTATAAAAAATCATTAGACCCACTATGAAAAGTATTTGCTTTGTACTACTTATAACCATGATTAAAGATAGTTGTTTGCGATACCTCAACAGGCAGCAGATGTTTGGAAAATGACTGTAGCCTGGCATAGCTGAATAGAAGATTGGACTGTAGTGAACTATCTGTCATTTACAAGTCCTTTGTCTCAAAAGAATGAGAAGTTGTCACTGACTGATTAATTAATGGCTAGGAGAAAAGAAAGGATGAGGCATCTGCTTTAGATTAATAGAAATAGTATTTACATTTATTGCTTGCCAGAGAAATATACACTTGGAAGGGTACCATGGGCTGGCTAAGAATGAAGCAAACTCTCTTGCACAAATCCACTGTGCATATCTACATTCCTTTAATTTTCCACATCCAGATGATACCAGACCACATGCAGGGAGCTGAACCGAACAAGATGTTTATTTTAAAGCTTTGTGATTCCATCTGGCTCAATTTCTGTTTTACTTTCAATGTGGTTAGGATTTGGTTGCAGTTTAATTTGTGCATTAGTGTCACTTCCAGTGAAATACATTACTCTTCATATTTTCCTCCTTTTTCATACTTCATCCTGGAACAAGGCATATGGAGAATAGTGTGTTTGGTGACTATCAGTAGCATGTGGTCCTGTGAGTCCACTGAATTGCATAAATATTGTCTGTAGTCGGAAAGATGAGAAGGAACCAACTGGGAAACATGGCATGGTAAGAAGATGCTGCTTCCTCCCAGCAAAAGCTTGGAAATGTTACTGTTTGAAGGGAGGTATGCCTTCCAAAAATCCTCAACTAGTTTGGGCAATGGGGGCATTCTGGGAATTGGAGTCTGAAAAAGTATTATTTCCAAGCTTTGGAAGACTAATGGTCTTCATACACAGCAGGAAGAGGTCAGGTTGGTAGGGAAGCTGGGGGATGTAGTAAAAAAAAGTAACTTTTCTAAACTCTGTTATAAACTGTATGTTGTGGGTTGCTGCTGTCACTTCTTCAGGTGCAGTAAGACTAGTGCTGCTAATGAGTCAGAGTTGATTTTGCTCCTTTATGTATTAGGCTTTGATTATAATACTTAATTTATCTAAAGTCTGTTATATTGTTTTGGTTTATTTTAATTAATACTTTTAAAAATCTCTTTCTCCTTCCTCTTGACCCCCAAATGTATTATTTCATGTCCTCTTTATTGTGAGATGCTTTGAACCTGTGGGAAAGTGACATACTGTACAAAGAAACTAACATGGTTTGGCTTTCATTATTAAATGGCTGTTCGGGAAGACCAACCTCATCATTCTCTTCCCTTCATAACTGTTGGATTTTCCATCTGTATCAAAATGGGCTGAACACGAAAATGGCCAGTGGGGAAATTCCTGTCATGATTCAGTAGTAGATTCTGTAATAAGACACAAAACACAAAGTGAAAAAGAAAGGGAGGGAAATAAGCAACGGAGCATGAGGTTTACCATTCACGCTCACATGGCTGAAGCAAGCCAGACACCAGCCTGTGAAATCTGCATGAAAATCTTTCTTGTCCTGGTTCACACGGGGATTTAGGAAAGTAAAGCTTATCCTTCTTCCTGTTACATGCTTGAACAACTGTGACTGAGGCAGCAGAGAAAGGCCTCTCAGGGCCTCTGGCCTTAGCCCAGCCAAAGCTCAAAGCCATTTCTGTTTTAAAAAATGCTTTCTGGCTCCAGTATTTCTTCTTCTTAATATGCTGTGCTCTAAAGGAGATGCTCCCATCAAATGGAAAGTAAAGAGGGGTAAAGAGGGAACGCGTTGTCAAGGTGAGGAACAGCATTCCCTTTCATTCCGCCTGTATCAGCTCCAGCTAAGAATAAAGGTCTGTGAAATTGGGGTTCTGTGACCATATATTATTGTTCAACCTAAAAACCTAGTTTACCATAATTAGGGGGGGGGGGGAAACATAAGGGGGCTTTATATCCTGAAGGAGAGTAGAAGCCCTGTGTGAGTGTTTTACAGCTGATAGTCCTGTCCTGAGCAGAACTTGGAACATTATTTCCAAACAGGAATTTGTTGTGTAATCTTTGTGATAGGCGAGTTATTATTGTCATCATTGCTCTACTCCTGAAAGTACCGCTCTCTCCCTGTTCCACATTATTGATCACTGGCCAGAATCCTATTGTGCAAATTTGTGCTGGAGGACTGTGTTGACATCATAGGCTGCTGCCTCTGGGGGAAATTTAAATTTTTCCTATTCCCCCTACACCAGACTCTTGGGGTGCTAGAAGTGCTTTTCATCCTGGGGTAGCCTTTTGGAGCTGTGACATAGAGGAGGGAACTCTGCAATGCCTGAAAATTGCTGCCATCAGGCATATAATATTTGTTTGTTTGTTTATTTTGTCTCTACACTAGAGCACATTCCAGTCTCTCTCTCTCTCTCTCTCTCTCTCTCTCTCTCTCTCTCTCTCTCTCTCACACACACACACACACACACACACACACACACACACACACAATGTTTTGACCCCTTTGGGGTTTAACACAATATTTCCTTGAATTATCCAAGTCTTTATCTTTGACAAGGGAGTGTCTCTCCAGTTCCCTCATTTTCCAGAGGCTGGCAGCAGGGTGGTTGTCAGATCGTACATAGGGTGCCGCAGCAGGGTTCTCTTGCACGGCTACCTCCCCCTCTTTCTCCCCATTATCCCCATCGCCTCCTGGCATGTAGTGTCTTTTTGTTCCCTCTCCTGGGCTGTAGGCCATTCTCTTCTCCCAGGTCCCTTGGGGGATAAGCCTTCTGGCTCTCCCTCCAACCTTCTACATACCCGTCTCTCCCTTCCCCCCACCTAAAAAAGGCTTTTGAGGGGGTTGGGGTTGTCTCTGCCTTTCTGCCTTTTCTCTATGAACTTTCAATTTCACCATCTCCCCTGTCCATGGATCCTTTGTGGTGATCCATTCCTACCCTTCAGGTAGCTCCAGAGAGGGTTCCCTTTCCTCTATCCCATTCTTTTCCCCAGGTGGTGTTGGAAAACCTCACTTTCTCCAGTGGATCTGAGTGGTTCTTCCTCACACCTCTTTTCTTCCTTCTGCTTTCTATCCTTCTCTTTGTCTTTCTGGCCTTTTCTTCCTCCCATTTACTTCCTACTGGCCTTTCAGGCTCCCTTGTTCCTTTCCCAGGTTTTCTACCTATCCTGGGTTGTCAGGCCTAGGAGGTGAACCCCTTTCAGCTATTCCCATATCTGCATCTATGGTAGAACTAGAAGTTTCATACTCCTTTCTTTCTAAGGGGACGGTGCACTGACAGGGTGTTTAGCTTTCCTGTCCTATTTTACACAATAGGAAAAGGAATTTTACCAGAGATTCATAACTCTGCAACTATCTCCTCATATTCTAGTAGTTTTGGTTGTGTGTGTGTGTGTGATTGATTTTTTTTTTAAATGTTATTTTCTTAATTTACTATGTATTTATTTTGTTAAAGATCTATATATTTTTTAGGAGTTTTGGAACTTTAAAAAAAGTTGTTTTGCTTCTGTGGGTGTGCAGAAATGAGCTGCAGGGGTGAACTTTGTGATTGTGCCAATGTGCCATTGGACTGTTTGAATGTAATAGAAACTAGTGTCTGCATAAATCTGATGATGATTTTTCTTTCTCATGAACTGTTGCATTCTTTTGGAGTTCTCTGTTGCCTTGACTCTGCTTTTTACAGTAGTTTTTTTATAGGGTTTTTGGACTAGTGTCAGGAAACTTGAATGGGAGAAAACATGAAATGAAATGACCGAAAACAGGTGATCCCTTTCATGACAAACAAAAGGTCTGGTGCATGAAAATGTAAGAGGCACTCCCTGAAAGAATGGAAAAATGAGACAAATAAACATTTTCACCACACACAACCTGAATATTAGGTGCAGTCCACAAAACACTCAATCCTTATCTGCAACTTGTACTGTAATTGATTCTTCCTTTTGATTGTTGAAAGTGGAGTAATATCTAGGTTTTGCTGCTCCTATATGTTCATTGTGAATATTAATTCAGTCTTCATCTTGCTGTTTTTGACTTGCCTTCTGTCATCTGTCATTGCAGAAAGAGAACAGAACCCTCCACCTCAGCCCCCAACAAAGAGATCTGTTTTGTTGTGTGATCAGATGATGTATTTGTTTACCAGCTGGGAGGCTCTGCATAGTAAAAATGCAGGCTGCTTAATACAATTGTATTCCAGTCTTGCTATTGAATAACACCATTTGAAAATCACTTATCTGGATTTCTATCTGTAGAACTGTGAATGCTGCTTAACTCTAGAGGCCTCTGGACTTTTCTGTTTGGTCCAGATTTGACTCTGTTCTGTTTACCAAAGATTATTAGTCTTGATTCCACTTTGATATTCTCTCTTGCCCCAGCACCCTGGCCATTATGCAGGTTCCTGTCCTGCTTGTTAGGATCCTATCCCACTGAGACCCTATCTTAGCGTCAATGTAAATCAAAATCAGCATCTGGTCTCATTCAGTTTTTGTTTTGTATTGACAATGCAAAAGACTGGCTGCAAATGAGGTTAGGGTAACAATTACTGTAAGTTCAAGAACAAAACGTGATGGGTAAAGCGGCTAATTCAACAAATTATTTGCCTAAGCATTCAGAAATTAAAGCACTTTCTTACTTTGCTTATGCTCAACATATGGTCAAAAAAACCCCATATTAACTCAGATCTGATGCTGGCCGAGGCTGCATGTTCTTATTCAAGCTAAATCAAAGCATGTTAGCCATTTCTCATCCACAGTGACCCAGTAACAGTCTCAGAACAAAAGTAACTATGGTAGAATTGTTTAGAATGAATGGAAGTCCCCAGCTCCATCCTTCTCCACATCAAAGGAAGTGTGCATAAGTCACACAGGGCCTCCAATCTTATATACCCCAATCAGAGATTAAATCTAACTGAACTCACTAGGACTTCCTTCTAAGTAGGAGTGTGTGACATTGTACTACTACTAGAGATGGGCACAAAGCTAAAAACGAACCAGGACATTTGTAAAAAAATTGCTAATTCATTGATTCAGATCAGGTTGGGTTTGTCCAAACTGGAGAACCCGAACTTTCCCAAACAAATGAATTTTTTGCGATTTACAAACACCCTGGTTCATTGCCCCCCTACAGCCTGCCCCCGCCCCTTCTCACTGCCCCCGTTGCCTCCTTACCTTTTCCTACCACTGCCTCCTCTTCCTCAGCTGCTGCCACCATCTTAAGAGCCCCACCACAGACCAGAGGCCATCTGCCCATGTCCCCACCTCTCAGCTGGTTAACTAAAATGTATTTGTTTGTTTGTTTGTTTGTTTGAGTTAGCTGGCCTGTCAGCTGGTCTGGGGCCATCTGTGCATGTCCCCACTTACCAGCTGAGAGGCCGGTACATGTGCAGATGGCCCCTAGTCGGCTGACGGGCTGGCTAACTAAAAGAAATTAAATATGTAAATAGTTAGCTTCATCTGGAAGCAAGCCCAGTTGGCTCTTGCTTGTGGAATGGAAACAATGATGTCCATCTTGTCCTTTACCTCAGATGGTAAAATATCTTGGTCTACCCTTATTTTCACAGGCAGGGAAAACATGCAAGGAAAATGTGGCAAACATTTAAATGGGCTTGAAAACTGCTCAAAGTTCTCATTATACTGTACAATATTCACATTTTTAAAGTTACTGCTGTGCTGTAATGCTTAGCAAAGGACAGATTGTTTTCCTGGAACTGTGGTTCTTCAAGTGGTCATCTTTGAACACACACCAATAGGCTATTCTGTGCATGCGCAGATGATCTCAAGACCTTCTAGAACTGAGCTGAGGAATTTAAGGGGGGGGCCTGGCCCTTTGCGGAATGGGATCTGCCCTCTTCTCCTCGTTCAACTCAGTATTAGTCTACCTGAAGACAGACAGAGACATCTGAGATGGGGGGGGGGGGAGGACAGGATGTGTGAGTTCACAGATGACCATTCAAAGAACCATAGTTACAGGTAAGCAACCAGTTCTTCTTCTTCATGGTCTCTGTGAATGCACACCAAAGGGTGATTAGCAAACTTACCTCAAGGGGTTGGGCAGATGTCACTGCAGATAGATTACAGAAAACTCTTCCTGCCAAAACGTGCATCAAGACAGGCCCTCATGTCAAGATGGTAGTGTTGCATAAAGGTGTCTGGTTGGCTCCATGCTGCCTCTCTGTGAATATCTGAAAAGGGGAACTCCTCTGAGAAGGGCTGTCCAAGCTGCAGTGGCTTGAACAGAATTACCTCAAATCCCAGTGGGTAGGAGAATACGTGCCGGCTCATAGCCATGTTTTATAGCGTTGACAACTACTTGGCCAGTCTCTGCACTCCGCTTTTGTTTCTGGAGGTCCGGCACAAAAATGCTCACGGGTTTTTGTTGTTGTTTTATTTTATTTATTTATTTATTTGGCTTTTATACCACCCATCTAGACGAATCTACTCTGGGCGGTTTACAGTCCAAAAAAGGCAATGAAGTTAAAATCATCAATAAAAAGACTAAAACAAGCCAACATAATCCAAGATGGAAGTTGTTTGTTTGTTTGTTTCTTTTGGAAGGATTTAATTTTACCAACATAGAACAAAACCTGTCTTGTCAGCCCAAGATATTAGATGCTTGGGTCATCCAGAAATTCCATAGTAGACCTCCAAGGGGAAAAAAAACCAGGAGCCTGTGTTTGTAACAGCTGGCATTTATCCCAATAAAGAGTTAATCCCAGAATGAAACCAAACAATCACAGACATACTAAAACTCATCTGAATATCAAAGTATATGTAAGTATTTTCATTGTTGCAATAACTTCAGGCAACATCAGCTTCTCTATTTCTACAAGCTTTATTTTTGTTTCCCTTCTCTGTGTTTGCAAGTGTTTTCAGACACACACACACACCGGATTGCATATAATTATCTATTTTCTTGCCTAGGCTCAGTGCTGTGACTATTATGGGTTTTGCATTGGCCATTCCGTGGTATCCTGTGACACTGAAGTGTGCAGTGAGAATAAGTGGCTTCTTGGGTATGACCTGTAAAGTCTCTGCCAAGTAGCTTTATTGTAATAAAGGTCCCTAGTTCACTATAAATCGTAACCTACTTTGCAATTAAACTTAATATAGACTATTGATTGATTTCAAATGCATGCTCTCAAATCAGAAGGTCCCCTCGAGGGCAATCTTTCGTTATCCTTCTCCTGATAAATTGTGCAAGTAGTTTATAGCATAGCAAATGCAAAGCTACAGGATCCAAATATCTTCTACCAGAAAGTCCTTTTGGGGGTGGGAAGGTGGAGAGCAAGCCCTTTTTCCTCACACTCATGTAATCACATCAATAGATACATTCTTGCTTGCAGAAGAAAACATGATTGCACTTTCTGTAGCACAACTGACACTTGGAGGAGGGCCAAAATATAGATGCTTATGTCTGACTGCATCTTTAAGATAGTAAAAAGCCATGGAAATAGTTTCCCCCCCCCCCCAGCTCTTTGCAGACATAACATTCCAGATGTCCTTGGTGAACCATGCAGCTCCAGCTTCAGTTTAACAACAGCTAGCCTGGACAAGCTTCTTGTGACGGTTGATGTATCCAGTTAGTTGCACAAATTGGCACTGCACAAAAGAGGGCGCAAGTGAGCCCACTCGATGCTTCTGATACATAACTACTTATTCAGATGACAGGATTATATGATCAGTGACCACTACCATGTTCAAGATTTGACATGACAACACTGATATACCAAAATACAAAATTAAGCTTTGGTGTGTACCCATGATTCCAGACTGCATCCAGACAATCTTCATTAACTGCTGTAACAATGTCTTTATACACTGTCAGTCTGAGTGATCCCTATTCTTTTTGTCCACTTATAAGAATGTGGATATTTTATTCTGTTGAAGGCCACATTCCCTTGTGAATATACGGCCTTGGTTTATAGACAAGGAAAGAATCTGCATGATAGCAGTAGCTATAGCAGATGTGTTATATGACAACAAGTTGTAATGTATAGCAACCTTAACAAGGCTTTAAAGGCAAGTGAGACATTTAAGCAGTGTTTTTTCCCTGTGCCACCCCTCCCCTGTGAGTTTCCATGGATTTGAACCTAGGTCTTCTGAGTCCTAGTCTGTCACTTCTGTCCATTATACCATACTAGGCACTAGTGATGGATGTACTGGGGCAAAAGTAGGCGAGCTCAGCTTTCTGTCTCTCTGCTACCTCTCCTTTTGTAGCCTCTTTCTTCCTTAACACCTCACAGGCTGTTAGGAAAGGGGCAGAGGGTTCTTTCAGAAGGCTGAACTGATCACTTATGAGGGCTTTTGACATTAAGCTGAGGGCTGCATGTGTCCAAGCAACATATGTTACACACCCCAATTTATGGAAAGGCACTTGCACCTTGCCTTCAGAACACCTTTATCATTTTCTGATCAGGATGTCACTTTATAGTCCTTTAGGGAATCTTCAACTGGAACTTGCTGTCCCTGGTGAAACAGACAAAGCTTCCCTAACTATGCCTCAACTATACCTTAGGACTAGGGATGTGCACTGCCTTCAGACAAGTACGTAAAAATGAGATGAATGAGAAGCATTGGTGTGATTCTGTTGTGACTACAAGATAAAGGAAAGAGCTGGGGTAGATCAATGCCTCAATGGATCCTTTGTATTCCATTTTGCATTCACAGGATTTAAAAGATGGCTACCATTTAGAACTGAGGAAAAGGGAAATCAGAAGTGACACAGAAGACTCGGTAATACACATAGCAAGTGACAACTGAGTTGTCCAATAAATTTCCTCAGACACTCCAAACAATGAGGCATTAGGGAGAGCTTAGACTTACACTGCTGCATGGGGGGGGGGGGGGGTTGTGTGCACGTGCGTGCGTGCGTAAAGCATTTCTAAGTTCTTTTTATTTGTTTTCTCATTCCATTTAGTTTACTGAACTTTACTGTCACCATTAGGATTGAGTGTGTGTGTGAGACTGCAGAAGGATTATTTTTGTTTGGGCTCCAAGTGGATAGGTCACACAATTAGGGCACTGCATTGCCCCCTGGGTCACAGATATCTATGTCCCCCTCCCCCCGCCCCATTCAAGGGATTTTAAAATAAGATCAGGGATATAGAAACACAAGAGATAATGTTAGGATCTGAGAACAGAGCAGATTGGAATTGTCTCCTAAATGATACAGAGCAGGCTGCCTTTGACTTACTGCGTGCCCTTTACTCAGGCACAGAGTGGCTCAGGGGGTTTCCACACACCTTAATTGACACAAATCAGTTTTGGCTCCTAATCAAATTTTCCTTTGCAGAAATTACAGTCCCCATTACACCCTGGAAATCAGATCATGTGACCATTGAAAAATGCTTGCCTGCTAACATTTACATGTTGGGCTCAGTGGCTGAAATCCTGTTGTTTAGTGCAGTCCGTCACAGCTAGAGTAGGCCCATTGAATCAGTGGGGATTTGGTGAATCAGCACCTCTATAAATTTCATTGATTCAATGGCCTTACTCCAGTTGCATTCTACTTCTCTTTCTAAACTAAGCAACAGGATTTCAGCCAAAACAGAACCTCTCATTTCAAACAGCAACTTGAAGAAATGTCCACAAAGGATGATGGAAGCATTAATTGAACAATTCTTCCTGGAAAGTATAGAAACTGTAAGGACTGAAGGAAGGAAGCAGAGCCAGGTTAAAAACAGCACTGCTGCCCTCTATTGGCCACTAATGCTTTGTAGATCTGACAAACACAATGAGAACGGGATACTGAAAAGTAAAATTAAAGTACACAACTGCTTTAGTGAGGTGATAGGCAATCTCTTTACCTAAAGAGATAAAACTGAAATGGAGAGAAAGATATTTTTTTGAAAGTGCTGGTTTAGGGGACATAACTCTCTCAATTTTAAATTTGATATCAGAGTCTTCTAGTTGACCTAGGCTTGCAATTGAGAAAAGATAAAGCATTCAGGTACTTGGACATGTAGTCAAGGAAGGCACAGAATTTCACAGCATTCAGGGGCATATAATGAATTTAAATAAAGGGACATTACAGAAAACGGGGACCAGATTCAAACACAGCTGGCCTCACAGGCATCACTGAAAAGCCCTCTCTTCTAATTCGCTGTATTTCAGTGTGACTGTGGTAGAATCTGAAACACCTCTGTTTGCATGCATTTGTCTCTTCTGCATTCAGAGCTCCAACAAAATAAGCAGTCTGATCCAGCCCAGACCTCTGAAAATGTAATGTTGAGATTGCACTAGAAGTCCCATTAACAATACATATACTGTATGCCAATATAACAGTAATGTAACTGTAGTCACGCTGGCCACGTGACCACGGAAACTGTCTATGGACAAACACTGGCTCTACGGCTTGGAGACGGGGATGAGCACCGCCCCCTAGAGTCAGACACGACTGGACTAAATGTCAAGAGGAACCTTTACCTAACTGTAGCATAGGTTCTATATGCAGACTTGTATCTGGGGTCTGAATTTATTGGATTGGTTAAATAAGTACTTCCCATAGTGTCGTCATCGCAACTTGCTTTCCTCCATGCTGCATGATGACCATTCTAAACTGGACATTATTCCACTGGCTGAAATCTTGTTGCTTAGTGTAGGAATTTGCATTGAAACAAGAACATTGAATCACTGTGGATTACATCAGGCCTCCTCTGTAAGTACCACTGATTCAAATGGATCTACTCTAGTTACAACTTATTTTAGTGTAGTAAGTTGTAACTAGAGTAGGTCTGTTTGAATCAGTGGAACCTACAGGAGTTGGTTTACCACACACACCCTTGATTCCATGGGCCTATTCTTGTGCAATTTACTTTGGTAAGCAACAGGATTTCATTTGTTAATGTTACATGTTGCAAAATTATGTAACATATAGCATTTACTCAGAGACGAAACAAAGAGGTGAACACACCTTTAACATTCCACTTGAATAAAACTAATTCACCACAAAACCAAACAGGTTCCATATACTTTGCAGTTGGGAGGTGTAAGGCAGAGACCAAGTGGATTACTATTTCTTGCACAGCAACAAATTTGGATTTGTGAACAAGTATATAGCCAGTGTATTTGTTTGTAGGATGCATGCCCCCCCCCCCGGACTAATTTAAATGTTCTTTTAAAAAAATCAGTATATACCAAAAAAAACACCTACTGCTAAACTAGAGCAGACATGCTGACTCAATAGGATTTACATAAGTGCTGATTTACCATTCACCAATTGACTGAATGGGTCTACTTTCTAGCAAGAGGACAATGGCCGTAATCTTTAAGGAGACCATTATCATTAAAATAATTACATATGGCCATCATACGGTGAACCTTTTCAAAGTTTTCCAGGTATAAAATATTCAGAAGTAGTTTACCATTCCATTCTTCTGGGGTGCTCTGGGACTGTGCAGCATGTCCAAGTCTACACAGGCTGACTGTTCTCCCTGGATGCACAGCAGGACACTTGAATTCCCAGCTTCTAGCTCTGCAGCCAGGTATCCAATTCACTATGCTATATACTATATAGCATATAGTATATAGTATCATTAGCCCTTGAAAATTAGTGCAGAAATTCCACCTAGTTCCTAAAAGTCTTCAGGCAATTATTTGCAGGTACCTGTTATTAACAAGGGGTTATTAACTCAACCAATATTTCATTAAATTGTGTCACCCTCCATTACCAGCGCTACTGAATTTATTGTCTGAGTCAAGGAGCTTGCTGTGCTTTTGGGATGTTGCTCTTTCTTCCCACACAGACATTTTACTGAATTAAAAACCCATCTCCTTCCTTGTGGTTCCCAAGAGATCCATTCAATTTATTCATCACTCACTGGTGACAAGATACATATCACATTCACCAGAAAGTAATAGCAGGACAAAACGATCAATACCAATGTGTCTGCCGACAATGCAAGAGTCCTAAACAATTTTTACTTTGTGATGGCAACTTATAGCCACTGTCCTTCACTTGGTTCTTTCATCTGTTTTCATTCATAACATGTAAATCCAAACTTCCTGGCTTGGCCTTTGGATAATGGGGAAATGTCTAATGGTGCAATTCTATTCATGTTTACTGAGAAGCTCCACTAAGTTCAAAGGGCTTCCTTCTGTGTAAATATGCATAGGATTGTAAACTAACAAAGCAATCTGATGATACATGCTTACTTAGAAACAAGTCTCAGATTTAAACAGGGTAACACTTAGCCTTACTCCCAAATAAATGAACACAGCTTGCAACCTAATAACGTATTCTGCAGAGCTGAAGAGACTGTGCTTAGAGTTTCTACATGGGTGGCAGCTATTTTCTGTAAGCTTATAATTATTTTGTTCTTAAAACCCCATTTTAATAATCGGTTACTCACAGCTACATTGCAAGCACCAGATTGAAGCTGAGAGCTCACCAAGACAGGGCTGTACTCTCACTTTCACAGTACAGAACACCAGATTTCCATGATAAATTTTGGCTCCCCCATCTCATCACCCTTTTGAACACCTTTAAAATTTAATGAGCAAATATCCCAGTGCTCTGGGCTCCTGAGGTAGAAACACATGCCTTTTTGTTAAAGGCATCAAGTGAATAGATTTGGTACACGAACTATTCTATGATTCTGAACTCAGCTGCCTTCTGTGCACATCATATGCCACTTCATATACCGCGGTAGATATCTAGATCTTGTTACTTAAAGGCTAGTCATTTAGCTAACCAACATGATGTGTCCCATCCTCTGTGTTTATTCTTTCATGCCACCTGGCAAAGGTGGACTTCCCCCAGTTACATTTTCTGCAGCAGGACTCTCTTGTACCTTTCCCTTGCCATTAAGAGCAGGATCTACAAAGAAGAAGCACACCTGGCTAAGTTGCAGCAATATCCAAGAGTACTATGAGAAATCCCTGACAAAAGTAATAAAAATACTCTGCATTCACTCTACATTTGCAGTGGGTGGTTTGGAATGAAAGTTCTATATGCTGCCTGGGGGATGGTAACCAACTAATCATCATCACTTACTACATGATATTTTAGTAATTAGCATAAAGGACTGATTGCTGGAGCAGTGCAGCATATTCTAGGCAAGTTAGGCACCATTGTCATTAGGAAGGATGAGGTGTCCTTGGCATCTGGCAAAGGGAACTTGAATTGCCTCTTTGGAAGGATTATTCACCTATGACATTAAGATGTTGCAGACTTTCTCCAGGTACAGAGAACTGCAGATAAAGGAGACTTCAATATTACTACCAATATGAAGAACGTTTCCATATAGTTGTGAGAAGAAGAAAAAAACAGAGGCCCTAACCAACCCCTTCCCTTGGGACTATAAGGCCAAATGTAATACAGCTCTTAGAATATGGGATTTCCTATGGGTCTCCAAGGCTGATAGGAATACTTCCTGAGAAGAACAGCTTTGTTTTTTGTCCATTGGTTTTAACAGGCATATGACCCATGACCGTGTCTTATGTCCCAACCTGGACACAATACGATTAAGTGGAAAGAAAGCAGGGCTCAAAGCTGCAGTCCTATATTTTTCTACTCCTCTTCAGAAGACTCAGGCAGCACAAATGTTCTAGCAAAAGCCTCCCGTTGAACTGCGAGATTTTTTTTTTTTACAGTCTGATATAAACCATGTGTCCCAAGACTCAAGGTTCAGGTGTAGTTCCCTGGGCCACCCAAGGGAATAACAAAAACAGATATATCATCTCCAGAGCCCAACTTATCATTGGCCAGCCTCCAGCCACGGTCTTTCAATACGCCTCTGGACTTCATCACCAACTCCTGGGCCACCATGGTGTACCTGGGAAAGACCAAAACAAAAAACAAACAGAAGAAGAAGAAGAAGAAGCCAATTATCAGTTGAAGAATCCATTTCTATCCATGTTGTTCAGTTCTGTGTTTCAGAGAGTTTCAGGGAAAGCTGCCATTTTCCATGACAGAAGTGTAGGCACTACACCTATTTCTGCTATCTGTTGGCTCAAATGTTAGATTAGAGTTGAGGCCTCACTAATTGGTAATCTACAGTCAGATGCATTCATGCAGGAATGAGCAGCTACCTGCTTCAGTAGTGCATGTTGTCGGACAACATTGCAGAGTAACTCAGGCAGTGACTGGCTAATTAAATCTGCCTTGCATGGCTGATGGGTCTAAAAGTTGGGCCATGAAAGCTGCTTGTTGTTTCACTGCAGTAAATACTTAGTTCTATCTCTTTATCTGGGATTCTGTTCTGAGTGAGACCTGTACTTGGTATGTACAGAATGCGGATTAAGTTTATCTTTCTTATTTTTGACTGTTGCAACTTTTCCAAACCTTTCTCTTCTCTTTGGCACTCTTGTACACTTGTCCTTATCTTTGGCACTGTTGTACAGCCATCTCATTGAAAATGCTAGGATTCCTTGTATAATCTGACAGTTCCTTGCCCCAGATCCAACCAAGCAGAAGGGGTGGTAACAGCAAAGTCTGTTTTGTAGGGGAAATGTTCTGCCCATGAGTCATTTTGCTGGAAACAGAAGCAGTAGTAGTGACTTGGTCAGGCTTCCCAAATGTCCCCCTTCTCTACCCGTGGTCTCCTTAATTATTAGATCCTCTATCTAAATTGCAAGAGATATGATCGGGTACACTACTATTTCAATATGTATTTTAGATTGTACCATACTTATAACAAGAATGTCATACACTTAATTGAAGGAGGTGAAACTACGAAGTAGAAAGGAAATCAATGATACTCTGTTTTACCATTTTGGTGTATGCTTTGAGTTAGAAAAAACAACAAAACAATGGCCTGCAGCTGGCAACCAAAATGTCATGTAAGTGGAAGACATCAGAAATGACTGTGGTATAGCGGATAAAGAGCTGATCTTGGTTGAAGGAAAACTAGATTCATACAGTATCCTCACACTGCCATGAAACTAATTAGGTGATCCTACACAAAAGAGCCTCAGAGATTGTTGTGAGCATAGCACAGAGAAAATGTCAGGTGTACTAGCCTGAATTTCTTGGAGGAAGTTGTGACATGAAAGCGTGCAGCAACTGCAAAGGCTACTGAAGTAAGTGAAGTAAACAGTGGAGGTAGCAGGTTTTTATATTGTGGGACCAGCATATCTGCTCATGGATTTAGTCCGAACTTTATGGAAACTATCCAATGTGCTGATCCCTGTCCCCAAAACTAATTCAGCAGCTTGGCTCGCCACTTTATTTATTTATTTTTATTTATTTATTTGATTTATATACCGCCCATCTGGCAGCCAAGGTCACTCTGGGCATACAACAAATAACAACAAAGTAACAAAATAGCAAATAGCAACATTAATACATAGGGGCGAAAATCAAAAACCATAAAGTGCAGTGAGGATAAAATTATAATATAATAAATGCAATTAAAAGCATAGAAAAATAAAAACATGGAGCATGGCAGTATGATAGAAGTTATATTATTGGCCATTATTGTATCAGAGTATAGTTTGGACTAAAACTCTGAACAGATCAACTGCCCTGTGATGTCAGAGTCATCAGCATTCATTGAAACTGAGTACATATATATACATTAAAGGAGCACATATGCCATGTTTCTCTGTCAAACAATAAAGAACTATTTTGTTGTTGTTTCTTTGCAACCATTTATTATATGACAGTCTATGTCATAGATCCCCAGCATCATGAATCTCCAAAACACCCACTGTGATATAATAGCCACCGCGATATAGTATTTGAGAGTGCTCGGCTGGAACTTGGGAGATCCAGATTAAATTCCCTGCTCAGCTATGGAACTCACTGGGGGAAGCTCAGGCTGATCTCACTCTCTCTTTCTGCCTGGCCTATCTCACAACGGAGAAGAAGAGCAATGTATGTTACCTTGAGCTCATTGGAGGAAAGGTGGGATATAAATGCAATAAGGCTAAAGATTGCCTCTTCTTTGCTGAAAATTACAGACTCCTAAGGCTGTTTTCTATTAGATAGATAGATCGATAGATCAATCCATCGATCTTAGGAAAGGTGATTTTGCTGAAAGGCTGCATGACACTGGCTTCCTATTGTCGTTCACAACACTCACCTGCAGGGGTCATTGGGCTCATAGGACATCAAAACATCAAGTACTACACTGGCTACCTCTTGATCAGTGGTGACGTCCCAGAGGCCATCTGTACCCAGCACCAGCACATCATCAGGGCAGTGCTCATACTGTGTGAGGTCATAAATGCGGACCTGCAGAAAAGCAGAAGGATTCAGCCTTGTTGCAAACATGGCGTACTCACAGCAAGAGACCTTTCATCCACAGGGAAGTGGGGTGTCTCATAGTTTTTTCTTTACACAATTCCAAATGACAGGCAGCATAGCCTTTTGCCTGCTGTTCCACCAGCACATAGTCAGACTTTGGCATCGTTTATTTGGGTCATGGATCCTGATATTTAGTATTCATGTTTTTTTGGGAGACACAGACAAAAAGTCAGATTGTGCACCAATGTGAAAAGGGTTTAGCGAAACCCATCATGTTTTTTGGGTCAATTCAGTCTGCTTGATGGGGAATGGTCAACTTTTAAGTTACTTATAATTTCTTTATTTCCACTATAACTAAGATGAAACTAGGTTACATTAAAATAGTTACTTAAGGAGGGATACTTCCACTCATTATTGGGGTAAATATAACTTCTGTTACTTTTATATTTACAGGATAGTGGCCTCACTAAATGATGGGAGAAGAACATCACATGGCTTATGTACTGGTTCACACAGTTGCATTACTGGAGTTCCAAGTTCTCATAGCCATAATTCTTTCCCTGCAATATGTATATTCTATTCCAAGGAACCAGAAGCTTGTTTTCTGATACACTTACCTCTGGGATGCAGGACAAGAACGGTTTGATGTGGATGTTGGAGCTGTATACCTTGAGATCATGGTCTCCCAAGCCTCGAGTCACCCCAATGGTTGCCATCATTCTTGCCTAGAAGGAGAGTAAAAGCTGAAAACACAAATTTTAAAATGAACAGTAATATTGTGACAATTAGGCATGGGAGCTTTGCATTCATATCCTGGGGGATACGAATACAAAACATGGCACCACAGGTGCCACGGCGGTCCATTCCCGCCCCTCCCAGAACCAGCCTGGTCCACTCACCGGGCTCCTTGCAGTGCACACGTCTGATGGTGGTGACATCGCACCAATTGCGGACATACTCCCGCCAGCACCGCCCTGCCTCTCCTCACAACCAACTGCTCCAGCGAGGAGGTGAAAAGATAAGTTTCCATGCTCAGTTGCTAAGCAGTTGGCTGAGGGGAGAGGCAGGACAGCACCAGTGGGACTACATACGCAATCGCAATTGGTGCAATGTTACCGCCGTCAGAGGCACCCGCTGCAAAGAGCCCAGTGACTGGACCAGACTGGTTCTGGTGTGTGTGTGTGGAGAATGGACCACCATGGCACCTGTGGTGCCAAGCTTCATATTTGTATCCCCTGGGATATGAATACGAAGCTCCCATGTCTAGTGATAATGAATAAAGGCATTTGTGTAACTGCGGCTGCAACTACACTGGCAAACTGAATGGGATTTGCTGCAGATGTAGAACAGATTAATTCAAACTTTTAACAACTGATCACATGACACAAAGACCAATATGAATCAGCCTGGGTTTTTGTTGTTGTTGTTGTTTTGCTTCAGATGCAGAGGCTCCCCCCCCCCCCGCCCCATCACTAGGGGCTTCTTTTTAAAATCCAGAGTGATTTGAATTGTGTTTTCTCTGTGTGATGGGTCATTTAATTCTCCAAAAGGATGGGGTGGGGAGTATGACTGTGGGTGATATGTAGGTGATATATACTAAGCTGGATATGGTGTTTTGAACAATGGAAACACCCTCCACCACAATCTTTCTCCCTAGTTGCCCTGAAGTATTTTCTTTGTATCCTAGAGGCATAGCCCATCATATATATCTGTTCTTTATACCTTTCTCTTTGTGACCCCACTCAGCACTAACTGAGTGAGATTCCCCTGAAGGTTTTTTTTTAAAAAAATATGGAGAGCTTTGGAAAACTGTCCCTTTCCCCTAATGCTGCACAGCAGTTTAAACAGCCCACCAGCTTTACAATGACCGTAACAGGAAGAGTCAGGGATTGGCAGAGGGCAAGATCAACAGAAGGGGGCCATGGGCTGTGGTGTTAATCAAACTACATTGGATTGAGGGACCAATGTGGACACTGGCATTGAAACAATTCACGATCTCTGTGTGATCACCTAATTTGAACAAAAGAGTAAAATAGGCTGTGAATCAAGCAGCAGCCTGAAATAAGTTCTAATCACTCTGGCATACTTAAAACAATAAGATAAAACATTTTAAGCTTTAAGAGAAAGTTCCCCCTCAAGGTTGATACCAATATACTCAATATATTTTGGTTTTCTCTGTGTATTTTGGTTACCATTTATTCTGCATGGCACACTTCCAGAATCTGTGCCAGTCTGAATGTTTTTCAGTGCATATTACAGTTCCTCTTCCAATTACTATTCTCTGCCTTTAGAATAAATATTTGTATTAAAAAAATAAAAAGAGCACAAAAAGTGCACATTCTTGTACAACTTTTTTTCCAAACTGTAAAACACCTAAGTATACGAGTGGATGAGAAGAGAAGGATGAGGAAATTGGATGAACTGTAGAACACAGGTCTCAGTCACATATGAAAATTTGGGTGTGACAGCAAAGTATCCACACTACCTCTTCTTGATACCAAAATCATAGCCCAATGCGTGTTTGTTCCCCTAGCAGTGTGCAGCATTAAAAACAGTGTCTACTTAATAAATCATTAGTTTTCAAATAAACTGGAGTAAACTGAGCATAATGCATCACAACTGGCAACACTGGCTGAGGGATTCTGAGAGCTGTAGTTACAAAATTAACTTTTTCAAGCTATATTTTGACGGATCAAAATTAGCCACAAATGGGGTAGAACCTAAAGTGAGGACTACCCTTGGTCTCTCTCCCTCCTAGTTTACTCACTCCCTTTTCTGCTCTGCCTGGTGTGTTGCTGGTGGAGGCACTTGCCAGAGGCCAGAACTGATTGCTCACATTAGACTTTTGAAAATCAGACTATTGATTTAGGGCTGCACATTGCTCACCCTTGGTACAATACCCACACCAAACAAACAACTGCAGAAAGTTGCATAGTACATGCACATCTATAGAATATATTTGTACCTGAATCTAGCTTCAGAATATGTGCTTCAGATCCCAACATTCCACACTGAAACTATATTTCAGGAATGGGGAACATGTGGCCCTCCAGATATTATTGCACTGCAACTTCTGTTAGCCTTCTCCCTTGGCTATGCTGGGTCAGGTGGACAGCACCAAAGCTGAACAGCATTTAGTGGGCCATAGTTGCTCAACCCTACTTTATCTGTATTATGTGTATATCTGCTCAAAGCTCACGTTCCCTCCGTTCACGGAGAATGTTCTCCAGTTCTCAAATACTTCCATGTGTCCTCAGGAGTTCACCTTTTTACCCTCTCCATACACAAGTGGAAACTTCAGATCATCTTCTTCTAACTTTTTATAGGCCCTGGATAGAAAAGAAAACACAATGAAGCATGTTGTTGCAGTTCGGATCCTCTTAGATTTGTTAGACAACAGCCTACTGGTATCCAGTTCAGCACCGTTCCACTTGAGTTAGTGATGAGGACAGCAGGCTTATAGGATATAGTTTGTTTTTCAATAGAATCCTGTGGTCGATCAGCTGAAGCCCAGTGCAAAAATAAGAATTTTGAGACAGGGAATTGCTTCCAAATAAACGAAAATATGCTCCTGGTTATCTGAATTTTTTCCAGTATAATTGATTGCAGAAAGGGAGATATTTTATTACTGCTATTGCTCAAACAATTGCTAATCATCTAGAGTTCTACCAGTAAATCTCAATCTGCCTACTTAGGTCATTTCCCTTAGTACATGGGTATACATGTCTGCACACATATGTGAACACAAATACTACTTCTCCCAGTGTTATCTTTGATCAAGCAAGAAGTACAACAAAAAATATAAGAAAATCAGAAGCAACAGAATATAGATAACTATCGCTAGTATCCTATTACTAGTTCTCTAGTTCTATTGCTAATTCCAGCTAACCCACTGAACCATCTGCTGAACGGCTGTAAGTCAAGACTTACATAAATTCCTTTGAGTCAACAAGTCTACTGTAGTTGGGATTAGCCATAGGATACTGGATAATGCTTCTGTCATGCTACAGTCAACTTCTTTTAAAGAAATAGGGTGGGGAGAAAATGAAAGAGAAGGCCATCTTTTTCCAGCCTTAATAACACAACAGAAAGGCAGTCAGGAGAAAAACAGTGTTTCTTATTCCTGGGTGACCTAGTGGGAGAAGACAATTTGATCAGCTCTTATTACAACATGTACTAGTTCCTTTAATTTGAATTCCTGTTTTGTTATGATATCCTAAGTTTTCTAGACAAAAAAAGATGAAGGGTTACCAGCCATTCATGTTTTGGTCCCTGTATAGCATCTTCTTTCCCAGTTCCTTCTGCTGAATCCTTCGAGGGAATTCAAGGTGAGTAAACTCATTCCCCAGCAACTCAGGTTTCAAAAAGCCCTGTGAATGGAAAACAACAGCTTTAGCATTGAGAATCACTTGGGTCTCCTCCACCAAAAGAACTGAAAGCCAAGCCACACAGTCTGGAACATTTCTATGGGTCCTATAGCATAAGGGAAGCTCCACAAAGAGAAATTCCAAAGCAGATGGGCATTTGAAAACATAACAAGCCAGAGCATGTATTAAATTGCCACTTTGGAACAAAGCTAAAATTCTCTAATTTACCTTCTACAGATTAAATACCATAGTAAACTGGAATCTGTGCATTGTTCCTGTATTGCTTGTTTGTGGATCCCATTGTAAAAAGGCATCTGCATTTCTTATCTCACTTTTTACTTGGCTATTTCTGTGCTTGTCCACTTTAACAAAGAACAGATGATGGATAAACCAGTTTCCTATCTGAGTACAAGCTGAAACATGAATAAGTCAAGACCAAGTCTCATGAGAAAGTTGGTTATTCATCTTTTTCCAGGCCAAAATGGCACATGAAATGGAAACAGAAGCTGAAACTAGTAAGAGACAATTTTAGGGAAAGCAATGCAGGAGTTTAGAAGTAGGAGTGCATGGATGGATGTTTGTACACTGAAGTCTGACACAGCAGACAATAAAATTCTAATAACTCAGCCTAAACTGTATTTTGCCCAGACAGGTTATACTTCCAGTTCAATACAGGCTTCTACTTTGTTAATTCTTTGTCATTTTTCTGTTCCCACCCCAACCAACACAAATAGAAGAAATGGAAATTAAAGATCTGTATTGCAAAGGTAGCTTTAAGATTTGTGTTCTCCTTCATTCTACCAGAGGAAGAGACTTTCTCTGTCTTCTTGGTCTAAGTAACCTAATCAGGACTCGGCCTTCAGGGCTGGCTCTTTGATTTCCATGACTAATACCCCAAAGAAAGGTAATTACTCACCATGCAAACCCTCAGCACAGAAACCAGCAATGCAAACTCAGAAGGAAGTATCAGTAACCAGGAAAGCCTGAGGACAATGGGGCCCACAGCCAACAGTGAAAAAGCTCTGGGCAATGCTGGACCCATCAAACATGTCTTGAAAGGGTGTGAAATGTTGCATTTTTGCCCACTTCACACTCTAGTTTAAAGGATGTAATTAATAATGCACACTAAGTAATCTCAGTAGGCACCCTTATTACAGTAGGAGTTGAGACATGGTGGAAAGAAACACAGATGGGAGATCCACAGACCCAATCCTGTGCTTGGGGTTCTCTTTTAGAATGCATGTGAAAGAGCAGCATCTCCTATCACATTGGCAAAGGATTGTCACTCTGGCACTTACAGCAAAGAGCTTACGCTATAAAAGGGTTTTGGCTCAAAGCAAACACCTTGAAGTTGGTGGGGAAGTGCAAGATTAGTTTTCTGAGTGCTGAGTTTCATTACCACAGCTAGCTGAAGAGGTTCTGTTACTCAGCGCAATTTCCTCCTTTCCCAAGGCATAGAGGAGACTGTTTGGATATAGAACAGCAGATCAGATTCCCTTTGGTCCTTTGCCAGGAAGGTGTCTTTTGAGCCAGGAAACAAGGGCCAGAAACACTGCAGCTCATTCACACTTGGGAATCTCACAATGTGCCTCACAGGATCTCCTTCTTCCTCCGCTGTGCCTTAAACCATAACTCACACTATGCTAAAAGATGAATGTAACAAAAGTTCAACAGCTGCTATTTCTAGGTAAAAACAGCTTGCACACTGACCAAGTAGTGTGCAAGTATTTGTGTGTGTAAGAGAGGTTGTTTACCTTAGTGACACACATTTGTTATCCTCAGGGGAAAGCAAAGATACAGGGGAAAGTTTTTGAGCAAGGAAAGAGTTTAGCCCTCTCTCCTCTACCACTGCTCTGCTTCAAACTTCTTCCTTTCCTCTAAAGTTTATTTTTTCTTGAAAATGTAGCTGTTTCACTTTAAAATACATGCATCTGATACACTGGTCCTCCCTCTCAAAGCTTGGAAAAGTTGTTTTTGGACAATAGTTCTCAAATCCCCCCCCCCCCCTCCTCAAGTCAGCATAGTCATGTTAGCTGTAGGATTCTGGGAGTCATAGTCTCGGAAGAAGCATTTCTAGCAGAAAAGTGGATACTTGTGTTTTTGGACTACATCTCCAAGATCCTCCCCAGGCAGCAGAGAATCTTGGGAAATGTAGTCCAAAAACCACAAATCTGTATATGCCTAATTTCTAGACTCTGTTTCAACCCTTAGAGCCAATTAAATTGTGGAACATAAAGCAGTTTTTCCAAGGCAGATGGGGAGAATGATTGAGGAGTCCAGAGGCTCTTGAAAAGATGAAACGTGTTAACTATTGTATCTGGACAATTGCTAGATCCTCAGATTTACTGGAAAATCCATAAAATAATTAATTGACAAAAATGGCTATATATTCAGGCAGCCATGCTCTATTCAGAGTCTATTATCTCATAAGAATCTATTATACATTTTATACACTCTTTTAAACCTGCTTTATCTCAAAGTGCTGTTAGTTAGCCAGAATCTTCAGCATATGTAAGGATAACAAATCTAATTTCCAAGAATCACAGCATAGCTTACATGACCTATACTAGTTTTCAGAAGATTTTAAGACATACTGGGAGATGTTAGCACCTGGATCCTTGTGGTTTCCTGCTTTTCCTTTGGACCAGAGAGTCACCCTTATTACAAACTCCCTTAGTTTCACAGGCAGTTTGTCATCTAGCCCACAGGGGGAAGGGGGAGATACTGTTCAAGAAATATAAGAGCCATGTACAATGCTCCTGGGCATGTGGAACTCGCTGGGCCATTTCAGTGGTTTCCTGCTTAAGTCTGCCTAGAAAACTGTGTTTTAGCCAGCTGTGCCTGCAGGCAGTTGTCTTCTCCGATCAACAACAGGAGCATTTGCAGTCACTGTTATTACAGAATCTAGTTCTCAAGAGTGTTCCAGGAAGAGCTGGCCAG
The DNA here is from genome assembly GCA_037013535.1 of Intellagama lesueurii. Taxonomy (NCBI): domain Eukaryota; kingdom Metazoa; phylum Chordata; class Lepidosauria; order Squamata; family Agamidae; genus Intellagama; species Intellagama lesueurii. The sequence continues at coordinate 201,076,492 of JBAJHW010000004.1, forward strand.
CATTGCTAAGTGACGAAAGTGGTGACACTCGTGTTGAATTAAAAACATATCAGATAGGAAGAAAAATACATCTTTCTTACTAAAAACTGCAGCCTTTGCCTTTCTGTCTCTGGAGTAAACTCCCTGGACATTGGAATGATTTCCCCATTACGGATGACAATGGCCCTGCAATGAAACATGGAATGATGGCATTAGAGAGAGTGTGTGAGAGAAAAGAGACAGCAAAGGAAGGACAAGCAGCAGACACGTCAGAGAGCAAAGGGGTGCAGCATTCAGCTGGGGACCACAAATATGTGGGCTGGGCAAGGGATCAAAGAGGGCAGCAGTGACACCTAGCAAGTGGTCTCTTTCCCCAAGGAGGTAAACATTTGCTTTTTTGCAGGAGGAGACAATGCAAAGGTTCATGACATTTGGTATTCCACATTCTGAAACAGTCCAAAAATCAATCAAAATCTCCCTCATGGACTTAAATTCTTCTTTCTATCACAAAGATGTGTGGAAAATGTTTTCACCTGAATGCCTCTTGTTCAATTTTGATTGGCCTAAACCCAGTGTTCTGACAGGAGGCATCCACTAGCACAAGAGAGTTTCCTCCCACCCCAACTTCTTCAGCCCTCTGTGCTGTCCAGAAAATTACTATGTGGGGCTTCCAGCTCTCCAGGTAAGGCCTCACCTCCACTCGTCCCACTGATGGAAGGAGTATACTTTTATATTTGTAGCAGAACTGCATGACTGGATCTTCACCACTGTTTTAGAATTTATTATTTATTTAAAATATTTTTACTCCACTTTTCTCCTTCAAAGGACCCGAGGCGCCTTGCATCATTAAAAGGACAGTATTTTAAAATGAAAAATAATAAGTATACAAATATTAAACAAGAATTAACCAAGTATTATATTAAAAATGGTAAATAAAGGCAATACCAAAAACAGATTTAAAAGCAACAAAGCACAACAATCCATTTTGAAAAACCCCTCTCAAACAGCCAGTCACTAAGAAAAAGCCTGCCTGAAGAGAAAGGTCTTTGCCTTCCTTCTTGCCCTATCTCAAAGACTCAAGGGGGACTGATTATAGTAGCTCTTTATTCTATTTCCAAAGCACCCTGATAAGGAAATATGGGCTGAGCAGCAATTAGTTGCTCAGAACCATAAATGTATGGAAGTTTGAATCCATGTCTGCCACATCCCATCCCAGTACTGTTCATAGTCTATGCAAAGTGCCAAGAGGAGTAGAGGAACACATGAAGGCAGGCAAGGAGGAGAGTATTTTCAGCACATACAATACATAACAATTGTTCCTGTGCATAACAGAATTCCCTGTACAAGATACCTAAAGAAGTAGATTGTAGACCAGGAAAATTTATGATAGTTTAAATTTAATCTTTAAACTAGATAAGTCACATCACTGGTTTTGCTGCAATAGGGCATCATGGGTTCCTCTTTAGAGAGTGGGACACTCATGTCAGCCTGAGGTTTTTTTGCATACGTATTAGAATTAGTACTAGCCTCAGGCAAACAGAGCAAGGCTATGGCTGTGGAAACTCCAGAACAAGTTCATTCAAATCATGAATGTTTCTTAATGATGGACGATGTCCATGAATAGGTTGCTTCAAAGCGATCCATATATTCAATTGTGTCTCTTCAGGAATCAGCTGCCGTTGCTTATTTTTAACCCAGAGACTGGAAAAACATAGGATTGGGGAATACTGTATCAATTATTTTAGAAGAGAGATTGGAAAAGTTCTCCTTGGGGGCTAAAGCTAACCACACTGGCTAAGGGATTCTGGGATTTGCAGAAAGTAACTTTTCCAAGCTCTGGTTTGCAGACATAAAAAAAGGAAGCAGAGGAGGAGGAAAATTAAATTAGAAAATAGAGCAGAAGAACAGAGAGAGATCATGAAAGAGAAACACGGCCAATGTAATAAGTGGTTAAGGACCCAAATCCAAGAGACCAAGGGCTTGCTGGTTCCTGTCAGATAGAATATACATAAGCCCACCAACCCTCTTTGTTGTTGACAAATTGGGAGAGAGAAGTGTTGCTGCTCTGAAACAGAACAAGGTTCTTTCCACCAAAAGAAGATTCGTTGAACTCGTGGTTGTTATTTTGTGCTCGGTTATCAAAACTTTCAGATGCCATTCATAGCTTTCATTAAAGCTGTGGTAGCTTTAAATGATGATTCTAACTTCATGAAATAGTTTCATCTCATTGAAACCATGACAGCTAGAACATGCCACAAGCTTCTGTTCAGTGCTCCCATTAGCACAAGTTCTGCTCTGCTCGTTATTCTTACCAGCAAGAGACAGGGCAATTCATTTCCTATATCTATGTTGTAATCCACCCATTATTTTTCACTGGGCTTCTTCAATATGCCTAAGAGAAGGGAGTCATTAGTGAAGTTTTTCATGCAGAACTACAAAGAAGAGTAGCAGAGAAATTTTCATATGCCAAGACAAATAGCTGGAAGACTCCATAGGAAACCAAGCCAATACTTGCTCGCTCCGAAAATGACAATGGTTTCCCTGGTTCAGGAAGTTTCCCTTGCCCCATTTAACATCACTAATTCATTTTAATTCGTTAATAATTGAAGGGCTCTAAAAGTTTTATAAAGGTTACAAAAAGAAATTCAACAAGACACAAGGTGCTCGAAGAACAGTAATCCTAGTGAGAATTGAATCACTAAAAACAATTATGCCAACAGACACTGTTGCAGTGTTGCATGTAACTATAAGCCAACTTGAGGTTTGCTGAATGCTGGATTCCTGATATAGTAGGACCCCACACACAGGTTTTTGGGGGCTGGAAACAATTGTGTGGGTGCACAGAGGGGGATGAATGCTGCATGGAGGGGGTGGAGTCATGCACGGTCACGCAGCTGCACACCTTAGAAAGAACCTTGCTGGCAAGGCAGGAGGAAGGGTGCTAACATAAGCCTCCTGGGAGACGTTTCCCACCTCCTGCCCTTCCTGCCTTCCAGCTAGCCCTTTCTTCAATACTCCCCAGCAAACAAGGAAATGGATTCTTAATTGTCTTTGAAGAAAACCTACAGAGACATTATGTGTGTGTGTGTGTGTGTGTGTATGTGTGTGTGTGAGAGAGAGAGAGAGAGAGAGAGAGATGGTCATCTTCCATCTTCAGCACAGGAACGAGAGAAGATTTCAACCCAGCTCTTACTCATAGAGTCCCCACCAAGATAAAAATTACAGGTACAGGGGAGTCCTGGGTCCAACAGCTCTAATCTGTGCTTTTCAGTATCTGGGGGGAGGGCTTGGAGCTGATCCCCCATGGATACAGGGGTCTTACTGTATACCCTAACCATTCCCACTGTAAATAAACAATGGCTCATGAGACAGCTGCAAACCACAATTAGAAGCCAGGCCTATGGTCTGCTCTGTTTAACCAGGGGTGGAAAACATGTGGCCCTTGGCATCTCTCATCCTTCAACACCCCATAATTTTTTTGGGGGGGGGCATAAACATTTGGCTCAAAAATCTCCTTGTGTCATCTAGGGGGTGCAAAGGCAATTCTGCCCTCTTTTTAAAGGGCCTCCAACAACCCACAACTTTCTACACACCCCAGGTTTTTATTTTTGTTAAAACTTTATTTTTAGCCACTAAAGGATTCAAGGAGGCTTTTGAGGTTCATAACCCATTTTTTTGTAAGGAAAAGAAAATGGGGGGCAGCCCTTCAGGGATGTGCCTGCAGCCTTAGACCTCTTCCACCTTTGGTTTAAACCATGACTGCCAGTCATAAGCAGTTTTCCACTACGAGTATACTTTGAAACTAGTCATAGCATTAGCCTTCAACTTCTCTTCATTAAGTTATAGTTTGGCCTGAAGTGATCTGCACTATCAGCATATTTGTGCTTCACTCATTCAAGACCTTTTTATAGGAGCAGGGAGAAAGATGGACATGTAACAACATCATCAATAACAATAAAACACTGAGTCCCACATTCTAAACTGTGGTTGAATAAATCCCAAGTCTGGCATAAAGCTGAAGTGTTCCATATACCTGCTCTTACCCCCGTTGAATACAAGTGTATACTTAAAAAGGTTATTACTGCTATCTATATTCACAGGTCTCATGGACAAGGGCTTATTTACTACTACTTGAAGTTAATCTTGTACTACAGGGGTGGGCAACATCCCAACGGATTCCCCTAAGCATTGAGGACCATCCTGGTTGCCACTGAAATTCTGGTCAATAGCAATATCCAGTCTCTCTCTCTCTCTCTCTCTGGAGCAGGAGGTTGCCAAACTCCACAGTAGATAACAGTGAGATTCACCCACTGACCGCTACTGAATCACGAAGATGAGCAGTATAGGGAATACCCTGGTGGTAGGGTTTTCAAGGGAAGGAAGGAGTTTGGAGAGAGAGATGGATTCTGCTGGATTCTTTGTGCACCATATGAGGAGGCTAGAGGTTGCCCTCCCCTGTTCTACGGAGGCTCAGACAATGACCACAAAATGACTAGGTGATACTCTGATATGCAGCCTTTAGGAGCTTTGTGTGTGTATTTATGTTGATTTAATGAGGATGGGGATGAGACAGAGAAATGAAAACAGATTTAAATGATTGGATTTTGGTGTAACCTATACATGCTGCAAAGAACAGATGCAACAAGTTGGAGACTAATCTAATAATGCATCTCTGCACACTAATGCCACGTGGTGGCGCTGCGGGTTAAACCGCAGAAGCCTCTGTGCTGCAAGGTCAGAAGACCAGCAATCATAAGATCGAACCCACACAACGGAGTGAGCTCCCATCGCTTGTCCCAGTTCCTGCCAACCTAGCAGTTTGAAAGCATGTAAAAATGCGAGTAGATAAATAGGTACCACCACAGTGGGAAGGTAACGGCATTCCGTGTCTAGTCGCGCTGGCCACGTGACCACGGAAACTGTCTGCGGACAAACGCTGGCTCTACGGCTTGGAAACGGGGATGAGCACCGCCCCCTAGAGTCGGACACGACTGGACTAAATGTCAAGGGGAACCTTTACCTTTACCTTACACACTAATGCAAGTATCCTGTTCAATATTTAAGGGAGTGGAACTCCAAATGAGGAAGCTGCTTCAGTGATCTGGTGAGGTGCTGACTGGGTGCATTGTTGTGGGCAACCAGCACTTCATCAGATCGCTGTGGCTGTTCTCACAGTGGGAACACAGGTAGCATAGCTATTGAACAGGACACTTGCCTGGTGAGGGAAAGTAAATAATCTTCAACTTTTTCTTTTATGCAGAGACAAGCAAGTTGAGATAATTCTAGACATCCCTCCTTCAATTGTCACATTGCTAACTGTGGCCATGTCTGTCCAGTAATTTCCTCTGGTGTTTCCCCAAAACAGATCATGAAACTATTTAGAAATGGAGAAGCCAGTGTTTGAAAAAGAAAAAGTCCTTATAAGGCTAGGATTTCCATGCAGTAGTATCATCACTTCCCAATACTTCAGGTTTACCATATCTGCTCTGTGTACAGAATAGAGATGAGCACACAAGGGCTTTTATAAATAAATAAATAAATAAATAAATAAATAAATAACCATTTGGGTGCTTGTTCAAATATTTTGTTTGGTTGCATCAACACACACACACATACCTAGAACACCTACTTAGAATCTCTGCCCAATGTAGTCCTGAAGGGACTTTCTGGGTACACTTTCTGTCTTAACAAACTGGCACCCATGATTAAGAAAGGCTGCCTAACAACAAGGAAATCTTCTCTACCATTGTCTACAACATTCAGGCTGCTACAGCTTAGTAAGCAACAGAAAATGCCTCTCCCTTCTTACCTACTGTCACCTGCATTGGCCACATAGAACTTTCCCAGGAGGTAAACGACAGCCAGTGCACAACAGCCACCTGATGTGTGCCGAGTCACCCGTTCCTGCTCAATCTGATTGTCCTGTGGAGGCAGAAAAACAATTTCACAGGTTGGTTCCAGGAATTCCATATCATATTGTGAATAGGTTTTTAGTTCCCTTTCAGTTTTCTAATTTACATTCATGTGTTCCTGTCCTAGAGTAAAGATTCTCAGACTTGTTCCTTATTTTCTTAATGAGAGCCTTGTGACCTCTGAAATGCAACTGCTTTCAGCCACAAACAATTCTCATCTTATGCAAACTGTTTTCTTTAGGCCTTCACTCCCTTCCCCCTTCTCTCCCTTTTCCACTTTGGACCAAAGAGGATTGTGTGTTAATTGTGTGTTAGGAATTAAGGCAGACATGCAATTGTTTTCATTAAATAGCTGACAAAGAAGTAGAGAGATTGGGATAGCAACAGTGCCGGTAAAGAGGGTTAAAGTTGTCACCCAGTGCCAAAATGCTGAGGAAAATTGCCTTCTCTGAAAGCTGTTATTAACTTTGGGAGAAAGGCTTCCATTATTGCCAGTTGGCACTGTGGGTCTAAGAGGGGCTTCAGAAAGCCTGAGAGAATACATTTTCTCTTCAGTAACGGTGCCTTCTCTCCTGAAATTTCCAGAAGGACACTGTGCTTATCTGTAGTCTCTTGCACCAAAACAACCTCTTGAGACACCTTAAAGGCTGACAGATTTTATTTGGTATTAGTGAACATAATTAGCTTTTACTATGATAGAAACCCATTAGTTCCAACCTGCTTCATCCACAGAGACCTCTTCTTTTCTTCCTCTACTCAAATGTTTTTTCTACAATGACCTTTTTTTCTCTCCTTTGAACACGTACTCACTTCTGGAAATAGAGCTCCCTATGTAGATGTTTCAGGATATGGACTTCAAAACTACACCCATTCAATTATTGCAGTTAAAAGAACAGCATTTAGCCTGTGCCATTTAGTATTTTTATTTGAACCATAGCATATAATCCCCCAAACCATTTTTTAATTGATTGTAATAGTCATTGCTGAGTGATAATTTAAAAGAGTGTTGACCAAAGCCTAGTAGATACCAGATAAATTGCTTGGTTCATAGGTAGAGGGAAAGGATCCCATGGATGAAGTCTAGATGACATATTTAATGGAACAGTCTATCAAATGACTATAATCAGCTCCTACTAAAATCTAATTATCACTGGACCCAATTAGGGCTCTGCGTGAACCAATTTTGAGATATTAACAGTGTTTAAGCTGGGAAATCAGTAGTAACCATGTAAATTTATGTGTAACAAGCTGTTACCATTTTGAAGATCTCTGAGGACAAACAACATTTCAAATATATTTATAAGATAAACTTTCTGAAGTAAAGTTGCCAGGTTAGCAGCATTCATGCTCAGGGCCAAACCCTGAGACCAAGAGGTGGATCCCTGCAATGTTACAGGGAGGGATGTTATGGTATCACAACGGTAGATCCTTCTGGTGTCACAAATGCTGAGTGCTAAGCCACTAAGGTCTGGTGCCAGCTGTGAATGGATGAGGTTGGGTGCCCAGGCTTTACAGATACCTCACACAAAAATCAAGCTTCCCCCCCTCCAGTGCCACTCACCCTGAGACTGTCTCCCTAACAAGAGACCAAGAGAAACATAGCTATTTCCTAAGATGTCTGCAGGTGTCCTGACACCTGGCAACCCTATTCTGATAATAAAATGGGTTGAAACTCATGAAAAATTATACCAGATAAAACTTGCTAGTCAACAAGACTCGTTTGCATTTTTTTCCTGAAGTGCCTCTATGATTGAAGGAATGGTATTTGCCTGGCTTTAATGTGCACTACAATCTTGTAAAGCACCTGTTGCTGAGAGAATGATGTCATCCTTTGTGTGTGGTAGGTTCTCATCACACAATGTTAATATAATGATGTTTGAGCATCTGCCCACACATCAATCCCACACTGCACTAGGCATTCCTCAAAGACAGAGCTGGAAAAAAATTATTTACCAAGACAAGAAATGATCAAAGCTATCAGAATTCAGTAGGCCTATTCATGCCCCACTACTTATTCTGAAAGACTACGAAGCAAAAATATAATGTAAAAAATTAATCTGTGCAAATCTACATTAATGCAAAGTAGGAAGAAACGTAGCAGAGAGATCTGTGGATATTTTCAAAGCAACTGATGTTTTCAAAGTGGTGGCAAGACAGTTACAATACTATATTTATTCTGAGCTAAACTTTTCCAGGCTCTGTCACTGTTGAGGTGTTTGGTTTGGCAGTTTGGTGTGAGGAAAACTGAGTGCGTCCTTAATTAAAATTAATACTAAACTTCTTATTACACAACAGATAAAAATGGTTCAGTCAGGAATCCACAGAGCAGATTTGATAGTAGACCACCCCTTATTTGTTAGTTCACCTCAGATGGCACTTGTTTGTATCAATACATTCACTCAGAGACTCTGGTAAATTAGAAAGAATAAAATGTTTCCATTTACGTACACTTCTTATATAAAACAAATATCATATTTTGTGGAAATGTTAACTTGTTATTAGAGATGGGGGTATTCGTATACGAATATGAATACCCCCGCACAGGTGGAGATAACTGTGCGGGGGTATCTGCCACTGCCACGGGCTCCACGCTCCCTTCCTATTGCTCCAGAGCTAGTGATGGATTAGCCACTCCTGGCAGGAGGCGGGATGACGAGCCTCTCTGCCAGGTTGAAGAGTGGCTAATCCACCGCAAACTCTGGAGCGATAGGAAGCGAGTGTGGAGCCCGCGGCAGCAGTGGAACAGTGAGTGGTCGGCCCGGCCCCAGGGGGGCGGACCCTCGTTATCTTCACCTGTGCGGGGGTATTTGTATACGAATACCCCCATCTGTACTTGTTATATTACTGAGCTTAATTGGTTGATTAGCTTTATGCCTTATTAAGTGACTGGTTACATAACTCACTGACAGAACCCTTCACTCTAAAGGTTCACTTCTGAGTCCATAACTAACAAACTGAGCGAACACATACTGACAGAACCCTGGCTGGAAAAAGGTGGAAAAAATAACTCTGAGGTAGAGAGGGAGCAGTTGGCTGTTACTGAGTTGACTGACAGCACTCCCAGTCCAGAAAGGTCCCTCTTAACCAAAAACCTCTTAAACCATCATATGAGGGTGCAATATGTCCAACAGTTACTGATGTCTATCATCTAGTCGATAGCAATTAACAGAATGCTCGTTAATGAACAGAATTAAAATTTCCATGGAAATGTAAAATTAAATAAATACACTCTGCTCTGGTATCCTCTGTGGTACACACAGGTTGGCTTGAAACTAGTTCCCACTTTTCTCCACCGTTTTAAGATAGGAAATAGGGGGTTACTAATGGACATTCATCAGTCTATAATTCCCGGGATGCCTGTGGGACAGGCATGACAGTTAAACTGATATGTTTGTTATTTATTTGTTTGCTACATTTACATCCTGATTTTCCTCCACCATGCTCATGGTGGCACATGTAGCTCTCCTCTTCCCATTATTAGCATCATGATGACCCTGTGAGGTAGGTCAAGATGAGAGACAGGGAATTCACCCTTTGAATTTCATGGCTCAATGGGAACCTGAATCTAGTTTTCTCGAGTCACACACCCTGGCCACTGTAACATGCTGGCTCTTGATACATATAGTACCTAATAAAATCTGTAATCAAAAAGTACCCTTTCTGTGTATTTTATTCCATGATCAGAAGCACAGACATGGGCTCAGATCTCAGAGGCTTAGCTGCAGAGGAACAGCCAATCAGAGGAGGCTCATGATGTGCAGCTAGTAAATGAATACCCTGTCAGACCAAAATAATCATGGGCTGCCATGTCAGCATCTTGGCTGCAAAAGGAAGTAAATGCACATTCTGGATGGAAGACAGCCAGGCAGGATCAGCATACATCCTTGTCCTAGTCATCTCTTTGGCTTGCACTTCATGCCATCTCTGTCACTGTGGGGGCTTCCTGAGCCAATGTAAAATGGTTATTTATTTAGTCTTCTTTCCAACCTGTATCCAAGATGATTCATGGCGGGCACCACATCCATCATTATCTCATTTAAAACTGTGATACACAGTAGGCTCAGACTAAATAACTACCCAGCAGGGCCAAATGATTGGGAATGCTCAGAATGGCAATTAAGCAACATAGGTAGAGCCACAAATCAACTAGCCCTGCTTTAATGTCTGCACTCTGTGTCTCAGTTTGGTTCAGGTATGAAATTTCAGTTGCAATGAAGTGCTGGCCTAGACTGAGACAGTACTAATTACTTGCAGATTAATCTGGTTTAGAGACAGCTTTCCAAAGTTCTGTGCCAGGCTGGGACATTGATTTGGGCTCTCTGTAATCCTAAAGCTCTGGTCAGCCCCGCCACCTTCTCCAACATTTCCGATGTATTGCCTTGCTTACTCACCATCTCCTTGAATGCATTCTCAATGGCTCCCACTACCAAACTCTCGTTGGAAACCACCTTTTCCATATGGAAGCGTGGCAGAGCACTGTTTGGGACCTCAGCAACTTCCTCTGCCAGAGGCGCCCTGTTTAGTTCTGCTACATTGGCTCTGGAACTCTCTGGCAAGCAGATTGGAGGAGGCAAAGGGTCTTGTAAGATGTCCACCAAGTCCCGGAGTTGGTCTCGGATATGGAAGTGAAGCAGCTTGGATGCCACGATTGCAGCTCCGCTTCCAGCATGTCCATCAAACAAGCCCCAGTAGTACAAGTACAGGCCTTTGCTGCCCTGCAGGAAAAATGATTCCAAAAAAGAGGGGGGGAAATCAAATGGAAAAAGAATGGACCTAAAGAGATGCCAAAACCATTCAGATGAAAAGGTTAAAGAGACAAAGCAACTGTCTTTGCACCTTGGAGTTGCAGCAGTATTCTGGACCTTTCTGTGCCTGGAATCAGTTTAACCCACCTGGTATAAATGTGTGCATATGGGCCACCATCATTATCCCTGGACTCCTAACCAAATGCTCTGTCAGCAGAGACAGAGGAAAGCAAGGAAAGATTTAAGTATTCACATGTACGGTATATATAAAAAGGGTCAGGCTTAGGAGGAGAAAGTTTGATGGGGTAAAACTGCTGTGCTGACTTCAACTTGCTATGGCAGATGCAGCAACAGTGGCAATGAATAGTCATGAGGATAAAGGAGCAAATTCTAATAGGTGAGGCTGACACTTCAGGTAGCAGATACGGAGCAATTCCCTGGCTGTTCTTGAGAATCCCACCCATTCCTCTCTCTTGGAAGTCACAGTTGTGTTTGCCACAGACCTTATCCTTGTCCCATAGACAGGCCTGCTGCCTTCATGTGTAGGGAAGGAAGCTAACACAGGTTCACAGAGTCACCTGTGGTCCAGTCTAATCAGCCTGTTGGTGTGCAGTAAAGGAGAAAGTAACATTTTGTCTTTCACCTTGAGCAGCAAAATGCTTTGGGTCTGCCTATCTCAAGAGAGGGAGCAGAAAGCAGGCCCCAGAGAACAGATTACTTGGAGGGAAGGTAATTAAAAAACAAACAAACAAACAAACAAAAACCTGAATTCCTGGATGCATTCTACCAGATGTTTGTCCGAATCTTGCAAATTACAGACGTTTGCTTCGTGTGCCAGGTTTAAGCTGCTTTGGCATTTGTTTTTTGCATTGCAATTTCCTAAATCATATCATATTCTAAAAATTATTACTCCACTCTACTCTAACAGCCCCCCAAACATTCATCACCTCTAACATATCCTACATGTTTTATATCTGTTTTGGCAGACAAATGATTTTTTAAAAATGTACGTTATACTGACTCTTGTGATCATGACAGAGGGAAAAGGTTTCCAAATTCCACCACAAGCTCTATGTATAAGAAGCCTGCTTCTCTTGTCCAGTTTTTTCATGCAACCCCAGTCCACAGATGGTAGAGGATGTATCACATGAGACCCATGAAGAAGCTAATGTCTTGTTTGAACCATCTTGAATAATAAAAAAACACCTCCCCGCCCCCAACCCACAAACCTGGCAAGAAGGTGCAGACCAGATCTTGAGGAAGTTATTTTTTGTACTACATGATCTTTCTGGCTATGGTGTTCCAAGAGTTTAGTCCAAAGTAAGTAACCCTCTAAGTTCTGGTACAAGTGTAGGACTGAGAATTATTTTTCAGTTTAAAAAAAAATCCAATTGCCTTGGTGCTTACTCCTTCTGAATCACCAGGAGCTTCCTTGGCAGTTGGGTTATTCCTTGCACTGCATCTTCTTTCCACAAACACTGCTTCACAGCAAGCTTGATCTTCATTATGTTGGCTTTTACCAGCATTTCTCACCCTGGGCAGGGAAGAGAGACAAAGTCAGGCATAAGATGGGGAGACTTCAAAGGATTGATCCAATCAGTGGAACTGTGTTGATTTGTATAACTCCAGCTCTGATGCAAACAACAATCAAGGTTTTGGACAAACTAAGCTGTTGACGGTGCTTTCAGAAAATGGAAGGCAATCTGAGAGAGCTTTCAACACTTAGAATTAAAAGCACTACACAGCCACGGCCAGGTTAAAACAATCTGAGGCTCTAAACCAGCCATTCTCAACCTTTTTTTGACCACAGCCATAAATATGAAAGAAATATAGGCCAAATCAGGATTGTATAAGTCACATGACAAACCTTATAAGGCGGTGTGTGAAAAATTGTTTCCAGTCTGTGGTCCCCTTCAAATGTGCCAGGGCCCCTCAGGGATTCCTGTTAAGAATGACTGCTCTAAGTTATGCCACTCTTTAAAAACCTCACAATATTACCAAAGATATATATTATATGCAATGGTGAGGTAAAGAAAGTCATGTTCCAATAAGAACTACAGGCAGTTCTACATTGCAATTATCAGAAGGCACCATGCTGCTATTCCACCTTTCTCATCTTTAACATATTTTTGTATGGTAAGAAGGAAGACAGAAGCAACAGTGGAAAAATAAAAGAGGATTATAAGTGGAGCACATCACTGTTTGAAGCCCCCACAAAATTCAGTGAATCAGACAGGGTGATAGCATAAAAGTGCCAACTGAAACCATGCCGTTTTTTCTTCTGCCCTTGTTCTACACTAAACAGAGAGGTTTATAGGGAATCCAGATGTTGTTGTCAAGTTTCACCTACAATTCTCCAACACGTTACCACTAATACTATTAATAAAGGAAAGATGGGCTCACTGGACTGTGCTTTTTGAGTGACAGTGCTAAGAACTGTCAGCCTAGAAACACTCTCTTTCTCTCTACAAATTGCCTCAAATATTTAAGGAGAGCCCCAATGTAGATGATATCACACAGATGCTCTCCAGAGAAAATGATTTCTTCAAAACTCTGGCCAGCCCCTTGGAGAAAATCTTTGGTGGAACCTGACTCCTCTAGGGACCCGGCCAGCATCAGCCAACTCTTCTCACAATAGAGAATGAGTAAAATTAACTAGGCATTCTTATTCAGAGGAGATAAATAATTCCTTCCTTGTTTGTTTTCTTCCACTTGGGCTGCAGAAAGGATGGCAACATTCATATTAGTTGCAAAACCCAGCTCTGTGGGAGGAAGTTGTAGAGATGTAAAACAGGAACTTTCTCTGGACAAGCATTTGCAGCAATACTGTTTGTAGAGCAAAAAAATTGTTTGGTGTTGGTTGGAACAGATCTCAAGGAAGTTTTAAAAATGCTTTCTCTAAGATATGCTTTCCCAGACATGAGAGGCTGGAAAAACCCTCTATGTGCCTTTGAAACAACATTTTACACATAAAGGAACCTAAAGTAGTAAATGGTAGGTTAAGTGTCCTTTTTACAAACTGCAAAACAGAAACAATTGCACACAAGATACAGAAGAACAAACATGTGCATATTTTCTTGCATACATAGCCAATGAAATGGGTATATCAGGTCCTAGAAAATCGATACAACCCTGCTTATCTTTAGCAACAATGCTGCATTTTGTACCACCAGACCATATCCTTTCCTCTTCAGGAAAAGGAGCCATGGCCTTAACTCTATTGGTGTCCCTCTGAAAAGACAGGAAGAAATATTGCAAGAAAACAGGAACTGTACAGGAGAATGAGTACAGAGCCTCTTCCTCACACCACTGTACAGATTGCGGTGTTGCGTGCGATGGATCTTCCCGCTCAGTTGTTGCACTTTTTCTTTCACCCGCTGGTTGCTCATGATCAGGGAGAGGATGGTTTATCTGAACATTACGAGAGGGTACCCCCATTTGTACCTGACATGCATCAAATCAGCAGAATTGCAAACTTTTCAACCAGCCCCTACACCTCTGCCTTTAAAACTTTAACCTTCAGTAACTGCACTGTTCAAGCACTCAATGGTAAATGATAAGATAAACATGAAAAGAGAATGATACAAAATGGCCTATGCAAGACCTCAGAAATCCAGAATCTCCCAGCCAGCACCATTTGGAGTTGTAACTAATTTAAAAACAAACAAACATTACCATACTCCCTTCCCAATGCTTTGGGAAATTATCTAAATCCAATTACCAGTCCCAGTTAGAATAGACCTACTGAATGAGTTGCTGAACTGTGAATCAATGCTTACACAATCCCATTGATTTTATGGTCTGCTCTTGTTGGGACTACCAGTTGAGTTCAGGCAATGATGAGTAATGTGGAACCTTCCCAAACACATATAGACTATTTCTATGATCTCTAGAACCAGGGCCAGTGTAAGACATTTACTGTCAGAACAGCATGGGCCTCCCCCCCCCAAAGCAAGATATGCAATGCCTAATGTTGGCCAAATTATTTTTGGCACATGAGGCAAAAAATTGTATATGCCTCTCTCCCCCTCTTTTGTTATAAAAATACAATCAGAATAAATTGAATGTCTAACAATGTGCTATTTTTTTCACACTGGGGTGCCATACTCTACCTAATGGTAAGGCAGGCCCTGTCCAGAACCCCTACTTTATTGGGGTTTGTAATCATTTCAAAGAGTTCCTTATTCAGAATGCTTCAGAGCTAGAAACACTCCTGCCTTGCTGTGGAGAATGGGGATAGTGAAAGGGGCAAATGTTTATCTCCATGCTGTGAAAAGATTTGCCTGTTAATTCCTATACATCAGCCCGTGCCAAAAACAGCCCCTGTAGGAGCTGGTTGAAATTTCTGATGGTCCTATTGCACCTGAGAGCCAGTAGGGTGTAATGGGCAGACCTAGATTCAAATCTCCATTTGACCATGGAGATTCATTAAGGTGGAGGTGAAGGTGGCACCAGTAAAACATCTCCTTAAATATCTCACATACTTTGAACGCCCTGTTAGGATCCTCATACATCAGATGCAACTTGATGGCACATAAGAACCAAAACGTTGTAACTACGATTCGATACAAGTTGTGTCAATGAACATAGAAACAGATATAGCTCAACAAGCAATTTTTACAACTTCAGAATAATCAGCTGCAGACTTCTTCCTTATTGCGTTAGATAAAAAGCACAGAAAGTAGCTTTGCTTCTCTTACTATAGACTGATTTGGCATACAACTACAGATAAAGATTTAGATAGGTTTGTGGTAGTGTACCAAGAATTTCATTTAAACAAGTCTGGAATGGCAACCAGGAGCCTACAATAGCTGGAATGTGCACTTGATTTCAGAATGGCTTTCTACACCACATTAACAGCATCCATACATTAAAAAAAACAGCACAAGAGGAGCTTCAACAATACCTATTTAAACCATGGAACTCACTACCACAAGACATAGTGGTGGCTTTACAAGGACATGGAGCAAATTTCTGTAGGATGGAATGATCAGTGCCTTCTACCCATGATGGATATATATATATTTCTACATGTACTTCCGTACCAGAGGCAGTGTGCCTCTTTGTATTAGTTGTTGGAAAGCATGGGTAGTATGAAGTTGCTTTTACTCTTATGTCCTGCTTATGAACTTCCCAAAGGCAATTGGTTGGCCACTGTGTAAACAGAATATTGAACTAACCCTTTTGGTCTGATCCAATGGAGATGTTCTTGTTAAATGCCAATGCCAGCCAGCCACACAGCCGAAACCTACACATGCATACTTAAGAGAAAACCTGCACTGTATTTCAGGAGCACATTCTCATCCGCTGTGGCTTGAATCAGCATCTCTGCTGGCAGTGCCCTCAATTCCAGCATCTTTACATTGATTTGGTATTCTTTGAACAAAAGAAACCATCATGCATGGAAAACAAAGGACCAAAAATTATAAAGTGTAGTGGTCTTAGAACAACCACACATACTGCTTTAATCCCTTGTTTCTCTCATTTAGGCTAAATCTATCTATCTGAAAAGACAGATAAATGACCGTAGGTGAAACTAAATACAACACTGTAACAAGAGCCTCAACAGATTTTGCTGCCACAGAATGTGCTCAGTTGATTGCTATCTTTGCAATATGAATGACACAAACCATATCAGTGAAACAAACATTGGATCAGTTGTCAGTTTTGCCCTTCTCTCCATGCGTTAGTCAGGAAAGCTGTCTATTTTAAAAGTCCTAGAAATATATTAATTCACTTAAAACACCTTTGCATCCCTGAACCTGGATGCACAGGTCTCAGTGGTGGCCAGGAGTGCATTTACACAATTAAAACTAGTGCGCCAGCTACGTCCATTTCTTGAGAGATCTGATCTGGCCACTGTGATACTTCCTGGCTAGATTACTGTAATACTTTATATATTGTCTTTTAATTATTGTTATCGATTTGTTGTTTTAAACTTTAAATATTGTATTTCAATGTTATAAGTTGCCTTGGGTCCTTTTCAAGGAGAAAGGTGGGGTAAAATATTTTTAATAAAATAAATAAATAAATAAATAATAAAAGCTCAGTCAAGAAAAGCTATTCTTGGAATGGCTGGGAGACCCCAGATATTAGAACAGTTACTTTTTGAATAATTACTCCTAGAATTCCCAGTTGATGTAACCATTACCATATTGGTTAGGGAGTTATTTTGTCCCTCCATAACGTTTTCCAAATGGTAGGCAGGAGAAAGAAAAACCTCATTTCATTTAGATCGTGGTGGGCCCAACACGTTAATGATGCTTTCTCCATGAAATGGTCCCAATCCAGCTTGCTCTACCTGTTAATATATTCTACATACAAGTTGGCTCTTCCAAGTTAAAACAGGAAGTTCCCTGATGTAAAAACATTAACATTGATACGGTTTATACAGAATTACAAATACTTTCATACAGATTTATTAGAATCAAATTAATCCTAAACAGTTTTTCCTGGAAGCAGATTTCAATGCAATATCTAAGTCAGAATGTGTGTACAGCTGTAGACTAAGGTCAAAGCTCAAAGACACACTGAACTCAGTGACATGTATTTCCAATTTATATGCATTCACTGGATTGGGTTACACTGAGGTATTCTACAATGCTTTAACAGAACTACTTGAAAAGCAAAAGATTGCAGCTTAAGCCTTCAGTTAAGAGCAACAGCATAGGTATCTCCCACCTCAAATTAATGTTCCAAAAGGAAAGAAAACCAGATCAGAAAGATAACTTCTCTGCCTAGATAATTATATTTAGAACTTGTATCATTATCTCAGGGCTGAGCCCTAGTAACCTTCTTAGAAGAGGAGCTTCCCTGCCAAACAAAGGCAAACTAAGGTCACAGCAGTGAGAAGTCATAAGATCACTGCAAGAGAAGTGAAACATTCAATAAATTAGAAACTGAAATGATATCATTGTATATGAAATGACTGTAGGAAAACAAATAGGTTAAAAATGGAGAACAGCAAAAACTCTGTTTAATGCCATTATAGTGTTTTGTAATATGAAATTTGATACCTGAAGAGCAATATTGATTCTTTTGTGTCTCAGCTAAAATAAACTCTGCTATCTCTGGCTACAAAACTACTATGTTTTTAACAGTTAGATGGCAACTTTCTCCACATGAATGCCAGGAAAAGCTTCATCTGCTGAACTGCTACCCACCAAGTAGCTGTTAAAACATGGGACTCTTATCAAAATAAAACAGGGAAGTAAAACAAATATTTTAAAAATGATGTACATACACAAGGCACATCATGGCCCTATGCATCAGAAGGTTTTAATTTTACATAGCTGACTATTTTTTATCTTCTGGATTCTGTACACACACACACACACACACACACACACACACACACACACACACACTTGGGATGTATTTTCAAGCATTCTCAGCCACAATACTGAAACTGTGGGGGGGGGGGAGATGGAGGGAGGGATTAAACCAAATCAGATATGAAATAAGTGCAGAGCTTAGCATCTGTGTGCATGTTTGTAGAGGACTATAGCTTTCTCCCATGCCATGTTTACCATTTTGCTTGGTTTGGCCCTGTGAAAAGAAAACCTGATTTTCACCAGTTTAGTGAGATCTTCCTGTCTTTCTGTGTCAAAATTTGGAATGGAATTTTAATGTTCTCCTGAGTTTGCCTCTGTTGTCCCATTTAAATATGTTATTATTAGCAAAACCCAAGAAAACTACAGGAACTCTCCACATGAGCTGATAAATGTGGGAAAAGGCTGCAGCAAGAAAGTACTCTCTTTTTTTGTTGTTTTCAGGGTTATTCCACAAACATTCCTAAAGAGAACACTGCCTGCAGCCTCAGTTTGATGGTGTCACTTGCTTTCCCCAATGAACCGACACATTCCTCCTCCCCTCTCTGTGCTTTATATAATGTGCCAAAGAGCTCACATCCTTCCTGGGAGGTCCTTGGGAGCACAAGTGACAAAGTGAGGCAATCTTAACTCCTGTTGAATCTGCACTCTGCAACTGTGGGCAAACTTACAAAGGGCAGCAGACACACTGCAGTGGTAGCTTTATTTGGCCAACCACAAAATACATAAACATGTGGCCTAATACAGCTATCATTGTGGTATGGATTTGGGCATTTGTTTTTTGGCCACTTCTTCCTACCCACATGATTGTGTTCTCTTAATAAGCTCTCTCTAAGTCTCAGCTTCCAGAGGAAGCCCAACCCCATGGCTCCTGCCCGTCCGTATGCACAAGATAAATTATTTTTCTGTCCTTGGCTAGTTTGAGGAACAGCCAGGAGACACAAAAGCCTCCCGGATCCTGCGCCGCCTGGTCTTTTCCCCTTCCCTTCGCGTCCACAGAGCATCTCCGGGAGGCAGCTTAAGGTGAGCGAAAGATCTCTGGAAGCTGATTGGCTACTCTTGTGCACGCCTCCACCTTAGGGCGAGGTCCCGATACCCGCCCATGCCTTTGGGCCGCGCAGGAGGGGATGCGCGGCCACGAGCAACCTGGGAAAGAATAGGAGCCGCGCCGCTGCACGAAGAGTTACGGCAGCGGAGCGCGGAAGGTGAGCGCGCTTGGGGGAGGGGTTGCCCGGCCGGCTGGGAAAGGAACAGTGTTTCAGCGCATCACTTGACGGAGGGTAGGTGGGTGGGTGGGGCACACATTCAAACCCGCCCACCCCGTTTTGAGGACCGCGTGTCCAGCCCTAATTAAAGGGAGATGTTTAAACGATGTTCCGTTTTTAAAAAGCGGGTGGGTGGGTTGGAAGAGACTGCCCTCTCTTCGACGCTGGCGGTGAAGTCAGGTCGTAAGAAGAGCCCCGCCGGATCAACACCCCCCACCCCCACCCCCCCACGACCATGCTGCGTCCGGTCATGTTTCCTGCTAGTGCAGTGCAGTGGGCGGACAGATGGCTTGGGGAAGCTCGCGAGGAGCCTCTGGAGGTGGCAGCCCTGCCCGGCTTGTGGCTGGTTGCTCACTAGCGGACGCACGGAAATGCACTCTGGATATGTTCAGAAGCACTGTTCCCGGTATCACACGCTGCAGGCCTGAGACAGAGGAAGGCGGTCAGGAGGTAACACTGCAAGCACAGGACCGCCCAAAACACTTGGGAAGGAAAAGCCCCCCTCCTCTTCGCGGCGACCCAAATCTCCCCTCCCCCGATCGCCAGGGTCTGCTCCCCGGCCTCTTCTGGAGGCTCTTTCCTTCCCAGCGTCTCGTCCCCCCCCCCCCCGAGGTGTCGGCCTCCCTCCCCGCCCTTCTCCCGTCACCGCCGGTTCCCCCACCCCACCCCCACCCCGCTCGCCTACTCGGCATAGCCGGTGCTCCAGGGCAGGCGTCGGCGACTCTCGCGGGGACTCTGGACGGCTCTGCCCGTGTGATCATCCGCCAGCAGAAGTTCCTCCGGCGTGAGCTGCAGGAAAGCCGGTCTCGCGAAGCAGCCTCGGGGCGGCTCCCGAGTGAAGCTGCTGGTGGCGGCGGCGGCGGTGGAAGTGGAAGAAGAAGTGGAGGCGGCGGCGGAGCTGGCGCTGGGCCCGGGGGGAGCGGGCGGAGGCGTCGTTCTTGCTGAGGAGGCCGAGGCGGGCTGCGAGCTCGAGGGGCTTCCTCCGCCTCCCAGGCCCCCGACGAGTTGCGCCATCGCCGAACGCACCCTCCCCAACATGCCGCCGCCGCCGCCGCTGCAGCCGGGCGCCTCGGGCTCGGTGCGGCCGGAGAGGCAGGCGGAGGCGGAGGAGGCGCGCGGGCTGGCTGGCTGGCTGGCTCCGCTCCCCGCCTCCTGCGCCTCGCCTCAGGCTGCAGGTCCGCCGCGTCAGGGGATCTCCGCGCACCTTCTCTCTCGCCTCCTCCTCCCCCTCCCCCTCCTCCCCCCCCACCCCAGTATCCTTGCCGGCGCTCCCCGAGCCGAGAGAAAGCCCAGGCTCTCTTTCTCCCCCCCCCACAGTCTCCCCCTCCCTTCCACACGCCTTTAGCGCTTTCCAGAGACGCTTTCTATTTCCATCGCCTCCTGAAACACAGGGTGCCCTCGAAGCCCTCCCAGGTACCCGCACGCCCTCTCTCCCTACCTTGCTTTTCGCGGCTGAAGGGTCACCCTCAGCTCTGGGTCGTCCTGAAGGCCCTAATCTTCTCAGGCACTGGTACACCCAAAAGCCAGAAAAAGAAACCTCTTCTTTTTTTCCTGGACTACAATTCCCAGAGTCCCCCATCACATATGATGTGCCCGAAAGAGACCCCCCTCACGCCAGAACAGATGTGCCTGAAAGATGCTTCCAAAAGGTTTAGGCCTAAAACTCTTAAGCGTACCCCATCATCCTGTGAAAACCCAGCCAGAATTCTCTGCAATCCCCCAAGTAGCACCATGGACCTCTTTCTTCCCAGCCTTGTCACTGGAACCTCTCCCGATGTCCACAGCGGCCTTCCTTGCCAGGCAGGTTCCATTGTGTTTTGTTGTCCTCAACACTGTGATCCTGGGCATTTCTTATAGAACACTGGTGGCATTTCTCCTGAGGTTTAACAGCGATAGACTTTACACAGCTGTCCTTGACCTTCATTTGGTCCTCAGGCAGCCCACGACGATGACTCCCCCTAACCACATTGTCTTTTGTGTCTTACTTCATTGTATACTTATGGGGAGATACCTGGGGCCTCACACCTGTATTATTTTATAGACACTATTCTAATAGACTGCCTCTAACTTTAGTCTGTCACCAGCATAATGGCATCACTAATCTGATGGTTCCATATCCCCCAAATATCTCCAGATTTCTAGTACTAGAATACTTTACAACCCTGGATTCCTGCGTGCCATCATCAGACATTTTGAATACATATAAGATCCTTCACAGTAAGGGACAGTGGATTATCTGGAAGAATGCATGCCTTTGTGCAATGTTAAGAGGCAAAGACTCCAATGGAGTTTCAGTCCTAACAAATGAGCCAATTTTGCCTCAAATGTTCACATGTGCCCTTCCCCAGATGTTGTGTAATTCCAGTTCCCATCAACCATGCCCAGCATAGTGAATAGTGAAGGGAGAAGCAATCCAGTAATATCTGGAGGGCCACAGGTGCCCACCCATATATCACATGCTCCCTTTTACTCTTGTGTTTGCTCTTTTCTGGGTGATGGTTTTCGCATTGACCTTTATTTTATCAGTCCCCTCAACAGGGAATGGTAAGAAGAGAATGGTCTTTTCCTGCTGACTATGTTTTCAGAATCTCTGAACCACTAAGCAGGTGCAACTGGAGGTGTCTCTTGTAGAGCTGAAGAAGTCATTTGAGAACCCCAGGGATTAGGGAAAGAGGACTTGTTTGATTTATCACAAAAGGCCTATTTTTACTGAGCTCTCTGTCAGGAAGTGCTAGATCTGACTTTCTGGCTGCTCTGTGATGCAGTATTATTACATAACTACTCAGCAGCTTCTCTTAAGACTTCCAGTTTTGATGTGGTTGAACAGTTAACTACACCAATAACTTGTGACCAGGATATCTGAAAGATCATATTGGGTGAAATTAAATTGTGTAGCTACACACAAGGTGTAGCTTTTGGAGTCAAATTGAACCATAGAATCATAAAATAATAAGAGTTGGAAGGGGCCTATAAGGCCATAAAGTTGACCCGCCCTGCTCAATGCAGGAGTACAAATCAAAGTATTGCCTTAAGTTAAAAAATATCCATAGATACTATATGTTGCATGCTGAGTTGTACAAGTTGGTATGCAACAGATAATGTCTATGGAGATTTATTTAACTTATGACAATTTGCTTCCAAACGTTATGCTATTTGCATTAAACCAGCATCACTAGACAAGAGGATTTGGGCTGCTCCCTTGTATGAGTCTGCCTGAATTTTAAGATCTTTTAGAGGCAGACCACTTTCTTGTTCCTCTGTCATCGGAGGCCTGTTTTTAAGGGGATGCAAAAGATGACTTTCTCGGTAATCACTTTCAGTCTCTGAAACTCTTTGTCAAGGGATGCTCAGCTGGCTCCCACTATTATTCTTTGAGCTAAACGGTTGCTGAAGTGCTTGCTGCTGTATTCAGATGACAATTATAGTTCAGTGGTGGTACATGTGTCTTGTGTACCATGTCAGACAGCAGCAACAAGGCTGAACATATCCCCTTGCGATGTGTAGGAGAGTTGGAGACACACATCCGTTGCATTAACCTTTTTCTGCTCAGTTCTACATTCAGTAGAAATTCTCTGCTATTGTTTCCCAGTGGACAAGGGCATAGAAATGTGCCTGACTAACTACACAGAGAGGCTTGAATGATGCTCAGAGCTTTTGCCTTCTCCATTTATTTCAACATGCTTCCTTGGCTACCACTAATGGTGCTTTAAAAGATGATGTTAATTATTCCATTCATTGCCAAACAAGGAAATATTACATTTCCCAAAATGAGAATAGTGCCAGATGTATGTTCTCTCCTGTTCAAATAATGTACTGGCTTTTAACCAGTTTATTTGAGCTGGTGCCATTTGGGTGTTGTGGCCTGTGCCATAGTTTGTTCAAATTAAGTGTAGAAAGGATTTGTTGAACAAACAGGCCACCTCCTTAGCTGTGCAGGCAAGAAAGCTGATGACCTATTCATTTTCTAGAAAGTATGGTTGTGATCCATCAGCATTTTGCGTCACTTGTGCCCTTGGTGTACTTGCCCAGGAATAAATGTGCTACGGCAGCACCTTTCTTGGCATGAAAATCCTGCAAGAAGTCAAAGCAATGATGAGTTGTCAGGGTAATGGGAGAAGTTTGTTGGCTTGTTTCGTAATCATGAACAACCTCCTGTTGAAAATGCATTAAAAAAGTAAGCAAGGAAGTTCTAACTGGAGGCTACATTTGTCTTTCTTCTATGGAAGGAGGCTAAGAAAAAGAACATGAAGCTATGAGGGAATCTCAGCCCAAAAAGATTAAATGACAAAGTATATGTGGAATGTGGTTTTGTGATTGTTCGGTGCTCATCTATTGCTCTGTTGTAGAAAAGAGAATGTGTGAAGTTCTTTGTGTGCTTTAATAAGGAACTGATGCCTGGAACAACTTTAATTCATCACTACTGTTCGTGGTTCAGTTACTAGGAAGTATTCCAGGCTCACTACTGCTTAGATATAACCTTCATGTGCAAAGGGAAGAAATATCCACATTCTAGATAAATGAATAAATATGCGTATGTTTGCTTTGCATAATTCTGTGTTAAATGGCATGAAATGTAGGTTTGTGGACAATATATGGTGGAGATAGGTGGGAGGGAGACAGTCTGTCTGGATGTCAAAGCCCTTTCTATCCTTGCTTTCTGACAGACATGCTCACATGTTTTCACAATTTTCTATCTTGCAACTATAAGGGCTAGAAAATTGCTTTAAAAAAATAAAGGTGAGATTCTGAGGATGCTGAGGGGTTAGCTAGATGGGCTAAATGGACTGGTCTGGATCCAGCTACATAGGGTTGCTTACAGTCATGTAGAGTGTGGTATGCCATTTGGTGTGATCCAATACATCCACATGGCATATGCACCTTAAGTGATCCTATTTGGGCCACCTGCCTTTTAAAGAAAAGGGAAAGGGGGAAAAACAGCAATAACAACAAAAGGCCACTCCTCAACCCCTCCTTTTTCCTATTCCTTCAGGAAGAAGTTTTTAATTTTTAATTTTCTAAAAAGCACAGGACACCAGCTCTGTCCTAACTAGGCTTAACAAAGAAAAACAAAAAGAAACTTTATTTCTTTTATCTCTCCATGGATGAGAGAAGTTTTTCATTTCTCAATATTATTAAGTGGCTAAACTGTATGCTCAAGCCACTTAATGATACAGTATTGGGAAATTCAAAGCAGATGGGAAATTCAAAGCAGTAAGCCATCTGATTTGGTTCGATCCCAACAATCCTACCTGCTAGAACTGAACCAAAATGGGATTATTTTACCTGCACCAAGAAAAGAGTAGCCTCTGACAGGGGCTACATTGCAGGTAGAATCACTCTAGGAATGGGATGGTTCATGCTGACACTTATGTTGTGTGGTTGCTGGGAAAAAAAGAGTCAAACAACAGGACAAATCTCCATGTAGTCACACCCTTAGTCGTCTGCCAGATTTAACATTCAGCACTTACAAATTAAGCTTCTGCAAAACACAAATGCATACTTGAAACAGGGAAATCTCTGTTAATCAGGAATGACAACATGACCAAACATTACTCCATGACAGTTGTAACAACAATAATAAAAACCCCTATGCCTTGAGGACCAGTTCTTGCTGAGGCTATGTTGTTGCTGAAGTCCACTAATCTTCATCTCTGTGGTGATTTGTAACAGCACCTATAAAAATCATTTCTTGAACATCCTATCCATAGATATTCCATTACTTGAATGTCCTTTGATTCTTGGTGACTTTCAGAGTAACGGTAGTATAATTTGTCAATCATCCAATCTTTTTCTGATATTCAGCATTAAAGATGATGAATGATTCTCTTCATCACAATGATTACAGATTCATTGCCATCATTTTTTTTTAAAGATTTAGGCTACTATCCAATAACCACAAGCCTAGGAGTAAGCCCCATTGAAATACATGAAAAACACTACTGAGCAGAATTATTTGTACTGTTAGGCTACAGTGAAAACACACATATTAGGATAGGGAGTAAGCCACACCAAAAATAAGGGGACTTTTTTTTCAAGGAAACATACAATATTGTGCAGTGAAAGTGAAAGTGAAAGAATAGCCAACCTTTATTCTCAAGAGCTACACTGTTCTCCAAATCCTGATCCAGGGTTCAAAGATTATTTTCCCATGTAAATTCTCCTCACTGAAATGGGGAAAAAAGCAAACAAACTGGTACAATCTTCAAGATTATGGAGTATAAGTGTAGATGCCAATCAAAAGGAAGATGTAAAATTCCAAAAATAGGAAACATAGATTTCTTACAATTTTACATCTTACATCATATTCTAATAACTCTACCAATCATCATCACCATCATAATCATGGTGCCGTCAAATAAATTCTGACTTATGGTGACCCTTTCCAGGGTTTCCAGGTAGAGCATACTCAGAAGCACCTCCTTCTGGAGGTGCCCTGGGACTCTGCAGCTTGCCCAAAGCCACATAGGCTGGCTCTACTTGCAGGAATTACAGTGAGGAATTGAACTCCCAGCCTCTGGTTCCACACCCAGATACCTAAACCACTGAACTATTCAGCCAGTTAACGGTACCAATTGGGAAGTATTTTAATTACTTCAGTTACAGTTGCATATGGTGGCCAGCCCACGGGCTATTAGTTAACTATCTTTCTTTTGGGGTCAAAACAGACGAGATTGGGAAGCTTTGTAATTAAAAGCAGAATTGATTCAAGCAGGAAAGGACATGTGATTACCTTCTAACAATCTTTCAAGATGAAGCTTAGCCTGCTTTTGTTTAATGATTCGTCATGAGCTGTCTTTGCATGTCAGTTTTGTGAATAGCAGCTTTGAATATACATCTGTGGATGGTGCATTATTGCCTCTTAATTGTGAACCTGGTGTAGTTGATAGAGTGTCAAAGTAGGACTCAGTAAATCTGGGTTAAAGTCCCTGCTCAGTCATGGAAAATCACTGGGGGAATTATGCTGGTAAAACAATCCCTTAAGTATTTTACATACCTAGGCAACTCTACTAGGAGCATTACAAATCAGACTCTATAAGTTGGAATTGACTTGACAGCATATCACACTCAGTTGTGAAGCTGTCACTCTTGTCTGTTTTGGCCCTTAGTTTGCACCTGTGGCTCTTGAGCAAACTGCAAATTGTCACTGGCTCTTGAAATTCTTACAGGGAATTATGCCTTATGCCTTATTTCCTGGGAATGTGGACCATGAAATTTTCAGCTAGAGGGGAGAATAGTAAGGAGGTAAGCAGGCAAGCTGGAGTTGACTGACTGGCAGTAGCTCAGGGTGGGACATTTTCCCCCTTTACCCTAATGGAGCACTGTATGCTATGTTAACAGAGGAGCTGTTGAAAGCAGTAGGGAAAGGTAGTAATGAGTTAAGTCCCAGAAATGCAGTGGAAATTAAATTCAACTCATTTAGCTTGGGCACAACCAAATTACAGAGATAAAACTGTAGACATATTTTTCAGATCCAAACTATAGACTTAAATTAATGCATATTGATGCCCTGAAAATTTGTATCACGTGTTTCAACAAACTTCTTCCTTGGCTTATAGTTGCCAACACTTTCCGTAACTGATTTCTTGTGATATAGGAAACTCATAATCGGCACTTAGCTTACAAGTTAACAATTTCTTTCTCATAAACCAGTTCAGATATTTTCATAGAAATTGTATGCATATATTTTAGGAAAAATGCAGGAAAACAATCAACACTCCTCTTTCATGTGGCTACATTGTAACCCCTCTCTTAAAATAGGTGTCAAATGTGGCTGGAGTCTTTTCATGTATGTATTTTTAACTCAAGCACTTTCAAAGGACATGATTTTTTCCCTCCATGTTAACTACTGAGGGATACAGAAGATGAGTGGTTTGGACTTGCAGGAAAAGGAAGTATTAAGTGAATAATTCTTTAGTTCACACACACCACTTGGTGCTCTCCTGATGTTGAATCAGATCTTCCATCACCTTGCCAACATGGCCATCATGGCTAGGGGATCATGGGATCTGTAGTCCTGGCACATCTGGGGGTGCTGTATTGGGAAAGCCAGTATAGAGTACTGCATTTTTTTGAGGATTGAAAAAACAACAACTGTGAAGCAGGAGTTAAAGCCTAATGTTTCTGGAGGGCATTAAGCTGGAGAAAGCTGAATTGAGAATTGCCTGCAGCTACATATGATCAAACAGGTGAACAAACTTTCAACAATTTCAAACAAACAAACAAATGTGACTTGTCAAGGTTATGGCCTGGTCAGAGAGGCCCACACTAACCATTCAGCCACACTGCCCAAACGTTCCTGGTGTGGGTAGATTTCAAGACAGCTAAATCTGCTAATGGCTGGGAGAAATGGCTGCCCAGTACCCTTCCCAACACTTTGAGTCACTCTGACTGATCAGTGCTTTCGGGAGTTACCAAAAATCCATGAGGGTAAGTGTTTAAATCTTCACACCAACTCTGCCAGGTAGGAATATCAAAATACCCACAAAATATAAGGAATCCAGTAAATAGCTGAGGTAAGACCTTTCTTTAGTATAGGACAGCCCTCTTTTCACAAAATGACCAAACTGCTGTAAGATTTTATTATTCTATTGAAGGTGTTGCAAAAAGAAGTAAAAAAGAATAAAGATCCAAACAGCTCCAAGAATGGTTTCAAAGTCCAAAAGCAATCAAAAAGGTGTGGAGCAAGTGAGCAGTCCAAAAATATTGAGGCAAGTTCAGAACAATTCCCACAGAAAATGAGAAAGCTAACTATCCTAAGCTAAAACAATAAGGCAGAATTTCAGCATGGTTCCAGAACATGCGCAGAATACAAATCAGGTTACAAAGTAGCAAGTGAGCATAGCATTCTCCTAAGAGAGACTAAGCTAAACTAAGAATTTTTTTTCCATTTTTATAGCCATCATTCCACGTTCCAGACCTTTCAAGGGAATTCACCAATCAGGCCTCAAGTCACCCCGAACCTTCTCGAAGAGAGTAACTTCTTCAAAGTAACTTCACTCTCTCCCTCTTCCTTCTCTTCAGCTAAAACTAGTTCTGCTAATTAGCTCTTACCACGTCTAAGTTTGTAGCCTTGAAAATTTCATCCCACACTGCTAAGAACACAAATGACAGAATCTTCCAATTAATAGGCAGTTCCTCCCCCACTCCTTTGGCCAGCTCATCCCACTACATGCTAAAACAGATCTGTATTTCAAAGGGCAACTTAAACCATCACTCCCCATTTCCCAGTCTCCTGACATGATTTGATTGGCTTGACAGACCTGTGGTTTATTTTTGGATTCCCCTTGACAACTGCATCAGGGGGGCTTACCCCCAATTCTGGTGGAAAGATGCCACTCTGCCCCATTCAAAAGCTGCTCTTGCACTGTTAGACACATGCCTCCCTATGATTAATTGCACACACTTTAATGCACCCAATATGTGACAAAAGAGCCATAAGAACTAAGACCTAAAATGAATGAACAGAAACTGAAGCCTCTAGCCAGCAGAGTAATTTCCTAAGTTTTCGTTGTTGTAGGTTTTTCAGGCTGTTTGGCCGTGTTCTGGAGGTTTTTTTTCTCCGGTATACTCCTGCAGTGATGAGGGGGTCCCTTGCTGACAATAACATTTGTTGTATTTTTGTGGTGGGCCTGAATACTGTTTGTAGGTTGTGTTGTTTCAAAAGTTTCCCCATGTGGTCCGTGACCCCAGATACCTTGCAGTTGTGGCCAGGTATATGTTGGGACCACAAAATGCAGCATCCACACCAGAATCAAAGAACATGAAAGACACTGCAGACTAAAACAACCGGAAAAATCAGCAGTAGCTGAACATGCCCTGAAACAAGCTGGACATGAAATCCTATTTCAAAATCAGAAGTACTGGAGAACACCAGCAATCATTATGTTAGACTACACAGGGAAGCCACTGAAATCCACAAACATCAGCAAAACTTCAACAAAAAAGAAGAAAGTCTAAAACTCAACAAAGCCTGGCTCCCAGCACTGAAAAATACAGCCTGCAAAAAGGTCAACGAACTCTACCCAGCCACAAGGACTAGTGATCACTGCACACAAAAGACTAGCTAACAACACCCATCAATCACAGTGATGGATCATCTCCCCCCTTATCACAACAATACACCCATAACAAAAAACACCCCGATCACCATAATCACCCAATCTCCTGAAAAGGACAAAAAGCTGATCCCACAGCTACAAATACTCAACTATCCCACACACTGCATCAGAACACAGACAGAGTTCTAACTCCTGTCCTCTGAAGATGCCGGCCACAGAGACTGGTGAAACGTTAGGAAGAAAAACCTCCAGAACACGGCCAAACAGCCGGAAAAACCTACAACAACCATCGGATCCCGGCCATGAAAGCCTTCGAGAATACATTCCTAAGCTTTGTTTGAAGACATATGAAAACAAAAATAAATTCACAATAATTGTGAATAATTGTTGTCTGTTGAAGCAGGGCTTCAGCAGGCAATCTCAAAACAAGGTCTGTTTTCAGCTTACTTTGTGCCTGACTACACAGGCATTTGTTCCACTGTTTGGTCTACTCTGGGGACAAGCCAGTTCACTTCTTTTGCCAGCGACCGCACAATGTAAGTCTCAGCACTAACCAAACTGGCCCCAAAGCATTCCTACTTGCACCTTTTTGGCTTCCTGTCAGGGGCTACTGTATTTTAAATGTGGGTAGAATCCCTCTGTTTTGGTTCCGTTCCAATGTGTGTGATCGCTGGGGCAGAACCAAAGCAGCTATCTGGCTGTCTGTTTGAAAAGCCTCTTAATGATCTTGAGAAACTGAAAACTTCCATTAATCATTAAAAAGGAATGCAAAACTTCCTCTTTGCTGCCCTCCAAAGGAGAACCAGGTAGAAGTTTTCCATTTCTCAAGATCATTAAGAGGCAAGATCATTAAAATTCTCTGAAGTGATAGCCAACCAGGCCCTTAACAATCTTGAGAAATCTTTCCCTTTAAAGGACAGAATATTTTGATTGTGCTAAACAGAGTTGCTTAAGGTGTGGTGTGGTTTCCTGACCCAAAACCACCAGATATTTGCCTGTGGATGCAATGATTACACCAAACACCTCTATGCAACCTTAAGCAATCCTATTTAGCCAGCTAAAGCCCACTTGGATCTGGCTGTCTAGCCAAGTCTCTTCTTTGCCCCATTTCCCATCAGCCCCACCCATAAAACTGGAAAAAAATGATGGTCTTCCTCACACTTGTCTTGGTATAGAACCGCCTTTTACACAACAGTTATGCATTATGGACCATCAATTTAACTTATGGTAATTCTAGTAGGGCTTCCAATGTATATGAGATTTCTAAGGAGAAGTTTTATCAGTGTCCTGTACAGTCAATTTCCATGGCCAAGTGAAAATTTGAATCCAGGTCTCCTGACTCCTAGTCAGACACTCTATCTACCACACTAGACTGGCTCTCCAGTGTAACATAGCAACTGCAACAGCAGTAATATTATAAGAAATGTGTGTGTAAGTGTTTGATACTAGTTTTCCAGATAGTAAATACAACAGTTGTAGAATTGAGAAGTCATACTTGTCTTGTAGAAGTAGAAAACTGATGGGTAGTGCATCCGACTTGGAAATAAGTTTGTAGCACCAGTGTGTGTGCACACAATTATGTAGAAAGATCTTGGCTTTGAGCTAACAATTGCTATCTTCACCCCAAGCCTTTGGAAATAGGTAGTCAATTTATGTGTGATCAAGGTGCATTTATATCCTTCTGCACGGTAAGGGATGTTAACTCAGCCCTCCACTGCCTCGCTTTCCAAGTAAACATGCTTGCAAAGAGTCTTTTAATACCTGGCAGTCTAGAACAGAATTTAGCCTGGGAGGACAGGAAGTCAAAAGGTTACCCACACACACCAGGGACTAATTTATGGTATAATCTTTCCATGAACCACAGTTTACCTCATTGGATTCTTGAAGCTGCCTGAGATAGGAGTGAATGCTTCAGGAACAGGAAGCTGTTGTGGCACCTGTTGCTGTTTCTCTCCCTCTCTTTCCCTTCCTCCTCTGTTCTCTCCCCACCCCACCCCCCACCCTTGCTGACTGAACACAATTTCATGTTTTGTTTTATTTTTAACCATAGGCATCTTTCCCTAAGATATTTCTAGCAGTGGGGCCAAGACCCCTAGCAGCTGGGAGCTTCTCCCCATGCTGTTCCACTAAAAGATGTTTTGGCATCACACACCTTAGGCCTGTGTGAAGCTCTGGGTTTCCATGACAACGCTGAGTACTGCAGATATGTCTGCTGCATCACTTTGAAGGTGTGATTTGTAGTGAGGTGCCGATTTCCTTGCAATTTAATTAGCCTTGTGGCGCAGTGGTTAAACTGCAGTACTGCAGCCAAAACTACTCATGACCTGGGTTCAATACCAGATAGCCAACTTGCCATCCTTCCAAGGTCGGTAAATTGAGTACCCAGCTTGCTGGGGGGCAGGCAATGTGTAGCCTGCTTAATTGAATTATAAATTGTCAGAGAATGCTTTAAGTGCAATGGGGCGGTATATAAGCAGCATGTTTTTTCCCCCTTTGCTTTTACTTTGTATGAGAGAGTACAGATTCTAGATGAAAAATACTGGTGGCTGCTCCAGATATGGTGGGTGGTTCAGTGGAAACCTGACCTCAGCATTTGGCTGAAAACATTTAATAAGTGTTAATAATTACATGTCATCAAATCAATTCTGACTTACGGCAACCCTTTCCAGAGTTTTCTAGATACAGAGTACTCAGAAGTGGTTTACCGTTCCCTTCTTCTGGGAATTATCTCTTAGTCTGTAACTTGCCCAAGGGTACATAGGCTGATTCCCAGTAGGCACAGTGGGGAATCAAACTCCAAACCTCTGGCTCCTGACTCACTGAGATATTTAGCCAGCTTAACACATTTCAGATGTGTTATCCTGCTGTAATACTGAAAAAAAACTTGGGGGAGGGGGGTTCCAGTATTTTGTTCAACGTTTATGTGTGTGGAACTCCCAATTGCAGAGGCAATTGCAGTACTACAATCAGATGTGTGGGCATGCATTACTTTCACCTTGTCCAATTGCTGCATCATCTTCCACAGTTGGACCCCCATGTGCATAAATCCTGAACAGCAGACTGGGTTGTAAATCTTACTGCAGATTGTTTTTCAAGTATTAGCATCCCAGCACTACAGAGAGGAGGCTGAGGGATAGTTCCTGCCTAAAATGAGCTGTTCCTGCTGCTGTTTACATCAGTGTAAAACAAAACAAAAGGAACGGGTACATCCACGGAAGTCCAGATTATAAATGAGAGACGAAGTCTCAGGATGTAGGAAATAGAATCAAGCTCTTTATTCTGTATTCTTTAATTGGGTCGTTAAAAAGCTTTGGCTCAACGCGTTTCGGTGAAGCCTTCTTCAGGAGCTAAGCGTAACACAAAACCACACATTAGATATTGAATCATTCACATTTTCTTTTGAAAAAATATATATACACCTGGCTTGGGACTCTCAACTTTACATAAATACATGCATTTATAATGAGCACATAAGGCATAATAAAATATATTAGACAGAATATCAAACACATACCGAGCTTCTTTATACTCTCTGCACCTTTCTTTGGTCTATACCAGCTCTATACCAGTTTACATCAGTGTCCATATTTTCTCTCAAGGACCTCAGAGATACCATATATCATTTGCTGATCATCACAACCAACCTCTGATGTTGGTTTGGCTGAGAAGTACCAACTGCCTCAAAATCACACATTCCATAGCGGAATGGAGACCTGAACAAGAATCTCCACTGTTCTAGTTGAACACTTGAACCACATCATAGTGGCTAAAAGCGGAGGGAAAGGTTGGACCTGGGACTTTATGATTCATAAATAAGTCTCTCAGCTTCTCCTGTTCTATCCTGTTTCTTATTGCTAGAGGCATCCTTTTCTCCTGCTGTACTTATTACTCTCGAGGATGGTAGAATGAGAACAGTTATTCCAAGTGCTTACAGTTGTTTTAGTGCCAAGTCGTTAGGTCTCTGGCTGCAGAGCCAGAGATTGGGAGTTCAGCTCCCCACTGTGCATCCCAGAGGAGCCAGCCTGTGTGGCCTTGGGCAAGCTGCACAGTCCCAGGGCGCCCTCCAGAAGAAGGGAACAGTAAACTTCTTCTGAGTACTCACTGCCTAGAAAATCCTGGAAAGGGTCACCATGAGTCAGAACTGACTTTACAGCACACAATTGTTGTTTTAAAAAGATGGTGTGAGTTCTTATCAATAAGTCTTTGAATTTAGGAAGGAATGACAAGTGAGAAAAGTGCTACAGTAGGAATGATTGCTTCTTAGACCTGATGCTGTTTGGAGAAAACTGACAGCACTTTCTTTGTAGAGTTAGCTTTTAAAAAGCTAAATCTGTAACTATCAATTGAATTCCTTAAAAAGACCTAAGTTTCATACTGAAATTGATCTATATGTTATTGTTGTTCCACCAGTCCTGTTCCTTTGAATCCTTAATAATAATAATGTCCTGTCAGGTTGATTCTGACTTATGGTGACCTTCTCAGCTTTTTTCCAGGTATAAATTACCCAGAAGTAATCTACCAGTCCCTCCTACTGCTGGTGCTCTGAGGCAGGGCAGCTTGCTCAAGGCTACACAGGTGGTAGGGTTCATAGCCCCCTCCAGGTGATGTTGGCTGTCCCTTATCTTGGAAGACACAGTGAGGATTCAGACTCCCAGGTTTTGGCTCAGCAGGCAGATGCTCTGACCAACTCATTTGAATCCTTAACAGACTCAAAATACAGTCTGTCCTGTTTTATCACTATGCATGCAATTAAGTTGACTGCAGTGTCTGTTTAAATGTGCCTACTATTGTTAACCTCATTCTACCACTGCTCAGATGGCATAATCAGGTAGTTTATTAACACAGCAAGTGTTCAGAACTTTACCTCCAGTCTTGCTGGATGCTACCATCTAGTGGCCAGAGGTTGGAATGTAACTGTTTTCTGTAACACCTAGGCCTCTGCCATGTACTGTATTGCACGTTGTCTTATAGGTGGTGCTGTGTGTGGCTATTAATGGTATCTTACACAGTGGATTCCCAGAGTGGTGACAGACTAGAACTCTGGAGAACAGGGTTCAAATCTCTACTCAACCATGGAAACTCACTGGGGGAGTGAAACTGCTAAAACCACTCCTTAAATATCTCGCTTATTTTGAAATCTCTATTAGGGCTGCTATAAGTCGGTTCCAACTTGACAGCACATAATACACACAGAGAGTGAGTCTAGCAAATGTAAGCTTTAATTGGCTTCATCAGCCTGGTGAATAAACCAAATTATAACCCCAAACTTGTGCTAGAGGCTGCTATGTGCAGGCAATGTAGTTGTGTGGGAGGGGCACTCACAGAGTAATTAGCAAACTTTTTGATCTTAAGAGTAGGGTGTAAAATTCCAGCTATGCTGCAAGAGAGGGTGCTTGAGACTGCACCCCCTCATGACCTCTACAACCTGAGTCTGAAATCACCTCTCCAAGCGGACTTGACACAGACATATTCTATCATTTTTTGGACTATTACCTACATTTTTTCTGCACTATCCATGAAGTGGTGGTATTTAGCCTGATGAAATGGAATCTTCTCCATGAAAGCTTGCAATTTGTTTGATTTTGTTGTTGTTGTTCTGTGCTGTCAAGTCAGAATTGACTTATAGTGACTCTAATAGGGCTTTCAAAGTAAGTGGGATATTTAAGGAGTGTTTTTACCAGTTCCACTCTTCCAATTAGTTTCCATGGTTGAACAGGGATTTGAACCCTGTTCTCCAGGGTCCTGACTCCTGATCCATCGCTCTATCCACAACACCACACTGGATATTGATTTTAGTGATCCAGTAAAAGTAATCAC
This sequence comes from Intellagama lesueurii, assembly GCA_037013535.1. Taxonomy (NCBI): domain Eukaryota; kingdom Metazoa; phylum Chordata; class Lepidosauria; order Squamata; family Agamidae; genus Intellagama; species Intellagama lesueurii. The sequence goes on from JBAJHW010000004.1 coordinate 201,111,599, forward strand.
CTTAATTTGTGTACACATTTGTGTACTCTTAAGGACCACACAGCCTTTTCCCTATTCTTTCTAGAAGAAGCCAAACTTTCTCCTGCCATTTCTCTTAAAGGCACAGGAGCTATTCTAGGAAAAGCGGCTGCTAATCATGTCACTAGCAGCTTTTCACGAGTTTCTCAGGTGGTCGCTTTACAAAAAAAAATAATGAATCCCTGAAAAACAAAAGGAACAACAACAACAACAACGGTTACAGATTTGTATATGCACATTTGTGAATTTGAAGCTATGGATACAAATGGAAAAGTAATTACCACAATTGTAATAAAAATAGAAGGCAGCCCACCCTACCAAAGAAGAGTGTGACCCAGTGAGCTGTGCACTTGCTTAAGAGGCTGCCTATGTGCTAATTGCTGACGGGGAACTCCAAGGTACCTGTTTTCCCTTTTTATACTTGGCCTTTGTCTTTAAACAAGAGGTTTGCTAGATAGCCCTCCAGTTAGAGGACATCTTAAAATAGAGAACTGTTCCTTTTAAAGTAGGACAAATGCCCCCCCCCCCCCCATTATTATCTTTGTAATTTAGAACTAATTCATATGGCTTTTTGCAGAGAGCAAAAAATACTTAGTTCTCTTATGGGGTGAAATCCAGCATTAAGTTGCATCTAGAGTAGGCTCATTGAATCAGTGAGGATTTGGTGAGTCAGCTCCTCTGTAAGGATGCATTGATTCAATGGACCTACTCTAGTTGTAACATTTACTGCTAGATTTCTACTGTTCGTTATTATTTTTATTCTTTTATTATTATTTTTTAATATTGTCTCAAGCTATTTAGTTGTATTTTGTGACACAGGCCAATAGCTTATATTTTCACTCCCACGGTTCCCTGTCCTTGTTCCTGGCTTTTTACTGTTACATGAATGCAGCATGCATAAAGATACCTTTTTACTGGGCCAGGGAGTCCTGGTTCAAGCTGGAAAATGGTACAGATGGGCAGCCAGGCTTTATAACTACCCCATACAAAAATAAATAAATAAATAAATAATCCAAGAATGCATTTTTAAAGTAAATTTTGAGAAAGAACATTAAACATTTAATGAAGTTATAATGATAACTGAGTTGAGGAGGCTAATTTAACCTTTTAAAAAAATTGATTTCCGAGCACTGGATGGAGAAAATAGGCGTTTCTTAAACCAAGGGGGAGCAAACAAAAGCCTCACTTATTGATTTATTTTATTAAATATTTGTAAACCATCATTAAATAGATACCAGGGCTGTATAAAAACAGTCCAAAGTTATCATATTTTCCAAACATGTTCATAAAGCTATTTTTAAAAGGCAGTAATAATATTTTGCATTTCCCACACATCTATGTTTTCCTCTCTCGAACTGTGGCTTTGACTTTTGTATTGAGAGATTAAGCTGCTGGTGGTTTTATTACTGTAAAGGGAAGAATTTCTGTACATTTGCTAATAGTTCCTTCCGAGTCCAGCAAAGATATGCATAGCTGGATGTTTATTGTCCTCATATTAAGAAAAGAAAATATCTATAAAAAGGCTTTGTTGGAAATAAAACCAATTAGACACCACAAGAGATATCTCAGAAGTTTTCTAGAGGATTTTTAAAAAAGTGTTTGGAGATGAACAGGTCCATAAACTGATCTCATTCTTAAGGTGATTTGATATTCTATTTAATACTTTTCTATTGCAGAGTGCACACATCTGAGGGATGGTTCTTAAAGAGAACGGTTGGAATTTTCCATTAATTTGAGGGAAACTCAACGGACAATGAACGAGAACCAAAAAACAATGGAAAGACTTGAGAGTGCCAAAACCTTTAATTTAATTTTGAATCCAGAAGTGTATTTTCCCTGTTATGCTATTTTGGGTCTTCAAGACCAAGAATGGAGAGATGATGCATAGTTACACAATTTGGATCGGTGACTCCCACCCCCTCTTCAGGTGGTTGGTTCTTGCTTGGAACAAATGTGTCTCTGACCCCCCCTCCCCTCCCTTGGCAAAAGTAAAGCGTATGGTTTTTGCTCTGCTCCATCAACTGAGAAGTGCAATTCTGCATGGAGCAAACTTCACATGACAATGAAGAAGCATCATTGTGCTATTAGCAAGATGATGATATGTGCAGTCCCTGCAGCTGCTAATTATTTTCTCTCTATTCCAAACCTCCTCATTCAAGGTATTTCAGGAGCTCAAGCTCTCAGGAGGAGATGAAAGAAGCTAAAGGATTAATTTTTCTTCTTTTATGTTTTCTTTCAGCTGACAGGTCTCCATTTCCATTCCTTCTTCTGTATTTAATGGCTGTTTCACCAACTCTCTTATCACCAGCTGTAAGTGGCTTGGGAAGAAGAGTGATTCCCAGCAACTTAAATGATTTATAGTCCATTAAGGTAAGATGGGAGAGGGGAAAGGAAAGGACCTCCATGTAGCAAATAATAATAATAATAATAATAATAATAATAATAATAATAATAATAATAATAATAATAATAATAATAATAATAATAATAATAATAATAATAATCTGTTAAAGGAGGATAAGACCCTTCTAATCCTCCTTGCCAATTTCCTTGCCAATTTCAGTATGAATTGAAAAGGCAGAATATTCTCTTCATGGGAAACACGAAGAGGAGACCTTGTGTTCTCCCATCATAACTCTTAGTTTGATTCTTGTTCCATTATGCAGTACTGTCCTGTCTCAGTTGATGAGGCAGTGCTGAGTAACAGATGGCAAGATCAGATCATGACAAAAGGGTTGTGTGCCAAAAGCAATGAACAACACTGCTGCCAAGTCAGCAGCATCCAGCCTCTGAGATTTCAGTGCCAGAAACATGAGACTGCAGGCAGTACAAGGATGTGTGCTGGGCAAGGAAGACGTGGAAGAGAGGCAGAAGTCCTTCCATGCCAGTTGATTATGGAAAGGATCAGAAGAGTAGTTTGAGTAACTAGGCTAAGAATCTGGGTAAAACCTGCCTAATCAGGTGCTGGGTGGGTGAGTGGGGGAATTTTGTTTTTCAGCTGAGAAGGCAGCAGATCTGTCCAGCACCCATGGCAATTGCCACTTGCCCTGTAAGGGCTTGAATACCATATGGCCTCACCTACAGCACACATGACACATGTTTTGTTTTTGTCCTGGTCTACACTGCTGTTGGGGCTTGTAGAAGACTCAGTATAAACCCACAGGGTACTTTTTTTAGGGTATGAGTCACTGCTGACAGGATTTGTGCAATAAGAAGCCGTATGAGTCATGGTGATGATCCTCTGCTCCTTTCACAGCTCAAAATGGCTCAATAGGCCCAAATGCAAGCATTTACTGGGTCTATCTCCAGTTCCTTCCACTTGTGTTTCTTTTTTAGGTTCTTGCGTGAGTGTAACATGTAGGCAGCTACCTTCTTACTGGGCCAATGGAGCCCTCGTGCCAGCTGGAAAAGGGTAGAGATGGCCTGTCAAGTTTTAGAACTATACCACACATGAAAATCCAGCTTTCTTCTTGTTCTGCATTACTTGCCATGAGATTTATCTTTTGAATAGAGACCTGGAAAGACATAGCAGTTTCTGAGATTTCATCCACTGCTCTGGGACCTGGACACTAATGGACTGAGGTAAAGGGAAAGAGTATAAGTCATAGGAAGGCAGCATGTGGCCTGGGGATTATATGTGAACCCCAAATGTGGCTTCTCCTAGTGGCCTGAGGCACACTAGGACCCCTGTACTTTTTGAGTGGGGAAATTGCTATAGAAAGCCCTTTATGGGGGTGTGGGGGCAATTCCTCCTAGGTTTCCTCCATGCCACCACAGTATAAGTAGAAGCACAACCCCCAGGCCGTGAGTACGGCTCTCTTGGCACTTTTTCAGGGAGGGCAGAAAAAATAACAGAAATATGACAGAGGTCCTTGCAACAAGGCATTAGGGACAGGATAGCAGTGGAAGGCCTCTGTGTCACAAAGACACAGTTGGCCTTGAAAGCCAATCCATCCACCATGGCTCACTTTGGGAAGGGTTTCCTCAAAGTAAAGCATTTGAGGGCAAAGCCATTAAGGAGGAGGAAGTGGCTGAGGAATGTAGCATTGGTGGAGAGAGTGGGAGCTGTGTCTAGATTCTGTTTTGTATCTAGATTTCTTTAGTAATCTTCTAAGATGTGTCATAATTACTATCATACTGTGAACTCTAACTGTTCCATTAAAGAGTGATTTCATTCCATCCCTCAGGCAGAACTGGCCTTCAGAGACGTGTTAACTAGCACAAAGAGGAAGCCAGCTTCGTAAGCACAATGTCTGTTGCAAATTCTAATTTTCTGACTTCAAAATGGTATTCCTGGTCATGATGAGGGAAAGCACATGCCGGAAATCTCCCACCCCCTCTTTTTCTCCCTTTTCCTTCTACACATATTTACATTTTCAATGGAATTTATTATCGGACAAGTGAATATACAATTTTATTTATCTATAAATATTTTATAAGCATAAGCAGTCCAGGACCAGGCAAGAGGCATCTCTGAAAAAAAAATTAGGGGGTGGGGAGAGATTCTTCCTTGCCCACATCCATGAGCTAGCTGTCCTGATTTTAAGATGGGGTGGATGAAGTATAGCCCTGGGGGCACATGTAACCTCAAGGTGGTTTTTGTGTCTCTCTTCCTTGGATTCCATTTTGTCCAGCAAAGCCCGCAGGAGTGGCAATATATCTTTTAAACAGATGGTACAGCTCACCAGCACTGTTTAACACCACAAAATACCCATTTTTCAAAGCTGAACGTAGACTCCTAGCCACTTCCAGATTCATTTTTTCATTTTCATTTTAATTTTCAGTGATATGTATAGACCATGGAAAGTGCTGGTAGCAGATAATTACTCCTGGACCCATCAAAACCACCCACTCCTGTCTTAAAACAACCTTTCCACCTTAGCATAGATGCCCAAAGGCCATTTAGAAACTAAAATCTGAAAGCACTTTTTTTTGAAAAATCCATAGAATTAAATCCCAGTCTGTAGTAAAAAAGCAAAGTAATAGCATGAAGATCTATAAATTCTGTAACCGAACATCTCAGAATTCATCTTATTCCTGCCATATTGACTGATATTTGCAGGTTTGTTTAAACAAACAAACAAACCCCAGAATAGCTAAATGTACCCATCCTTTCCCTCAATAAATCTAATAGTTATCTCAGGTGCTCATGACATCTGGTCAGGAGGCTGCTGTGCTGTGAGGGAAAGTGAATTGGTTCCTCAGGCAGCAGAATTTGATTGTATTTAAAGACAGAACAATCATTATGGTCCACTATGAAGTATCCCTGTGGAAGTCCCTTTGAAAATGAATGGGACCAACCTCATTCACCAGGAGTGGGTGCCATTTGGATCTTCCAGCTGAGCACCAAAATGTATTGACCCCACACTGATCTCACAAGAGACACCAAATCAACATAGTAGCTTGGTCTCTGCTACTATGTACTGAAGTAGGAGAGTGAGTTCCACACCTTCCAGGGCCTGTGAACCTCTGACCTTTCAGGCAGTTTGGGGCTACAGTGTCCATTATCTCCTACCATTAGCCATTCTGGCTAGAGGTTGTAGAAGTCCAAAACATCTGGAAGGCCAACAGTTGTGAACATCAAATATTGACGGTGGCTAGATCCACCTTTTGTACCCCTACCTTGATAGGAAGTCCTTGACAATGTTGGTGCATGCACTGGCAGTCTCAAAGATTTATTACTACAATGCTGTCTTCGTGGGGCTATCCTTGAAGCTGATATGGAAACTCCAAGAGGCACAGAATGCAGCAGTCAGGTTGATTTCTGGAGTGAAGACATTTGATCATGTTTCTCTAGTCCTGGCTCACCTGCATTGGTTACCTGTTCTTTTCTGTGCCAAGTTTAAAGTTTTGGTCTTAATATACAGTATAAAGTCCTATATGGTTGGGGATCTCAATACTTGTCAGAGCATCTCTCCCAAAGATCGATTGCTCATTCCACTCAGGGCTCCCAGGCCTTGTTATGGGTGGCCACAATGAGAGAGGCAAGGAAGGCTTCGACTAGGAACGGAGTCTTCTCGGTGGTGACTCCCTCACTTTGGAATGGCTTCCCATTGGAGATATATCAGGCCCCCTCTCTCCAGACTTTTTAGAAATTATTAAGAACAGCTTTGTTTGAAGAGGCCTTCAGGGACATTCTCCCCCTCAGGTAGCAGCCTGACCCATGGTTTTAGTTCTGTTACAGAGGAGTGCTGCCACTACTTATGTTTTATTTAATTCTTAGTTATCTAGGTTGTTGTTTGAGTTTGCTCTAAGTTTATGTCTTTTTATTTTTGTGGCGGGTTTGCTTTTTGGCTGTTGATTGTTTATGCTTTTTGTATATAACCACCTAGATTAGTGGGCTTTCACTAAGTGTGGCGGTATAAAATGTATCAAATAAATAAATGAATGAATATAACTATGACAGTCAACAGTTGCAGCTTGCTGAGCTGCTACCATGCCACAGTCTGCACAGGTTTGTAGCAGACGATGAATGGTACCAAAGGCATTGTCCACTAGAAGATCAATGGCCATTTGGACTCCCCTCAATATGATATAAAGCATTGGCTTAAATATACTTTATGCAACCTTAAGGCATTTAGTCAGCCTATATTACTTCACCGCTATATTACCTTTGTTTCAGCTGGCAACAGAGAGCTGTTACAGGCAAGGTGGATAGCTTTGCTCAGCAATGACAGATATTTGTATTGTTTAGCTTTGTCTGTTTTGCAATTTGCTTGAATGATCCCCTGTAGACAAAACTGGGATTCTAGAGCAAAACAGGGCAGGATGGTTTCGATTACAGCTGTCAGGAATAGTTATTTGGTGATAGGCTGGGACAGCCAAAGAGATCTAGAGGGAATGAACAGAGAGGTTCTTTATTCCAAAGTCTATTTGAGATTTGGGATTTACCTGATACAGACTGAACAATCTGCTATTAGAAGAACAGCCCTGGCAGTATTTGCATTTATGAATTTTTGTGTGCACAGAGGGAAGAAAGCTGTCCACAGCCTATTTCTATGGATGTAAGATGAGATGGCAACCTGAAAGTGTTGGGGGTAAGGGAAAGGTCTCTGAAGACTCATGGATGGTAAGAATAAAATAATTCAAGCAGCCTGAAATAAAAGGGGGAAAGAAAATGACTTTGAAATTTAGATGTACTGGGGCCACTTTTGAAAGAATTTGGTTTTGGTTGTGATTTCTGGGAGTAGAATGCCAAAACATCTGGAGGTGCAAAAGTAGAGAGACATTGGGCTGGATTAGTAAGACACAGTGGGAGAGTTTAGACCTGATATTAAACCAGAATTAAGGTTTTGAGAGTGCATTTTAGCTTCACACCCTGCCTGTCTGGCACAGCTCTTCTATTTTAAATAAAGCACGTTAGTGAGGTCATCCAGACCTGACAAACTATTGTTAACCTTCATGGAACTGCAGTTCTGTCTGGTGTCAGCAGGAGCCCCACAACCAAGTCTAACTTCAGCAGAAGAGGAAGGAAGGTGTTTAAGCAGAATGATGCCAGGAAAAGGGAGAGAAAGTTAAAACCTTCATGTCACACTTTGCACATGTACCATGGTCTTGTTGAGGCAATACTCACTGGAACAGCCAGCACAGAAACTAGCTGGGATACAGGCAGAGCCACATATTAATCCTCAACCCACACAGCTTCGCTGGACTCCTTACATGATTGTAGTGAGTTCCTTCAGCAGGAACACTTTGCACATCTGTGTTATTAAAGACCCTGGACAATCAGGATTCTTAATTGTCTTGTCCCACTTAATTGGCTGATGAAGATGTGGCACAGGGAAAAGTGCCAAGGGATGACAGAAGGATAGAACTCAGTTCCTACCATGGGCATGAGGCTGGATTAAGTGTCTAGATGCCTTTTTTGGTCTCATTTAAAAATAGCTTATCTTATCCTTAAGCCCTTAACAAGACAGTTGGTTTTCCTACCAGAGTTATATTTCTTTGGCCTCCAGTCTCAGTTGCTGTGCTATTTGACCCCTGTACCTAAATGTCACCCAGGATCAGAGATCTTTGATGCGGGACTGATGCTCAAGCTCCTGCTGAGGTCTTGTGATAGCAAGGCATATGCCACAAAGCTTAATTATGTAAGTCTGTTGAGACCCAAAGCTGCCTTGCATACTTTTTCTTTGCTTTCCAACCAAACTCCCCTCCCTGACAAGACAATCTGCTTTTGCTTAGCCCACAAGCTGTTTCAATTATAACATTAATTCTCACAAGACCCTTTCCCTGAGTCAAGAGTCACACATCCAGCTCTGTAAGCACCTGGGGGGTTGCACAGTGCTGTTGATTAAGATGCAAGGCTGCAAAAAGCACCAAACGGGTGTGTTCTCGAAATATTTTCTTTCTAACAGACCTGCAGATGTGCAGATGTAATCAGGTAGCTGGGATGGCTGCTAGGCTTCAAAATGCTTTTAATTAGGCAACTAGGAGCGAGAATTGCTCTGAACATGGTGAGCTGCAATCACTGCTCCAACGCCTGGAGCTCAGGGCCCTATCTCAATCCCTATTTATTTGCCCTATTTAAAGCCTTCTTTGCTCAGAGGTGTGATTTGCAGCTATTGTATTGTAACAACAGCAAAAGGCAGGAATCCCTGATGTTGTTGCATCTGTAAAAGGCCATGGGGAGAATCTATTGTCAGTCTATGGGATGCTGCTGTGGCAAAAGCAAAGTTAGATTAAATATTAGGCTAAGTGTGCCATCCTAACTAGCCACAGCAGCAGTTTGTGCGTCTGAGAGACACGGGGGGGGGGGGGGTAAATTAAAACATATTCAAACACTTAAGGAGATTCACAACTATATCCTTTCATTAGCTCCCACTGAGGAACAAGACTATCATTCAATCTGTCTCAGAGCTTCAAGACATTACTCATTTGGACTGTATCTCCAGCATCCCCAAGTCAGAATGGCCAGTGGGGGATTCTGGTAATTTTAGTCCACAAAGGTTACTTTTTGGACCTCTGATCTGCCAAGGAAAGGAACAGCCAGACAGAAGACTCTAAATTATATTGTGGATCTAGCCATGGTTCATTAGGGACATCAGTCATGCTGACTAGAGGCTTTTGAGAACTCTAATTCCAAAGAAGTAATGTTTCTTAGTTCTGAGAGAGCTTAAAACCATCATCTTGATTCATTAATTTATTTATCTGTTTATACCCTGCCTTTTTAAAGATTTTTTAAAAAGATATGCATGCAAATAGTAGTTGAAATCCTGTTGCTTAGCATAGTAGTTGAACTAGAGTAGGCCCATTGAATCAGTGGGGATTTTGTGAGTCAACTCTTTGGTTGAATTGGCTTATACTAGTTGCAACTCACTACACTAAGCAATAGGATTTCCAGTAACCTGTAATATTAAAACACAGTTAAATGATACTATTAAAACTCAATGGAATTAAAAGCAGTTTAAAATCTATCAGTAAAAGAATACACACATTCAAACATGGAGTAAAGGCTGGGGATGTTCTGTGTGGTCTCTGGCCATCTTTACAAACATTTTGTCACTTTTAATCAACGAAGTTACTAGCATGCATGCTTATAATATATGCTGGGTCTTTCAGTGGAATCCAAAATGGCATTTAATGCCAAGCTTGAAGAAGTACAAAGCTTGCAATGGTGGTAGCATTTCTCTTGTATGTTCTGCAACAAATGCATGAGCATGGAGACATGTACAGGCAGATCCAGATCTTTTGCTAATGCAGCCCCCTGCAATGTTAGTATGGAAAGCCAAGAAGCAACAGCAGTCTTTCAATAGAGCACAACACAAGCTCTTATCCAGACAGCCAAAGATGCACTGAGGTTCCTGCTGTGTTGGACTAATTGCATTCCCTGCTCCTGCAATGGCATACAGTGATAACGTCAAGCAAATTAGTTCTCCTCCAAATCCCTTTTCACTTTGGGCATTCTTTAGTAAACACAGACAGTACTGCTATGAATCAATAATAACCGGGGATCTTGCTTTAAAAGGGTGTGTGAGTGCAAAAATTGGGGGGGGGGGGGGCGCAAAAGGCATCATTATTGATTTTCTCTGGACCAAAAGGTTTGGCATGTAACAGAAAAAACAATAAAAACATTCAGCTACAGTTGGTTCATATCAACAATATAAAATCAAAGAACATGGCAGACTAATTGTCTTGGCTAGGATCCTACTGATCGGAAAGTCCTGTCCACCTAGAAACATAACACCACATCCCTTGTGCAAGTACTGCCTTTGAAAAAGGGGTGATTTCTATCTTGCTTGTGCAGCTGCAGTTCTTCAGTAACCAATATTTGTAATGCAATTTGGCATTACAAGGCTGGTGGAACTTTTCACTCAGCAGGACCTCAATAAGATACCAAGCCTTGTATTATTATTTTTTGTGTGCATCTTCTGCAAGAACCTAGAAGGAAAAAGGCTTTTGAGGGTGGGCACAGAAAACTGTTGGTTTAGGGCAGTTTGGGTGGCCAGAAGCAAAGGAAGACACAATAGTTTTGCAAAAATATGCATTTCATGACGAACACCTTTTCTCATTTCTGTATGAAAGAGTCATGGGTTCTCCCACCTTGGTCATCACACCGATATTATACTTGTTACGGTATTTGTTTATTTTAAATATTCATAACCTGCCTTTTTCCTCCAGAGGAACCTAAGATAGCTTACAATATTAAAACAAACTATAAAAATTAAAAGGGGCGAGAAGGCGCAGCAGTCCCCCGTTAGACAGACATTTACTGAGAAATAGTCTGCCTGAAGAGAAAAGTCATTGTCTTCCTGTGGAAGAACAGCAAAGAAGGGTCAGACTGGCCTCCTGTGGGAGAGAGTTCCAGAGTCTGGGAGCAGCTACAGAGAAGGCCCTCTCACATGTCCTCACTAAATGCACCTTGAGGGTGGTGGGACTGAGAGAAAGGACTCCTCTGGTGCTTTAAAAACTTGGACAGGCTTATAAAGGGAGATGCAGTCCTTCAGGTAGTTTGGGCACAAGCTATTTTATAGATATTCTTCTAACAAACTAATGGAAGGAAGAGGAATGAGTTAAAATTACTGTTATCCAGAGCTTGGAAAAGTTACTTTTTGGAGAGCTGGGGGATTCTTGAAAATGTGATCCCAAAATGTATTTTTTGCCACGAGAGTTGCAGATTTTTGCCACAGTACGAAGAGTACCTGGTTTAATCACAGAACCATCATTCCCAGAGATTGTTGTCTGAAACTGATCTAAAGTTATAGAGAATATCTGCCTTTACATTTAAACTAGAGACACTTGAGTTTTAGGACATGTTAGACCATTTATGTGTGATTTATTAAGTCAAGCAGTTGGCCCTGATTGACACTTAATTGGTCTAAGGCAGTGGTTCCCAACCTTGGGTCCCCAGATGTTCTTGGACTAAAACTCCTTCACTATTAGCTGAGCTGGCCAGGACTTCTCGGAGTTGTAGTCCAAGAACATCTGGGGACCCAAGGTTGAGAACTGCTGGCCTAAGAACATAAATGAACATATAATATTGTGCTATTGGTTCAAATACGAGGAGGATAGTCTATGTCAGTGCTGGCAACTCTTTAAGGCTGTGTACAGCCCTTGGCCTGAATTCAACATTTCTCTGAAATATATCAGTTCATATGCCTCATAAGAGCAACGTGTTACTCCCCTCACAGCTGGCTGAGCAGGGAGGGAAAGAAGAAGGAGAAAATGGGCTTACAAATCCCATCAGCTCTAAGTAGAGCTGAGAAAAGTTACATTTTTAGACCGCATTTCCCAGAACCCCCCAGCCAGATCATACTAGTTGAGGCTTCTGTGAAAAATTGCTTTCTAAGCTACTAACCAGCATAGGCAATGGTGAAAGATGATGGCAGCTGTTCTTCAAATACATCCAGAAGACCACAGCTGCCACCTTGTTGTCTACATTTTTGGAAACTGGGGGCTAAAGCTTTTATGCAACACTAGGAACCCATCACTTCTTAGGGACCTCTCTTTTCTACTGTCAGTTTAGCAGAAGAACATGCAACAGCAGCTTCTGAAGAACTTTGCAGCTGCATGCAGACTAAGTTCCACTTCTGGTTGCTTGGTGAATCATTTCTCCCCTGCTCATACATAATGATTTTATTGGTATGAAATAGTCAATCCCTCACAGCCAATCTGTCTCAGGACTTGGATCTGGCAGAGTGAAATGGAAGGCAGTTGCAAATGTCTGCTGGGTGGTGGTGAGTGCCAACTTGTGGACTGGGCTGGCTTCTGTGGGCGGGAGATTGTTAGGTAGTTTTCCTGAAAGCTGGTAGGTTGGATTCCACAAACATGATTGACAGAAAGAGTGACAGGTGTGATGCAGGCTTGGTGCTAAAGCCAGAAACAGACATGTGTGGTGATGGAGATTAGCTGTGGGATGGATGTTTATTGGCAGACTCCTTGGATTTTCAAATATACTGGGGGGGGGGGGGAAGAGAGGGAAACTGCCCCCCCCCAAAAGAACAAGGTTTCTGAAAAGCAAATGCTATTTTTTTCTCTTTTTTTCATTCTACTTTATTTTAAAGAAACAGGCCTTGGAAATGTACTTTGAGGACTAGAGCACCCATTCTGGCTGAAGGGTTCTGGGAGCTATAGACCAAAAATGAGTAATGCTTCCAGATTCAGAAAAGATGTATATTCAATAACATAAAATAATAAAAATATAGACTGAAACCAATTAAATGAAATGTGTCTATAAAACAGTAACATTAAATGAGAGCAAAAAGCATGTGTAAATTAAACCAGGAAGGTGGATAAGGAATTAAACTGGTCTGTCTTATGCATGAAAAATGTCAGAGTTAGTGTGAGTCAAAACTCCTGGAGAAAGTGTTCTCCAAAGGAAAGGACACCGCCCCATGTGAACAGAATGCTAGACTGAATAGGACTTTGGTGTGAGCTGGGCTGGCTTTTCTTATGTTCTTAATAAGAGACAAGAGATATCAAAGAGAGGAGAATGGACACAGGTTTGCAGACAAGGGAAATGCTGGAGAATGTATTGCAGGCATAACATTGCTTGTGGCTCAGAGGTGCTACCATGAAGCCAGAAATGGCACACCTACATAATACAAATAATGCAGAGGTTCAGGAGATCCTGTTGATATCCTGCCTGTGTGAGTGTCTGTAGAAAGATGTGCAAATGCCCAACACAAGCTGTTTTTCCCCCTCCTCAATTTTCCTGTCTTTTATGCACAAACTCTCTGGCTTAAAAATTGCTTTAGATCAGGTTTTTTGTCATAATATTACCTGGCACATAGCTTGGACTAGTGAACTTTTCAGGGGGGACGGGGGACAACAAGTTCCAGAATTCCTCCTCACCTCAGTCAACATGGTTGCTAGCCATGCTGACTGGAATATTCTGGAAGTTGTAGTTGAAAGGCCCTGGCATAAGAAGACCTTAAGATATTAATGCACATGGTACTTGTAAGACTACATCATAGAGATTTCACACTGATTCCAGTGAAGTGCATGAGGCACTGCCTAGAAGCAGTTTATTTGTTGACATTCTGCAGCTCACATTTGCACCACTATCTTTTCTTTCGGGTACTTTTTTTATTGGCCATTTGGAATGAAAGAATTTACACTGCTGAGACCCCTTTCACACATGTTGGCTCAGGATAAATCTATCAAACCATCCTCAGAGAGCCCCATGTTCCCTTCTCCTAGTTAAAATGCAATTGAAGGAGAATTGGGAAAAGCCAGCTTATTGGTCTTTTTATTCACCGCCAAGGCAAATGCTAAACAAGGGAGAAGGGTTTATTAAAAGGGATGTGGAATTGTGAGGCTTGCCAGTACTGCCAGAGGTCTATGCCAGTGGCATTATGAAGCCATAGGCTAAAATGAGTGGAAAAGAAGGAATCCAGACTCTCCATGGAATATGTATGTTATATTTGTAGCAACAGACATTTATTTGGGGTCCCTGCAAATATTAACTGCACCCCGCTCTATCACTAAGTGTTTCATCAATGTAAGGCCAGCAATTCCATTAAGACAGAGAAAGGAGGCAGCTACATTGGTTATTTACCTCGCAGTATGTGTTGGATTTGGCACGGATAAAATTGAATGTAAAAAATGATGACTACGCAATGTAAAGCTTAGTGTTGGGAAGCTTTTTGTTCAGCCAAAATTTAAAAAATGAAAAAGAGCAGTCATTGCCACAGCAGCCACAGCCATGGCAACAGCCCTGGGTAGCACAGGGTGATAGACAGCTAGGGACTCCAACCAGCTGAGAGTGATAATGGGGTGAGATGAGGACAGCTCCATAGAGGCTTGACTGCCTACCCACCCACCCTCCACTGCTGTCTCCCAGGAGAGTTTACCTCTCTGCCTTCCTGACTACCTTTCCCCCAATCTAAGAGGCTCCAGATACTTTGGGGGAGGCAGCCCCGTTGGATTTCCTCATTCTCTTCTGATCTGCCTGCCCTCCCACCCATCTACATCCCAGCCTGAACTTACGCAGCCTCAAGGATAGAGGGAGCCACTTTGAATGCCGGCCTCCTGGAAACATGATTTGAAGCCAGAAAGGCGAGACCTTAAGAGGGGCGTGGGAGAGAGAAAGATCATCAGGACGATGCGGCACAAGTCAGAGCTTGCAGATGGGCAACCCGGTGCAGATGAGGAAGAAGGAGAGAGGAGAATGGGTTGTGTCTTTGGGGAAACATGGGGGAAAAGGGGAGAAAAGTGGCTGAAAAACTGGGGACTATGGTGATCTCAGTGGAAAAATATTATGCAGAGTTGACGCTTGCAGTGGTATAATCAATTAATTTTTTAATTTTATTTAATTAAAATATTTTTATCCCACCTTTTTCTTTTAAAAGGGCCCAGTTATAACAATTATAATTATTTAATTCCAGTGTGGCCTATTACAATGATATCAGCAGTGAAAGCTGCCAAGAGGTATGGTTCAAAAGCTCCATATCAACTTGAATAAATGCGATGAGAAATGTGGGTGTAGTTGAACCTTAGGTGGGCACATCAGGTGGCAGTTTCTCACTGTCAAGAAAGTGCTGCAAGTTGTTAATAATTTGTTATTTTTGTATTTCTGTTGTTAGTTATGGGGAAAGGTACTGGGGGGGTAGTCTGCCTCATGTGCTCAGAGGCTTTGGGTACCATGCACCTGGATTAGACTAAACAATGGTGTTGTGATGCTTGGTCATATTAAATGTATTCTGATAACTATATTGTTTGAAATACATTGGTTAGGTAAGTATGTGATGGAGGGGCATAGAATATGAGTGAGGGGCATAGAATGTTACCAAAAATGGATCTAACTGGGTGGGTGAGAAACTAGATACAGAGGAGGAAGTGTGTCTGTGTGCCAGTCTGGTGTGGAAACACTAAAGAGAAGGTGGTTTTGGAGTCTGGGCAGAGACATCTGCTATCCAGTGTCTGAGAGAGCAGCCAAAGAGACAGCAGTTGAGAAAGAGATTGAAGGGGTGGGGGCGGAGACGTGATGGAGAGAGTCAAGTATTGCACTAAATTAATTAAAACTTAGGGAAAAAACAACATTCTTCTAACAGTGTTATTTTAACAAAAACGTATTAGTTCTATTCAACCTGAGTGGTAATGAGTTCTATACCTGAGGGCTGGTAATGTGAAGGATGTGAAGGGGGAAATACACATGCATAGGGGCAGCTAAATGTTGGCAGCAGCAAAAAAGGAAGAGGAAAGAAGTGAAGATTAGTGAAGAAAACATGTTTATTGTTGTGGTGATTTGAAGAGACCATTACCTAAAAAAGTCAATTCACAAGAAAAAATGACATCTGAGAGAGATGTGACAGGTGCCCTTTGTTGCTGTGCATCAGGCAGCAAAATGGCTGCCTCATTGACACATCCCCTAGTGACCTGGTAGTTGCTATACACTGTATTAATCAACTAGCATTGAATCCACTTCTTTTTTCTCAGAACTGTAACTAGAAATTTTGGTACCAGAGGCAAATGGCACCATGTCCCACTCATTCAGCCATGAAACATGGCCATGAGAAACTTCCCTGCAAAAGAGCAGTATGTGGTATCCCCCAAAAGAAAATGTTTCTGCTTAAAAAAATAAAAATGAATGGGATGGAGGCATTGCTATTATTTCCCTAACACTTGCCAGTAGATTCACCTCTTCATTTTGGTACCCTCTATGTTTTTGGTGCCCTATAGCAAAGCCCCAGGTGCCCTGCCGTATTTACAGTACTGTCTTTTCTACCAGGTATTGACTAGGGTGGCTTATTTGGGCTGGGACCAAGAGTTCAGTGCTTTTGAATTTTTTTTTCTTATAAGGTATTACAGTGATTAAGAATGATGTGTGAAATCAAGGTATATAAATCAAATTTTTCTTCAAGGAGAGTTCAAGCAATTCATCTGTTATTATAGTAATTCCTATGACTTATATTTTCAAAGTAATACATGATTGACATATATAGGGCACTTTGTGGAAATAAGACTGTGGTAACAAAAAGAGTTTGCCAAACACAGACAAGGGGGAAGTCTCATTCTAAGCATAATCTGTAAAGCAAGAATCTTTGCCTTCATGCAATAGTCAATGATTTGGACTTGGAGATGGCCCATTGGTGATATGAAAATGATTTTGGTTCTCATGACTTCTGTATGAAGTACTGAACCACTATAAATTTTGAGAAAACAGTAGCTGTCAAAAACTTTTGAGGTAATCCTGTCCCCATTTTCCCCACCTAATTATATTCTTTATTAAAAGTTATATCCTAGTGGAAGACAATTGGAGGTTATATTATGTGTGTAGCTCTTCCTGTCAGCATGAAATCTCCATGTAAAAATAAGCATAACAATGTGACAATTATCATGTTGTATAGGTGTGTAGAAGCCCCTTGAACCAATCTGTACCCAAATAAAGGACATGTAGATCAGGTCCAATCCTTTAGGAGATATTCCAACACATTGTGCATTTCTGGATCTTTGCTGGGGGGGAAATATCCCATGGGAAGACAAATGTGTATCATCCGGCAGGCCTATGCAGCAGCCTAACTGTGTGACCTATAAAGCTGACAGCCACATAATTACCATTTTTCCATGTATAAGATGATACTTTTGTCTAAAATCTTTAGATTAAAAATTGAGGCTCGTCTTATACACGGAAGTAAGGAGGGGGAAGGGATCAAAGCACTTTGATGATTCCTGCTTTCCCCCTCCACTTGCTAAGCCCCTCTTAGATTTCTTAATTTGGGGTTAGAAAAGTGGGGGGGTGGGTGTCTTATACATGGGGGCATCTTATACACGGAAAAATATGGTAGGCTGCTGCATAGGCCTATACGGCAGTTGCCCTTTCACATTTACTCTCATACTCAGTCCTAACAGTGTATAATATTTCAGTAATTTTAATAAATTAGCAAGAAAATAAAGAAAAAAAGAGTATTCCAGAATGCAAATGTCTATCTTAACAGTGACACAAGTCTTTCCTTTTGGCCTTCAGCTCTGTAAAATGCCTGGTAGAACAGCTGTATGAAGATATACAGTATGTGTGCCAAGACCTAAGTCTGAGCCCTTTCTAATGCCTCAGTGGGTGGAGTGTCCAGGGAAAATCTTGGTCTTTATTGGAAGGTTCAGCTGTCACTTGACTTCTCTTTTGGCATCAGCAGCTCAATCTACTCTTACTGTATTACATCCAATTTCTTCTGTCTTTTTTTCAAATCACTGACCATCTTTTGAACCTTTTGAATGCCAAATGGGTATATTGGATTAGAAATCTCTAAAATGCATCTGTACACTATTTCATTAATATCATGTGGAATCCATTGTGAGGACAGAACCGGGCATGAAGCCATCTCCACTGAAGTGCTGTCCATCCAGAAAACTTTGGAGGAGAAAGGCCAGGAAGGAGGACAGGAGATGACCCTGTTAGTTAGGGATAGGATGAGAGAGGACCCAATGGCCAGAGGGGGAGTAGAGAAACCCCTGACGGAAAAGGATGTGGTCACAGAGATGACAAGACAGTTAAAGCAGGCAGGAATAGGGAACAACTAGATTGACCAAGAGAAAGAAGTGGGAAAGAAGCAAGAGGATAAAAAGGGACAAGAGGGGTCAGAAGTAGGGAAAGCAGAGACAAGAAAGAAAGAACAAGTGCTTCTGCCAGGCAGGGAATAGAAATAGATGGTAAATTCATGGATGAATAAGTGGAAGAGGCTCATGGTGTCTCAAGAGGAAGCTGAGAAAAGGAGACCAGGGACGACTGTAGAAAACCCTCCTACTGGGGCGGGGGGAAAGAGGCCCAAAAGTAGGGTCTGAGGATTAGAGAGGAGAGAGCTGCAGTAGAAAGAGAGAAAAAGGAAAGGGCCCAATGGATCTATATGCATGAGATGGAAAGACTCTGAACCCTGGACCATGGGAGACCCCAAACCTGTGAGAAAGATTGCCAGGTTACAGCTGTGCACCCAGAGGCGAGATGCCTATGCAGCCAGTACCATCAAGGCTGCCACTGAAAGACCTGGGACTTATGGACACATTGCGACTTCAGGTTTGAACATGTTCACTGTTCAAGATACGAATCCCTTCTACACTCTGTTGGGTGCAGAAGAGTAGTTGAACATTAAGATTGATGTTAACAGTTTTTTGGATGTTCCCGAAATAAATGCTGAAAGTTTGAAAGCAAAATCTGAGTGTGTGTGGCTAGCCCTGAGATGACAGAAATAATGAACACTGAAGGTGAACCCTCACATCCATGAACACTGAAAGAATGCAGGTTCCATCCTTTCAGCTTATTTTCTCAAGGTGATAATGCTGACCTTGTCAGGGAAGTAGTTTGTGTGACTCGGCAAATAACAGTTTTTCTTCCCCACAGTGAGTGGGTGTCTCTTCTCTTTCAAGCTGCCCTGCCAGTTTCGATGTAGAGAGGCTAGGATATAAAGACCCTTGAGGGTGCCCAAGTCTTGGCAGCCCCTCTGCCATAGGAGAGAGGGACTGCTCACTCATCAAGTGACATGCCTCAAAGGAAAATGTCTAGTTGCACTCAAGGGGGCTTGCCAGTGTGGCAGGACATCCATGTGTTTCCTTTAGTTTGTTGTATCATGTTGAATTTGTGTCAACCATCCATATAACAGCGTTTCTAAGGCACCAGTGACTTTCTGTCTTCATCAGGGCTGCGATAATGGAAACTCACTGAAACTTCAGCAGGTCCAAAACAGACAGGTGGCACAATGAGATAGGAAGGATCTTTTGTGATGCTGCTCTGCTTGGGATAAACAGTGGCTTCTTGATCTTCCCAGTAGTCACTCTGGAATCACACCCAGTCTGTTTTTACACATTTGTCTGAAGACAATGCACATGCCTGATTTTGAAGCTGTTTCGCTCACATTGCAATGGCTGTTTTCATTTGTCTATTTTCTAGCAAAATACATACATATGGCTTGCAGACACTGAAAGATGCTTCATTCATAAGCAGAGCCTATTTTAAAAGGCATCCCATGCCACATTTCAGGGAGGCCAGGGAGAAGGATAAGGGAATTAGAAAGATCTGTGCAAGCGTACACTTCTCTAATCAGAGGCATTGAGTTCAACCCAAATTTCCCTCAAGTAAACGTGCTGAGGAATCAGTGAAACATTTCATGAAACTGTTTCTCCTTGAGTGATTGTGTCAGTTTCATGAATTTTTGATTGAATTGAGCTTCACACCCACTCTAACAGATTGGTTCTGAAAGAGATGTTACATTGTCTACAACTGAGAGCTGCCCTGTTCTTCTGCTTCGATGCCAAACAACATGTGATGGTTCTGTCTCTTATTCTTAAATAAATAAATAAATAAATAAAAAATGCAAGGTTGCTGAAACTGGGAACAAGAGGGACAGGCTGTTGAACCCTTTACCCTTCTTGCCATGTATCCACCCACAATAAACATTTCCCATCTGCTTTCCCATCTCTGACTGAAAAGATAAGGAGAGATATCTAGTTGAGGGTGTTTTTGAATAGGAAGTGATTGGAGAGAGAAATTTTGAGCAGATCTTTCAGGTTTCAGACTTCAATGGAACATAAAGCAACTCTGCAACTTTAAGATTTCACCAAACAACATGGCTGATCATGTTGGCAGGTAAATGTGGGAGTTCAAAAACATACTTTGACCAAATTCTGGATCCCAGTGTTCATATAAATGCTTTTAATTTAAAGCCCAGTTAACCCAATGGAAATCTCAGAAGGAGAAATCATGGATCTGCCTTCAGTATAGATAACAATCTAAACAGATTTCAATGTAAGAGATTTTTAAAAAATCAAATTGTAAAGTTTGATATCTGAAATCATTGAATTAATATTTTGTTAATGAAAACACATGAATAAGTTAAAAATAGCATTTCAATAATTGTGCACGAGAAAGTGAATTAGAGCTATAAACACATGGCCTTTTGTCATTCTTATCTGTGGAAAGAGAAACTGGGAAAACAATTTCACTGAATTTCTCCAGAGGAAGGAAACAGTCTTCAACAGTTTCTTATCGCTGGGAGACACCAATAGCAGTGGCTGTGGTACAGCTATATACTTTCCTCCAATCCCAATGAGATTTTCCTGCTTTTCAACCTGATCCCAATCCATGCCCAAACTGGACCTTTTTGATCCAGCTGCAGGGCTTCAACTTTTGGGGGCTGGACTGGAGTGATTCCTTGGCAGATGGAAGGGTAGCTCTGGGAGAGATTGCCCCCATGAAAGCAACTCTTTCGAGTGCAATTAGACATGCACATTTGAAGCCATCTGATTGCACCTTCAGTTCCATTGGCAGCCATGCCACCATTTTCTTATCTCCACAATGCTCTCTGTCTAGTGTTATTTCAGGACCTGGTGGTGGTGGTGAGGCACTCCAACCCAAAAGGTGCTGGAGAGATTTTGCAAAAAAATATATTAAAAAATCTGACCTTTATTTCTAGGAGAGAAAGAAAAAGCTCAAAGTGTTTCTAAGAAAAATATCTTTTGACAACTTTTTGTTCAGTACTTGACAATTATTTATGGCTTGGTGCCTTTTCAAGTTTTCTAAGTGGTACATTTTTGAGGGGCCACTATAGCTACATATGCCTCTACTGCAACTGCTTATAATACAGCTCATTTACTATGAGTCCTGTGGTGGATATGAGGGAAGGCAGTATTCTGTCCAGCTTCAGAAAAAAGGCAAAGCTAGTGCTGAGTCATCATTTGTTCTCTAATTTCCTTGAAGTTTTATTTCCCAATGGAAGAGAATTCCATTTTTCTGCCTCATTCTCAGGGCTTTTAGAATTTCATTTGCTTTTCTTTTTTATGTTTTTTAAAAACGTTGACACTTATATCTTGCCCAACTTAGTAGGACTCTGGGCAGTAATTACAACATAATATAAGCCCTAATTGCCTCCCACCATTCCCCAAAATAATAAATAGACAATAAACCCCAAACTCATAAAACAAACAAAGTAAACAAACCAAATAGAACCAAGTGATGGTGACAGCTTTCAGGTGGCACAGAGTTGATGGCTACACTAACTGAGGGGAAGAATATCCTTAAAGGCTTCCTCAAATAGTAATGTTTTTAAGCTGTTTTTTAAAATTCTGTAGGAAGGAGGCCTGCCGGATCTCTAGTGGAAGGCAATTCAAAAGTGTGGGGGCCACAACTGAGAAGGCTTGCATTCTAGCTGAGGTCTTTTGCTTCCCTCAGTGTGACCACCTGATACAGCAAGGCCAAGGATGATGGGGTGGAATGGGCAGCATTTCTGTAGTTCTGTAGGAGAGACACTACAACAGATGCTGAGGTCCTAAACCGTTAAGGGCTTTGTATGTTTAAACTATTTTCACCTCCTAATATTGATGATTTCTTCATTATTTCATGGCTTCTCCAGCCACTCACACTTCCCAATCTGAAAAAAGCCCTGAGGAAGAAATTACCTTATGATGGAAGAAGGAATATTTTACTGAACTGTGAGGACCTACTGCCTGCCACAGATATGG
Source organism: Intellagama lesueurii (assembly GCA_037013535.1). NCBI lineage: Eukaryota > Metazoa > Chordata > Lepidosauria > Squamata > Agamidae > Intellagama > Intellagama lesueurii. Next base: position 201,133,499 of record JBAJHW010000004.1, read on the forward strand.
TTATACAGTGAGAAACAATATGTGCACATATCTTAAGGCATGTAATCATAAGACCCTCATTCATGCAAATTTCTCAGAATTTTCTATTTTTATGAAATTCTTTTTTGAAATGAATTTCTCTTCTATCTTGAACATGAATGGTGTAAATTCTTTTTTTTTGTACAGCATTAGCATGAACCCAGTCTTGAGTAGATTTTTATTTCCTTCAATGCAATAAATCCTCCACTCTGTCAAATGTTTTCTGCATTTCACTGTAAAATTAGAAAAAAACAAAAACAAAAACCCCAAAACAATACAAAAAGAAATAAGGATGAAAGAATATGAGGAAAATCATACCAATTCTTACTTAGTTTAACTTACAAAAGTTAAAAAACTATTTAACTAAAATATGCTTTTCCAGTTTTAAGTATGATAATCCCAAATTGTACTGTAGCAACAAATTCCTACCACATTCAACTCTTCACACAACTCACAACTACTGCCTTCCAGCCTCTCATAGATAATTTAGTTTGAGAAAGACTTTTGAAGTTCCATTGGGAGAAAATAGCCAATGGAAGAGTAATTAAGATGAGATTTACATGGCCCCAATCCTAAATCTCTCTGTAGACACTGAGCTAGGACCAATTTCATGGGATGAGAGGGTAGGATTAGGGGAACTTGTAACCTCAGGGAGTACTCTACTTCAAATTATCTTCTTTTGAGGCCACAGATTCCCAACCAAACCTGTACTCTCATCTTCCTCAAATAGCTGCTAGATAGAACAGTTCCCCTGACCCCCAATATCTACAGAGTTGTGTAGAAGAGGGGCCACACAAATAATCTCTGCTTACTTACTTATCCATATGTTGTTTTTGCTCCCAATGACAGTTCAGACATTTCAGAAAAATAGAATACACTAATTTTATATTACCTTCGACAGTTTCAGAGTTCACGAGAACTCAGAAGCCCCTTTTAAAGCATTTGTATGGTGCTAGCTCTCACCCTCACACAGAGAAACTTGACTGCAGAGGCAGGAGTTAGGACTTAAAGCCAGCTAAGTGGCTTTAAGTGTGTGTGGCTGATAGTGTTACCTGCCTTGCCACTTCTGTGGTTTTGGGCAAGCTAAATGGTTCCACAATGCCACCAGAATAAGGGACTGGCAAACCAGTTCTGAGTACCTTAGACCTAGAAAATGCTGGGAGGATCAGCATAATTTAGAATTGACCTGATAACCACATAATTAATCACGCTGTCATGAGGAAGTATGTGGCTCTCTTTCTCTCTGGGGAGGAGGAAAGTGGACCCACAGACTTAGTGTTGGTAGTAATTTTAAAATGTGTATAGTTTATTACTATTACTTTTAAAACAATGTTTTTAAAACATTAGATAAATTAGGGCTTGTGATGAAAAAAGTAATGCATTTAAAATTAATATGTTAATTTTAATATTATTTCTAAACTCTGTATTAGGGTTATATATATATATATAGAAGAAATTTTTGGTTGGGAAAAATGGCAGCTAGCCAAACTAGTGACAGGATGATGACACCATTAAGTGAGTCTATGTGTAAGGGAGATGAAAGGAAAGAATTGGTACAAGTGTGCCATTTTCCAAGGTAATCCTGTGTCATTAGAAAACATGCCGTTTTAGCTTCACTGTGAGTTGACCCATTCAATTTCTTACCTTCTGATAGCATTGATCATTATGTTTCCCCTTCCCTTTGTACACTATATGGGTTGCTGTATTAAAGTAATAGGCCTTCTATGTCCAGCCATAAATGGGTGAACAGAGCAAAACCATGAATAGCATCCTACACATTGCCCATGCTAACGTGGACTGTCTCTCTGTGGTCTCAAACCCAGGTTTTCTCTTGCTTTTACAAGGCTCTCCTGGGCAATTTGAAAACATAAACACAAAAACAGCAATGCAATATCAGACACAGGCCATTTTCTTCCTGTCAGCTCTGCATATCGTTTGCTAGTTTATTGACATCCAAGGATTAAGCAGGGAAGACTGCCAGAGTTATTATTTATTTATTCTCAAGCTTGCTCAAATCTTTAATCAAAAGTACAACAGCATTTCAGGAAGAAGAAAAATAGGCTTCCCAAAACTGTTTACATTTAGGATTTGGGTTTTTTGGGGGGGGGAGGGGCAGGTTGGCAGTGTGTGTGTGTCTGTGTATTTTTTACTCAGTTTTGTTTTTTAAAAAACTGGACTGTCCCAAGGTCTAATCTATCCATATCTCATTTTATCCTGACAACAATCTGGTGAGATAAGCTAGGCTGAAACTGATTGATATCTTATTTTCTTGGACAGAGACATTAATGTTTGTGTGCAGAAATGTATAAACACATGACATTATGATAACGTAGTCATGGCTGCAGGAGCAGGGTGTTCATGAACCATAGCAGGCATTGAAGAACTGGCAGAAAGCGCTGAGGAGCCACATAAAACCACAGTGCCTCCCCGTGCATTTATATATCTCTATATATTTTTAAACATTTATAGCCTGCCGTCTATCACAGGGCCTGGCTATATAGCTCAGTGGTTTAGGTATCTGGCTGTGGAGCCAGAGGTTGGGAGACTGATCCTCTACTGTGCCTCCTAGGAGTACAGGCAGGGCAAGCTGCACAGTCTCAGGGTGCCCTCAGAAGAAAGGAATGGTAAACCACTTCTGAGTATTCTCTACCTGGAAAACATTGAAAAGGGTCACCATAAGTCAGAAATGACTTTATGGCACACAATTATTATATCACAGGACCTCAGGGCAGGTTACAAGGCTGTATAAAAACAATTTTAAAACATAAAGATATTTAAAACAATTTAAAATCAAACAGCAAAAAATTTAAAATATCCAAACACTAAAACACTTGCACTAAAACTTATAAAGGCCATGATCCTCAGCCCCCAAAGGCTTCCTTTATTGAGCTTTCATAAAGAAAAAGACCACTCCATTCATTCATGCCACTGTGGGAGCATTCATGGGTCACACTCCCAGCAGGTCTGCTCTAGAATGACTGAAACAGTGTGGTGATGCCAGCCCAAGAAAAAGGATTCTTCACCAACAGGTCCAGGCCCCTCAGAATGAATCAGTGCAGCACCTTGAAGGAGGTAAATACATAGGAATAGGTTCTTTGGTCATAGAAATACATGCAGAAGTCGAATCTTCACAGAAGTACGTAAGTATGAGGATTGAACTTTTGGACACATATGTATTCACAGAAACTGGACCTTCACAGAATTAAAGAGACATTTGTTCCTTCATTCCCTATGACAGGGTACATATACCTTACTTGACTGAACAGTGAGAAGGTCCAAAGGCAGCCCTGCATTTAGGCTGACTTTGGTTTTCTTTGGATAACAGTCTTATGGCATTTGCATCATATTGGCTATGCCAACAAATGAACAACTGTAACATCAATTGAGGGATACATTTACTTTCATAAGGCAGATTCCTAATTTCTGATGAACCAGCGAGTTCCTGCTGATTGCTGGGAGATTTGCAAAAGGCACTGCACTTAGACGTCTTGCTCTGATCTGGAAGAATGCTTCATAAGTAACAGCAAACGGAGCATCCTTTAATCCACATCAGTCACATCTTAACATGTTTTAATCTTGGTTTCATCCAAGAAATCCTGACTAGAATTGGGGGGATAAGGAGAGAAAAATCTTTTTTCCACTGAATCTCCTAATTTAACAGTGATCCTAATAGAGGTGTTAACTCTCCATCATTCCAGCAATCAAGATAATGAGAGGGGAGGGTTTGCCTTAAATCAGTGGTTTTCAAGCTTTGGTCTTACAGATTTTTTGGTCTTCCAGAAGCTCCACCTGACATGGCCAATGGTGAGGAATTCTAGATGATGAGGTCAGAAACATCCAGCTGGCCACAGGCTGAGAACTACTGCTTTACTCTACTGCATCCTCACCCTAACAGTTCGACATGTGGAAGACCCCCCCAACCCCCCCCCCAATCTGTACATGAATAGAGGCCCTACAGATCTGAACCAACCCATCCAGTGCTTTTTAAGAGACATTCAGTCTCCTCTACCCAGAATGTGACACCTGGCCCTTTCTGGTTCTTTCTTAAAACACACACAAAACACAACACACACACAAAACACACGCTGAAAATAAGTGGAGAAGACAAATGTAGTGCTTCCCATTTATGGATATGATAAACCTTAACACCATGGCCAGAATTCGAGCAGGTAGTGGATGGTATTGCATAACTGCAACAAGAAGTGAAAAATCTGAAGAGGGAAAAACACATACAAAAATGTCAGGGGAAGAATAGGAAGGAGTAATCCTAATGCCCTACCCAATCAAAGCCCATACAGCACTCATCCTTCCACACTCATCCGAGTGAAAGTGGGGGGAGGGGGAGGGAAGAGAAATAAAGAAATTGAAAAGACTTCCAGAACCCAAAAGGGCTATCTAACAGCAATGCACATCTTTTACTTCACCCTGAAGCTACATGAAATAGCTGGTGCAGAGGCTGTAGAATAATATATAGTGCACAATTATCTCATGTGAGCCCTCCGTCATGCCTCTATGATTGTTGACGGAAGATCTTGGTCTTCACATTGGGGTTGAGGGTTTACTCACCTTCTCTTTAGTGCCAGGAATCAGTGTAACAATGCAGTGTATTGACTTCAATTTCCCCCCTTTTCAATTCAAATTGCAGACCTTCTTTTTAGCTCTATGACTGCCAAATAGAAGAAAAAGGATCTGTTCCATTTTGGAGGTAAACAGCGGCTCTCTGTTCCACTTCACAGTTGCCCTAAAATCAAATATGTCTGATTTTGTTTGTTTTATCTGTCTACTTGTCAAGTGCCACACTGGGAAGGTGATAGCTGTCTTCAGGTAGATGAACAAGTTCTGGTCCTCGCCAACCATATCACTGAAGGTTAAGTTCTGTCTGTTTGCTTCTATTGTGATCCTGAAAGCTATTTATGCCAGTGAGACTTGGAAGGAGTTATCAACAAGAGGCTCGACATCTTTCAGCAGAGGTGTCTCCTCTGAATCTTAAAGATCTGATATTTCAATCACATTACCAACGAGGAGGTGCTCCAAAGGAGTGGCTCATGTAAACTTCTACATTGTAGAAGACTCCACATAGAAGACTCCAACCGGCTGGCCATATTTTTCATATGAACAAGGTATGAAGGTAGCAATGAGTTGGACTACCCTGGCACCTCAAATAACATGGTGAAGAGCACTGATGCAAGACCTGAAGGCACTACATATTACATGAGAGGACACCGAAACACTCACGCTGGAGAATCCTTGCTGCCTGATATGCTACATGGCGTGGAAGTGGATCATCATCTGCCTACCACACACTTGCTGACTAGCAATTCTGATCACTGGGCAGATGAATTGGGGACTCCAAACACCATCACTAGAGCAGGCCAAGGAGTGTCCTTATATGCCTTAATTGCTAACTGGTGGGAGATCTTGATGCTTCTGTTTCATAAATGTAACACATATTGATAAATTGTAGTGTTTTATTTTACATTAAACCACACAAGAATTAAGGTCAGCAATTTCCTGGAATCAAAATGTTAAAGAATGCTCTGTATCAGCACAAAAATTTTCTTTATAAAAATTTCCCCATTGCGATGATTTACAAATGTTTTCAGAAAAATAGGATTATTACCTTTGGAGCAGCAATGCACTTTCTGACAGCTGACATATTTTTGAAGATGGGAGAAGAACAGTCCTTGGGTAGTCTTTAAACCAACACAAGAATTAATGAACCCTCTAGATCACTGAAACACACCAACAGATACTTTGAAACAGGGTCTTTGGTGCAGTGCATTAATTGACTACCTTACTTTGGTGTGCAATGAGCAATATAGTAATTTATAATTAGTTTAATACAGTACAGCTCAGCAAATAGGTTGATGCACCCTGGACAATTAATCAAGAGAAGTAACAGCCCTTAATGGGTTTTAACATTTTCCTGTCCCCTGTAATTGGGAGGGGCAAAATTTATTGTGATTCTTTTTATGGAGCAATTTGATTGTAACCGCACATCTTCATTTTGTACTTCTTCCCCTCTCTTGCATCCTGCATATAGGAGGCTGTTGCAAAATAGAATGGCTGAAATGTACCTTTGGTGACCTCATTTGCTGCTCTTTGCAAACAGAGTGCTGGTTTGCTTGACCTTTGGCACTGATTATTGCCTCCAGTATTAGCTTCTTGCTCCAAAATGTTTCAAGAGGCTACCTTGCCAGACCTGCTCTCTCTCTCTTTCTTTCTTCCTCTCCTCAACTCAGATGCTTATTTTGCATCTAACCAACTTGTTGCATTTCGTAGGGAACTGGAGTTACATCAGAGTGGTTGTGGGATCACCTTTCTCTTTCACTAAGGGCCAGTAAAAGACTGGCTAACAGTGAAAAAGTACACAACTACAGAAATGTTAACAATTTCTGCTACTTCCCTCTCTTAAGCAGAAGCTGTCCAGAAGCTCAGTTTTAAGGGAGGGACCACAGATAAGTAGTCAAGTATATAGATTGCATGCCAAAGGTGTCAGATTCTATTCCAGATATTTCCAGGTAAAGGACTCCTAAGATCAATGCTAGGAAAACCCAGCGTGAACTACGTCTAGTCAAAGCAATCTATAGGGATGTGTCATTTGGATTTTCGGGACTCCAGCTCCCAGAAATCTCCAAGAATTCCCCCAGCAGAATTCCCCAGGGAGTTCCAGCCAGACCTACAAATTTCACACTAGGGAGATCAGAAGTGGAACAAGTCTTGAAGTAGGCAGTAGGAAGCAGTGCAAGGGTGATGATCAGAGAAAGAGATCTGAGAGAAGAGACAGAAGGATCACAGGGACTATCAATAGGAATGCTGTATGACCAAGGTGCAAGGTGAGAATGTTTTCAAAGGGAAATAAAGCAAACGAATCATTGGGATATGAGGCAAATGTTGAGAGGCATCTAAGGGGAGGACAGAGGACAGCAACACAGAGAAATAGAGATGTAGATAAATGTTTATCAAAGCTTGCAGATTCTTGAGATTTGAGTCTGATAGAACTTATGGCTTCAGGATGATTTTTTTTCCTGTGCTCTGACCACATTTTAAACTTTGCAATGTGAGGCCAAAGACAACTGCAATGGGTGGGAAAAGGCACTCCAACCTAAATAGCATAAAGAATTGTTGCAGCTTTAAATGTTGAAAGTAGAGATGGTTTGTCAGTTCGTGCCCATCTCTAGTTGAAAGCATTCAATGTACCAGTGTAAGTAATGCCATAGGTTTGGCCAGTAGTCCATATAGCAGACAGTGTGAGAGAGCAAAAGAGTAAATTGTTCTCTCTGTGTGCACACACATGTGCTTGTGTATAGAAAATTCCTGCCTATGCCAGCAAGTAACCATAACAGAAAGCAGTCCATAGGCTTGAAAATATTCCAACCCCTCTTCTGGTGCACCAGGATGAAGTCACCAGTGTACCCTGGGTCTATACAGTATTGACATGTGTCTATAACATTAGTCAATATCCAATTCCTAGTGCCATGTAGAGCAGACCCATTGATTCAAGGAGGTAAATTTCCACAAATATCTGGATGACAAACTCACACCCTGTTTCCTGGTGGTAAAAAAAGAATGACAAAAAAAGCAAAGGTGTAACTAGAAGTTTTGGCACCCAAGGCAATCCATGCTAGTTCCTCCAGAAAAAGAAGGTGAAAAGTATGGTGCCCCCCCAAAAAAGAAAGATAAAGGTTCTTGTTTTTTTCCCCTTGTTTAAGGAAAAGTGAATAGGGACAGAAGATTTTTTTTTCTAACATTCATCAGTAGATTCACCTCTATGTTTTGCTGTTGTTGTTTAGTCGTTAAGTCGTGTCCAACTCTTTGTGACCCCATGAACCAGAGCACGCCAGGCCCTCCTGTCTTCCACTGCCTCCCGGAGTTGGGTCAAATTCATGCTGGTAGCTTTGATGACACTGTCCAACCATCTTGTCCTCTGTCCTCCCCTTCTCCTCTTGCCGTCACACTTTCCCAACATCAGGGTCTTTTCCAGGGTCTTCTCTTCTCATGAGATGGCCAAAGTATTGGAGCCTCAGCTTCAGGATCTGTCCTTCCAGTGAGCACTCAGGGTTGATTTCCTTCAGAATGGATAGATTTGTTCTCTTTGCAGTCCAGGGGACTCTCAAGAGTCTCCTCCAGCACCACAATTCAAAAGCATCAATTCTTTGGCAGTCAGCCTTCTTTATGGTCCAGCTCTCACTTCCATACATCGCTACTGGAAAAACCATAGCTTTGACTATGCGGACCTTTGTCGGCAAGGTGATGTCTCTTTTTAAGATGTCATCTTTTTAAGATGTCATCTTTTTAAGATGCTGTCTAGGTTTGTCATTGCTTTCCTCCCAAGAAGCAGGCATCTTTTAATTTCGTGGCTGCTGTCACCATCTGCAGTGATCATGGAGCCCAAGAAAGTAAAATCTGTCACTGCCTCCATATCTTCCCCTTCTATTTGCCAGGAGGTGATGGGACCAGTGGCCATGATCTTAGTTTTTTTGATGTGGAGCTTCAGACCATTTTTTGCGCTCTCCTCTTTCACCCTCATTAAGAGGTTCTTTAATTCCTCCTCACTTTCTGCCATCAGAGTGGTATCATCTGCATATCTGAGGTTGTTGATATTTCTTCCAGCAATCTTAATTCTGGCTTGGGATTCCTCCAGTCCTGCCTTTCGCATGATGTATTCTGCATATAAGTTAAATAAGCAGGGAGACAATATACAGCCTTGTCGTACTCCTTTCCCAATTTTGAACCAATCTGTTGTTCCATATCCAGTTCTAACTGTTGCTTCCTGTCCCACATATAGATTTCTCAGGAGATAGATAAGGTGGTCAGGCACTCCCATTTCTTTAAGAACTTGTCATTGTTGTGGTTGACACAGTCAAAGGCTTTTGCGTAGTCAATGAAGCAGAAGTAGATGTTTTTCTGGAACTCTCTGGCTTTCTCCATAATCCAGCGCATGTTAGCAATTTGGTCTCTAGTTCCTCTGCCCCTTCGAAATCCAGCTTGTACTTCTGGGAGTTCTCGGTCCACACACTGCTGAAGCCCTCCTTGTAGGATTTTGAGCATAACCTTGCTAGCGTGTGAAATGAGTGCAGTTGTACGGTAGTTGGAGCATTCTTTGGCACTGCCCTTCTTTGGGATTGGGATGTAGACTGATCTTTTCCAATCCTCTGGCCACTGCTGAGTTTTCCAAACTTGCTGGCATATTGAGTGTAGCACCTTAACAGCGTCATCTTTTAGGATTTTAAATAGTTCGACTGGAATGCCATCACCTCCACTGGCCTTGTTGTTAGCCATGCTTTCTAAGGCCCACTTGACTTCACTCTCCAGGATGTCTGGCTCAAGGTCAGCAACCACACTATCTGGGTTGTCCGGGACATCCAGATCTTTCTGGTATAATTCCTCTGTGCATTCTTGCCACCTCTTCTTGATGTCTTCTGCTTCTGTGAGGTCCCTACCATTTTTGTCCTTCATCATGTCCATCTTTGCACAAAATGTTCCTTTAATATCTCCAATTTTCTTGAACAGATCTCTGGTTTTTCCCTTTCTATTATTTTCCTCTATATCTTTGCACTGTTCGTTTAAGAAGGCCCTCTTGTCTCTCCTTGCTATTCTTTGGAAGTCTGCATCTTGCGTTTTTTCTTTACTAAGGAGGGGCAATTTATACCAGCTGTTATCCAAGTTTTTAAGCTCAAGATTCTGCCCCAACTGTTAAATGGTATACCAACTTGGATTCTAGGATTTCACACAAGTATAGAGAGTGTTCTTTCAATTTTTCTAAGATCCATTCTGGGAATGCCAAGATGCGTCCCTGCAGCTGCCTTACGATTAGAGACTGGTCTAACATCACTAGAATGTAGTGCTTGGCTCTTTGCTTTTAGATATTGGAATAAGGTAATACATGCTGATCCCTCCATGGGATATCTTAACCTTATACAGAAAGATGTCCATAATAGCTCATGGCTTAAAGTTTTTCCAGCCAAACTGCATCTATTAGGGCTCTCTACGGACTTTCTTTATGCCCAGGAGCCCAAGGCAGCCAACTGTATCCTAGAAAACGGATTAGGGACATTGACTTTCAATCTTCTATTTCAAAGGCTCGCAAAACATGCTCCATCTTGCACCTTGGCCTAAACTATAATTTCTCCCAAAGTGCTAGGTATTTGGAGAATCTGATTATCCCAAAATACAGGCACGTCTTCTCAAGAGCCTGATTTAACTGTCTCCAATCTGCAATTTTAGATGGGTGATATTCTGGCACCTCTTATGAAAAAAGATGGTGTCCTTGTAAGAATAGAGAAATTGAAACTTTGAAGCACGTCCTTTTTGAGTGTAATTTTTACAGAAATGAGCGTATCAAATTCCTCAAGCCCATAATGAATGTCTTCCCAGGTAGGACTCTGATTTGGCATACAAAATATTTATTAAGCGACACAAACAAGATAACCACCGAATCAGTGGCCAAATTCCTTCTCTCTGCCCAAAGAATATGAAAGACAATCTTGACCTCTACCTAACCCCGTCATAAAAAAAAAATGTATGGGTAATCTATTTTATTAATTTATACTGTTTTAGCTATCTTGAAATGTTTTAATTGCTTACATCTTTTTAAAATATTACATATATGTATCCTATTGGGTCAGAGACCGCAAATAAAGATTGACTGATTGACTGGCATTTCTTTTTCTTTGGGATGGTTTTTGTTGCTGCCTCCTGTACAATGTTATGAGCCTCCATCCATAGTTCTTCAGGCACTCTGTCCACCAAATCTAGTTCCTTAAATCTGTTCTTCACTTCCACTGTGTATTCATAAGGGATTTGGTTTAGATTATACCTGACTAGCCCAGTGGGTTTTCCTACTTTCTTCAGTTTAAGCTTGAATTTTGCTGTAAGAAGCTGATGATCAGAGCCACAATCAGCTCCAAGTCTTGTTTTTGCTGACTGTATAGAGCTTCTCCATCTTTGGCTGCAGAGAATATAATCAATCTGATTTCGGTATTGCCCATCTGGTGATGTCCATGTGTAGAGTCACCTCTTGTGTTGTTGGAAAAGAGTGTTTGTGATGACCAGCTTGTTCTCTTGACAAAACTCTATTAGCCTTTGTCCTGCTTCGTTTTGAACTCCAAGGCCAAACTTACCTGTTGTTCCTTTTATCTCTTGACTCCCTACTTTAGCATCCCAGTCCCCTATAATGAGAAGAACATCTTTCTTTGGTGTCAGTTCTAGAAGGTGTTGTAAGTCTTCATAGAATTGGTCAATTTCAGCCTCTTCAGCATGGGTGGTTGGTGCATAAACTTGGATTACTGTGATGTTGAAAGGTCTGCCTTGGATTCGTATTGAAATCATTCTATCATTTTTTGAGATTGTATCCCAGTACAGCTTTTCCCACTCTTTTGTTGACTATGAGGGCTACTCCATTTCTTCTATGGGATTCTTGCCCACAGTAGTAGATATGATAATTGTCTGAATTGAATTCGCCCATTCCCGTCCATTTTAGTTCACTGACGTCCAGGATGTCAATGTTGATTCTTGCCATCTCCTGTTTGACCACATCCAGCTTACCAAGGTTCATAGATCTTACATTCCAGGTTTCTATGCAGTATTTTTCTTTGCAGCATTGGACTTTCCTTTCACTTCCACGCACGTCCGCAGCTGAGCGTCCTTTCGGCTTTGGCCCAACCACTTCATTAGCTCTGGAGCTACTTGTCCTTGTCCTCCGCTCTTCCTCAGTAGCATGTTGGACGCCTTCCGACCTGAGGGGCTTATCTTCCAGAGTCATATCTTTTAGCCTTTTGTTTCTGTTCATGGGGTTTTCTTGGCAAAGATACTGGAGTGGCTTGCCAGTTCCTGCTCCAGGTGGATCGCGTTTAGTCAGAACTCTCCACTATGACCTGTCGGTCTTGGGTGTCCCTGCACGGCATAGCCCATAGCTTCTCTGAATTACTCAAGCCCCTTCGCCACGAAGGGGTCTATGTTTTAGTGCCCTCTAAGTTTTGGGGTCCTGGTGCAGAGTCCAAATTCTTCCACCCTTATTATAGCCCTATTAAAAAAGGAAATATTTAACGATTTGCGGGTCTTTCAGGACATGCAGAATCTGCTGTCTGCCTAACGGTAGGGCCACTAGGAAGGCGGAATCTCCTCTGCCCACGCGTGTGCAAGACGCTCCTTGGGGAAAGCACCTCTCCCCCTCCCAGCTGCAGCGCGGCGGCAAGTGGGTGTAGTCCTCTCCCCGAACTCTGGGGGTCGCTGCGGGCCTTCCTTGCGCCGGGCTCTGTCTGCCCAGCCGCCCCGCCCCCACCCCGGCGGGAAGACGGAGCGCGGCTCAGGTTGGCGGCGCACCGAGCAAAGGCAGCCGGATGCTGTGCCGTGCGGAGTCTCCTGCAAAGTCTGCGCGCGCGTGCCGAGGGGCAGCGGGACGACGGCGGCGGAGGAGGCGGAGGAGGCGAAGGCGGGGGAGAAGCACCACCACCGCCAGCAGCAGCAACAGAAGCCGGGCAGCCCTGCCGGAGGGACGGGGAGGGGCGATGCCAGCCGGCCCCTGGCGCTAGAGCCGAGGGGCCCCGGGCACGTGGCGTCGCTGCTGCTGCTGCCGCCGCCTCCCCACCGCGGCGGACGGATCCGGAGAGGCGAACGGACGGACGGCCCGCCCGTCCGCTCGGGGCTCAGTACGCCGGGAGAGGGGAAGGAGGAGATGATGAGCAGCCGCCGCCGCATGGCCTGTCGCAAGGACGCGCCGGCGGAGCAGCTGTGAAGGGGCACCAACAGGTAAGGGAGCGGCCGGGCGTGGGGAGCGGGAGCACGCGGCCGGGGCTGCGGATGATCGTCGTGGCCCGGAGAGCCGGTGCGCTCCGAGGGTCTGTCTGGCAGAGGCGCCCGACGCGGCTGGCAAAGTTCGCCCTTGATCCTCCCGGCGAAGGGAGCCGCCTCCCTTTCTTCTCCCGCAAGTTTGCGGATGGGGATGTTCGACGGCCCTTCGGCCGCTGTGCGCCGGGCCGGGAGAACGCCGCCGGTTCTTTCATTAGCGGCGGCCGGGCGGCTCGCTCGGTGCCCGTCTCCTCCGAGCCGAGCCGCGGGGTCAAGTCGCGGCGAGAAGGCCGGGCAGAGGGGCGGCGTGACCTTTCCTCCCCGCTTTAGGGGAGAAGGCTCGCTCGCTCGCTGGGCGCGAAACTTCCCCCGGGCTCGTTCTAGGAATCGGGTCTTCGGGGAACTTCGGTCTCCCCCTCTCGGGTGTTTCTTCGTTAATGGGGACAGAGAGGTGTCGGCGCTCGGCGCGGCGCCAAGAGAAAGGAGCCCGACCGAGGCGGCGATTGCCGCCGATCAGATCACCAGGCAATTTTTGTTCCGGTGGCGCGGGAGCTCGAGCGTTGCCTCGGTGTACCGGGAGAGCAGCGCGGCCGCGGCCACCGGAGCTTTGCCGGCGTGTGAGACCGGCCAAGTCCCTTTGGGCAGGGAGGGGGCCGGGGTGGACCTGTGGAAGACGGCGGGGGTTTGGGCCCCGCGCTGCACCGTGGCTGCGTTTCAAAGAAGGCGCAAAGTTGTTGTTTTTGTTTGATTTGAAATGAAAAAACCCGCCAAACTCTCCAGGGCGACGACGTCTCCGGACCCAGCGCGGACGCGAAGAAAACCGCCACAGCCCCGTGCGGCGACGGGGGAATGAGCAGTCGCTCGGAGCCGCTGTTCCCTCAGCGCCGCTCTTAGCTCGGCCGACGAGCCGTGCGGGGAACTAGAAGGCGAGGTTGAGAGGGGAACCACTGGGGGGGCCGTGGAGCGCCTTCGGAGTGGGGGCTGGCCCCCTAGACACAGAGAGAGAGAGAGAGAGAGACGCGCGCGCGTATGACCCTTCACAGGTCTGTTTCACAGCCTCCTCTGTTCTCTCGGGAAGCTTCTTCCCCCTGCACAGAGACTGACCCTTCAGCAGTTTAAATGCAGCCACCAGACCGGTTGCCCCGTAAGACTCTTAGGGTCTGGCGCCACACTGTGAGGGCTTGCCTGGCACCGGCTCGTCGAAAGCCTCGGTCGTGCCAGAAGGGGTGGGGCAGGGCAAGCTGGAGGCTTTGCAACAGCGAATTTAGGGCAGCTGAGGGTGGGCGAGACGTTCAGCTGTGCATCGTTTTTCCCGTTTGAACCCCTGCCCATTTCTTCTGCAAGGGACAACAGGATCTCTGTTGCCTCGTGGGCAGTTGAGTGAGAAGCGTGATGTCATGGCTGGGAGAGAGGCAGGGAGCTGTTCCAGAAGCAGTGGCTGTAGCAGGATTACATGGAGCACTCTCTCACCTGGCAAAGAGACCTGCCTGTTTGTACTGGTGTCTGGTCTAGATGGAAAGCACCAGCTGTGACTATCCTCTTGTGTAAGACACTGAAACCCAGGTTCTTGCCAATTAAGGCGACACTGTATTTGGCCTTTGTTTCTCAAACATAAATTAAACATCCCCATTTATTAGATTGCACCTAAATGCTGTTTACTACGAATGTTTTAGTGATCTTTTTTGTCTGTTTTATTGTGCATATCACCTTGAAAAGTTTTTGTTACAGGACCACATGGACACCATACATACATATAAAGTGCATTCTTTAACCTTCATTGATTTTTATCTGGCTCTGTTTTGGTTTGGGCACATTTGTGAATCCTTGGTGTGGGAGACCCCAGTGGGATCCGTGCAAGCTGCTGTAATCGTTCTAAAGGAGGAACATAGGTTAACTCATGAAAATGCTTGCTGTATTGAAGTCTGAGTGTCCATTTATACTACTTTGCTTTGATTAACATTCACACTCTGATGTCCATCATCCAAGTGCAGGCTTTTTGGAGAACAATGTGGGAGCGAGCACATGTCACCTGTGTTGGGAATGTCTGTTAGGTGCACTTTCAGTTTACACGGTTGTCCAACGCCAGTCCTACTATTACCGAGGTAGCCAGTGTGAGGTATAATGAAAGGGCAGCAAACGGTTAGTTAATTCATTTGGTGTTACTGTATTTTTACCGCAAAGTAGGGTTTGGGTTTGGGTTTTGTTTGCCCCAGGTACCTCCTTTTCGGTCCTCCACACACTGGTCCCTTAAGCTGCTAAAAACTTGTGTCGTTTGAAAAAAAAATGGATGCTGCCTGACAAACTCTTCATTTGGCTTGGTGTCTTCATGGAGTTCCTGGGCAATATGGCTCAGTACAATTCTGTTGGTTAGCCTAGCCAACACAGTTCTTGCCATCATTTAAATTGCAGTGGGATTTTCCCCTCTTCCTCTGCCTAGTTTGATAGGTGGATAAGAATCCTGAGTCATACCTGAGGCCAGAGGTCCAGGGTGTTTCTGAAATCAGTGCTATGCAGGTCTGCTATATGCAGTAACAAATAGTTTGCTGTTGTGCTGTGATGAGCACAGAGGTTGGCAGAGCATGGTTTATCTATTTTTTTTTTACATGTGATTCCTAACATGTAAGGCATGGGTTCTGCCTTTCTGCTTCATGGGCTAAGCAGTGTCCACATGCCAAAAAGATTTAACAGTGGCTAACAAATAAACCTTATTTGCAAATCTAAATTTATTTTCAGATGTTTTCATTATATGCAGAGGTCTGTGCTCAGGGGTAGGGTGCTTTCTTATGTGGCTGCAGGAATATTGTGTAATTCTGTGTACATTTACATGTATAAAACTGCAGAGTGTATTTTAGATATCATCTTGGGAGTTTTGGCATAAGTTTCAACATTACATGCTAGAATAAACAATGCTGATTTTTCTGAGCAAATAATGCTAACCCTTCTACTGGGTAAATAAGTATTATTGTGGGGTCTTGGATTTTGCTAGCAGTTTTTCTAGAGGAAAATTAGATGTTTTGAAGCCTACTAATCTCCTATAACTTTTCAGCTTTTCCCACTGAGGGTACCAGCTCAACCTTCATGCCATCTTACTCAAATTTTTAGAACAATGCATCTTGGCTGTCTTACATATCAGGTGATCCTACTAAAACAAATGCCTCACAACTGTCCAGATAGTTACCATTCTTGGTTTTAAAGAGATTAAGAAATCTTAAATTGCCAACACAGCTGGCTTGCTAATCTGTTATGCAACTTTGAACAAAATCCCTTCTTCATAATGTCTAAAATCTACGGCCTCTCGCACCAAGCTGAAACAAGGATGTTATGAGGTCACCAGCTGCCCATGAGCCAGATGATGTACATATTTTCAGCTGCCAGTGACTGACTGAATGCAATATGTCTGGATTTGAATGGAAGCATTTCAGCATTAGTTCCAAAATGTTGCATAGCTGATTGTTACGTGAGAAAACCCTGAAGCTCTTTGCCACAGAGTGTGAGCAGCCATGGAATGATAAGATATGAAAGAATGCTGGTGTTAATGATTTGTTGGAATTCTACATTTAGCATTTTTAAAGAGGATATGGGAAGTAGAAGCTAAATAAATTTTGTAGTTGAAATAGAGGAAAAAGATGTTGTTTCATTTTTTTTATAACAGCAATATCATCTGAAGTATTTGACTTTTTCTGACTACAGTTGTTTGTTTCTTGAAGAGTCAAGCATCTGAGTCAATAACACAGGGCATGTCAGCATAGCAGGGCCTTTTACACAGCCAGAACTCCGCCCCCCAAGCAGGATTCTCAATGATGTACAAATAGTTATGCATAAAGACTATTTTGCACTTCAGACTTAGTTCTCTGCACGTGAAAGCTTAAACAGAAGTGGTGCTATGGCTAGCTTGCTCCTTTTGTGTATGGCAGTGGTCCCCAACCTTTTCCGAACTGCAGGCCGGTTGGGGGAGCGGGGTCTGTGCGCGGGGGTGGGGGGTGGGGTACCACCCACGCTCGCAGGTTGGTGGGGCATGTTCACGCATGCGCGGGTGGGTGGGGCATGCTCGCTGGTGGGTGGGGCGCGCTCGCATGTGCGGGTGGGCAAGGCACCTGTGCATGTGAGTGGGTGTGCAGTGCATGCGGGTGGGCGTGTGTGGGGGGAGTGCATGCGGGGGGCAGGAGATCTGTCTCCGCGGCCTGGTCCTGCCAAGGCCACGGACCGGCACCAGGCCGCGGACCGGGAGTTGACCCCTGGTGTATGGTTTAAACTGAACATCTAAATAGGGTTCCTGTCTTACTTTAGCTCTGAGAATTTGGCGCCATAGTTTTTGCTGGACCTTGCTGCTCTGACCTTGGGAAGAGCCCTGGTTGGTTATCTGCTTATAAGAAAGCATATAGATAGGTAGGTAACCTGTTGTCTTCAGTGTGTTTTAGACTACTTCTCCCATGATACCTGGCAACTGGCCATGCTGGCTGAGGCTTACAGGAATAGTAGTCTAAAATACCAGTGGAGGCATCAGGTTGCTTACCTTAGCAAAAGATTGTTTATCTGAATAAAAGTGGGAAAAGGAGCTTTAATTCCACTGCAGCTCAAGTCAGTCTGTTGTCTTGTATTTTACTATGTTCACTTTCAAGTTCAGCTACATGTGCATTCTATTGCATTCTATTTAATTTATTTATTATATTTATGTTTCCCTTTTCCTTCAGTGGGCTCCAGACAACATGCATCGTCCCACACTTGGTTTTATTCTCATAAGAATTCTCTGAGGGTGATGAGTCAGAGAGAGAGAGTGATTATCTAAGTGTTCCCAATCCTACTCCCAGCACTCTAATAACCTCACAATGTCTGTTCTGCTGGTGAAGCTGTGCATGGCTTTCAGGAGACCATAGGTCCTCCCCCCGCATTGGTTATCTGTGGGTCAAAACAGATGAGACAGGTAGATTTCCTGCTTTACAGATTGATTGTATACACATGGCAGCTATGAAGAATGCATTTCTGCACCTCTTAATTACATATGTTTTACCCTCAGTTACATGACATGAGTGCTCCTGACCTTCTTAATTCTTCCAAGTGGGACCAGTTCCTATCTGGCAAATACAGTCGTTGGATTCTGGAACTTCCTGGGCTGGTTGGCCTCTCTTCCTCCATCATGAATGGTCTTGTAGTTAATTCAGCTTGTGAGGTCTTTCCCCACTGTTGTCTTGCTGGAATCTCAGTCCACCTCTTTTATCTGTATTTTCCAGTGAGCAGGTGGACTTCTTCTGTTTACCTAGGTGTATGTTACAGTGAACCTATATTTTGATGGACTCCTTTGTTTGCTTCCTAAGGAGCATGGGAGGCTTTCCAAATTTGAATGGTTTCTGTGTCCTGATGTGTGTCAAACTATTTACCTAAATATGGTTATGAGGGCACATGAACATATGTAACCAAGGTGACCAAAGAGCTGAATCTGTTTCCATATAATGAAAGGGTATAACTTTGCAGTCTGTTCAACGTATGAAGAAAAATGAACAAGACAGAACATAATAGATATGCACAAGTTTTGCATGGTGCAGACAAAACTGTTTGAGAGTGGTTTCTCTTTCACATTTTATTGGCCAATGATCATGAGGATCATCCATTGAAGCTGAATGGTAGGAGATGCAGGCCAGATAAAAGGAAATACTTAATATCATGTACAGTTACCTTGTGAGACTCCCTACTACAAGAGTTAGTGATGGCCACCAACTTGAATGGTTTTAAAAAGTGATGAGACAAATCCAAGCAGCATAAGGCAATGAATGGCTACTTAGTCATATTGATGACTATGTGTTACCTCTAGTATTCAAAAGCAGCATGCCTTTTTATGCTGGTTGCTAGGAATACAAAAAGAAATATGATGTCTTATTGATGACCTGATTGTGGGTTCCCCATGAGCTTCTGGTTGGCCATTGTAGGTAGAGAATTCTGGACAAGAGAGATCCAGTCCAGCTTTTATGTTCTTAAACACATGGTCATTATCCAATGACTTTTTCATTCTCTGCTTCTGCTTGCTGCCTCTTCCTGTCCTGTTAGTTTCCTTGTACACATAGGATTCAAAATAAGTTAACAAGTTAACTTTTATCTTCCAATCTGTATCTGTCTTTAGGTTTTTCTTCTTATGCAGAAATCTTGCCATAAGTGAGGGGATGTTGCTCTTTTCCATATTAGCCTGCCACAAAAATAAGATATATCTGGTGATGATGCAGTGGTTTTTTCTAATGGTAGCATCTTAGCTGTAGAACTGCATCCACAGACAGATTTGGGGGAGTACCAGTGCTTCTCATCTTCTGAATCACAGATCAACATCTTTTTATTCTTCAAGGCTTTTAGTGGGTAATCAGGGGAGCTGTTTTTATTTAGAATGTTCTTCTGATCTTGTCTAATTTTAGATGGCTTTCTTGTTAGTACAGCTTCTGAGATGGTTTGTGTTACTATTTTATGAGGATTTTTTTAAAAACTGAAAACTGCTGTGGATATTTTAATAGGAAGAAGTATGTAAACATTTTAAATAAAATGGAAACAAATAATTAATGCTCCTCTTTCTCCTCATTACGTTGTAACTTTTGCTTCTCCAGTAAAAAAGAGGTCTTGAAAAATAAGCAGGATCTATGTGTCTAAAGTTACTTCCCTTGCCCATTTGAAAGTGACAGGATATATTTTTCCTTCCTTCCTCATTTAGTGCTACAGAAGGTGGGAAGTGACTGGCTGGGAACCATAGGGTGGTCAAAAGAGCAAAATCTTGAAGCTTCCAGTGGTATGTTTCATCCTCACCTTGTGCCTTCTACATTTATATGACTGTGATCTCCATAATTCCAGCCAGCTTGGGCAGGTATTTCATAAGGTGCATCTACAGCTGAAGTTAGACAGGGATGTGCTCTTGAAGGGAAGAAGTTTATGTACCTAACCTGAGAAGGGGTTCTCATGCCTTTCCAGCTTATTCAAATAATGGGAGTGGAAGCTGTGCCATCTGACTACACCTTCTGTGCTTTTGATATGCTTTTGACCTCTACACACTTACATGACCCCACACATGGGAATCTGTTCTCAAGTTCTCCAAGTCCAGCTGGAGGGAGAAAGGCCTGGAGTTGGTGTGAATATGCCACTTTTCATGACTTGGGCTAGCACAGGATATAGATAGGTAGAGTTCAGTCTGCAAGATCTTTGTATATTTTATATGACTACAAAACCTGAGTTCTAGTTCCAATTTTTGGATGCAAACCAGTGGCTTAGATAGGTTATCCATACAAGGCCAAATGGAAACTTGTTATGCAGCCTCAATTTCTCCCAACATCAACTTTACTGAACATCTCAAGGATACAAAATGTTTATTAGCTTATGAGTAGGGCGAGGTTTCCTATGACATTTCACATTTTCTTTGCAATCGACATTTGAACCCATAAGCAAGTTCAAACATGTTTATGAGTAATCTGGCCTTTCTCACCAGATTATGCATAAACATGTTCAAACCCACCCATAAACTCAAACAAAGGTTGCAGGAAAAAAATGACATGTCATAGAAATCCTCCCCCTACTTATGAAAAACTTCTTACTGTATCGTGTTTCTGGGGAGACTTCTATGTTAAGCAGAAAGTTTGGTGATCAATATTATTTTGTTTTTGTTTTTAAACAGATACAAATAAGCATATTCACTTTAGTGATATTGCCTAGCAAATTCAAGCTATTGTTTTTGTAGTTTTCTTTATAGTCTGTTCTGAAAGGTTCAGAGCCTCCCAAAGCAGTTTAATTTGAAAGAAGGGCAATGAGCTCAGGCCTCAAAGAGCTTATAAACTGGATCAAGGAAGAAGAAAAAAGAGGAAGAGTAAAGCATTTCTTTGGGCCTAAATGCAGGAACTAAGGGAAACCATAAATTATAAAATCAGGTTGTGTGCAGACTTAACAATATAAATTAGGACTCTATTTTCTTTGCAGCAAATCTCATAAACTATCCATTGTGTGGATACTGCACATTGGGATGGGGGGAAAACATTGATCCTATCCTTACATGTTGTAAAGTTGCAAGATAGAAGTTCAAAGGTTAAAAAACATTTGAAAAGAGAAACTAGGGAGTTGTGTGTGCACAGAAAAGGTTGTTCACCTTTAGTATATTAATCTGAAATACTTGGTTGAATTCATTGAACTTGGCCAGGCAGGGTATACACAGTGGACTGTTTAAATATAAATATAAGATGTAGAAAATAGATGCATTTGTACATTGCAATAAGTAATGACATGAACATAGTCAGTGAAGCATGAACTATACCAGTATACTACTACTCTTAAGTCATTTACTGCATAATATTGTTATTGTATGGTGGTATTTGTTTAAATTGACACACCGTGACTTACTGTTAGCTGGTTTGAAGACTTTTCATTGAAAACTGCAACTTTAAATATCAAAATCAGGGACATTTTAGTCACCAAAGTAGCGAAGGATACAAAAAACAATCACCTTTAGTTTGCCCAAATTATGACGTACAGTGGTGCCTCGACTTACGAACTTAATTGGTTCCGGAACTCCGATCGTAACTCGAAATGGTCGTAAGTCGAAGCACCATTTCCCATAGGAATGCATTGAAATGCAATTAATCCGTTCCGGCCGAAGAAAAAAAATCACACACACCCCCCCCAATCACTGCAAGACCCATCGGAAACACGATTAATCCCTTCCGGCCGAAGGGGGGGGGGAAGAAAAGCAAGCGAAGCGTGCAAGACCCATCGGAAATGCAAAGAAAGCAAAGCAAAAAGCAAGCAGAGTGTGCAAGACCCATTGGAAATGCAAAGAAAGCAAAGCAAAAAGCAAGCAGAACATGCAAGACCCATCGGAGATGGGGGAAAAAAACCCAAAAAGCAACCAAACCCCGCAAGACCCATCGGAAATGGGGGGGGGAAGCAAGGAAACCCCCCAAGACCCATCGGAAATGGGGAAAAAATCCAAAAAGCAAGGAAACCCCCCCAAGACCCATCGGAAATGGAGAAAAATATTGTACCAAAAAACAAACCAACCCCCCAAGACCCATCGGAAATGGGGGAAACCCCCCAAAAAAACAAACAAACCCCCCAAGACCCATCGGAAATGGGAGAAAAAAACACCAACAAACAAACAAACCCCCCAAGACCCATCACAGCACCTAAACATAACCCCCCCAGCCCAAAACCACGCTACAAAACCCACCCAGAACAGTTTTTAAAAAGCAGAAAGCAGCACCTTACCAGGCAGTCCGAAGCCTCCTCCGATCGCACTCACTCTAACCGTTGGGGTGAAAGAGCTACAAAGAAGCAGCCTCTTCGCCTACCAACGTTTAGCAATTTGAATTCCCCGCCTTTTTTCCCTGCCTTTTTCTGTTCATAACTGGAAGCTCCGGCTGCAAGTCGAAGCAAAATTTTGCGGCTGGAGCAGGTCGTAACTCGAAATGGTTGTAAGTCAGGATGTTTGTAAGTCGAGGCACCACTGTAGTTAGGTTTGTTGCATTTCTGAGAAGTTGCAAGAGGTAATTCATGAGTTATAGGTTCCATTGGAAGATTTTTCTATATGTTAACAGCAATGAAGAAAATCCAGAAATTTTAGATGTACTGTATAGTGTGTGAGTTACTTAGAATGTTGAGTAATTTTCCTTGCTTTGTGCAGGTAAACAAAAAATATTTTCAGAATTCATGGGGAATCTCTTTGCACTTAATTTCCATTTTATAATATATAGTGTCTTCATTTCCTTCTCTCTCTCTTTTTGAAGAGAGGATGAGATAAACTAAAAAGTCCAGATGAACATGAAAACCCAGTAATAATATAATGGAGCTAATGAGAGAATTACTAGTTTATTTTAGGATGTCACAGTGATTTAACTTCATGGGCTGGGAGTGACTAATGGGAGGCAATGAGCTACATTATGAAGCTTGATTATTGATCTTTCACTCTGATGTCAGGGATGACACTGCTGTGTGGTAAGGTGGGAGTGGCAGGTTCAAAAGTATAGAAGGCAGCCAGATATGAACCAAGGGATGCAATCTGGTGGTCACTTCTCCTGCACAAGCCCCCATTGTAATGAATGGAATTTGTGCAAGAGCATAGCTTGAGCAACTGTCCTTCCCTTCCAACATATTAATTAGTGTGAAAGGATGATTGCTTGAGGTTTTTTATTTTTATTTTTTTGCTTTGAATGCTAAAATAATTGTATCAGAGCTGAGAAGTGGGGCTTGCAACAGTTTGTCACAGTGTGGAGCACTCCTGAATGGAGTATCTGCTTCTTCATGAGATTATATTCATCTTCTCCTCTCCCTCAGCCTTCAAGTTTTTTTCTCCAACAGCAATCAGTATTCCATTGTTACTGAGCAGGTTTGGTTCTCATTTGGCTACCCCACCTCATACTTTGTAGCCTGATATTTTCCAATATGTCAGAGTTTGGAATTCCAAGCCTTCTTTGTTGAGTGGGCACTTACCGTGTTAGCTACATTAGCATTGGTATCCAAGCTACATTGCAAATACAGATGGTCATGATTGACATAGACAGGATGCACAGTCACTTAAACAATTTGTATGACTCACTGCTGCTGTTTCTGTGTTTAGGTATGTGACTACTGTTAAATGTTAATCTTCTTGCATGCACCACACAGCCCTAAGTAAGCAGCATGTATTCTTCCCTAAATTCTGAGTAATTTAGTGTCCTAGAAAGCCCCTCATTAACACCATATACTATCTGCCAAACAAAGTTTGGCCTGGTGATACATTAAGGGTTTATGCTTTACAAATCCTTTCGGATGGTGGGAAGAGTGGGGGAAACAACTCTCCTTATTTTGTACTATATAATTTTCCAAAAATGAAATCAGTTTAGTGCTGGGAGAATATATTTCTTGACATTTTGTGATTAGCCTGTGCTTCTGTATCCACAATTCGAAACATCAGGAAATGGCCCAATATTGCTGCACAATATCATACCTGTGTTGCCAGCAGGAAAAAGGATTTTACATAGCAAAGGGCAGCCTGAATGTTGATGACACCCACGTCAGCAGCCAAGATGGTCTACAGGATGTTCTCTTGTGCTCACTAATATTTCTTCTAGGCATTTTGATTACTTTGTGGCTCCAAGCAACTGATACCTAAAGAAGTTGTTGAAAAACAGTCCTGACAATTGCTTTGTGTTTGGGTGAGAAGTGGTTAACTGGTGAAAAAAGAAGTCGAATTTGGGGATTTCCTCCTGCTTGGTGTCCTTTGTGAATTATAGTGACCATCTTGACTGCTGCACCTGGCGTTGTCAATGTTCAGATTGCCCTATGGGCTGCCCCCATTTTTAGAATTGGCATGTAGAATATTGATTTGCTCTGCCAGCAGATGATAATTGCTGCACTCTTATGCAGCAATAATTTCTCACAGTTATGTAGGTCCTTTAATAAAAAGCTAAAAATGAATGCATTGCAAAAATTTAAAAAATGCATTAATGATGGTGACACAATAGGTGTTGAGTGGACCAGCGATGGCAAGTACATATTTTTTTGTTAAATATACTGTTAGATTGCTTGATAATTATTAGCATTTGCTGAAACAGGAACACTGGTTGTAGCTTCTTTTTTTATCTTGATAATATAATCTCATCAGTGTCTGACAGCCTTGCTAGCAGCACTCCCAGGGTGCTAAATTGTTGGGGGATGAACATGTGAAAATCATAAAAGTCATTTGCAAAGCTGTGAGGGATAGCAAGCCAAGAAATGCATTGTGCCTCTCTTTATTTCTCTCTCTCCTTAGTATTCCTGTCAGACCCCCTTTCTGGCAAACTGAGCTGACAGGAGCCCACAGTATCTTAACTGGCATTGTCATGAAACACATTGTCTAGTTCGCACTCAGGGCTGTATGCCTGGCTTGCCTTATTTGCTGATTACAAAATAGCATTTCAGCAGTGGCCACACAGTCTTTGGGCTTGAATGGCTCGGTGTGTGAAGGTGGGGCTGGTCCTGTCACTTTTCCCTTGCTGGCTTTTTTTTTTCCTTTTGGTTTGGGGCAAGGGATGCATTCTCATTTAGAATATAGAGTGTAGTTCTCCCAGACGGCATACAAAGGAGCTAGCAAGAGCATGAACAGCAGGGGTAGGCATTATTTTCTTTCCTTTTATGTCTCTTTAAAAATGATATTGTAACCCTCAAGCCAAAAATGTAATGTTGGTATTATTGGGAAACTCAAATGTTGTGCTGTTTAGTCATGGACTAAATGCACTAAGTTTTCTTTGTAGTGGAAGAAAGAATTTGAGGCTGCAGATTCTGCTTTCACTGTGGACACTTATGCATAAATTCTACATAACTAAGAGGCTTTCTTTAGGGCAGGTGTTGTTACGGCTCTGAAGACAACATCCCAGCAGAAACCAGCCATGGAAATGGGGGGTACCGCAATATAATTAATAATGATGCACATTGCAATACATTTTGCAAGAGCTTTGGCACAAGTTATTTCCTCCCATTGCCTGTGTCCAGGCTAGAACTTGGAAAGGATGTTTGTTTGTTTTGGAGTACAGCTTCCAAAATATGCAACTGGCCATGCTGGCTGGGAGATTCTGGGAGCTTTAGCTCAGTTCCAAGCCCTGGACCAGACCTTTCTAGTGGTGTGGACTACCTTAATGTTTGCTTTATAAAAGCTAAATATTTTCAGAATACCCGGTACTAAGTGACTTGCTTGAATTCAGACTGCTCTGCAATGTCAATCTCAAGAGCTTAAAGATGGGAAACTAGGGCCCTATACTGTATGAAAGAGCTTTCTGAAAGGAAGAGCAGGGAAAAATTCTTGCTATAGCAAGCCATACTGAAATTTTGTGTTACAAAGGATTTATTTCTGCTCCATGCCTAGTGCAGTTCCCATAGCATTGAAACTAGATGTATTTTGTTAAGTGGCATGGGTGCTTTCTCAACAAAATCTAGCACAGAATACATGTCCATGTCTGACTATGGACTTGTTTCTTCTAAGTTCCTACCCCATCATTCACATACATGGTGTAGCAACCAGAAGAAGGGCCTCAAGGTGCGGTTAGGTATATTCATGTCTCTACTGTCCAAGGCTTTTGCTGTTCAAGCAATATTATTCACAACTGATATTGGGCCACCATGGATCATATGAATGCAGTCCAGACTACAAGAAACTCACAAGATAAATATATTTATTTATTTATTTATTTATTTTATTTTATTTATTTAACTTATATGCCGCCCACACTACCCAAAGGTCTCTGGGCGGCTGACAAGTTAAATTCTTACAAAATATAAGAAATACAAGTTGTTGTAGAGGAATCTGAATTCAAGCAGGTCACCCACTGCCAGGTATTCTGAAAGTATTTAGCATTTACAAGCCATCCTAGCAAACCTCCGCCCATTGTACAGATGGGAAAGGCTGAGACTTTCCAAAGGATAAGGAATTGCTCAGAAATAAAATACTTGCACAACAAATGTCTTTCTTTCTACAAGTAAGGCAAGCTGCAAGTCTAGTCAGAAGCATCTGGAAAAAATGGTCAAAGAATTACACATGCAGGCAATACTCCAGATATAAAATTGCTGCTTTATAGCTGCAGAACAAAGAGACTGAGAAATTACTTGCCAAAGGAAGCCAGACCAAATTCCTGCCAGAGCATTCAAGCACAACCGTTTCCAAAAGCAAGTGGGGGAAAACAGGGAAAGTGCAAGACACAGGTAGATGTACATACATTCCACAGTGTGTGAAGGCCTGAGGCTAACCCAGGGCCAATGTACAACCACCCAGGCTTCCCCTTCCTCAGTCTGATGTCTTAAACATGTGCCCTGAGCAGCAAAGGAGCAAATAGTGTCCAAGCAAGACTGCTTTGAACACTGGGGGACCAGAATGGGTATGAATGGTGATGAACAAAACAAGTATGCTCAGTCCCCTTGTGATGGATGTATCATATCAGCTGGTTACGGTTGAAGGGCTGCCTCCCCATAGCATTGCAGAATGGAATAGAATTTCCTTTCTTAGTATTGTTGAGGGACTGTATTAAAACTCCTGCTGTATGATTGTACTAGGTAATAAGGCTTAATATTTCTTGAAGATAGGGATTCTATGGGCGTGTTTTCCTACAGGAGAGCCAGTGGGGTGTAGTAGATAGAGTGACTAGGATTCAGGAGACCTGGGTTCAAATCCCTGTTTGGCATGTGGTAAGCTGCATTAAGCTCTGTTTGTGCAATTCCCTTGGAGGGATGACACTGCTAAAACTACTCCTTAAATATCTCATATACCTTGAGAATAAGGATTAGGCTCATGGTAAGGCAGATGTGACTTGATGGGACTTAACAATAAGAATATTTTTCCATAGAAGCAAGGCCTTTGGAATTGCGGGTGGGTGGGTGGAATGAGGGGCAGAGGTGCAAATGGCACTGTTTGGTGATGGCATTATGACTGGGCAAGGATTTTATGGGCTATAGGACAGCATGCAGTAAACTGCCTTGTAGCTCTATTCCTGCAACCTGGCTGTCCCTGGAGAAAAGTGAATTGGCTACTCTATATGCAGATGATGATGTTCAAGTAATTCATTCATGTGATAAGCATTTCTCTGACTTGCTCAAGGACGGAGGCTCACATTTCAATTGCCTGGAGGATGTGTGAACATCTGGCTGTTATTGAGTGACCTTCAGCAGAAGGATGAGGTACCCAGACAGGGAAAAGTTGGGGGCTCCTTATGACTGATTCTGTTGCTATACCGCTCGGCACACTGGGTAGTGTTTCTTACTGGTGTTGTGTAAGAAAGTAGATCTCCTTAACGTAGCCGAGTGTACTAGATATATCACGAGAGAAGCAGGAAGCCTTTGCATCTGTATGTGTGTCTGAGCGATTTTCTATACTCCTATGTCATCTGGTAGTGGTGGAAGAGTGATAGTTTTACAGTGACAGTTCTAATATGTGTTGCTATAGATCTTTGCATCTATGTTTGTTCCTACTAAACTGGGAGTATAAGAATATGAATCCCTTTCATGCGATAACATAAAAAGCTTTCTATTTGGGGCCGCCCCTGGCTTTCATACTCTAGAGCTGTTTAAAAGCATAGGCAGTGCTCTGTTGGATCAGGTAAAAAACCTCTCAAGTCCAACATTCTGTCTTCAAGGTGGGCAGCCAGATTCTTATGGGAATCCCACAAGCAGGAAATGAGTGCAACACCTTCCTTGGTTGGTGCTAAGGGACATGCTGGCTCTGATGAGTAGAGGTAATGTATAGCTGCCATAACTAGTGGCCACTGATTGCTTTATTTTCCATAAATTTGTTTCATCTCCCTTTAAAGCTGTCCAAGCTTTAAAACTGCCATTACATCTTTTGGTAGTAAATGCCATAGTATAATTATGTAGTATAGTTTGAAGAAGTATCTCCTTCTGTCTGTCCTGAGTCTTCCACCATTGACCTTCAGTGTAGTTTAAGGAAAGCTCTGGTACCATGAGGTTCTAGTAGAATGAGAGAAGAAAAAAGACTTTTTCTACTGACTTTCTCCACACCATGCATGGCTGTATACATCTCTGCCATTTTGCCCCCCCAATCCCCCCCATGCATTTTAACCTTTCTTCAGAGAACTGTTGCATTATTTGAAAGTTTTCTAGGTATACAACATTTTTAAGATGCAAATCATATACAACACATTTTTGCCTTGTGACAAGAAAATGCTTGTTTACGTTCAGCTCGAAACTGAGGATGGGGTGAGGGTAACGTGCCCCATTTTGCCTTATTTGCCTTATTAGATCAGGTGCCCTCTTAAGCCTGTTCAGCTTCTTCAGACTTAATCCAAGTTTTATCTAGACTTGAATTCCAGATGCCTCCAGGGTCTGCTCTTCTGGGCAGATTAGTAGGAAGATGTCCTGTAAGATGTAAGATTTTCAGAGATGGGCTATAAATTCCAAATTGCTAGCTGAGGAGGGGCTTGAAGCCACCCCCTCCCCCCATAAGCCATTTGTAGACTGCGGCCATTTCCAACTAAGAAGCTAGCCTGGCCTCACCATCAGCCATGTGACTTTTGGACTTTAGTAACAGCATGTAATTTTGGAACTACCTACAAGAACTTGGTGCACGGCCTTGACGAAGATGATTTATCATCGAAAGCTTGTTGTTTGTTTTTTGTTTGTTTTATATTCTTAATGGTTGAATAAAGGTATCACCCGTTCCTGCATTTGTACTGTAAGATGTTTGAGCCCTGGCTTCTTTCAGCACCTCTAACTGTAAGGTTGCTGTGGACAGCTCCCGCATCACAAGGGCTATTGTAGAAGCTCTTTCGTTTGTTTTTTTGTTTTTGTTTTTGTGCCTGAGTGTGTCAGTCTGTGAGGATTGCTTTCCCCCAGTTATTCTTTTTTTAAAATGCCAATTTAATGTGGTGGCAGTGGGAGAGAGGCCAGCACTGAACGGGATTTAGCAGAAGTCTTTAAACCCCCACCTTCAGCAGAGAGGTAGATTGTTGCTACAGGAAAAAGGATTGATTGGTTTGTAGCATTGACCACATTTTTTAAAAAAGTCCTTGTGACACCCCACCCCCAATTATGCCTGGGTGCTCATTTCATATTCCAGCTATTTGTTGAATCTCTTTTCTGTCTTCTAGAGTAGGTCTCAGTACGAAGTATATTGGCATCCACTGGTAGGAAGTATACTAGCATCCACTGGAAGATTTCTGGATTAGCAAAAGTTTCCAACTTCCAGTTGTTCAGCCGTTGGAAAAGAGGCTATGGCCTCTTCTATGGAGTCAATCCATCTCAGTTTGTTTTCCTTCTTTCCTGGTGCCTTCAACTTTTCCTATCATTACTGTTTTTTCCAGTGAATATTGTCTTTTCATGATGAGTTCCAAGGTGTGAAAGCCTGAGATTCATTATTTTCGTGTCCAAAGAAAATTCAGGCTTGATTCAATCTAGGGTCCACTCTGTTGTCTCCCTGGCATTTCATCTTTCTTTCAAATGAATCATTTCCTCCCTATCAGCTTTCTTCACTGTCCTCCTTTCACATCTGTACATAGTAATCAGCAATACAATAAAGTGGATGATCTTGGCTCTTGTTCTCTAGAGATATATTCTTGCACTTAATGATCTTTTCTACTTCCCTCATAGATGCCCTTCTGAGTGTCAGTTGTCTTCTGATTCCCTGGCTGCAGTATCCATTTGGACTGATGATTGAACCAAGATATAAAACATATTTAATAATCTCATTGTCAGCATTAAAGTTGTGTTATTCTTCTATAGACATGTTTTTGTCTGCTTACTGTTCGATGGAAATCTTGCTTTTACACCTTTCTCTTTCATCAGAAGTCATTCAAGTCATTGCTGCTTTCTGCTTTCTGTCATCTGCATATCTTAAATTATTGATGAAGAGAAGTAGGAAAGGATTATTCTGAAAATGAACTTGTAAGCTTGATTCTTGTAGTGGTGACAAGTTCCTTTGCTTCATGTTTTCTCAGATACACTATTATCTCAAATTTTTACAGTGCACCCACTTTTCTGTGCCACTGATTTATACCTGCTTCCAGTTGGTGGACTTAAGGGCTCTGTTCAGAACTTCAGAAAAATTACTATGTGGGATGTGACATATTTCTAAGTTTTGGTTCTATTCAGAAAAGTCACCTTTCAAGCCTGAAGTTTGTTAAACGGGATTGTCAAGGATTTCAAGTTTTCCACCTCCATTACATCACCCCCAGTAGCACTGTGAGTTTTGTTGCACAGTCCTTGATACTTCTACCATTTCAAGCAAGGTCATGGAGAGAATCTGTCACTCAGAGCAATTTCTTCTTCCTTTGGCCTGCAGGCATGCTGGAGTCTTGATGGAAAGCTGATAAACCAGATGTAACATTCCTCTTAGGACACTGAACTGTGTGCGACCTTGACAGAGACAAGCAGGTTGACAGGTGAAGCTGATGGAAGTGTTTAATCTTGAAAGAAATAGCACTACGGAGAGAGGGCAAGTTGTGAGATTTTGTTTCCTCCACCTAGCTAGATAAAATCACTTTCAGAGGTCAAGAGGTGATGCTCCATATAATGAAAAACAAGTAGGATACAGAAGTGGTCTCCCCACCTCATAATTCCTCTCTGTCCTGATTACATCTCAACAATGATCATAGGCTGCACAATGACATCCTCTGCCTGAAGTGGTGTTTATGTGAAGACTGGGCTTAGCCAGGCTTAGAGAAGACACCAATGCATATTTCATGTAGGCTTATTTGTCTCAGAGGAAATTGGAGGTGCATACACAATAAATGATTTGCCCGGGGCTGTGTAGTGAGTGGGTCACTTCCTTTTCACACATTCATAGGTCAGGATAGGTCTTGTCAAGGACTCGGACAGTTTAATGAATTCTCTTTCTCTCTACAATGGGCTTTTCATTAATTCCCCATTGGTACATCTTTGCCCTGATGCCTAACACTTATGCAACATAATGCAAACCCATTACTTTTCTCTGTTTTTATGTGTGCTCTTGTGTTTGCAAGAGAAGGAGGGAGACACCCTTGTTCCCTCAGCTTCTCTTGCATCTTCTTGTAATTTCCATGTAGCTGTAGTTCTCAGGTTCTATTTTGCTCATTGATAATTTGATAATATGCAAAAAGCCCAAGCAAAGAAAATAGAAGACTGTGGGAAGGGAAGACATAGGGGGACTGATGGGAATTCCATTGAAGTAAGACATTGGCATCTGTCTGCTTTGTAACACTTTGCATGCCACAGACTTTGAGGACAATTGGCATCAAAACCCATTGAAAAATGAAGACTTGAATTTGTGTAGTATTATCAGATGTCTTGCCTTTAAACATGCACAATTACATGACCAGTATTTCAGCAGTGGGAAACTATTGGCTAGTGCTGACAGGGACGTCTAGTCTAATAGCAGCTCAGTGCCTGAGTTGCCCACCCCTGCAGGACTATCTGATCCTGTTCCTCACCATAACTGCTTTTGGAGGCCAGTCTCCACTTGTGTCTTTTAAGTGATGTGTCCAGATGCTCCCTGCCTGCTTATATAAATCCCTGTCATCCGCCTCACTCCCAATTTTTAACTTGTTCAGCATTGAGCAGGAAGTTGGACTTGATGGTGTTATAGGTCCCTTCCAACTCAATTATTCTATGATCATAGTTAAACATAAGGACTCTTCCTTTGCACCAGTATGGTGTTAATCGTGGCTGTTCATTAAAGGTACCCAGTTCAATGTAGAACATGGGCTTTTCTGTTGTTCACTGCTTTTAACTTAAACAAACAAACAAAACAAAACACCTTGCTTTTTCTCAAATTTAGATATAGCTAACTATTTATGTATGTGTGTGTAGCCAAGTTTCAAGGAGTGTGCAGTAGTGGAGAGCCACTGTCAAGCTGTGGATTATGTCCATAATACAATGGGCCAGGAGGGAGAAAACAGGAGCAGATCTACAGTAGTCTAAGTCAATAAGCAAGAATTCAGGCTTATACGACGTATGGAGGGCAAGGGCAGAATGTGATTGTAATGTAGCTGCCAGCAGTCTAGTTTTGATCATGCTTGTTCAAATCCCTGATCTCCTATAATGCTGATCTTCAGTTGTCTTGGGGAATACTTTCTCAGCCTAATCTTCACATGGCATTTTTGTTGATGAAATTGGATAATCCCCCTCTGCACCACAGACCTCTGCGGTGTAGATGGGGTACAAATGTGAGAAAGAAAAAGAAATAATATATGGAGAAAGGTGCTGATAGCAACTGAGGAATTATTCTTTCATGGGAGATGAACAATGCAAATTTATTAATATCCCATTCCGCCTGCATTGGGGATTAAATCTGGCTTGGAAAGAGTTCAGTCGTGGTGAATTCTAGCTGTTGCTTGGCTTCAGTTCTTCTCAAAAGTGATGGATTGGTAGGGCCTGATATCATAGCAGAACCATGGATGATGGATAAAATTCTTTCCCTGCCTGCCTAGTCTATGGATACATCTGCCATAATAATTTTTTTTATCTTTAAGATTCCATGAGATGCTTTATTTCTGCTACAGTATATCAGGTTGATACAGGTGTCCCCCTGAAATGGCAGATTATTGCTAGGTCTTTTAAAAATGCCTAAATTAAACTTTGCTTCATTTTTTCATCTCAGCCTGGAGTTTAGGAATGAATTTGGACAACCAGGAGGCTGAATATTCTTCATCCACTATGACAGAGTTGTGTGGCCAAATGGCTTCTAGTCCTGATGGCTGTATTTAGGGACATTAAATCCTCACTTGTTTCATCTTCCAAAGCCAGGTCAAGGGATGGTAACATACTTCTCCTTGCTAGCAAGATGGTGAGGAACTTCCTAGTGCTTTTGATAGAGAGTGCATTAAGAACAATATTCTGTGGCAAGATAGCTCTGGTCTGTGCAAAAGAGTATTTTGTCTCCCAGTTGCCATTTTTTTGCACAGAATTTTGCTGTTTTCTAATTGCATGTGAATTGCCCAAAACTAAGATGGCTGTTGTGTTGTTCCAGAATTTGAGGCATTAGATGAGTAGCTTGCATCTTTCATAATGATCTGTCAGTTCTTCTGTGCTTCCTGTATGTGCTTTTTGCATCTTTCTTAATGATCACTCAGTCATTCTGTGCTTGCTGTGTGTGCTTTGCTTCTGAAAGGTAAAGAGTGCTAGAGGCATTAATTTTGCAGAGAACTTCAGGAGGAAAAGTGCTTTTCTCATCTTGCTCTTGGCTAGAGGTGAGAGTCTTGTGGGCTTTAAAATTCCTTGTGGAGGTGTCTCTTCTTAAATCAGTGAGAATGAGGATTTTAGCAGGTATTCTTTCCATCCCTAGCAGTATATCATCTCCAATGTCAGAAGCTGTTTGCCTTTATATACCAGTTTTGGGGGAGTGTGAAACAGAGGATGCAGCTCTACATGTTCTTTCACTGAGCTTCCCATTGGAATCTGGTTAGTCAATATGGGATCAGAATGCTGGACTATACAGGCCTTCAAGCTGATCCAGTTTGACTCTTGCTTCGGTAGCGGTGCTTGGAGACTGTAGGTAGTTTTTTTCCAGCCGTCTCAGTCTTGTTTTTCTCCAGGGGCAATTTATACATAATCAAAAAGAGATAAAAGAAATCCATCGCTAAAAAAGAGGAAAAAGATTGGACAGGTTTGCATGTAACATGCCCATACTCTCCAAAAGCAGTTTAGATCAAAATTAGAAATGGCTGACAAAGTTTAAAAAAAGATGCGGTGCATCTCACCATAATGGAAAAGACTGTGAGGGGATGTTCTGTGCACTTGCTTAGTCTGACACTATCCAGATGTGGATAAGCAACACCAGTGCTCCTGCTTTTAGTTCTTATGACTGTTTCACCTATGAACTTTGAGCGGACAACTTCTCATATAGAGAAATGGTTTCCAACCTTGGGTCTACGGATGTTCATGAACTAAAACTCCCAGAAGCCTTTATGACTAGCTGTGCTTGCCAGGATTTCTGTGAGTTGTAAAGTATGTGGGGACCCAAGACTGAGAGCCACTGATATAGAGTATTCATTCAAATAGAACAATCCTCCTTTATAGAACAGGGCACATGGCCACCCTATTTGTTGTAGATTATTATAGCCAACAATAAAGAAAGCAGCAGAGGTGTATAACTTTAAAATATAATGAGCACTTCCTGAGATGCGGCATTTTCCTGCTGCTTCTACCCAGGAGTCCCTCCTGGCTCAGTTGTACCTCTTCTACAACTCAGATCAAGCCTCCCAAAAATACCCTCAGGGTATATTTATTTCCCAGCCTCAAATTAACCATATTTCCCCTCATCCGCATCTGAGTTTGAAACGAGCTGCTGTGCAGTTTTGAAGCAGGAATGCCTTTGCAATAAATATTCAAGCTGTGATTCTTTTATCTTGTCATCCGGACCTTGGCAAAGGTTGTAGCATCTCTCTGCAGGTTGTAAAAGAAGGAGCAGAGATCACCAGCAAGTGGCGGAATAGTAATGCACGTGACACATAACAGTGTGTATGGCAGACTCGGGACATAAAGCAGTTTTTCTTTTAATTAGACATTTTTAGTCATCAGTTAAGTGCCTCAAGCAAAGAGAAGAGAAGCTGGGTTTCTTTATTTTTGCTTCTCTTAGGCGACTTTAGATAAATTACGTAATCTATGCAACTAGACACCAGAAATGCTGAAGCATTAGAGTTTAACACACGGGGAAGACATGTTTGGGCTTTCTTGAGTTCCATGCAAGGAAGGCATTAATGCAAGAAATAAAACAAATGTGTTTAGTATAGGGAAAACTGCATTTGAACCAAACATAGCTTCCATGGCTCCAGTTCACTGGATGGATTAGAAGGGCCCAGGGTCTAATCAAGACACATTGACACAAGACACATTATGTTTAATGAACTCTGGTTCTTAAAGTCCACAAAATATGGCCTTCTACCTCATGTTGCACTCCAACTCCCATCAGCCCTAGCCAGCACACCTACTAGCGAAGAATGCTGTGATTTGCTGTACAAGTGGAAAACTGCACTTTGGCTGTCCTTCCAATCAGCAGCATTTCCATACTCAGTCAAAGAGATCAGCGGGTTGATTTGTATAACCCCTTTTGGGACATGTTGGTTCTATATCTATATTGCCTTGCAGGGGAGGCAGAGTGAGGGTGAAGTTCTCAATCTTCTGCATATGTCAGCAGTAGTTTTGGGTTCGGTATCAGCAGTATGTGAATGCCACCCAGTTCTATTTCTCCTTGCCATCTAAATCTGATGAAGCTGTTTCAGCTCAGACCAGTGGCTGCTGTCAGTAATGGACTAGATGTGGGTGTATAAACTGAAACCTAATCCAGACAAGACAGAGCTGCTCCTAGTCAGTCAAAAGACAGATCAAGGAACAGGTATGCAGCCTGTGCTGGATGGGGTTACACTCAGAAAGCTTTTTGCTTTTTTTAAAAAACGGCACGGCTACTAGAAACCTAAGTTAAACTTAGTTTTAAATGGAGTTTGTATTGTTTCTGGTTCTAAACAGCCACTAGTTTAAAATGTTTTGTGTTACGTAGATGCTTTAATGTGCTTGTTTTATTTAATGATAGCTTGTTTTGAGGGTTTTGTAAAGGAGCGACTAATGCATTTTTAAATGAAAATAAATTGCTAGTGAGAGTGCGGATTTTTACCTCACTGTGTAGAAAGAATGGTTTGTAAAAGGGAATAGAAATAGATTGGATGTGCTTTGTTGACACAATCTGTTTTTGGTAGGACATGTCATTTCATGACTGCTGAAGATGGATCCTTTTAATCTAGTCACCTGGTATAACATCTTTACCTCCCTTTTTTTTTCAAGTTGTAGGTTGTGGGCAATTATCCTTGCTACAAGAGGAAGTAAGGAACTTTGTTGCTTATTTGTATTTTGAGAATTCCTTCCTTCCTTCCTTCCTTCCTTCCTTCCTTCCTTCCTTCCTTCCTTCCTTCCTTCCTTCCTTCCTTCCTTCCTTCCTTCCTTTCACTTTTATACTGCCTGATTAGTACAAGGCATTTCTTTGGGTGGTAAAGAAACAGATAAAGCAAAAGCAATCATATAACAATAAAGGTAAATAATAATCAAAATAAAAAAGAATAAGAACAGAATAAATCAGTAAAAGGAGCATAAAACAAGCACATCGAGAACAGCAGAAATGGTCAGAAGGGCAGGAAGAAATCAGGCAGGCTAATTAGAACAGTGATTCTTCAACCTGGGTCCCCAGATGTTCTTGGACTGCAACTCCTAGAAATCCTGGCCAACACAGCAAGTGGTGAAGGCTTCTTGGGACTGCAGTCCAGGAACATCTGGGGACTCCAGTTTGAGAACACTGCATTAGAGGATGCCATTAAAAGCTTCTTTTAAAAGCACTGTTTAAGCAACATCTTGAAGGTAGAGAGGAAGGGGCCCAGGTGTATCTCAGCTGGAATCCTGTTCCAAAGTTCTGGTGCCATTGCTGAGAAGGCACGATTTCTGGTGGGTGTCTTTATTGCCTCCCTTGGTGTGGCAACCCGTAGGAGCATTTCCTGTGATGATCTGGTGGCATGGGATCTTCTTGGGGAAAGTCACTCTGACAAGTAATGAGGGCCCAAACCATGAAGGGCTTTATAGGTGAGAACCAAAACCTTGAAACTGGCCCAGAAACTCACAGGAAGCCAGTTCAGGGGAACCAAGACTGGAGAAATGTGGTCAAATTTGTTCACACTTGACAACAAGCCCGGCAGCCACATTCTTCACCTATTGAAATTTCCATGTCAGTCACAAGGGAAGTCCCACGTAGAGAGCATTACAGTAGTTGATCATGGAGATCACCAGTACATGCACCAACATCTTCAGTGCCCCGCAATCTAGGTAGCAGTGGAGCTGAGCTATCAGACTCAGTTGGTTGAAGGCCAACCTGGACACGGCTACAATCTGGGAATCCCATGAGAGAGCCAGATCCAGGAACATGTCCATATTCTGAACTTGATCCCTAAGTGGAAGGGTTACCTCATCCAAATTAGAGAGAAATTTCCCCAACCTTTCAGAAAGCCCCCCAGAAGAAGGATCTCTGTCTTGTCTGGGTTCAGGTTCAGTCTGTTAGCCTTGGTCCATTCCAGAACCGAGGACAGGCAGCACTCAAGCACCCAGACTGCACCCGCTGCAGAAGATATAAAGGAGAGATGAGGCATATTGCCAGCATACTGAAGGGCAAAACATTCCAGGTCTCTGGATGACCTCTCCCAGTGGCTTTACATAGATATTAAATAGCATTGGGGAGATTGACAACCCTTGCGGGCACGCCACAATTGAGGGTCCAAGGGGCTGACAATTCTTCCCAAGCTGCACTCCCTGGACACAATTGTCAAAGAAGGATCAGTGCCAAATGAGTGCTGATCCCCTGAACCTCCCCCATCAGCCTCCCTTAAAAGGTCATCTTGCAGTGTGACCAATACTGTACCATGCCTTGACCTGAACTCAAACTGGAATGGGTCAAAGCAGTTCTCCTCCTGGTAAATCTGAAGCTCTCCCCAACCATCTGCTCAATAACTTGACCCATAAAGGGGATATTGGTAATGGGTCTAAAATGATTTAGGTTATCCATTGCCAAATCTGACTGCTTCAAAATAGGCCATATAATCATTTCCTTCACATGGGGCAGGGGAGATAACCCTCCCTCAGAGAAGTGTTTACAATATTAATGGCCCAATCCATGGTAACCCTGGTGGCTGCATTTAAAATCCATGATGGGCAAGGGTCAAGCACAGATGTGGCAGGTCTGCAACATACCAGCACCCTGGACACCTCCTCTGATGAAACAGTCTGGAACTGAATCAAAGGAGCAGAGGGAGATGATGTGCCAGGGATCTTAACCCAAACAAACAAACTGTCCACAGAGTCAGATGACCTCAATTTTAGATTTTAAAAAGGCTGCAGATTTAACTTGAGAAACAAGTTAAAAGTGTGCTGTATTACCTGGGCATTAAGATTTATCATGTGAGGCTCTGTTTTATATTTTTCCTTCTTCTACAAAGTGAAGTACCTCCTTTCGGTATTTGTCTTGGGCTCCCCCTCCAACACCTCCTTTCTTTGTCTTCTTGTGCAGGACAGCAGCCTGAATTCAGAAGGCGTCTGGTACTGAGGCAGACAAAATAATTGCCTACTACAAGGGGGTGCTGATAAGTATTGAGTCTTTCCCAGAAAAAATTGAGCTAGGAAGCTGTAACTGCCACACTATTCTACATATTCCCCCAGGAAGTCAATGCACTTGCGACATCTGTCCTGCAGCTTCTTAAGTCCCTGCAAATAAAATTCTTCCGACTGCTGGTGTAACCACTCATTTGCAGCATTAGTTGCCTCCAGAACACTCCCAAATCGTTGTCCCTTTAGGTGTTTTTTGAGTTTGGGGAACAGATAATAGTCAGAAGGAGCCAGGTTGGGAGAATAGGGTGGATGGGACATCACTTGAAAGCCTAAGGACGTCAGTTTTGCCATTGTTTCACCTGCAGTGTGTGACGAGGCGTTGTCATGCAACAGGATGACACCTTTGGAGAGCTTTCCTCGACGTTTTTCCTTGATGTTTTGCCTCAACTTCATCAATAAAGCACAGTAATATTTTACATTGATGGTTGAACCCTGTTGGAGGTAGTCCACCAGCAGAACTCCCTTCTTATCCCAAAAAACTGTTGCCATTTGCTTCTGCACCGACCTTTGCACTCGGAACGTCTTTGGCCTGGGGGAACCACTGTGCCTCCATTCCTTAGACTGTTCCTTTGTCTCAGGATCATAACAGTAGATCCATGTCTCATCACCAGTTACCAGTTTGCCCAGGAAATCTGACTCATTTCTTGCAAAATGTTCCAAAACAGCTACCGATGACTCCACACGTTTCCTCTTTTGTTCAGTTGTCAAAAGTTTGGGGATCCACTTTGCTGCCAGCTTTCTCATTTCCAAGTCGTTGTGGATAATGGCACCAACTCTCTCACGTGATATTCTCAGATATATAGCAATACTTTTGGCTGATATTCGGCCGTCCTCCATGATCATGTCATGGATGGCTTTCACATTTGCAGGCACAGAGACAGAAACAGGCCTTCCACTGGGTTTCTCACTTTCAACACCGAAATGGCCTGTTTAAAAATTGACAACCCAACGTTTAACTGTTGCATATGAAGGGCCACTGTCACCCATAGTTTGTGACATTTCATCATGGATCTGCTTTGCACCTTTCCCTTGGAGAAACAGGAACTTGATTATGGTCCTATGCTCTTCCACATTGAACTTTTCTGGAGGTGCTGTCATGTTCACTTTGGAGCTGAAAATGAAAGATAAGTTAAAATCATAGGTAGTTGATTTTTGCACCATTGAATACAGACAAATTGGCCAATACACCCTGCAATTTATAGCTTCCTAGCTCAATTCTTTCTGGGAAAGGCTCAATACTTATCAGCACCCCTTCGTATTTCCATTTACTTCTTCCTTCTCAGTCGATATGCTCTATTTTATTTTATTTATTTTATTTTATTTTGTGTCATGTATATTTATTATTGGTAGATAACTGTGCTCGTGGATTTTTTCATTTTGTTGGCCATGTTGATTATTTTATTATATGGAAAGATGGGATAAAGATGGAGCATATTCAAGAGAAAAGTAGAAGTAGTGATAAACTAATAAAAAAACAAGCAAAATAGGTAGGGGAATGATGGCATAACAGCTTTTGGGGGGAGAGAGAGGGGTATTGAGACAGAGTGCAGCTGCAAGAGGGTTTGTGGAAATTGTGTCAGTACTTGCACTGTTTTAGTATGACAGGGAGCAGTCAGCCTCTTATGCTCCCATAAATGCTGTATTACATGGACAAAATAACAATTATAGGATAGCTGTAGTTTCATTGAGAGAACAAGATATTAATGGGCCATTCTTTTTAAAAACATTCTTTAAATTGAAATTTTACAGGTACACAACAGGTCAACAGAAGTAAGTACATAAACAATAACCTTGGCCACATGAATAAAACATTATAGATTGGTTTACACTTCTAGGGAGTATACAGACATCTGATTCAAGCATGCTAATCAATGCAAGGTCAGTGTCTAAAGGCACTTTCCCAAAATTTTGGTGAATTGGTAGGCAGACCATATGAGAAAGAAAGTCTTTTTGTTAGCAAAGAAAATAAAGCTGTACCTAAAAAGAACCTTTTTGCCCGCCCCCCCCCCCCCCCCAGTTAAGGTATTAACTTTTCAATAATGGCTATTCTACTATCTAGTCATCTGTGAATGAACTCCTAGAATATTTTCAGAGTTATGCTGTCTCCATTCTAGCCGTGCTTAACAGAAATGTGATTACATCCTTACAGAGTAAGCATTTGTAAGCATCAGAGTAAGCATCAATAAAACTGGATAGCATAACCTGAGTCCAATACTTCTTTATTTTCACCCTCACAATGGCCTCCAGTATTTGCCCTAGTTGTGCCCACAAATCAGACACAATTTGGTAGCCAATCCTCAGAAGCCCCTGAATGAGCCCCTGTGGCCATATCCTCTCCAACCCAGAGTCAGGGAGGGAATTGTTAAAGTGGTGCAGCCCGACAGGATGTCAGGAGCCAGTGAAACAAAGGTTTCAAAGTGGTTCCATAGTTTGTGCTGAAAGGGTTTTAATTGTGAAAGGGACGTGTCTACCTTTCCACCATGTATCAGTAAGGAAGCTCCTGTTTCAACTACTAAGTTGGCCACAGGAAGGTAGAAAGTTTCTAACAGCACCCTGTATATGCTAGAAACTCCGCTCCGAATTATGTTTGTGTTGACAATACAGAGATATTTATGAAATGTCAATGACTGGGTCTTTTTTGTTTTTGCTTTTGTTTTAAATACAGAAGAAAGAATGAGAGCTACAATTGGTATATCTATGGCACTGTTCCTCCAGGAAGAGGCAGCAGTGATGTGATGATAAAACATTTCTGGGAAATTTTCCAGTGCTTAATTTTTCCACAGAAAAAATCTCCATATCTAAAAAGTCTGGTGTTTCACAAAATTCACCTGTAACAGCGAATGGATGCCAGTACACTGTTAAGCAAAGCTGGCAGCTTCAGCATGATCCGAGCTGACAAAGCAATTTGTATATTTTTAAAACCCAGTTTAAGTCAGAACCCAGATTAGTTGTGCTTTAGTTGTTATAAGATGAACTTTTTAAAAAGGTGATTATCCCAAAGGAATATGTGTGAAAGTACATTTGTGTTTTGATGGTTTGGGAACAAAAAGGTTAAAGTAGAACCACAAATACACATAGCAATTCAAACTAATTCCAAGTCTTGAATTCCACAATCCTTTTGACTGTGCAGCTCAAATTAAAATCAAAACTGAAGTGTGATTAATGGTTGTTTCAGTTTAAGAACAGTCTCTCATTTCTGTTCTTGAACTTGGAAAATTTTAATCCTCACAGCAACTCTAGACCCACTGTATGGGACATTAAAATGTTTTGATCAAAAGCCTGTTGCTTAATTATGCCTGTGGAAGGCAAAGGCATAACTTACAGTGGCTTCTTGCTGCTAATTAATGAGTCCCTGCTTGAATTTTTGGGCATGCAGCTATGCACAGCATTGGCATGCATTCAAAACTCCAAAGAGACTCATTAATTACCAGTGACAAACTGCTTTAAGTTATGCTGTTTACAACAGGATTTCTGCCTTTGTTTGTCAAATGTAAGTTAAATAAACATGCCAGATTAAATCACAAGTTATTTAGAGCAGCCATTCTCAACCTTTCTTTGGCTATGCCCCCCCAGGAGCTCTTTTCAGTTTCAGCCCCCCCCCCATTGGCCAAACAAAGATACAACATGAACAGATAAACATAAAATCATTTATTATTGAACATCAAGGAAAACATGAACATTCCAACATGCTTGACAAAACTTTAAAAAACACAGTATGAAATTAAACATCTGTTAGGCCTAATGCGATACTTGAGCTTGGTGCTTTTCTGCAAATTTCATGGTATCAGGCTCCATATTAGACAATTACACTTGGAGGTCACCTCTTATTGCAATATCAGTTCTGTTCCTGGATTTTGTCAAGGAAACTACCTTGCTGAATCCACACTCAACCAAATATGTTGAGGGAAAGGTAATTAAAAATGTTTGGGTTTTCTCCACAGTGTTGGAAATTTATTCGGCAGATCACTTTTGATCCAAAAATCTTTTTGAAACTGAACTGATGATGTGCAGCTAAATCACTCTGAAGATCAATCAAACTCTCTTGAATTTCTGCCTCAACTTGGGTGGTTGTACTTCAGATGGATTCAGAATCCAATCTGGGATACTCAGGTTTAACAGGTCATTAAATCTTTGTTGCATATCCTTGTGTATGTGACTGAGATGCTTCACACGTCATCATCCTTCAGTGTCTCTGCGATAGTCTTCAGGTTTGGAAATTGTAAAAATTCCCAACATCCTGTATTGTGCCAATAGACTTAGAGTGTCTTAAGGAAAGAAACAATGGCTTCCTGACTATCCTCAGGGTTACTGTTTTTGCCCTGTAAGGTCTTGTTTAACAAATTAAGTTTCTGAAAAATATCTGCCAGATAAAATATGTCTGCCTTAACATCAACAAGTTTTTCTCCATGGTCTTTATCAGACATGAAGGAAACACACACACACACATACACACACACACACTCACTCTCTCTCTCTCTCTCACACACACACACACAGAGCATCAACAATTGCTGGGGAGGCAGCTGACAGAATTGCCCCAGCAGGTTAGGCTGCAGTCATGGCTAGCTTTCAATGAAAGCAGGGTGCCTGTGTCAGGAATTGCTGTGGAGGCAGCAGGCAGAGTTGTCTCAGTTAGGTTGCAGTCATGGCTGGCTTTCAATCAAAAACAGGCAGGGTGACTGGCTTTCAATGAAAAAAGACAGGGTGCCTGCATCAGCAATCACTGGGGAAGTAGCAGGCAGAGATGCCTCTGTTCTATTCTAAGAAAG
Source organism: Intellagama lesueurii (assembly GCA_037013535.1). NCBI lineage: Eukaryota > Metazoa > Chordata > Lepidosauria > Squamata > Agamidae > Intellagama > Intellagama lesueurii. The sequence continues at coordinate 201,176,647 of JBAJHW010000004.1, forward strand.
CCATGAAAATAGCAGGAAGCCTGTGCAAAGGGCCAGGCTCATGCTGTTTGGGTTTTTAATCAATTCAGTTGCCAGGGCCCCACACAAACCCTTGGGGCTTTCCTTCTCACAGATTTCAGTATGTGGCTCTCTTCAAATGTGCTGGGGCCCCTGCTGAGAAAGGCTGATTTAGAGCACTGAAAATTTCCAGAAAATTTCCCTATTCAAAATGTTCCAGAAAACTCGTATTGGTGGCAGTCAAAGTATCTAGTGTCTTGAAAAAAAAAAGGCCATTAAAGGATAAACAAGAACTTATACAACCCACCTTTTAAAAAAAAATCTCTATGGGTAAAACATTGTATTGTTCCTTATTCAATCCATTTTTCAGACCTGGGTCTTATCTCCAATAGACTGAATGAGACATGTCTCTTGGGAACCATGGGCTGCTGGTCTTTCCTGCCTTATTCAAGGCATAATGCTGTTCCCATCAAAGCAAATGGAGCATTCCTGTGTCTGCTATCTACCCTAGCAATAACAACTTTGCGATCCATACACCAAACTGAGTGCCTTTTCAGAGCAGCACTTGTCACTCTCTCTAGAGTATCCTTGGTGAAGCTTGGGATAAACTCAAATGAGATTGTAATTTGGACAGGTCAGAAATATTTATATAATCCAAAATAATCTGCTCAACATTTGTGGAGTGACTTCAGATAATAATTATGGATGTTTGAACATCTATTGATTTTCTGCTTGGTGTGAGTGTCCTTTTCTTTTTGCTACCTGAGGTCGTCAGTGTATGCCTGCTTTATTAATATTTGGTGTACAAGTATATATGTGCATGCTTGCACAGTGTTGCAGTAAAATTATTGTCTACGAAGAAAGATATGTCTGGCAATTCAAAGTGGCTACAAGCATATGGTTTCATTTACACCTGCAAATTACTGAACCCATCACTTAACTCCATGTGAATCATTTTTTTTGTTAGGGTGCCCTATAGCAATATCTAGATATTAAATAGGATAAAACCTCTCTGCTGGTGAGAGATACCGGGGTGCATTGTGGGGACCTGTCCAGAACTGGAGGATAAGCAGAAATTCCTGTGGTACAGGATATGCTTGCTTGCTTAAGAGTCAGTGTCAACAAGATCCCATTTCATTTCTTTGCCAGCATAAAGGAGTGTAAAATGATGCCAGGACTTGTTCTAAAGCTCTTTACACTAACAGTGCAATGGGAAGTAGCCTTTGTGTAATCAAGATCTCATTTATAAGATGTTTTGGATTTTTTTCCTAAGAGGATCAGTTACCCTGCATTAGCTGATTCAGTTTTAACTTCCTTGATTGCTTTCTCCACACATTGCATATTTACAACATGCCCATAAACGTATTAACATAAGCACACTGCCCTTGACTCAAGTCAGAACTGGCTGTGGTGAGAAGAACTATCCTCACCTCCATTGGAATTTTTTTTAAAGCAACATATGTCTTCCATTATTTCTTGATCTAAATTTTGATATCAAAACTCCAACTCAGCATTCTTCCTCCTTAAAAGTTGTGATACTGTACCTTTCCTAACTCCTGACTTCTTTCCTGGTTTACCTATCAGTGGTAAAAGAAATTGAAGATCTTTCTGGAAGCTTACCTAGCTGGAGACTTTAATACTGCGATGGTAATCTCTTAGACACAGTGAGGAAGGATTTCAAGATGCCTCAGTCCATTATTAAACTACCTTGTGCAGTGGTTCCCAACCTTGGGAAACCCAGATGTTCTTGGACTGCAACTCCCAGAAGCCTTCACCACCAGCTGTGTGGTCCAAGAACACCTGAATTACCCAAGGTTGGGAATCACTGACCTAGTGCATCACTCCAGCATTCCAGACACCATATATTGATGGGTTTGTAAAGATCTTTCTGCAGAAAATTTTCTAGTGTCCCATCATCACTAGCATTAAATAGATTTGGAGGTCTGTAGTGATATCATGGACTTTCTCCTGCTAGTGAGTTGCCTCTTAATTTACAAGGGCCCAGGAGGTTCAGAGCTTTTTAGACTGCAAAAGGTGATATATTGAATTCCAATTTGGAATTCAATCTCACCACTTGCAAAAATGTGCTATGTGATTCAGTTAAAATTTTCTTGTTTCAAATAGCCTATTCAAACATAGGATTACAAATATATATTACATAGGTGCACTTGCTGGAAATTGGGATTATCCATAGCCTTGTGTGAGTGTTCATGGAGAAGCAATTTCAGCTGGGCTGAATATAAGATGGGTCTGAATAAGTATGATAAGTCTTTGCTCATCATGGAAAAAGTAGAAGACAACATCTTTTGACTTCCTTAGCAGTTTCTCTGTATGTGTGGGTGTGTTCTTCTCAAAGGATAATTTGATCTTTTCCCATCCATTTAAGGGCATTAACCCACAATATATTGCTTGGTCAGCAGCAGCAGCATGATAAACCATCGAGACCTTCTCCTGCTCTTTGTGCATGGACAACACCCAGTGGAGCAGATCACTAGTATACACAGAACTCTTTTCCTTTTCCTTTCTGAGGCAGCATATACTTGCATATTTGGGAGAACCAGCAGTATGCAATAAACCAGGACTGTCAATCCAAATGTGTAATTGTCAAGGAAGAGTGACTCACTGTTTGTGTTAGCGTCCCACCCCCCATTGCCTTTCCCATCATCTAGTTCCGTCAAACAGTTTTAAAATTTTAGACTTGTAGAAGGGTAAATGTTTTGAGGAACATTGTTGGAGAAACCAGATACAATCATTCAGTTCTCCTGAAAACTGTACAGGATCCTTGCAACATAGTGGTTGAATTGCTGTATCGCAGTGAAGACTCTGATCATGGCCTGAGTTCAATCCTGGGCTCAGGTAGCTGGCTCGAGGTGGACTCAGCCTTCCATTCTTACAAGGTCGGTAAATTGAATACCCAGCTTACTGCAGGGGGTGGGCACAGTGTGTAGCCTGCAGAATTAAATTGTAAACCACCCAGAGAGTGCTTTAAGTACTATGGGGTAGTATATAAACAGCATTTTTACTGTGATCATATCTAGTTGGCAACTGCCCGTGGCCTTTTTTGCATTTTCAAAACAATTGTAGCTCTGCACAGCTCGTCTCTTTCATCTGAGGGACAATGTTGCTCAGAGAAGTAGGAGATTTTAATGGTGTTTTAGATCCAACCTTAGATGGGGCACTCTTTTGACATTGAGAATATTCTTTGGTAAGATTGGCACTTGTGAGGGGCACAATGCAAGTCCCTGGCTGCAGGTCAGAACTGGGAAATTAACTAGTTTTCAAATAATGCTGTCAACCATCCTTAGTAACATTTTGGTGGGATGAAGCCACAAACCAATGAGGAGCAATGAAGTTATTTCATTGGTGCAATGGAAAAGTAGGGTCACAGATACTTTCCTGGTGTGGAGACATCTCATGGTTGATGTGCAAAGAAGTAAAAAGAAAGTCTGATGAAGCACAAGGCATACGATTGGAACATAGAATGTAAGAAATATGCATCAAGGTTAACTAGAAACCATAAAGCAAGAAATGGAATATATAAACATTTCAGTGTATGGTGTCAGTGAACTAAAGTGGACTGGAATGGGACATTTTCATTCAGACAACTAGAAAGTATTCATCTCTGGAAACAACAAACTCAGAATGGTTCTAATACTGAGGCAAGATGCATCACAGGCTTGAGTTTGCAAGAGCTGAGCAGAGTTGTTGAGGACAGGACATTCTGAAGATCGCTAATTCATAGAGTTGCCATTAGTCGGAAGTGACTTCACGGCACGTAACAACAACAAGCTCTGCACTGAAAGCCTATATGGATAAACTAGGTTTTGTTATTATTATTATTATTATTTATTGTATTTATATCCTGCCCAATTGGTCCGCTGACCACTCTGGGCGGCTGTTGTTGATTCTTAGCATATATTGCATCAAGTGAAAGAGATTACAACTTTATTTCCTTAGTCTAAAATAACTGTTTTCAATTAGATTATTTTCTCTTTGATATCTCAGGTTATTGCGTCCTTTGTAGGTACAGTAATTTTTTTTCTGATCATGCTCTTATATCTTTAACTCTTTGGTCCTTAGACTAGGTTAAATCCTTTAGGTTTTGGTGGCTTAATATTTCTTTACTAAATGATGATACTTTTAAAATTCAAATGATGAAGTGTCTATCAGAATATTTTAGTGTTAATGAAGCATCAACTACTACCTATGCTACCAAATGTGAAGCTTTCTAAGGCCTTTATAAAACAGAACTTAGTAGAACTACCTTTTGCATTGTAACATCTGGAGTTCCTAAGCCAGCATTAGCACTAGCCACACAGGCAGGGGAATTCTGGAAGTTGTAGTCCACATGATTAACTTTCCCAAGACAGCCTTACTGGAGGTATCCATGTGTGCAGAGGTCAAAAGAGGCTCTTTCTTTCATTTTTGGGTTCTTTGATTGATTCCTGATATAAAAACACTTAATATAATTCATTTTGAATTCTTCGTTTTAATGAAAGAGGGACATGAAAACTTCAGATTTCTTTGCATTTCTTCTTCTTCTTCTTCTTCTTCTTCTTCTTCTTCTTCTTCTTCTTCTTCTTCTTCTTCTTCTTCTTCTTGCCCTTTCCTTCTCCCCTTGTCTGTCAAATCATCCAGAAAAATCTTCAAGCAGATAGTGGCAGGTTTGCCACTGTCAGCATCCAGTCAGAATGTCCAGGAGGAAGGGAGTGGGAATTTTGAAGCTGTTTAGGCCCTGGATGAGTAGTTGAGATCCAGTGGGAATGTTCTCCATCTTGGATTTCTCTTTGCCCCTTGATCATACTGCAAACCTTTTCTTTCCTTCTCTTCCAGCTGAAGTTTTTGGAGACAGAGAGAGAGAGAGAGAGAGAGAGAGAATAAATCACCTGGAGGACTGGGAGATCCTGGAAAGAGCAAAGAAAAGAAGAACACAGGGAAGAATGACTGGTGCAGAGTCACTGCCTCTGGGAAGAATTACAGAGCTAGGGGGTGCATCAAAACTTTTCCAACATCCTTTCTTTATTTCCTCTTTTTTCAGGAAAAAGTGTTTCCCTTTCCCTTTTTCTTTTCTGTTTTAAAAATGAGTCAGCAGCTGAGTAAAAGTTCCTGGACTGGAAGCAAGCTGTCGGAGGGAAATGCAGAGTCATTACTTACAACTTGAAAGTTCACCTAAGAGTTTTTTTCTTCACCTTCTCCCTTATGTTGAGGATTCCCAGGGTGGTAAAGTGGCGGACAAGGACTCTGAAGAACAGGGTTTGAATCCCCACTTGGCCATGGAAACTCACTGGGGGCTGAAAGTGGTAAAACCACTCCTTAAATATTTTCATTTACCTTGAAAGCCCTATTAGAGTCGCTATATGTTGGTTCCAACTTGATGGCACAGGACTCACACACTTGTGGTGAGGGAGCAGAGCTCACCCCAAAGCTGCTTTGCTGTATTCCTCCCCCCCCCCCCGTTGTTCCTTCATTCTTTTGTTTTTGAATTTTGGATATAAATCAAGGAAGATAATTGTGTGGGTGTGCTATTAATAGGGTAGGCTGCTAGGTGGCATGGGTGGAGGGTGGAGATTTATATGATTTAACATCTCAGGCTCCAAGACCAGAAGTTTGAAGCTGCTGTCTGCTTACAACGTCTTGGCCATGTGTTTGCATTTTGCATTGTGCAGTTTGCAGTTTTCGCTATGTGCTTTGTAGTTTGTAGTAGATTTGATTTTGTCTTACCTTGGTTCTGTAGTTTTTTGCTGTTTCTTTGGGCTTTTTCAACTATGAGCAGCAATAAATGGAATGGGAAGAAATGAGACAGAAGAACTGAAAGAGGCAGCCCCTTTTAGGTTTAAAGAAAGGACTGGTAGCTAAAAGACCCAAAAATGAGAGAGGCCCCCCACTGAACCCAAATTGAGTAAAAATGAAAGTTTTCACCTTGCTCATCCCTAGAGGCCATATCCTAGCCAATCTGTATTACTTTCAAACTTGCCACTGCTGTAAAATTGACAAAATGAGGTAGTTGCCATCCCAAGAGTATGAGAAAAGGACATGTATAGCAGTAGGCAGAGATAGTTGTTTTTTTTTTTGCTCTTCTGCAGATGTCTCATCATTGAAATGCAAGGAGAGACGAAGCAGGAGAACCTGGAGAGAAAGGCATACTTTTTAGTATAGCACTCCAGTTGCTGTAGGAAACATGTGCTAAAAGGTCAGTGAACTATGACTAATGATTTTTTTAAAACGATTTATATGAAAAAAATATTGTAGCTTGGAAGAATTCACATTTTGCTCCCATTTTGAGAAGATAAGAGAAAATGATGCTGAAGTGCAATGGCATTGCAATGGCCCTTTGGGATGTTGAGACATATGTGCTGAACATATGGCAAAGGTTTCTTCAGGAGATGGAATGATGAAATAAGAGGTCCCGCTTTTCAAAGGTTCCTAATACATAAATCTGCATGTATCTGAGTTAATGCAGACATCCAGCAGAGTATCACGGACAGTATGCATGATCCAGCTTCTTCTTTCCCCCTCCAAATTATTGTAATGTCTCCACAAAACTACAGTCATGGGCCAGGAAGGATGAGCAGCCTCTAACTTAGACTAGATGCTGAAAAGTGAAGAGTGGGTTTGCTTTGATGCCTGTCAGGAGGTGGGGAGTCATGTACAAGTGTCCAGTCGTCTACTCCTTACAGCAGGTGTGGGAATTGTGTGATCTGTGGATCTTCTTGCTGTGTTTGAGTCCCTAGGCCTCCTTGGGATAGAGGATGGTCTGAGCCCTAAATTAACTTCACCAGGGCTTGAGAGGTAACAGATTGAGCCAGAGATGACTCTAAGGACTGTCCCTGCCCACTTGGATTAAGAAGGGAGAGCCAGTCATACCTGGGCCCTGTCACAGGCCAAAGGTTGCTGGTTACTGCTGCTGTTGTCATTGCTGCTGCTGTTCTTGGAGGTGGTGCTAATGCTCTTCCTCATACCCCGCCAGCACTGCCTCTGGGTCATTGTGGGGCTGGGTTGGCCCTCCTGTTGTCGCAGTCTCCTGTGGGGACATTGAATGCAGCTGTGGCTGGCAGAGGATCTGCTTGGACACCTCGTCTCTGTAGCAAATAGAATTGCACCAAGATCTCTGTCCAGGGATCTTTGATGTAAGAGTAAAACACAACCTCTCCCTGTGCACCTTTCTCCTTTGTCTCAGAAGTGTTTGGGTCTCTCTCCCAAGAGTGCAATAGATGTTCTGATTCTCCTCCCAAGGGCTCTTCCCCAGCTTCATCCAGGGTCTCCCTTTAGGGTGCCCAGCTAGTATGGCTCTCTCCTTTCCTCCTTCCCCACATGGCTTTCATCTGCAGCAGCCTCCTCCTCCTAGGCCTGCTGACCCACCTCTGTAAATTTCTCAGACCCAACAGCGGTTATACTGGTTAATTTTTTATACAGACTCTAATCCAGAAAACTATCTGCAAGGATCCCAACTTCAGAAACAACTGTCTTGAGTGATAGAACTTTGTAGTCAAAACTAGATAGGCAGCCACCCACCCCCACATCCACCCACCCCCACAGCCTATCCCCCACCCCCTTCCTCTCCCTACCTTCCCTTAGCCTGCACTAAGGGAATCCAGGCTGCCCTTTGCAAAGATGGCAGCTGCAGCTTCCCTACCCGAAATGAAGCCGCAGCCGCCATCTTTGCAAAGGGCAGCCAGTTTCCCTTTTTACACGCCGTGGCTGCGGAGGCCAGATGGAGACTTTGGTGGTGATGGCGGTGGCGATGACGATTATGGTGGGGGGGTGTTGGTGGGGGTGGCGGGGGCCATCAGTGGAGGTTGTGGGTGGTGTCGGCGTCGTGGGGGGCAGGGGGGTCAGGTTTTCTTTTTAGGAACCCCCCCACGAATCGACAAATAAATCTGTGCTTCGTTGGTTCATGGGGGCAGCTTCATGCTTTGTGAGTCGTCAACTTTTGACGACTCACAAAGCAGGACAACTCGCCAAAATGGTGAGTCGTCCCCATCTCTAGTCAAAATTGATGAGTTACCAAAATATTGATATATTGAGGAAGATAAAAGGAATACCTTAGACAGACCAGGACTTCAGATCTATTTAGCCATTCTGAAATGCAGAATTATTAGCATAGTTTCAGGAGAGAAACTAGCCCTGCCCCACCTTTATTGCTTTGCTCACATGAGCAGTGACATTTTGTAAGACAAACGTTCTCCTTGTTTTCCAGCTCTTCGTATGAACAACCCAGATTGTTAGGCTTCTTGCTTGCATATAGAGTATATACCTGAACAGGAACCTCTTCTCTTCAGGCTTCTCCTGTTTATATGTGAGCAAAGTGATGATGGAGAGGGATGGAGCCAGTGTCTCCCCTGTAATCATGATACCAGATTTCAAAATGACCTAACAGGGCTTTTGAAATGGTTGCAGGTGAATTAAACAGTGGGGGCAACTGTACAGAGTTCTTCTTCTCTGTCCTGGAGCCTGCTGTCCCTGAGCTAATCATTCAGAGTAGGAAGAGTTTGTCTCTATGTATGAATGTTTGTCTTTGTTTGTGACTAGGAATTTGCTTGCTACACTCAAATAGTCTTGGAACACGAAGACCATTTCATGAGTGATGATTATGCCCAAACTTCTCTCTTTCTCTGTTTCTCACTCTTCTCTCCCTTCTCTCAAAAATCTATGCTAAGATGTATACATGTCTGTCCACATTGGCGAATTTTGGTGATTTCTTTTAGTTAGCAGAATATGAGGTAGAAAAGCAGTAGCACAGAGAAATTTGGAGAGATAAGCCCAGTCTCAATATCCCCTTCTTGGTTTCTTTTTCATACAAATTAGCACTTTGCATGATAAAATCACTCTAGAACCATGTAAAGTAGAAAAAAGGTCTCTTTACTTACAGTTACTATTTGTAGTTACAGTCAGAAGTATAAAAAGAAAATGGAGTCTCCACCCTGTGGAGAGACCTCCATGCTTGTTGCTTGGTCACAGGTCAGAGAGAGAAGGCTATCAACAACAAGGATGGTGGAAGCAAGCGAAAGAAGAGGGGGCAGGGGCTTGCCCTAAATGCTAAAGGTGGGAAAAGAACCTTACCAACCAAGTTAGCGGCAAAGGACAGTCACATTAATCTGTACGTGCATGCAAGATTTCTATTGTCCTAACTGTTTGTGTAGCATTAAGGTTCTTTCCTTTCCTTTCCTTCCCTTCCCTCTCCCCCTTCCAATCTCTTTTTATTGCTTGACTCTTCTGTTTTAACACAGGGTTCCATGCACCATGTGCCCATGATCATACATTTGGTGGAAAGTGGGTGGGATTATGCAGATCCAGTTAGGTTTTTCTGTAGATATAGATAGATACCTTCATGTCGATACTATTGCATCATTTTATTTATGTATATTGCATTGATTTAACTGCAGACACTTTTCATGATCTATTCCATTATAATAAAGGGTGGTTGTTTTACTTCACTTTAAATGAAGTCTTGTTCTCTTTGAAGGGGTGGTCATGTATTACAGGTTTGTATGGCCTTAACCCATAGACTGGATTTGGGAAATAAAGACCTGCGTTGGGAAAGTATGTGTCTTGAGTTTGGAGCTTTAATTCCAAATATATGGCATGCCAGCAGTTTTGCCTGTTGAAATTCTCCTTCTGCCCTTTGGGAAGTTAATTACTCAATTTAGCTGATGGGAACACATGGCCCCTTGCATTAAACAAGGAGAGCTTTGCCCTAGTCTTTGCCTGTGGGATTTCCAGTACAATTTTTCTATCATATATCTTCCTTTTTTCAACTATGAGCTATTTCTCTGTTTCTCTCCTCTCAGTCCTTGACATGTGGGTTTCTTTATTGATGGGGTGGATTATGCATATCTTTGCTAGTTTCCTCCAATGTGGTGCCCTACCCAGAGGTTCTGAACCACTTATAACCACTTAGCTAAAATGATGAGGTTAAGGAAGGCATGATGTCCGCATAGACATATGATTGCTTAAGACGCGCTGAGTTGCCTCAGTTGATCCTTAATGGGAATTCAGAACTCTGGCTCTGTTTGAATTTGACAAAATGTACTCAAGCCATTGCACATTTCAGCTTCAAGATATAGAACTATTGAATCAACAGTCAAATATTACTGAAATAGCAAATTGTTGAGATTTATTTATATTTGTTATTTACGTAAAATATTTTACCTTGGCTTGCTCTTAATAAAGGACCCAAGGCAGTTTACATCATTAAAAAGACAATATTTGATCAGATTTCTATTGCTCAGTTCACATGTCATGCTAAACAAATCACAGCTTAATCTTCATGGCTTCTTTAGCTGTTCCCATTACAAGTGGGATTATTGGAAGGTAGAAGCCCAACTTGTTGGCTTATCCATGGCGAGCAAGGAATTCTGTGGACTCTTGTTGTATCTTGACATTTGAATTGATGCTTATTTTTATTCTTGATGGCTTAATTATGAGATGTAGATTTAAAAGTCCAGTGCAGTGGAAAGACAGGCATTGATATTTTTCTGGGCTAATGTTGCCCCTGCTTCTTCATACTTTGGTTTTGTCTGAGGATCACATTAAGCCTTATGCTTGCAATTCAGCTTTCCCTTTGGGCTTATTCTCCTTCGGGAGAGCAATTACTAATTTTTTTTCAGTGCTCCCTTAGCAAGTTTTTACACCCAGTCTATTATCATTTGACCAATGTCTAGTTTGCTTTTGTTCTTGTAACACTCTAGTTCTTAAGCTATGGTTGATGAACTCCTGGTGCACATTTGGGGCATGGGGACATGTCCATGTTGTTGTGTTCCATCTATTCTGAATAGCAGTGCCTTGACTGGCAAATATAGCTCAGTAACATGATGCATGACATTTCAGCTGCATCAGAATTTAGCAGAAGCAGAGCTCTCATCCAGAACCTTTTTTATAAAATGTGGTGGTTTCTAAAGAATAAAGCACGGAAGAATAGTGGACTGCAATAAAACAAAGCTTAAGAATTGTTGCTGCAGAGTGAAAGATTTAAAATACTTGTAAATAAATAATCCAGTGCTTATTTGGACAAGAAACAGTTGTGATCTGGCCCTGTGCCAGTCAGGGCTCTACATCATCACAAACATACATTCACTGTCTAGCTCACTGTTAATAAATTGTGATTGGGCACTAAAAGTTTACAGCTCCTGTGGTTGTTCACTCTGGACCCTCTTAAATCCCAGCAGTTAGTATACAGTGACGTTGCAGTTTTTCTCTATTCCTAGTAAAGAAAACATGTGCAGAGAGGGCTATTTTCTCTGTGGCTTCTTTGCTGTCTCTTATGTTTCCTGCTTATCAAGATGTTCTTGAAGACCAGAAATTGAATGAATACAAAGAAAGGGTGTGTGTGTATATATGTCTCTCTGTGTGTGTGTGTGTGAGAGAGAAAGAGCGCGTGCGCAAGAAACTTAAGAAAATAAAGTTCTGAATAGTGTACCAGCAGTGGGCTTAGATCAGGCATGGTCCCCATAGAGGATCCTTAGTTCCTGCTGTTACTGTTGTTGAACTTGTCACGCTGTGAGCATTTGTCTTTGAAAACAAGGCACGTGGCGAACATGCCTTGTTTTAAAGTGGAAACAAGGGAGATGGGTCATCCTAACTTGGACCCTCACTGCTGTTCTCAGCCAGTCATTCTGCAGATCTGAGAAAGAACTAGGAGAGATTCTTAGTAGCAAGCTGCTTGGCACATTTTCTCTTCCCTGCTGATGCACAGTGCAGATGTCCCATTTATCCTGTGGGTAGGTAGGCAGGCTAGGGCTGAAAGAGTTGCCAGTTCGGTTCTTGGATTTCGACTGAGGAGAAGGAGGACACTTGCCAGTCAGACTTCTGCTAAATCTGTAGGTGGTTTTCAGCAAATCTTGATGTCTTGGCATCCTGAACTCTGCCTGCGTAGGATAGCTGTAAGTTCCATAAATTTCTGCTTCTTTTTTTGGAGCAGAAATTTTAGTCAGTATTAAGATGTGTAATATTATAAGAGAGATAGGGTGCAGGGATGCTCAGAGACTGGACTTTTCCAGCTGGAGATAATTCTCTTCCTTTCGTGCTGAATGCAGTCACTTAACAGTGTGAATATAATCACTTGACAAGTTGGTTCTTAGTATTTCTCAGGTGATGGAGATGTTTGCCACATCTCTACTTCCCCAGTTTTTTTGTTGAAGTGCAGAAAAGCGGTAAACTTTTCCACATCTTTTGGTAATAAGGTACAAATGATAGGCTATCCGGCCACAGCACCAATTTGATTTTAGTATCCTGAAAACTGCTCACAGATAAGAGTTTGGAATTCTAATCTCTGTACAGTCTTATTCAGGTGTAAGAAGGAATCCTGGGTTCCCAGCAAGACTCCCTGTAAGCTGGGTGCGTGCATGCCTTTGCCTTCCTCTGCACAGCTGTCTTCCCCCTCTGCACAGCAATCACGTTAGGTTCCAGTCGCAATGGAACCCTGCACACGCCGGGGGGGGGAGTCACGCATGTGTGCAGGAGCAAAGTCGCATGTGCAAGAGGTAGACCCCTGCCTAATGGAGCTGAAAGTTAGAGGGTACGTTGGTTCCCAGTCACGCAGAGAACATGGCAAGTAGCCGAATATGGGAAGGGAAGGAGAGGCATAGTTTATCATATATCTAGCTGACAGGATTGTGTCAGTGAGGCGTGATCTCTATATTTGCACATTATTATGGTGAATACACTTTACTGGCACTTTTAGGATCCATTAAATTGCCAAGCTTTTATTTCTTTATTTTCAGGTGTCCTGATGTTTGCCCTTCCTTACAAATACCGAGTCTGTCTGAGATTGGCCAATGCACAGACAGTAGCTGTGAAGCCCCAGTAGGAGGTGAGTCTTTTCCTTCCTTCCTTCCTTCCTTCCTTCCTTCCTTCCTTCCTTCCTTCCTTCCTTCCTTCCTTCCTTCCTTCCTTCCTTCCTTCCTTCCTTCCTTCCTTCCTTCCTTCACTCAAGGTGGCATGCAACAGAAATAAAGAAATATAGTTTATATAAAGCATAAATTATAAGTGAACTGTTATGCTCTCTTGTTTTAAATGTGTTTTTGTATTGATTTTATTTACCGTTAATATAATACTCGTTTAATTCTTTTTTAATATCTGTATACTACCATTTTAGCTTTTAAATATTGTCTTTTTAATGATGTAAACTGCCTTGGGTCCTTTTAAAAAAATGTGATAAAATTTAAAATAAATAAATGCATGCATAAGTATATCTCTGAAGCCATTTATTGGGGCCCATGAGAAAGAGGAGGCTATTACACTCATGTCCTTCTTGTATGCTTCTGTAGGCTGCTCATTGGCCACTGTGTGAACTGAATGCTAGGCTAGATAAGCCTTTGATCTGCTGTAGCAGGGTGTCTTATTTATATCAAGATGTAGCTCCTTACTACATGGATCCACTGGATTATTCCCCTTCCCCTGACTGTAGTTTGACAGTTGTGTGGTGAAAATAGTTGGCTTCCATGTTGATAGCAGTACATAATGGCTCACTAGAATTTCCAGGAAATTTCCCAACCTCACTGGAGAGCAGAACATACAGTAGTGTATGTTACAAATAGATACAAGCAAAAAAAATGCCATCAAAATATTTTCATGAAAAAACATGAGCTCAGATATTGAGCTAGCTGTAGTGGAGGTGCTGGAGACAATTTTTGCAAAAACTCCCATTCTCCTTCAGTTCCTTTTTTGCCCTCCAGAAATCTGCTCTGGAAGCTAGGGAAGGGTAGTTGGTGGAAATTACTTCCTCTTCCAGAAGAATTATCTGTTGGATCAAAAGCTTTTTATGGTTGAATGGCTAAGTTGGGATATAATTCATGACTTCAGCCAACTCTGTATTTTCAAAGAACATATGTGCTGCTCCAGGTTTTTTTGGTGGGGTGGGAATGTATTAAGAAATGCTGAAATATCAAATAAATGTTGCCCTTTTCAAGAAGAACAAGTTCATGTGATGTTTTGGCCCTCAGACTCTCTGTTGAAGTAATGTATGTGCATTTTACTATTATATCTTTTTTCTTGGCAGAATGAGTGAGAGGGATATCCGAAGCTTGAGCAAAGGGGTATTGGTACTCTCTCTCTGCCTTATAACACTATGGGGAAGGCTAACACTGGCCTCAACGCACCACAGAAGCCATTCAGGTACATAGGTTTGAAGGTCTCTCTTTCTTTACTGTCTTAATGCAGAAGGTTTCCTTTATGCATTTGGTAGTTTTTCTAGCTTCCTGAAAATATCAAGACAGCTTTCCACATATATAGTTACTTACTTGCAGCGGTGTCTGTTACGATGTTGGTACAACTTGCTGCTTTGTGACCAAATGTCCAAATGCATAGAAGGAAGATTTGTTTCTCTGGATCTGGCATTCTGGCTGCATACAATATTGTGAGTTATATAGAACAATAAATTCAGTTTCAAATTTAATTCACAGCAGTAACATTGCAGAATCTGTTCATTAACATTCAGAATTCTCTTCTTAAAAAAATATTTGGGATTAAAACAGAAGTTAATTCTTGAAGTTCTTACGCTTGGCATATTTATTGTGTGCAACCAAGACATTTTGTGAATCCTAAACTGAAAAACCTATGAAAATCCCCAGGTGTGTATACGTGTATATGTATATGAGTGTTTTTGTTTTTAATATTGTAAAATCCATTCTTTTTAAATAACCCCCCCTGCAGATTTCTGAGAAACATGAACTGCTTTTTTCCCCAACAAAGGACTGATGCATGTCAAAAAACCCTACAAATTATCTAATAACGGGAGGCCATCTGATCATCCAGGGCTTTTTGCTGCTAGTTGTTGACTCAGAGCTGCAACTCAAGTTTCATTTGCATTTTCACTGTAACTGTGTACAAATTGACTCTTAAAATTGATGACCTTATTTTTGGATAGAGATGTCTGGGGAATAATTTCATCATTTTTTTCCAGGAGCATAGAACAGATGTCATAGGAGGTGATCTCCCTGCATGTATATACTTCTGCAAGTTGGCTACACAATTTTTAGACAGACTTGTCACTTGTATGGGCTTGTACAAATGGTTGTGCAACAGGCAGCTGTGTTGAGTTTTCCATTGAATATAGTCCTCAACTGGGTTCTGTAAGTGTAATTGTGTCAGCAAACTGACACAGCCCTCTATGCTCTGGATCTCAACTGGCCTTTAAATATGGACAATGTGGTCTTTTGGCCTTATTATGAATCTGTTTTCTCTCAGTTGTTTCTTCCTTCAGGCTTTTAAGGCATATTTGCTAGGCCTCCTTTTTAATTTTGCTGAACAAGGCAAAGAGGCCAGTTTGGAGTCATTTAAAACCTGGAGTTGCAAGCAAAAAAGAAAAAAGAGACTTGAAATATACTCACCCTTTAAAAAGCAGTGAGATAAGTTGTCTTATTAGTTCTGCTTCTAGGAATTTAAGAATAGGTATCTCAGTATGCCTGACCTTGCAGTTCATATTAGTATTCGTACGGGTGAGAAGTTCATGAGTATACTTCAAGGTGGCAGATAAGCTCTGGAATTGTGAGAAATTATCTAAATACTTTAGACTGGAATTCGGAATTTTTTTTCCCTGAGGTAGCCAGGTTTGTAGACAGTTAATACAACTGTATTTGTTTATTTTACATGCTTAAAACCTGTCCCACTGTTGTGCCTTCTTTGAGTTGTGTGCTACGGAGCTGTAGGCAGATGAAGTACAGGATGTGATGACTTCAAAGGATTTCAGCCTGAGACTTGCTTCCCTAATTGGTTCATGCTACAGGGAGCAATTAAAAGTGAGAGGCTGCTTAGGGAAGTTCTGGAGCCATTTATATCCAAAGGCTTGGGGAAACTTTTGTATTTTACTGTGGGGGTTCAAATCCTGTTGCTACTGTCTTATAATGTGCCTCAGAGTGTGGCAGGTATTTGTAAACAGATTGATCAAGAAATGCATCGTAAGCATATTTCTGGGGAAAATAAAAGCAGATGCTGCTCCTGAGGTATATCCGCAATGTAACCAGCTGTGTAGTAAATACAGTTCTTTCTTTCCTTTGTGTGAGTGTGTGTGTATAAAGTTATTTTTTAGTTCTTATTTGTAAGCAGTGTTCTTTCTTTTGAAGTAGAGAGCTGATGGAAGCTGGGAAAACTATTGATTTGGTTCTGAATTCCATGCACATCTATTGCATACTTGTTATCTAACGTTAGAGATGTAAATCCTTGATTGTCCTGTCTTTTCATACAAAAATGGGGAATTATGTTTTTTCTACTCACTAGCATGGTGGCTGAATAATTTCATGACAATCTCAGAAGAATTCCTGAGACTGGCAAGAATGGCGTTTTTTGCCCTAAACTTTCCACTTTTATTTTTGTGTGTCTATGCACAAAAGTGCCCATTTTGGGCAGGATTCCCCAAATTGCCTCAAACTAGTGTGATTGCTTTTTTATGCAAGAATGTGAAATGCAGCTTCCTGAACAATCTTCCAGAGTCCTGTGCTTTTGTGAGTGTGTGCTTTTCCTTTCAAAGGCAAAGGGACACTAAAGACATTGTGTGCAAAATACAGAGAACTGAGAGAAAGGAAGAGCTCTTTGTCTCTTTCTTGGCTTGAAACAAGTTATCTCACAGGACTTTAAAATTCCAGGCAGCCTAAATCAGCAAGAACAAGAAATTTAGCAGAATTTTCCATTCCACTTAGAAGTAATGCTTTTAAAATAGTTCTGCTTCAGTGCTTTGTTTCTTACCATAATTGTGTGGATTTGAGGCAACAACGGTTGTCTACAGTAGATCCTGTCCATGTTTTGCCTTCTTGGAATAAAAGCGTCCTTCCAAATTGTTTTTGATTTTAGTAATCTAATGTGAAAGAGCCAACTACACATGCGGAGCTATGAGAGTTGCACACAGATACTGCCAAGATGTTCCAAGAGGATTGCAATACTTTTGTATTTCTTAGAGTCACATTAAGATTTCATACACAAGAATTACTTTTGGGAGTATTTCCATGCATGGAAATTGTAGCAAGGGAAGCTGAAAAAGAACAGATGCTGTTATGTTGTAAAAAGTTAAACAGATCTCAGCCTGTTAAGTGCCTGGAAGAGAGACTGCCTAGAAACCCAAATAAACCATTGTAAGCTTTCCCAGTGGAGAATGTGAAGTAAGTGGGCCAAATAAAGAAATATGAAATTGCAGCACAAGACCCAGAGAATGGTCTGAGATAAGTGTTTTCATACCTCATCTTGATTCTTACAGTTGCTTTTCTCTTACATTAAGAAACTAGAAAATGACATTGTGAAGACCATGCAGTAGTCTTCCAGATTTTCTTCAGTGTTGACTAGATTATCTGGGGAAGGCTATGTGCAGTGGTTTACAGGTTTCCATTTTTGGTTCATTGAACATGCTCACATCATTGAGTCAACAATAGGGTGACTCTGTCCTCTGTGCTTCTATTGCCTGATGATGTCCAGACATAAAAGGATCCCAGGCAGGGATAGTCATGTTAATTTGTTTCAACAACAATAACAACAGTTACAACAACAACAAACAATAGATTTAAAAGATTTAAAAGTTTTATTTGGCACAGAGTGGATTTTATTTAAATCATATTTTTCTGTTTTAAATTTTAAAAAAATATGTTTAAAATTTAAACTGATTTAAATCAATTTAATTTTAAGATATCATTGATTATCCACCCTGATTTGACATGAGGTTTTGTGGCCTGTCACCCATTTCATAAAATGTAATTCCCCACAACTTGTTGTTCCATCTCCCTCATGTAACTATCTGTTATATGAACTGTTCTTATTTTTGAAGCTTCCGTAAGGAGGTATCCAGTACCTCTTTTTATATGTGGGAGACCATTCATTTCAACAGGGCAATCTCTTGGTTTCTTCAATAGTGAGTTGAAGATTGTGGAATGTCTTGTCTGGAGTGTTATGTTCCATCTACACTGCAACAGGATTTTGATCAATACAACTCAAGTTACTAGCAGTACAAGGTCACTAGTTCCACAGAGCCCTGGAGTCTCTAATAACTTTATAGTGTTTGTAGGAATTGCACATTTGCCTGTTCCTTAATCTCTTTAGAAAATGTATGGGTTTCCTTGACTGTCACTTTCTGGAAGCCTCATGAAGCAGGCATCGAAAGTATCTGACAGGCCATTTGACAATGTGACAGCGAATGGGACATTGTGTTCTTCCTGAAACTTGGTTAAAAAGCTGAGTTCTGTATTTATCTGCAATTTCTGTGGAACACTCAGTTTGAATCCAGTAGTTGCCACTTTTCTGTGTATGTTCAATGCTGGATTTGACCTGTGCATTAACATTGCAAACACCTAGCAGAGGAAGCAAGAAACTGAAATATGTAGGAGAAGATGAAGAGTTAATTTGCAAGTGTATACTCTCATTTATGATACACATCTATCTCCTCTTCTGTTTGTACCAGTCCTATACCCTGTTGATAAAACAATTTTAATCTTCTAATCCCCTGGCCTCATTGGTGAAAACCAACCTGTATCTCCCTATGTGACCATTTCAAATTGCAAGTGAACATCCATTTTCTTTATCCTCTTCCTAACCTTTAATCAGGTGATAGAAAGATAAACTTTCATAATATCTGGAATTATTTCTGGAGTGAGTACAACCCTTGTTATCTGCAATTTTTATAGTTATCTTGGGGATATAATCTCTCAGGGGATTTGTAAGAAATTTATTTCCAGGGTGTTTGTGTAGGTGTATTAGTCTCTTGCAGCAAAGGCAACAATGAGTCCTGTGGCACCTTAAAGGCTACTGAACTTCGTTTGACATACGCTTTCATGAACTATTGACCATTTCATCAGATTCATATTTATTGGAATAAAGTTGTAGGAAGGAGTCCCAGTTTGCAGAATGAGATAAGCTTCTATTTTGTAGGTAGGAATGATTTAGACAGTCCAATTGTTCATTTATAAAGTTTTATTTAATGAATTTTTCAGATGATTGTTACTTGCTATCCAGAGTTCAGCCAAATGGACTCGGGGTGACAGATTGCTTACACTAGCAACCCATAGTGGCCAAAATCCTATTATTTATATACACTGGCATAAGTCAAATACTGCAAATCACAGTGGTGAGTTATCACTAGGTAAGAAATGCTAATTACAGATACACCCTCAGGAAAGTTGAGTAAGAAATATGTTATATTGAGAGACTGTGACTGCTCCAAGATCAGCCGGTGACCTTCATAGTTGATGTCCAAGACTGGTGCTTTGTGTGGAAAGACAGTGAGTTCTTTACTGTCAAACCAAACAAATTCCAGGACTCAGATTTATATTTATACTTCTGAAGTGTATGTTTTTTATTACAGTTGGTGAATCTCTGGCTTCTAGAGAACTTAACCATTTAGGAAGACATGTGGGTGTATCTGGGGAGGGAGAGAGAGCACAATTTTTCTCCATTCAGGCATAATGCCCCAGCAGATCAGTTTTCTTTCCATCTCCTGGCAGATTGTATCCTGCTGGTGGTGGTGCTGCTGCACTGGAAACAAGTGTGAGCTCTTCCCTCTGGTCATTTCTGGTGAATTGTGTCCTTCTCCTGCTACCACAGCTGGAAACAAAGAGGCTTCTCCATTGAGGATTCCATTGACCAAATATGAGCTCTTCCCTCAAGCCTTTTTTTGGGGGGAGGTTGACCACCTCCCAGTGAATCATGTCCTTCTGCTGCTGCTGTTGCCAGTGCAGTTCCATTTTCACAGCATGTTGAATGGGGATGATCCTCGGCTGCTGCCCTGACCCTGGCTCTGTCAGTATCTGGGAAGCCTCTCAGCACTCGCTAGTGGGCAACATCTTGTTTTCATGCGAGGGGGGGATCACATTAAAATAGGACACATGTTGCAAATGGGTTCATGCCTGTTTGCAGCTAACCTGCAGTAAAAAGCTTTGCTGCAGATTATTGCAAGCCCTAGTAAACAAAAACAAGATTCGATTCTGCAAGCATGATATTGGCCCACCACAATGTAAATAACTATTTCAAATGCATCAATCAGATTTCCTAATAACAGAACAGAAAGTCTTTTGCAAATATCTCCCTGCACACTCCACAGTCCTCATAGTTAGTGATGGATTTTTATGAAAGCATGATCTTGTGATGAGGACTAAAGATCGCAAGTGGAAACTGCTGACTGCATCTGTTTAAGAGATCTTTGGCAACTTAAGCTGCAAATTCATTACCTTGCCAAGCTTAATGCTACTCCTATTGCACATAGCAATATTCTAATCGCATTGTTTGATGTATGTGTCCATTTAAATGCAATTGCTTGCTGAAAGCAGCACTTGATGCCGTCTTATCATGCTTTTTCACTGCATGGCTTTGGCCTTGCTCATTAGATCCCATTTCCGAAAACAGGTTTTTTTGTGTGTGGTGGGAATGGTTTTTGATAAAGCACATGTTGACTGAAAGCTGGTGATTAGAAATGCTGACAGACCTAATGTCCTTAAAAAGTGGTTTTGTTTTTGAGTTCCACAGCTAAGGCCCTGATTCTTCTTGAGTGTGATAGAATTAGCAATGGGCAACTTCCCTGCTCCTCAGCTTTGAACTGGATTAAATCCAACCAGTATTATTGAAAATAAGTGGTGCTATTTCCAAAAAGTGGGTAGTGGAATAAAATGTTTTATTTATTACTGGAGCCTATACAATTTTGGCAATCAAGTTCAGAACTGCAGTAGTTACAGGAATCATTACACATCCTGAGGCTGTTTCATTGGATATACTAACAACATGGTGAAGAGGAGAAAGAAAAGGATAAATTGGTTATACCTCCTTCCCTCTTCCTGTAGGCTACAGTTTCATGCCTGCTAACCCAGCTGGGTAAATGTTGCTTAAATGGAAGTTGAAGGGTTTGGAAACATGAAAACACATGGAGAGACAAGTTGGTAATTTTCTTCCATTCTAGATCTAAGTTAAAGGAGAGAAAGAAGAATTTGCACATGGCATGCTACTCATCTCAGTTGCATTGATCATTGCAAGGCTCTAAAGCACAACTCAACTTGTATATGATATTGTCTCTTTTTTATGAGCTGTCAACAGATGTGAACAAACACATTCACTTAGTGTGTTTGGAAGTCATCCATCAGAGCCAGACTTCAGTGCTGCCGTTTAGAACTTGGGTAGTTAAAATAACGGAGGTGTTCACATTTAATGCTCTGGATGAGTACCAAAATGAGTCAAAGTTTCAGCTATTTGAAGCATGTCACCAAGACGATGAAGCAGGCTTGTTTTTCTGAGTTCATGAAGGTGGGATTCAGACCAGTGGATTCAAATTAGAAGAAAAGAGGTTTCAGTTGTATGTAAGGAGGAACATCTTGACAGACTTGCTTGATAGTGAACCAAGCTGTCTCAGACAGTGGTGGGCTCTCCTTTGTTGGAGGCTTTTAAGCAGAGTTTGGATGGCCATCTGCCATGCTTTAGCTATGGACTTCTTGAATTGGCATGGGGTTGGACTTGATGACTTTTGAGATTCCTTCCAACTCTACAGTTCTAAGATTCTGGATAGCTCAGTAGTTTAAGTATCTGGTTGTGGAGCCAGACGTTGGGAGTTGATGCCCCACTGTGCCTCCCTGACAGGGGCTGAACTTGGTAATTCACAGGATACTTTCCAGCTTTGTGATTCTAAGATGATGATTCTGTGAAGTGAAGTAGTACACATTGCCATTTAAAGATGGGGAGATAAATCTGTTAAGTCAAGAGCCAACAGTTATGTAATGACACTGCTTCTCCACGTAAATTGTTCTGTAAAAGATGAGCCAATATATGCCTTCATGTGGATTATTCTTACAACGTGTTGTGCAGATCCGATGTGACAAGATGTTAAAAATCCATTTCCCCCCTCTATACTCTGTTAAGGTGTGGTAGTAATCAGCAATAAAAAGTAGGTCTACTTCTCTCTGGTAGCCATTTTAATAATATATGTGCAAAAGGCAGAAGTGAGTTTAATTTTTTTAATTATTCATTGAATATTAGCAGCAGCATTGTACCATGCTAAGCATTGAATACAGATTTCTCACTTGCAGTTAGCTTGGGAGGAAATTAGCAGAATTAGTTCTCTGATTTGAGATTTGGTTGTCAGTAGTTAAGAAACAGAAGTTTGCCAAATCCCAGATCAGAAGGCTGGATGAACTAGAATTGTTAGCAGTAATATCTTAGCACCAAGTGATTTCTTAACTCTAAAATGTCTCACTGTTTATAACAAGGACATCTCTTCAGAGATTACAGTTCTATTTTAACCCAGCTTGTGACCACACCACAGTTTACTCCTCAGTTTGTGCTGGACTTGGCATGATTAAATTCAGTGTGTTTTCTGTTGACTATATGACATACAGCTAAGTTGGTGCTAGTGACAGAGGAGGATGAGTGACCTGTGATCCTCATAAGATTGTAGTGATTTGAGGTGCAGTGTGGATTCTTGCCCACAACTACCTGGGATATTTGAACATTTCTGTGTGAATGACAATAATGATTTTAAATGCAATAGGAGACTTCAAACTGACCGGATTCATCCTGGGACAGCCTTCCAGTGTAGTCACGTGCCTACAAACTTGTCTGAGAAGTGCAAACCACCCAAGTTATTTAACCCAGGGATGGGGACCATGTGGCACTACAGATGCAACTAATCAAACGTTGATTTTCCTGGCTAAAACTGATGGGAGTTGTAGTCCAACAACATATGCTTTAATCCCTAAATGTGCAGTGATTTTAATGCTGAGTGGTTTGTTGTTGCCCCTGACTCTGAATTCAATTCATTTCCCTGCCACTTTGTACTCACTCCTCTCCCTACAACTCCTTGCCTGCTTTGCTTCTCACTCTAAATGGAGGGAGTGTTTGCACAGACTGATGAGCTGGTTAGCCATTTTGCTGTCTCCCAAATTTCACCCCATCTCTTTGGACTTACAATGAGAACATGAAAGATGTCATACTGAACTATTAGTCAATCCATCCTAGTGGACATAGGTGGACTATGGTTCAAGTCATGGGGACAAGCATATTGTAATTGCACACAGACAGGATTACTCCGTCCCTCCCTCCCTGCTTCCTTCCTTTTATTTATATTGCAGTCTCTTTATGGTTTCCCCTTATTGTTATTGGGAAGGTAAGGTGTAATCTTGATGCTATCTGCTCCTCTGTTCTGTACTTGGGTTCCTAAATTGTGCTATATCTAGACCTTTGATATCTGATTTTTTTTTTTTACTGAATAGTTCATGAAATGTAAATTCATTTGTATATTGCCAGCTCTGTTTTGGAAAACGCTGATACTGAAGAGTTTCCTGTGTAACTTTCAGTTCAATAGGAATCTGGAATATAGATTTGGTCCCAAATAGAATTTTAACCCAAGAGTTAAAAAAAAAAAGAACCTAAAATCCCACTGGTTCACAGAAGGACCAAATTTTAAAAAACACATGGACATTGTCTGCAGCTTATCAATGTCAGCTGCAGCTATATTGCTGAAAGGAATAAACCCAGTAATCTCTTCCAGAAAGTCAAAATATCTGCTAACTTGGTAGCTAGTTTCTGCTGCCAGATATGTCAATGGAGAAGAAAGCAGGCATTTTTTGTATTATGGCCTTTTCAGTGATTTGTAGCTTTCTGTCACAGACTCACTGATTAATGAGGGAAGCTGATTTTATTATGGGACTAGAACTTCCATGGATTTGCCTGCCAATTAAAATCAAAGCTTGCTGTTCCAGTTTTTATCCTTTCTGAGACTGGTTTTAGAATTACATATTTAATGATTATCGTATTCTGCCATTTACGACCATGCTTATATGTGAAGTGATAATACATCTTTTTGACACGGATTGCATATGAAGATTAAGGCTAGATAATTCGAGGGGCAGGCACAAGCCAGTTATAGCTCTAGAATAGTTGACAACAACACCCTGAGACTCTGGTTTTTGAGGTATTTGAGGTGTACTAGTATTTTTTTGAATTGTGGTGCTGGAGGAGACTCTTGAGAGTCCCCTGGACTGCAAGGAGAACAAACCTATCCATTTTGAAGGAAATCAACCCTGAGTGTTCACTGGAAGGACAGATCCTGAAGCTGAGGCTCCAATACTTTGGCCATCTCATGAGAAGAGAAGACTCCCTGGAAAAGACCCTGATGTTGGGAAAGTGTGAAGGGAAGAGGAGAAGGGGACGACAGAGGACGAGATGGTTGGACAGTGTCATTGAAGCAACCAACATGAATTTGACCCAACTTCGGGAGGCAGTGGAAGACAGGAGGGCGTGGCGTGCTCTGGTCCATGGGGTCACGAAGAGTCGGACACGACTAAACGACTAAACAACAAAAAAGTATTTTTTTATAGATAATAATCTAATAATAATCTAGTAATCTTAGAACTGCGGAGCTGGAAGGGACCCTATGGATCACTGAGTCCAGCCCTTGTTAGGGAGGCACAGCGGGGAACAGACTGCTAGATGCCTAAACCTTTGAGCTATCCTGCAGTTTGTATGTTTCAGTTGAACAGTAATTCATAGTCATTATGGAGGATGCTCAGAGATGCCACACTTTTAAAATCCTTTCCTAATATGCTTTGGTTTCATGGAGGCACTTGTACTAGCTTGCCTACCTACTCTACAAGACAGGTGTCGTCCTGCTCAGTTTTCTCTGGCCAGGGAAGCAGATGGACGCCTATTGACTCTCTTTATTGTGCAACAGGCAGCAAGTAATGCATCAAAGACCACTGTGTGATTGCCCTTATATGTGTCTTTTTTTTTCTTCAGTAGGATTTTGTTTAATTGCCTTTTAATGGTGCAGTTAGTTATAGTTTTAAGTTGTATTTGTCTTTTAAATATTTTGTAAGCCTCCTTGAGTGCCTTTACTGGGAGGAAGGTGGGATATATGAAAAAAGAAAAGAACAAATTACTGTATTGTTTGCAGCCTCATAAAAAGCCCTATGGTCTTACTCAATCATTCATATTTGATAAATGGGAAACTGAAGCTCAGGCCGTATAGCAAATCCACTAAGAAGAAGACACTGTGTTCTATCTTTTGAACTATTATCTGTTCTAAATTCCTGTCAAATGAAATAGCAAGAGAGCAGGTAGGGGAAAGTGACTGGTCCATAGTTGGGCACCTACCAGCAGAACCAGGAAGTATTGTGAATCATATGCTACCAAGTGTTTCATCTTAATTGCAGGTAAATTAATTTCATGTGAGCCGATCACTAAATCTTTGGCTTAAATTCCATGGTGCATGTAGTAAAAGATTTCAGTGGGGTCCCTAATTAGCAGCCACTAATTAAAAAGTCATTTCTTGGATGTGGATTATGCTACTGCAAGTGATATCATTTCTCTAATACTGGCATAATTTAAACAAGAAGATTTGGGCGTATTAATTGAAGTTTTTCTTCTTTATTTGTACTGGAGCATTGCACAATTTAAAATTATGGATGCATATGAAATATAGGTTAAAAATAAAAAATAAATTAAAATGTTAGAAATTATGGTCATTTGTGGCCCTAAAAGGATCGTTGGGTCATTTTGCTCATCAGAAAGTATGCAGTGCAACAGTTCTGGAAGTGAAAAAATTGGCCACCTGTGTGCCATTGCCCAGGGGAAACCCAAGTGTACTCACAATGCTTTTCATTCTTCGAGGAGGCTCCTTTCATGTTTCCTGTTAATTAAAGTGTTCAGATGTTTATGGAAGTTGGTGTCTCCTTTTGTCCTCTCTTTGTCTTGAGTGATGCTTTAGAGCCTGTTTTTAGTTGTAATGACAGTCTGAATTTATAATGTGGGTTAGTTCGGCAATACAGAATTGATTCTCTTGATTAATTTCTCAAAGCCCCTTGTAACGTATGTGTATGTGTGTTTGGTCAAGTGAAATGTGGGGCAGTTTCACACCTCTAGGAAAATGGAGCCTGTGTTGTTCCAGGTGATGCCATAAGAGTGTTTGTCTGCTCATTTAAAAATCAAAAGGAAGAGGGACATGGTTTAATTTTTTTTTAAATCCTAAATTTATATTCAAGATTTGTAAACATTGTGCTTTTGCAATCCTTATATCCTCCTGCAAGATAAGATTTTTCATTTAAAAAGTTCTGGAGGTAAAATAATAGCTAAACTGGAGTGAAAAGCATTATGCACCATGCAGGAAATTGTCCCGGGCTCTCAAATGGTTTCCCGCAGCTCAGCATTAAACACTCGCTCAGATTTGCCTTCTCAGATAGAAATGATAGGTTTCTTCTGGGTCAGCAAAAAAGTGAAAGTGAGGAGGTTGGAAGAAAACAAATCCTATTACACTTGTTATACATGCTCTCTGGAGCAGGGCTTTCTCTCTGTACAGATGTATGATATGAAATGAAAGCCCTCTATCTCAGTTGTATGTAATTTCCCTAACAGTTAACCACATAAAAATATAGGTTACAATCATCCTTGTTATGAAAAGCGCAATTGTAAGGGCTACTTTGGCATAAACATCCCAAAATTATTCATCTGAAACTTGGCAAACCAACAGCAACTCCTGGGCTTATGTGTCTGAAACATGACAGGCTTAATTGGCTCATAAGGGGCTCATATGTATGCAAATTCCATCTAGTTCTGACAGACAAGGGAAAAAAATTATTAACTAGCTATTGAGTTCCAAAGATAGTCACTGGAAAGTACAAAGACGTGCAATTCTAAATCATGGTTTAGTTCCTGAGTTGAGCCAGGTGGCCTCTAAATGGGTTTGAGTCCTATCTGGCTGAATCACTGAATCAAATCTTGTGATTGATAAATAAATATACTGATACAGTTCAGGGTTACTGATTGCAAAGAGGCTTCTAATTATATTCAGCTGAATACACCTAATGTCTCCCTTCACGTCTTTGTGCTGATTTGGTGAAGATTAGGAGTGGAGCCAGGGAGGTTTGGAATACTGGGAGTCTGTCTTATGCATATAGCCCCACAACATCTTTTCAAATCCTGTTCTGTGTGCAGTTGCCCTTTATGTAACATTTACACCATGGGGTGTTTGCTACCCACTGGTGCATACTGAAGCCCGGTTGTTTTCAATGGGAGAAGAATACACAGAGTGTGTGAATGCAGAGTGTTCTCCCACATAGTGGTTAACACTCTGTGTTTCCTAAAATTCTGCCTGTTATGTCCATACAGTTGGACTAACTATGTAAGCAGGGATCTTGTACATTGATACAGACTGTATTTGTTGATCAGCAACAATTATATTCTTCTTGTTGTAGAAGTTGGATAGTGTAGTTAGAGCAGTTGGTGAGGAGTTCAATCCCTTGTGTGCCTCCCAGAAGAGCAAGCCTATGTGGCCTTGAGTCCTTGAGTAGCATAGGAGGATAGGACCAGTGAACTGCTTATGAGTGCTTTATACCTAGAATTTTTTTGGAAGGGTCACCAGAAGTCAGAATTGACTTGATGCCACGTAATTACTAATTGGTTGTTGCTAGGCTCATGGCATTTCTTTCAGTTTCTGTATGTATAAATATTTCTGATTTAGTTCGTCCATTTATAGATTGTTTTAGTATAGTACTTAAGGCAGCTTGCATTCACCACTAAAAACAATATCAGAAATTTCATAAACTGCAAATTAATAACTCACAGAGGGAGCAGGAAACACCACATGTGTCACTGCCATATTGTTGAATCTGTGTATTAAAAGTTGAGCTGTTTTCAAAATAAAGAAAATCATTAATTATTAATGTTTTGGGTAATCTTCTGTCTTTCATTCTGAATTGCAGTGCTGTTCTCATGCTTGTTATATGTCCTGTTTGTAATCTCCCTTGCTGAAATCTTAATAAATGCTTGATAAAATTTGCAGGGGAAAGGGGGCTTAAAAGCACTATTTGTGATCATATGACAGGTGTGCTGGAGTTGAATTAGATCTGCTTTCTAAGCTAGAAGAAAATTATTATGTTCATGTTCCATCGGCTCTTTAGGATTAAATTCTGCGGGCTGTTTGCTGAGGTTCTTTTCCCAAGAAAATAGTCTCCGATTCCATTGTCATTTCAGGTCCGTAATTTGCTCATGCCACTGCTGACCCAGGTTTTCTCTTCTGATGGAGCTTGGGGCTCATTTGGATTTTCATGGCTTCTTGCCTGGAGATCTGGAGCTCATTAGTGAGTGGGGAAAACACAATTAGCAACAGAAAAACATACTGACAGCAGGATAAATAGTGTCCCTTGATAGCAGCCACTCCAGCACTGGGGGGTCAGAGCAGTTTCATACATATTCTTTATGGCCTAATCTTTTCTCTGTGTCACCTGTTTATGCTGCCTATCGATTCTGCACTCTGCAGCCTGTTCTGCAGTTGTTATTACAGCTACAAATGAAACATGGGTCGTGTATCTTTCGAAGAAGGTGGCTTGGAACAAGACCAATTTGCTGTAGAAAGAGGTGTTGGAAAGCTTGCAGTGATGAAATATTATCTAAAAAGAATTTCCTAAAAAGCCTTTTACTTTCTAAGAAATCATCACCCTTTCAGCCTTAGCCTAGACATAAACTTCCTGAAAATGATGATCTGTTTAGGAGTACTTAATTTAAAATCCCATTCTTTCAAAGTGCATTGAATGTCATTGTGATGCAGGGGTATATTCTGGGGTACCTGCTAGATAGTGCCTGTGATGTCACAGATATGTTCACAATTCCTCCATTCTCTGCAGCTTTGTAATGGGTTTTAAGTGATTTTTTAAAAAAGTGAAAAAGAGCTTTACTGTAACTTGGGAGAGTTTCTTTCGTAAGCTCTGGCTCTACCACGGGGTTGGTGTCCTCTTGTGGTCTTGACTTTGCAGGAGGTGACGAACACACTGAACTAAAGATCAGAGAGGTGTAGTATAGCTCTGATACCAGATCAATGAAAACATGCATGATCAAAAGGAGGAGCTGAGGCCAAGCAAGATAAAACAGTCTAAAATGCATGTAGTCTAATAGTAGTAATATGTGACAAAACCAAGATGAGATGCACCTGAGCAGTCCAAGGGCAGATAGGATTCCTGGAGTAAGGTGTTAACTAAGATCAGGAGAATGAGGATCAGTCAGGATGAGAAGCTTGGAGCAAGTTAGTTATGATTGAAGTCACATTGGTTTCATTGAGTCTACTCTAAGTGTGATTAAATTGAATTCAGCCCATTGTTTTCACGTGTTGCACTTTGTTTTTGTTCTATTTACTATACTAATTATATTCCTGTATGTTCATTACTTCTTTAAAAAATACATATCCAACAAACTAAAATATATGAATTGAATTCATCAAATAAAAGGAATATGGTCTATGGTGCTCTCTTACAATTATCTTCCTACAGGAATAACAGTGTGGTTGCTTGACATGGGAAGCCTGGATTCTCCAGAAACCCTGTCATATCATGAGTGAGTAGCATGCTGCTGGTGCACACTTGTCCATGAAACTTCCCTGTCTAGTTGGTTTCCTCATACTATCTGGTAGAAGGTACCGTATTTTTCCGTGTATAAAACGACACTTTTTCCTAAAATAATTAGAGGAAAAATTGAGTGTCGTTTTATACACGGAAGGAAGCAGTCGCACACGTGCTCGGGCGCCTCTTGCCGCCGCCGCCGCTGCCCAATTGCCTCTTCCAGAGTTCAGGGCTTGTCCCCTCTGGTGGCCCCGAGGCAGCAGCAGCAGGAGGCGGAGGCGAAGGAGCAGTCACACGCGCTCGGGCGCCTCTTGCTGCTGCCTTCCCCGCCCGCCCGATCACCACCTCCAGTGGGACTGACGGGCTCAGCTCACTTCGGGCACCTCTTCCTGCTGCCGCCGCCAGATCACCTCCTCCCACGATCTCCTTAGGGCAGGGGACAA
The DNA here is from genome assembly GCA_037013535.1 of Intellagama lesueurii. Lineage (NCBI taxonomy): Eukaryota > Metazoa > Chordata > Lepidosauria > Squamata > Agamidae > Intellagama > Intellagama lesueurii. Next base: position 201,206,357 of record JBAJHW010000004.1, read on the forward strand.
GGCAGCTGATGTGAGCTGGAGGTGAGCCTCGGCAGTCGCACTGGAGGAGGTAATCGGGCGGGCAGCGGAGGCAGCAGCAGCAGGAGATGGAGGTGGAGGAGCAGTTGCCCATTAACTGCTCTTCCACCTCCATCAAGGGTCAAAATTAGGGGGTCGTTTTATACATTGGGGGGGTCGTATACACTGTAAAATATGGTAGTTTCTGTTCTCTGTTCTGTTCCCTGCCTGCTAACCAGAGAAAAAACCAAGAGTAAACCCGGCTCCCAGCCAGCCAGCCACCCTGGCTTGATGGAAGGGACAAACTAGAGAAAGGATGCTGCCTTTTTCCAGATAACAGGACCAAATGCAGAGTTGAGCCCCATGCTTTGTTGCTCAAGCTGGGTGCGTCTTGATGAGTCATGAATGCTGGCTTGTTTTGTCATGCGTTGTTTTCAGATTGGACCACTTTAATTCTGTTGCCAGTGCTACAGTTTGGTTTATCCAAAGGGCCTGTTGAGAAACTCCTGCAGCTAAATCCAAGGAGCAGATGAAATGTTCAATTCTCGATATCCTGAAGTGGGTCACTTATTAAGCCACTTCATAATTTTGGAAGGAGCCAGACCAAATAAGGTCACCTGAACTTTGATATGCCATTTGGATGTGAGGATCACATCAAGCGATATTTCACACCTCCCCACTACCCCAAGTAACCTATTTAGTCCATACCAGCTGCCCCAAAAGAGCCAGTGTAGACAAGCCCTGAACTCTGGAGGAGTGGAAGTTCCCATCAGTCTAGCAACAAAACATCACACTGTTTGCATAAGCACCAGGTGTTCAACTTGGTGCAATGGGAGCACATGCGCTCGTAACCTGTTTCTGTGTTCCTGTGTTGGCAGGGCGTTCCTCTTGGCAGAAGCTCAATAGCCAGTGGATTTAGACCAGATTTGTCATAATTTTTGTCTTTTCCCAACAAGGGCATTGTGACTGTTAACAGGCAGTCAGATGGCAGAGATTTTAGATGTTCAGTTTTTCCTCTTGTTGCATCTTCCCTCTGGGAAGAGTCCTTCTTAGGAAAACAGTTTTGTGCTTGGTTACGCCAAATGTAATGGTTCCAAGCTGCCACCATTCGCTATTTCCAGATCTAGTGTTGGGTTTAAAATCCCCTGTCAACATGCCCTTGAGGTGCTCTAAACATCACTTTAGCAGATGCTGTTCTGCCTTGCAAGCTTACCTGACTGTGGGAGCAGGTAACAGATGGAAGTCCTTGTAGCTGCCTGAAGGGGATGATTCTCTTAGTGTAAGATCCATGAAAGAAAAAAGAAGAAGAAGAAAAAAAGAAAGAAAACTGTGTTGGCCAAGAGTCCATTTGCTTTCCTATATAGCAATGCTGCTGTCACTAAGCTTGACTCAGGGACGTGCTTTGAAGCTATTTCACAGAAAGGAGTCCAATATTTGAGGAACCAGAAGAGGACAGCCTTCTGTTAGAAACTGTCCTTCATCTAAAAGGGCTGTCCAGTCAAAACTTGGTTTACAGTTAAAGCTCCATATGAACGGGGATCATAGAGATTGAAGTTGTCCATCTGAACCATAGCTGAACAATTGAGCAGGCATGCAGGTTACTTGGGGAAAGTCTTGGTCCAATGAGATGCATTGTATTAAGTAACTATTTCTAAAACGCGCATTTATCCATCTGAATTAGCATATGAAAACTACATCTATATCAGTCTTCTTTCTTTCTTTCTTTCTTTCTTTCTTTCTTTCTTTCTTTCTTTCTTTCTTTCGCAAAGTACAACAGAGAAGCTGTGTTGGTTAGAAGATTGGACTTGAATATGAGGAATCAAGATGGAAATCCATGCTCAACTGTGAAACTTTCTGGGATGCTCAAAGAGATCTCTCTTTTGCACTATAACCAGGCTCACAGATTTCACAAGGCTAAAATGTTGCTTGGAACTCCAAGAATACAGATGTAACATGCTGTTACCTCTTACATGTGGTTCAAAATAGCTCACCTCAAATACTCCAAAGAGTATATATGTGAAACATATAAATGGCCAGCTGTGTGTGTGTGTGTATTTCACATATTGTTCAAATGCGTATGAAGTGCACTGTAGTCCACAAAAAGCTTATGTTACAATAATTCTGCCTGTTTTTAAGATGCCACAAATCTGTTAGTTCATAATATTAAGCACAATAATGATGGGTACTCATCTGGAATGCATAAATTCATAGAAACAGCTTTCCAACCCATTGTGCACTTCTAGTCTGACAAAATGAGTCCCTCTTTGCTTGGGCAACTATCTGAGAACATCCATTCTTCAAATGTGGTGGAGACAATACAGTTACAATCTCTCACCCATTTTGTTGAACACCCTATACACTGGAGTTTCATTGTAAGATTCTAACTGATTCCTTTAATTATCTTGTGCATTCCATATCAATACTGAAAGGGCTTCCTGGAACAAATAAGAAGCCTGCAAGTGGTAGAAACGAGTTTCTTCCTCTAATGCAGTCTTCACCAAAAGTTAACTCTCCCATATGCTGAAGTTCAGCAGAAACTTTTAAGACCATCTTCAAATTTTGCTACACTAAGCTTCCAGTGCAGTGTTCAGGTTAAAACAGTCTTCAGTTTAAACTCTACAAAGTAAGGAAATGCACAATTCAGCTAATCTTAATATTAATTGTGTCAGTCATGACATCTTGATTTCCCCTACCCCCCCCCTCCGCCAGCTTCTGTTTTCATACCGTCAGGTCTGCTGCAGGTGTTTTGGAATAATTACTGGTTTGCCTTTTCATCTTTATATATGGTGGAGTTTCGTTTTCCCCTCTGCATGTCTCTTTGTCATTCTTTGAGGAAGAGTATTAAAGTCGCATGGCTGGCATGTTATTTGTGGAAGCTAGTATTTTCAGGCATTATAAGGGATAAGCTGAGGAGATTTACCAAAGCTTGGTGGATGAAGTCTGCAGTGTTGGAAGATCAAACGTCACGGTTTCTTAGCTGTGTTTGTTTTTGCCACCACTGAGTTCTGACCAGATCCTCTGAGACCACTGCTAATTCTTTTCATCTTCTGTCTTTGGATGCAGATGGCTCTGGTTCATCCCAACTTAGTTGCAGGATGCTTATCCTCAGTGGGGCTTATGGGGAAGCCTTACTAAGAGCTCTTTTGTGCCTGAATTTGACTTTGTCTCCCTTGTAGCACCACTGTGCCTCAATACTCAATAAAGGTTTAAGGAGTAGTTATGCTGTCTTGTAGCACTTGTGTTCCACTTTAAGGAGAGTTTTGCAAATAAGGCTTAATTTGACATTGTTCTAAATTAGTTTATAACAAAAATACAAAACAGCCATTGGTTACCATGTATGTTCAATTCCCCCCCCCCCCATCCCATGTCAACATAGGAAGATCATACTGCGCAAGAAATGATGGGGATATGAAATGACCTTTTTGATGTTGTGATATTGCTTTGTTGTGTTTAGTTGACACAATTAACTTGCCAGAATTTTTGCAGTATTAAAAACATGTCTTTGTTCATATGTTTGATTAGTTTTGATGCAACTTCTCTACCTCTGGTTATAACTGTTACAGTTCCGTATCCTATCTTTTTCTTTTTCTGTATTTTGTTTTTGATCATGGTCAGTGTTGTAGTTATGAATTGTTTCAAGACAAGGAAGAAACACTTTTACTGAATAAAATTCAACTGAACTTTGAATATTTTGCTGAACCTGTAAGCAGTATCATTGTACAGCATTGAAACAAGATACTCTGTCCCTCAGACCCATATGTTGTGGTGTTTAGGGACCTAAATCCAGTGTTCATCATACCTAGAGCAGGCATAACTGAAATTAATGAAACTCATTAGACAAAACTAATTTTGTTAGCCTTGTTATGTGATAACTGACTTATAACAATCCTAATAGGGCTTTCAATGTACGTATATGAGATAATTAAGGAATTGCTTTACTAGTTCCACACCCCCAGTGAGTTTCCACGGCTGAGTGGAAACATTCTTCATTCTATCCACTACACCAGTGGTTCTCAAACTTGGGTCCCCAGATATTCTTGGACTGCAACTCTCAGAAATCCTGGCCAGCACAGCAAGTGGTGAAGGCTTCTGGGAATTTGCAGTCCAAGAACATCTGGGGACCCCAATTTGAGAACCACTGCACTACACCACACTGGGTATTAAGGTCCCATTTATTTAAGTGGATTTTCTCTAAGATAGTACTAAAATTGGATTTATCTCAGTTTTATCAATATTTGGATAAAACATTCAAGTCAGATGGCTGGAAAGTAGTAAAGGTGCTTAGTTGGGACCAGAAATAAATGAAGGCTTGGACATGGGCTAATAAAGGGCACTTTAATACAAATAAGAGGGAAATACTATTGTTTTGCAAAAATTGTAAACTAGGCCCAACTTGTTTTGAAGATGGTCATTTTCTTCTCGATGAAGCAAATTGACAACTTGGTGGTAGTGCTTGGTCCAGCTGTATTCTTTTAAGCTGTGATGGCAGAGATGGCTCAGAGTGTCTTTTTGCCATCCTATGCAGGTATATAAGCTGCCTCCATAGCTGGTGATATTAGTCATGCATGAGTCAATAATCTGTTAAGGAGAAAAGATGGGATAGTTGTACAGCTACTGCTTTTCACTGTGAGCAGTAAGAGCCGCTGGTCTAGAAGCAATCAAAGAATCAAAGAGTTGGAAGACAATCCTTTGTGAGTGTGCTAGAGCATCCCTAAATAAAAGACTATCTGATCTCTGCCCTTAAAAGACACTTTGTATCTTGATGAAGGAGAGTCCCCCCCCCCATTTTCAAAGGAAATTCATCCCGAAGTTTAGTCAGAATCCATGTGAATGTGAATTACAATAGTGTAAGTGCATTGGCATATATTTCAGCAGTGAATTATTGCCAGTTAAGATGTTTAGATGCCAAGTCACACAACTGGTGTGCAACACTGAATGTCTGCAATTATTTAACTGGTGGTAATTTTGTCTTTTTTAAATTATTTGTGAGCCAGTTTGAGACCCACTGCTGGGAGACCGATGGCACAGAAGTGCAATAAATAAATAAAAATAAAATAAATAAATTTGTTGAAGTTTATGGTGACGGACTTATACCATTTGCATAAGTAATATGGTTGGGGCCATGGTGTTTTCATTTCTAAGCATTGTGCTGGATCCAGACATAGCACTACCAAAGACAGATCCTTTTCACATTGGCTACTCAGCTATGATTTAAATCCAGATTCATCTAGTACGTACATCGTTGTTTAAATTTACAAAGAATGTGTAAACAAATAATTGTTTGTTTATTAAAAACTAATAAAAAGGCACCAAGGAAGAAGTACCAGAAATAAAATCACAGACTTAGCTACTGTCTTTCTTTATTCGTATCTGAGCATTGCAAAGTTTTAAATTGTGGGCATATATGAAATATAACGTTCAAACAAATTTAGTATGTTAAAATGATTAGACTGTATTTGACCAGAAATGGGCTACGTCAATAGTATTATCTTAGCAATTCTCTAGATCCTCTTTTGTACATGTGGTGGGCATAAATTGCATGCACATAAGTGCTGCATTGATTGAATTTCTCCACAGTCATAGAAAATTTATCCTGTATTCAAGTAGCCCCATTTTACATGATTATTTTCTGATCTTACTACTTTGCTTCAAAGTCTATTAAGTGACTTCCAGAAGGTCCATCCAGAATCTTCGGCATTCATCGATTTGGCGAAGTTTGCTGGTTTTACTCTCCATAGATCTGGCCTAGCTTCTTCTGTTTTAATATTTAGAGCTTGAGATGTGTGCAGAAAACTTTTCTTCATTTTTAGTCGTCACCTAGGGGATTGGTCTCCATAAAGTGGATGGGTTTGGTGCTGCATTACCTTATTTAATTCATTATTTTCTAGTATCTCTCAGTGTACTTCTAGAGGAGCAATGCCAGCCAAATAATAGACTTTTCCAGGGAGAGTAGGTTCAGACAAGCCAGTAAAAATCCTGCATGTTCATTAAGAGCAACCTTCACTTGTTTAGCATGTGCTGATTTATAGCACTAGCATATTCTGCTGTAGCACAGGGACAAAGCTGTTCATATTTTTTTGTGGATGTGCACTCCAGTCCAGCCCAGCCAGTTTTCTATGTTATTTCTGGTGGCAATTTTCTGATTGGTTTTTAGACAATGTTTTTTGTAAGTCAGGGTTTGCTCCAGAGTATACTTTAAGTGGAAGGTACAGACCTGTGTTTTGTTAAAAGGTTTGGTTTAAGCTGGTTGTTTTTATAATATAAGGAAAGATCTTCTAACAGAGAGGTTAGCTGGTAATTGATGGCCTCAGAAGTTTCTTCCTGGACTGTCAAGATAAGATTATCCTGAAATTCCTGAAGTATGGGAATGCCGCTTGATCATTTAATAATGGTACCAAGATGCTACCCTGTGGGAGACCTTTGATTTCTCCAGTGACTGTGCCTCCCTTGAAATTCAACAAAGAATCTTTGGTTTTGAAGTAGGAAGGCAACCTTATCTGCTAGTCCTCAATCTTTTTTAAGGAGGTAGAGCTGTTTGAACAGCAATTGATGATGAACATATCATATGCTGCTGTAAGGTTGACAAAATGCTTCTCCAGTTATTTTATGTGTTATAAAATCATCTTCTATATGCTGTGTTAGACTTAAGATTTGAGTCATACAGTTTTTGCTAGGTCTAAAGCCTGCCTGTTCTGGATTTAGAAGAACTTCAATTTTAGGGGCTAGATGATTTGGTATTCAAACACTTTGTATAAGTGGCATGGTAAAGATATTGTCCTATAGCTTTTGAGATCTGGTGGTTCTTTGCTTGGTTTCAGTATAATGATTGCTTTTGTCTTTTGCCATATTTTTGGAATTCCTTGTCCAGCAGTTACTAAAGAGTTGAAGGAGCATTCCGTTTTTAATTTGCCCAAAATAATTAATTTGCTTGATTCAGATATCATCAGGACCCACTACTTTGCAATTCCTACATTGTCTTATGGCTTTTCCTAGTTCCGCCAAAATAAAGACAGTAGAAAGTTCATTGGATTTGCTCTGACTATCCCTTTGATGTTTTATTTTTATTATATGTTGATTGGTCTTTCCTTTCAGTAGTTGGTGTGCCATTTGGTTGGGAGTTATATTTGCATACAGTGTGCTTTTGTTTGCATCATTGTTCAGTCTTTTCAATAGTCTCCATGCTTTCTAGCTGCTTCTTGCCATGTCAAGCTCTGCTATAGTGTCTATTAGAGATGGGGGTATTTGTATACGAATACGAATATCCCCGCACAGGTGGAAATGAGGGTCTACTGTCCACTCATGATTTCGCCACTGCCACCAGCTCTGCAGAGCCTTCCTGTCATGCCGTTCTCCGCAATGGATTAGCCACTCTGCAACCTAGCAGAGAGGCTTGTCATCCCGCCTCCTGCCAGGAGTGGGTAATCGATTGCGGAGAACGGCGCAATAGGAATGCTCTGCGGAGGCAGCAGTGAAATTACCCTCGTTATTTTCACCTGTGCGGGGATATTCGTATATGAGTACGAATACCCCCATCTCTAGTGTCTATCCAATGAGTTGTTTTTGTTTCTGCAGGAGTTGAGGTCAAATTTCTCCCAGTTTTTATTCCATGTTCAGTAAAAGAATTTTCTTCAAAGTGTGAAATATAATCTAAGTATTCAGCATGTGTTTCCAGAGTGAGACCTGGGAATTAGTTGACCTGGCATCCTCTTGGAATGGAGGTATGAGAACATTCCAAAATGGAAGTTTCAAATTAATAATAGTTCTCTGGTTGAGGGACAAGTCTGAAGCATAGCTGCATCTAGCATTGTTTTAAACTTTTCCGTTGGCTCCTATGAAATTATACCTCCTACAGAATGGTAAAAACTGAGGTTGAATGACTGAATAGTCGTACAACAAGTCTGTGCTGTGTGTTTGGGGTTGGATAACCTACACTCAGTGCACTGTTGAGCTATAGTCTCACTAACAAAAATTGTAGCCTCTCTGCCACCTGCCACTGTTAGATGAACTTAGTAGTTTAGGATCATGTATAAGGCACATTGAATGAGATTCCACCTATTTTATAATGACTTCACCATTTTCATTATCATGTTCATAGCCCCAAATGTTGTTCTGGCTGTTGAAATCTCCAAATAGAAAGTCAGTATTTTGGGTTATTATTATTATTATTATTATTATTATTATTATTATTATTAGATGGCTTTTTAAAACAGAATGGTATATTAGGTGGTTTATAAATCAATGTTAGTATACATGTTGCCAGATCAACCATCAAGATTTCTATGCTGTCTATGTATGGAGTTCAGTATAGTCCATTGAGAGGACTACAATAACTGTTCTTACAAAAATGGTACTTCCATATTGTTAGTGGTGCCTCTCAGTAACTAGACACATCTCAAGAAATTTTGGTTGATGATGATCAGTTGTTTCTGTCAGTTTATTGGACACAAAGGTTGTCACATTTCTGTTCATGACAAAGTAAAGCTCGGAGTTCCTCTATAGCTGACGAGATGACCTCTACATTAATATAAATTATTGTCATTTGTGGTCTGAAAAGAGATGGTTGGGTCATTGGTTCATCAGCAGGTTTACTGTGCAATATTTCTGGATAGGAAGGATTAATTGGCTGTACATCATTGACCAGCGAACACCCGAGTATACTTGCAATGCTTTCTACTCTTCAGGGAGGATCTTTCTATATCTACTGGAGAATGTCAAAGAATTTCAGAAGAAGTACAGTTTATGCTTTATAGACTACAACAAAGCCTTTGATTATATTGATCACGAGAAGCTATGGCTTGCTCTAAAAGACTTGTTTTACTTTAGCATAGTATGCCTCAACTAGAGTAGGCCCATTTGAATTAATGGAACTTATGGAGTACTTGACTCACCAAATCCCCACTGATTAAGTGGGCTTACTCTAGTGCAATTTACTTCACTCAGCCAATAGTGCTAGGAAAAGTTGAAGGCAGTAGGAAAAGAGGAATACCAAATATGAGATGGAATGACTTTTATAAAGGAAGCCACAGCCTTTGTAAGAGCTAAGCAGGGCTGTTCATCAAAGGACATTCTGGAGCTTCCTCATTCACAGGGTCACCGTAAGTTGGAAGCTACTTGACGACAAATAACAACAACATAAAAACATGGCTGGGAGGAATTGTTTTTCAACTGTTATACAGCGGGACTTCTGAGCAGATACAAATAAGAGGTCTCTCTTATTTAAGCATGTGGACAGAAGCCTAGTTTTAAGAATTGTACATATTAGGAGGAATTGAAAACTGAAAGTTGAGACTTCAAAGAATATGTTTGATCTCCTCAGTGTCTTTGTTTAGAGTACCACCATTTGCATTGTTTTAGATGAGTTCCCACCTTTCTGTGTATTGGATCTTACCCCTCACATTAGCTTTTACAAGGCAAAAACCTTGTCATAGTTTTTCTTTTGTGCTATTTTTGCTAGCTATGCTAGATAGCTATGCTAGGTATATAAAAGGCTCAGCTATGCAGAAATAATTATGGAATTAAATGGGTATTGTATGAACAGAAGAAAGGTGGTATAAAATTTCTCTCTCCTCCTCCTCTTTCCCTGGTGAGAACCACTGATTGCTCTCTGTCCTCTGGCTCTTCCCCCACTTCAAAAAGTTTTGATATCTGCTCCCAGCAGCCTCGAGGCAGTCATTTATGTCCCCCAGGCTACTTATTTAGGTGACTCAGACTTGAGTTAAGTCACTCATGGAACAAGCATGTGGACTGCCAATATATAAAAGGAATGAGGGTTGAGTCTTTGTTGTTCAGAAGACCAAGAAAAAGAAAACGTTGGTTGTTGTGGGTTTTTCGGGCTCTTTGGCCATGTTCTGAAGGTTGTTCTTCCTAACGTTTCGCCAGTCTCTGTGGCCGGCATCTTCAGAGGACAGGAGTCAGAACTCTGTCTGTTGTCTGGTGCAGTTTGTTTGGATAGTTGAGTATTTATAGCTGTGGGATCAGCTTTTGTCCTTTTCAGGAGATGGGTGATTATGGTGATCAGCATGTTTTTTGTTGTGGGTGTATTGTTGTGATAAGGGGGAGAGATTATCTGTTATTGTGATTGATGGGTGTCGTTAGCTGGTCTTTTGTGTGCAGTAGGAAACCCTCATTCCTTTTATATATTGGCAGTCCACATGCTTGTTCCATGAGTGACTAACTCAAGTCTGAGTCACCTAAATAAGTAGCCTGTGGGACATAAAAAGAAAAAGGCCTGCATTTGCAAATTTTCCTCTTTGCATTAGGCAATATTTAAAGGATTTAGAAATGGGAAGCCATTGTTTTGCTTATATAAGGGTAATGACAGGCAATCAGTGTCCCAGAATGGCCTTATAAACCACAAAGGTAGGATTCATATTACTTTTCCAGCTTCATAAATCATGGCTTATGGCACTGGGAACAAGCTTTGGGGGCATACTCGCCCCCACCATGCAATGTTTGCCTGTAGATTTTCTTGATTTCTGAACTAATTAAGCCAGAGTCCCTCAATTTGGTCATAAGAAAATGAATGCATGGCAGGAATATCTTAACACAAGCCAGGCATGAAGTCTGAAGCCAATATTCAAGGGGAGAGTACTTGACCTAGATACTCATTCTAGATTTCATAAATGATGGCTTCCGAATTTGTGGATGGCTATTCAATCCTACCCCCAAAGAATGGGTGGAAGAAATAGTAGCTGTAGATAATTATGTTAGATAGTTTGAATTTAATGTGACTCTGAATATATTTCATGCATCAAATCCACCAGCAAATAACAACATGGAATTAGGGGGTGTTGTGTAGCTAATTGAAGAATACATTAAAAAACTATCCATTTAAAAAGCAGTAACTACAGTAGGGAATTCAGGCATTCAAGATAGTATGTTAACCTGAATCCGTGAGGAGAGAGATCAGGCTTAATTCCACCCTTTCTATAGTCACTGTCTTCACAAGGAGTGTGCTAGTCTGGAGAGGACAACCTATATGTGTCCAGCTTTTCTATGCAAATAGAAGTCCTAATTTTTTACAGTTATGGATCATGTGGAGAGGCTCTCTGCCTTTTAGACTATCCCTTTCCACATGAAGTGAACTACAGTAGAACACAGCGCAACTAGTCTGTGCTCTTTCCTCACATGCTAAGTTTCACAACAGCCTGAACATCTAAATAGTGTTAGTAAGTATATATCTTCTGTCCCGGACTGTAAAACATGCTCTGTAATGAGTTGGACAAAAGGAAAGAGAGAATGCTTATTAAATTGCAGAAGATACAAAACTGGAAGAGCTGCAAGCTCCAGAAGAGGACAGGCTCATAATTCAGAATCATCCTAGCCACATTTGTGTATGTTTAATGAAGCCCTGGGATGTTTTCTTAGCAATACACAGAAAGAACCCTGGTTTTGTACAACTCTGGTGTCCTAATTAGATATACTGCCTTCGTTTGGAGAGAAGAGGTTGTTTCTCTTACCTTTGTCATTCTCTGTCTGTCTAACCAGCTCCTTCCCACCCCTAGTCAGTTAGTTCCTTTTTTGAAATCTCTGACTCTTTTCTTTTATGTCGTGGCTGTACTGAGGCAGCTGCAGCTCTTGAATAGATTCCTGAAACTCTTTATGGCTCGTCGAGCACCTGAGACTCCACAACATTTTGCACATCTCCGAGTGCCTCTTATTACCTGAGCTCTTTTCAGCTTTCTAGCCTGGTTGCTAGGTCTAATGAACAAAGGAAAGAAGCTGGCCAAAATCCTTTACTGAGAGCTGTGAGAGGCTGGCAGGGTTTGAAAGAGGGATGTGAAAAAGGCAGGCAGTACTTAGTAGGCTTGTGAACTGAGGCAAGAGTGAGCCACAGGCTGCTAAATGGGATTTGTGTGATGGTTGAGAACTCTTTCTTTTTCTGCATGGTTTTTCCTCCTTTTGGAGCTATAGTATGTCAGTTTATGGGTTGTCACCCAAAGACTGGTGCTGATTTCTTCAGCCCATTAGATTCTTCTACCAACTTTTTTGTTTTTTTGGTATGAATGCCTTGATTTATTTAAAAAGCTGGAAAAGAAGACTTGTACTATTACTATGAATGTTTTTGATTTTGTATGTCTATTTTGAAATGTGAATAATAAAAAAGAAAGGAGGGTTAAAAAAAAAGAAGATAAGGGATGAGAGGAACAATATTTAACTGACATGGCCCTGTTCTGTGTCATACTGGGATCTGTAGTTTGGAGAGGTCCCTAAAATTCTCTGCTGTGGTTCAAGACAGTGCACAAGAGCATCTGACAGTGGACTGCATCACTTTAAATGCTTTGCCTTTTTTAAAAAAAGAAAAAAAATCCTTGCAAGTGCAAACTTAGCCATAGATAGACATATCCTGTTCTGATGATGCAGTCAAATACACCATTTTTGTTACTGCATTCGGAATCAGGGCAATCCCTTGTGTTATGTGTTTTATCTACATTTGTAAGATTGGCTCTCAAATCAGGGAATTGACTTTGATTGTTGAAATTTCAGTTCTCTAATACGGCTTTTTGATATACTTAAGGCACACTTAAGATAATCATCCTAAATTGTGGGTTTGAAGGATTGAAATGAATTCACAAGCTCTTATGATTTTTTATCCCAATCTCCACTTGCGGATAGCTTTTGCTTCCATTGTTGTTTTGTTTAGTGTTAATCTTCGTTTGCCACAGTGTCCAAGCTGGCAAAATCTGTTAGGTTCACACTCTTTCAGCTGGAATCAGAAATCCACTCCAGATCATCCTTTGAAATTATGGAGGCATCAATTGAAGGAAAATATAGAATATTTCATGCTGGGACGTGAGGCAGAACCTGCAGGAAAGTTGATGACAAGGGTATCTGATGTTGAAAGGTAGCCAATATTGAATAGATACTCCTAAATTTTAACCACATTCAGCAACTTTAATGTCTGTATTATTAGTATTGATAGCTGTTCTGTCTGAGCTGCCCTTAATATCTATATACAAATGTCTGAGCTGTAATGGGGACATATATGAGATTGTCCAGATTATCCCAACTCTTTTTTCCCCATATTCTCGAAGGCTTTCACGGCCGGGATCCGATGGTTGTTGTGGGTTTTCCGGGCTGTTTGGCCGTGTTCTTAAGGTTTTTCTTCCTAACGTTTCGCCAGTCTCTGTGGCCGGCATCTTCAGAGGACAGGAGTCAGAAAAGGAAGTTAGACAGATGCCTCTGAAGATGCCGGCCACAGAGACTGGCGAAACGTTAGGAAGAAAAACCTTAAGAACACGGCCAAACAGCCCAGAAAACCCACAACAACCATCTTTTTTTTCCTATAGAACTTTTTTCTATAATTTATCTTTTTTCTGTATAACTTTTCTGTAATTTATATTTATTTCTATGTTCTCTGGATCTGAACTTCATAAACATCTTTTCATTGATGAGCTCTGCTCTCCTTTTCTCAGTAGAATTTCACTCATCCTGTCTCCATACCCCCATACTCGTTCATTTGCAATCAACTACATAAGGGACGTGGTGGTGCTGCGGGTTAAACCGCAGAAGCCTCCGTGCTGCAAGGTCAGAAGACCAGCAGTCGTAAGATTGAATCCACGCGACGGAGTGAGCTCCCATCGCTTGTCCCAGCTCCTGCCAACCTAGCAGTTCGAAAGCATGTAAAAATGTGAATAGATAAATATGTACCACCTCGGTGGGAAGGTAACGGCGTTCTGTGTCTCGTCGCGCTGGCCACGTGACCACGGAAACTGTCTTCGGACAAACGCTGGCTCTATGGCTTGGAAACGGGGATGAGCACCGCACCCTAGAGTTGGACACGACTGGACTAAATGTCAAGGGGAACCTTTACCTTACATTAAGCATGGACACCCCATCCCACCCCCATCTTCTTGGCATGTAGAATCTGGATAATTCAGGCACTGTAAATGGTAAGAAATTAGGACTTTCCCTGCTAGAGTAACCGAGTTAATTGTGCCACCTAATTTGTGTATATGTCCTTTTTACTTTCACAAACACCTGCTTTCAAAATCAACACATCTCAAATTCAATTTCCACCTTTCCCTCACCCACCAAACATCACTTATTGCAGGTGGAAACACATTAATATGTACCCATATCGCTCTTACTTAATTCTATAGGAATTTTCCCACTTCATTTATCTGATGAAACAGACTGTTATCCATGATACCTTGTTCTACAATCAATTACATACTTTGACATTTACATATAAAGCTCTCAACGGTTTGGAACAATGTTACTTGTTGGAGTGCCTTACCACAATGTCATCTGCTTCACCCACCATATCCTCCCAGACAAGACACCACTGGGTGGCCACCCTGAGCGACGCCTGAAAGTCTTCCACTTCTCCACAGTGGCTTGAACTTTATGGAATCAGCTTCCAGAGTAGCTGTGCCTGGCTCCCTCCCTTTTGTCATTCAGACGAAAACTTGAAGATGTTCCTTTTCAGGGAGGCCCTTCATACTGACTTGGGCTGATATTTTGCTCATTTCGAGTCCTGCTGCTTTTTTGTAAATTGTTCTGGTGTCATTGGGTTTTTTATACTGTGTTTTTAAACTGTTTGTTTAGTTTTCTGTCTTTTGTTTTAATCTGTTGTTAATCTGCCCAGAATAGTGCTTTTGCACTAATGGGGTAGTATATAAATAAAAGAAATTTAGTAAATAAATAAATATTAAATGTGTCATGTGACATTTGGCATTACTCCTATTTGGGGCGTCACTAACAAATAGTAATTACTTACCATCAAATCAGGTCTGGTTTATGGCAACTCTTTCCAGGATTTTCTAGATATAAAATACTGAGACGTAGTTTAGCATTCCCTTCTTCTTGGGGTGTGTGTAATGGGACTGTACAAGTTTGCTCAAGGCTACACAGGCTGGCTCTTCTGCCGGGAGGGACAGTGGGAAATCAAACTCCTTAGACATTCATCTGCTCACTAACTAACAAGGCCAGAAACAAAGACCCCACACCATCTTGTTCCTATTTCTAAATCGCTGAAAGAAACACAGGCATATGTTCTATTGGGTTTACACTTTTATTATAGGAAGAAAGCCTTTGGTATTTTCTTCAGTACACAGATGAAATGAATATGGTGAGACTTTAGCATTTGAATCTCATGCTGTGGTCTCATACATGGCGCCTATGGACACCCCTAACTCTAATACATGTCTCCTTGCCTCCCTGCAGCTCTTCATATTTTTAATTTCATAATTTTAAAAACCAGGATTTTGAAGCCCAGTCAGACAATTTGGAGGAAAAAAATAAATGCAAAAGGGCAAGCTGGCTGTTGGTGGCTAGCATGTGGAAAGAGGGCTAAAGGGGAGGGAACGTGTGTGTGTGTGTGTGTGTGTGTGTGTGTTTTCTCTGTACGTTTGTTTGCCTTCAGTGTGGTTAGAGTTTTGCAGTGGGACATTCTGATTGTTTTTTTTTTTAAATGGGGGTTCTGTGTTTTCTGTTGGTTGAGGGAGTTGCCTGCCTGGATTTCTCTGTATAACATCAATTTGCCTTTTGCAAGCTTTATTATGGGCAAACATGTGTCATACCTCTAACCTGAACTGAGTTTACCAGCCAGGTTACTTTCTGTTTGCCACCTGGGGAAGAGTGTTGGAGCAGAAAACTTCCATTTTGGACTCCAGACTGCACTTTTGCCTTGTCATCACATTTGTTTGCTTGTTAACTTTACCTTTAGCTGCAGCAGTTTATTTTGCTGGGAACTGCTGTCTAGTGACTGTATTAGTAACCATTATAGGATGTGGAAGAAACTGCTATGCAAAGAACTTTCCATGGTCTCTGTGACAGCCATTTTGTGATAATGCCCATGATGTTCTCTCAAAACCCCAAATTTGCCATCAGCTTTAAGAGGCTGGAGACCCCTCATTTGGCAGGCTACTAGTGAAACGTTTGTTCCAAGTACATTGCCAGATAGTTAGCATATTAGACTCAGTGAAGGTACTCCGTAAATCTGAACCATTTGAGAGCCGTTCACTGAAAACATTGCAGATTTTTTGTAGTTAGTATTGTGTCTCCCTGCCCTTGGGGAAGGAAAGGCACATACTATTAATGCTTTTCTCCTGTTCTCTTCAGTTAATCAATAATTTATTAGAATTAAGCAGCCAAATGTTAATTTCGAAATACCAGTGTCATTTAAGAAATAGCGTTCTTCTAACAAATGCCAGAAAAGACAAACACAAAATTCTGTTGCAAAAAATTGAAATCCTTCGTGGAACTCTGATGAAGGCTGAAAATTCTCACTTGAGTGCTCATAGTGAACATTTTGCTCTGTCTCTGTCACATGCATACACACACACACACACACACCACACACACACTTAAACTTGGAGTCAGAGATTCAGGAGGAATTGCAAATTAGCTTAGTGGTCCAACCAGTGAGGCAGCTGTCTGCAGAAGCTTTCACTGTGTTATAAAGTGAAACCCAATGTTCTCATCATACAGCTCCCCCAAATCTGAGCCTGATGGTTCTCCTGTTGCTCTGATGCAAATTTTGAGGAGTACAGAGGGGACAGGAATGCTCTGCCTGTTTTGCTGACCAAAACAGTATCAGTAATGGGAGGCCTTAATTGGCTATCATGCAGTCTTTATGGTACTACAGAACTCTATCATCAGTATCCTGTTGCTTAGCTCTGCCTGAGCAATGGGAACATCAACATCAGTGGCACATTGCTACTGATTAAAGACTTCCCTTTCCAATTTCAAAGAGCACACAATTTAATCTCATTCTATGCAGGTAAGCTGCACTCCCAAATTGAAAGACACACTTTAATTAGCTGTAGTCTGCTGCTGACAATGATTTATTCCCATTGTCAAGGCAGACCTATGCAACAGGATATTGACCTTTGTTAATAACAACAACTGTAATACTAGATGTTGATTTCCTTGTAACCTGCTCATATTATTGTCAGAGTTGCAGGAGTGCAAAGCCATACTTTGTAGAAAGCAAAGATGCTGAATCTGTAGTTTTGAGCCTACTTACCATGTTTTGAAGGTACCCAGTGTGATGTAGTGCAGAGGTCGTCAACCTCCGGTCCGCGGCCCGTTGCCGGTCCGTGGCCCGAGCCGGACCGGGCCACGGAGACAGACCTCCCGCCCCCCCTGCATGCACTCCCCTCCCCACAGATGCTTTGTGCACACACACGCGTGCCAGCGGCAGCGTGAGCACTCCCCCACCCCTTCACGCATGCACCCGCGCGAAGGGGTGGGCACGTGCGGGGGCGTGCAGGCACTCCTGCGTATGCGCAAAGCGGCTGAATTTCCGCTGAGCCATGGAAATTTACTGGGGCTGTGGAACTAGTAAAACCACTCCTTAAATATTTCACTTATTTATTTATTTATATTTATTTATTATATTTATATACCGCCCATCTAGAACGTGTCTACTCTGGGTGGTTTACACATAATATAAAAATAAAGATAAAATCCAGATTAATCCAAGATGGGAAAGGAAAAAAGAAAGAGGGGAAAAAAAGAAGAGGAAGAAGAAGGAGAGAAAAGAAACAGAAGAAAAGGGGAGATAGGCTAGGTAATGGCTGTAGAGAAGGCCTGCCTGTATAGCCATGTCTTCAAGTTAGTCTTGAAGGCCCTCAGCGAGGGAGCCAGGTGGATCTCAACAGGTAAGTTGTTCCAAAGGCGAGGGGCCACTGCCGAGAAGGCCCGATTTCTGGTTTTTTCCCACCGGGCCTCTCTTGGCATTAGGCCCCTCAGCCTCCCAGCCTGACTGGAGCGGGTGATACGGGTAGAACTGGGCGGAAGAAGGCGCTCTGCCAGGTATCAAGGTCCTAAACCGTTAAGGGCTTTATATGTAATGGTTAACACCTTGAAATCAATGCAGAGGCGGATAGGTAGCCAGTGTAAGGCGGCCAAAGTGGGGGAAATATGGTGAAATCTTTTCACTTACCTTGAAAGCCCTATTAGGGTCTCTATAGGTAAGTTCTGACTTGACGGCACATAACAACAATCATGTTTAGCATGACTTCTCAAAGCCTGGTCTCTTTTTAAACTCATGCCACAGAACTCTATACCAGAGCTCATGAAGAAAACATGATAGTCGCTTGAGTCTTGCATGGAGATCAATAGTACAAAAGGTGAATCTCTTCCAGTGCCCTCAAGTCTATAACAACTCTAGGTGAAATCCCCTTTCTCCAAAGGAATGAAAAAATTTAGACAAGTTGGCAACTAATGCTTTCTTCTGGAAGCAAAACCTTTGGGAGCCATCAGATACCAGGATTGAACCATGTCAGACAATAGGAGGTTATGTGTCTTACTTTCATCAGATTAGCAGATCAACCAATTTTAAAATAAATACAGCAGTCAAACAAGGTAGCTGATATTTTGTGGCATTTAAAAGAAAAGAGTTATTCCTTCAGACTAAATACATTAGACAGATCTGTTGCTTGCAGGGAAGATGTCTTACAGCTTTCCTCTTTATTTTATACATAAGGAATGCATGTTTCTCACACGCTGTGCCCAAGGGGATGTGATACTTTCATATGCTCCAAATGCTTACATACCTTTGCCAAAACAGTACTTGCCATGCAGTTTATTGCTCTTTGGAACATGGCTACATGCATATCGTATACTCTTTTCAGATACTGTATTATTTTCAAGGTATTATCACACCATATTACTAGTGCTCTCATATTCTTGGGAGCTTTTTGTTTTAGACTTTTAAAAAATAAAGGATTCTTGATGACATTTTTGAGAAGGGTCTGAAACGGATTGTATGGTTTAACAGGATAATCTGGATTCTTACTACTTTGGGGTCTTCACTGAATACCCACTTTTACAGGATATACTTCCAATTAAGATCATATTTCAAGTCTATGTTTTGCATTTTCATTTAATGAATGTGGCCATTTGTGCATGTGGTTTTTCTAAATTGGATTTTGCCTTTCCCACACGACACAAATGGAAAACCTTCATTGACTAGTTGGTACATGTGGATTTAAAAATAGCTTCCTGCTGCCTTTTATAAACTTCACTTCACATTTAGAAGTGACATATTCTGGACAAAACAGTCTTGTCAATGACACTTGGAAAAAGTGCACTTAATTGATTAATCAAACAAACCATTAATAGATTCAGCCCTTCCCTGCATAGTCCAAACTGCCATCTATTTCATGGGCAACCTAAATGCTGTGGCCAAAATCCTGTTGACATTTTGCATATGTAGAAGTTAATTCATGGAAGTGCTTTTGTATGTTCTGTTCCAGACTGCCCTTGGTGTGTAATTGGTTGTGCAACTAGGGAAAGACTGGAAACAGAACAGACTGCTCAGGAAATTTCTACCACCACTTGCATGACTGCCCTTATCCAATCCCATAAAACAACAGAATTCTGACCTACAGTGTGTTCCTGTTGATTAATTATTGTTGTTCACCATTTTGAAGGGGTCAGTAGGTATTACTGAATAACAGAATGCTTCCTCAAATCACAAACTCCTTGGACATTGAAAACTATCACAGTAAATGCAGTTCTCCATATGTGCTTCCTAGTTACCAGTGTGTTTCTGGGCTCAAATTATAATACTAGGTTTTATAGATAAATCCTTCAACTACATCCTAACCAAGATGTGAAGATATATATCTGAACACCTCTGGAAGATAGGTATATGATTTGAGAACTTGGAGATTTTGATTGGAGCCTTGTCTGTGGAACACGGTCACCTTATCCATCCTCCTGCCGCCCACTCTGTCTTCTGCGGGCCAGTTAAAAGCTGTTCTTTTAATCTGAGCATTGAATGAGCTTTTATAGACAAAATTTTACACCTGCTGCTGATAGTTATTTTGTTTTTGTTTTTTTTGAGTGTCACGGTTCTGTTCTCCTGGGTTACAATACTGACTTTTTATGATACTTTTAAAAAATAATATGAGTTGCCTTACACCTGACAGCTAAAATAAGGATCAATGTCTTTTAAATAAATTAGGTGTGTGCAATGTTCCCTCTAATTTTCAGACCCACTGGGTGGGGTTCTGCTCCTCGTGTGCATTACTCCGCCCCTGTACAACTCTACCCCCTGTGCAATTCCACCCCCCTGCATGGGTTCTGTCACAACCAGAACCAAAGGTAATAGAGACTATCACTGTGAGTGCAGGGAAAAGGAGGAGCTCTGTGTGGAGGGGGGCTGAGTCACACTTGCTCACACAGCCCCGCACCTTAGAGGGAACTCTCTCTCTCTCTCTCTCTCTCTCTCTCTGTGTGTAGAATTTCTGAAGTGAAAGTGCATTCAGTTCCATGATTTTTCCACTTGCTTTCTTAAGTGGTACAGTCATAGATGTCTGCGTTGCATCTATATTAAATTATATTCACCCTGCTGAGGTGCTACCTCCAATGCCAAATGTGTCTTGTTGTTGTATTAGTAAATAATTAGCACAGTGTAAAAGGAACAGTGTAAAATTTTCTCTCCCAGATGTTTATTTAAATTGAGCATCTGTCAAACTGCAGATTAGTGCCGTGTAGCTGACTGAAAGAATTTCCACATCATCAAACAGCCTTTTCCCAAACAAGATAACATAACTAAAAAAATACTAAAAAAATGTTGAAGTGCCGCATTAACTCCCAGTGCTGTCATCTCATAGCCCTGGGTGTTTTATGAAATCCCTTTGGCCCTCTGACATGACCAAGAGGAAGCAGAAGTCATCCTAGGTCATTTTCACCAAATGGCAGAATTCTTGCCTGCTTTAAGTGGCTACCTCAGAATAACTTTTGAACAAGCTGAGGAAACAAAAGGCATCAGATGCATGAGTTGTTTAAAACAAAGGGTAAAATGCCTTGTGAAGTGTTATCCCAGTTTCCAGGTACTAACCCTTCCAGAGAGCTGCTTTTAGGAGCTCTTTTGACTAAACACTTAAATAATTGACCACTTTAAAAGCAGTGTGCTGGATCCATTGAAATGGTGCAAGTGTGTACACTTCACTGTAGAGCAAAACAGAACCAGTGCAAAAAAAATATCTCTCTAATCTTTAATAAAATATTCCACTACTTCATAATGCTCATTTGTTCTGTTTCAAAGCAATCTTTTTACGTTTTAAAATGCTTGTCAAAGCTACAGTTTAATTGCTTAGGAGACGCTTTTAAAATTGCTGTTTAGTTTAGGAATGAATGAATACTTTGAATAAATTGTTAGCAATTACAAACCTATATTTGGGCCAGATCATTGTTGTTAAGCTGTAGTTAGAATTGGTTTCTCAACAAAAACACTAAGTTATAATGCTGGTATGTAGGTAACTGTGGCTTTGCAGTGCTGGAAAGTGCTCACACGAGGAGGGCAAAGCACTCGTTTTCATCATCACCACTACCACCCTGCTGTTCTTGACTATAGCTCTGTACTCCACAACTGTATGGGTTATGGTGCTGAAAGTTGCAGTAAATAGGGAAGGAAGTCATTGTAAATTGAATGCTCCATTTTGTGTGAATAGGTGCTTTGTGCTAGTACAAATTCATGTGGGATAAAACCCACAGAGTTTGCATAATTTCCCCCACTTCCCCCCCCTTTTTTTAAGATTGAGAGAAGCCACATGAATCAGTGTCCTCTCTGATGGAGTGTCCGTTTGAGATCAGAAATTGTGTGTGGTGATGGAAGAGAGAGAATTGCATGGGGAAAAAAAAAAAATAAAGGATCAGAGTTTATATCCCACGTTGCACCCAAAGCCAAACTTAGGAAAGCTTACAATGGGTACTGATAAAAAATATTTTTAAAAATCTGTTAATACACAATTAAACACATTATACTATTAAAATGCAGCTTGGTTTAAAGCAGATAAAAACACATCAATAAGGACAGTACAGTATACCCATTACTAGTCCCTTCCCTTTATTCACTTGCTTTTGGCTACTGCTTTAAATTAAGCTGCATTTTAATGTGGAGGGACCAGGGAATTATAAGCCTAGCGTACCCAGAATAGCTTTCAGACCCTGCCCCTCCAGAGCAGGAGCTATTAATGCTATCCAGTGTTTATAAAACATATTTTATTGCAAGACTTGCAGATGTTGGTGTTATGCTAGAGTTCCTAATTTACATGTGTTATACTATCTCTGTTGGGATGAAAGAAAGAAGAGAGGAATCCCAGCTATAGATTCAAACTTTGTGGATAAACAACCATTCCCTCAACCCTGCTCTTCAGTGCTGGTTTAAAACATAATACACATTGCACTGTTGACTGGCGAATCAGGTGGAATGCATTCCTCCTTTTTAGACATGGTGAAGTCAGGTGGATAGCAACTTGTCTGAGCTAACCTAGTGAATATATGGCTATCTATGGACTTGGGTCTATGTGCCAAGCCTGTCAATAGCCAATGAAATACTGTGATTGGTCTCTTGTCATCCCTTGTATCTTTCTTTTGTTGCCTTCACCTTGCCCCAACTCACTTTATCTATTTTGTAAGCTCATTTGAGCTTTCTGTCCTTTCCTTTCTTGGATTATTTTTGCTGCTGCCTGGCTGGCTGGTCTGCTGCTTCATGCTGAATTCAAAGAAGAGAACAGGAGGTATCAAGTGGGAAAGGCATCTCCTGATATCCTAGTACTATTGGTTGGGAAGTGGCTTTGAATGTAATTTTGCCTTAATTTGGTTACTTGGTTTTCCTGGGTTTGGGGAGAGGGCACTAGGTATCTTTCGTTTAATTTGAAATTTTCCCCCGTGTGTGTATGTATGTGTGTAGCTGTCCTTTTCTGGTTGATTTTCTAAAACTGTTGTTTGATTAATTTACTGTTTATTTATTCTATTAAAGGTGTATAGTTGTGTTAAAGGTGCATATTTTTTGGTGGGAGTCTGAGGGACTGTTTTGTTTGCTTCTGTGTGTGTGTGTGGGGGTCAAAGGGCTAGACTTTGTGACCAAGCCAGTGTACTCCTGGGCTGGGTGGGCATTTCTTTCTTCTTGTCCTTGGTATTGTGTTATTGTTGGTTTCTCAGATAAACCAGCACCTGGCTGGTTGCCTGTTTCCTTGGCTTTTTCAAATTGTGCTATCCAGGCCCAGAGGTTCTGTTCAGAGTCTCCATTGTGCTGGGAGGATGGCATTGAACTCATACTGTTGGTAATGTAAACTAGTGCCTAAAACCTCACATATGTTCCTGCTTTTGGAGTAAACTGATCATCTGTCACCTTGCCTCTACTTTTTGGAATAGTTTTAAAGTGTTCTTTAGAATTTTCGGAGTGCCAGAAAACATGGGTTGTGTGTGCAGAAAATGAATCACCCGAAATAGGCTTTTCCTTTTCATGTAAAATGAAAGGACCCGTATGTGACAGATACAAAAGAAAATTAAAGAGTCACCCCCAAAAGAACCCCAAATGAAAGAGATATGAAAATTTTCTTTGTGTGTATCCCTAAAACCAACAAAAGCAGATTGGGTGATGGCTCTCTAGTTAATATTCATGAACTGGGGGAAAACATAGTAGACACAGATCTATATAAGTTTGCTAGTATTAATCCAAGACTACAGATCATGCATGAAGTTATGTATGCTGACACTGTCTGTAGATGAACACACCAAAGAATGCTATAGAAATGGCAAGCAAAAAAGTAAATTAACAGCTGGGGAGGAAAAGAGGAAAGGAACAGTCAAAATGACTCTGAAAATCAAGGGGGCTTGAGAAGAATGAGCAGAAGTCTTCAGCTAGACATGTCCGTCTTCTGAACAATGGCCCCAAATATTCCAAAGGAGCCACTCGAGTGCTTCCCCCCCCCCCCATGTCGGCAGGGAAATAAGGTGGGGAAATTGGGTGCACTTATCTTCCTCGCTGATCAGCCAGTGGGCAGTAGAGAGTGCAGAAAGAAAAGAGTTTTGAAGGTGCGTGTAATCACCACTGATGAGAGACTGAGCAATTGTCTGGCTTTAGCTCTAATACAGAAAAGGTCTTGCAAGTCTATAAACGGTATTTCCTTTGTACCTAATGCACAATAGTACAGAGTCTCCTTCATTACCATTTTCTATCAAGATTGCTTTGACAGCATGTACAATATCCTTCTTTTCAGCCACTAAGGAAGTGTCCTCAAGGGGTAGATGTAATGCTTCAGAAGTTTTGGAATTAGTTTACCAGAGGCCCCTTCTGGTATATTGCCTCCCCGGCATCCTCCTTATTAGATTATAGGGACTGATAAGCAGGAGAGCACTCACAGCATGCCTTATAGGAATCAGCAGAGCAGCTCATTCAATAAGACACTTCTAAAACTTTGAAAGAATCTTGGTTCAATCACTCTTTCAGAATCAGAACTTGCTTTTACTTTGAAAATAGGAACAAAGCACTGATACGTGACGTTCAGTATTCCCCACCTTCCGAGAATGGGTTTTTATTTGTTTAGATTACTATAATCCAGCCAACATATACAGTAGCTTTCAATAGAACCTGAAAATAAATGCTTTCATCCCTAATTCTGCATGATGCAAACCAGACTTAAATGCAAGGACATGTTCAGGAAAGAACATAAAAAAGGCTCATGATATGATTGCCTATTTTGAGACAGCTTGTCTGAATAGATGATGCACTACTAGATATCAACTTTTATGAATCTGCATAATATGAAGCCCACAGTTGCCACTGAGGTTTGAAGAAGGGCCAAATATTTCACAGCTCTCCAGATATTGAGGTTTTATTACAACAGTTAAGGTATATCACTTTCCCCATTAAACTGGGAGTAACTTGTAGTGGCAGGGCGCATGATTGGCATGCAAATAATAACAGGTTCTATCCCTGATGCCTCAAGATAGGTCTGGAAAAGCCTTCTTCCAGAAATCCTGGAGAGTTTCTGCAAGTTGCAAGTAATCTAGTAATCTGAGATTGGAAAGTTACACTTTGTAACATCATTTGTTATGTAACTAATTACAAAGACAGTAAACTGTTGATGTTGGAAATATTTTTTCTGGTAATTTGTTGCATTCCTCATTCCTTTTTTATTCCTTCGTAGAGAATTATTAGAATTATTGAATTATTAGAAATTACTAGAAAACTTGACAGAACAAAACACAAAAACAACCTTCTGAACCTTCTATTTTATTCCCCAGTGATACTGAGGAAAATTTTAAAACACACACACACATACAAATAACAAGTAAATGTACTTGTTGGGAACCCAGTTATAGTGGGTAGAATGTTGGTCTAGGACTCTAGAGACCTGGGTTCAAAACCCTGCTTGGCCATGGAAGCTCACTGGGGCAGAGGAACTGGTAAAACCATTCCTTAAATACTTTACTTACCTAAGAAGGCCTATTAGGGTCACTGTAAGCCAGTTCTGACTTAATGGCACATAACTAACTAATATTTTGTGGGAAACATTAGTCATGTTATATTATACATTATAAGAAAAAGGACCATTGTTGTATCCTAATTACCGTATTTTTCCATTTATAACATGCCCCCATTTATAAGACACCCCTCCCCATTTTCTAACCCCCAAATTAAGAAAATTTAGCTTTGAGGATTCAGCCTCTCAGCTCAGAACATCGGATATTTTGAGTCTCTGTTGAATCTGAACCTACAGGCTCCACCTCCAAGGAGGTGTGTTCCAGTTGGTTTGTTCAGGATCAGCTGATGTCAGTTTCATAAGGCTCGTGATTGGAGGAAGCTAAGTCTCCTGACTGTAAGAAACTAAGCCTCCTGACTGAAGGAAGCCTGTTTACAGAGACAAGGTATGTGCCATTTTGTTCTCTCCTCAGCTATCTCAGCTTACTTCTGTGTAAAAAACGCCGCTCAATTTTTAGTGTAATGATTTTAGGAAAAAGTAGCATCTTATAGATGGAAAAATACGGTACCTCATAACATAACATGGACAAGTATCACACGGCTTTCCTTTCCTTTCCTTTCTTTCTTTTTTGTAGTAGTAAATTACTGATCTATAAGAGCCACTTGGCCATCCCTATCTATCTTTCTTTGGTATAACAGTGGAACAAACTTTGCCAGAATGTATACGTGTGGTTAAAAGCTATCTCAAGAACTTGCATAACTCATTTCAGGGCAGCTACTCAACTTGTAGTGACCCTCCCTTCGTGTTGCACCCAAATAAGAGAAAAGGCAGTGTCCCACAATCATCCATCAGTGATGTTTGAGAAATAAGCTCATTTGAAGCAAAACCACACAAGCCAGCAGCTCTTGTGCAAGACGAAGCTGAAATGATTTGCATAACACACTCCTGAAGCTTTCTCTTATACTGCCAAAGAAGGCCCAATCCGCTGTGTAAAGTTTCATTGAATTGCCCATCACATGCATGCCCACAATTTTTTCGGTTTGAATGAAACCCAAAATGAGATGTCTGCTTGATGAATATGAAAAATAAAAATAATAAAACCTCTCTTGGTGCAGTGAGGGACTCTTTATTACAGCTGTACTGTTCAACAGGCAGAAAGAGTCAGCTAAGCTACTACATTTTGAATCCAGTTCTTTTTGGCTATCTCCCATCTGGCTGCAGATAAAAAAAGAGCTGACTATAAATCCAGATTTTAGAAACAGTATAGACCCTATAGCTATTGGGAAAGTGGAATGTGAACTGCCATGTCCCCTCTGCAAAGGGGTATTCAGTACTAACAATTTAAATGAGTGAAATTTGTTTATTTATTTATTTATTTATTTCATTTATATCCCGCCTATCTGGTCAATTATGACAACTCTAGGCGGGAACATCAATTAGTATTACATTTTAATTTTTTATTTTTAAAGATTAGATTTCAAGAGCCTTTTAAAACATTGTTCCAAAAAGTAAGGAATTTAATGTTACTGCATTAATTTTAACACATTATTTCCAAGCTCTGGGAGAGATCCAAAGAAACAGTTTCCCAACTGGAATTTAAGCTGTGGCATTCAGAATTAAACTGCTCACATGTATACTTACCAGGGAGTAAGTCCCATGAACTCAATCAAAAGTTTTTGGTACAGGTGGAAAACATCAGATTACTAAAGAATAATCTATTACAAGAGTCAGCAACAGTTTAAAATCTGCTGTACCAGATGCCCAAAGAAACCTTTGGCTCAAGCCAGTGTGGGTTCTGCATTACTACTGGTTTCATTTAGCTTTATTTATTGTTATTTCATGGACGTTTTCTACTAATGAACCATCAGTTTCATTTGTGCCCATAATAATTACACAATTACCTATCTTAGAAGCGTTTAGTAATAACATTTGTGGCCATAAATTTGACTCTCTCTTTTAAATGCCATCATAATTCAGTTTTAATGAAAACCTGAATCCTGTTTCAGAATGCAAAAGAAAATGGACTTTAGTACAAATAGAAGCAGAAGCAACTTGTTATGGAGTAAACCGATCCATGGTTAGTAAGATTTTGTGTGCAGTCTGTGTAAGCAATGATTGCTGGTACTTGGTTAATGATCATTGTTGGCAAGGGTTCTGAACTTTTGCTCCTAGGAGTTATAGGCAACTATTAAGAATGCACTAAAGTCCATGGTTTTCAAAGGTGGAATGGTTGATTGGGGAAATCGTAGTGTGGTATTGCAGACAAAAGAGCAGGGCAAAACTGAGACCATTTCACATGGGTAGAACAGAAACTAGTCTGAAAAGAATTGTGACAGATTCTGACAACCCTCCCAAGAAACATTTGGAGCATCATGCCCCAGTGTGCAGATTGGGGAAGGCTGGTTCAGGATACTGGAGGTGAGCTGCTTCCTCCTTGTTTGTTCACAAAAAGCTGTTTTTTCTCCACCTCCTTCACCTCTTTGGGCTTCTGCACCACTTAAACATCTGACTCCAGAGGATTTATCCTCCTTTAAAGCCATTTTTGGATAATATTGTCACCGGATTTATTTCCTTATGCCCTAATTTACTTTCTGCTCCACCTTTCTCCCTGTGGATGCTATCCAATGTCTTCTGTTAGATATTTTATTCTGTTTTGTTTTGCATCTGTTTAGACCAGGCTCTGCAAACATTTAAACCCCTGGTCAACCTTGCACAACACTCCTGCAGAGTGTTGTGCAAGGTTTAGTTCACAACTGTGGGTCTGCATAGCTAATCTCTCAAAGAGTAATCATTAGAGCTGAGCAAGTGTACCCACTACAAACTCTTTTAATTGAACCAAAGGAGATGAAATAAAACTACTGTAATGTGTTTGCAGATTTGCAAAATATTGAATACAATATTGTGAGGAAAATAACACTACAAATTGAAGTACTGTAATAGTTGGATTGTGAGATGGAAGAATTCAGTGTTTGAATAAAAGATACTGTACTACTAAATGAAAGGCAACTCTGTGAGTTGAAGAAAAGAATTTCCAGTTGTAAGAATGAAGAGTCTTGTAGTACTGTAGAGGTTTACTTGGCACACGTGTTTGTGTACTGATCACTTCTTCATATACAAAGACTACAGTGTATGAAAGCTTATGTCCAATAAAAATGTGCTCATCTTTAAAGTACCACAACACCCATTGCTTTTGCTGCAACAGGCTAAGACAGTTACCCTGTGGATCTCCCAGCTGAGTTCCTGAGAGATGAGTCTTTCTCTGGACTGCTTCTATTAAGTGTTTTTGTTGACAGCTTTGATGATACAAGCAATATCAATGAAATAACAATTAGAAGGGAATAGCTGTCAATTCAATTGAGAATGGAAAATATGCATAAGGCATTTGATGATTCATGAACTGAGCATCAGAAAGGGATTGGAATTTAATAGTGCCACTGTAAGCATCATGAGCATTTTTGACACATAAGGGACACAATATGGAAGGATATAGAAGATATGAGGGCTGACTGTTGACATCTATGACATCTGTCAACTGCTAACATGATTCTTCCCTTAGGAAAACAAATTGACTTATGTATGGAACTTGGAGTCCTGTTTCAATCATCACTGTTCAAAAAAGATAAGTTTAAAACTGGGAAAAAAGCAGAAGAAAACAAACTCCAAAATTATAAAGGAAGAGGGATTCATAAAGCCATCTCTAAGATAAACTAGTTCTTGGGGCTTACTGGCATACGTTCATGCAGCTTCAACATGCTTTTTAACACTTCCAGTCTCCCCAGATGCAGTTCTTCTGAATTTCAGCTGAGTCTTGGATTTTAAAAGGAATGAAGTAGAGCTGCAGGCTGCTCACATCATCCAGATGTTGACATGCAGAAGTGGCTTTTTTGTAGCTTGTAGCACAGTATACCGAGGCAGTTGGCACACTAGCAGATTCTGAGCAAGAGCATCCTACCAATGAACTGTTCCAAACCAAAATCTTTCTTTGCAAGGTCTTTTTATGGACTCTGCCATTGGCTCTAGCTTTAAAATGAATAATTTTTACACATCTTCCTTTAAAAATAATTTCAAGGGTCAGCTATTCTTTTAAACTCCTCTGAGTCCTAGCTGCCTAGCACCAGCTAGTGACAGATATTATTAGATTTCTGTTTGGTTTCTACCTTGTGATATTTGGCTGCTGAGAATTTATATACAATTTTGGCTCTTCTACACTATCTTTTAACTAACAGGAAGTGATATGAAAATTTTGTTTGGCTTTTTCTTCCATGCTCAGATAAATCCTTTAAAATTATTTCACCACATATCTAGTGTTGTGTGGTTTGTCTGGTGCTGTAATGCAAATGACGAATTCCATTTGACTACCACATCTCTGTGCAATTTGCCATGCTTTGCTTCTCTGCAGTGCACATAGAGCCTGGCACATGTGAAGTCATTGCTGCCCACAGATGCTGCAATAAGAACAAGATAGAAGAGCGCTCACAAACAGTGAAATGTTCCTGCTTTCCAGGTCAGGTGGCTGGGACGACACACGCTGCTCCTTCATGTGTAGATGGTAAGTACATAAGTCTCCATAAAGTGGGCATACAGATATGGGAGTAGATACAGATGAAGACAAACATTCATAACTCTAAAGCCTTTAAGTCTAGATGACTGTGCCGGTCAGGAGATTTACATCAAATATTTCAGGCCATATGGTTAATATAGGCAGCTGTATATTTGACTTCAGTCAGTCTTCTGTTCTTTTAAGGTACAAAAGATTCACCAAATTGATAGCATACAGTATATAATAGTCTGATAACTGATAAATGTCAGCTGGAGATATTAATTCTGATGGCTCATTTAACTTTGAATAAAGTTGTATTCAAATAAACATAAAGATCTTCAGGAGGAAGGTGCCATTGACTCACTTGTGGGCATCCAAAAAGCCATTATCACCTCAAATCAACCATTCTGTATACCAGGCAGTTGTGTTTGACTGACATTGCTGTTCTCGCCTTTCATTCTGAAAGTGCTGGTTTTGACCTATAACACTCTAAGTGACTTGCGTCCAAGTGACTTGAAAAACCACATCTCTCTTTATGAGCCTCTCTGGATTTAAAATCATTATGGGTGGCCTTTCTCTCAGCCCTGCCACCCTGAAAGAGGTGTTTGGTGATGACACAAGACAGGGCTGTCTCTATCATTGCTCCCAAGTTGTGGAACTCCTTTCCCATAGGAGGCCAGATTTCCCCCTCTTTTCTGCCCTTCTGCAAGCAGGTATAGAAAGACGTTTCTCTTCAGGCAGTCTTTTTCTCAGTAACTGGCTGCCTAAGAGGAGCAATGCTTTTCCCCTTCTAGTTTTAATATTGTTTGTTTTAATACTGAAAGCTACATTGGGTCCTCGTGAGGAGAAAGGCGGGATATGAATGAATGAATGAATGACACCACAGTATCTGTGCAGGTCAGAGCCAGACTGAGACTGAGGAAGCATGCTAATTTACTTTCAAAATATAAATCCTTGCATGGAAAGATAACAGGGACTCTCGTTCGTGAATCTTTTGCCAGTCTGTATAGATCAGGGGTCTCCAAACTTTTTACCCTGAGGACTACACCAGATACATTCAAGATCTTAGAGGGCCGAAGGAAGAGGAATGTGCATGCACACTTACATGCGTACGCCCGCCCGCTTGCAACCCCCCGTGCCCGCACGCACACACGTGCAGACGCACGCACGCAAACACACACTGCAGATGCATGCATGCACTCCCCAGCAGATGCATGCATGCACACACGCATCCTCCCCCCCCCTGTGCATGGGGTTAAGGGAACAGGCCAGATAAAACAGCAAGGTGGGCCAGATGTGGCCCACGGGCTGTAGTTTGGAAACCCCTGATATAGATCAACAATACACAACCTAGCTGTCTGAGCAGGATTACAACCACATCATATCCAGCTAGCACACCCTTAATTAAAGCTAGTATATGTATGTGCCTGTGGGTGAGTTGAGCATTCTTCAATGAATGCTTCATTTTTACAGTAGAAAATAAGGGCCACTGAGAGGCTCAAATGTTTTTCCCAAACTCATCCAATTCCACCCCAGTTTTACCCTAGGTAAATTTTTCATAGCCTTTCTTTCCCCTCCCTGTTTTTATGTGGGTGACAAAAGTGATGATTACGCTGCACATTCTGGACAGGAGCAGAGATTCACAATGTACTAACAGAGCGTGAGATAGCAAAAGTGGTGGCACACAGAGGGGGAAAAAAGAGGCTTGGGACCACATTATTTTTTATTCTAATTCCAACCCATTAGTTCTTCAGATGTCCTGCTGGAGCAGGTCCTTACTGTTCTAGTTTTAGGGATGGGAGATGGAGACTGGTAGCATATGTCTTGCCTGGTGAGTTTAAATTTCAGTTTAGTTTTGAGCTAAATTCTCCTACATTCAGACCTGGCAACACATGCAGAAGAGCACTCTGGCAGCACATAGGGAAAATACAGAAGATGTCTGAAGATCCCCCCAAACTTCCCCTCCCCTCCCCCCATGTTTTATATTAGCAACACATTTTGGGACATGTAACTTTACAAGCAATCTTTAGTCAAACAAACTTGCAGGGGAATCCTTTGTTATCCTGTAATCTGGAATTCAGTATGATCACACAGCCTCCTGAGTTCAGATCTTCTGTGCTGGAGTCTATAAAACAGCAGACTGGTTGCCTGTCTGCTTGTTTACATATGGCAACTAGAGCAAACTAAATAGGGTCACTAGGAATTATGGTATGCAATTTGGTGTAATCCTCATATCTAAATGGCATATGGACCTCAAGTGACCCTATTTGATTTTCAGCAGCCTGCTGTCAATTTGCCAATATTTTGAAGTGCTTGAAGAAGAGAGCCACTTCACAATATTGGCACATTAAACACATCCTTGGTTTTGTGGAAAAGCTAAAGAAGTGATGAAAAAAAACTAAGTGTGTATTATAGGAAGAAATGTGCACTGCATCACTTAAAAAACAGCAATACACATTCTTTATGCTGTTTTTCAAATGATGCAGCACATATTTGCTGCTCTAAATACGCACTTTTAAAAAAATGTTTTTTTTTTCATTTCTTCAGCACCTCCACAGAGCTACAAAAGCATTTAATTTGCCAGTATGAAGTGGCTCTGTTCACAATATTGGCAAATTAAATGAGGAAGGCTTTCATTGATTTATTTCCAGTGATCACATATGCTGAAAACAGATCTACCCACACCAAAAAGTAGAAGCTCCTGACAGGGGCCAGAAAGGTGTTGGTAGGACTGTTCTTCAGATGGGCTGATTCACTCCAGCAAAGACATCATCTGATCACCATCTTTGGGAGTAAACTAGACCGTGCCCACAGAAGACCAAAGAGCAGGTTAAATGTCCATGTTGTCAGCCTCTGGTTTATCAGTGAACCAACCAAGCATGCATTTATGATTTTTGATTCGAAGCCCAGAAATGGACACAAAATGAGCATTCCTGCATTTGTGATGTCCTTAGTTAGGGAATCACTTCAGTTTTTACCTGCATCCATACTGGATATGTGTGTTGGAAGCAGGGGAATCATTTATTTCCTGCTCTTTCTAGAACACTGAGGCCACAGATACCTTGTTTTGCTGGGAAGGGAGTCAGATGTGGGATATTAGAAACCCAGGACAGCCTCACCATATTTGTCAACAATACAGTGGGGAGTAGAAAGCATTAATGTGGTCCAATAGATACTTAATGCTACTTCATAATTGTATATTACCAATGACCTCTTAAAAATGTTGATACAATATACATAACCTTTAATTACAGGTGTACATTCTGCCTTTTTCCCAGGTAAAGTGGAGATTGTAGACTGTCGAATCCTGCACCTGGTCTATGGAGAATATAAACTATAATGTCCTGTTATTGTCTCAGATTTCAGTACCACGGCATATGTTAATGTTTTAATGGGTCAATTCAATTAATGAACCTGTTGGTTTACTCTGAAAAAAGTGTGCATTTTATCAAGATTGCTTTTAAATAAATGACTTCTTGAGTGAAACATTAATTAACTTGTTCAGTTTTGGACTGTGAAACTAATATTTAATGCCCTTATAGGCATTAAATTAGTTTTCGTACTAATTCTGAATGGGACTATTTCATATAGCCCTTATTTTGTCAGTTTAGTCATAGGCCAAGGAACTCTTCTGTTGGTTATTTTTTAAAAAACTTGGAAAAGCCTGTTACTGCAATGTAGGTGCAGAACACATGAATAAAAATAAACCATCTAATCACCTGTGCAAAGCACTGAGAGAAAAAAGCCCATCTATATTTTATTGAGCAGTGTCATTCTGGATCTATCTGAAGTGGCTGGAAGCCTCTGCTGGTGCATTATTGATTGGCTTGGCAGCCTGACTGGTGCAAATGGATTTGTACATGATGCCAAGAAACTACTTTAAAAATATAGGCTACAATTCCCATGAAAGGCTGCATTCCCAGGCAGCCTCACCAAGGTGGTTCCTGTTATGTGAACAAAGCATTTTCCCCTAAACCATCCTCTGAAATTTCATGGGAATTACCATGTAACCATGAATTACAGCCCAGATGTAAAGTTCTTACTGATGCTGCCATTAAAGTGCAAACAGCATGGGGAGAAAAAAGGATTTGCTGGGTTTCTGATATACTACATTGTTTTGTGTATGTTCATTGCCTTCCTGTCACCGTCAAGCTACTGGTTAAAGCACAGTAATTTTGTGAATGTCAGAGATGCTTGATGGTTCACAGTAAAGTCCTTGGAAGGAATTGGAAGGCCAGTTGTGTGATTGACCTTGTGCAGGGCACATAAGCAGGGCACATAAGCTGTACATACTCTTAGTGGGCAGAAGGTTTATATATGCTAAAACAGGTAGGTGTGTGTGTGTGTGTGTGTGTGTTGAATTCCACATCTGGATTTGAACTGCCCAGCCACGTTGCCCATGAACTGGCCCGCTCCCCATTCCCATGCTATTGCAGTCAAATGACCAGTCAGTTCCTCTGAAATGCGCCCATTAATTAAACTATTCTCCTCCAAATAACCCAAAAAACTTTGTGAAGATAGTGGTTCCATCATCCTACCTATGATTAAACGAACCCTCCTTAAAAAATTGCTCATCAGTTACAGAGGAGACTCTTGAGGGGACAGAATTCCCAGCTATTATATAAATCTTTTCTCCTTTTAGGCTCTTTTTTTTTACTTTATCAGAGGAAATGGGGCTTAATTCCTCACAGAATAGGAATTCTGAATTACCTGGCTCAACAGGATAGACCATGCATTGCTAAGTTTAAAAAGTAACAAATTGGGAATCTTTTCCCCACTCAGCCTGGTCAATGTTAACTAGCGGACACCTGCTGTTGTCCCCTCCCTCCCATGCTTTGACTCGGATCAATAAAATATCTTATTCTATCTATTCCTGTCTCTGAGTAATTAATCTGGAACACTGATGTTTCTCTCCAAAAGACTAACTACTGATGCATGAATCTGTTCAAGGCTGATCCCTGAGATTGCACTTGCCTCCTCTATCATCTGAAATCAGGCAAATGGTGGCCAAAATCAGAGCTTTTTCCATTGTGGCACCCTACTTCTTTGATTCCCTTCCCAGAGAAATTCACCTTATGCCTTCTCTCACACCTTGGTATCAAGTGGAACCCTTTTTATTTCTCTGTAGAAGCATCTCAGTTGCGGAACTCTTCCCCAAGGAAAACCAGGAATGCTCCATTCTTTACGAGTTATCAGCAAACAGCCAAAATATATATTGTTTATTTATTTATTTATTTATTGAATTTATACTCCGCACCATCTAGCAACCAGGCCACTCTGGGCGGCTAACAACAAGACAAACAGCGCAATATCAAACACTAAGAAATAAAATAATACATACATTGAACAAATATAATAGCCAGCAGGATAAATTAAAACAGATGGGAATGAAGGTGGTCTTTGGTGTGTAAAGATAATTTTCAAGCTTGCTTTTAGTTATTTATCTATTACTAAAGGATGTTGAGTTCTAACATTAGTGTTCAAATTGTTTTGAATCTGTTTTAAGGACTGTTTTCAGATGATTGTGTATCACTCTAAGAGCTCGTCACAAGCTGAAAAGCAATACATAAGTATTTTTAACAAATAAATTTGTAAATTTGTTTTGCTTTACAAGTTTTTTTAAAAAAAGCCCTGCATGCTGTGAATTTGTTTTGATCATTATTTTGTGTATATATATATCTCTTTGCAGTATACAGAATGATATATATATATAGGTTATTTTATTTAAATTATTTGCTAGCCACTCTGCTGGAGAGTGGCTAGCAAATAATTTAAATAAAATAACCTAATTAATTAAATAATGAATTTATTATATCTGACTGGGCTTCATCTAGAACAGTATCAATACAGTATGCAGTAAGATACTTATTTATACTAGAGCTGGGCTGCTTCTGGAGGTGTGGGGACCAAACACACCCACCCCAAGACCTTGGATGTCTATCTCACCTCCCCACTTCCATTGTATTTACCCCAAAACAACAATTTGTCCAAACAAGCAGTGTGACTTAATGAGCAACTCTGGAAGCAATGTGGTGTTGCTCATGCATGGAGCACCAAACTGGTTTAGGGTCTATCTAGACCTGAGCTGTCTCTTTTCTTGTTCCATCTTTCCATACTTTTCATTTATGAATTCTGAGCTTTGTGTGTTCCATTTATCTTGTCTTAAGCTGAGAATGAGCTGACAGTCTCAATGAAATCAGCATGAGCAGCTTTGGTCTCCTACCATGCCAGGGGAAGACAGTCTGAATCCTTTTTCCTGGAAACTTCAGCCAGAAGGATTTTTTGTATCCTTATTTAACTTTATCAGCAGGGTAGAGGAACAGACCGTGAGAAAACAGACATCACTGTGATTAAATTAGGCCCCTTGGTACCATTAACCACAAAGTCCCTATTGCAATTATCCTCTCAAGGTTGCTTGCTCTTGGCCAGTTGTCATTAACATGTCTTCCCTCTTTGAAGTTGTCATGAACCAGGACAGCCCTAATGCCACAAGACATCTCTTCCCACAGATTCTGCCATGGTGTGTGCTTCCTGCCAACTTCATTCAATCCTCTTTCCTCCCTTAATAATGGAACACTGCTGCTCTTTCTCTGTGCATCTTCATCCTCTGCCCTCAAAGTACTTGATTGACGAGTCTTCCCAACTTTGATCAGGTTATGATGAAATATGGGTTGCCATGGAAATGGTCCTTCTTGTAGGCTCTTCTTCCTTCAGATTATTCCAGTATCCCACTGCAGGTTGGCATGGCGAATTGCCCCACAGTCAGTAGAGAAATAACTCATAAAATAAGTTTGAGGGTTGCTCTGCTGGACTGTGATTCCAGCCGGAGCTGTATCATTGGTAGGAGAAGGGGTGAGGAATGCATTCATGCTTCCCTGAAAAAGAGTTCACGTTGCTTTTTTGCTTTCAGTTTCCTCCATTATCAAGACTTGGTGCAGAGCAGATTTTGCCCTCCAAAGGAGTGCTATAAAGCGTCTGAAATATAATCTGATCTCAGGGGGAGTTAAGCTAGTTTCAGCCTACTGAGTTTAGCTGCTTATCCATCTGGTCATTTATTATTTCTGCCACTTTTTTGGCAGTGTTTTGCAGATTTTCTCTCTTATCCTTCCAACAATCCCATAAAATTAGGTTATGCTTCATACACAGCACTTTCAGTATTGGGGAAAATACATGAAACCCGCATGGAGATCATCATGTATTTATTGCAGATGATCCTAGATACGGTCAGATTCATACATGATGAGACTTGCAGTGTGTTCCCAGTACACATATTTCTTATGTATATGGACCATGCATTCAGTTGATCCATGACAGCTGTAGATTTGAGTCAGTGTTCTTTGTGGAGCAGTTTTCCTTGGGGGCAGGGGAGAGGGCAAGATAGAAATTGCAGTGAAGTAGCTCTAAGAGATTGTGTCCAGAACTTCTGGTGGGATTAGTTACTGAACTAGTTGCCATTTGCATCTGGCCTTCCCAAGTTTAAACATAAACAGTCCAGCCATATCACCACACAATCTTTCAAGTGACAATTAGTTGCAACCTCTCACCAATGAATGAGCAAATACATGCATAATTTAGCATTTATTTGTTGCAGATTAAAAAGAAAACTGAGAATGAAAATAGGATAGAGGAGGGAAGGAATGGTTTGTGTTAAAGTATTAGGGAAAATAAGGTAGCATTTATTGGTGAGACTAAAAGAACTATATTGAATGCAATGTAGACAAGACATGATCAGTGAGGAGAAAATACGTAGGGTTCCTTAGAAAGGCCAGTCAGTTTCCTTTTTTATATAGTTTTGGTAACAATCTTCTGACAGTAAAGGCACCAGATGGGAGGTTTATGATACTTCTGGCTGGTATATAGTTGGGTTATATTGCTTAATGTTTTCTCATCCTAATGATGCACATCTTATCCTGATATAATATCCATGAAATTCTGTGAGAAAGTAATGGTTTTTTTGCGCACTCCTAAAAAATCATTCAGTGTGTATTGGCAGAGTGTGGAAATTGCTAGTTTAAGACTTCCAGACTCCCTGGAAAAGACCCTGATGTTGGGAAAGTGTGAAGGCAAGAGGAGAAGGGGACGACAGAGGACGAGATGGTTGGACAGTGTCATCGAAGCTACCAACATGAATTTGACCAAACTCCAGGAGGCAGTGGAAGACAGGAGGGCCTGGCGTGCTCTGGTCCATGGGGTCACGAAGAGTCGGACACGACTTAACGACTAAACAACAACAAAGTTAAACTGTTGGCCATTTTAAGTATTCTCAGTTTTTAGGGTGTACCTGTATACCCTTATCCAGGCATTATGTCAGAAATTGGGTTGGGCTTGAAACACAATGGGGACATAGTGAACACTTGAATTGGGTTGGGTTTGAAGCATGATTGTAGCATGGAGATGCATGTAAGTGCCAACCCCCATATCCGCATCCCACCTAGACATCATTTGTGTATTCACAGTGACAACCAGGGGTGGTTGTTTAGTTCATTCCACTGAGTGTCCTTAAATTATTTCTGTGACTGAGAAATCTGATAAGGAAGGGCTTCCACTCACAGAAATGTGGTAGGCATTTGAATGTACTTACAAGCATCACTGCAGGCCTGCACAACTTCTGAGTGAGGTGTGGAATCAGAGGGCAGGACTTAGACACATGCCCCTGTCCCCACCATGGTTTAATCTGTACCTGATTTCAGTGTGTGTGTATGTATGTATTTGAAATATTTATACCCCAACTAAAAAGGACCCAAGGTGGCTTACAGTACTAAAATCTAACAATGATAAATTATTGCAATATTAACAAAATAATTAAACAAATATAATTTTAAAAACAGTATGAAAAACTAATTGAAAACAACAGAAATACAATAGTCCCATTTTAAGAACCTCTCTTTTACAGCCAACCATGAAAAAAAAAGCCTGCCTGAAGAGGAAACTGCTTGCAGTTTGCCTGCTTGCAGAAAACAGCAAAGATGAGGCCAGCCTGGCCTCCCGTGGAAGGGAATTCCAGAGTCTGGGAGCAGTGACAGAGAAGACCTTCTCCCGAGTCCCCACCTATGCACCTGTGAGAGTGAGAAAAATGCATCCCCTGATTTTCTTGAAACCTGGGCAGGCTCATAAAGGAAGATGCTGTCTTTGAAATAGCTTTGATCCAAGCTATTTAGGGCTTTAGAGGTTAAAACCAGCACTTCGAATTGAATGTAATGTCCGAATAGGGCTTATGTTTAAATAGACGTCTGTAGGAAGAACCATTTGGAAGATTTAAACTAGACCAACGAAAACCATTTCCTACTTCTTTTGCTATCATGCTTGTAGCAAGAAACCTCTGAGCTTCCTTGTTTGGGAATGAGCTATAGTTCATTGTATGCAGCAAGTCCTTCCAAATACATTCAGGTTACAGAAGTTTTTAGGAACTTTTGGTTAGAAACATATGATCCCTGACACCATG
The DNA here is from genome assembly GCA_037013535.1 of Intellagama lesueurii. NCBI lineage: Eukaryota > Metazoa > Chordata > Lepidosauria > Squamata > Agamidae > Intellagama > Intellagama lesueurii. The sequence continues at coordinate 201,245,508 of JBAJHW010000004.1, forward strand.
AGGAGCTGTTGTAAGTCAGACTGAACAAGAGGTTACTGGTATAGTGGCCGTGAGCCTCTTGTTTACTCTGGTATGCTTTTGTGTGTTTGTATGAACTATCACTTGTTCATAAGAAGAATGTGGCCAGAATATCAGAAGTGGAGTTGGTGGATTCAGTTTCACTTCTACTCAGAGATTCATTGGCTGAAATCAATAGTAAATCACAACTAGAGTAGGCCCATTGAGTCAGTGGGGATTTGATGAGTCAACTCCTCTGTAAACTCCATTGATTCAGTGAGCCTACTGTAGTTGCAACTTACTAATGGATTTCAAACAATTCATTTGTCTATACAATCCTTCACATTCTCTCGCTTTCCATAATAGGAGGGAATTGCCTTGAGTTTCCCTGCTGAGCTGAGCTACCCTGAATGTGATAAAGTTTAAAACTGTACTCAGTGCTTCTGTCAGTGCTTTGCTGAGTAGAATCTTAATTTACTTTGGATCTCTGCTGACACAGAAAACTGGTTAACTCTTTTGATGGCTGCATATACTTTCGCTTGAGGAACAGAAAACTGCAGTGTCCGGTGTGTTACTGCTATTGTGGTTTTTTTTGTAATATGCTTTTTTGTTTTCACCTAGCCTCCATAGTGCTTCAGAAGTGGTGGTGCCAAATGCAACCATGTCTAGAAGGTGAGGAGTGTAAAGTGCTACCAGATTTGTCTGGATGGAGCTGCAGTACTGGAAACAAAGTAAAGACAACCAAGGTATTTCTTGGCCAATTTCTCCTTGACATAGTGTTGATCCAAAACGAGAGGGAAATACCTGAGGGCTGATTTTTTTAAACCCACAAAAAAGCAATTTTTGTTACCATTTTGATGTGGTATACTGTATATCTCTCTGGCCCTTTTTTTTAAAAGCCCAGTCTTATGTGGTGAATGTCTCAGCCATTCACAAGACAACTCAACTTAAAGATTGGGCTTGAACATGAAACAGAATGTGATTACAAACATCACTTTGCAGGGTAAATAGAAGTAGTTGTGTGTATGTACATGGAATAATTTAAGCAAATGATAAAATGATTTTGACTAAGGAAATTAGGATGCAACATACAGTATAGGCAAGTCTACCACTATTCCAACATATGGAATAATAATTTGTTGCTGCTGTTGTTGTTGTTGTTAGGCAGCTTCTGTAGTGGGGGTAACTAAAAAAAGATTTTCATAGTCAGTGCAATGGCAGGATGTACAGGAAGAGAATTATGGCAGAGGCTGCAAGTCAGCAAAGCAACTAAGATCCACAGCTGAGTGGTAGATATTGAGTGGCAGAGACTTTGAGAGAACTCAAAGGAGCTTCAGTGTGAAAAAATTCAAAAGGATATTGTATGGGCATAGGAAAGACTTCATCTCACATAAGTACACATAGATACGTTGCCAACGTATATGAAGCTGCTTTGAAAAACTTCAGACACAACTGTGTTACCATCAGTTGCAAGCATATTTATATTCTTGCTGTAAAAATATGTGTTTAAGAGATGTGATTGCAGCTATCCTTCCTCACATGAATAAACTGAGACAAGCTTACTCTGAACTTCATTCAAACCTTCTACCTAAATGTATCCTATATATGCTGCACAGCATCCAAGAACAGAAGGACAGATGAGAAGTGACAATTATAGTGCTCATAATAAAATGTCAGTTGCCTCGTCAAAGCAAACATAAACCAGTAAATTGGAATGGGTTTGTAGGTTGTCTCTTCTCAAGTGTGTTTAGCAGTATCACTTCTTGCTAGAGATGTAAATGTGGAGGCAAAGTTCTTCCTAATATCCTAATAAAAGTAAGAGTGGTGTCTGTGTATTTCTAAGACTTCTGCCAGCCACTGCCTGTTGGCTGATGGAGCAGGCTTCCTATTCTTTTCATCATGATCCATCCAAGGACTTTCCAGCCTGTCACACTTCCTCCAGTTGGAGCAATCATCTGTGACAGAGAGCTACATGATTATTATTTTCATGGCTTGCTGAATACCCTGAAGAACAAGGTATAATTAAAATTTTATCAAACTCATTAGTAATTACATGTATGTCATGGTTAATCAGTTGCATAATTTTGTAATCATTGTTCATACAGTGGAGTGTAATTATTCTTCAGGCTTTGCTTGCTTCGCACTTCAATCTCTTTTCCACACGAACACCCCATAAAAATTATTCTGTGAAATACAAAGTCTTGTTTTCTCCCCTTATCTTTTACTCCACAAATAACATGTTCGCACCAAAGTATTTTAAGAAAAATGAACATCAGAGCCGCTTCCAGTGGCTCAGATGTCAAAACACTGCTGAGTAATCCAACAAGATTTGCACCATGAACCTTGTTTTATCTTGTGGCCATTTCCTTTTGCTTAGTTTCCTACTTTTTTATTTGCACAGCTGCATTTTGGTTTTGTCAAACTGCTGTACTCATGGTAGCAACAGTTTTGGCCTGCAGCCACACTCCTAACAATGCCAACAAGAAACAGTGTATGTCATTGTGGCACATTTCTAAAATAGCTAGAATGCCTTGATCTGTTTTATACTTGAGGCTTTATGTACTCCAGAAGCATGATGCAAACAATTGCCATTGAAAACTGGAACATAACATTTATTTGTTTGGTCAATTTGAAAGAACTCATTCACACAAACAGAGGACATATAGGTTCAGTGCTTAGACTGCACAGAAATGGCAAGACTGAAATAATAATAGAGAACTGATGCTGTGGTAGGGTGACAAGAAATACTAAAGTAATGAATTAAGCTGAGGAGGGTGCGTCGGATACCGACCTACAGCTGGATGCAAGCCTGGTTCAATATGTTTTCGTACCTGAGGCAATGGACAAGATACCACCACGTCTACATTGCAAATACCAAAGCCAACGGAGATGGCACTGGAGTCTTATTCCAAAAACTGGTGATGTAATAGTGTTCTACATCTCAGCTGATGGAGCAAACTAGGGTAGCAGGCCCAGGGAGGGCTGTGTGCCATGGACAGGCCTGTCCTCTAACAGAAGGCAAAAGCAGGCAATACAGGAAGAAATACAGGATAAAGGAAGGGCTTCGCTGCTGAAGACAGTTGCCTTCACTGCAGGGCTAGTGTGCTTTTTTTTGCTCACACTAGCATGTATAGGTTGCAGAGGAAAAGAGGTAAATATTGTCACTTTCCTTAAAAATATGTGCATACGGGTATCATATACCGGTGACTCATGTCTGAAAAGTAGAAGTGGCTTTGTCCTTTCCACCTTACCTTATCTGTGTGTGCAGCTTCAAAGAACAACATGAGTTTTATGAGTTGCTTTCCCCAATCTGATGTCTCAGTCTCTGCATTAAAGCAAATTGTCTCTGTTTGTTCTGCTCTCTATGTAGCCTGGGATACAACTGCTATGGTGTTTGTAGTTGAGTAGTTAAATAATAGGCATATCTTTCTTTCTTATCTGTGGGGTCCCTACTGTGTAAAAATTGGGCTCTTCACACACACACACACACACACACACACCTGCAATGCTCTCAGTTTGATCTCTCTGCCATTTTGCAATGGATTTGCTAAATTGTTCCTGCTGAACGTGTCTCTTGTTTGGCATGCACACAAGGCCAGGGATAGAATTTAAATAGCAGTATTTCAAATGCATCCACAGTTCTGATGGCTGCCTTGACAGAAATCACTAGTCCTACTGTGAAATCCATAAGAAAGGACATTGTAATGGGTAAATAGGGTATGGAACATCTGACGACTATAAAATCATCCACAGGCATCAGAATAATGCGGCGTTTCAAAGGCTGAATCACAATCTTCAGGCTCCTATTTAAGAAGTCTTTGTTTAGATTATTGACTGTGTACACAGGGCATGTAGAATCAAAGAGGGGCGAATGATGGGTTTCACATAAATTAGCTGCACATGGAGCAAACATTTCCTTTTGCTTCTCTCTCAGGTCTTTTCTGAACAATTTCACTTGTAAAACACATCTGCATTCCCCATAAATGCTTTTGAAGAGTTGGCATGCTCTTGGTTTTCTTTTCTGGCAGAACAAAGTAAATGCAGCTCTGCTAGATGAATTTTAAATAAAAAGACATACCTTGCACTTTGCCTGCTAAAAAGGTCACTTGAGGTAATCTTGGAATTGGAAGCTTAGAAGCACTTGCGGATATTAAAATTCTAAGAAATGTTAATATTTAAGCATTTTGGAATAGATTCTGCCTGCTCCCAAATAAATGCCATGCCTATTTTTCTTCGGCACATCTTCTTTCTCTGCTCTCTCTACTGAATCTTAGGTGATGTTTGACTTAGTGGCACCTTTCATTGCTTCCCTTTGGGGATGTGCATATAAGAGCATGCATCCCTTGTAGCCCTAAAGCAGGAGCCCTGCACAGGACCACACTCCTTTGAAGATGCTGCAAACTCACAATACGTTTCTGCTCATATGGAAGACAGGAAACCCTCTTTCAGGAAGGTGGTTGGATCAGCTTGTCTTTGGCTGCCTTCCAGTTCTCTGATTCTATGGAAGGCTATCATGGCTTTGAACTTTTGAATTCTAGGTCTCAAGGATACTTCTCCAGAGCTGGCTTCTTTTATTGGTCCCAAACTTATTTTGCATAGGTGAGAGCTTGTTTTATCATTAGCATACAATGGACAGCAAAGGCAATGGATGTTACCGACAGAAAGGACTGGATTTAGCCATAGGACGTGGAACATTGTCGGTCTCATCAAAACCTCACCCAGCATGTAATATTGAGTATCCCCTTAATAGATCCAGTACAATAGGCATTTACCTACAAAAGCCCATAGTGCAATAAATATGTTAGTTCTTTTAAAGGCTGCCACCAAATATGTGTGTATGGGAGTTGATTAATATGAGTATGTTTTTGAGCCAGCCATGAGTTAAAATTTTGGTCTGCACCCCTTATTGATGCAAAGTAATTTCATCTGATTTACTTCTTAAAGTAAATCTTCTTAAAGTAAATTAAGCAAATCTACTTAATTAGCTGTTTTCTGGGGGGAAAACTAGGCATTTTAGTTAGCCCTGTCATACAGGATGACCAAAATGGTGTCCGGTAGGTTCAGTGGGAATTATACTGTCAGTAGTGGCAAATTGCTATCGATTAAAAGTGTTCTTTTATGGTTTTGAGGTGTACACAATTTCATCACACTGTGTATGAGCTGTGTACACTCTGAAATCACAAAAGGAAGCCTTTTATCAGTGGCAATATGCCACCGCCGCCACTGACATCATCCTTGTTGTGCAAGTGGAAGTCTGCAATAGGATTTCAGCCAAAATGTTGAATGTTTTATGTATGTGTTTTGTATTGTTTATGTGTGTGCTACATGATGGGGAAATCCTATTAGTTATGCCTACTAGGGTATAACTAGGGCATAAATCTCAGCAGCAGGTTACCATAACTGGAGAAGCTATTGCAGGCATTTTGTGTTGTGTTAGGCGTCAGGTGGCTCTGTGCACCACAACAAATGCCTTCACTAACTTTTTAACTTGTAACAGTTCAGGGCCAAGATTTAAACTATTTGCATTACACTGACATCAAAACACAACAGGATTTTTGTTGATAGATAGATGATTGAATATTATTTATGTAAAAAAACTCACGTTTGGTCTATGGAAAGAAAAATCTAAACAGCCTCTGACTGTTTTTGAAAAATAGAAAAAAAATGTATCAGTCTCTCCATTCCAGTCCTTTACTTGCACAGTTGCTTATAAAGTGCGCACAGAGAGCAACCATGCCTTCCCAGGCTTCCTAATTTTTGCATATTGAGAGATAATCTCTGTAAACTGCATCCGTACAAGGGCTCTGTATGTAAACGATGGCACTCATCAGGGTCTGGATCAAAGATTATTCTATAGTTTGACAGGGTTCTGTCTGACACTCTCTTTTTTTGTTCACAGGTCACACGATAGATTTGGGAATTGCTCCTTGTACCTCCTAGGAGCTGCTTTGACATGGCCAACAGTGCAAAAATGGCACAACATGGCTTTTGTTCCGGTGCCGGATACCCCTCATATGCTCTGCAGAGCTGGAAAGAGGATGACTTCCTTGGCACTGGATAGAAGGCAGTTTTGGCAAAGGATGAGTATTTTTTATGGGCACTTTATTGTTCCTCACAAACACGTCTGCCAAGGGAGTGCTGCTGCTGTTTGCTCCCTCCTGATAGAACAGCATCAAGGATTACAGAAAAGGGTGGACACCGCTGTATGGACAAAATCTTGGGAAATTTGCCTTGATTTTGAAGATTAAAAATTTGCATCAACTACAGATTCAGTACAGCTTGTAAGGTATTTAACCATCAGTTGCTACTAAATCTTCAATTATGGGTCCTGAGTGCAGTTACAAGAACTCCTTTATCTACGTTTTCTTTTCATATCATGGATGTACCTGCCAGAAAAATACAGTTCTTCCCCTTCTGCTCCGTTAAATGTTGGAGTTGCATAGAACTTCTTGATGGCTACAAAGAAAAGGCAACGTTACTTCTTGTTAGTTCCCCTGTGTCTTTAGGCTGGCTATGATGATTGCTAAGAGAATCAAGGTGTTGAGTGAGTTTTGCATTCATAATTTAAAATAAAATTAGTGTGTGTGTGGTTTTTTTGTTTTTGTTTTTTTTACAAAATCTTCCAGTTTATGTTCTGTTGCTTTCATGGCAGATTTTGAGTAAGGGCACTTGAAGGGACTCAAAGGCACCAGAGTCTGTTCTTGGGTTTTGTAAAAGTAGAAGAACTCCAAGAAACACCATGCAGTTGCTCCAACATATATTGAAATACCAGCTTCAGCTTCTTTATATAGAGCATGGGAAAATTTCCACTATAGGCAACAGTTCATTACTTCTTGCTGGAAATGCAAGAACAAATATAGTGCATTCTGTTTCTTTTTTCACAAGGAAAAAGATCGGGTCTCTCCTGGTCTTTCTCTGTCTTCCTCTCTCCCCATGAGCAATGCCTTTAATCAGGCTGTTAGACTTGCCTCTCCTATTTTGTCAAAGTCAACCACACCATACCATTTTGAACATACTAGTATGATTTGATTTTGTAAAGCTAAGCAGAGTTGGACCTCATTAGTACTTGGAAGGGAACAGCAGGAATCTGCAGGTAGAGCTTCAAAAGAATCATGCCTTGAAGACCCAGAGAACTGCTTTCAGTCAGAGATGATAGTATGGGTTATGTGGACTAACTGTCTGGCTTGGTATAAGGCAGTCCCCATATCTCTAAATCACTGTCACAATTATGCTGAGAAATTACAAAGGCTAGGGGCAGGGTGTTTTTGTTTGTTTGTTCTATTGTGTTTGGTTCAGTCTGAATTTTGCTTGGGGCATTCGGATAGGCTAGTTGCATATAATAATAATAATAATCATTGAATTGTGGTGCTGGGAGGGACCTTATGGGTCATTGAGTCCATCACAGTAATAAATCAAAATGTATACCTGGTAACTGTAATGGACACAGGTCCCTCTCAGGGACTAAATAATTGCTCTTAATAATCTCTTCCGGCAAATAAGAAAATAAGATGAGAACTGTGTTAAACTCTCCAGCTTATGCTTCCATTTCTGTTTCTGCTGATATAAACATGTTAGGGGTAGCTTCTACTTGACTTCAGCAGATTGGGGGAAGGTTTGAGAAAGTGTTTTTCTGGTGGGGGTAGAAGAGATCAATGGACACAGAAGAGTGTCACTTTGGTGAAATTTATCTCAAATATTTGATGTACAAGAAATCTGGTGCCTGAAGCAGAAATTTATATTCAGAACATGCTGAACATTTTACAGCAAGTGGTAATATCAAACATAGAAGGGATTGCTTTTGCTTTACATAAGTCATTGTTGGTTTTTCGAAGTGGACTGTTGAGATTCATTCCCATTTAATCAACACCCATAATCATGATCCATGTCTGTGTCCTATTATGGCTACCTTGATTCATGAAGGTCTGTTGATTTAACCTGGGGCTGAGGATGATTGCACTTGTTAGAAGAATAACCCAAAGTTAAACAGTTCCTTCCAAGTAAAATTAAAGGATTTCTAGAGTACCCAGGAAGAATAGCAAACAGCTGCACCTTTGGAACTCTGCCATGCCCTTCGTTGTTCTGCAGTGGCCTGGCCTCCATGCTGTGACTGTACAATCTGCTGACTTTGTTACCTAAATGTTTTTGTAACAGACTACGTTGTACCTGCTTCCAATGCGATGTAAATACCAGACTGTGAAATATTAAAGTTCGTTTTAATCTCTGAGAAAAATGATGTGTTCATTTAAATATCAGGTGGGTGGAGTTTCAGCCAAGTGGGGGAAAAGCTGCAAAGGACTGAAGTCACCTTCCAGATGAATGAAAAGCATTTTGTCAGACAGGGATGTAAAAAGCATGGTTTTCCCATGTTAAACCTGCCTGACTTTTGTTCTTCCGAAACAAAATTAGGTAGCTCTCTAAGGCTTTTGACTGAACTTTCATTCATGTCAGTCCACTTCACTGCATGCGTAGTACCTGTGCATGGCAAACATATTGATACTTTTAGAAGAGATCCCCAGGTTAATTTGTGCTGGCATATCATGCCAAAATAAAAATAAAGAAGACAAAAATGTTGTGGCACTTTAAAGACTAACTGCAATATTTCAGTGTGAGCTTTTGTGGATCACGTCTACTTCCTCAGACATAAGAGTGGAACTACACGGCAGATATTTATACATGGCCCATAAACAATGACATGGCAATGACCTTTAAAACCCCTGCTGATATTCAGTTCCCCTCCCAGGAAGCACTGTTCTGTAGGCAATGACAATGGTGGCTAAATTAATCCCAGGCTTCATTTAACAATCATTACCATGTTGTTCCTGCTTGTTATCTATAGCCTGGGATTAATTTAGCTACCAATAAACAAACAATTTTTCATTCGTAATCAGATGTGTTTCCTCGTGTGTTGAGCCACTTGCATTTTTGCATGGGGTAGATGGGTCACTGGTGGCTTAAATTGTGGACCTGGGTATTTTGATTAGTTTGAAGGAAAAGTGTTTAGGATGTGAGTACCAATAGCAGACTAGGCAGGAATTGGTAAGAAACAGGTGCAAGAGAGGCAGTGGAAGTGTTCATCAGAAAGGGGTGTGTATGTGTGATTCTACAAAAAATGAATCTATAATAGAAGAGGACTGTTTTGGAGTATTTTGGGCTTTGTCACTTCACATCATAAAAAGAACTGGACTCCTTCCAAATTTTTAATCTCAGAGGGAGTCACTCAGTTGGTCAGTGTTAGATTGAAACGATATGTTGTTTTGAAGCGGAGCCGTACACTGGATTTTGACAAATCCCAAATTTCAAACCAAATCAACCCAATTTGTGCGCAATCTGGATCAACCTGGGATGGCTAGATTTGGTTCCTGGCTGCATCAAAGTGCATATGTGAATCAGTTTGTGTTAACAGCACAGTCAAATTGGATGGTGCACAAATGGATGCCCCTCCGCTTTTACGGGAAAAAATTAAAAGTGCCTAGTACACAAAGTCCTGAAGCTATGAGTCTGTAGTCTGGCAGGTTTACTCCCTCCTTTAGGGTCTATCACATCACCAAATTTCATATACAAAGACAAAAAATTTACTGTTTTAGTTTGACCAATACAAGTCAATGGGATGAGATAAGCTTGCTTGAGGAAAAGCATGAGGAGCAATCAGTCTGTAAAATTGCTCTGGTTGTTTGAGCTGGAGAGAGGAGAGAATGGTGTTACCCTTCTAGCTGAGAAAAAATTTGGGAAGTTTTCTGAATATTTGATGCACTTTCAACTAAATATTTGTCTGGTATCCAAATTAATCTTCCAACAGGAGCAGTTAAGTGGAATGACAAGAATCTTACAGTCTAGCTGTGAAGCAAAATTTAAGATTACACAGAAAGAATGAATGCCTCTTTATAGAGAACTGGACTTTTTCCATAAAACAATGTTCATTCTGTATGTAGAAGAATGATCACTGCTTTGGTTTGATGGTCATTTCTGGAGCATGGAATATGACAATAAAAAAATGTAAAGTGGGCTCTTTTCATTGGACTGTTGCCATTTTTTGTTGCCATTGAAAACCTCTGGCTTAGGAGATGAGAGTCATTTGGAGAAGAAGCCATGTGTTTAATACAATACATTTGGAAGCTGCCAATACACTGCATGCCTACAGTGCACGGAATTTGCTCCTTCACATATGTACGTATAATCTCATATAATCTCTATAACATCATTTTCTGCAGCCAAAATTAACAGAAGCACTTAGCATTTCAGCCTCTCTGTAAATGACATCTGAATTAATTATAGGATCTTCATTTCCATAATTAAGATCCTGTAATTTCACACATGCTTTTATACTCAACTAGTTTATGAACAAGACAGCGGCAGTTCAGTTTGGATACTGAAGAGTTTCTGTTTCTTTATTTTCATTTTTAAAATAATGTGAAAAACATAGTTTAATCTTATTCACTGAAATCACTGAAGTAGTCAAAATGGTATTTGAAAAGGAAATTTATGTTGCTGTTACGTGCCATTAAGTTGCCTCAGACTTATGGTGACCCTATGGATGAGAGATCTCCAACACGCCCTGCCCTCAATAGCCCTACTCAGTTGTTGTAAATTCAAGCCTGTGGCTTCCTTTAGGAAGTCAGTCGTCATCGTCTTTTCCTGCTGCCTCCAACCTTTCCCAGAATTATTGTCTTTTCCAGAGAACCTTGCCTTCTCACGATGTGCCCAAAGTATGACAGTCTCAGTTTCATCAGTTTTTTACTCCAGAGATAGTTCGGTCTTAATTTGATCTAGGGCCCACCTCTTTCTCAAAATCTAGGATATCTGCAAAGATTTCCTTCAGCACCATATTACAAATGAATCATTTTTTCCTGTCAGCTTTCTTCACTGTCCAACTTTCATATCCATACATGGTGATCAGGAATAGAAGACTGTGGTTGATCTTGGTCTTAGTTTCCAGTGACACATCTTTACACTTGATAATTTTCTCTATTTCCTTCATTGCTGCCTTTCTGATTCTCAAACTTCTGATTTCTTGGCAGCAGTCTCTATTTGGATTTATTCATCCATCAATTTTCACTCTTCCTTCATCTGAATCTAGTCTGAATGGTTTCTGTATACAGATTGAATAGATAAGGCGGGGAAATGCACCCTTGTCTGGCATCTTTGCTTATATTATTATTAATTCATTATTATTATTATTATTATTATTATTATTATTATTATTATTATTATTATTATTATTATTATTATTATTATTATTTCCCTGTCAGACAAGATTGGTAAAGAAATAACAAAATATGAAGCATTTTGTGTCAAAATGCCTCTAAAAATTCCTCATTAGGGCCTTAAAACGTGACCTGTGGAAGCAATTAAAACTGTATTTGTTATGTTTTTAGCTACATCATGCTACTTTTGAAATGTACCTTGTTTGCACTATTATAATCCCCAAAGGAACTAGTTATAATTAAATATATTATTTGCAACTATTTACTTGAAAGTGGTGAGGTGAAATAATGCATTGTGCAACTGAGCAAGGAATTGTTTATGGCAATTGGTCTCCTAGAGGTGGCCAAGATTAATACAGATAATATATTAATGTATTGGTACTCAGCATGCTGGATAGAGTAATGTACTAGAACTCAGGAAACCTGGGTTTGGTTTATTGACTCTGCCATGGAAACTCATGGGGAGGGTAGAACTGGTAAAACCACTCCTTAAATACCTCATTTACCTTGAAACTTATTAGGGTTGCTCTAAGTCAGTTCTGACTTGATGGCTCATAAAAACAACAGTCACATATAGTGCTATATTAATCCCAATTTATTCTCCTGTGCCTTTTAAACATCCTATAATACTTGTTCCTTTTATTTGTTTGCTGTGCTTATGTCCAATCATGGAACATATGGCCATGTAACATGGGCTTCTGCACTGTTTTTTATTAAGACAATTTTATTGCCAGAGTTTCAAATGTGTATGGCTCATCTGTTAACTCAGGCCAGGATTTCAGAATTCCTTGGACCAGGTAGCCCACTAAACTGGCCACTCTACCTGTGGTTGTGTGCAAGAAAGGAGTTACAAACTCATTCCATATCTAAGCTTTGTCTGACTCTCGATTCTTATTTCCAAGAGTACAGACCTTTGACCATGAGTTCCAACTTAATTTTTTTAAATGGCCATGACCGAACCCACAGATACTGTTCGACCAACACAAGGACACCTATCATTTACAGCAGACACAGGAAAGCGTCTTTATCCTACAAAATCCATTATACCACAATCAGGATGATTACTCTCATGAGCACAGTCACAGTACATAGGAGTCCAGTCCTAGAGTTTTTTACTCTAGGGAGGGTTGCTGAGAAGATGATTTTTACCTTCTCCTTGTAGCCTCATTTCTCATGCCATTACACAGGGCTGTCCAACTCTGGAACACATTTTCAGGGACTGCAAGAGGAAAGAAAAATCTGCAAATGAAGGAAAGAATAAAAACTCACTGACCTTTTTTCCAATGATATGTCAATCAAGTGGCCAGAAGTGGCAAGTGGGTGCAATTATGCGGAAGCAGCGGAACTGAATAACTTGCTGAGCACAACTAATGATCCAACCTAATATGTTAACAAGGGATGCATTCTATAATTAGATAGATCCAGTATCTTAGTTTTATACCAGTTCGATGGTCATGGGTTTCCCCAAATAATTATGGGAATTGTGGGCTGGGAGTTGTGTTAAGTACTACCTTCAAAATTCCCCATCGCCCATAACAGGTGAAAACTGCAAAGAAGAAACTGATTTATTGGCCTCTCTAAAGCAATTCAGTTCACTAAGAAAACCCTTTTGTACTCTCTATTTATTTTTTAATTCTTAGTTTTTGTAGTTTTTTTTAAATTTATGTAATTGGCTTTTGTTTCACTTTAATGTGTAGATAATAGGGGGGGAAAGCATCTTACCTAAATCTCAACTATAGCTCAAAAGGGTTCCTAGAGGAAAGGGAGTGAAACAGCACATTCTGGCTACAAATTTGGAGGCTTTGGTAGTTGAAACTGGAGGATTGTTTCTCCTAAATAAAGAATATTCCCACTGAGTGACTCCTCCATCAGGTTTTGCTGTCCCTTTCGACATTTTGGAGTGTTGGTGTTCGGAAATGGTGAAGCAATGCCCCCACCCCCACACTGCTCGACTTCTTAGGATAGTGTATACCAATATTAGAAACTGAAGTTCTGTTTTCATACAGTGATGGGATTTTTCTTTAGTGTCTTCCTATATGATATTCCATTTCTACATTTTGAAACCTTTTGAATTTTTAAACCTCCTGGAACATTAATGTTACTTTTCAATGAGACGTCGAGCAGTTATATGTGAACCTAGAGTTCATTTACATCTGTGGATGCTGTTCTCTGGACTGTAGCTAGGATAAGATTATGCGGCTTCATTTGTATAGCATAAGCATAGAGCCCCTCTGAATAATTCCTGTACTAAATTACCAAGAGGATTTGCCTATTCGAGCTACACTGTATTTGCACAAAAGGATAACGTGCAAGGTATGAAGATCAGGGAGAACTTTACTAGCTCTCCAGGCTAGACAAGGCAGATGTTTTGTTGATTGATAGTATGCCTGAGTAGATATCCCCATGTGAAGGATTAGGTCCTTCAGTATTGTTTTTGGGATCTAGCCTTGCAGATAGGCACCTGAATACTTTCTGCAGTTTTTAGCAGCTTTTGCCAACTTCAGCTGATGCTCCCAAATGTAACTCTTTTTTGGAGAGAAGCCATTTTGCCATAACTGCCCATGTCTTGTTTATGGACAGTGTTGGCTACAGTATTGCATTTTATTTGGGACTGCCATTGAAGATTTTTCAGAAACCAGTAGCAGAATACAGAAGCAAGAGTATAATCTGTGAAATTGAATTGAAATGATTTCACCAGGATTTAAGATGTTCATTGCCATCCCATTTGTTTAATGGTGGTCTGGTGGCTATCAGTTGTTTTGAGGCATCAAGTGGATTGGTGATAAGGGTACTTGAGACACCTAATGCTCTGTATGAACTTGCCTTCTTGTTAAGATCCTCTACAGAAACTCTGATGTGAATGTCCCCACCTTTGACTAGTGTAGGTGGACTGGAGGATTAGGGCCTTTATTGTGATATTATCCAAGCTACAGAACTTCATTTGGAATAATTAGTTAAACAACAAAATTTACTAATTTAATAATTAGGAGCCTGATTACAACCTTGCTCCCCGTGTTTAGAGGTTAACTGACTTACTCATTCTGTGCTCCTCTTGCCCTTGTTCAATATGTTCTCTTCCATTTTAGATTATTGATGATATTTTTACTCTAGATTATATTATTATATTAGTCATACTTCTTAAATGGTCTCATGTTTTTTTTCTCCCTTTCTCCTTTTAAATTTACTTAGTAACTTGTTCCTCCACACTGCCAGTTTCTTCATCCACCTTTCCTGCTAAATGAACTGCAGCACTGAGGCTTGTGTGACAGATTGGCCATTTTGGAACAATTTTATGCTTCCTTTCGACCATGGCTGGGCAAAGTCTGCATACTTCACATGCTACTAGATTGCAACTCACAGTATTCTTTATCATTGCCTATACTGGCAGGGGCTAATGAGAGTTGTAATATTGGTCTGCAGAGCCACATGCGTTTGTTTTGACTACAGAATAAGTTTGCATGGTGTTTTATAAAACAAAACAAAAAACCCACTAATCCTTTGTAAAGCAGTTTAAATAGCAAAATATTTAAGAAATAGTAATGGTGTGTGTTGCCTCATGAAGGAACTGCAGAACACCAGCCCTCACTCTGGTTAATGTCTCTGTGAAACTTTCAGCAGTTCATTGTCAGCCTGTGTTTTGGTGGTGCATGGTTTGGTGTTTTGCATCTTTTATTGCTTTTTAGATTAGATTCATAAACCTCAGCCAATTTTACCATTCATATAAATATTGCATTGTTTGATTTGATCCAACAAAAGCTTATGGATCTGTTTTCTTGAGAAATAGTATCATGTATAAAAATATTTCTTTAATTTTCCCAGCCCATTAGACAACTTTCTTAATGTCATTCCATGGTGGCACATTAAACTGGGCTGACAAACCATTTTCTTCCTACTTCACACTGGCTACGATGTGTGTGACCCCCTTTCCCCCCTTTTGTCATAAGAAACAAGATGCTCATACTATATTTCAGTGTGTTATGTACAGTTTTTATGGTCATGCTTTCCTTATTGTCACTATGCCATGAGACTCAACCATATCTGAGAATCTTAGAATAAGAACACCTTGGGACCATTTCTTTGGAGCATAGAAGGAGCTGACCATCCTTTTGCTTGCAAGTTTTGAAAATTAACAGCCTAAAATGACTGTTAAATGTCATTGGAAGTGATACATCTTATCTGTTTTGCAAAAGGTCTACTCAGCCAACTTTGGTAAAGGTGATACTCCCTATAATTTTAATATTTTGTACACCAGTGTGGGATCTTGTCAAAAGATAGAATGTATTTTTTCAATTAAAAAAACATAATAAATAATCAAGAGTGATGTAAGAGAGAGGACATGAAACAGAGAGAAGGTGGGAGAAATAGAGAGAGAACATGAAATGGAGTGAAGAAGGTAGGAGTTGACTGAACACATCTCAGAATACTGTGCCTCTCTATAAGGATCTGTTGTGGGATGCAGATTTGCTGCGGACGGTTGGTGCTTTCCCCCCCTATATCTGTGTGCATTTGTAAATAAAGCAAACATTATTTTTTTAATAAATTTATTGTCATTGTAAGTATATACATAGTATATGTATATACCATGTTACATTTTTAGCTATATTTCCCATTTGCTCAATCTTCTCTCTCTCTCTCTCTCTCTCTCTCTCTTTGTCTTTCTCTTTCTCTCTTCTCCCAAGAAAACCTAATCTGCTTACTGCTGTCCCTGGAGCTTTTTGCTTGGGAAAATGGTGAACATTCTTCATTGGCAAACAGCACAGCAGTATTAGGAATAAAAACAACTAGCAGGAATTAAGGAATCCTAGAATGTCCAAAGCAGGGGACAGAAAAAGCAGTCAAGTCATGTGCCTCAGGCTAGTCACAGTCTATAAAGAAATACTACATGGCGTTAATCCATGTGGATGTAATTTAGATGTATTCAAAAAGAAGCCTAGAAGATAGAAAGATGGCATTTAAAGGTTCAGCTAAATGGGTTGGAAGGAGAGGAAATCTAAAAGGAGGTTCTTAAATTCCCAACTGTTGCAATAGCTGTTATTGTTTAGGCACCATGTTCATAGCACACTTGGAATACTGTATTTTAGGAAGAACAGTGTGAACTGGATCATGATTTTGGTATGTAGGTGCAAGAACCTTGCTTGATTTATTTCCATCTGAAGACGGAGATGGTTTTATTTTATTTTTTTTAAATGCACTGTGTGTGTGTTAGTAGCTTATACACTAGCCCTCTCCCAGAAGAAAAGAGCTAGGAAGGAGTCAACTGAGTATGCAAAAGTAGCTTAGTGCTGTGCTGAAGTGAGAAACAAAACTCAAATGGCTGCTCTCATCATGTGAGAAGAAGCAAATGACATATTTGCACTATGCACTGTCATGACTCCTTTCTCCAATATATCTCTGAAAACTAGTTTTGGAAGATAGCTTAGATGTCCTCAACATTCTTTAAACCCTCATAACATAGGTATTAGGTCTGCAATGAGGAAATGAAACAAGCACCATTTGTGGAATTATTAGGAGTGGTTACAACATTGGAGGATGGAGCTAACAGTGGATACTAGTCACAAGTGTGGAGGTGAGGACAGGGAAATTGCTCTTGCACTCAAGTCCTCCTTCTGCCTTCCCATTGGCAACAAGCTGGCCATAGCATGAATCGAATGCTCAACTAGAACAACATTTGGTCTAATTCAGGATGGCTGCTCTTATGTTCTTGCATCATTTTAGGAAAAATATGTACTGTGAGACATGCGAGAAAGATGTAGAATTATACATAGTGAAGAGAAAATGAATAGTACTAGAACCTGGGATCAAACAATGAAGTGGAGTGGTGAAGATTCAAGGTAGGTAAAAGCAAGTAATTCTTCACATTTGCATAAGTTATGCTGTGGAATTTGGTTGCACAGGATGTCATAATGGCTACCAAGTTGTATTACACAAATTCAGAGAATAAAATTACTTAGCAATGCCTAATGAGCATGATGACCATATATTGCTACCAGTTTTAGAGACAACTAGCCTCTGCATACCAGTTACTTGGATAACAGGAGTGGGAGGATTACATGAGCTCTTCTGCACTCATGTCCTGCCTATGGGCTTCCCATAGACCTCTGGTCAGCCAGTGAGAACAGAAGGTTGGACGTGGCAGGCTCCAATAAGCCTCTTGTTATATTCTTAGCTTTCAGCAAGGTAGCCACATTAATTCATTTCAGCATGTACAGCATAAATGAAACCAAAACAACTATGGCATCTTGAAGACTAAGATTTATTTCAAGATGAGCTTTCATGGACTACATTCCACTTCCTCAGATTGTGATCCATGAATTCAGAGCCTAAAATAAATCTTATTAGTCTTTAAGGTGCCACAATTTTTTTGTTTTTATATTTGCTTTACTTGTTCTTAACTTGAAAGTCAGTTCAGCTAGGAATCAGAGTAGAAACAGCTGAGTTATGAAACAACTGCTTTTCATTCCATTAATTAAAATGTAATTTTCTTCCATTGAGGTTAACGCTGTAAAGGAAAATATGGATGTATCCCAATTCTGACAGACTGTATTGTGATACAAGTTGCAGAAACTAATGCTCAGCTATTTAAGAAGTACTTAAATAGCTACGTTCTGAGATCAGAAGTGTTTTTGTTTAGTCGTTAAGTCGTGTCCGACTCTTCGTGACCCCATGGACCAGAGCACGCCAGGCCCTCCTGGCTTCCACTGCCTCCCAGAGTTTGGTCAAATTCATGTTGGTAGCTTCGATGACACTGTCCATCCATCTCGTCCTCTGGCATCCCCTTCTCCTCTTGCCGTCACACTTTCCCAACATCAGGGTCTTTTCCAGGGAGTCTTCTCTTCTCATGAGATGGCCAAAGTATTGGAGCCTCAGCTTCAGGATCTGTCCTTCCAGTGAGCACTCAGGGTTGATTTCCTTCAGAATGGATAGGTTTGTTCTCCTTGCAGTCCAGGGGACTCTCAAGAGTCTCCTCCAGCACCACAATTCAAAAGCATCAATTCTTCGGCTGTCAGCCTTCTTTATGGTCCAGCTCTCACTTTCATACATCACTACTGGAAAAAGCATAGCTTTGACTATGCGGACCTTTGTCGACAAGGTGATGTCTCTGCTTTTTAAGGTTTGTCATCGCTTTCCTCCCAAGAAGCAGGGGTCTTTTAATTTCGTGGCTGCTGTCACCATCTGCAGTGATCATGGAGCCCAAGAAAGTAAAATCTGTCACTGCCTCCATATCTTCCCCTTCTATTTGCCAGGAGGTGATGGGACCAGTGGCCATGATCTTAGTTTTTTTCATGTTGAGCTTCAGACCATTTTTTGCACTCTCCTCTTTCACCATCATTAAGAGGTTCTTTAATTCCTCCTCACTTTCTGCCATCAGAGTGGTATCATCTGCATATCTGAAGTTGTTGATATTTCTTCCGGCAATCTTAATTCCGGTTTGGGATTCCTCCAGTCCAGCCTTTCGCATGATGTATTCTGCATATGCATGTTAGCAATTTGGTCTCTAGTTCCTCTGCCCCTTCGAAATCCAGCTTGTACTTCTGGGATCAGCAGTAGCACAAAGATAAAGATAAAGTTTTTATTTTCAACTTCAATTGAACTAAGATATACAGGAGAGTTTTAATTTTGACGGTTTCTGTGGCATTTCTTTTTCTGGCAGCATGCTTCTTTTGACATTCTTTAGCAATGTCACAAATCGAAAAAATGCTGATTCATTGTGATTCGTAATTTGTCATGATCAATGAATCACAAATTTATTATTTTTATCTATCAAATTGATGAATCAATTTGTCAATTTGTCTTGACTTGCCTCCCAAGCACCTAGAGATGCCAAAATTGCAGAGAAGCTTTCAATTACTCTCCTCTATAACCTCTCAAAGTTTGGTGAAGATTGGGTTTCAGACATGTGAGTTATACACTCACAAAGTGGGTTCCCCCCCCCCAAGGAAAGTGCCCTTTAGCAGCTAGGTTGGGAAAAACCCAATCTTCACCAAACCTGGAGGGACTGTAGAGGAGAGTGATGGAAAGCTTCTCCCCCATTTTGGTGTCTCTAGGTGCCTGGGGGAAATTTTCGTTGGGGGCCCTTTTGTGGGAGTATAACTCAAACATCTGAACCCCAAACTCCACAAACTTGCAGGAGAGTCAGGGGAAGCTTCTCTGTAATTTTGGTGTCTCTAGGTGCCTTGGGGATTGTTTTATAGCCTGATGAGTTTACAAATAAAAAATTGCTAAAAATTCATCAATTCATATTCATCGGGGCATTACTTCTGATGAATATGAATCGACAAATTAGCGATTTTTGACAAATTTTGCAATTCATTTTTTAATTCCTGCCCATCTCTACTTATTCATCCTTCAGGACCAGGAACCATAGAATGGCTGGCAGACAAACAGGTAGTGCTGTTGGTCTTACCAGTCCTGCTGTCTCCACTGCATGCTCTCACATAGGAATACTTAATAAGATGGTTGCTCAGCTTTGTCAGTTCACGACAGTGCGACCAGTGCACCACTCCAATGTATGTGCTAATGCAGAAGGGTGCTTGTGGTGTCAGACACACATGCTGTCACACAAGTTGCAGCAATACAAAGTGCCCTTGAGTCTCTCTCTCTCCCCCCCCCCCTTCAGTGCCAGCCAGCTGTCTCCATTTTCCATGTCGAGAGAGTGCCTATACACAAACTGCACTTAGGGACTGACAAGTTCGTAATACCCTCTTCTCACAGTTTTAGGATAAGGGAACCAAAATGCTGCCACTAGTAAGTAACAGCCATAATTATAAGTAAGTAACATGAAAGTTGATGGATTCAAAAGTTGACGTGAATGAATTCTTTTGAATGAAAGTCTATTTGAATTTTGGGGGGAAATGAATCCATTTTATTGAAAGAAAGAAAGAAAGAAAGAAAGAAAGAAAGAAAGAAAGAAAGAAAGAAAGAAAGAAAGAAAGAAAAAGATTCTCAGTTTATTAATTTCAAATACTGCTAGCATAGGAGGACAAACTGTTCACTGGAAAAATTCTTTATCACTCAAGGTTTCCATTGCTTCGCAGTGGAAGCTCTCTGATAATTAATTGATGTGTATTAGGTAGCAAATCAACAGGTGTAATCTTTTCCGACCATAACAGAAACAGAAACTTGACTGGCTATTAATGGCATAGCACCTTTGGTCTTGGGGTAGAGTGGCAACCCTAAAGTTGCTTCTCAGAATTTAATCATCTGATGTTCAGCTTGCACACTGAAGGCAAGACTGTATGAGTGCCCTGAAGTGCCTTCCTGGATGAAGGCCATATTTAGATAAATGGTGCGGGGAGGGGGAGACTAACCATCTGAAAAAAATCCTGCCCTGCCTGAGGAGTGACCTGTGTCTGGCTTTCGTATTGATCAGTTGTTTGTAAGTATAAATAATTAATATAACTGATTTGCAGAGTATTTGATGAGGTAAGGAAAGAGACTTCACAGGTAAGCCAAGAAAGGAATTCTGAG
Organism: Intellagama lesueurii; assembly: GCA_037013535.1. NCBI lineage: Eukaryota > Metazoa > Chordata > Lepidosauria > Squamata > Agamidae > Intellagama > Intellagama lesueurii. The sequence continues at coordinate 201,266,174 of JBAJHW010000004.1, forward strand.
AGAGAGTAAACACACTTTATATATATATAAACACTATATATATATAGTGTTATATATATACACTATATATATATATATATAAAGTGTGTTTACTTCTGAGATTCCTTCTTTTCAAGTTTTGGATGTTACAGTTTAACTCTTCTACCATTTATTTCATTAAAACCAGTAGCCTGACCAAAGTATTGAGCTAGGGTTGCCAGACGTCCGGCAAAAGGAGGACATGTCCTCTTTTTTAGCCTAACGTCCTCCGTCCGCCAGGCAAAGATAAAAACCTTTAAAATGTCCAGCTTTTCTATATTTTATCTTATAATTTTGGATGGGAGGGGGAGAGGAGGAAGGACCCCCCACCCCCTGTCTTTCCCGGCCCCACCCGCCCACCCCCGTTACCTGCTGCAGGCGCCAGAGCGCAGCCCTCACCCCCTCCCGCTGCAGCGGCGGCTGCTCAGTGATCCGCCATGCCCACCCAGCCCACATGGAGCCCAGAAAGGCAGCACGAGTAGAGCGCCACCCGCCAAGCCAGGCAGGAGCAAGCAGCATCCGAGTGCATCAATGGGAAGCCGAGTGCCCGGACTGTGTGTGTTCAAACTCCCTTTCGGGGACTCCAACTCCCACACTCCCTAGCCTTGAACTTATGACCCTCGGGGGAGGGGAGGCTGCCTTGTTCGGCTTTGCCCGGCGCCACTTTCCCCCTGCCTGCGCTGGAGCCTTGTTTCGGCATCCAGATTAGCAAGGTTGCCTCTGAGCCTGTGCAGAGTGCGAGCGGCCGGGGGATCCCGCAGCCAGGCCAGGGTGGGTTTATTTGCTTTCCTCCCAATCGGAAGTACAATTTGAAGAATATTACCTGTGAACAGTTCTATGCATATGTGATTGCTAATGAAGATCTTCTGTGAAAAGTTGGCTCCTCCGAGAAATATGTCGTGTAATTAATAAAGATTATAAGGTAATAATTGTACAAATCGCTGTTTAAATAATGTTTTTTGGTATTTTGAAAAAAAGCCTCCATTGAATTTATTTTTATTTTTTAACATGACTGTTTCTTGGTCGGTTCACTAAGAGACATTTATTGGCAGCTATTGTAATAAAATTGTATTGATTGCAGGTTTAATCCGGAATGATTCAAATGAAACATTCAATACGTCCTCCTCTGTCCTCTTTTTTGTCTTTCTATGTCGTCCTTTTGATACCCATGTATCTGGCAACCCTATATTGAGCGGGCAACATTGGTATTAATATTAGGACTAGCGGGGCTTTGAATTCGTAGCATTTAGTTTCAGGTTCACTTTTAACTCTGCATGAATGGCAGTGAATGTGTTTTTCACCTATCTTTTACATGCAAGCCCTTTTTAAAAAATCACTTTGAATTAATTTTTTAAAAAAACCAAATCTGAATTGAGAACAGAAAAAACAGTCTTTCAGGCGCTAACTCTTTTTATAGGGTAAAAGTTGTCTAGGTGTGGGCACTGAGTGAAAATGATCTGAGAAACTGCAGCCCTCTCAAGTAGCAACGTTTCTGAAGAAGACAAGGGTCTTGCTTACATGCAGGATTTATATGCAGATTTTCCAGGGTTCTTGCTTGTGAGTAAAATCTACACATGAGGAAGAAACTCTTCTCTTCAGCTTTGTTGCTGCATGAGTAAGCAAAGCAAGCAAGGAGCCAGGCAGGAAGCATCAGTTTCCACATTTTTGCCTTCAGAAATAGCTCAGGCCTGATTTGATCTAGGACCCAACGAGTGATAATTAAACATATGGAAGGCCATGGGACCCCCTCTTTTGGTATATCTGGAATGCCAGCCATACCTGGGCTATAAGTAGATGGATGCACAAGCATCAGCACTTTATGAATTTGATCTGTGCAAATTCCAGTTTGAACTGACCTGAATCTACATGGGGTGATGTGTCATTTATAACAAAGTTATCCTTTCTCATCTCTCCAAATTTTGTGGAGGAATCGAGCCTCTATGTAACCTATGTGGACTGTTACACCTCTGCCCTCCAGCCCTAATGTGACCTTTTGAGGTTCCTCATCTAGCCACTGAGGCATCTCTGAGAAGTCCTGCCACTGCTCATTTCCCTGAATTCAACAGTAGATATTGGGATAATGAAAAATGGGAGGAAACATCACTCAGTGATTTCAAATAAGAGCAATTGCAAGGCCCTTGTGCTGTCATAGGAGATGGGCTCCTATGTAACAATTCCAAAATTATGTGTGTGCAAATGTGCATGCATGAGAAAATGAGACAGATAATGTGGTTTTTTAATGCACTACTTCCTAAGGATGGGGAATTGAGAAGACACCCAACAGCCCCTATATCTTAAGACCAGTCATCATATCAGTAACATCTACATCTAAGATGAAACAAACCAGTCACAGCTTCTGAGTGGATCAACACTTCTGGCAGAGATAGCAAGCTCAGGTTTGAAATCAACAATATTGACAGGAGAAAAAGTGGGGGAAGTACATAAACTGCTGACAGAAACAGTAGTATCTAATGATAAGAGGAGACTGATTAGTATCCAGGAAAGGCAATTTATCCAGCTATTTTAAAAATTGCAGTTCTGCCAACAGGAAGAAAGCAAACCATGAAAACTATCCAGGATGGCTTTCCTTATAGCTTTTATATAGCTATATATCTAGATCTAGACATATATTAATAATATGATACCATTAATACATGCATGCTGGAGTCTCAGATACTTATGAAAGAAGGCAGTGATGTTAGGCAGTTAGATGTTCTGGTACCACTGTGCTAGCTGAGATGTGTTCTCCACCCCACCCCCCTTGGGAGCCAGTGATGGCAGTAGCCAAGAGAATGCGTAGATTTTGTGAGCACTCGGTGATGAAAACAAGAGCAGATGCAGGTTAATCTTTATTCAACAAATTACTGCTTCCTGGACACTCAAGTGCCAGCAGCTGGGGAGGCTTCCTAGCCATAAACAGCCGTGGCAGATTACTAATTTGGCAATCAACAGGGTGAACAAAAAAGATATTAAAGAGTTTGGAAACCTAAGCTCTATGAAGAACCATTGAGGGGCCTAAGTGTGTATAGCCTGGAGAAAGGAAGACTCAGAGGTGATATGAGGGCTATCTTGACAAGTGAAGGAGTCCACTTCCTTTGCCACATGGAGTCCACTGTTCCAGAGGGTAGGAACTGAAGTAATGGATTTAAATTACAAGAAGGAAGATTCTGATTAAATGTTGGGAGTAACTTCCTGACAGTAGGAATTGTTCAGCAATAGAATGAACTACTTCAGAAGCTGGTGGACTCTCCTTTGTTAAGGATTTATTTTTAAAAGAGAGTGGATGGCCATCTGTCATGAGTGCTCTAGATGAGGATTTCCCTGCATTGACAGAGTTTGGACACAATGAACCTCGTACCCCTTCCAACACCACAGTTTATGGTTCTCTGAACTTTCAATACATTGAGTGGATTTTGAATTTTCTGTTAAAAAAACATTTTTGATTCTCACTACCACCAACTAAGTGCACAAGTCCACATATATGGATGTGCCTACACAAACACACCCACACCTTCCCCACATATACACAAATAGCAGTGTGGATCTTAATCAGCAGCTTGTATAATGCAGTCACTGGCAAGGGCAGAGTGGTGGGAAGGGCTACATCTCTGAACACACTGATAAATAGCTTTTCTTATGTCATTCAGAAAACTTACTTTCCTGGACTACATTGTCCAAAATCCTCTAGCCAGTACAGCTGGTGGTCATGTTGGTTGAGGATTCTGAAAGTTGTAGTTTTAAAAAATAACTGTCCAAGCCCTGTTACTTCATGCATGCTCACCATGTTCTCCTCATTTTTAGAAGAGGCAGTCATGTTAGTCTGTGCTAGCATATCAGGCAAAAACAAAAGGAAAATAAAAAATAAAGAAGACAAAAAAGTTGTGGCACCTTAAAGACTAACTGCTATATTTTAGTGTGAGCCTTCGTAGATATTTCTCCTTCCTAGACTTGTCCATGAAACCAAAACTCAAGCAGAGAAGCTCTTACAAAGCCTTTTTTATTAAACAGGTCAGGCAGGGGATATCTCTCCCTTTTACTATATGACCTCTGTTCCATCCTCTGTCCCACCCCCACTTATTTGTTACAACCTCTTTGCCTAGTGGCTGCCTCCTTTTGGTGTCCCTCTCTGTGTCCCTGCTATGACACCTATGTTTTGCTTGTTCCAATGTTTCCTTTGCTTTCCTCTCTGGTCCCCTTCACCCCCTTTTTCCTTTCATGTGCCCTTGTTTTTCCACCTCTTCTCTAGTGCCACTGTGCCACAGCTGCTTTTCCCCCCTTCACTCACTATTTCTCTTTTTCTCCCTTTTAATTTTTTCCCCACCTGCTCCAGAGACAGCACCATGCTAAGGGATCTTAGCAGAAAAGTGGAGAGGAAAACCGAAGAAGGCAGATTAACGAGGCAGTGTAATTGACGAGGCAGTGTAAGAATGAGCAAGAAGGGGAAGGAAGCCCAAAAGCATCAGGCACTGTGGAGGAGCACAGACAGAAATCCCGAAACTGTGGCAGCAGTGGCACCAGGGCATTGGTGAAGGTGGAGGCAAAACAGCTCAAAATTATCAAACAATTCAGCATGGAAGCTAATTTCTGAGAGATTTTGAAAAGCTCATGCGACAAAGCAGCAGCCAATGTAGTTGGGCACAAATTGAGGGTGGGGAGAAAGAGAAATTCACCAATGTAAGAATACTCATTAAGAACATCAGGGAATATATTTGTGATTGGGTTCTGTTAAAACTGGTGACAGTTCCTCACATTTGGCTGGAAGAAGAGGCTGAGACTGGGTCAACAAGTTAACATTCTCTGGTTTATTTGCACGCGGAGATTCAACATTAACACCAACAGGGTCAAAACAAGATAAATCAGGTAACTGTCCATAACTGGTCAATACGGACCTCTCGTCCAACTTTAGTCCATTTACTGCGGGGCTGGACCAAACCGTTCACGATCGGTAATCTTGCGCATGGGAGCACTCCTCATAGCGCACACTGTCCTACAACATGGGTGACGTGCCCAGTCTCCGTCCTTCGGTGGAGTGTTGTAGACAGGATCGGGGTGTATCACCCTCTGCCCACATCCTTGCCCGCGTGGAAACACTATCACAGTCCATTCCTGTGTCTTGTAGGTTGTCTCTCCTTCTCTCGGGATCTCAGGGTTCGGGAGCAGACCTCCTACTTTTAGGTTGGGGAAGTCTTTTAGTAAGTCATGCACCTTTTCATATTCTTTCTCAACTTTCTCTGGTTCTACTCTCATCTTGTCCTCTCGGCTCTCCTTCTCTACCACTCTACTCCTGAACCTCCATTCTCTCGCTTCTTTTATCTCCTCCTCCCAGAGCGAGAGTTTCAACTCCTCCCCTTTTCTTCCTTCCCCCTCCTCTACCAAACAAACTTCTATAGCCTTTTCCCCTTCACCCAACGCTCCTGCCATTCCTCCTATATCACCCTCTATGGTCCCTTTCTCCTCTTTTGGTGGTCTTGCTGGCGAGGACGGCACACTTGTCTCCTGTTCTCCTTCACAATATTACTCTCTTGCTGGGTGAGAAGAAGAATTTGCAGTCCCCTGTCTTCATGTATGAGGATAAGACTAGCAAGGATTTACATTGCTGTCACAAAAACTTGTCAGAGCTTCGTTCTGCAACAAATGTGCAATGAAACTCATGTGTCTTTAGGTGGGGGCAATAAGGTGGGGGGATGACTTTAGGTTTGCTTTGATAAGATAGTTCAAGAATGGTCTTCCTTCCTTCCTTCCTTCCAACATTAAAGTAGTTTGTCAGCATTCCACATGTAACATTGCTCCTGAGGCATTTACAAGCCTCCTAGCTTCACAAGGAGGCTCCCCTGTATAATCAAATCATTGCCTGAAGCAAAGAATTAGCTTCTTTAAAACTTAAGAGGGGGGGGGGGGCAGGAAAAAAATCCCATGAACCTCCTGCATATGTGCAAAGCAGGGGAGTTTTATTTTTTAGACTATAATTACCAGAATTCCCTCACCAGAATGGATATTGGCCATGCCAGTTGAGGGAATATGGGTGTTGTTGTCTAAGAAAGTTATTTTTCCATACTATGCTAGTAAATAGAATAGCTCCTTCTTGACTGTGGAACCTTTTCCTGCTTACCCACATTTCTACATCGCTTCAGGACTTTAGAAGGGTTATTTTGCTGTCTTTCAGCTCTCCAAGAAAAGAGTGGGTGGAAGGAGATGAACTGATGTTTTCAACTTGCCCCTTGCTACTGCAAAGCCAAACAAGAGGGAGAGCACCAAGCATTTCATTCCCAATACCCAAGTATCCTGACCATGCTGTACATTTAAACTAAAAGTTCTGTTTCCTTACTAATATGATTATGAATATCAGAAACATCAGATTGATAGCCAAGCCTGAAAGCTTCTTTATAATTTCAGAATTTTTTATATTCACCAGACATACACGTAAATTTGAAGAGACCCTTGTCCAGCAGACCGAGGCAAAGAGGCAGTCACGGAAGCAGCAAAATCAGGGAGCTGGACAGGGGACAGATTGTATTTGTCTTCAGTGTGGAAGGGATTGTCACTCTCGAATTGGCCTTCTCAGCCACACTAGACGCTGTTCCAAGTCCTCCATACAGAGCACATTACCATAGTCTTTCGAGACTGAAGGATGCCTAATACTAATAATAATACACGTAAATATACACGCATGTGCACACAGACAGAGAATGTATAATCTTTTTTTTTTCTCTTACCACATTTTGAAGTTTCCTCTGCCATGGTATGGGATATAAAGACTGGAATTGTTATTTGAAGATGAAATATGCCTGGTACTGTCAGCCTTAGGATAGAATTATTGTGATTGAAGTATATACCTATAGTAAGGATGTCAATTTTATTGAAACTGACTGACTTTTCAGTGATTAATTAGCCAATTATATGTTACAGAATTTTGCAGCAGATAGACTGAGGTTTCCTTCCTTCCTTCCTTCCTTCCTTCCTTCCTTCCTTCCTTCTTAATTTAAAAAGATTCATTTTCCTTGTCTAAAAAGCTTTTGTTCTTTAGAAATATTTTCTCTACCTTACTATAGATTCAGCTTACCTACGACAATGCTTTTGGCATTGAAAACCATTTAGCAGGAAGTGTTTATGTTGAAAATCCACATTTTAAAATGGTGACTCTTGCATCCATTGATAAAAACTCTCCCCCCCCTTAAAGCGTATATGTAAGTAACCCACAGTGCCACCACGTCCCTGTAAGTTATACAGAGTTATTTATATCTGTATCTTTGGTTTATTATTGATTCTGACTTAATCTAGGCAAAATCCCTGCCTTTATAGGTACACCTTATAGTACCTGTCATAGGAACAAGGCATGCTCATGACTGCTGAACCCTAACACTATAATGCTGTAAATATTTATTGGTATCTATCCGAATACAAGTCTACCAGTGCTGTTCCCTAGTGGCCCAAAAGTGCCTGATTATGCAGTGTGCTTAGAATTCCAAGGACCTGTTCTTCTGGAGGCTTGACTTTGGTATTATAAAACCATTTTATTGTTCACATAACAGCTACCTCTACTGCTTATTTTTCACTTCCTGCAGTTTTTTTTAGCAAGGCAATAGCCCCTTGGTGTCAGCACTAAATGCTGACCTTGCATCTTCGGTACTGCCACCAAGGTAATACATATAAATACAGAAAATCACCAGCACTTGCCCTGAAATGTAACTAAATTCAAAGATGTTGCTAGACAAAAGGAAGGCCTTGTCTGATACCTTTACAACACTCCCCTCGATCTGGCTCAAGAAGGAAAGGATCTCTCATGGAGGGGGGGGGGGATAAGAAAAATAGATTTTAGAAAAATTAAATGTAAAATAGGTTGGCAGCGATTAATAATTATGGATTTATGGTACCTGAGAATACAGAGATTTGGGCAGTCTTCCTCTCAAACTGGTTGTATTGAAAGTTCTGGTTTCTATTTCAGAAGGAGTATTTTAAAAATAAGCAACTCTTTGGATATTTGGCATTAGCATACTGAGAGTTGTAGCTTCCATGATGTGAAATGAGGGGTGTTTGTGGCTGGTATATATTTTATGCTTGCCAACTTGATGCCACGAGAATCAGCCTTTCAAAGAGTAGTCTTCTCTGCTCCAGGCTGCAGTACAATGTTGTTTACAATACGAAGGCTCACGTTGCAGTGTATCATAGGGAATGTTCATGGGATCCCTTTAGCCACCCCCATGAGCCTGAAAACCCCTAGTTCACTGACTTCATTAAGTATTAAAATGATGGTGATCCATGTCCGAAGTTGCACTAACAGTCAGCTGCTTGACCAAGAAGAATATGCTCCATGTATGGGGAAGATGGTGATGAAAGTATCATATGCTCTAGTCAGTTTAATCTGTAGCCCATATATACCACTGGACTTTCTCATTCATTTGAGTGGAGGGACAGCTCTGTGTCAGAGAAGAAGAGGCATACAAACTACATAAAAGTATAAGAAGGAGAAATGGAATGAGGAGGGAGAAAGCTGCATGAGGTACTACTGAAACGTCAAACTTCCTGTGTTTGAATTTTGTGTTTGAAAATAAATGAGCAGTGATGGACAAAAAGTCAAGTTATACATTAAAGGAAATGCATATTTCCTACTATTACATTTTTCCTCCAGGCACACCAGTTCCTTCAAAACTCTGTGCCTGAGCAATCAGACTTGCAGATAGAGACAGTGTTTACCTCCTGATGACCTATCACAAATGAAAAACAAGCTGATTTACAACATGCGCAAGGAGGCAAGCTCATGCTAGGATGAACAGATGTTTTTATCTCTTAAGGGAGCTTGCCATTTAATGATATGTTAACTCTGACATCCGTTTTGGCCCCAAACATCCTGCAATGCCAGGAGTTCACCACCAGCTCTTCCAAATTATTGTGCCCACACAGTTGGGAATAGCAGTGGATCTGTAGCTTTCTTCCAAATGTAGATTAAATGGATAAATAAATAAACTAGATTCTAAACACATCCTGTACTAACTGATGTGGCAGCCTTGAGGGGGCTTTTAAGTAAAGGATTGTTACAGTTATTAAAGCACAATATAATCTCCTGGGGTACTATAATTATATCTAGTTCAATTAGTTTCTAGGGAAGGGTGGGAAAAAACCTTTTGGTGCTAAAGCTTTGATGGAGAATTACTAGTAAGTGAATTAAAAGGCAAAGGCTCCATTTTATTTCACAATAATAATGGCATCACATATAAAATATTCCTCAAATTACCAACCACCTAAATTTAGAGCTCTGTAAGAAGGTGAAATGAAAGGAAAATGAAGGGGATGGGGGAATCTTTCAGAAGCTGAGACTAAGAATAAGGGGAGCATTATCAAAAAAAGAAAAAGAAAAGAAAAGATGGAAACACAATCAACCACTCAGCATTGTGCTGAAAGATGTAAAACTGAAATGGGAGACAAAATTAGGTGAAATGGTATAGCTAGTTCCCCCTTTTTTCTGCTTTATACATCACTACTATCTTTATGGCATAATAGATTTCACTTAGGATAAGTGATTATTTTTATATGAGGTGCTGGAATCAACAGCCAATGTAATGGTACATAACCATTATTGCTGAAATATTCAAACAGAATGAGTATTCATGCTTCGTTTCCATAATAGCAAGGGTTAACACTGTAGGCAGGGTGTGCTTGATCAGATGAACTGAAATGTTGCTTTTGGTTATTCTGTATGTGATGAAAAAACACAAATGTAGGCTGCAGTCTTGTTGGGACAAACCGCCTGCAAAAGGCTGGGTTTCCTCCCCCACCTATGGTGAAGTATCCATAACACAGCTGTTCATATGACTGATTTTACAACTGGTGTCCCACTGGACATACAGAAGAAACCCAGGCAAAAGGAGGAAACTTCTGTGTGATTACCTTTCCTCGTGTGATTTCTCCCAACAGGATTTGGCTATGAACTACAAGTAGGACCTGCAAAAAACATACGACAGTGCTGAGAGAACTTTATCAGTCTTCTAGTCTGCTAGCCATGCTTGCCTCCAGGATATACTATTCCATTTTCTTTTAAGCTGCCGTTTTCCACTCCTGAATTCTTAGTAGGCATCCTAGGGCTGCTGATCATGCTTTTTCCTCACTCGGCTGTTTATTGGGCAGGGAGAGTAGGTGTTTCCCCCCCCCCCTCCTAAACAGGTTTTTACCTCTGCAGACTGTGGTGTCCACTTAATGTCTGCTGACATCTCAATCTTATGCAAGGATGGTGACATGACTCACTTTCCTCTGGAACAAGCTTCCTACAGAGGTTTGCCAGGCACCATCCCTCTCTCTTTTTAGGGCTAATTAAGGCTGAATGGTACAAAGTTGCCTTCTACTGGTGTACATTTTTCCTGTGATGTTCAAATGGGTTTTAATTTACGTATTTTTTTAAATTTAAAAGTAATTTCAGCTAGTGACTGGATTAAATTGTATTTTAATGTATTGTTATATTTATTATATAGTGTTATTATGTTTTTGTTGCATATTGTAAACCACCCAGAGAGTGGCGACACTAATGGGGTGCTATAGAAATGGAAATAAATAAATAAATAAACTTCAGAAATAAATGACCTACAGTGGAAGTAAGCAACTTTGATGAAGCTAGGTCCAGAAATGGCCCCCAAATGTTTTTTAGAAAGAAAGAAAGAAAGAAAGAAAGAAAGAAAGAAAGAAAGAAAGAAAGAAAGAAAGAAAGAAAGAAAGAAAGAAAGACCCTCTTGTTACAGCAGCTCAACTGACTGCAGATCCATTTCTGTGCACAGTTCAAAGTGCTGGTTTTAACTTATAAAGACCTAAACGACTTGGGTCCAAGCTATCTAAAAAACTGCACCTCCCTCTATGAGCCTGCCCAGGCATTAAGATAAGGGGAAGCCTTTCTCTTGGTCCCACCACCCTCACAGGTGCACTTGGTGGGGACATGGGAGAGGGCCTTCTCTGTTGCTGCTCCCAGATCTCTGGAACTCGCTTCCACAGGAAGCTAGGCTGGTCCCATCTTTGTTGTTCTTCCACAAGCAAGGAATTACCTTTCTGTTCAAGCAAGCTTTCCCTTAATAACTGGTGGTCTGAGAGGGGTTTTTGAATGGATTGTCCTGCTCTGTTGTTTTAAATGTGTTTTAGTATTGATTTTATTACCGCTTTTAATATAATACTTGCTTAATTCTTTTCAAATATTCATATACCTACTGTTTTTAGCTTTTAAATATTGTCTTATTAATGATGTTTTTTTAGAAACAGAGAGAGAGAGAGAGAGAGAGAGGTGCAGAAGCAGTGATGGCAAGTTGTTTTGCTGCCTGGGGCAAAGATGCCCCTCCTTCTGTCCTTCCACATTTAAAACCGAACTGGACTGCCAGTTGAATGCTGATGACAGAACAAGGTAGCGAACCAGATTAAGAGAAATAGTACAGACTCTGTGATATACCACAACACAGGGCAATCTGTCCAGAGAGGTGTGGGCCAACAGACGCATGAAGTGGAATGTGAGGTACTAGCAAAATACATCAGCTCACTGTACCTCTCATAAAACAGAATCATCAAGTCATAGAATAATTTAGTTGGAAGGGGTCTATAAGGCCATCGAGCCCAACCCCCTGCTCAAGGCAGGAATCCAAATCAAAGCACTGAAGCTATCCTACTTGGCGCACATCAAGAGAAAACACTGCAGAAGACAATGGCATTATAAAAAATTTAAGGCAGCAGGAAAAGAGGAAGACCACATATGAAATAGATTTACTCAATAAAGAAAACTACAACTTTGAATTTGCAAGAGCTGAGCAGGGATGTTAACAATAGGACATTTTGGAGGTCATTTATTCATAGGGTTGCCATAAGTTGGAGGCAACTTCATGGCATATAACAACAACAGCAACATCATATCTCGTTGCTTTTCTGTCCCACAGCAAAATTAGCTTGTGGCTAAGCATTTAAGAACAGCATGCAGCAATTTCTGCAGGGCTCTTTACCTGGCCTCGGGGACTCTGCAGAAAGTTCATCACTACACCAGCACCTGCAGTAAGTGACCAATTTAGGTGGCATAGGAAGAATTATGGTTTAATTAAAATAGTTGTTGCTGGGAAGAATGACAATGATAGCTTGTGTATGCATGTAGTTTCTATCTTGCATTTTTGTCGGCTTTGCCCTAGTGCCTTGTCTGATACGTCCTTTGGAAAGGCTGAAGGAACAAGGGCTGCATGGCAATTAGGTGGGAAAGGGTGCAGAGTGTGTATATATCTGTGTTAGACTGTCAATTTTTAATGTGATTGAAGTTTGTTACCTTTACTTTCTTTACCTGACTTAAAAGGAGTTGCTCCCTGCTGAATGTAGAACTTGGAAACCCCAGAGAGATGTAAGCACCTTCCTGATTACTAGGTCACTACTATAGTCAAATAACCCATAAAAGAACCTTTAAATTGGCTGATCTAAGACCTTGGTGAGAAACCTGGTAAAATCCTGAAAATAGATCAGTAGGTTTAAATAATACTTGTGCATCTCTTTTGATACTCTTTGCATTAGAAGCCAACATCCAGTTATCTTTCTGACACTTAGTTATCTTATCACAGGGATAAAGAATCATAATGAGGGGTGCATTCTTCTTGCCTTTCCAGGCCAGAGTAGTAAGAAAGTAAGATCACACACCTTGATGTCATTGTGGCCTCAACTGAAATTTCCTGTGGAAGCCCATCTGGTACTTCGGCCAGGGACCTAGGTTTGTTCCCCAGAGATTGGACTGAAGCACTTTCAGTTGATGCTTACTGATTCCTGAGGTCAGGACTCAGCTTGCACCTGCAAATGTTAGCTGTGTGCAACTACTCCTCTCCCATAAATAGATCCTCCAACGAGCCAGAATTCCAGTTTAAATTCTAGACTACATTCTGGGTCAGATTTTGAACTTTGAAAGGTCTGGAAGTTCCTTCACTCCACTCATTTTGAAGGGCTCATCCATCCGAAGGTGCAAATTTGATAGCACTAGAGACATTTCCAAGAAGTAACTCTGCTTGTCTATTGCGACAAAAACAACACAGGCTTTTGGCACCTTTAAGAATAACCAGTTCTATTTGACATAAGGATCCATCTGCATCTTCAGACGCACAGAATCATAACATTGTACATTTGGAGGGGATATCGAGGATCATATAGTTCTACCCACCACCAGTACAGGAAATTCAGCAAACACATCCCTGAGAGATTCCACCCAACCTGTTTGAGAAATGAAGGAGAGGCTGCCACTAAAGATGGGCACAAACTGCTGAACCAGCTCCAGCAGTTCATGCCAATTCATCCTTCGGTCAAAGAGGTGTTCTGTGCTCCCCAGATTTGCCTCCTCCAGTGGATGCCTGCTCAGAGGAAGCGCCCTGACTTCTTTGCTCTGCCTCCACTGGGTGCTGCCTCTGAGTGGACGCCCACCAGAGGAGGCAGGGCTGGGAAGTGCCAAAAATATATTCAACCAAAAGACAAACTGGCACAAACCACTAGGTTCATGCTTCTCTCCAGCCAACACCTTCTGAGGTAATCTGTTCCACTGCCAAACAGCACTTACTGTCAGGACATTCTTCCTAATGTTCAGTCAAAATCACCTTTCTTGAAATTTGGGTTATCCTCAACAAAAAGAAAGCAAGTATACTCTATCTTCCATGTAGCCACCTATCAGGTACTTTGGTCAGTCATGGTCCAGTTTGAAAATAAATAAGCACTAGAAGGGAGAGCAGGGACCTGAAAGTTGCCTATCAGCAGTTAGGAGGGTCTCCTACAGTTCACTTCTGTTCTCCTTGCTTTTTAACATCATCTACATCTACAGGACACCTGCTTGCCGTCTTTCTCACTATAATGAGATCAATTGCATATCTATTTAAATTATAGCATTTTCCCCCTAAATTTGGCTCTATGCATAGAGATTAACATATGGAGACATGCTTCTATTTTTGTCCTCTTTTTGATGGCCATTTCACAGTCTTTGTTTTTGGCTACTACTCTACGGAGAAGGTTGTAAGTTGAATCAACAACTGGTCCAACATTCCAGTTTATCCAGGAAAAGAGAACTCACCCTCTTACTTCTAAGCTAGATATTTTGAGTTTTTATTGATGACTGCACACTACTATTCCAGCACAGCTAAGGCTCCCAGGAACACATCTTGCTGTTAAATTACATGGTATGTGACTCCCTCAGAACAATGCTATTAAAGATATGAACCTGAAGTGTTTGTTCTGCTTAATGAAACTGTGAGGGGGCCTATTCAGGAGGCAACCAAGGAGATGCCAAAAACATGGCTTCATGTTTTATTAATCAGAGAAGATGTTCTCATGGAACATAATGAATGAAATATTTATGCTCCCACCTAATGTGCAATAAAAGCCATTGCAAGGGGGCTGTACCCTGCTGCAGGCATCACCTCGATGTAGAATCTTCCAGTCTTCTGCCTGGATAGAATAACATTCCTAGTCTTCCATTTTTTTTCTGACATGCTCCAAGAAAGCTGCCACATTCTGGACAAGCGGTATGTATGTATGTATGTATGTATGTATGTATGTATGTATGTATGTATGTATGTATGTATGTATGTATGTATGTATGTATGTATGTATGTATGTGGTTGGTTGGTTGGTTATATACAGACACCGAAATCCTGTTCGTTAGGGTGGTGAATTGCACTAGAGGAGGTCCATTGAATCAATGGGGATTTAGTGATTACACTCCTGCATAAGTTCCATGGATTCAAATGGGCCTACTCTAACTGCAGTTTACCATGCAAAGGAAAGTCATAGCTAGATTTGAATCCATGAAACCCTTCTCTTGTGCCTATACTTGAGGGTGGTGGGATAAGAAAAAAAAGGTATCCTCTGAAGATTTTAAAACATGGGGAGGCTCATATGGAGAGATACAGTCTCTCAGCCTGGATTCATGACATTTAGGGCTTTATTGATGAAAAGCAACACTTTGAATTGTGTGTGGAACCAGAATGGCACCCAGATGACAGATATGTGATTTGCCCCCTTTTTCTTTTAATGCCACTGATCCAGCCAGAAAAAGCCTAGAGTGACAATAGCAGAACACTTGGGAGCGGATCCATTCAAACATGGGCTAGAGCTCATTGGAAAGCCTACTCCATGGCAGCAGTGGCAGAAAAGAAATCATTCTTCTCTGCCACTGTTGAATCCAGACTGGACATGCTGATGATTTCAGCCTCCTGTGAAATACTCTGGTGGTTAAAAGCACCATTAACATTAAGAGGGAGGATTGCAGTGCTTTGTAAATGGTCTGCACGTGCGAGACTCACTCTCAGCTTTTAGAGAGTGCTCAACATATTTTGCATTTTATACAGATCGCTTTTCACTGCACACCTTTTCCCCCTGCAGGCAGTTTTGCACCTCTAGCGTTGTTAGCCAGAGGGCAGAGACACCTGCAGAAGAGAAAAGAGCATGCACATCATTGCTCTCATCATGCTGATCAATATCCAGTAAAACAGCCGAGTACATGGTTCGCTTATGGAAGGTTCCCATGTTACTCCCACCAGCTGCTTCAAAGACAGGAGGCAGAAGGCAAACCTAATGAGCTTTTTTGGTGGTGGTGGTGGTGAAATTCCAAACATAGACATAGGGAAGAAGAATAAACTGAGTTGTGATATTTGTCAGAAATCACTGATTTGTGTAATATTTGTCACTTTGTATTCATCAATTCTGGAGGCCACAATGAACATGAAGTGATAAATATTTACCCTTTCTATTCGTCCCTTTGTTGGGCCTGTGCCCAAAGAGCAAGCTAGGCCGTCAGAACAGCCATTCTGGAGCCTAGTTTGTTCTCTCTGCTTATTGGCCCACCAAACAGCTGCTTTCTCTACCCCCACAGTCTGTCCCTGCCCCCTTCCCACTGCCCTCCCCTGTCGCCTCCCTACCTTGTCCTGCTGCAGCTGCTGCTGCCACCACCGCCACCACCACCAGAACAGAAGCTAGGCTGCCAGAACGGAAACCACCATTCTGGCTGGCTAGCTTGCTCTCTCTGTCTCTGTCAGTGGCGATCAGCTGATTGGCAGCTGCAGAGACATAGACAGCCTGCTGGCATGGTTCCACCCAACTAGCCTGCTCTCTCTGCCTATGGACCTGGCCCTCAGAGGCAGAGAGAGCAGGCTTTCTGGCCAGAACGGCATTTTCTGTTCCAGCAGCCTAGCTTCAATTCTGGTGGTGCTGCCGGCACTACCACCACCAGACCAAGGTAAGGAAGGCAAAGAGGGACAGTGGGAAGGGGGTGGGGACTCAGCTTTTTTTTTTTTAAAGACAGACACAGGTGAATCGACAAACTGATTCATGGTTCTTCGGAAATCCCAGGGGAAATTTGTGGGTCATCAACCTTGACGAATTATCTCTCGCTAAATAATTTTTTACTATATGTATAGTTCTTGGTTACCTTTATTCATTTATTTATTTTAGGGCAACCTTCAGCAAAGCTATCAGGGTGATGTGGGTCTAGGATTATGAAACATCCACGGTGGTGGAGAAGCGATGATTTGGGCTTGTTTTGCATCCACAGGACCTGGCACCTTGCAGTCCTTGAGTTGACAATATATGCCAAAGTATTCTAGAGTCAAATTTGAGGCCATCTTGTCCAACAGCTAAAGCATGGCCAAAATTGGGTCATGCAACAGGACAATGATCACAAGCACACCAGCAAATCTACAGCAGAATGGTTAAAAAAGAGAAGAATCAAGGTGTTGCAATGGCCCAGTCAAAGTCCAGACCTCAACCTGATTGAAATGCTATGGTGAGACCTTAAGAGAATTGTGCCCAAACAAATGCCTGCAAACCTCCAAGAACTGAAGCAACGTTGTAAAGAAGAGTGGGCCAAAATTCCTCCAGAACGATGTGAGACTGATAAAGTCATACAGAAAATGATTACTTCAAGTTATTGCTGCTAAAGGTGGTTCTACAAGCTATTGAATCATAAGGTGTACTAAGTTGTTTCTCCATTTTGGTTTTATTTTTGTAAAATAAATCATGACACAATGTAATATGTCATATGATGTGAATGGAAATTTAAATTAACTCTGGTTTATTTGAAGTTCAACAGGATGCATCCATCAGTTCAGTCTATGGTGCCTCTACCCAGGGTTAGCCCATCGCTGGTTGTTAGAGACATAACTCCACTTTGGTCATGTGGGATGACAGACCTTAACCCTATTTTACAAAAACACTCTAGTAACACCCAGCAATATCTGCACTTGGAACATTTAATTCATCCTTCTGCAGAATTTCTTGAGGAAGAGTGCCAATGTTTTTCCCAGTGTATATTTGGGTAGGCTGCAGAGAAGAAATCTGAGGTCATTCAGCCAAGGACCTGCTTCTGCATTTCCAGTTATTGCCCTGAAACCCTCTCTTGCCGCTTCATTTTGAGCCTTGCTCTCTTTTCCAAGAAAATGTTGACTTCCATGTCTACAGTTTTATTTATATGACCCATTAATTAACAACATATTGGAGATATAATCCACAGCAGATGAGCATTGTATGAGAGAGTTCTGGCTCTTGATAATCCCTTTATTATGGAACAATGCTGCAGAAATCAAATGCTTGCAATAAATCAGGAGATTAATAATAGGCTAGGAAATGTACAAATTAAATTGTGCCTTACACAAACCAGTGGCTTTGCTGCTGGCCCCATCTAGAACTGCAGGGAAACAAGGTTAGAAATCACTTTATAAAAAATGAACGTCTACTTTAATCCTTGATCCAATCAGTTAATAGAATGGGCTCGAAAGCAGGAAGCTCTTGTTGTGCCTTCTTTCTCTGCATTTCTCTCTCTTTTTTTGCCAAAGACATTAGTCCTGTACAGTGTCTTGTTTCAAGGAATATGTTCCTCAAACTCAAAGTTTAAAAGCTTTGTGTGTAAAGATCATTCCAGTGGCAAGACAGATTCAAGAAGAAGAAAATCAGAAACCTAGAAGAATACCGTATCTTTAGAATGCTTCAGCTGTTATATTTCTGTTCGAATATTTTAACAGAGACTGGAAATTTTACTTCCACTGGAGCAATGGTAGTAGCTAAGCAACAAGCATCCTACATGGAATGTCTTTATTAACCCCTTAATGTCTTCATTAACCTTCATTGTTGTTGTTATTATGTGCCTTCAAATTACCTCTGTCTTATGGCAACCCTATGAATGAGGGACCTCTGAAATATCCTGTCCTCAAAAACTCAGCTGTGGTTCCCTTAGGGAGTCAATCCATCTCATATTTGGTCTTCCTCTTTTCCTGCTGCCTTCCTTCTTTGCCAGTATTACTGTCTTTTCCAGGGAATCCTGCCTTCTCATGCTGTGCCCAAAGTAGGATAGCCTCAGTTTCAACATTTTTGTCTCCAGAGATAGTTCAGGCTTGATTTGATCTAAGACTCTTCAGAGAGGTCAAATAAGAGTACGAGGTGCAAGAGACAGGCTTCAGGTATTGAAATTATGTTCAGATTCATCTAATGGTACCAAGCTAACAAAGATGTGTCAACTTCTCAAAATATCAGGCATGTGGCAGCTTCTCTGCATTGGTGTTGCAACCCTGCCGCAGTAAAGGCAATGAGAAATGACCAGGCAAAGGTGGTAACTATCCCACCATTCACACGGGGATAAACATTTGGTAGTTCTCTTAAACTACGGAAGACTGAATAGGTAGTGGCTAAGCAACAAGCAGCAGCAGCAGTAGCGACTGATCTTACACCTCAGCAGTTCTCACTTCTTCAATTAAAAAAAGTGAAATCCTAATGTAAAATGAGCATTCAGAGCTTCAGCTCACAAAGAAACCTGGTATCTTCAGAATTTCCCTTTCTGAAACATATGGACGACACTGGGAGAGCGGCCAGTGCAAGATGTGATGGTGGCAGCAGAATGAGCATGTGGCCATGCTGTCTCTCTTCACATGACTGTATCTGCATAAATACTTGTCTAAGATGTACAATAGTTAAGGGTTAAATCACACACCAAGAGCATTTCCTAACATTACAACAGTTTCCTTTCAAGCATGCCATTCTTTCAAAGAGCAATCAGACTTGCAAATGAGGCCTATATTTACTCTAGACGATGAAGCATAAAACAAAAGCAAGCTCAAGGCATTTGCCAAATACAGAAGGAGGCAAGCTTCTGCCAGGACATATATCTTTTAATATTTCAGGAAGTTCCATTTCTAGTGACATGCTAACAGTATTGTCTAGTTTGTGCATAAAATGCATCTAGGATAGACCCCTTTTCCAGATTCTAGCTAAGGTAGCATCAGGGAAAAGAAAAATACTTTTGGGTGCTATAGAGTGCTCAGATATTCCTTTCGAGAAAGGGTTGAGGTATTTATTGTTTTTCATTAAAATTGCCCAAATCTAGTTTGCCCTGTTTTATGCACATACAGTGGTGCCTCGCTAGACGATGTTAATCCGTTCCGCGAAAATCGCTGTCTTGCGAAAACATCGTCTAGCGAAGCACGTTTCCCCATTGGAATGCATTGAAATCTCTTCAATGCGTTCCAACGGAAAAGTCGTCGTCTTGCGAAGATCATCCATAGGGAAACATCGTCTAGCGAGCGCGGGTCCCCGTTGGAATGCACTGACAGCTATTGACCGCTAGTCAATGCATTCCAATGGGGAAAACTCGTCGTCTAGCGAAAATCGCCCATAGGGAAACATCGTTTTGCGAAGCGCATTAGCGATCGCAAAAAGCCATCGTCTAGCGAATTCCTTGTCCTGCAAGGCAATCGTCTAGCGAGGCACCACTGTACTGTAGATCCCCTATGAGAAGCAGAAACACAACTCCTAGTGTCCCCCCCCCCCACATTGCTATTGGTGTGTTTTGGGGGAGATCAACTCTAGAGGTGAGTTGGGGAAAATAATTAAACTCTTCTAAAACCAGCTGCTACAACTTGCCATGGACAGAAGGGTTAAAACTTTGCTAACCACATGCGATTGCCCTGGTGTGGATCTGGACCCTTCATATTTAGTTGTAAATCAAAGAGAATCAGAATTTTAGTTACACCCTATGCAGTTAATGTAGCCTTATGGAGATTTGGTGAGTCAACCTTTCTACATAATCCATTGATTCAATGTGCATACTCTAGTTGCAACTTATTACTGGATATTAATCAATATTAGCCAGTTCAGTCCAATATCATATTCAGCAGAATTAATAAGGTGGTGTAAGTGGGATTGCTCATGCCAGTTACAAACAAGTCTTTAAAGTGTTTTCACAGTCACAAGTTCACTGCTGCTTTGTATGCTCAACATCATTTTCTTTTTCATTATATTATGACCTCTCTTGCAGTCTAACAACCCTTCAGGGTTATTCAAGTGGGACCAGTTTCTTCTGAATAACTTAATTTGATTACAGCATCTAACCTTATCCCCTTTTCATTGCATGTGGATCTCATCCTATGTAATTAATTCTGGCTGCAGTCAGGTGTAGATCCATATACTTCAGCCCAGCCTGGAATATTTTTCAGCGGCCTCTGCAAAAATCCAAGGATTTAAATACAAACAAGGCTAAAGCCCAAGATTTTCTAGCAGCATTCACAACCAAACATGCAGGAATGTGTGGATATATGGATTTGTGATTCTGGAGGATAGGAATATATTTATTTGCAGAACCTTTATATTTAGCTAGTTGGTATGCAATTATGTACCACATATTTTGTGTAAGCACAGTAAAAAGCATTCTACAAGCAAACCCAAAAGATATGGGTGCCCAAACAAAAAAGTATAACTGTGAAACGGGACCTCGGAGCAGCACCAGTCTGCTCTTGCTCTGTGCCAAATTTGGCCAAAGGGTTTTCCAATTGTGATTTTTTAAAAACAACAACAACACTGTTTTACCTCATGCACAGGCAAGCAACTTTTTTCTGTTAGGCATCCTTCAGTCTTGAGAGACTATGGTAATGTGCTCTGAATAGAGGACTTGGAACAGCGTCTAGTGTGGCTGAGGAGGCCAATTCGAGAGTGACAATCCCTTCCACACTGAAGACAAACACAATCTGTCCCCTGTCCAGCTCCCTGATTTTGCTGGTTTCGGGACTGCCTCTTTGCCTTGGCCTGCTGGACAAGTGTCTCTTCAAATTGGGAGAGGCCATGCTGCACCGCCTGCCTCCAGAATGAACGCTCAGATGTCAAGGTTTCCCATCTGTTGAGGTCCATTCCTAAGGCCTTCAGATCCCGCTCGCAGATATCCTTGTATCGCAGCTGTGGTCTCCCTCTGGGGCGCTTTCCCTGCACTAATTCTCCATACAGCAGATCTTTTGGAATCCGACCGTCAGCCATTCTCATGACATGCCCAAGCCAACGTAGACGTCACTGTTTCAGTAATGTATACATGCTAAAAATTCCAGCTCATTCTAGGACTATTCTATTTGGAACTTTGTCCTGCCAGGTGATACCAAAAATGTGTCGGAGACAATGCATATGGAAAGTGTTCAGCTTCCTCTCCTGCCGTGCACAAAGGGTCCAGGACTCACTGCAGTACAGGAGTGTACTCAGGACACAGGCTCTATAGACCTGGATCTTGGTATATGCCATCAGCTTCTTATTAAGCCATACTCTCTTTGTGAGTCTAGAGAACATGGTAGCTGCTTTGCCAATGCGTTTATCCAGCTCGACATCTAGGGAGAAAGTGTCAGAGATTGTTGAGCCAAGGTACACAAAGTCATGAACAACCTCCAATTCTTGTGTGGAGATGGTAATAGAGGGAGGTGAGTCCACGCCCTGGCCCATGACTTGTGTTTTCTTCAGGCTGATTGTTAATCCAAAGTCTTGGCAGGCCTTGCTAAAATGATTCATAAGTTGTTGGAGCTCTTCAGCAGAATGGGCAACAACAGCTGCATCATCAGCGAAGAGGAAGTCCCGCATGCATTTCAGCTGGACTTTGGTCTTCGCTCTCAATCTAGAAAGATTAAAGAGCTTTCCATCTTTTTTCCACAGCTCATAGAAAAGATATGGACAATGTAGATATAACAAAATTTGCACACTTGGAGGAAAAGTCCTTCATTTTAATCTCTTTTTCTTTATCCACAGGAATTGGAGAAATCCTGGCTCTAATTGAGATCCCCAATTACTATTTTTTTAAATCCCTAAAACTTCTGAAATCACTGCCTCTCTTTATAACTTCTGATAATTCAGAAGGAACTATTTGCATAGCATAGCATCCTGGCCAATCAGAATGTGTCTCCAGTCAGCCCACAGAGCAGGTGTAAGTCTGTCACTTTTAACTCTGCCATGGCCTTCCATGTGAAAGAAAGCATTTAACTCCTTTCTGGCCAACATTCTTAACTCCTGCCTGTGGAAATATTTCAAAAAATATTTTAAAAAAATAGATGATACTATACAACAACTTACTCATTTAAGCTGTGAAATTACTGTTTTTTCCCCCCCTTTGTGGCTTTGAATGATCTCAAAGCATGTTTTACTGGTTTGTTCATGAGTACTTGTACCCAGTTTACTCATTAGTTTACAGATCCACATGAATTCATATGACTTTTAGATGTTATCTTCCCTATACCAATGTCAGATCATAGATCCTATTTGCACCCACAGAGTATTCCACAGAAATCATGGATCTTCAAGTGCATGGCATTGTAGTGGCACAAAAACATCCATCTGAAGCATGGATCCTCATAGATCCACATGATTTTTTACACAGAATCAACCTTAAACCACTCTCTAAACATAGGCCCCAGTTGTGCCCACAGACTACACCACAGAAATCATGGGTCCCCCAGTGCATGGCTTTGCAATGGTGTAAAGACATGGATCCAACATACGGATCCTCATAGATCCACATGATTTTTCTGCAGAATCATCCTAAAACCTCTGTCCAATCATAGGTCCCATCTCTGCCCACAGACTACAAGACAGAGTCCCCCAGTGCATGGCTTTGCAGTGGCGAAGGACACCAATATAAGAGATGCCCATGGATCTGCATTATCATTTTTTTGCACGATTATCCCCAAACCACTGTACACTCATAGGCCCCTGGTTGAGCTTATAGGTTATACCATATAATCACCATATAATCATGGACTCCCCAATGCATGTCTTTGCAATGGTGTAAAAAGATGGAACCAACGTATGGATCCTCATGGATCCACATGATTTTTATGGAGGATTATGCCCAAACTACTGTCCAATCATAGGCTCCATTCTCTGCCCACACACTAAAACACAGAAATTGTGGGTCCTTCCATGCATGGCTTTGCAGTCATGCAAAAACATGTATCCAAAGTATGGATCTTTATGGATCCACATGATTTTTACATGGGATCACCCCCAAACCACTAACAAATCATAGGACCCATCTGTGTCCACACACCACACCACAGAAATCATGGGTCTCCCAGTGCATGACTTTGCAATGGTGCAAAACACTGATCTAAGGCACAGCCAATCCCAATGCCAATAACAACCTTAGAACTGCATAGCTGGAAGGGATCCTATGGATCATAAAGTCCAGTCTCTGACAAAGAGGCACAGTGGGGAATTGAACTCTCAAAGACCAAACCCACTGAGCTATTCAGCAGTTCTCTGATCCACATGATTTTTACATAGATTCATCCCCAAACCACTATCCAGTCATAGGGCCCATCTGTGCCCATAAACGACACCACAAAAATCATGGGTCCCCCAGCGCATAATTTTGCAGTGGTGCAAAACATGAATGTGATGCATGGATCCTCATGGATCCACATGATTTTTAACTAGGATGATCCCTAAACCACTGTCCAGTCATAGGCCTCATTTGTGTCATAGATTAAAACACAGAAATCATGACTCCAGTGACATTGTGATGCGTCAGAATGCTATGCTATACAAATAGTTCAGTCAGTTAGAATGTTCACAATTCTATTATATGTGCGTTGTATGATAGATGCAAGTCACTCATTTTTGCTCAAGTGAGAGTTCGGGCTTAACTTGATTGAGCACCCACTTTTCTACTTTCTGGCTGTCTTTAGTATCTCTGCCAACCCCACATTTCAAATGACTTGATTTTTGTCCCTGTCTTTCTTCACTATCTTCCTTTCACATCGTATGCATGATTTTGACCTTGCTTCTCAGTGATATTCTTTGCTAACTCCAACCTCTTCCTATTTGTTTTATTTCAAAAAGCAAAGAGGAAATATGTACACAACATATCTGTAAAGGTTTTGGTCCAATACTGTTTTTTCTTCACCTTGCCTAACTCAAAGCAAGGGATATGAACTTGGAACATAGCTTTCCAGTCTGCGTTTGACGAAGCAGGCATGACAACATTAGTTTAACTGAGAGGATAAAGGATGTGTATTTGAGATGGGGATGAATCTCAGTTTAGAGTTTCATGCCGCTTCATTGGCATGGCACCACAGGTGCTGCACATTCACTTCCCCCCCTTGCGGGCTCCCTCACTAGCAGGTGCATGCTGCTTTTGTCCTGCTCTTCATGCAATCATCCAGTCACAGCAGGAGCAAAGACTTCCCTTCTCCACCTCCTCCAACAGCTGCCCACTCAAAGGCAGTGCTGCAGGAATCCCTGCCCCACCTCCTCATCTGAGTGGGCAGCAGCTGGAGGAAATGAAGGGAAGTTTGTGCTCCTGCTGTGACTGGGCGATTGCACAAAGAGCAGGAGAAAAGCAGCATGAACTGGCTGGTGAGTGAGTGAACACACAGGGGTGGGGGAAGTGAATGTGCAGCACCTGTGGTGCCGCACCGATGAAATGGCATGAACCTCCCTCTCCTGAATTAAAAAGAACAGTGGTTCCCAAGTGTGGTCTACATATGTTGGACTACAACTCCCATGATCTCTGACCACTGATCATACAGCCTGGGACTTCTGGGAGGTAAAATCCAACCACAACTGAAGACCGAGGGTTGGGAAGATGTAAAACAGAGGAACCTTGGGGGAAGGATGACACCTGTCCCAACTTTGTTTTGGTGCTGTGTTGACCCATTATCTTCTATTATCTTTGAAACATATAACCAGTTGTTCTCTCCTTTATAAAAAACATAACAGATATACAAAGTGTGCAAACACATCATCTAGTAATGCGCAATTCCAATTTATGGTGACTTTTCCACATATAAAATACTTGGAGCTTGCTTATCAGTCCTTCTTTCTAGTGAATCTCTGAGACCATAAAGTTGTCCAAAGCCACACAGGTGGAAGGGCACATAACTCCATTAGCCACACATACACAACTAGCACCTCTTTGAAGAGGCACAGCGGGGATTTGAACTCCCAGCTCCTTGTACACCCCAACTCACTGAACGACCATGTCAATCTCAAGTCAGTCATAAATTCTGACTCCTGACCTTTTTGTCGGTGGTGAAATCTCAATATTTTAGTGTGCCTCAGACCCTGGACAAATATTTCTGACAAAGGCTCATTTACCCTATAGTTCTCTGTTGTCTCTTTTTCTATGAAAAAGAAAATATCTTTCTGACTGGCTTCATGCTCATTATTCTTGCTCTCTGCAGGAAAGCTTCTGAGCCCTCTCCAGGCTGCAGCCACTCAGTCAAAATCTCATCATGCCCAGGTGAAGAATTGCTTTGTGCTTTTCCCTGTGCTGCTTCTCCAGTGAAGCCTTGATATCCTATGTAACACAGGAGATTGGAAAACAAAGCAGAGGAAGACAGGAAATGGCAGCAGGGAGAGAGTTTTATTTATTGATTTGTTTATTTATTTATTTACAGAGGTCCATCAATCTGCACAGAGCACTGCAGAATGGCAGAAGTAAAAAGTCAAGTCCAAGCTGGGCTAGGCATCAGGCAAAGCCATAGCTGTTTCTAGCTTCAGCTTTCCTGTTACACAGAGTTTTGTGGCTAAGTGAGAATTTTAAATAGGAAATTGTGTTATGCTCAACACTGGGATGCTGCTGAAAACAATACTGCTTCTCTACAAGAATCTACCCTCATTCCACAATTTTTTTAAATGAGAAGCATATACACTAGATCCATGAAATCATAATATATTTTATGTGTGTGCTAAAGTTCTACTGAGTTGTTTACATAGAGCAGTAGTTCCCAATCTTAGGTCCTCTTGGTGTTCTTGGACTACAGTTCCCAGAAGTCTTCACTACTAGCTGTGCTGGCAGTGGGTTCTAGGACTTGCAGGCCAAGAACATCTGGGTTAACCAAGGTTGGGAACCACTGATAAAGAAGAATACTCACACGCAGAGAGATGAATGCCCTAGCCCCACTCCCTTTTTTGTTATTACTCCCTTTTTTGTACATCACCATGGATGTACATATGGAGGGCACTGAGTCTGAACAGGAGAACCTCCACTGTCTGTGGGTGCTCTCTAGGGTTCTAGTTCATATTAAGAGGTCCCACATATAGAGAAGACTCTTTTATTCAGATTCACTGCCTGCCATGCTTTCACAGCAATGAAATCAGAGACACGGGAAGGTATGACTTTTTTTAAAAAAAACTTTTAATCTTTATTGCATTTAAAAAAGAAATTATAAAAATAAGTAAATAATTATCACAATATTAGCACATAGCCAAAATAACTTTCTATTATCTCTTTTACAAAACAGTAAGTCTTTAACATTTTTACTTCCGTATTTTCCACCAAACATTTATTTTCTTTGCAATCTTAATAATACCTTAATTCTTATTTTATATCCATATTAACAATCTGCTTTACTTTGTTTTTACTTCTGTTGAGAGCAGTTCTGCTTCTAATTTAAGCCTAAGTCACTTGGAACAGGTTTGGAATCTTTCTTCCATTTCTCTTTAAGATAATTCTTTACTTTCCCCCATTGAGATTCGTGCTCCGTTCTACTCTTTCCTTTCAATGAGTCTGTTAGTTTGTCCATTAATATTAGTTCCTGTAATTTTATTAAACAATCCTCCACCGAAGGTTCCTCCTTGTCTTTCCATTGTTTTGCCACTTGAATTCTGGCTGCGCCTAATATGTATAAACAAATTTTTGTCTCTTGTCTTGAGTTTAGCTTTACCATATTGAACAAATAAGTTTCAGGTTTCATCTCCATTTTTATTTTTAAATCTATGGTGATTATTTTTTCTATTTCTTTCCAAAATTTCCTAATAAATTTGCAACCCCACCTCATATGATATAGTGTTCCTTTTATTGTCTTACATCTCCAACATTTATCTTTCTCCTTTTTCTTCACCTTTGCCAATTTCTCTGGTGTAGGTAGGACTTGAGTGCTCCCACACTTATTTGGTATTCCTTAACATTAATGACTGAAGAGGGCCCATGCAAAGCACAACATCCATGTTTCTGGAATCACATTTCTGCATTTCTGAAATCTAGTTCTACAATTTAGTTGTGGATACTTTTTCTGTAATCATAATTGCTCTCTGTTCACTAAAGTTATATTAGGATTATTTTGTATTTAGATAAGAAGACTGGAACAACATAAGACTGAGGCCCTGGTCACACAATGGAAATGTTTTCTAGTTCTTCTGATACTTTCCATACCTCTGTTGCCCTGAAACATGGTCACATTGTTTATATCCTGGGATGAACGTCCCAAGAACTTTTAGCGGTACCAATTTATTTCCTCCAGTTTGAATCGTTGTGGCCGGCTACACCATGGTACCAGTTTATAGAATCATAGAATCATAGAAAAGTGAAGTTGGAAGGGGCCTACAAGGCCATCAAGTCCAAGCCCCTGCTCAATGCAGGAATACAACCAAAGCATATCTGCCAGGTGATTATCTACGTTTTTCTTGAATGCGTGCAGTGCTGGAGCACTCACCAACTCCCGAGGTAACTGGTTCCACTGTTGGACTGCTCTAACAGTTAGGAAGTTTTTCCTGATATTCAACCGAAATCTGGCTTCCTTTAACTTGAGCCCATTGTTCCGTGTCCTGCACTCTGGGATGATCGAGAACAGATCTTGCCCCCTCCTCTGTATGACAGCCTTTCAAATATTTGAAAAGTGCTATCATATCACCCCTCAGTCTTCTTTTCTCAAGGCTAAACATGCCCAGTTCTTTCAGCCTTTCCTCATAAGGCTTGGTTTCCGGACCCCTGATCATCCTTGTTGCCCTCCTCTGAACTTGTTCCAATTTGTTAGCATCCTTCTTGAAGTGTGGTGTCCAGAACTGGACACAATACTCAAAGTGAGGCCTAACCAGTGCTGAATAGAGGGGGACTAGCGCCTCGTGGGATTTGGAAACTATACTTCGATTAATGCAGCCTAAAATAGCATTTGCCTTTTTTGTAGCCACATCACACTGTTGGCTCATATTTAGCTTGTGATCTACGACAATTCCAAGATCCTTCTCGCTCGTAGTTTTGCTGAGCCAGGTATCCCCCATCTTGTAACTGTGCAATTAGTTTCTTTTTCCAAGGTGCAGTACTTTGCACTTATCCCTGTTGAATTTCATTCTGTTGCTTTCGGTCCAGTGCTCCATCCTATCAAAGTCATTTTGAATTTTGTTTCTGTCTTCTAGGGTATTAGCTATTCTGCCCAATTTCAACTGCAAATTTGACAAGCATTCCCTGAACTCCCTCATCCAAGTCATTAATAAAAATATTGAAGAGCACCGGGCCCAGGACTGAGCCTTGGGGTACCCCACTAGTTACCTCCTTCCAGTTAGAGAAGGACCCATTAATCATCACCCTCTGAGTACAATTCTGTAGCCAATTGTGTATCCACCTGACACTTGATCTATCCAGCCCACACCTAGTTAGCTTGCTAATCAGGGTATCATGGGGCACTTTGTCAAAAGCTTTGCTGAAGTCAAGATATACTACGTCTACAGCATTCCATCTGTTTATCAGGGAGGTGACCTGATCAAAAAACAAGATGAAATTGGTTTGGCAGTTCTAGTTAGTACTGCATTGTTTTCTAGGTGCTTGCACAATGACCACTTTACAATCTGTTCCAGAATTTTGCTGGGGATTGATGTCAGGCTGACTGGCCTGTAGTTCCCAGGTCCCTCTTTTTGCCCTTTTTAAAGATAGGGACAACATTGGCCCTCCTCCAATCCTCTGGCACCTCCCCCGTTTCCCATGATTTCAAGAAAATAATGGATAGTAGTTCTGCGAGTTCTTCAGCCAGTTCCTTCAGTACTCTCGGATGCAGTTCATCCGGCCCTGGAGATTTGAACTCGTTCAAGGTGGTAATGTATTCCTTGACTATTTATCTATTTCCAGCTGCAATCCTTTCTCCCACACTTTAACTTCCAATTTGTTTAGAAGTTCATAGTCTGTCTTATGGGAAAAGACTTAACTAAAATAGGAATTGAGCTCCTCTGCCTTTATTTTGTCCTCTGTTATCATTTTTCCATCTCCATTGCGGAGCTGTGCCACTATGTCTTTTGTTTGTCTTTTGCTACTAACGTACCTGAAGAGTGCTTTTTTATTTCTTTTAGTGTCTCTAGCTAACCTCAGCTCAATCTCAGCATTTGCCCTCCTAATGCCATCCCTGCATTTCTTTGTTACTTGTCTGTACTCATCCTTGGTGGCCTGGCCTTCTTTCCATTTCCTGTACATGTCTTTTTTGGTTTTTAGGTCATCCCTGAGCTTTTTGTGAAGCCACACTGGCCTTTTTTGCCACCTCCCCCATTTTTTTCTTGTTGGAATTGTTTGTAGTTGTGCCTTTAGAATTTCTTTTTTTAGGAGCTCCCACCCTTCTTGGACTCCTTTTCTTGTTAGGATCTCCTGGCATGGGATCTTACTTATCCTTGTTCTTAGATTATTAAAATTGGCTTTTTTAAAATCCAGCAGACATGTGCGGCTACGCTCTGCTTTCGTTTCCTTTGAAATCAAGAATTCTAGAAGGACATGGTCACTCTCACCTAGAGTTCCCCTTATTGCCACTTCCCCCATCAAGTCATCTTTGTTGGTCAGAATCAAGTCAAGGATAGCAAATCCTCTAGTTTCTTTCTCCACTTTTTGTAGGAGAAAATTATCTGCCACACAAGCCAGGAATTTCTTGGAAGGGCCATACTTGGCAGAATTTGCCTCCCAACATATATCTGGATAATTGAAATCTCTTATCACTACTACATTGTGACTCTTTGAAAACTGTGCAATTTGTTTTTCAAAAGTTTTATCTGCTTCCTTTCTTTGATTGGGCGGGTGGTAGTAGACTCCACCTACCAAGTTCCTTTTGTTTTCTGCCCCAACTAGATTGATCCAGATGCTCTCAATGGGACAGCCACTCTCCTCCTCCTGTATTTCTGTGCAGAAATGTGTATTTTTGACATATACTACTCCACCTCCCTTTTTATTCTCTCTGTTCTTTTTGATCAGTTTATATCCCTCAATTGCTGTATACCAGTCATGGGAGTCATCCCACCAAGTTTCAGTTATTCCTATCAAGTCATACTTACCCTCCTAAATTAAAATTTTGAGTTCTTCTTGTTTGTTTCCCATACTCCTGGCATTCGTATACAGACACCGGAAGGTGTGTGATTTGTGGCCTGTTTGTCTTTGTACATTTTTATGAATATTATGATGATTATGATGATGATGATTCTTATGTTTATTATTGTGATTATTATTGTTAATGTTATTATTGTTGCCCTTTTGATCAGTTTGGTCCATTCCTCTTATTGTGTGTAAGCCTTCATCTACCCTTAATTCTGTGCTTGCATCTCCCTCCCCCTTCCAATTCAGTTTAAAGCCCTCCTGATGAAGTTCTTCATGCTGTGGGCAAACATTTTCTTCCCAGTCCTTGTTAGATGCAAGCTGTCTCTTGCTAGCAGTCCTTCTTCCAGGAAGCTTAGCCCATGGTCCCAAAAACCAAATCTCTCTTGTCGACACCACTTTTGTAGCCAGCTATTCACCCAGAGGATCTTCCTTTCTCTTTTGATTCCTCTTCCGAGTACCAGTAGGATGGTAGAAAAAACTATCTGGGACCCAAAGTCCTTGAGTTTCCTTCCCAAAGCTTCAAAGTCAGATGTGATTTCTCGGTAGCTCTTCTTGGCTGTGTCATTTGTTCCCATGTGGACAAGAAGAAAGGGATATGTATCTGTAGGTTTTATGAGTGATGGCAATCCTTCCATCACATTTGTTATCCGTCCTCCAGGGAGACAGCATACCTGGCAAGTCCATGGATCCTTCTGGCAAATTTCAGTCTCAATTCCATGTAGCAGGGAGTCCCCTACTACAACTACTCTCCTCTTCTTCTTTCTGTAGGGTGTGGGTTCAGCGATTGTATTCTGCTGCACTTCAGCCCTACTCATGTCCTCCTGTGGGGTCTCCTCTGCGTCCTGTCTGACAGACTCTTCTTCAAGTAACTGAAAGCGGTTTTGTAGTTCCACCGGGAAAG
Source organism: Intellagama lesueurii (assembly GCA_037013535.1). Taxonomy (NCBI): domain Eukaryota; kingdom Metazoa; phylum Chordata; class Lepidosauria; order Squamata; family Agamidae; genus Intellagama; species Intellagama lesueurii. The sequence continues at coordinate 201,297,406 of JBAJHW010000004.1, forward strand.
AGTATCTTCTCCTTCTTTTGCTCTCCTGCTTCAAGAGGCAATTTAGCCTGCTACCACTATTACTCGCTCCAATCTGAATTCTCTTTATCTTGAGTCTGGTTTTGGAGGGGAATCTGGTTTTGGAGGGGAATCTGGTTTTGGAGTAGCCCTCAGTGAGATGGGCAGTATATAAACTAAATAAGAAAGAAAGAAAGAAAGAAAGAAATCCAGCCTAATGATATTTGCAGAGGACTACTGCCCTGCCCACTTCTTCTCTCTTCTAAGTGGCCACATCACTGTTAGTGAAATTTACAATTGAAAACTCAGTTTTCTTCTCAGGATGCAATTCTTTTCAACAACAGCCTGAACAATACATGACATATTTTAAATTAAAAAAAATTCATGATAAATCCATCTATGGTTCTGCATCCCATGCATGTGAAGGAAAGTGATTCTCCTTGTCTGGCTGACCCCATCTTATTGCATGGTTTTAACAGGGCAAGGTAACCTTTAGCTGACATCCTCCTTAATAAACCAGACATCCACCAAAGTACACTTATTAACCCATAAATGAGCCATAAAGGGCTGGGGGGGGGGGGAGAGTTGTCTCTATAATTATAATCTGCACCACCATGTTTTCTTAAAAAAAGAAAAGAATTAAAGGAGAATTCCAGGATGTGCAATTGATCTCTTTCCCACAAGTGCTGTCTTGCTTTTTTCCCTGTGATTTCCTGCAATTTCCTTAGTCTGCCTAGAAATAGTAATAGTGGTATTTATTGTCAGAAGACAGGCATGTGTGGGATGGATTCCCATAATGCAGAAAACTGCAGTATGTTAATGCTCCAGGTGATTTTAGCTGTGCTACAAGGAGAAATCTGAAGATTGTGGCATTATCTTATTCTGATCCTGAACTGAGGATGAAAGCAGATTTTACTTCAGAGACACAGACCCATTTACTTACATGATTGTAAAAGGATATTGTGTAAGCAGACCCCCTCCAGCAGGTTCCACTTCATGCATCTCACACTAGTTGGGCACATTAAGATAGCTCTGCCAGTGGGTAAAAACCACTATGTGATTGCCACTGATTTTGTGATTTTGACCACAGTTAATTTAAATTTTTTCAAAGTCTAAAGTTAGTACAAAGCCCCAGATTTGGATTGGGGATGTGGTGTGGGAAACTTCTGCTTAAAGGTTGTAGCTGCATTCTGTTCCAGTGATGTGCATACACTCCTGGCTGGAAGTGGCAGCTGCCAGCAGGCGGGGTAACCCCTTATTCTGCCCTTTCCCTTAGAGGTAGAGCATAAGAACAAAGAGTTATTTCAGCCAATCCTAGTGGCGATTAGGTAACTAGTATCCTATCTGAATTCTAACAACATACTATGTAACTCATGCTAAGTCAATAAAAAGAGCTCTCAGGGCCTTGCCTGCAGGGATCCACTGGTTAGACTCCTTTGTTCTAAGGCAATTAGCCTTCCTTTGTTCCGTGATCACCCACAACGTGGCATAACGGGCAATTATTTCCCCCTGCTGTGGTCTCAGTACAGATTGTCCTTCTGAACCAGAAATTTTATGTTACAGTAGACTCAAACATAGCTCTGTTTTGCAATATAAACTACTAGTGAGGAGGGCGTGATCTGGATAAGGACTTCTGCAAGGAAAGAGGAAGGTTATATAATATATATATATATAATATTTTTTAAAAAACTCTGTCCCATCATATATTATGGTGATTATGGCAAGGGCTAGAAAGTTCCAGTGACCCAGGAGTAGAGATGGACACGAATAAAAAAAACAAACCAGGAAATCCATCAAAAATCATTGGTTCATAGATTCAAGTCGTTCCAAACTGGATGACCCAAACATTCCTGAACCAACAACCTTTTTCTGATTTAACAAACTTCCTGGTTTGTCTGTTAAATCAGAAAAAGGTTGTTGGTTTGGGAATGTTTGGTGTGAGGCAGATGCATGTGCACAGGCATCAACAACTCAGTTCTTGGTTTGTTCAGGAAAAAAATCATAAATTTGTGGTTCATGGTCCATGGACTTCCACGAACCAAAATGAACCACCATTTTGGCGGTTCCCACCCATCTCTATCCAGGAGCCAATTTAAGAGGGAGATGATTGAATTGGCATATATCCATAAATTCCAAAGTGGTTTAAACAGTGACTATGCTACACATACACATTAATAATAAGCTGGTTTTCACAACAGTCTTGTATGCAGCTAAAAAGTTATTTTCATTTTCTTAGACATGACTAATTCTTCCTTGTCAGCAAGATTAGTTGCTTCTATAGTGGTAAAGCAAAAATATAATGGTTGTGCAGTGGCTACAGATGTTTATCATCAGCTAAACACCCATGCTTCCAGTGACAGCTCTGAACTATATACTTGATCCTTCTGGCAGGTACAACATAATTCCACTACCCACAAAAGTCTCCATCTTTCCAGTTTAGTGGAAGTCATCTAGTTCACAACTGAAGTTACAGGGAAATAGATTTGGCTGTAATTCGGGTACCAATGAGAACTCACTCCAAATCCTTTAGTGAAAGCTCACAATGGCTTATATGGATGTAAATAACACTGTGGGACAAATAGTGGCCCATGGTATCCCTCAGTCCATGGGGCATATCACAAGACTCATGAGCCTTTCCCCAATTCTATCTTTTCAACCTGCAGACAGAACCAGAATCTGCAGCAGTGCCTCCAATACTTTTCTCATTAAGCCAGTCCAAGAGGATGAGTGATGACAGTATGAAACACCATTGAAAAGTCCAGTAAAAGCAAGAGGGTAGGACTTCGCTGCTCCACCTGTAAGGCAATCCACTAGGGTAGTCATGATCAGTTCAGTTCCCAAAACTGAATGTGGATGATTCAGAGGGGGACCCACTGAGACTCACAGAAGATGGACATCACTATTTGATATATCTTATTGGGTTGACTGTCTGGAGAGCGTATGTGAATTTTATTTTATTTTATTTAAAATATAGTTGGACTTCCATTGTTTCCACATGTGTCATTTGAGACTATGATAATATTATTAAATTTACTGAAATATTAATGAAGTTAGAAAGTCTTAATAAACGCCTGCTAACTGGAAACATGAGCAAATTAGCACATGCTCCACTGCTGCTAATAATGTCTTCCTATTTCTCCTTCCCCTACCTGGGGGGAGGAGGATTCAGTGAGAGCTTGGGCTTTATAACCTTTATCCAGATTTTGCAGATTCTGAAGAATAAATGAGATATCAGCATTTAGAGATCTGATTCTCAGTGCAGATGTGCAGCCCATGCTCCTGAGAGCCCTCTGCAACAGGTTAAACTCTGGGAGAAAAAGAAAATAAAACATAAGCAATGCTTCTTCCCACAATTAGGGAATAAATGACCACTAAGAGTAATATTTTTTTTATTATTTTTAATTTCTTTTCTTTTTTTAAAATGTTTAGATCTAGATTGTTGAACTGCCATATTGATGTACCACTATTAGGGTCGTGTGGGGTTCTGACTTTTTAATTTGTAAACCACCCAGAGTACCGTGTTCACTGGAGGGACAATATATAAATCAGACAGACACACAGACACACAGATAGATCCTAATGAGTTGGGCACCTGGCTATGAAGCCGGAGTTTGGGAGTTCAATTCCCCACTGTGCCTCCTGAGACAAGAATCAGCCAGTGTAGCCTGGGGCAAGCTGCACAGTCTCAGAGTGTCCCCAGAAGAAATGAATGGTAAACCACTTCTGAGTACTCTGTATCTGGAAAGGATCACCATAAATCAGAATTGATTTGATGGATAATAATAAAAATTAAATGCTGATGGCCAGCGACTCAGAGACGAGCTTGAAACAGAATCCTATGGTTCTATTAGCCACAATAACTAAACAGAACCTCTATGTTTATGACAATGTGATGGGACTGCCCTCCAAAAGATACAATGATTTCAGTCTGTATATATTTTATTTATTGATTGGTTGGTTTATAACAATTTAAGATTTGAGGTATTTTTAAAGAATTTCATAGACTGAAAGGGTGACCAATCAACAAAGAAGTACTAAAGCAAATGAGTAAATATCAAGAACTCATGAGGCAGAGGAAATGCAGAAAAGTAGAATATTTTGGTCATAAAATGAAATATGCATGGTCATTCAAGGCAAAATAAATGGAAAAAGAAGTGTAGGAAGGAGAAGAACCTAGGAGACTGGTTTGGATGAAGAACCACACTGCTTAGAGATGGGCACCAACCACAAAAATGGTGGTTTGTGGTGGTTCATGGTTCATGGCTGCTCACGGACCACAAAAAAATGAACTATGAACTGGTATGTTTTTTAATAAGATTTGTGCTGGGGGGGAACTAACCCCCACAGCCTGCCCTCCACCCCCTTCCCATCACCTTGGCACCAACCCATCTGGTCCTGCCACCGCCTCCGCCTCCTCCATTGCTGTAAACAGGCAATCTGGTGATCCAGCACAGTGCTGGATCTCCTATTTGGAACCCCACAACCTGTCTCTCCCCATCCCACTTCCCTCATCGCTTCCCTACCTGGTCCTGCTGGCTCCTCTTCCTCCATCACTGCAAATAGGTGATCCACCACTGCAAGGTGCTGGATCACCTATTTGCAGCCCCACAGCCTGCCCACTGCCCCAGTCACCTCCCTACATGGTCCTGCTGCCTCCTCCTCTTCCTCCTCCTCCACTGCTCCACTCTACATCTTGAGAGACAGCAGCCACGTTTCCCTTCCAAAGCTGGGCCTGCTATCTCTGTGCATGTACCTGCCTATCAGCTGATAGGCACCCCGGAAGGGAAGCTAGGCCTGCTGTGTCTCAACATGGTGAAGGATGAAGAGGAGGAGGCAACAGGACCAGGGAGGGTGGCAACGGGGGCATTGGAAGTGGGTGGGAGAACAATCAGGAAGTTTGTTAAACTGTAAAAAAAAGGTTTGTGCTTCAGGTTGGTTCAGGTTCATTGGTTTAGAGCAGGGGTCTCCAAACTTTTGACCCTGAGGGCCACACCAGATACTTTCAACACCTTAGAGGGCCGAACGTGCATGGGCGCATACGTGTGTACATACCCACATATGCATGCACCCCCGCGCCTGTACCCCCGCCCACCCACACGGATGCCTGCATGCACTCATGCACCCACCCACCCCACTCGCCCCCCCACACACATACATGATTTGCTATATTTTAAGAAGATGTTGACAAAATGGAACAGGTTGAAAGATGGGTAACTAAGACACTCTGTGGTATGAAAAGCAAGTTCTTGGACAAAAGATACTATATCTTAGAGAAGGAAAGATTGAGAGGTCAATTTCATAGCACTCCTCAGATGAATCAAGAATTGTCACATAGAAGAGGACAAAGAGCTGTTCTCTGCTGCCCTAGATAGCAGGACAGTATCTAATGGATTTAAGATAAAGGAGACAATGTCTTAGTGGGTTATTAGGAGAAATATCTTGATGGTAAAAGCTGTTTGAGGACTGCACCAATTAACCTAGAAGCTTTCACTCTCTGGAGAAGCTGGACACACATCAGTTGATGATGATATAGCTTTGAATTTCCTTCACTGTGCAAATGATTGAATTATTATTCTCTGTGAAAAGGGAGTCATTCCCTAAGATTCTGTGGAAAGCAATATACCACTGAAGGTGAGATACTGGAATCAAGCAGCAGAAAAGAATTTATCTTTATTTTTTGCTTCTGAACCTTTCAGAAGCTGTTGACAAGTCCTACATCCTACTCCAGAGGACAGAAAAGAGAGTTTTCAGCAACAGAACAGCTTGATTCAGCCAAAAACAAGATTGTATCCCACTTGTTTTTAAAATACAGGCTATATGCCACCCATTTTACACCCCATCCCCAAATAAATGAACATTAGAAATGTGACGAGAATGTTTTCATATTCAGAAGATGGACTTCATACCAAATTTCTGAGGAAGCAAAATGTGTTCTACCTCAGGCTCTGAAGAAGCTTCATGGCACTTCTGTTCTGCTTCTAAAGCATGTAGAGTCTGAAATATATGGCTAACCTCATCTTATTCTAATAGATCCTCTTTGATAAATTGTGGACACTCATTCTGTGGGGAGAACGAATGGAAATATATGTGGTGATATATGCTATTGGTGATGGCAGACATTCACATTTAGAAATAAGCACGTAATAATAATGCCACAACAAGATTCAGATCAAAATGCTGACAGCTTTGTCTCTGTGCTGCTCAAGGAAAGGTATAAATAATGCTAGGAATTATGAAGTTTGGTAGACAGCAGGAAAGGTATGAGCAGAGGCACATTGTTTGGTATTAGGCTGTTGGAAAAAATAATTCAATAAACAAAAAATAAGACTGTGATAATCAAACAATGCATTAATTAAACACCGTGGTGGTACACCATCATTTTAGGTCCTGTATTCAAATAGTCTTAGAGGAAAGGGATAGGGTGCTTTAGAGGGCCATATGAAGCACCCTGCTAACAAATCTATGTCCCAGTTTCCAGTACCATTATATGCAATATAAGCTTCTGAATTTGTGTGTGAGAAAAACTGACAAAAAAGCAATCTCGCATTTTAAACACACACCATAGTACTATAATAGTACAGCAATAAGACAGAGGCCAAAATTCTATTGGCATAAATTTGTGTCAAGATGTGACACAAATTGTTAAAATAGTTAAGGGAGTATAGGGGGAAAAAATCTTAAAAAATACATTGTATTTTTAAAATGAGGTTTGAACAGCAGTTTACTAAAAAAAATCACTGCAAAGCAGTTAGCCCCTGCCAAGCCTGAGAGCAAGGTAACTGTATAAAAGCATTCCTACATTTTTGATTCCTACTTCTCACATTCCATGTTCCAATTGTCTGTGTCGTGCAGCAATGGACTTTGCTTTCACTTCTGTGCATGTCAGCCACTATACGTGCTTTCGGCTTCAATCTAGTTCTGTTATTAGTGACAACACTATTTGTATTTGTCCTTTCCTCTTCCGCAGTAGCTGATTGAATACTTTCTAACCTGGGAGTCTCATATTCCAACACTATCTCTTGCTTCATTTTAGCCCATCTCATCATAGGGTTTTCAAGGTGAGAAAAGTTCAGCAGTAGTTTAGTATTGCCTTCTTCTACACAGCACTAAGAAAAGTTACCTTGAGTGTCACAGCCATTGTCTATGAAAGTTCCTCCACCAACTTCACCTTCAGCTACCATTGATACCAAGTAGCTGCCTCCCTGAAGTTCTTCTGCCCACATCACCATTGGAACTATTCATTTTGTTCTCCTGATGCAGCTGTTACCCCTAAAGATGGTGGATGCCTCTTAGACCAATGCCTCAGCTGTGAACATTCTGTCATGGGTGACCCTAGTAGAAGCCCAGATTTGTAATAGACTCTGGTCTCCTGATGGCATTGCTCTTGGCTTCTCTGACACACTCAGATCCCCTCATCACAATAAGGTGGGGATCCAAGAAGGAGAACAAAAATAGACCATTAAAATAAGCAACACAACAGCAATAATACCCAGACAGGTAGCCCTATTTTCTTTCAAAACATTTTCTTGTCATGGTAGTCCTGTAATGAGCTTTTGTTTTTGAGTTTTATCCACTACTCTCTTCTCTGTTTCAACCTTACACTTCTTCCAATCATGAGTAGACCATTATTGCTCCTGTGGGAGATGGACTGCTTTTTGTACATAAAATAGAAGGGCTGTTTAACTATATATGACCAAGCCAAAGACCTGTATTGAATGTAATTATGCTTTTTCATCATGGGGGGCATTTGGGATGCTTCATGGGGCTTGGGTGGTTTGTAGAAATGACCTTAGAGGCCTTCTCTTCGGTGTACACAGTAAGGGCTAAAATGCATCTCAGTAAGTTCAGAAATGTCCTGTTGTGGACATGTTCACTGCAGCACAGTACGCCACCTCTGAAATCCATTCGGCTTGAAAGTCACCAGTTTAGCTGCAGCACTGAACAACTGATAGTAAGACCACTGAGTTTTTCCTTGTTTTCCTGGTAATGGAGATATGGGCTGGAACAGGGGAATATCTGCAGCATTCAGACCTGAAAGTATTTAGAAGAAAAGAAAACCATGTGTCTCATTTCTGCTGATTCCCAGCTAACCTTGCCAGATGTTGCTTTTTAGGTTAAGCTCAATGTTACATATTAAGAATCCTTAAATAAATTAGCATATATAAATTAACATTGTTCTAAAAGCAATGCTGTCACAATATAGCACGGATGCTTAACTTCGTAGTAATCTCTCTTGAGCTGCTGCTGAGATATTTTCTTAGAAATATGAAATAGACAGAATAAAATGTAGAATTGATTTACAAGGAACGTGAGCCATAGCACGATGCTGGGATCAAGCAGTGATCCAATTAAATACTTGTTGATGCATTTGCATTAGTGTGAAATGTCTAAGCCAATCAATTATTTAAATGTACTGAGAATCTTATCCTACAGTTATTAAACATGCTGAAATCGTCTTCCATTCATAACAATAATAAATATTATGGATGCATGCTTCTAAGAACATTATATGATTTTAGAAATAGTTGCATCACAAAGCTGAGTGACTATGAATATGGATAAGCACAATTATATATTGTGGTGCCATGGGACAAAGTTTGATGGCATTTCAATATTTTGTGAGGGGGAAAATGTAATATATGAAAATTATGACAATAATTTACTACAAAAATGTATGCTTGAATGCTCAGTCATTTTTGCAATATGCTTAAATTATCTGATAGCCCAGAAAGGTATTTGTATGGCTTGCACATTTTGTAATAAATGCAAATATCTTTGCTTTAATAAAATCAATGGCCCTCGGGGGGGGGGGGGAATGCCTCTTGAAATCTACTTCACATGGGATGAAACCTGAAACCTGCTGCCCCAACTGACTTTACAATGCTTCAGCCTCCATTTTGGAACTTTAAACAACACTGTCAGGCCCATCCAGTTTGTAACACCCACCCTGATTAAGAATCCTGCATTTACTGTCCACCTTGTTTGCAGATTGTGTAAAAGAACCACATAGCTTTTTTCTTTTTTTCTGACACACCTGGTTTCTTAGTAACCAAGAATCTTCCTTTAATTCTGTAATCTACACACCAAGGTCAAACAGAAATGGCACACAGAAAAGCAGCTCCTGAAGCTCTCAGTAATAAAGTCTATACTAATCTGTATTAGAAGAAGGAATTCCTTAAATGCTGAACATGTCTGATTCTCACAACTGGACTTTTTGTATCTCCTGTCCTTTGCAAATTAATGTTCTTGGTTTTGTGACTGATCATCTTAAGCATCATTTACACATACAGTGGACCCTCGACTTACAGACGGCTCGACCTGCAGACTTTTCGAGTTACAGACTTCTTTGGCCGCAAAATTTAGGTTCGACTTGCGGCCGGAGAATCGACCTACAGACCGGAAAATCAAACAAAATGGACCAAAAACGGCCGGTTACGGATTAATCGGTTTTCAATGCATTGTAGGTCAATGGAGCCTCGACCTACAGACTTTTCGACCTGCAGCCACCGTTCCAATACGGATTAATTCCGTAAGTCAAGGGTCCACTGTTTGATTGTTCCATCATGTAGGTCTCCTAAGCATACTAATGGATTTCAGCTCTTAATGAGACATGGACTATTCATATTCATTTTTCTTGGGATATTAATCATGGTACCACAGGTGCCATGGAGGCCCATTCCCTCCCCCCCAACTCACCAGTCGCTGTGCAGCGCTCAAGTCCTTTGTCATTGTCATTGGGCCAATCCAAGAAGGATTCCGGCCAGCACTTCCCTGCCTCCCTACGCAGCCAACCACCCATCAGCTGAGAGGAGAGACTCCCTGCCCTGCCTCCTCACTGGAGTGGTCGGTTGCATGGGGAGGTGGGGAAGTGCTGGCCAGGCAGAAGCCTTCCCAGACAACGAAGGACCTGAGCGCTGTGTGGCGACTGGTGAATGGACAAGCCAGTTCTGGAGGGAGGGAATGAGCTTCCGTGGCACCTGTGGTGCCGAGACTTATGTTTGTATCCCCAGGGATATGAATACGAATAGCCCATGTCTAACAGCAGGCTGCTTGTTATGTACAAATAGGCAATTAATGGCTATTTCCCTTGGAGAGGAACCAAACATGAGCTTCTTTGGACTCCCTGTAGAAGTGATCTGCTTTTAAATGTTTCTGTTTAAGTTAACCTTTGGTAACCAAAATAAGCTTCTAAGGCCATGTCCCATATTACAAAGGTACCTCAGATCCTTTTCATATACCTAATTGTATGGGCTCTAGAGATGGGCATGAATGGCACAATGATGGTTTGTGGTTCAGCTACACAGAAAGCCCCCCTTCATGGGCTCAAGCACCTACCTTACTTGCTCTGGGCCTCCTCCTCCCCTCCACTACTGCCTAGCTGAGTAGGACTGTAGGCTGTCTGGGGTCTACTTTCTGCCCTAGTGCTTCCTGGGAGGCATAGTATATTGTGGAAAGTGTAGGTCTTTGAGGGCTCCCTATATGTAGCCCAATGGGCAGCAAAACTACACTTCCCAAAATACCCTAAGCCTGCCAGAAAGCACTGGGGCAGGAGGTAGGTTCCAGACTGCTCTACCCAGCTGGGCAGCAGCAGTGGCAGTGGAGGAGGCCTGAGATGAGTACAGTAGGTTCTGAGGCCCATGAAGGGGAATTTTCGGGGGGGGGGGCAAAGCAAAATGAAATGCCAAGAGTGAAAAAGTTTGGTGTTTTGTTTCACTCCATGCAAGTGCGGTTCCCCGAACTGCCCACAAAATGAACCATGAACTGGCCCCATAACTGGGTGTTGTTGTTGTTGTTGTTTTGGTGGTTCATTTCATTCCCATATCTAATGGGCACTCTTTCCCCTTTTGCATCTGGATGTTCCATTGAATCAACTTCAACACTAGATATAAAGTAGTAAATCCCATTTCTGATTTATCAATAACCAGTAAATGTCCCAGAACATGCTGAAACTTTATTCAAAAGAAACAACTGGAAAATGAACTCTTTTTTGAGTCAGAAAGCTGCCAAATAACCTGGAAGCCCAAATAACATAAATGATGATGGATTTCTTTTACTGTTTCAACATTTTTGCAGAAAAGGGAAAAGGTTGCTCTTGCCGCTACCTTCCATACAACTGATCTTCATACAGAGTTTGGGCTTGCTGCCCGCTGCCATTCCTTATCCTCTTTAAAGAGATTAATCTTTCCATAAAAAATCCCTCTGTTCCTGAAATGGCAGAAGGAACCAAGTCAAATAGAATGTGGAGGGCCCTGCTTGAGACATGCATCTTCATAAAACTAGCCCAAAAGGACAGTACGGAGCTATGTATCAGATGTTTCTCTGACTGATGAAAGCAAGTATGCAAGGATGAGTTCAGTGGAGGATGCTCTCCCTGACTAAGTACCTCTCTGCACCAAGTCCAGATGGCAGGATGTTCTTGAACGAATTTCTAGCTTCACCTTCATGAATCACTGGTTAAGGACATTGTACACCGCTGAACAAAATTACACAGTTTTTTGTTTATCTGTTCCTTTGCTTTGATCAGTTCACAGATCTATAGAAGGTGTAGATATTTTGACATAGCAATAAATCATTGGTCCTTTTTCCTTAAAATGGGACTTTCTCCAGTTCCTGTTTTACTATCCAGTTAAAGCACTCTTTGAGAGCAGACATTACAGTAGGGTGAAAATTAATGGAGAAATTGGATGTCAAGGTGTTTCTATGCACTTCTTTGCATTGAACTCTATTAATAAGGACTCAACTTTAGGATTAAAAAGTGGTCTATTAGTAACACACTTTTGAATACCTTAACAATACTTGAGAAATAAATTTTAGCACATTTAAAGTTTTCCTATGCACATGTTAACATCACACAATCCTGTCAGATTTATTTACTGAGGTGATGTGAGCAATAGCTTTGTGTGGGTCAATTCAGCAAAAAACTTAATAATAATAATAATAATAATAATAATAATAATAATAATAATAATAATAATAATAATAATAATAATAATAATAATAATAATAATCTGCAAATGTCCAAAGATTGCACAAACAGATTACAAAGTTAGACATGATAGAGTGGCAAAGTAAGTGCACTGGTCATTATGCAAAAAAATGTAACTTGCTGGCCTCCAAAAACCCGTGGGAACATCAGGTAGAGAAGGTGTCAAAAAATGAGGAAGTCAAGATCTTGTGGGATTTCCGGATCCAAACGGATAGACACCTTGAACATAACACACCAGACATAGTAGTAATAGAATGAAGAAATGTCTGGATCATTGACATTGCAATTCCAGGGGATGCCAGAGTTAAAAATAAAGAATTGTTGCAGATCTCAGAAAGCACACCATCAGAGCTACAAAAAACGGCAATATTAGGAATAGCATACATACTGCACCAATATTTAACAGATACTTAGGTTTTTGGTTAAAACTGTCTATAAAATATCTGTTATATAATAGCAGTCAATGTTTTTATAATTTTGACTCTGCCTGGTGTTTTAATAATAATAATAATAATAATAATAATAATAATAATAATAATAATAATAATAATAATAATAATAATAATAATAATAATAATAATAGCCATTAAGTCAATTCTGATTTATGGCAATCCTTTTCAGGATTTTCCAAGTAGAGAATACTCAAGTGATTTACCATTCCCTTCTTCTGGGGGCACTCTGGGAATGTGCAGCTTGGATTCCCCTCCCAACTGCCAACATAAAAGCTAGTTTCAATAACCTCAAAGCTTTTCCTGGGTCTTGTTAGTAAGACAAGTCTCAAATCTCTGTGCATTCATTTGAAGGCTGGCTTAGACCCATGTGAGCAGGTATGTTGATGTGATAGTGCTTTTTTGAAGGTCATTATTTCATAGGGTTGACATAAGTCAGAATTATCAGACCCAATGTGAGGGTATAATATTCTCTCCAATTATAAAACAATCCCTACATAGACCTTTCAATTATGGTCTAAATATTGGGGGTAGGTTCAGCATGTGTGATCCTATTTCCTACACGTATGCATTGATAAAAACAGTCCAGGGTCTACAAAGAAGATAAAAGGGTCCACAGTGATCTGGTTATCAGAGACAAACATCTGGTGCAAGGGATGGTAAGTACTAATGGATGAGCAGATGAGCCAGAACATCCAACAGGACAACTCAGGCTGTGCTCACACCAGCTAAATGTCCCCCTGTGGTCACGCAACTTATAATTACGTTCCTGTCATGCTTTCAGGTCCTGTGACATTTATTCCAGGATGTGTGTCCCAATGTGTTTTTGAGTTACAGAGTCATTTATTTCCAGTTCAATAGGCGCCTAGAGCTTCTTGTTGAGACCGTTTGACAGAAGTTAACTGATGCATCAACACTGCAGAAAAATAAAATAAAAAATTGAAGACATTTTAAAAGGACATGCACAGTGACAGTAGTTCAAAAAAGTTGTGATAATTCATACATTTTTTTAAAGATCCGCAACAAAAAAGTAGAAGCCTCTGTCTGAACGAGAAATGATCCGCAGTTAGCACGCTTGCTGAGTAAATAGTTTGCTAATTGTCATGCATCATGTGACCACAAATTTAAATTGCAAAATCAAAGGGGGAGAACTGGAAAACATTTCATTGGCCCCTGTGGCCTCTCTCAGGAATAAATTAGACTCAAGACAAAATCTGGGTGCTTTGCAGTCAGCAGTGGCATGGAACTGGCTATCTGGTATCATCTGGCTGTAGAGCAAGAAAAAAATCTGGGTCAGTGTGATATTATCCTAGCTTAAACCTGCAAGTTTTCTACTCCATCCAACAGTACCTGCTCCAAAGGCCTTCTATTTCGACCCTTATGCCATCTGACAAGGAATTTGTACTTCTTAGGTTGTGGTTGCCTTGCCTAAGAAAGAAGATGATGGATTGTTTGTTTACCACGTATATAGACCTCTTTCTTACAAGCATACATGTAAACTGGGAACAAGAAACCGAGTCTGAAATCTTGAAATGATCCCCATAGTAGTTTTCCAAGCACATGCAGCTTTGGGCAATGCAAGCACAGCTGCATATTCATCAGGAGACATAATAAACTATTATCAGCATTATTTCTCTCTGCAGGGGAGGGAGTGCATGGGGTGACTTGTGCCAAGATGAGCCAAGCAGATGAAAAAAACAGTATAACACACAAATGAGAGGCTAAAAAGCATAGTGATGAACCAGTGGTTTAACCTCTGAGTCTTCCCAGTTATCTAAACAATGCTTTAATGACTAGAATGTTTATTTCAACTAAATTATTTTATTTTCTAATATCTCTGGAGTAGAATAACTCACTACAGTAATAAAATATGGTTCTTTCCAGCTTTGCAGTTCTAAGATGATGATGATGATGATGATGGAATGATTTTGCCTTTGTGACTAAAAGAGTTTTATCTCAAATATCCTAAAAGTGATAATTACATTAATAAAGTAGTAAGATTTGCAGTTCTAAAGGACTTTTAAACTCAAAATCAATTGTGATACAGTCATTCCACAGAGCTAGATTCATTGAATGCATTGTTGAACTCCCTGAATAGTGTGTTAGTAAAATTAAGTAATTAGAAAGATTAATGCCTTAGTAGAGCTATAACCTGGGCAGAATCCAGATTCATTAGATTTAATTATCTTTTGCTGATTTAAGTAATTTGTATTCAGCTGTCCACAGAGAATGTGCAAAAGCTTTCCACTGGTACTTGGAGGAGGGGAAATGACACAGAAAGGAATAGAAATGGTCTGATGTAGCTTAAACAGAGACTGTATCCAAGAAATAGAGGAAGCCAGGGTAGATCCCCATTCTGAGGGAAAAAAAGATAATGATATTCACAAGAGCTGTGAAAAAATGTACAGAAATAAATTGAAAGTTGTGACAATAGAATTCTAGTTACATGAAATCTGCAAAGTACCTTAATATGAAGATTCTATATTTTGCAACCCTAACTGGAAGTTTATGCTGAGGGCTCACAAACTGCAGTTTGCAAAACTGTGGTTGGCATGCACAGATCTGAAGTGTTCTTTGATTTCAAAACCTGTAAATGACATCTTTCAAATAACACTTTGTGAGCCACACATTTCTGTTTTCTGATCAACCTCCCTTTTACATATTGCTCTAGATACCACTTAATCCATAATCCAGATTATGACATTCTGTAAATATGGTCTCAGAGTTTACAAGAGTGCATCAAGAGGTCAACTATAAAAGTTTAAAATGCACCAATACTAGATTAGTAAAGATACTGCAATCATATCAGAAACAATTACCTGTAAGCAAGACCCGATACAGTCCACAAGTAGGAAATGACTTAATAAATTAGATGGGGAAATGATACTTTTACAATCAAAGGGACCATTTTGGTTATCACATACTGGTGCTACCCCACTGGAATCAGTGAAACTACTCTCTTGGAGGTGGTAATGGAATCTCCATCTTCATAAATCATTGTGATTATATAGTTTTAGTGAAGACAATCCTCAACCGCATCCAAGTCCTGAAGCAAACAAGCAGTGTTAAATGCCCCCTTCTGTGGATGTGAGCTGTCAACCTGGCTGGTACCAAACATTTCATTCTGTTATTTCAAGGCATCCTGGGTGCAGCAGCGCTGACAATTGAGGGAAATGAAAAGGTGAGAATGCATTATTGATTAATTACTTAGTTGTCTCCAAATGATTATTGAGCCCGGCTGTGACTTTGACAAATTACTCTTCAATTTTTGTGACTGATATCCAATTTGAATAATGCAGTTTTCCCATCCTCCTGTCAGAGGGTGACAGTGAATATGATTCCAGTGGCTCACAAAAGGCAGATATGCCATGTTTAGGTAATGAATGATATTTGCCAACTGTTAACAGGGGAGAAAAATTAATTAAAGGCTGTGATATTTTGCTTGAAAAGAACACTGGGTTAATTAGTTGAGCTGAAAGTAAAACATCAACTTTCTTTCATAGCTATAACTAACAAGCAGGTTCTATGAGACTGTGCTGAAATTTCAGACAGTCAGATTATTATTCTGGATAGGCACCCAAGTAGTAAGAACTTGCTTCAAATTCAGAGGAATCTGAGAACGGATAGACTTGTTGATCTGGGAAATGTCAAAGCAGGGCTCCTCTGAAGTAGAGCAGATCTAATCCTGAAAACTCCTGAAGATTCCTTAGCCCTCTGCATCTGGAGGTACACAGTGGCCCAAAAATTGTGTCTCCAGAATTGATGTATTTCTCCCTCAGAGCTTGGAAAAGTTTCTTTTATGAGCTACAACTTCAGAATCTCTCAGCCAGTAAGCATGCTGGAAAAAAGGGTTTGGGAAACTGTAGTTCAAAATAGACACTTCTCAACTGTAGTTCAAAACAGACACTTCTCTAAGCTTCTCTAATCTCCTCAGGTTCTTGTTTAAGGAAACTACCAGAGCTGGAAAAAGAGGGAGATGATGGGATGGCATTTCATGGTAGGCATTTTTAGCTTCAAAGCTCACTGAATGGCTTTATTGAAGCCCTTCAAATGCATTGCTTTCCAGAAGGGATGTTGAAATAATGACTGAAATCGTGTTGCCTAATGTAGTAAATTGCAACTACAGTAGGCAATTTGATGGAACTTATAGAGGCATTGACTCAACGAATCCCCAATATTTTGATGAGCCTACTTTAGTGTAACTTACTGTGCTAAGCAACAGGATTTATAGAATCAAAGGCTTGAATCAGTGTTGGTTTCTCCACGTTTCTGGTAGTTGTGCCTCTCAAGGATGGGAATATCAAAACTGTTTGATGTTGTCCATGTAATATGGGAGGGTGTAAGACTGGCTGCTTGCTGCTAAAATGCTGCATGACCAAGTCCTTTCAGTCCGTTCTGCCTCCATCATTGTATCATCCAGTGCACAACCTTCATCCACCCATCCTATTTAATTTTCCATCACTTTGGTACCACTGCAAAGAAAGTAAAACCAACATTTTAAATGGTTCATCATTCCTCATAGCTACCTAGCCCATGCACTTATCTTCCTTCAAAATTGCTGGTTTCTTGCCTCTGACACATGTTTTCCCCCCATAAATGTTGCCCCGGAAGGCACTGGGAGGAATGAATAGCTTCCACACTGAATCTGAACACTCCTATCATATCCAAAATTTGATATATCTAAAACTACAGGGATCTCTATTCTGTATGCATTTTTCATCACAATTGCCTATACAAACATGATGGAAATATCTGCATCCTTTTTTAGACATTTTGCTCAATAAAGACTTATTTTGCTCAAAAGCTCTCTGCATCCATTCTTCTGAAACTGATCAGAGTAAATCCTCCCAAAAGGGCAAACTTTTCTGCAAGTCTCACCTAATTTTGCTATTAACACTCATCTTTTAAAACAAAATTAAAGGCACATAGCACGGTTACTCCTACACCTGTTCATCTGAAATCTAGGAGTTGTAGTTCCTTCCTAATGGGCTCCTATGCACCAAAATATCAGTGATATTCTAATAATTTCCCAGTGATGGTCAGCATGAAGTTCTGGATTTTTGAACTGAGAACAAAATTTGGAGTAGGATCAGACAGATTCTAAATTGTTCCAAATGGAATCAGGTTTTTTTTTCTGAACTGGGTCCTGAAATGAATCTTGTGGCTGATGTAGAACCTGCAATGTATGCCTCTTGCCCTTCTCAAATGAGCACCCATGCAACCTAGCATGAGAAGTTGTGGCCACTGTGAAGCTGTCACCAACAGTAGACAATGAAGCAGGCCCACAGCTCCTCCTATTCTAACTCATGTTCATACTCCAAAAGGTTTTGCATGAAGTATGCTGTTAGCATGTCTTGACCACCACTTTCTCTTTGTGCCAAGATGAGTTTGGCACGAGGCTCAGTGATGACATGAGGAGCTGAGATCCTCCAGATGTTTTTGGTCCACTGGTCTGAGTGGCCCTAGCCAGCATCACCAATTGTGAGAGATTATGGGAGATGTGGTTCAAAAATATCTGGAGGGTCACAATTACATACCCCAGGAATATGTAAACATTTTAATGCTGACCATAAAAAAAAATTCTAGTCAGCAGTTATTTGATTTAATTGTGTTTCTGTGTCACAGATTTCATCAAACAAAGCAAGCATGAAGTGGATTGTTGGACAGTTTTTTGTAGGAGTGGTCATTCAGGGCCAGCACATTTCCCCCATAATGTCTAATGGAGCAAAATTAAAACAGAGCTTTCATCCTATATCAGGAGCCTGAAGACATTTTTTCTACCCATTGTCTTAGCAAATAAACATTTTTACTGTGAGAGTCCTCAGGAAATGAATAACTGGTCACATAATAGCCATAGTAAACAATATGAGGCAATGCACATGCCAGAACCCATTACTTTTCCCAGCCCAACACCCCATTTCAAAGAGACTTCTGCAGCAGTGGTGAACTCTGGGTGCTTGAGTATAAAAATGTACAGGTTGGGTTGAGTATAAAAATATGTTCTTCAAAGGATTTTCTCTATGTGTATGTCTAACTAGTTTCTGAAAAATGACCACAGTAAAATAAATACAGCCGTAAATTCTTCTTCTGACCATTTGCCAGTGGCTGAAATTGAATCAAGTTACTTGGAAATGAATATTTACTGTTACTTTACATCCACAATGCCATAAGGGTTTGGGGAGGAAACACATCTTAATTGAGCCTGTTTGTTTGTTTGTTTTAAAATTTAGAACACAAATGTCACAATAACATTTCTGAATATCCATCCCAAAGCACATAATGCCTCATTATTCACAAGTCACCGTGACAGGCCTGGTTTATGTAAGGTACTAGTAATTTTCCATCAGGATGGAAGTCACATGGTTGCTTCCTTCAATTATTAGAAAAGAAGTAGGTCATAGGAAATAAAAAATGCCTGAGCATGTTTAAAATAGACCTCAGTGCCTCTTTTGCTTGGTTTCCTCTGTCATAGAGGAGTCCTGAGAGAGTTTTCTTTGACAGATTTCAACTGCTTAATGTCCCAGTGCTGAGCACTTAGGATAATAACCCACACATGGACACAAAAATCTATCATATCCGAATAACTTGAGTCTAAAAGCACACACAACATCAGCAGCAACTGAAGGAACAACAACAGCACATACACATGTGCAGGCCTCTTAAGTTGGCTGGGTAAATTATTATTATTGTTGTTGTTGTTGTTCTTGTTATTATTATTTTGGATTTCTTCTACCAGAGCAAGTCAAAAGAAATGAAAGTCCAACAAGGATTGATTAGATATGGATATAAGTGTAGACCAGATATATCTTATATGTCCTTTAAACATCACTGGCTAAAACCCAGTAGTAAGTCATAACTAGAGTAGGCCCACTGAATCAATGGAACTTACAGAGGAGTTAACTCATCAAATCCCCACTGAGTCAATGGACCTGCTCTTATTATTGGATTTCAGCCACTATTTGTGTATAAGCTTTATCATTCATGTAATGATATGTTCTCTTATGAGCTCTTACCACTTTTTGAGAAGCTCCAGAAAATGTTTTTTTTTTAAATCTGAATGAAAACCAGAGTTTGGAAAAGTAGCTTTTTGTATTCCAACTCCCAGAGTACCCCCACCTAGCAAAGCCAATGGAGAGGTAGTCCAAAACAAGATATTATGCTGGAAGGGGAATTCTTGTAATTCAAAAAGTTACTTTTCCAGGCTGTAAAGAGAACACAGTCACAGAGCCAGACTCGGGCTTATGTTACATCACATGTTTAGCTTGTACTGAGAATCTAGGAAAAAATTGCCTGGCAAAATCCATCCTGCCATGAACTTTTGGACTTCTATGGCAGGGATGTTGAACTTGATGTCCCTTGTGGTTGCTATAAGCTTCATAACAGGAAGTTCCAGGGTTTACCTCCGAGGCTTCTGGGACCTTAGCTGATGCTTAGGTAGGTGCTGCTCTGATGAAAGATAGTAAAAATAAAAATAATGAAAATGTGGAAATAGAGGAAAGGAAAAGAAGGAGAGTACAAAGTATTGAAATATTCTGCTTTTTATTTTTTTCCCCTTGCTACTGCATTTATGGCTCCTGTGTACCTTATACTTCTGGAGAGAAGCTTAGACAATCAGAAGGAATTAACTCTATCTATATGTATTTGTCTCAATGTGGTACTTTGAACTGCTTACTCTGATATATGTCCAGCTGAATAAAATGTACACCTCAGTACATGTGAATGGGAAATTGCTACATTTGTATTTATTAGGAAACAGACACTAGCAGAGTTATTTTCTTGGACTACAAATTCCAGAATCTCCCTGTTGCTACAATCATTGACTGTTCTGACTAAGAGATTCTAGGTGGCATAGGTAATTCATTTCAATTAAGTTCAATTTATTGAAAATATATTAATCCTCTCTTATGAATCTCATTCTCAATATAGCATAGCAGTGAAACAAAACCACAGCTCTGAGTGTAGGGGTTTAGGAAGCATGTTTGTGTGTGCTGGAAAGATCAAACATAGCAAAGAAAATTAAACTAGGATTATTTTTCTAGATATTTTAAGTCTCTCTCTCTCTCATGATCTCTCTCTGTCTCCCTTTCCTTCAGCTTGTCCTCATTTTCCCCACCATTTTTTTCCTGCAAAGAAGAAGACAGTATGTCACTCATGTAGAATTTCTGTGGTATTCTCATGGATCTGTAGGAGGTTTTTTTGCCAACAAAAACCAAAACAAACCAGCACAACAGCCATCTCATAGAAATGTTACCAGAAGCTCAATGTGCATCACAGAAAGTTGTCACTTATTTTTATGCACCACAAGTGTACATGGCTGCTTCATATAGTACCCTCTTCTAATTTTATTCTGAAAAAAAAACAACACCCTGTAAGGTAGGTTTGGCTAAGAATTACTGACTGACTCAAGAATGTGAGTAAACCTTGTGACAGGGCATGGCTTTCAACCTGCTTCGTCCCCATGTTCCAAATCCAACAGTCTAGCAATTACAATATCCTGGCTTCCTCAGATCTGTGTTCACTGTATACATGATTACAGGGTTAAAATATATTGGGGGAAAAATACTGCAACAATTAATGTATTTAACTTGCATAATATTTTTTTAAAAATCCTGCATTAATTAGTACATTTTGCACAGTATCCAAATTAGACTATAATTTGAATAATATGCAATTTAGGCTGTCTAGAATAGGGTAACAGTATTTTGTGCCGCTTTAAAAAAGTAGTGACAGTCCTTGCCCCTACCTAACTCTGTGTGTCCTGCTTTCATGACATTGCAGGGGGCAGCCTCTGTAACATCATAGGGGCTCATCTCCATGTCCCAAATTTTGGCCATGAAATCTTAGGAAATGAGATGCAGCTGACCTAGCAATCCTAATAGCAGTTAACCAAAAGGTTGCCAGTTTCTACACTAGCTGGAATTTCAGGATGCTTTATTTATTTATTAGATTTCTATCCCGCCCATCTAGACCAAGGGTCTACAACTTCTTGTGATGTTACTATTACTTGGATAATTGTGACAATATTATTTTTGTGCAAGGAGAAGATTAGGAACAAAAGGCACAACAAGCTATAAATATAATTTCTATATCCATCACCAATGGATCCAAAAAAAAATTAAACATTATCTTTAATAACTCTTAGGTATAAACCACATTTAGCCAGCTGGATAGCTCAGAGAGTTAGGTATCTGTCTGAGGAGTCCGAGATTGGAAGTTCAGTTCCCCACTGTGCATCCCAGAAGAGCCAGCCTTTGGGTAAGCTGCACAGTCCCAGGCACCATCAGAAGAAGGGAATGGTAAACCACTTCTGAGTGTTCTCTACCTGGAAAACCCTGGAAAGAGTCATCGTAAGTCTGAATTGACTTGACTGCACACAATTATGTATGATAATCACATTTGTCCAACACATTTTCGATGTGCATTAACTCTCACATGGGTTTGTAATACAATATTATTATTATTACCCCCAAACATGAAAGGGGTAGCAGTGGGGTGTGATGGGGTGGCCGATATGAAATTTGAACCAAAGACTTTGTCATTCACCACATACTATTTAAATCAGGGCACAGACAATGTCATTCTCTCCAGAAAGCTGATGGGTGTAGCAAGGAAGAACTCTGGACAGCATAAGTTGCTTCCCTCTGTAATACATTACACTGTTTATTTTCATCTTTTCCCCCCCTAGATCATGGTCGTTTCCAACTTTTCCAATTTTCCTGCATTTATTTGAAAAGAGAGAGAGAGAGAGAGAGAGAGAAGAATATTAACTCAGAATAGCTTCTTGCCACACCGAGGAAAGTAGCAAAAAAGAGCTATATTGGCTTAAGGCCATCAGACAGGTGGCAAACCTAATTCTTGGCATACAGTACACTTACCCATTTTGCCGTTTGCTACTTTATTTCAGGCAAAGGAGCCAGAGCAGCAGACTGCTTTCTCTATAAACCCCTGTCCTGAGTCATTAGCATTCCGCCCCCCAATCATACACTGTGCACTTAGCTAACTGCTTTTATCTATTTCTATACCGAACTCTGGTGAGTCTGGGTTATAGGCCCTGCAAGCTATGTATCTTGTTCACGCAGATCTGACAACTGGAAGAAAAGAGACTGACTTTCTCCACAGATACCCTTGTGGATTTTGAGAATATTTTGCGGTCAGGTCTATCGGAGGTTATACGTTTGAATGTCATTTTCAAAGCAGCAGTGCATTTTTAATATACACCTCACCCTCCGCTTTTTCGTTCTTAAGTTTTTCCTTTACCAGCTAAGGAATTATGAAATAGATCCTCCCTCTTGAGGGATAATGCCACACTGTTCACTAAGCAGAGACCATGTATTGCAATGGTCAGAATGACAGAATAGAACTGAGGAGTCATCTTCAAGTTCCCAAAGAAACATAAAACTCACCACAAGACCTTGAATCAGTGATTCTCCCTTAGCCTGCCTACCTCACAGGGTTATTTGTGAGGACAAAGTGAAGAGAAGATGTATGTTTCCTGGATCTCACTGGAGGAAAAATCACTGTGCATCCAAAGGTTGGGAGTTTGATTCTCCACTGTGCTTCCTTTACCAGGGCTGGACTTGATGATCCATAGGGTCCCTTCCAGCTCTGCACTTCTAAGATTATAATAATGACTCTTGTATTACTTTCTCCAACATCTGACACCACTCTCGTGCTCCCTCTCAAAGGTAGCAGAGGCCAACCTTACATTCACAGCTGTTTTCTGTGATGCTAGTTTTCTTGGATTTAACTGTTCACAGCACAGTGTATGTTTGCACACCTCAAAACATTCTTCTCACAAAGAAAGCTGACATGCCAGGGAGGGAATAAGTTGCAATGCTAACTTCCTCCATGCTGTGCTCAGAGTTTAGAAATGAACTCTCCAGCCAGGATGGCCATTTTCTGTTCCTGTTCCTGTTCTACATACTGTATAAGGGGCATGTTGAAATGGGAGAGACTTCAAGCCTATGACATCGTAAAGTCAAGTGACATGATTCTCTGTGTCAGGGCTGGGGAGCTTGTTACCCTCTTGATGTTGCTTTGTTTGGAATCCAGTTCCCATCAGGTCCCCCAAAATATGGCCAATGGTGCAGGAGGACAGATGTGGACCTTCGTGAAGACTTGGAATTTCTACAGCTTCTCAGGCCTGTGCTAAGTGCCATGCTTCTGTAATGTTAGTATCTGACTCTAAGCAGAAAGTTCTTACAGTGGGGTGCTGTCTATATGGGAATGTGTACTATTATACTTTTTCCATAGGCAGTTCACGGTCAAAGTAGGCTGTCCCCCCCCCCAGTTTTGGGGTAAGGTCCCCCAGTTTGAGCTACAACCCATCCTTATTTACTTCAAATCTTCTTGTTCAAAATGGGTAACCTTTGGATGGCAAATATACAAAGCTGCCTTAGCCTACGTCAAATCATTGGTCCACCTACTCAATCACTGCAAACAGTATTAGGCAGGGTTTCAGGAAGGATTCTTTCCAAGCCCTGCATGGATATCCCTCTTTAGCTTCTAAAATCAGGTGAGATTGTTGTGTTCAAGATAGTATGGTGGAATGTCTCTTACTCCAAAATTGCCACTGTAGGGCTGCCCAAATGTCTTGCCTGGAGACCATCTCTGTTTCTTTTCCATGTGTTATTCCACACTGAGAGTGCAGTCAAAACTATCTTTAGCATCCCAGGAGATTGTGGTGTACATTCTTAGTTTGCAGGGGAAGTCAGCCCTGTCAGAAGCAGCAGGGCAGACTGAATTAGCTTGGGCTTCATATTTATTGCTCATGGTCCTTCCGGTTGTCATTTTTTTTGAGAAGTCTCGCAAGTCCTTCTGCTTTCTCATCACCGCTGATTTGTGAAGCATTTTTTATTTTGCTTTGAGCAAAACACAACAAGAAGCAAGCTCTCTTGCTGCTTATATAATGTGACTTGTAAAAGTGTCCTATGTCTGCCTAATTGTCACTAGCTTTTAGCACCTCCTCAGCACTTATTAATCAATTCAAGACTGTGCCTTTTAGGCAAAAATTGGTCTGTTAAAACTTCTCTCTCTCTCTCTCTCTCTCTTTCTCATAAAATGAAGTCTATGTGTCTGTCGCCTATGTGATGATGTGGTTGTCTTGGCTGTCTCTTCTATAGAGTTTTCTTTTCCTCAGGACAGTTTCATTAAAAAGGAATCAAGAGAGAGGGCATGAGAGGGCATCCCAATGATTTACTGATCAAAGTGGAATGCCAGGTCCATCAGGTCACCAGACAAAACAAATATGAGGAGTGAAACCTGCATCCTATTTTGCAAAGACAGGATCAAATTGCAGTGTCATTATATCATCGAGAGCAGGGATAGGAAAATTAGATTGGGTCACAGCCAGAATGGATAAAGCAGGCAATGTCTTCCATTAGCATGCTCAGGGCAATCAAACACTGTATTTTTTAAACATTTAATCTGCCTCCTCTTCACTTTTCAAGGATTCCAGTAGTTCAGCAAAGTAGTACTTTAGAGATGCAGAGGAAGACCAACAAGTTCCCAGCCACTATGCTGACCACTATGTTTTCTTCTGGCATGTCTTTGGCTGCTGCTTTTGGTAAACATGTGGAGCCTTGCCCAATAGTTTCATTATAAACAACAAAAGGAGTAGCTATTTTGATGTGAATAAAATAATTTCAATAACCTAGATGATCTGTCACCGAAGGCATCTGTTTGTAGAATTTGTTTAGTTTGTCCAATAAATTCTGTACTATTGGCCAGGCCCATAGATCAACCAATGCTTGTGTGATTAGCGTTAGTGGATCAAAGTCTTCATGTGATCCTTAATCTGTTGTGGGTCCTCAGAATTTTGGAAAAGAAAATTTCGCTTGTGCATAATGAGATGTTGAAGCATTTCAACAAGAAACACAAAACAAAAGGAAAAAAAGATGATGTGGCACCTTAAGAACTAACTGCTAGATTTTAATGTGAGCTTTCATGGAACTTTGTTGGACATAAGAGTTAGAATACAGAGACTGCATGGTAAAACATGCAAGGCTCTAAGGTAAAAGGATAGTGGGCTTGGATGCATTTCACATCTAGTAATGATTTTGAAGGTTCTCTGTCAAGACCACTATCATCATTCCTCAGACACACGCTTAACCTAAGCTTAAAACTTGAAGATATGGGTATAATGACAATAGAAGCTTGTTTCTGTAAGTGGTGAAAAATGTTTGTTTGTCATAGTGTTGGGTTTCCCTCATCTCCATATCTTGCATTCTAGTGTGATGTGTTTTGTCATTAGTCACTGGAAGTGGACACGGCCATAGGTCTGTAGAGGTACTTCTCTCTGATGAAATATATATTGCGGAAGAGAACATGAGTTGATCACAGGAGAAACACATTTTCCTTAATATCTAATTTGACTCTCAAATTGTAATAACTTGTGACCTATGAAGCTAAACACATACACACAAATCCATGTAGTTTGGCCCACTAGAGGCTTGGAAATCTCTTTTGTTTTTCTCCTTTCTGGGACTGTGAATATACAGTCAGAGAAAGGGCAGTCAACATTACTTGTAAATCACTAGTGGTGGTGATAAGTTACAAGCAATTAATGCTGCAGTTCAGTGCACAATTAGTATTACATGGTTGCAAGTCCAGGGAACAGAGTGGAACTTAATTCTAAATAAAATGGGATGATATAGCATTGCAAAGCACATAGGCAGCTCATGGACTGGAATGAGGGGGGAAGTCATCTAAAAATTTCAGATGGGCAGCCTCCACAGGTAAGCCTTCAGAGGCAAAGTTGCAGTCGTATAACTGCTCTGGGAGTAAACGTTCTTCTGAGTAAACATGTGCAAGATTGGGTGGATGGTCTCAGCAGTGCTGAGGGCTATCTTTCAGATTTGTCAGTAGCCTAAGGGCCACACTTGAAAAGGACTTCTGAGGACCCACAACAGATTAAGGATCACATGAAGACTACAAAGGCTAATTTCACATATTTACTTTAATTTTTTAAAAAGTTAATGCGCTAGTTTTTTAACTGAAAAAGCCCCCCTGAGTTCCGTTAGTGGTCCCCCAATTAAAGAAAATATTTGGCGAGCTGTGGATGCCCCTGATGATGCTGAGGGTCCCTTATAACATGGCAAATTTTTCTTCCATGTTCCCTGGAGGACACAAAGAGACTTTCTGAGCAAAATATTTCTTTTCAGATTTTTTTAAATTATCTTTTTGTGGAGAGAGGAGATTGTCAGGCCAGGGTGCTGAGCCTCACAAAAATGACCATGTGGTGATGCATGCGGCCTGCCTGTTGCCCTCTTATACTTTAAAGCCACATCAAGGCTTTAAAACAGTGGCTATTTGACCTGTTGTCCTGACAACACTGAGGCAGTTGTTCATCGGTATACGAATAGCAACAATAAACTCTCATCTTTTTCCACTTTAATCTTAGACTATCACTTTGAGTCCAGGGTCTTATTCCTCCATGCCTACATAAATATTTGCTCACCTCCCTGCTGAAATCTGAAACAATGCCCCTACTTAAATGAAAAATCTTTCAAACACAGCAGCATTTGAGGGTTTTGCCCAACATCTTTGGGGAACATCCCTTCGACATAACAAAGAAACAGTGGCAAACAATAACCCTTTACTCCTTGCCAAGCTGAGGGCTATGCCTTTTCTACAGCTCCCACTTCTCCTTCCACTTTGCTCTGAAGATGCTACAAGATGCTGAACACAGGAGCAATAAACAGTACAAATTGCAATTCCAAAAAGGAAATGCTGTTAAAATCCCCAGCAGGGAACCAAAAGATTAGCCACCCGTGAATTCCATCCCTGTCAAGCCTTCACCTACAACGCAGGGCATTTTATCTTTAAGCTCTTAACATTTAGCAATCTAAATGCTGAACAACTGGGCCTAAATTGGACTCTCTCTCTTTTCTTTCTCTCTTCTCTTGAACAAATAACATCTGGGATAAAAGAAAACATTAGACACTGCAAAAAGGCCGGCCTCTCTGGCCAAAAGGTGACTGGCCTCATAAAGAACAATTTCACACTATTTAAACAAGTCACTGCTGGCTGACCTGTGCAGCTCCCTGGCCTGGTTGCTGAAGGGCCTTCATTGCTTTCTTTAATCCGACAAAAATCCTGTTGAAGTAAAATTCTGATTGAAAACAACCGTTAGAAAGAGTCTTCTTTTTTATTGGAAAAGAAAATGGAAATTGCACAAAGTAACTGTTATCCTTTTTCTATGTGTTAGGGGGATTTCTGAGCCCTTTAAATCATTTTAAAGCATCATAGGATTATAACACAATATCCCCATCATGTTAGTTTGGAGAAAAAGTATTGTAGCATTATAGAAGTATTGGACCATAGTTTGCTAATGTTATTTTAAATCATTTAAAAAAAAATTGGGGGGAGTGTGAACCACTTTGCTAAAGATATCTGTGAAAATTATCAGACAACTTCCACTTTGCTAAAATGGCTGTTACTGGAAAAGATTTCCACTGGAATTTAAATCTGTGTCTATATTTTTGTGTATATTATTCACTCATTTATTGCATTACAGTACTATAGAGATATAACATTTAAGGGGTACTTTGCTGTTAATATTTTACATTCATATAATTCAAAGTTAAAAGATTGATGAAAAACAGAAACTGGTGATAAAACTATGCTAACTGAAAAGGGTATAGCAAAACAGTGAATATATATTGCGCAATAACTATCTACCCATAATAAAACTATACCCTTTAAAATTATGCTGTAATAGGACTATAGGCACTCATGTGGAGAAAAAATAGTGGGGAGTCAGTTGCAATTCTACCTTTAGCAGACAACAGAAGAATAATGTTGTATTAGTCGTTGAGGCTGCCTATTTAGAACCACCTTTGCAAAGGTATATTTGTCTTCCACATACCATTTTGAATTTCACAGTTATTCTGTCATTTCTTTACATTGAAATCAATCCTTTCATTGATGTTTTGTCTTGTTTGGATTCCATTTTTTTTCCTGTTTGTTTAGCTTTTGATCCATTCTCATGAACAAATGGCATGCCCTGCAAAGTATTTGCTAGTGAAACCATTGCTCTTTGGTTTTTGTGCTTTGTGCTTTTCCCCCCCAAGCTGTCTTAAATTCTTTTGAGGGCAGAACAGAACATGATCCAAACCGTGGTGGAATTCTAACTGAAGAAGGCAGACTCCCACGGCTAATGCCAAGTGATCACTACCAGGTCTGTGGAAGAAATTTTGAGTTGGAGGTTGCCTGAATATAAGATGGGTGGTGAGTGTATAGGAGAATTCTATAGCTAGAATATACCTTCAGGGGTCATTTAGTCCATGTCCAAGAGCTATCTAGTCTAGTCATTCACTGAAACTTGAAAAAAAAAAAAAGGCAAGTCACAATTTTCGTAATGAGCTCCATATATTGTTGAACAGGAAATAAATATGTACGCAGGAAGGGCACATGTCGCCCAGTGAATTTAACAACCAATTTCTCCCTGCTTTGAAAAGGAAGGTCAGAGGCATATTTAGGATAGTTGGCCTCTCTGCCAACCCCAGTGGTTATAGGCTTAACACTATCAATCTACCATTGGTATGGGTAGCCTTGGGAGGCCTGCAGACCTCATTGCGGTTGTCACCAGCCTCAGAAATGGTCATTTTTGGCCACATTGAAAATGGAAACAGGAAGTATCCTGATGCTATCTCTAGTTTTTATGGAGAGGTTCACTGGATTCCACCTACCCACAATGTGAAAACGACTTGGAAATTACATGAACAGAGATCAGGATCAAGACTGAGATAAAAGGGAGGGGGGCACTCAAGCAGCTTTGTGGGATGGCAAAATGCTCCTTGGGAGTTCATGTGGTTTATAGTCTGATATTCCATAATCCAGACTAGCACAATCTTTTGTAAGCACAAGACAAGACCTAGAAATATGTGTACAATCAATAACTGAAGCACATGTTGCCGTTTACAGGCAATGGAAAAAGTCACAAAACATACATGTATATAAATCATATGTGAGTTCTTACTTTTATTCCACTTTTCTGATTAAAAGTAGCTTCATTGAAAAATAGCCTCTCCAAAAACAATTTAAACAATAAAGCCATTAATATAATCATAGTGAATGAAATCTGGTTGCTTTATTACACATGTAGAGAGCAAACAGTTTATTTTTCAGTGCCTTCTAAACAACAGTTATTGAGTCCCCACTGGGATTATTGAGCACACACAAAGGCATAGGCTTTGTGCACATCTACCCCCACTGAAGAATCCCAGTGGTAACATGTTTGTTGTCAGTTAGAAGTGACTGAATGTGACACCATTTGTCTTCTGCATGCATAAAAAATCAGCAGAGTTTCAACCTGCAACAAATAAGCATCAAAACAGTTTAAAAGGCCAGATAGAAGAAAGATGTCTTTACACCCCTCCCAAAAGCAGTAAGAATGGAAAACTGATCATAGTTCTGGCAGGGGGACATTCTAGATTCTTGGCGTAACAGAGGAGAAAGCCTTCATCTGTGTGCCTATCAAGTGGACCTGGACTGGTATTGGCATTTTCCAGAAGATCTTGATGTCTCAACAGGTTCATCATGAGACAGGTGTTTGCTTAGATAGCCAGGCCCCAAACCTTTTGGGGGCTTTTAAGGCTGAAACTATTATATTGGGCCCAGAAAGCAAATGGCAAGCAGTGTATATTTTTGATATTGGAATAATATCTACTTGCTGTATTCCATCTATCTACTGTTGCATTTTGCTCCAGTTGAAGCACTTTCAACTGACCAGCGCTAGGAGATGGGGAATTCTATTAACCAGGGTTCCTGGTCAGATGAAACATTGTAAATATGTTGAACCAACCATGCTTCTTGCAGACCTGGCTCGGCAGTCTTCCACATTAAAGCCAAGGGATGGGGTGGGGCTGGAGCTTATGCTGGGCTTCTACAATGCTTACACAAAAAAACCTCTTCAGCAAACAACCACTCCTAGAATACCTATGAGGATTCCTTCAAAATATACATTCACATTAAAACTGCCTTTTAGACAGTGTTTTACCACTGTACAACTATTAAAGTGAAACAGTCCGTACCAATTCATTAACCCCTGTTCAAGGCAATGAACAGAAATAGGGCCTTTTCTGTCATGCACCCGGTCTTTTGGAATGCTTTTCCCAGAGAGGTTTGCTTGGCAATAAGACTTATGGCTCTTGATTTGCTAGGTAGCATTACCTTTTTATCTGCCAAGGCTTTCAATCTGGTTTACTTTCAATGCTGCTGGTAAATTAGGTGCAATATCATTTTAATGTTGTTTCTACTGTTTCTTTTCTGTTTTGATTGTTACGATTTATTAAAACCCAGAAGTTCTGTAGAACTGAAGGGCAGATGCTAAATGTGCTAAGTGAAATGAAATGCATTTAAAACAACAACAACATGGTGGCATTATCACCATGGATAATAGTTGTAATGGGCATATATGCCATTGCTGGATGGAATTCATGAAAGCAGCAAGAAGCACATTTTTTCTAGAATCCATTTGGAATTATTTCTGCCCTGTTGCTCAGTGTTTTTATTTACAATTTCATATGTTTAGTAATATACATATATATTAATTTTCTCTTTCTAAAGACTGCTTTATAATGTGCTTGCTCCAGATGTGCGTGCTAATAATTTCTTCGCTCAGAAGGCACCCAACTGGAAATTCATTCCAGCATGAGCTATTTTGGCAACTTTTGATTGACTTTTTTTTCTTAGCACCTTTTTCATTTGATACTTTTTTTTCTGGGGTATTGACATTCTGAAGTTCTCTGCCTGCAGTTAACAATTATTGACAGCACATGGGGAGAGCAAAATTTTAAAGGTGGCAAGACTATCAATGAATATTTTACACATTTTGGTGGAATAAATTCAGTATTAATGTAAACAACACTAAAACAAGGGCCTTGTGTCAAATGAAAAGAAGACATAGCTGGACCACTGGTAGGGAAAAATTAAATGCCTGAAAACCTGCAAGTAAGTCGCATTGGATTGGGCCCACTCAATTAATGGGGATTTGGTGAGTCAGGTCCTCTGTAAGCTCCACTGATATGAGTGGACCTGCCCTTGTTATGACTTTAGCATATTAAGAGTAGCAACAAGATTTCAACCAAAGTGTCACTGTGGAAAACTGCTTAAAGAAGAGGCAAGGGCCAGGCAATGACATATATAATTTTGCAATTGTGTTTGCCAAATGTTAAATTTTTTGTCCTCTGTTACCAAAATTTGCACACGCGCGTGCACACACACACACACACACACACACACACACACACACACAGAGTGAGAGAGAGAGAGAGAGTCACACCATTCATCAATTTAAAATAGGATTATTTTTTCTTGTTGGCAGTTCTTCAAGATCTCAGGAGACATCCCTACCCCATGTGCTACATGATCCTTCTAACTAGAAGTGCCAATTATTGGACTAGGGACCATCTACATGAGGGTTATGGACATGTTTAGCCTTGAGAAGAGAACACTGAGGGGGGATATGATAGCGCTTTTCAAATACTCAATCATTCCAGAGTGCAGGACAGGTAATAATGAACGCAGGTTATAGGAAGTCAGATTTCGGATGAATATCAGGAAAAGTTTCTTAGCTACTAGAATAGTATGGCAATGGAACCAATTACCTTGGGAGGTGATGAGCACTCCAACACTGGAGGCATTCAAGAGAAAATTGGACAACCATCTGTCAAATGTACTTTGATTTGGATCCCTGCATTTAGCAAGGGATTGAATTTAGTGCCTTATAGGCCCCTTCCAACTCTATTGTTCTATGATTTTTCTATTTAATTTAGTAAAAGCATAGCACTACAACAATACATCAGACTCATACGGATACTCTCTTATATCTGAAATAGC
Source organism: Intellagama lesueurii (assembly GCA_037013535.1). Lineage (NCBI taxonomy): Eukaryota > Metazoa > Chordata > Lepidosauria > Squamata > Agamidae > Intellagama > Intellagama lesueurii. The sequence continues at coordinate 201,329,680 of JBAJHW010000004.1, forward strand.
TCTGTGCCACTTAGGAAAATATTTTTAAAATTGTGAGAAGAGGAGAATAGTTTGAAAGGTTTCTCTGCTGTCCTTTCTACTGCCTCAACTCACTGCATATGTCACAGGGTTTTTACTGAAGAGAATATCAACCACAGCTCTATTTGGGAGTGAATTAAGGCACCCCACAGACTGCAGAACAGGACAATCAGGAGTGCTCTTAACTGCACCAAATAAACTGCAGCCTTAGCACTGGGGCAGAAAGGAGTGGAACAGCTTGAAAAAGGAGTGGGGTAGATTATTTTTATATAAAACACATGTGGTTCCTGGAAAATAGGACAAACAATGTTAGAAACCATGGCTGCCCCTTTCATCTCTAGAGAACTAAGAAAAAATGGTTTCTCCCTGGAGGGACAAGAGAAAAATGTGATAAAGAAGTGGCATCTTCAACACATAAGAATAGCAATCTAAGCTTGAAGGAGGATCAGCACAGTTCACAGCAAGTAAAGGACAGTCTGGGAATCTGAGGAGGTCAGGTATTGAAGTTCTGTTCTCAACCTGCATAATATAGAGTCTTCATGGTAAGGATATGCAAACACAGTAACAGTCAGTTTCCAATTGTCACAAATTCTATGTCACAGAGTCTATGTGTTGCAAAGTAACCAAAAATATGACACAGAAGCAACATTAACTTGTGGTTTCAGCCCTTTGAAAAACAGAATGATTATCCAAGTAAATTTTTTTTTCTTTGTATCATGGCCACACTTCTTTCTAGGCAAATAAAAAAGTTTTAGTTTTTTAAGCGAATACATTTGAGATTGGAAAAGTGATAGAACTCCTAATTCTAATTACTAACTTGAGATCAGCACAGGCAGAGCAGAAAAAGGACAGTCTGGGAAACCTGAGGAGGTATTTCTTCCTTCTCTTCTTCCTTCTTCTCATGCAGAGACATGCATCTTTCTGTCACCACCAGCACTGAAGAGTCATCCATAGTTTAATAACTAAATGAAGACATGAGAGAAGTCTATATGAAAATTTAAGTTTACTTTGAATATTTTGCTGCTGGGAAAAAAGTTGTTGCTGCTGCTACTACGGCTATGTGCCATCAGGTTACCTCCAACTTACTGCACTCCTATGAATGAGTGACCTCCAAAATGTTCTCTCATTAATAGACCTGCTCAGCTCTTGCAGACTTAGTTATTGCTTCCTGTGTAGAGTCAATCCACCTCATACTTGGCCTTCCTATTTTCCTCCTGCCTTTCAGCTTTCCCAGCATCATTGCCTTCTCCGGTGAGTCTTGTCCTCTTGTGACATGCTCAACAGCCTCAGTTTCATCATTTTTGCTTCTAAAGAGCATTCAAGCATTCAGGATTGATTTAACTTAGATCCACTTGACTGCCTTCCTGGTGGTCCAGGCTATCTGCAAAGCTCTCCTCCAACACTCTGTTTCAAATGAATCAATCTTTTTCTTTTTGACTTTGTTCAGTGTCCATCTTCCACATCTTTAAGATCACTTGTTTTCTCTATTTTGTCTTTATCTTCTGTTCCTTTGCATGATTTTTGCACTAGTTTTCTCTGTCTCTTTGTGATAGTGGCTGAAAAACTGCATTCTAGATTCTGGCCCTATTTCTGTCAGCTGTTACTTTTGCTTCACTCTTGTCCCTAACAATTTTAAGTGCCTTTTTTTTTTTAAAGCACAATTATTGACAGTAGCACGGCATCCAACTCTTTTCACTTGGAAATCTGCATGGGTGGCTTGTAAGCTGAGTGCTGAGAGGTTGTGCAGGGCAAGTGAAAGTTGCCTTCCCACAGGAAACTGTTTCAAGTAAAATAGTATTTCATTTTAAAAAGACATTCCCCAGTTGTTTCAGAAGTACTTGGTTTGATGTAAGGCCAAATGGGTGACTTTCTGTGGCTCCCAAAATGCAGAAGGTCATGTAGAGAATTACAATGGCTTCCTTCTGCACTTTAAAAATGTATCAGAAAATGTGCTCACCTGAAATACTATTTTAACCTGACAATGAGGTTCTAGGACACAGTGGCATTTATTTTCCTCTATTAGGAGTTTAAATGCTCATTCACTTCCATATCCATTTCTTCTAAAATATGAAGCTGAATCAGTGGGGACCAGCTTCCCTAGACTAAGATCCAATGGAGTATTTGTGAATCCCATGTCAATGGAGATAGGACTGTTTGCAGGCCTCTGTTGTCACACACACACACTACATCCTAACAGCAACAACAAAACAACAGCAACAAAACCTGCTTTACTTGCTCCTGAAAACTTGGAACAGGGGGTTGGGGATCAACAGTTCTGGCAGAAACAATGGGGTATGGTAGATGTAAACTGCTGGTGAAGTACAGAATTGGGTGATAGCCATAAAATGCAAGGGTATATGCTGGCTGGATAGCTCAATGGCTTAGGTATCTGGCTGTAGAGCCAAATGTTTGGAGTTGAATTTCCCACTGTGCCTCCTATGAGTAGAGCCAGCCTGTGTGGCCTTGGGTAAGCTGCACAGTTCCAGTGCACCCCCAGAAAAAGGGAATGGTAAACCACTTCTGAGTATTCTCTACCTGGAAAAAGAGTCACCGTAAGTCAGAACTGACATAACATGATTACTATTATAGGGAATATACTGGATCTATAAAAAACAAATCTGAATTAGAATTCCTATTTGGCAGATATTCCCTAGGTTCTTTTAGTTTATTAAATGTCATCATTCTCAGTTAAACCTTCCTCATAAGTTTACTTGATGGATAATATTGAATGACTTTGTGTGTTCTTCTGAAGGGCTTTGAAGTTATGTTAATTTGATGCATGTTTTAATGTGATGATTTATTTAATAGTGCCCTAATACTGTAATTTCATACTATAAATACTATATTTGTTTTCTACGCTCATGTTGTGAGCCACCTTGGGTCCCCATAGAAGAAGGTGAAATGTTAAATCAATAAATATGTGTTCATGCCATCTTGAGCTTTTTCAAGGAAAATGTGGAAAATCAGATTTAAGGCAATGTTACAGAGACTACAAAAGCATATAAAATTAATAGTTTCTAAAGTCATCCCAGTTCTCGAATGGCTGGATCTGCTGGGACCAAAATAACAAAGGATAATTGTATGACATCCCAAATAGTAAGCTCAATAACGGTAGGGATCTCACACTCCCAGCAGTATATTCAAACATGGATGTGTGGAAATGTGAATGTGAATGGACTCTGGGCATAGAATTATGATAATCAAAGAGCAAAATGGGACTTATTTAAGAAAATTAGAGTTCACATAGTGTTTGAAAAGCAGTAAAGGGGAAAATATCAAGAAAATCAAAAGAAAATAATGCAAGCTCCTTAAGCATTGTAATAGGATGATGATCTTTGTGTCTTTGGTTACTAAGAAAAGTATATTTTTTTGGCAAATGCATATCAAGGAGAGATGAATATATGCATCTTTTGAGAATGCAGGCCATCGTACTGGAATGAACACACACCCCTATGCTTTCTGCATATAGAGGCTCTCTTCTGTGGAAATGCATTTATATTTCTCCTACCAATCTACCTAACTACCTATCGTTTATCATTTATCTATCATTTATCTGGTGAAAATAGTGGCTTGTAAATTTTTATCCCCATACTCCAGCTGTTCATTGCACTGCAAGGGGTTTCATTCCGTATTTTTGTATGTAGTATTTAGAAGCCAAATGGTAGCATGCCAGGTATTGCAAGGTCTGTAGCATTCATGGCAAGCCACATGCAACAAGAAAGCAAAGAAATGCATACAATACCACTTTTTTGCATAGATGGAATAGAATATGGCCACAGCTTTACTGATTAAAGTTGTAATGAACATTGACACAGGGTGGGCATGAGATCTAACCATTGGGTAGCTTGCCTGTTATCCAATGACCAGCCACTCAACTGCTGATGGATAACATTGTGGGGTGGGAGGAAAAGGGGGTCCACCTGCATGCATGACTCTAGTGGTTCTTCATCTTATCTGGGGCTGAGGCACTCCACAGACTCTGAGCTGGGTGGGCCACTGAAGCCTTCCCACAAGATCCCTTAAGGGGATTCCCCCAGAACAGGGAATGCAGAACAGTTCTGCTCCCCATACTAGATGCATGCCCATGCCAAAACAATGCACCCCAAATTGTGACAGAGAATAGGGAAGTTGCAAGTCACTACTGTTTGAATCAATAAATAATAGACAGGCAGCACCGCTTGAAGTCCAGTCCAGTCTACAGCTGTCTAGCCTTCCCATTCCATGAGCAAACAGAGGGTGGGTGAGGAAACTTTGAGCTGGGCTGGCTGTTTCCTTCCAAGGTGGAACCCCTTTTACGCTCCCAGAGTATATGAGGAGGAGACTACTTTTTCAGGTCTGCTACAAAAGGCCCACCCGCCTCCCAAGCCAGTCAAACTGCACTATGATTGGCAGGCTGAAAAGAAAAGCATATGGGGATAAGTGTCAGCTGTGTCATCCCTTGGGATGCCCCACACCACTAACCATGACAAGGAGGACTAGATGGTAACACACAGCATCCCACTTCTGACTGCACTTGCAAACCTGGTGGGAATCCTTTGTTAACATCATCTATATTATTATAGTTCACCATCTGATATAACAAGTTGCTTTTTTAAATATCAGGGGCAACGTGTGGACCAGGATGAGAGGCACTTATCTCAAAATTTCAGGGGGCACACCACTGTCCTGCTCTTAAGACAACTTTGATTAGTATAAATTTTTTAAAAATTTAATTTTAGCAGCCACTCACTATTCCTTTCTGTGCTGAAGAACAAATGGTATGGCCAGGAACTTAAACAAAGCTGTCTGAATTTACAGTATTTTCATACATGCATTCCCTCCAAGATTACTAACAGTCTGCAATGAATTCCCTTCTAAACTACATGAGAGATAGGTAAGATTAAAATGGAATAAGCAATGGCCTAAATCCTCTTGCATAGTTACACCCCCACTTCTGCAGCTCATCTGTGCAGACATGGGGGGGTGTACATCTGTGGGTGTAGATCACAGATAACATCTGTGGTGATTTCTTAATTCAAGGCAAATCACCTCCAAAAGTTATGTCATGAGCCTTATGCTGTCCTAACTGCACGAGCAGATTTTGACCAATGGGTATAATTCTGTCTGTTCCTTATACTTGTGTAATACAGTACTCTATCACATGAGAAGTTGGATAGTTTCCAGACAAGCAGGTACCTTAGGCAAGCTCTGATGCTGTACATCGGTATTGGCTGTAATATCAGAAAGATAGCTAGCTAGATATATGTCCTCTTGGAAGGTACAGAACTCAATAGAAGAACACAAGTTTTAAAAATGCATCTCTTTTACTCACAAAATCTCCATGTATATCAGAATACAAACACAACATATTCACTTGCTACATAGTATAATATTTTAACTGGTTATCTTCATTTGCTTCACTGACTGGTTACATAAACCCTTCAATCAGACTCTTAACTGCTGACTTTATGAGTAACAGACTCTAACACACACAGAACATTGACATTGCGAGCAGACTCAGAACTCTGACTGAGTAAAAAGGAAAGGAAAGGGATCTGGAGTAGAGAGGGAACAATGGGCTGCTACTATGTGATTGACATTCACTCAAAGTCCCTCCCATCAAAACCTCCCAAAGGCATAATATGCAGGTTGCTACAGTTCCAACATCTACAAGGTTTGCATTCAACCCAAGGTATTTTCATTCCACTTAGCAGTGTTAGTAGAGATCTCTGCCTAAGAGTTTGGAGAGTGTTTGCAAACTAGGGTTTGGAAAGACAAACCAATGCTATAACTTAATGTGGGGCAACCTTCCAGTCCTGTATCCATGTCTGCATTCAAAATCCTTTCATGAATAACAAATCAAATCAAGTTGTGTTTTATCAGCAGAATGCTTGCAACTATACATGTACACTGTCTTTGGACAAATGCACAGAAATAGAATGAATCAGAGTATTTGTGCAGTTTTGGGTTGACTGTAATGGTGGCAAGGGGCCACCATAAACACATAGGGGTGAACAGTACACAATGGATTCTTTATATCCCATCCAGCACTTGTAAGGTTACAAAGATCTGAACTGAGGAAATGGGGGAAGAGGAAATCAAATGTAATGCAGTAGATACAATCAAATGTAATGCCCAGCTGGTACCAAGAGAGAAGATGAGTGGCAGGTGAAACTCCAATAAAGGCCCAGATCTCCTCTGGATATTCCAACTATTGAGGCTCTAGGGAGGACTCAGATTGAGGTCACTGTGCTGTTTATACCTCCCTTACCATCCACTCTTCCATTCATTTTGCAGAGCTGTAGGGTGAAGGGAAATACCAGAATCACTGTCTAGACAGCCTTCCGCCCACTTGTGCCATCCTGGAGTATTCTTTTTCTTTGTTCTCTCACCCAACTTAGTTTACTAAACTTTACTGAAATATTATTACACTGTGTGCTACTGTGGAAAGATGTCGTATGAGCTTTAAGTGGATAGGTCACACAGTGCGAGGGCCCTTGGTCATAGCCATTTGTGTTTCCCTGGCTGATTTGTTTTTAAATGGGTATCTGGAGGTAAGGTAAAGGTAAAGGTTCCCCTTGACAAATGTCCAGTCGTGTCTGACTCTAGGGGGCGGTGCTCATCCCCGTTTCCAAGCCATAGAGCCAGCGTTTGTCCGAAGACAGTTTCCATGGTCACGTGGCCAGCATGACTAGACATGGAACGCTATTACCTTCCCACCGAGGTGGTACCTATTTATCTACTTGCATTTGCATGCTTTCGAACTGCTAGGTTGGCAGGAGCTGGGACAAGCGATGGGAGCTCACTCCGTTGCGTGGATTTTGATCTTACGACTGCTGGTCTTCTGACCCTGCAGCACAGAGGCTTCTGCGGTTTAACCCGCAGCGCCACCACGTCCCTTATGGATATCTGGAAGTGCACAGATAATGTAATGTACCTAAGGATGAAGCAAGTTAAAATGCCTCCTAAAGTGTACAGGGACCTCTGCCCCTGGCTATTTGCAATGCTTTTTGCATAATACATTTATATCCCCAGTTTTCCATCATGGAGTTCAAGGCAGCCTATCTGGAGTTCTCCCATTCAAGCACTGACCAGACACAGAGCAGATGCAGAACAGCTTAGCTTCAATAGGACAGTTGCATCGTATGTCTTTGGGCCAGTAGAATATGTTTTTGCTCAGGATTTTACAGTTGGGTACTTCACACCACTTTAATCACAAGCTTTTCAAATTGTTGTTTTGTTTAGTGCTTTTTCCATTGAGAGTCAAGGGAATGGGAGGGAAACAATAAACATCCAAATTATTTATTCAGACAGCAGACTATGTATTTGTGAGTTGCTTCTCTACTCTTCAATGTTTACTTGTGCTAGGTTTAATTAACGTGTTGATTACATTTCCCATGGCATCTTCTTTGCCCCCTGGGCATCACAAATAAATGTTTAGTGCAACGAGATGTGTGGCTTAATAGGAAAACTTAGGCATAAAGACATTGCTGTACCTAGACTGCTGTAATAATTGCCTACGTAGGAGATACTTGCAATTCATCTCTAAGAAAAAGATAATCTTTTGGATACAATCCATCCTGCATCTCATCTATGATACGCACAATTCAGACATTGCTATAAAGAATCTACAGTGCTAGATTATTTATATAGATTATCTATATATTTTAATATCTATATATTTCAGTGTCTCCCCCCCCCCCCCCATGGTCACTCTTGGATGATCTAATATGTTATGACATTTTCTAGCTGTGCATATTTATTTTTCATAGTTCTAAACCTTCTCTATTTTTATGCATCCAGTAAAGTAGGATCTTGACTGTGAAAGCTTATACCATCATATATTTACTTAAATTTGAAGGTATGGCAGGTTTCTCTCTCTCTCAATCTTTCTTTCAAAATAAAATGCTTTAGAGAAAAATTACCACCATGGTTTGTTTTCTAGCTGTGTTGCAAAGCTGGGTCCTTAGCTGAATAATGTATTTATGCAATTCAGAATATCCATTCACTGGACTGGGATCACAGGACAAGTGAAATGTAACCCCTTTCATGCTGGTAGTCATGTGATATGATTTATTAGCAAACTATAGTAAAATGTCACACTTGTAGTGCTACACAGAAAGGAAAAAGAAAACAAAATTATAAAAAGTGGGTGTGATTATTCACCTATAATGCAACATTTTAAAAGTCTTACAGTAGGGGAGAGTTAGGCATATTCTCTGTGCATCCATTAATACTTTAGATGCCCATTAGTTCAATGGGACTTAAAGAAGCCTCAGTTTGATTTGGCACTGCCATATGTAAGCAAACAAGTACTGTATTTTACTGCTTTCCCAACAGTTCCACGAAGATCTGCAAGAGCAAAAGCAGGTAGCTTTTTTTCTTATTTGAAACTGTGCTTTCTTGCATCTAAAGTTATCTTCACAAATCACACATTTATGTTTTGCAATCCAAAGCAAGAAATGAGAGCAACACCAATGCAGTTATTTGAAGAGCCTTTTGGCATGCTATGAAAAATAGAGATGGTTGAATAATAGTAATACTAATCATAAAATCACCATAATCTCTTTCTAATCTCTTCCAGCCCAAACTTAATCATAGTGTGTGGCAATATTTGCTTTCAGTTACCAGAGATATTCAAATACTTTCTTAATGTTACCTGTGTATGTGACACAATGGGCATTATTTTTGGACAAAAATATATGTTAAGCTAAACAAAACATTTATTGTTCCATAAGCAGTAGTTTAAAGAACAACAGGAACTTTCTGTTATGGAAATTCTGTTAATTTCCACATTCTGTTAATTTCTGTTAATTTCCACATTCTTTTTCATTTCCATTACAAACTGCTATAATGTACATTTCCTTTTTTTCCTTTGGAAAAATATACTTTGTATGATATTGTCATCTTTACTATTGCTTTGGAGAAACTTATTTTATCCAAATGATATCAGTGTTAAAAGGTAGCCTGTTTACCTCTATAAATATAACTCCAATTATATCTAACGTATCATGTAGAAGCAATAATACAGTTGTTCATGTCATAGACAAAAAAACAAATGATGTGCCCACACCTTGAGACACACTGTTGAAAAAAAATGGGCACCCAGTATGAAATTTATTGCTCCTTATGATGACAATGATGTGCCATCAAGTCAATTCCAACTTATAAAGACCCCGTCCAGGGTTTCCTAGGTATGAAGTACTGACAAATGGTTTACCAGTTTCTTCTTTTGGTGGCAAAAATACCCACTGCACAAGCCATGTTTCTAATGCAAAGTACATGTTTTTGTACAAAAATATGAGAAGGATGAAGATGGTGTGGCAGACCAAGAATAAAAGAACTAAACAAAATCCTGTTTTTTAAAATCAATTTTTGTTGCTGTGTCAGCAACATACCTCCCCTGTGGTATTGCACACACACACACACCATGTATATTGCCTTTTAAAAATCTGTATTTTGCAGAGTTTTTCTTTGAAATAAAAGGTTTATGTGCAAAATGTATGTGCAAATTTTTCACAAAAAGGGCTGAAATATGGCAAATGCACAAAAGTTTTTCATTCTTGCTCAGCAGGATAAAACATTTAGAAAGTTTTGTTCTTAACCTGCACAACAAAATAAGGAAAGATTTACATGCCTGTCCTATTAGATACAGCCATACATCCCCTTTATTTATTTATTTATTTTGGCTTTTGTAAAGTGGCAATAGTGTTTCCCCTGCAATTTAAAAATCAAGGTGAATTTTGGAGAAATACATAGCATATTCACAGTTGTCTGAGGTATAACAGTAACTGCAAATGATAGCTTTCTAAAAACATTAATCATAATGGCACAGAGGCTCTATGCTTATTTTGTGTCTATTTTGTATAGAGTGGTAACAAATCTGTTCAGTGATGCAAAATAATCTTTAAGATTATTTTAGAGATGTCTTCTTTGTAAAAATAAACATTTTAATGCTGCATTGTATAAAACATCATATAATATAACAGAACATAACAGTATAAGAACTGAATGCTATTGTAAATCCTGCATTTGCAATTTATAAGATCGCATCAGTAATTTCTGCATTGCTCATCTGCACATCCATCACCCTTCAGTCAACAGAGAGTTAATAATGACAGCAAAACAAGAATCAGAAAATGATCAGTGGTGTAAATTCAACCGATCCTTGCAGCTGAGTCAGGTTATGAATTTGGCCCTGGAGTACTGAGGGGTGGGAAGTACAAAGAGAATCCACAATATGTAGCATAGATGCATTTCTCAGCAAGAGTCTCTGAAGAGGTCCAAATAAATTGAAAGGGGAGGGGAGCCTTGGCAAGACAAGCAGAATCAATCTTGATTTCCCTTCAAGTGTCTGATACTCTGGGAAGTGATCCAGGGATTGTGCTCTTCAGCAGCCATGAGGTGAGCAGCAGTTATCAGCTACTTCGCTCAGCTGCTTGGGTTCAGCAGCAGGAATAATTGCCTCCTGAATATTCTGTCTTCTGGTGATGCTGGGAGGAAAAACAGCCCTCTGCTCCTTGAGGTATGAAATTCTCTTTCCAGGAGAGCATCAATAAGTGAAACTGTATCTTTTCAAATCCAAATGTCGATTTTATTTTATTTTAATTAATATTTTATCATCATTTCATTGATAGGATGTTATTGTTTATCATATTATTTTTAACAGCTTATAGTTAAAAATACTATATCTGGCCAGGTAAGTGTTATACTGTAGACAACAAAGGCTTCATGAAGAAATATTAACACAATTTTGATTAGCAGGACATGAATGCAACAAGATGCTATTCGAAAAATATTATATGATGAAATCATTGTCTATATGCCTCAGTGTTAATTAACAAAGAGAAGACTTAGAGAAGATTGAGGGGAGACATGATAGCAGTCTTCCAATATCTGAAGGGTTGCCACAGGGAAGAGGGGATCAATTTATTCTCTATTGCACATGAGAGTAGGACAAGAACCAATGGGTAGAAACTCATCAGAGGGAGATTCAACCTGGAAATAAGGAGGAATTTCCTGACGGTGAGAACCATTAAGCAGTGGAACAGCTTGCCTCCTGATGTTGTGGGTGCCCCATCGCTGGAGGTTTTCAAGAAAAGTTTGGACAGCCATCTGTCTGGGATGGTATGAGGTCTCCCACCTTGGGCAGGGGGTTGGACTAGAAGACCTCCAAGGTCCCTTCCAACCCTATGACGATTCTATGTTTTTATGATTCAATGAAATTATGATCACTGAAACTTTGGAGAGGATTTTTTTGGACAAGGAGTTCCAAAACTGCCAAGTCTGCATGAATACTGTCTATGCTGGCTGGGGGATTCTGGGAGTTGTTTTCTAGAACTTTCCCAGATTCTGGTTAGAGCTGGCATTGAGATAGGCTCAGTTTAAAAAGGGGGAGATATTTCAGGAGGACACTGTGGTAAGTTCACATTTTGTGCTGTTTTCTCTCAAATATGTACTTCATTTCCTAGCAAACGTTGTAGCCCACGATGCACAGAAATACGCAGGTGCAGTTACTGCCTGTAACAATAGGCTTGATAGAGTTTTGCGACCTAAACAGTTGGGGCTATACAGACAGTCCAATCGGCTTCACCCTGTGTTTTATTTATTTTATTTATTTATTTACAAGATTTTTTAGCCGCGCCATTACCAGTGGTCTCTGAGCGGCGTACAACAATATTAAAACTTTTAAAACATTAAAACCATTAAAAATAGGCAATATTATAATAGTATCCTATATTTAAAAAATCATTAAAACATTAATATCAATAAATCCTGCTGCTCATATGGCCAGCTAAAGAATACTATTTAATTAAAATGCTGGCTAAACAGAAAGGTCTTTGCCTGGCGCCGAAAAGCCAAAAGTGTTGGAGCCAGGCGGATCTCTATAGGGAGGGCATTCCAAAGTTGGGGGGCAACAGCCAAGAAGGCCCTATTTTGACATGCCATCCCCCTCACCTCTTTCAGGGATGGCACCTTCAGAAGGGCCTCCTGGCCTGATCTTAGAGGACGGGCAGGCTCGTATGGAAGAAGGCGGTCCTTTAGGTAACCAGGTCCTAAGCCATTTAGGGTTTTATATGTCAAAGTAAGCACTTTGAATTGGGCCCGAGCAGCAACCGGCAGCCGGTGTAAATTTTTCAGAACTGGCGTGATATGAGTCCGTGCGGCGGCACCACTTACCAGCCGTGCAGCCCGGTTCTGTGCCAGTTGCAGTCGTCGGACCGTCTTCAAAAGCTGCCCCACATATAGCACATTGCAGTAGTCCAGTCTGGTTGTTACCAGTGCATGTGTGACTGTTGCCAGGCTCCGCTCGTCCAGGGAAGGGTGAAGTTGATATATTCTCCGCAGCTGTAAGAAGGCACCCCTGGACACCGAGTTGACCTGGGCTTCCAAGGTCAGACCCGGGTCAAGGAGCACCCCCAAGCTGCGGACCCTGTCCTTTAGGGGGAGTGTAACCCCGTCTAAGGCAGGGAAATGGCCCTTTAACCTATCTGGCAGAGCACCTACCAGCAGCACTTCCGACTTGTCTGGATTGAGCCTCAGTTTATTGACCCTCATCCAGTCCATTATCGAGTCCAGGCACGAGTTCAGAACGGTGACTGCCACACCTGGATTGGTAGAGAATGAGAAGTAGAGCTGGGTGTCGTCAGCATATTGCTGACTCCTCAGCCCAAACCTCCTAACGACCTCCCCCAGCGGTTTCATGTAGATATTGAATAGCATGGGAGACAGTATAGAGCCCTGAGGAACCCCATGATGCAACCGCCAGAGCTACTGTCCCCCAGCACCACCTTCTGGACTCGATCAGCCAGGTAGGAGCGGAACCATCATAAAACGGTGCCTCCCATTCCCATCCCAGCCAATCTGTCCAGAAGGACAATATGGTCGATGGTGTCGAAAGCTGCTGAGAGTTCCAGGAGAATCAACAGGGATGCACTCCCCCTGTCTTTCTCCCAGCAGAGGTCATCAAACGGTGACCAAGGCAGTCTCCATCCCATAACCTGGCCTGAATCCTGATTGAAATTAATCTAGATTATCCGTTTCATCCAGGAGAGCCTGGAGCTGCTCAGCCACCACACGTTCCAAACCCTTGCCCAGAAAAGGGAGGTTCACCACTGGTCAGAAGTTGATCACTAGGCCTGGGTCCAGATTAGGCTTTTTTAGGAGTGGGTGAATCACTGCCTCCTTTAACGGGGTGGGGACCACTCCCTCTCTTAACGAGGAGTTGATGACCTCCAGGATCCAGGTGTGAACTCCCCTGGCAGATTCCTTTATTAGCCATGATGGGCAAGGGTTGAGTTGCGTAGTTTTACCACCATTCCCATACTGCTGCCAAGGCTGGTGGGTGCATGACTGAAAGATGCAAATTTTTCATGGCTGGAAGCACCCTGCCAGCACTTTAGCATAACCCAAGGAAGACTTAAGTAAATTGCAGAAACAGTTGTCAGTAGTCATTTATGTTACACTCCCATTGTTCCAAGTGCTTTTTCTTATATTTCTTTTCTTCTTCTGCAATAACTGTGTCTGGTGGGCCCTACATTACCAGAAAGGGGTATGATATAATGAAGGCCTTTTGGGGTGGTTATAGATAAGCAGAGATTGAATCCCAAATCAAATGAGTAGGAAAAGGAAAATAGAAGGAGGATCCAGTCATCTACTGGATAAATTAAACAGAATGAATAAGGCAAAGAGCTGCACATTCTGTTCAGATGGAACAAACAAGCTATGCAACTTTGGAAAAAAAAACCACACACAGAGATAGGATATGGTTATTGTCAAAAATAGTTGTTTGAGCAGCTTTAATAAGAATTGAAATTAAATTTAAAAAAAAATTGAAACAAAAACATCCTGAATACTCCAATTAAAAAGAATATGGCAAGCTATTAAAATGGGTGATGGGGTGGAGCCACTTTTGCCTCCCCAAAGATTAGGTCTTACTTCAAAAAGGGCCCCCGTTTGGTCAGTCTTTATTCACCACTGCTGGCTCCATCCTATCATTTCTCCACAAGATAACTAATATAGCAAAGATAAAAAATATACTGGCTGAAATCCTGTTGTTTAGCATAGTACGTTGCAACTAGAGTAAGCACATTTGAATCAATTGAACCTATGGAGGGACTGACTCACCAAATCCCCACTGATTCAATGTGCCTACTCTAGTGTGGCAGATTTCAGCCACTGAATATAAATAGTCTCCATAGCAAATAATTGAGTCAATTCTGCAAGAGGTATAGAAATAAAACATGGATGACTGTAGGGATGTAAGGAATGGACAATTTTGATCAATAGAAGCACTACCTCCAAAGCATAAGATGCTCTGGTAAAATTTTGCTATAGTAATGCATGTGGGAGGTTCCAAACACATGATTTTACCCTGAGCATCCTGTGCTTTGTGAGGAGGGGTAGAGGGAGGTAATGAGTAGAATTGTTTCACTGCTTTGGTTGCTTCTCAGATCCTCTATCAAATGAAGCCAAGATTCCTTACTGGGAGGTTAATACACTTGATTTGCCACCTGCAGGGATATCATCTTTCTTATTAGTGTTCACCATTTTACAGTTTAATTAAGGTCACCCAATGGGCCTATAAATGACATCTTAATTAATTGCCTAAGATATCTGGTGGTGGCAGCCAGTTTTGCAACATAGTCCCAATGAGGAGGGAGAAGCACATTAGCAAAAAGCCCTTATGCACCTCCAGTGATTAATGGTGGCTCCTGCCGAGAACAACGGAGAAGCCTCTCTGCTGTGGATGTGCAGATGACAGAAGGGCCCTTATACATGGCCACCAATGACACACAGGGGGTTTGAAGGGGTGAAAAGGATAGATACGTTGTACTCAAGTGCTTAACGTCCCGAACCATCGTAATAAGAACACTGGCATTCAGTGTGTAAAAGTACCCAGATATAACTGATAAAACAAACTGCAGAGGTTTTCATAAATTGCTATCATATGCATACCTGAGGTCTACCCATAAAGGAACTTATTGTCCTGATCTATTCTTGTTGGCCATCAAGAGCAAAGAGAGGGACATTTCAAAGTCACTGAGCTTGAATGGGCAATGCTTTGATATTTTACACAGAGGGTACAGGATCAAAAGTGGCATCGCTACTTGGGAGGGCTTGGTCAATGGAGTCTGATTTCTGTTCAGAGCTGGAGCTACTGTTAGAGAGTTCAGCTTGTGAGAGTTCTCTCTCCAGAGATGTGATAGTGTGATGCAGGCAGGCCCAACCCTTCCTTCTTCCAAATCCCTATGGTAAACATCATCAGTGTGGCACAGTGGATAGGATGATGGACTAGGACTAGAGATGGGCACAACTTGTACCGTATGGTGCCACAGCTGCCATGTGTTCCCCCTGACCACCCCCCAAGCCAGCTGCCCCACTCACAAGCCTCCACGCACCACCTGGGTCATCCTCTATCACTGGCTGCCCAGTCCAGAAAGGAGCTCAGGCTGCCCCTCCCTGCTTTCTCCAGCAACCGACCACTCAGATGAGGAGGTGGGACATGGAGTCTCCCTGCACAGCTATTGAGTGGTCAGCTGCAGGAGGAGGCAGGGAAGAGCAGCCTGGACTGGGGAGTTAGTGATGGAGGATGGCATTTGGAAGCTTCTGAGTGGGGCAGCCAACTGGGGGGTGGTCGGAGGGAACATGTGGCAGCTGTGGCATGGCATTGCGTGAGTAATACAATGCAGCATGACTTAAGTCATGTCCTCTAACTAGGACACAGGAGACATGGATTCAAATCCTCATTCAGCCATGGAAACCCGCTTGTGGGGGGAATGGTAAAACCACTTACTAAATATCTCACTTACCTTGCAAAATAGCATGAACATTGGTTCAGCCATATCCTTTACCAGGCCAAAGAATATTAATGGCTATGGCTGATGATTCCTTAATGGAGTTAAGGGTGAGAAAATGGTTGGGGATTTTTTTTTTCTTGCAAAGCCTTGGGGAGAAAAGTCATCAGACTTTTGAGAAAATTACACATCTTCCCAGAGAAGCCTCATAGAAGAAGCTGTTGACTAAGGTGTGTGAGTGGGCATGCTCTCTCTCACACACATGTTGTATGTAGGGAACAACAGAAATAATTGGGGGAATGAGAAAGAAACTTCTATTTGAAAGGTATAGGAAGAGGCAGAAAAAACTGGGTGCTTGAGCTCGGACTCCTAAACTAAAAGCATGGGGTGTATAGAAAACATACATGGGTTGTATGGGGACATGGGAGAGGGCCTTTTCTGTTGCTGCTCCCAGACTTTGGAAGCCCCATCTTTGCTGTCCTTCTGCAAGCAGGTGAAGTCCTTTCTCTTCAGGCAAGCTTTCCCTTAATGAGTGGCTGCCTGAGCAGGGTTTTTAGATGGATGGTTGTGCCTTACTGCTTTGAATGTGTTTTTGGTGTTGTTTTTGTTTACTGTCTTTTAATATGGTATTTAATCCTCTTTAGTATTTGTATGCTTATTGTTTTCAGCTTTGAATATTGTCTTTTAATGAGGTAAGCTGCCTGGGGTCCTTCTTAAGGAGAAAGGTGGGGTAAAAATATTTTAAATAAAACAATAAAATAAAATATAGAGCTACCATAACCTGGGGATCTTACAAGAGGCAATGGAGTTGCTGCCTGTAAGAGTGTTAATCTGCATGTGTGTGCTGTTTTAGTCATCTATGTTCAACATTTATCTTCCGTAATTTATGAAGGAGAAGATGTCACTCTGCATCCACCATAGCTCTCAGACAGTGAACACCTGACACTTGTCATAGACACTAAGGAGTGTGTGTTATGGTGTTTGCCTTGGGGTCATTTGTCTTTTGCTAAAAAACACTGATTAACTTTAGTCAATTTTAATCTGTAACCTGCAATACCATCTTCAGTTACTAAGTGACTGATTTCTCTATTTAAATATGTCTGTAGGCTACGGTATCATCTTAAACCACTAAAGGGCAAACTCCCTAATCATGGAATAGCTATTATTTATAGATTATTATTCCTATGACTTGAAAGAATTTTGTAAGGAGGCAGTTTGTGAAAAAGCAACTAGTAAAAGTGGCAGAGAAAGTAGGAAAAGTTGGATCCAGATGAGTGGAAATTTGAAAGCAACGGCTTAAAGGACAGGAGAGCTCAGTTACATTAGTGATATACTTCACAATATGCATTGGTGTTATTTAATTTGATTTATAATCATGTGACAGTCATGTGATTATAAATCATTGTTAGTGTTACCTTATGTTATCAGCTGCCCAGTTGATGGGTGGCGAAGTTGGGCTGCTGCAGCAACTCAGCTTCATTGCAATCTAGAATGCAGCGGCTAGCTTCGCTGCCTGGAAGTAGTGGTGCACCCCCAGGAGCCAATTAAGAAGAACACATGCTCCAGGACTCAGCAGCCCAGCTTCACTGCCCATCAGAAACATGCAAGACAGGCAGCAAACCAAGTAGTAGTGGTTGAAACCAGGGATCGCCATTAGAGAAGAAAATAAAACTCACCTCTTACAATCTGACTTCGGGAAATGTTTCCCACCAATTCATAACCATTGCGTCAATGTCAGCTTCTTGCAACCACTATCATGAAATCAAGTGGACCGTCAAAGATATGTTGTGATGGTATGTTCCAAATCAAATGCCCTGTGAAGAACAATTCATGAAAAGTCAAGAGGCACCCCTGACAATCCCATAATCCATAACATGATTCACAAAAAGTGAAGACAATGCATCTAGCTTTGATAATTCTGTAATGTTAGATATATACATATATCAAACTACAAGGGGTATTCTGATGTGTCTAAAGCAGGGTATTTTGCTGGTTTTAAGTAAACCAAACAGTCTTCTCTTCTCCATGTGAAAATCAACCAAGGCAGTTCTGTGCTTAGATGAGGAAAATAGGTTTTATGAAATACATATTAGTTGGTTTATTTTGAAATTGAAGCTGAACGTATTAAGATACCAGAGCAATACTATGTCATAACTAATATTTTCTCACAGAGCATAATCTTTATTATCATTATAATGTCCATACACATTTAAAATTATCTCATAATGACCTAGGATTCATTATTACCAATCCAACAGATAAAAATATCACTCTGATCTCTCTGTAGCTGTCGCTTCCCAGGTATAGGCACAGAGCATTTAAGCTGGCCTATAGTGTGTCTGTTCATCTGTTCCATGTCCATCTTCAGGCTACTTCTGACATCTTCAAATACCCACAATCAACCCCAGGCCTTCACAGTCATGCCTATTAATTCCATGTGTCTAAGCGCATCAGCATTAAAGCTGTTGTCCTGTCACTTGATGCCAGCTCTATGCCACACAATACTCAGGCCTGTAACTTCAGTTTATTTGTATGAGTAGAATGACGGTTCACTGTTAAAACACAAATAAATCTGCAGATAAGTTCATAGCCAACAAAATGTTCAAAATAACAAAAGGCTGAAACATTGACTTTATCTGTCTGCAATATTCCTAAATCTATTTCTTTTAGATATTTGCAAATTAATGGCTAACAGAACCAGGTGATAAACATGTATGAATTGCCTTGGCTTTCAGTTAAAGGGCTATTTACCCACCACTGTACTTCAAAGCCACTAATGTAGTTTCATTAGGACTTTCAGGAATGTTGGCCATAATGGCACATCCCACAATAAATTGACTTAAGAAGGTCAGTGAAAGAAAAGTTTCCTGTCCTCTTTTTCCCTTCTGAAGCTACATGCAGTTCCTTTCAAAGCTTATCTGGAGGATTGTGGGGAATCATTTCTGAATAACGTAGTATGCTCAAATTGGAAGAAAAAGGCATCACAATTATAAGAAGATAATAGTGGCAAAACAGCAGCAGATGAGGGAAACAGTGATGGGGAAGAGGATGACAAAAAGGAAATATTTCCTCAATTAAGCATGTTCAGTGCAAAATATGTTTTGTCCCCAAATGTGTTACTTTCAATGTAAATGGAAGAATATTCAGCACTATCCTAACTACATCAATAATCACTGCGACAATCCTATATATAAGTGTTGTCATTCTCAGATGACATACAAGGAATTATGCCTGAGAAGTGGCAAGCAGTAAGAAGCAAGGTAGGAACACTCTGTGTCAGGTGAGTGGTCCAGGTAGCCCAGATTTTGTCAACTCTGACTAACTCTATAGTTTGAGGTAGGACTCTTTCCTAGCGCCATCTTGAGATGTCCGATATTCCCTGGGGATCTCCTGTCTGAGCACTAATCAGGACTGACCCTACTTATTTTCCTAAATCAAACACAATTGGGTACATTCATAGAGGTATGGTGGCAGCTTGGTCAACTGACTGAAATGATAATGCAGTTAAAAGTTTCCAGTTCATGCTATTAACTGCAATGTTTCTCTAGATTATAAGCTTAAAAGTTTATTGAACTTTCTGACTGAGTATAAACATACAGCAGGTTCACAAAACGATTTCAGAATAGTCCCAAGAATGTTTGAAACAGCATTACAAAAAACATATTATCACCTGAATTCTTTTTCCTAGCAACTGAAAGAACCTCTCTGAAAAAGTGGATTCATGGGAAGCCAGCAGACCCACTCCAGGCATGAATCAGCCAGAATATTATCATATTTAGCACTGAGGAAAAATCTTAGTGGCACTATTTAGTGTTGGGATTCCTGAGAACTTTTTAAAAAACTTTTTTTAATATAAAAATATCAGTTTTATTAATGCTATTCTCAGATTAAGAAAAGACAGTATGGTGTAGTAGATAGCATGTAGGACTAAGACTCAGGAGACTCCATTCAAATCCACACTTAACCATAGAAACCTACATGGCATAGCAGTGGTAAACCACTCCTTGAGCATCTCACATACTTTAAAAAATCTATTAGGGTCACCATAAATCAAAAGCATTTGATGACACATAACAATAATAAAACAATAATTCTCAGGTTATTATATTACTTGAGTTTATCAGAGCTGGCCATGGTTGATGGTGATTATTCTGGTCTCAGAAGCAGATGCAAAGATTGTACCTGAGGGAAACCTATGCTGCAAAACTTACATTTGAGGTAATGCTCTTCTTCATGATATACCTAGTGCTAGCCTTCTTGGACCAAGGTTTGTCGGCTTTGCCTGTCACTTAGCGCTTGTTGTATGCACTTATATGCTAGTGACCTATATTAGGCGAGCACTCTGTCTCGTAAATACATTGCCAGATAGACTACTTTCATTTTAAGTGCTTAGACTTATAGAATATGCTTTTTGAAAGCTCTCCTCTTTATTAAGAAGGCATTCATTGGTAAAGAAAAAGCTATGTGTCCTACCATGCTTAACCACAAAGGATTATCTACCCATTTAATAAATGACTTCTCATAAGCTTTGTTTGCTGATAGATCTCACTGTGAAAAGCCACTCCCACACTCCACAGGTATAATAAGGACAAGAATCCCATGACTATATCACTGTAATTGTTGCAGAGAAAATCAGAGGCTGGGAAATGAGAAAAGTAGGGAAGCAGCAGCAGGAGGAGCTGCAGAAATTATTAGTTCATGGAATGCATTGCAGTTTGCATCCTTCTATTGTAAACGCTGGCCCTTGAACCCCGTACTGTGTATAGATGGGTTCTAAAGTATTAATGGATGATGGAAATAGCAATAGCATTATTGTAAACTGCCTGGAGGGATAAATGAGGCAAATCTTTTTGATCGTGTCCTTCAAAGAAGTGTTTTTTGTTCACACGTTAGGTCGGCTGATTTGCAAGAGAAACCAGGAGAAATCAGACAAAGTATAAGGGAAATGTTGTACACTTTTACTACAGTTCTGACATGATTGTCTTCATGCTGAGGACTGAGCCAATAGTTTGCAAAACTCCAATGAAGATCCACTTTCTCACAATGATGTTTTTAGATCTTCCTTGCAAAGAAAGATGTGCTGGAATTTCTTTGTCATCTTACAAAGTCTTGATATCACACTTCTCATCTATTTGTTAATTATCAGCAGTCATGTTAATTTTTCTAATTTTTTGTACCATGGAATCCAAAAACTAGTAGAATTCTAGGATTGCATCAGAAAATAGTTCTCCATAGCTCCTCTAAAAGAATATCCAATAGACGAAAGAGCTACATGCAGGAAATAGAAATGAAGCATCTCAGTGATCCTGATATGCTCTCCATGAAAGGTATCTGTGGGACAAATAACCAATTTAATAAGAACTAGGGATATAAATCCTTGCTATCTCATTCTCATGTGTCAGATTGAGAAAACACAAAATGTATCTCCTCACCTGTGAATCAGGGAGACATTTTCTTTAGATTCAACAGGGTTCCCTCCCCCATTTTCAGGAATAGCTTTTGTACAAATTGTTCAGATAATTGCTATCTTGTTGCATGGGCCTTTTACAAATCAGAAGCACTGGATCGGTTGTTTGCTTATTTTTGATCAATCAGCCAGTCCTTCTCTGTTTTGCTTTGCAAAAAGAAAAGAGACCTGTTTTCAACAGAGGCATTTTGCACAAGTCACAGGAATGATGGGGGTAATTCTGTTTGTTGCCTCATTCTCAGGATGGGGGCAAGAAATACCACTGATGTGAACTAACTCTCAACAGGCTGCCTTGACATGACCAGACAGCTTAGCACTACTCAGGTGTACATAAAATGTACAGAACCCAAACACAATTATGGGAGGGCTCTAGGAGAGTCATACTGGGATACAAGGCACCTTACAGGTAGCATTTTGTTTCTGCAGTGATGCAGAGCCAATGGGTAATGAATGAGTGAATGAATGAATACTTATTTATTTATGTGCTTGCTTGTTTGCTTGCTGCCTTTCTCCCCATTGGGGACCCAATGTGGCTCACAATAATTAAAACTGTACAATCCTCACAAGTTGAAAATACTATACAAAAGCTATATGAAAAACAATGAAACGTGTCAAGATTCAAACCCAGATTAAAAATGATTTTAAAACCATTTTAAAAAACATTCAAAAATCTTCAAATGTAATAAATACACTGTTCCTAGACCTCCACTTATTTCTTAAAAGCCTCCTTGACAAGGAATATCTTTGCCTGATGGCAGAAGGATAAGATGGAGGGGGCCAACTTGGCCTCTGTCAGTCATCTGTGAAATTAGTTTCTCGGGCTCTGTCCTTTTTGAAGAAGTGGCTGGCAATTAAAGAGAGCAAGCCTGTGTCAGTGGAGCTGGGCTCCTGGTGCCCATAGATGTAGTTACAAAGAGATGTCATATAGAGATGTCTCCCTGCAGTAGCAAGGTTTCTAAAGAGGAGGTCTTTAATTTCAGAAGAGAGAATATAGTGAGTTTCTCAGGGCACTAAGAGGATAATATAATTGGCTTCCGGGGCTCCCTTCCCATAAAGTTTTGCAACAAAGCTGTGCATGTGGACTTCTATGCTTTGCAGTTGGACAAGCTGCAAGGCTTGAATATGTATTGTGAATGCATATTCCTCATAGGTTGTCACTGTGTGCACTTTGGTAATTCTGAAATCTTGGATATGCAAGAAATCAGACTTAGAGTTATGGAGAAGGCTAGTCTCCTTTTCCAAGATGTACTTTCCCCTCTCCAGCCAGATTAGCTTGTTTCTGCCAAGAGACTTGCCACATGGATCAGGCTAACTCCTAGAGTAGGGGCAGGTAACCAGACAAACTTCAATAGCTGGGTCAATATATTTTTTAAAGAACTAAAGGGAGGGAAATTCATAAATAGACATTGGCCAGTCTCTTGCTGTGTAGCTCTGACTGTGTAGCAGGAATGACACCACCAGCAGTAACAGATTGCTGCTATTTAAAGAGTTGCTCCTTTGATTTTGGATTGCATGAGATTTCTACTCAATGAGACAAAGTTGTGCACAACCTGAAATCAGACAGGAATGCTTCAATTAGTAACATTCTGCCTTGCTGGTGACACTTTCACTGTGTCAACAAAGCTGCACAATGAGATTTAGACCAGAGATGTTTAAATTAAAATGAATAATCGAACTATTAGCAAACTAAACTTATCAAGATCCTGGGACTAACTCATTACAGCAGCTTTTAGGAGGAGGATGTGGCTGGGCCTCACTTCTTAGTTATACAAGCGAAGGCAAAGAAAGTCTCTTTGAAAACTAAAGGGGTGGCAGTTGATGCAGATTCACAAACAGAAACTGTCAGATCCATAGTCTGGAGGTTTTAGTTATCCAGGTGATTTCTGTGAGGTTGAATCAGCCCGGCATGTGCGGAGAAATGCAAACCAAGGCCTACAGACAGCTGCCCAGCCATTCAAGCATATTTCGAGAAAGGAGAAGAGCTGAGCTCAGATCTGTCACCAGCTCTCATCCTGTGACCTCAGATGTCTCCTTTGGTCCTTAAGAAACTGACTCATGAGCTATGACAGGTCAGTGAGTACAAGCAACAAAGTGTCTTGGGACATTTTAAGATGTTGTGCAGAAATGGGTTACAACCCAAAAAAGCTTATGTCTAATAGTCTTTCAGGTGCCACAAGACTCTGTTGCTTTTGCTGTAGCTGACAAAGACTGCTATTCTCCCCAGAGGTTACTCAGTGATAGCACTGTAGAAGTGGGTGGAATGAACATGCAGCTACGCTTGAGAGGAAGCAATCACACAGCCATAGTAACAGAATTATCACTCACCCCACATGGTCACTATGTCACAAGTAATGGGAAATAATCTTACGGATATTCTTGGATTCTTGGCCCAAAAACTAATTTTTGACTTGCGGAAGGTTGGAAAAATATACAGGAGAAAACATGTCATAATAAACTGATAATTAGCTGGAAGGGATAATTGTTTAGAATTAATTTCTCTCTCTCTCTCTTTTCAAACCAAGCTGTTTCTCACTCTTCAGAATGTACGTTTTGAAATTTCAGTGAGCAGTACTGCAAACAACAACCAATTTGTATGTTAATACACTGTTTACATATACAAAATGCATCTTCCTATTTGCAGGGCAAGTTCTTAGAGTTCCTTCCTGAGATGAGATAATTATATAGAGAGAAGACAGTGTGGTGATGATTTATGCATGTCAAAAAACAAAAGTGCAAGTGGGTGGCAAGAGGTTGCGGAGCGTGGCCTCCAGCTGAATGAAAGGAGGGCACTGAGGGCCTGGGTGCCTTCCTGAGTGCTGCATTCACATTTACAGGCTGACACCTTGAAATCTATTGACTTTGTCCCATCCGAACCGGAGTGGCGTTCCCCTCTCGGTGGCCTTGTATCAATCACGCAGCTCCTGCCCTGCTTTGCCCTGCATTGTTGCTATGCTTCTGCTTCTTGACAGAGCTGAAAGGAACAGCTTTGATGATTAATGTAATTTGCCGATGTTTGGAGGCAGCTGTTGGGTCACACAGCAAGCAGGAATTCCAAGAGGACATTTTGCTTCCTGAACAAACAGCACTCCACGGTTTGCTGAGTCAGGAGCAGAGAGAGGTGACAGCGGTTTGAAAAACAAGGCCGTGTCTGAAACATTTCGACAGTTGGGGAAGCATCAAGGTGACTGCCCAAGAGACTGGTCCGTGCATTCGGTTGCTGCCAAGTCCTTGACAAAAGTCTGCCACGATGATGATGCCTGTCTCAGCTGAGAAAATAAACAAGTCAGGGCAGGTCATTATAGGATCACTGGCTGCTTTGAAGAGTCCATACACAGTAGCTTTTCCATCCGGTGCAGTCTCAAAAACCCAAGAAGCCTGATTGTTCGGCCTTGGCCATCACCCGGTTTATCTTAAAGGCCACTGCTGTTATATTTGTGATAAAAATTTATGTTCCTAATTCTACTAAATATGCCTCTATATGTTTTTCAATTATATGTGCATATAAGCATACATCTGTATGCAAGGACCCAAATGATGCAGATATATAAAAGTAAAGGTAAAGGTTCCCCTTGACATTTAGTCCAGTCGTGTCCGATATACCAGATATACCAGGTTCTTAAAGCATCCTGATAGCTTTGGACTCTTTCCAGCCCTTCACCGATTCTAGACACAGGTCCAGCAGTTCCACCACTTTGTTTGGTTGAAACAAACAGGAGAAGCAAACCCTATTAAGATGCTAATGCTCACATACAGACGTGTACCAGCCTGAGGCTGCCTCACTGCCACACTGGTGCCTAACAGAAATATTGCAGAATAGCCTAATGGAATTGCTCCCTTTCCCCGGAATAAGCACGCAAGACCAGGTATATGGGTTAAACACGGGCCACACTTTATTAACTCTATTCGTTTTCATCAATGCTGCCAATCCTCTGGCAAAGGGGGGTCTTGCTGTAGTGCGGATTCAGGCTTCCATCTTGGGTTCTCAAATGGCCGTCCAAACTGGCCTCCGTTATCCCCTTCTTAATGACCATGGGATAACAACCGGGCTTGCTTTGCCCCGGACCCCATGTCCCTCTCTCTGTGCCGACTGAGGGTCCAGGGCGTCCCCATTGCATCTTTCCCTCCGAGCACTGTAATCGCCTGATCCGCAGTGCTGGGAGTTCACCTGAGCTACAATTTCCTGTCGTTACCCTTAAATGCCCTCCAATTCCCACGCCCCTCGGCTGTTCGCGAACAGCCTCGTAATCTCGCGTGACATCCGGGCAAGTGGCAAGGGTACGCCTCGCTGTAAGGAGCCTACGGCCCCCAGTGGCGTCATCAGTGTCTGCAGAACATTCTTCCATGTGACTTTGAACCCAGATCCTCCAGTGTTCCAGGTTGCCGGGGAGAAGCCTTTCTGTATACCTGCAGAGGCTGCCACCCTGCCAGAACTTGGGGAAGTTTTAGGACGGACTACAATTCCAGAAATCCTCAACCAGCATGTCCCAAAAGTAATCCCCCCCTCCAGCTCTGCCCCTTGCACTAGTTAGGAGAGCAGACACAGAGGACCTAGTGGTGAGGCTAACCACTTCATATGGTCTTTATAAGAGGACTAGCTTTTTAGTGGACCTGCTGATTTTAGAAGAGTAGGAACAGTAGTGCAAGAAACAGCAGGCATTCACTTGCTTTATCATAGGTAACTTTGTAACTTTGGTCCCGCCTAAAGCATGAATTACCTGACTGTGTGATCCAGGCATTTGTCACTCACATGCCTAGCACCTTGTAACTAACATACATTGGTACTGAAGTTCCCAGGCCTTCTTTAATGACTGCCTGGGGTAGCAGGCAAGAGTAAATTATTCTTGATCTATTAGCTGTAAGGGCTTTAACGCTCCTGATTTAACACACTATAGTTCTGTTTACAAAGCATGCACCATCAATCCATGCCTCTTATGCCTCATGTTTGCCTGACAAGAGACTCAGAAACAGGCAGCTTTGCCTCCCATGTGTTAAGACCCAGTTGTAGAGCAGCCAGTGTGCATCATGTAAGCCGGGCACTGTTGCACTAAATGGACGGTATATTGATAAAACACAGCTTGGATAAACACAGCTTTTAAATCAGCTCGGGGTACAAAGCAGAATGATGATTTGTGTGTCTGCTTGTTAAATCAATCTGCACATTTCCAAACAAATGCACGGAATAGATGGTGACACACTGGTCCAACGGCTCAGCAAGTGAGATACAGTTGCGTGGCTTGCTATTCAGTGTAATCAAATCCATCCATCTCATGATTTATTGCTCAGCTACTTGATTTATAGTTCAACATCAACTTATAAGTCAGTCCCATTGCTTATCCATCAGCAGCACCCAACTTGGATAACTCAGGAATAACTTTGGAATTAATTGTGTTACTTATAAAGTTACTGACATGACTTATAAATTGCCATATGGTCTATAAATCAATGAGACACCTGAAAAATCCATCATATGTTTTTTTCAATCTGAAACTTGATATGCCTTATAAATCAGGGTCCTGTTTGAACATCTAATCTTCTCTTTGGGAGAACAATAGAAATATGGGTATTTGTACACTATTTGTGCTCTAATGATTCATTCTCAAATCCTTACAAAGGCTAATTAACTGCAGGACAACAGCAGACAAATCTGTCCCATTAACAACAATAATCTGGAATGAAACATTTATAGATGTCTTTCTGTATGTTTCATAAAAAGACAG
This sequence comes from Intellagama lesueurii, assembly GCA_037013535.1. NCBI lineage: Eukaryota > Metazoa > Chordata > Lepidosauria > Squamata > Agamidae > Intellagama > Intellagama lesueurii. Next base: position 201,356,658 of record JBAJHW010000004.1, read on the forward strand.
AGTTAGCCATGCTGGCCATAAAATGATTTCCTAAATCTATAGTACCATTATTAGGCCAACTAAGAAGGCAAAGAAGGCAGTAAGGTGGAGGGGAAAGGTGGAGGGAAATTTTCCCTGAAAGTCTTGCATTTTGCAGTTGGCTGTTCCCCACCTGGCTTTTGTAACATCATGCCTGATGAAGCAACCCAGAGATCTTGAAAGCTTGCTCAGATATTTGAGCGTTTTTGGTTAGTTTAATGAAGGCATCATTTAGTATAGATTTTAGAATTTTCAACTGTGGAAGCAACTATATACAAAGAAGCAGAGGGGCTGTTGTCATCATCAGCTACTCTGATTTTGCTTCTTCCCATGTGTTTTATAATTTCTGATGTGTGGAATGATCTCATTACGGTGTACAAAATGACATCATCACATTGTTATATTCCCTATGGCCTACATTGCTGAATTTTGGAATTTACATGTTAATTCAATTCTTCAAAAACCAAACCAAACAAACAAAACAAAACAAAACCACCCTCCAGTTTATGAATGTGGGATATTGTGCTTCTGTGTCCATGATTCAAAACACCAGGAGATGGCCTGATATTTCTGCACAATATTGTGTCTGCATTGCCAGCAGGAGAAAGGATGTCAAGCTCTACATAGCAAAGGTCAGCCTGAATGTTGACAACACCCATGACAGCAGTCAAGATGATCTACAGGATACCCTCTTGTGCTAACTACCAACATTCGCTCTAATTTTCTGGAGTGTTGTGCAGGAGCCCCACGCCATGCATGCAGAGTTCTGGCTGCAACCAGAAGGAAATGTAGGCATCCTTCAGTCTCGAGAGACTATGGTAACATACTCTGAATAGAGGTCTTGGAACAGCGTCTAGTGTGGCTGAGAAGGCCAATTCGAGAGTGACAATCCCTTCCACACTGAGAACAAATACAATCTGTCCCCTGTCCAGCTCCCTGATTTTGCTGGTTTCGGGACTGCCTCTTTGCCCCGGCCTGCTGAACAAGTGTCTCTTCAAATGCTAAAAATGATGAGAATATGGAACTGCTTTAGAACCTTAAGTTCATTTGCAGAAAAGTTGTGTTTTTCAAGAGTATCACTAAAGAACATAAAGCCAGGTAGCTTAGTGTGTTTAAAGTTATTTGACTGTATTAAAAATGCATTTATTTATTTATTTATTTATTTATTTATTTATTTATTTATTTACTTACTTACTTACTTACTTACTTACTTACTTACTTACTTACTTACTTACTTACTTACTAATTCTCCATACAGCAGATCTTTTGGAATCCGACTGTCAGCTAGACATCGCTGTTTCAGTAATGTATACATGCTAAAAATTCCAGCTACTGGACTACTCTAGGACTACTCTATTTGGAACTTTGTCCTGCCAGGTGATACCAAAAATGCGTCGGAGGCAACGCATATGGAACGTGTTCAACTTCCTCTCCTGCCATGCACAAAGGGTCCAGGACTCACTGCAGTACAGGAGTGTACTCAGGACACAGGCTCTATAGACCTGGATCTTGGTATATGCCGTCAGCTTCTTATTAAGCCATACTCTCTTTGTGAATCTAGAGAACATGGTAGCTTTGCCAATGTATTTATCCAGTTCGACATCTAGAGAGAGGGTGTCAGAGATCGTTGAGCCAAGGTACACGAAATCATGAACAACCTCCAATTCTTGTATAGAGATGGTAATAGAGGGAGGTGAGTCCACGCCCTGGCCCATGACTTGTGTTTTCTTCAGGCTGATTGTTAATCCAAAATCTTGGCACGCCTTACTAAAACGATTCATAAGTTGTTGGAGCTCTTCAGCAGAATGGGCAACAACAGCTGCATCATCGGTGAAGAGGAAGTCCTGCATGCATTTCAGCTGGACATTGGTCCGTACTCTCAATCTAGAGAGATTAAAGAGCTTTCCGTCTGATCTAGTCCGGAGATAGACACCTTCTGTTGCAGTTCCAAAAGCGTGCTTCAGCATGACAGCAAAAAAGATCCCAAACAGAGTGGGTGCGAGTACACAGCCCTGTTTCACTCCACTTTGAATGTCAAAGGGATCTGATGTTAAGCCATCAAAAACTACAGTGCCCTTCATTTCCTCATGAAAGGACCTGATGATGTTAAGGAGTCAAGGTGGATATCCAATCTTGGGAAATATTTTTAAAAGGCCGTCCCTGCTAACCAAATCAAAGGCCTTTGTAAGATCTATGAAGGCCACAAAGAGTGGCTGTCATTGTTCCCTACTTTTCTCCTGCAACTGTCGGAGGGAAAATACCATGTCAATGGTGGATCTATTAGCTCGAAATCCACTCTGTGATTCTGGATATACTCTGTCTACAAGCACCTGGAGTCTCTTCAGCACAACACGGGCAAGCAGCTTCCCTACAACCCTGAGAAGAGAGATGCCACGGTAGTTATTGCAGTTGCCCCTGTCACCTTTGTTCTTGTACAATGTGACGATGTTTGCATCCTTCATGTCCTGTGGTACTCCACCTTCCCTCCAGCAAAGACAAAAGATTTCATACAGCTCGGTGGTGATGATCTCTTTACAGCACTTCAGCACTTCAGCAGGGATGTTATCCTTCCCAGGTGCCTTGCCAGAGGTGAGGGAATCCAAGGCCACTTTTATTTCTGCTAAAGTTGGTTCGCTGTCCAACTCTTCCAAGACAGGCAGGCACTCAGTGTTATTTAATGCCTCCGGTTACTACATTTCCCCAAGAATATAGCTCAAAGTAGTGCTGCACCCAGTGTTCCATCTGCTGTGCTCGATCCTGGATGATCACGCCTGTAGCAGACTTTAAGGGAGCAGATTTCTTTTGTATTGGACCTAAAGCCTGCTTGAAACCGTCATACATTCCCTTGATGTTACCTGTGTCCTCTGCTATCTGTATATGAGAGCAGAGCTGAAGCCAATGATCGTTCAAACATCTCCTGACAAGTCTGTTGGACTTTGCAATGAGGAACTCAAAGAAGGAAATGAGTGGCCCTAATTCAGCCTTGCGCAGGCATGCAGCCGGACAGCTTAAAGGGAACATTGCACATGACCATTCACAAAGCAACATTACACAAGGGAAAATCTCAGAAGCTGACTCCTTTTTTCATCAGTTTACCCCTTCTCAATCAAACAGAAAGCAATTGTCAGGGCTGTTTTTCAACAAGCGTACACTTGGTTTCAAAGTTACAATTTTTTTGTTTGTGGTGCCCCCGTTTTTACAATTGCCTTTTGGAATGTTGATTTGCTCTGCACTCTCATGCAGCAATAACCTTTGAAGAGATGAGAGAGAAGTAGAAAAAAAGTAGAAAAGAGGTAGAAAATGCATGCAGGTTTTAATTAGAGGTCAGCTCTAACAAAGTATAGCTTAGACTATGATTTGGCAATTAAAAACAACAAGCACCCCAACTTGGCTTGGACCAATTTGGAGACCTTCTGACTTGACTGAGGTTCAAATAGAAACATTGGCTTGAGAATGCAAATCTCTGAGTTGCCAATTGACTATCGTAAGAAATCAGGAAATTGTCTCTCCCCACTTCTTCGTCAGAATTGGATGAAAGTTGCATGAATGGCATACCTGACACATTTTAAGACAAAGCGATGCAGAAACTTGAGTGCCACACATCTTTAAACCCTGTTGCTTTTGCTTGCTTGTTTGCTTGTTTTCAGTATGTACAATAGATTGATTCCTGTTGATTATTTTTGTATTTGAACAATTTGGTTTATATTTGTTGCTCTCCACATTTAATTTATGCTTGATATAAATTTAGAAATAAATAGAAATAAACTGGGTGAAGAATTAATAACACTTTGCAAAGAAAAGTTGTGTTTTTTGTAAAAAACCACAAGAATACACCATGCAGCACAAAGTGGATTCAATAATTAATGTGCTTTGCTGTCTTTCTCTGCCTTTTGTGATAGTTAATAAGGGAACTTGCCCACTTTCCCTGTGAATGGAGAGAAATGTGGGTTCTAGCTACCTGCAGTGTTAGTGACAGCATCTTCTGAGCCCACTGTAACACCTCTGCTCAGAGCCATGCCACTCTATGCAGTTAATGTATGCCACTTGAAGCTCTGAGGGGGAGGAGACCTAGTATAGTAGACAGAAATGAGTACAAATCACTTTGTTGTGCTTTGTACGAAGCATCTATGTGGACGACCCTACAACTAGCTGGGCCACTCACTGTGTGTTGTCTGCCACCAGGGTCCTCTTTCTCCGGCAGAGCTCCAGTCTGGCAAGGAGCTCGGGTTGCCCTTCCCCGCTCTCTCTGGCAGCCAACCACTCCATGGCTGTGCAGGGGGAATCCCCATCCCACCTTCTTGTGGGCGTGCAATGTATGGTGGTGAGTAGTCCAGCCAGCTGGGGGGAAGGGATGGGTCCGCACAACACCTTCTCATATGAAGTGTGACAAAGTGATTCATGCCCATCTCTAATAGTAGAATGTTGGAGAGTCCAGGTTCAAGTTCTACAGAAGACTTGACATTCACCCAATGACCTTAGACAACTCATTTGCTCTCATTCTGTCTCACAGGGTGCTTGTGAGGATAAAATAGAAAAGAGAAGAATAGAGATGATAACGAACCTCAGTTTGGAGATTTGTGCTGGTTTGTACATGTGGCACCACAGGTGCCGCGCAGACCGTTCCCCCACCTCCTCTGCCAATGATCCACTCACTAGTTGGCACAAGGTCCTCTCATTTTTCTCTTCAGCTGTTCAACCAATCCCTGGTGGGAGCATGGGTTTGCCTGTTCTGCCTCCTTGTCTGAGTGGGTGTTCAGCCAAGGAGGTGGGGCAGAGAAGCCTGTGCTCCTGCTGGAGACTAGTTGAACAGCAGCAGCAGAAGAAGAGAGAAGCCCGTGCCAGATGGTGATTGGGGATCCAGCCAGGGAGGCAGGAAAAGGTTCATGTCCATCTCTAGAGAAAAGACGTGTGTGACATGTTCAGCTCAATGTAGGAGAAGTGTAGTTAATAAATAAGGAAATGAATAGGTAAAATATGCTGTTATAGAACAAGCTACAAAGTGTCAGAAAAGATAGTGATTGGCATATTGCATATCTGCGTGCATGCCCACAAACAACTTGATCACACACAAACATACACACAAATATCCCAAAGAAATTTTTAAAAAATAATTTAAAAAACAAAGAACAAAAATATGCTGCAGAGATGCACTTTCGCGGACAGGTACATCCTCTCACACAATGGACTTCCGTTTCAGATGTGTCTCCATGCGAGGGTTTGGGTATTTCCTTCAGCACTTCTTCCCCAGACTCATCCTTTACCCCAGTAAATACAGGGACAGTCTTATAATTCAAACTTCCAACATTTATCTCGGGAAACGTCTAAGAAACTGTTCACGTCAACTTGAATGTTCAACTTCTCCTCACGGAAAGGGGTGAGGAAGGGATTGTATTCTTGGTTACCCAATAAAGAATCAGCAACGAGATCCAACTGTTCATGAATTGATGTCCATTAACGCAGTGCCTGGTGGTATTGGCAGCAAGAGCACTGCTCCCCCTCTGGCTTCCTTGTACCAGGGTTTCCCATCTCTTGGCTCCTGGATCACCCATGGTTCGGGTTCCTGCAGCTCTTGACCCCAGCCGGTCTCTGCCAATGACCTCTCTCTTCTCTCTCTCTTTCTCTTCTTGCCTTCTCCTTCCTGAGGTGACATCCTCACTCTTGGGATTCTTTTTCACCCCAATAAGAAGACTTTGGGGGAACCGTCTCTTATCTCCTCCTCTCTGCCTCTTCTTTAGGTACCGTGAGTTTTTCCTATTTGTGAGTCCACATGTTTTTGAGCCAAATCCACTTCCATCGCAACTTCTCCAACCTCTGCTATATAATTCCCTGAGGACCCTTCTTTATATATCTCCTTGCTTCCAACCCTTTTAAACTGCTTGGTCACTTTCTCTACCATTCTACCCACCTCTTCTAACAATTCAGCCTCCCCCTCCACTTCTATTCCCGCCTTTTCCTTTGGCACACTCTCGGCTGGGGCTGTCATTTCATTTTCCATCAGGCTCTTGCCAGGCTGTAGTTCAACAGGTCTCTCTCCCTTCCCTGCCGGGATGGATGGCACTCAGGCAGAGACGTCCTTGGACCTGCTGAGCATCTCACACTCCATGCAGCAGATAGCAAAAGTATGGATGTACTTGCTTTTTGCCAACTATTTTAATACACAAAATGGTCTGGAATATGCTTCTGGTTTGTCTGCAGCATTATAATGTATCAAGTTTTTATATATACTTTCTGTATGTAATATCTTTCATGTATGTGTGTACATGCATGCATGTTTAAATCTGGTGCAGTGGTTAAACTGCACTACTGCAGTGAAAACTCTGCTTATGAGCTGAGTTTGATCCCAGACTCAGGTAACCGGCTCAAGGTTGACTTAGCCTTCCTTCCCTTCCTTCCAAGGTTGGTAAAATGAGTACCCAGCTCACTTGGGGGGGGGGGGGAGCAATGTGTAGCCTGCATAATTAAGTTGTAAACCACGTGGAGAGAGCTTAAAGCACTATGGGATGATATATAAGCAGCACACTTTGCTTTTTGCTTTCTTCATGCACATTTATCAAGACTGCCCATTTTTACACACAGGTATCTGATGTTTCAGGAAAAACAGTCCCTCCTATTTTTTGCCATCTGTTCCTTCTACATCTCCAGTGATGCTGAAGTGCCTGCACTTGCCAAGGCCTCACTGATGGGATATAATTCAGATGCATATCATTTGCCTAGATTAAATCAGCACTATATTGCAATCAGGGTTACAATGCGACACACAAGATTAAACCCCCTCAACCTGAACTATTCTGTTCCACATTGCTGATGGCTGAGTGCAAAGAGGTTGATTAAGGTACATATAACAAGGCTCACCCTGAAAACATGAGAGCAGTGCTCAAGCTGCTAAAACTGTATAATGGCCATCTCAGCGAAACCAATGAATGATAATATGCATCACGAACATTTCTCTGCAATTCTAATAAGTGCAGGATCACAGATTATGGACAGATCAGCAGAACAGATGACTTTGGTTCAGTAAGTCTTTGGGGATTTATTTTATTTTAGTTCTTCACTGTTTGCATGTATGCTCAAGTAGCATTTGTGTGAAATGTCATTGAATTATCTGGATGTGTCATGCCACATTTTATTAGGTGCAGCAGAAGCATCAGAGTGTAGCCAACTAACTAGTGATTCAGAAGGTCCTAAGATCCCCTTCAGTTCAGATTTTAAGCACCAGCAGTTCTGAATGCAGAAGCTCCAGTGAGTAGGTTTTAGTCTTGGTACAACGGCTGGGAGAATGGGAAAATGGTTTGTGGTTGCTGCTGTTGCTTTCACTGCTGCAAAACAGCATGTTGTTCAACAAGGCTGTACAACATCTGTTTTCTCAGGCGTCCCTCTCTTCTCTGGCCTATGTCTCTGAGAGATGGACATGCATTTTGCAACATAAGCTAAATTCCTCTCAAGCAGCCAGACTCCCACTGTCAAACTGAGAATGGTGGGGACTGAATTTGGTAGGTTGCATAGTGGTCTGCATGCTATTCATGATTATGCTATTACAATATAATATAATCCTTCCATGCACATGGAAGTCTGTGGGATGAGGCTCTGAACAGTACAAATCCCCTTCTAATGGTATTTCACATGCATTTCTTCTGCAACATGATATTTTGATTTGTCCTCTCATGCTCCACTTCATTTCTAATCTCTCACCCCATATCAGCATGCAGGGTGGAACACACCTACTGTTCACGAAATGAATGACTCAATTAATAGCCATGTTGTCTGGGGGATTTATTGAGCTGTAGTTTAGGAAAAAAATTTTTCCAGCCTCTCACCTTCCTTTTGATGGGACCTCAAAGTTCTAGAAATAAATTCTAAATTTATTTAGAATTAAAGGAACTGTTTTTTATCTTGAATTTGATCATCATATTGAAGATGGAGAAGGAATTTAGCAACACAACTTCACATCTGGAGATTGCTAAGGGTTGCCCTGTCCTTCTTCCTTTTTTTTTTAACTTGTTGCTGAGCCTTAGAAATCCCTTTGCAGCTATGCAAACATTCACAAACATACCTTAAGTACATAGTTGTTCCCTGCTGAACCAAACTCAAGACTGCTCTGGTCCAGCATCTAGTTTCCTACAGTAGCATAGAGATGGAATGAATACTTAATAAATTACTTGTTCTCACCAACTTTTGTCTGTATCAACATAATGAGACATCTTAAGAAGAAATTTCAAAAACTCACATGATTAGAAAAGTGAGGCAAGGAGCTCTTCCCCACTTTCCACTTTCCATACTGCATGTAAAATATTTCCAGAAGCAAATGACACACATATATGAAGCAAGCACAGAAGGAGCAGACAATTATTAAAAAAATTTAAAACAGACTACCCATTGCTTCACCTTTATGAAGCTGCGCAAGTCACACACTTTTGTGCAATGTGGGCAATTCTGTGCAAAACATCATTCTCTAGTATCTTTATGGGGGGGGGGGAGTCTGAAAAGGCATTTGAGCAGTTGGAAAATCTGCTTTAAAAAAAACCCTGGGTCACTGCACCACTAATCTCAGACCCAGGAAAGAGCAGGAATCAAGGGTGGATGCAGTGCAAAGGCAGAACCCCCTGATGGAGCTGGATGTTTTTTCCCCCCATCTTTTAAAAATACAAATAAAGTCTTTAAAAAAAACTTATTTTCTTCATGGATGAAAAGCAACCAGGAGGAATAAGAAAGGAGATAAATCCCAGGTGGCTTGAAGGAAGATCAGGTTCTCTGCATAATCTTTTAAAGAGGGAAATGAAGAAGGACCATGTCCATTGTTCTTTTGAAGTCTGTCACTTCCTTGTAGCTGTGTTTGGAAGCTACTCTGCCCACTAGTAAGATGGTGGTATTCTCCTAGCAACAGGAAAAAAGAATGAAAAATTAAGTAGAGCACCCAGTTCCTCAGACTACCACTGCCCTGAACAGAAGCACTTATCTCCTGCCTGCACCCCAAAACTCTGGGGTCTGGTTCACTTGCAGCATTTCCTATGACCTGGCTTTGCTGTTTATATTTACCTATTCATAGAAATTGGTTTTTGAGAAATACACAAAGGCCTACATGGACCTAGACAAGCAACAAATTGGAGTTTCTAAGGCGTCAGTGGTTATCCCTACCCTGTCTTAACCTTACCACCTTATATAAACAGGCCCTGGGCCAATCTGTAGCTGTTGGGAGCCATGGAGCCACAACATCATATTGTGACCAGAAATGTTCCACATGCTGCCAAGGGCAAGTGAGGTATAAGGTGCACCTGATGGAGGAGAGGTTGCATCTGACCTGAACTCATTGGGTTCCTAGCTCCTCCCAAGCGGATGCATGGCCACTGTTTATCCATGTATCCTGCCTCATGCTAGGACCCTTGTGAAAAGAGTTATCTATTCAGTGTGAAAAAAGACAGGATGCAGTTCTCTGCATCAAAATTATTTTTAAATAACAAACTTCTACTATGTTTCCAAAAAAGCTATGCTTCTAGAAAACTGTACCTCTCTTATTTTTCCCTCAGCACTTTGCCCTTTTCTGCACCTTTTCCAATGCTTTGATTTCCTTTCTGAGATGAGGCAACCAGGAGTCTACGAAACATTCCAAACTCAGCTGCGGTGTAAGGTTTTCTATAAAGGCTGTTTCTTTTTCAGTCCCTTTACTCATGCTTCTCAATGTGAAGCTTGCTTTTTTCACTGCCACTGCACACCTTTTTTTACTGAGCTGGCCTCTGTGACCTCCACATCTCTTCTGTGGAGGGTCACATCTGTTTCGGACCCTACAGCGAATAATAACCTACTTAATTCCATCTTCTAATTTCTTTGATCATCAGCCAAACCTTTACAATAGCAAAACCCAGCTATTTCATAACTGCTCTTTCTACTTCCCCAATTCAACAAACTGCTTAAAAATATCAGCGCTTCGGTGCTTGATACGACAAACTTAAGTTTAGAAGCTGAGCACAAAACTCTGGCACAAGGAAATGCTATAACTTGGAAAAAAAATATTTTTTGGATTATAATTCTTAGAATCCTCCTGTTCACATGCTGGTTTTCAGAACTTTGGGAACTGTATCCATATGGGAAGGACAATGTTACACTGGAATGCAACCAGATCCTGGGCACACAGTCTCTCACATGGAAATGCTTCAGGGTGAATTGCTCAAGACAGAAGCTGGTGAAGAGAATGATGGGCACATGTTTGCACTAACATCAATGATCTGCTCTTCCTTTTGCCATATGTGATGCTGATGGGATTTCCCCACAGTTTCATTTTCCTTTTTGTCATTTACTCATCTTAATCACATCATCTTTTGACTTTCTCTTCTTTTAAACACCTATTTCCAGAGTCAACCTGTTTACTGTTGTCAGCTCATCTGTTTGCATCTTCCAATTCTGCCTCTTTCTCTCTCTTGTCACATCTTATCCGCCTTCTCAGTTGTCTTCACTTCTCAGACACCTGCCTGATTTCTTAAATTATCATTCTCTCTTCTGTCTTTAAAATGTGAATTTCCTAGACTACATCCAGAACCTACTGCAGTCAAGAAGACGCTTTCCTTGAACTTCCTAGCTAATCATTCAGGAGCCTCATTCTCAGCTTGCAAAGGAAGGAATATGGAAAGCTGTTGGTAAGAAATCTATTGTTACCATATATCCTCATCCACATGGATCAAATAGTTCATGTGTGTTGAAAGAGGTACATACTTAGGATTTTTAACTAAATGTCACAGGGTTCTGCACCTTGCTTGGGCAAGGTGAACTATCAGCACATGATAGGAACAATCCAATATTTATTACAAGATTTGGAAGATAAATTAAATACAGAGTATCTATAGTGATGGATCTGCATCTGATGAAGTGGGTTGCAGTTCACAAATATTTGTGGCCAAAATCCTGTTTGTTTTTATCGTGAGCACAAAAGTACTTTGTGTTGCCAGTTGCTCTTCACTTATTGTCAGCCAAGGGTGTGCAATAAGAAGCCCTGTTGGTTTGAATCATACAATCACAGGCTTGTGCAATTGTAAACCAGAGATCACGCAGATCGCTGTGCAGGGCATCACATTTCATCAGCAAGTTTCTGCCCTATGTAAACAAAAAGCTTCTTAGGTCAGTGTCTGTGTGCCCTGTCACCCTCCCTCCTGCAGCACTGGTGGGGGCAAGTTCCCCCAGCAATAACTCTATGGGCTCAGCTTCTTGACTCAGAATGGCTTTTATTAGTGATACAGTGACTCTTGTGTACTTGTGGGGCCGGACATATTTCCAACTGCACCCCTTCACAGTATCCTATTCAAATTGCCTTGTGCACAAGGGAAATCACAGAAATAGCTTGGGTTACATAGTGAGGTCTGGTCATGTGCCCAATGGCATGCCTAAGTCACACCATTATACACATGACCAGGCATCTGACTGACTGGCCCTCACCACACAACTACAGCTGCTTGCACTATTTCCTTTTTATGCCTGGTAATCTGAATAGGTGTGTGAAGGAGTAAGGTTCCTGTGAGGGGTAAGGATCATGAAGGACACCCAGTATCTTCCATCCCTAATCAAGAAGCTTAGAGAAGGTATCCAAACAATAAACACAACTTTAAATCAGAACTCTTTGCAACACTACTCCGCTGATAAGTTCTCCACCACCATGCAGTAACAGGGAATCAGCTACTGTTCAATACACCACATGGTTAAGGTCTGCACACTTTTAGCCACCCTTCTCTTATGTCTCACACCAACAGGTGCAGTTGTTGGAACTGTCTCTCTCAGTGCAGACAGTGGCATTGATTTGGGGTCAAGTCCTTCCAACTCACCTGCCCCCTTTTTAATGCTTTGCAGGTGTCTCACAGCTTAAGTTTGGCCTTTGAGGAATCTTTGGGCCCTTACAGCCAGAGTTCCTTTAGATAGTCTAGAATAGAGGTGTAAAACTCAATTTCTTCTTGGGCTGCATCGGCATTATGGTTGCCCTCAAAGGGCTGGTTGTATCTGTAAGACTATATAAATGTATCTACTCTTTATCATATTAAATATCCTCCTCATTCAATTATCACTTTCTGACTCTTCGCTGCTTAGAATGCTGGGATTAGAAGTCCTGCTGGGCAGATTCCCAGCATCCTTGCAGAGCATTATGGGTGACCGAGTAAGCGCCTGCATATTGTATACTGCACAGTAGCAGGCAACACTGCGAGGGCCACATGAAACGGTCCGGTGGGCCGGATTTGGCCCGTGGGCCTTGAGTTTGACACATGTGGTCTAGAACATAACTGACAGAGGAGGGTTGCATTTGGAAGCCACAAAACTGGCATATGTCTCAGAATTTGGCTCCTTATTTCCCTGCTCAGAAGCATCTATTTATTCCTCTTTCTTTCGCTCCTCCCTTTTACTTCTTGACTGCCCACAACTCCCCCTCTGACTCCTTTATACCATTTTCTGGTGGGAATCTTCTTTGGTGTGGTCACGCATGCCTTTCCCTTCCTCCCACCCTTCCAGGCTCTTTTGAACTCCATGGGAGTATTCAACCCCAGTTAGTACCCAGGAGAAGGAATCCACCCTTGCCTGCCACATAACTTTGGCAGGGACCCATAGAGGGCCAGTGTGACATGGAGGTAGCCCCAGCTTACCTACTCACAAAGTGTAACAGAACTCTTTGGTGGTTTTGCTGCAAAAGACTAACAAATCTATCCCAGTCTTGAAGTGTTTGGCTAAATTTACAGGAGTAGTAGGGGGTGGAAATGTTTTGAAAGGTGAAATTTGATGCCAAGAAATGGGAGGGGAAGAGATATCAATAGGGACCAGAAGGACCTGCAGCAAAGTGGAAGATAAATTAATGTAAAAATAATATTTCATCAGAGCCAGCACAAGTAATCTGCCTAGAAAGTTAAGAGTGATTCAAAAGAAAATAGAATGAGAGGATGAAGTGAAACCAGAGTATAGTTATTACCCAACTCTAAATAACAGAAGGCTCCTGTTAGAAAGATGTTGGGAATCAGTAGGTTGTCCTCTAGTGCCAAGCCTTGGAAATGGTTCTTTATGCGTCTATAGCAGGGGACTAGGATCATGAAGAAATCTTGCAGGTTCTTTGTCCATGTGCATTGCTAGAACCAGGTGCAAAGTTAAAACAATTGAGGTGGGAAAGGCGAGCAGGGGGAGAAAGGTAAGAAGGTGTGCAAAGGCAATTTTGAGGAGGGTCAGGCCCCACTGGAACAGCCCCCTGCTGCCTTCTTTGTTTTAATTTCTTCTGTATCTTGGGCCACAAGCTACTCAGCATGCTCAGATGTAGACAGGATACCAGTGATCTTCATGAGCCTGATCGACAGTACATAGCCTCCCAAACTGCAAGCTGATTCTGGAACCTCTATAGTTAGCCATCAAGCATATCCTTTGACAGACATCAATATCAAACAACAAAGAATTGGATTCTTAGGGGACATTAATACAACCACTCCACAGTACTTAATGCTTTTTAGACTCACTCATTGGTAAATATACCTACACATATCCAAGTCTTGTGAATGGTTCCAAGGAAGGTGGCCTGAAAGTCTTAAGAAAGAAAATACAATTTGTTGGCATGAATCTATCTCTGTTGCTAGTTTTCTACCATGCTTGGGTTCAAATCAATCTTGAAAACATGCCATCTGCCCTGCAGTCTTTTAGATGAGATGATTGGCTCTACTTCATTCATAGTTAGGAAAAAAGCACTCTGTATGTGTTCAAAGATTTTCTTTGTTTTGCATGTTCACATCCTAAGTGCATATGTTTAAAATGCCTTCTAGCTAGCTAGGCCCAATCTAAGACACACAGATCATCCCTTGGAATAGCCAAGAGGAAGATTGCTTCAAACTGGTCCACAGTGCAAAAACTTTATGTGGAGGGCGCCTGAGGACAGGGGAAGATCTGGGGAAATAATCTCCTTTCATATATTATACAGCAGCAAACAGCAGAACAGAACCAAAGCCTAAAACATGCTTTATGTGCCTGATTTTTTTTAAAAATCAACCAGCCTTGCAATATTCCCCTCAAAAGAACTGGGTTGAATAATTGTTTTAAGTGTCCTGTTTTTCGTTTGTTTGTTTGTTTTGTTTTCTTCTTCCCTGCGCTAGCTTTTGACTGTGCAAGAAACTGTTCTCGGCGGCAGAAGTATGTACATTGTATGGTTGCCAGGAAAGCAGTGAACCAGATTGTTCCCATCACAGACCAAACCATGGTACTAATGCCCATCTAGTTGCACACTAATTTTGCCTGACCCATGGCTCACTGTGAAGAGTTCTTCCTCTGAGTGATGAACTTTGGGTAATGTGGCCATACCTCACCCACAGTGGTACTGTCCTGCACCACTGCTGCTTGTCCATGGCAGTGGAAAACAGAGCTTAAATATTCTGCACTTTAAAGTGGATAGTCTCCAGGCCACCTCACCCTGCTCTGATGACAGTCCACACACTGAATGGCAGAGGCACATGTTATTGTAGGGGGAGGATTTCTATGACATTTCACATTTTCTCTGCAACCTACATTTGAATCCATGAGCAAGTTCAAACATGTTTATGGTTAATCTGGCCTTTCTCACCAGATTACTCATAAACATGTCCAAACCCATAAACTCAAACACAGGTTGCAAGGGGGGAGGGGAATGACATGTCATAGAAATCCTCCCCCTAGATCAGCAAAGCTTTTGTCATTTACCATGCACAATTATTTCATATAGAAAGTGAAACAGAGTATACGTAGGGCATTCTTTACATGTTATCATGGGTTTTTTGTTGTTCCTAAGCACCTGTCAATTAGTTTGCCATAAATTACACATGGAAATATAAAAAAACCAATCTAGTAAGAACGCTAGCCAAAGTCAGAAAAAAAAAAGTCAGAAAAAAACAACTTAAATGAATACATTGGAGAATGTTTGACTACATCAAGCAGATTTTTTAAGTAGTTCCCCTAGCAACACGGGAGCACAAAGCTGTGTTGCTAATAGACTGGGAATAGTTGCCAGTAAATATTTACACTCAGAGCATTTGATGGAGAAACACAACTCAAGGCAAAACTGTCTCAGATTTCTCATTGGCATCAATGTCAAGATTTTCTTTCTTCTATCCGTGTCCCTCCCAGTGGAGAGGAAGTTCTTAGAGTTAATGTTCTCTGCTGAACATTTTGCCTGAAAGGGAATCTCCTGACTCAATGAGGCTGATAAGTATTATGATTTCATAATACTTATCTGCATATGTTATACTCCTGGAGGATGTTAGCCACTAATGGAAATGTAGAAATCAGAAGACAGAGACTAGGAATTGCAGCAGTGAATTAGAAAAGATCATCAAGTGTAAAGAGGTGTCACTGGAGACCAAGACCAAGGTCATCCATGCTCTTGCATTTTGAATCGTTTGAAATATGGCGCTGGAGGAGAGCTTTGCAGATACCCTGGACTGCCAGAAAGATGAACAAGAGGGTCCTAGATCAAAACAAGTCTGAACTATCTCTAGAGGCAAATATGTTGAAACTGAGGCTATCTGACTATGGGCACAGCATGAGAAGGCAGGATTGTCTGGAAAACACAATAATGCTGGGAAAGGTGGAAGGCAGCAGGAAAAGACCAAATACGGGACTGATTCCCTAAAGGAAGCTACAGTTTAAAAGAGTTTAAAAGAGGTGAGCAGGGCAATTGAGGAGAGGACATTTTAAAAATCACTTATCCATATGGTCGCCATAAATAGAAGGCAACTTAATGGCATATAACAACAGCTAGTGAGGGCCATGGTGTCTATAGTCTCATTTCAGAATGGTGTTGCTTGAGCCCTTTCTTCCAATTTGCAGGGTCTGGTTTTTTTAAAAAAATTTGACCATGTAATGTTCATATGATACCCAGTGTGGTGTGGTGGACAGAGTGATGGACTAGGAGTCAGGAGGTGTGGGTTTGAATCCTTGCTCAGCCATGGAAGATCACTAGGGGTGTGGAACTGGTAAAGCCATTCCTTAAACATCTCACTTATCCTGAAAACCCTATTAGGGTCACTATCAGTTGGTTCCAATTTGATGGCACATAGCAACAAATTCTCATATACAAAGCTGTTAATTATAGGACCTTTTGGAGATCATTAACTCATAAGATCCCCAAAAGTTGGAAGTGACTTCACAGTGCATAAGAATGACAAATGTTCAGAGTCAGAATTCCACCCCCCTTTCTTTTTTCAGGTTGAAAGGTGCACCAAGCATACCCAGAAATTGGTGTCCTTGCTATCAGTGTGCCACCATTCACAAGATGAGCTATTTTTTGATCGGCCATGATAGAAATCAGTTGGTTGTTCTAGTATGAGCGGAGAGGGTGCTAAAACATGGCCACTCGTCTGTATAAATGTGAAGAAGCTCTTTCAACCAGAGGGCCAAAATTAACTTCAGAGAAACTGGGGGTCATTCCAGTGGTAGGAAGGACCAAAGATCAAAAGGTGGGACTAAGAATGCCAGCATATTTTAACCTGAAATTCCTATCACAAGTAACAAAGACATGAGGAACATTTCAAGCTTAGAAAAAACTTAGAAACATTGCGAAAACACTAAACAAGAGGTAAAGGTATGGCCAGCTAGAGAAGCTGGTATGGGGAAATGGATTGGGACTGCAGGGGGCTAGATTTCCCCTGAAGCGTATGGCTTGAGGTGCCATACCCAGCATTATAATCCTTCCCCTCATGTCTTCCATTCAGGTTAGGCTAAGACTTGGAACTTCTTGTACCTTGAATCATGATTTCGAGAGCTTTGGTTAGTTTCTACCAGTCATTTTGTGAGGCTTGGGAAGAATATTCCCAGTGAATAGATCTGACTAAAGAATATGATACCAGGTTTTATCTTCCTTACCTCTACAAATCTGAGCTTGTCATTCTGAGAGCCATCAGCTTCTATCCTTTCTTGGTTTTGCTGTTTATGAAAATCTTTGGTTGATGGACTCATTGGCTGTTATATTGTTAATTAGTGAAAATACCCACACTTTGGACAAATTAGAAATGCCCTTAGCTTATCCCAAAGCCTCCAAGAAAGTTTATATAACTGTCCAAGAAAATCACATTGTGTCGATCCCATCAGAGTAGTTATTATGGTGCACTGCTACAGTCCCATGATGGAAGGAGCACCATGTTTAGAACTGCCCCATAGATAGGGTTGGGGAGGGAGCTATATAACTATGCCTCTTAAACCATACCCATACCAAACCAAAATCTAAATAACTCCAGTGCATACCTTTTGGATCCCACCTGTATAAACGTAAAATTTGAGGTTTCTAGGCTTCATGGCTTTAATACTAAGCCTCAAACAGATAGACAAGAAATAGTCATCCTCTTCTTCTTCTTCTTCTTCTTCTTCTTGATACTGCTGTCTTTACGTTAACTTTTAAAGGAATTGTTCTCATACTTCTCCCCTGTTCTATCAATGTTATTCCTTTAGCATTGTAATGTAAGAAGTTGTTGGCTGCCATATATGCTTTGCTATATTGTGTGAAGTTATATTTTGCAAGGTGCTTTGAATTAAAGTTCATGAAAAGCAAGGACTCATGTGTTTTGAATCAATACATAAAATAATCCTTTGACTCACTTTGTGCATGTGTACAGAGCAGGATATGAAGAAAAGGGACTCTGGATATATATTTGGTTACAAAATATTATCCCCCTACAGAATGCAAAGGTCTAATCCTCTGAAATCTTTAATAACAATTAAGAACAATTATGCACAGTCAAGTTGATTCCTACGTATGGTGACCTGGAATAGAGGACTCAGATGTGGTTTATGTTGTAGAGTTTTGAATTTCTGATAAAATACTCTTTTTGCTGCACCGTGGAAGTACAGAGATCCACAGACGTGAACAGCTACAAGTTCCCCAGAGTCTATCACTTTCCCATTAGCTGGCACTTAAAATCTCAATAACGTACTCTGAGACATTTGTAGGAGAAAGAATTAAAAAAAACATTACTTACAGTTGCTTGAAATTACAGATTTGTGTATACTTCTTTCTTTACTGCACACATACTACCAATCAACTGAACAGATCAACAGCAATAAACAACTGTCACCAAGTGATGAAAGAGAAAGATAAAACACTCAGCAGAGAGGTAGCCTCTCTCTGAATTTCAAAATTTGGAAGAAACAATAGACTAGATAGACAGACAATCACCCTAGCCTGGAAAAGTTCCTCCCAGTCAGACAGCATGCAAAGTTGTAAATAAAACTCCAACAGTTTATCCTGTCTTTTTTCTGGGGGTGCTCTGTGACTGGCTCTTCTCTCAGGAAGCACAATGGGGAATCTTTTGGTAGTATGAAATGTGGTGTGTGGGTGTGGGTGCCTCTGTGTGTATATGTGTGCATGAGTGTATACATCCATTCCATCTCTTGGAGTGTTTTTTTAAAAAATTAAAGGATCCTGTACACCCACACAATTATTTGTTTGATTGGATCAGGCATGTAGACTCAGCTGTATGCTGGTATACGATAGTCATTGGAGAACTGAAACAAACATTTACTTTGCCTGCCACACTGCTGGTAGACCTATGCTTTACTTCTCAACCTCCTTCCCCTTCATTAACCCCGCCCCCAAATACATCACTCATCTCTTTAAAGTCCAATATATTGTGACTGTATTCTTTTTGGCTTGGCTTACAAATTTAGAATTTACAGTGTAGACTAGATATTTCATAAACATAAATATGGTGCTTTTGTAAATGTAAAACAAAACAAAAGGAACTGGTACATCCACAGAAGTCCAGATTATACATGACTCAGGATGTAGAAAGTAAAAACAAGCTCTTTATTCTGTATTGCTTTAAATGAGTCGTTAAAAAGCTCTGGCTCAACGCGTTTCAGCGAAGCCTTCTTCAGGAGCTGAGCATAATGCAAAGCCACACATTAGATATTGAATCATTCACATTTTATTTTTTAAAAAAATTATATATATACACCTGGCTTGGGACTCTCAACTTTATATAAATACATGCATTTCTACTAAGCACATTAGGCATGATAAAATATATTAGACAGAATATCAAACACTTACCGGGCTTCTTTATACTCTCTGCACCTTTCTTTGGTCTATATCAGCTCCAAAACTAATTGAAAGTGTTCGAAAGTGCAGGCACTAGGAGAGGAGGCATTTGTACACAGCTGTGCAGGGTGGCGAGATAACCAGCCCAGCAGTGTTATCATAACAAAGGGAGAAAGTCTATTTCTTCATTTAACCCATGAGGTACTAGGGTGTTCAATTTCAGGAGCCAGTCAATTTCCCTTTTTAGTAAAGACCTTTCACAGTTCCCAGGAACTTTGTCCACGGCCCAGAACACCAGATCTTTTATGGTATAGTTCATTTCTGTAAAATGGCCAACTAGAGGACTGACTAGTCGTTTATTTTTTAAATTACTGAGGTGTTCACTGTTCACCCATTCGTACTTTAAGAGGTCTAGAGGTTTTTCCTATGTACAGTTTATTACATGGGTACCTTATAAAGGTAAAGGTAAAGGTAAAGGTTCCCCTTGACAATTTGTCCAGTCGTGTTCGACTCTAGGGGGCGGTGCTCATCCCCGTTTCCAAGCCATACAGCCAGCATTTGTCCGAAGACAATCTTCCGTGGTCACATGGCCAGTGCGACTTAGACACGGAACGCTGTTACCTTCCCACCGAGGTGGTCCCTATTTATCTACTTGCATTTGCATGCTTTAGAACCGCTAGGTTGGCGGGAGCTGGGACAAGCGACGGGAGCTCACTCCGTTGCGTGGATTTGATCTTACAGCTGCAGATCTATAGATCTTACAGCACAGAGGCTTCTGCGGTTTAACCCGCAGCGCCACCACGTCCCTGGGCACCTTATAGCATAGATTATTCCCTTGGTATTACAGTTAGTGAAATCCTTCAGGGTGTAAACCTTTTTTGTTCTGTGGATCTATAAATTCTGACATGTGCCTTGTATTACTGCAATAAACACAATGCCCACATGGATGATGTCCTCTTGGGGGGGGGGGAGATACCAGGTAAAACACTGGGAATTAGTGATGGTGTAGTATCTTTGTACTCACTTCTAACCAATATATCTCTTAGATTCTTAGTCTTTTTAAAGGATATCTGTATTCCCTCTTCAAACCCCTCTAGATCTTCTAGAATGTGCCAGTGCCTTTTTACGCATTTGGTCAGTTGATTTGTTACATGGTCATATGTCAGTATACAGTCTACATGGTTCGTAGGTGTCCTTACTTTTTTATTTAGGAGATCTCTGTGCCTCGTCCTGGTGGCCTTAGCAAAACTATTTTCTATGACCTAATCTGGATAGCCCCTAACTTTTAGTTGGTCTTTCAGCATCTGGGATTCCTGCTCACAGTCCTCTCTCATAGTGTAATTTCTTTTTATTCTCAAAAATTGGCCATAGGGGAGATGCTGACGCAGAGGTCTAGGGTGGAAGCTATCAAACCTCAGGTAAGTAATGCAGTCTGTTGGTTTTCTATATAAACTAGTGCATAATTTCCCAGACTCTTTCTTGAAGGTGAGATCTAAAAAGTGTATTTCATTAAAGTTGTATTTGGTATCAAATTTGATGTTGTTGTCCAGAGTATCTAGCCACCCACAAAATTGTAAATTTGTAAATGTAACACTTCTTTAGATGTACTTGGTCAAAAGTCGTAGTTTTAGAAGAGGTAGCCATGTTAGTCTGTGCAAGCATATCCGGCAAAATCCAAAGGAGGAAAAATCCAAAGGGGGGAAAAAACCCCAAAAGACAAAAATATATGGTACCTTAAAGACTAGCCATTATATTTTAATGTAAGCTTTCATGGACATATCCACTTTGTCAGACATTAAGAGACAGAATGTTTGGTCCACTGATGAGCCTCTTCAGCAGCGCGGGCCACCATTGCCTCCTTCCTGGGATATCGCGAGATGTTGTGGTCTCGCGTGAGCAACCCGGGAAGGGAGGGGGAAGAAGGACGTTATTTAAAGGAGGTTTTCCCCTCCCTTCGGCCTCTTCCTTTCTGGCAACCCACCCACCCACCCTATGTACTAGTGTGAATTATACTGGTCGCCTTTTTGGGGGGCAATGCACTGGGGCTGCACACGGACCAACAGTCAACAATGAGTAGGGGGCTTGAGGTTTGGGGTGGTCAAATTTGGGCTGGCCGGGTTCTCGCTGTCTTCACGACCATGAGAACTTGGGGCTTGGGACTCGCCCATTTGTTTTTAAGGGGTCCATTGAGACCCCTGTGCAGAACCTGATTCCGCACTACGGCAGGATGCCCCCTTCTTCAGGAGGGCAATATTGAATAGTTCAATAAAGTGTGGCCCATGTTTATTCCATAATTCTTGTCCTGCGTCATTATTCTGGGGTAAGGGGGCAATGAAATGTATATGAAAAGTGGTCAAAAGTGGTAGTGATGACTTTAGTAAAAACATAGTTTGCTTTGATTCAGTAACCCTTTCTCTGCAGAGACAGGAGATGTTAATGTGCTAATGCTCTACATAGCATCCTTTTCAGTGAATTCTTTGGATAAAAGACTATAGCCTAGGCAAGAATTTCCATCACAGTAATCAGAATATTGTTCCATACTTGCTAAGGGGCTCTTCTACACCAGGTTGTCTGTAGTGCAGATAAATTATTAAGTGATCTGTCTTGTGCTAGAGAAACACTCCCTCACGTAGAACTTTGTTTACATGCCTCCTGACTGACGGAGCTGACAGTAAACCTTGCCTTTCTTTACACTGCTTGCTCAACCACAAAGAAGTCTCTCAGCCTTGCTGAGAAATGTTATATTATCACAGCCAGAACTGAAGCTTACTTAGGATTGAGTCTGTATTCTGCCAGGACATCAATGGCTGCAGTCAACAGCAAAGCCATTCAGCAGGGGAGGTCACATAACCCCTATTTGATTACAAGACAGTCAACATTGCTAAAATTAGCCAACTAATCACAGCCTAAAATATATTTTTCTGCGTTTTCTATCTCAGGATGTTATCAACTCATCTACAAACCACCCCAGCACATATGGTTTCTATGTACCATAGGGAAAAAATAACCAGTGAAAATATGAGTTACAGATGGGCAATACCTTTAAAATGACAGAAATGATAACGCTGAATTTTCAGCACCATGATCAACATAGATCATGGTGCAAAATAGAATGAGTAAACAACAAGAACAACCAACAAACAGCATCAATAGAGTCTCATTTTCAGCAATATTTTTTTAAAAGGGGAGTTCCGACTTACTATAGCCTCAGATGCAACTGCCACCCCATCCACTTTTGCAACCCAACAAATACTAACCAGTCCCTCCCATCAGTGTCGAAAGCTCACTTTTACAAATGGAGCATGTTTACATCACCAACCACAACAGCAGCACAGTTACTGTATGACAGCAAGCCAGTAGAAAAGCAAGATGGCAGAGGGCACAGGATGCTTGAAGGCAGAAAAGAGCAGAGGCCAGAAGGGAGAATAGAGACCACAGAGGAGAGGAGAACACAGCAGAAGTCAGAAGGAGGAAAGTTGGAAGGATGACGAGAGAAAATATTTAGGAGGGGGTGGTTAAACCTGTTGGGAATTAGTGTTTTACATATGACAACTTGCTTTAGGGCCCATTGTCAGGGAACAATGAGGTCGTACGTTTGGGGGTCTGTTTAGATAGATAGATAGATAGATAGATAGATAGATAGATAGATAGATAGATAGATAGATAGATAGATAGATAGATAGATAGATAGATAGATAGATAGATAGATAGATAGATAGATAGATAGATAAAGGTAGCACATACACATTATAGAACTCACAAAGAAAAGCTCTACATGGGGTTGCCTTTGAAAATAATCTGGAATTGTGGTTGATGCAAAACATAGCTGCTAGAATCCAGAGAGAATCCTGCCCCCGCCCCCTTTCTTTTTTGGTCACCAGTATGCTACCAAATTTAATGACCTAGTTTGTTTCCACATCCAAGCTGTGAAGTGCTGGTTTTGGACAAGAAAACCATAGCATTTTATGACGTTAATAGCTAAAAAACTGTCATTTCTCCTATGAAACTACCCCAACAAAGAGGTTACTTGAGAAAACCCTACTTTGAAGATCACCTTTTGAAGGATAAAGAGTGGTTTTCAGGACAAGCCTTCATTGTTGGTCTTATCCAGAATTCTTTGCCCTGAAAAAATTGAGCTATCTTCCTTTTTGCTTTCCTAGGTGCTATTCCATGTGGGATAAAGATTAAGAGGTTAGATTGTCGAGGTCTGCAGATCGTTCTTGAAGCATTTCTCATTATATGTTAGCCTTATATGTTAACCAGTCTTAAATGATTTACTGCCTTTTACCCAGAATGTCTTTTGCAATTGTTGACACTCTTGAACAGTATTGCAGAGTTTGTTTTTAGTTAGTAGACAAAAGAATTTCTGAACACATCTTAATTTTCCTCTATGTGGAATGGTGATTTCAGATCCTATACTACCACAGATCTACTTTTTGACCAAGGATTTCTCCTACTCTCAACTCTCTATCTGTAACATCTTTGTTACACATGTCATAACAATTTAAGATTTAAGGCTGTAGCCACAGAGGGCCTAGTCCTCCCAAAGATATTACAGCCCCCTACTTCCCAAATATCTAACCTTAATTAAAAAAACAGAAGGCTGCTAGGGAGATCTGAAGAAATTATTTATCCCATTACCCACTAAAGAAAGGGGGGTGTTGGAACTGTACCTGTAAAACAAAGGTCCATAGAACAAAGGCCTAGGTTTGTTAAGCTCTATTGGAATACTGCAATTACAAGAAAGGCATTGTTTTTGAAACTCACTAGACCTTTTCATGGGGCAAAAATGGTATAAAGGGGGCAGAGGAGGAAACAAATGGTTAAAAAAAGAGAGGAAGGTCAGATGAGAATCAGAACGTAGACTAATGGAATGCAGTATGGAGCTTTCCATTTCATCTTGAGTTAGAGACATCACTGTATAACTGTATTGTTTTACAGTCTCTCCTTTCGGTGTAGCTAAAAACCTAATATGGACTACTTGTGAATTTGACTGACAAAGAAACAGAGTTCCATGTCAGTAGAAGATGTCAGTGCAGTCTTGCAAATATTCAGGTTGGTGGTTGGATCCATTCACCCTCAGGGTCAAATCTGACATCTTCCAATGAGTACAATAGGATTCACTTTTAAATTTTACAAAATAAATAAATACATTTTTAATACAATCAAATAACTTTAAACACACTAAGCTACCTGGCTTTATGTTCTTCAGTGATACTCTTGAAAAACACAATTTTTCTACAAATGAACTTGTTAAGGTTATAAAGCAGTTCCATATTCTTGTCATTTTTAGCATGTATACATTACTGAAACAGCGACGTCTATGTTGGCTTGGGCATGTCGTGAGAATGGCTGACGGTCGGATTCCAAAAGATCTCCTGTATGGAGAATTAGTGCAGGGAAAGCGCCCCAGAGGGAGACCACAGCTGCGATACAAGGATATCTGCAAGCAGGATCTGAAGGCCTTAGGAATGGACCTCAACAGATGGGAAACCTTGACATCTGAGCGTTCAGCCTGGAGGCAGGCGGTGCAGCATGGCCTCTCCCCATTTGAAGGGACACTTGTTCAGCAGGCCAGGGCAAAGAGGCAGTCCTGAAACCAGCAAAATCAGGAAGCTGGACAGGGGACAGATTGGTCTCAGTGTGGAAGGGATTGTCACTCTCGAATTGGCCTTCTCAGCCATACTAGACGCTGTTCCAAGACCTCTATTCAGAGCATGTTACCATAGTCTCTCGAGACTGAAGGATGCCTACTACTATTCTCATCTGAGAATTTGAGCACCTGGATCTTTGAGCTCATGCTCAATCACTTGATAGATTAACAAATGTGATAGCCCTTGTGCTTTTAGGTTTCTGTCTGCAGAGCCAGAGGTTGTAAGTCCAATTCCTCACTGTACCTCCTTGACAAGGGCTAGACTCAATGATTCCTTCCAGATGTGCAGTTCTAAGATGATGATGATGATAATAATAATAATAATGATGATGATGATGTCTGGATCACTGACATTGCAATTTTAGGAACAGCATACATACTGAGCCAATATTTAACAGATACTTACGTTTTTGGTTAAAACTTGTATCTGTTATATAATACCAGTCAATGTTTTTATTATTTTGGCTGTGTCTAGTGTTTAATAATAATAATAATAATAATAATAATAATAATAATAATAACAACAACAACAACAACAATAATAATAATAACAATAACAATAATAATAATAACAATAATAATAAATCTTCCACTCCCAAATTCAAGTGAATGGTCACAAAAATAATTTCATAAAACTGAAATGGAGGGGAATGGTGTTTATAAAAGCACTCATATCTGCTCATGTAAGAGACAATGCGATCAGTTAGGGCAGTTTGTAAATCTACAGAAGATCTATTTAAACTTTCTCATAAACCTACAGGTGGGGAACTCCACTCTTGCCTGATAATCAGATAAGTTCCCTGGCACTAAAGTAACATTCAATTGTTTTCTATGAGAACACATTGAGTTACTTGATTAAAAACTGAGTGGCAGAGAACTATGAAAGGTGTTGCTGGTAAAAAAGATTAATTGGTGTGAATTGGACTGAGTTGATGGGCTCCTGTACCATTTGTGCAGCCATCTGCCTTGCCACCTCCATGATATAGATAAGACATAATGGACAGCAGACATTTGTGAGAAAACAATCTAATCTCTCTGGAGTCTGAGCCAGCTCTGTGTCAGTATGGGCCAGTATCCAATTTGCCCTTCATATTAATTATGATTCAAAGGACAAAGGATGCCTATCAAATACAAACAAATGAACAATATTGAGAAAATTCATGGACTGTATGATTTATACTCAATCTACAATGTTCATGAACTGGCTATTTTTAAATTAACCTTGGATATTTAAGTAGGAAACTATGACAGAGTTGATGAGACAATGGTAAAAGTATCAAAACACCAATTGCTAACTATTGTGTTGTAGTTAGACATAGGTTCAAATTCTTACTCCATCTTGAAATGCACTAGGTCAGTGATGGTGAACCTTTTTTGAGTCTGAGTGCCCAAACTGCAACACAAAATCAACTTATTTATTTCAAAGTGCCAACACTGCAATTAAAACCCGAATACTGAGGGTTTAGTTTAAAAAAAACAACTGCTCCTGCACTGCAAGGGTTAAATACTTGTGTGTTTTTTTTCTATGGGCGGTATTAACAAAGAAATACTTACCGGTCCTCCAATCCCCCATTGGGCTAGACCTGTAATGGTCGCCATTGCACCCCTCTGCTGGACCACTGCACCAGCAGAGGGGAGTGCCAAAATCTGGGATCAGAGGACGGGTAAGTATTTGATGGCGACTTATGGCTTGTGTGCCTACAGAGAGGGCTCTGTGTGCCAGCTGTGGCACGCGTGCCATAGGTTCGCCATCGCTGCACTAGGTGATCTTAGACCCTTCACAATGTCTCAGGCTGACTTATCTTACAGGGTTGTAGCGAACAAAAAAAATTGGACTGGAGTAGTGCCCTACATTGGAATCCATAGCTAAAAGGCAGCATATAAATGTCACAAATAATTTAAATAAAATAAATAACTGGTGAAATCCAGTAGTAAATCACAACTAGACTAGGCCCATTGAATCAATGGAACGTATGGGGGAACTGACTTACCAAATCCCCACTGATTCAATGTGCTATTCTAGTTGTAACTTACTACTAGATTTCAGCCAACAATTTACTATATTTCAACTGTTCTTTATTTTCCACCTCCTCTTCTCCCTCCCTTCTCCTCCTCCTCCTCCTCCTCATTATGATGATGATGATGATGATGATGATGATGATGATGATGATGATGGAGATGTCATCGTCGTCGTCTCCAAAGCTAGAGTGTGACCATTTTGGCAAGTTTGTGGAGGGCAAAATGCATCCATTTACTAGCTGTTCTGCTGAAAGTAGGAATTATAGTTCTCAGTTCTGTTGGAAACCATGTTTATTTATATTTTTTGAGGAGAGAAAGCCCAGCCCTGGCTTTAATCCCCATCACATACCCAGATCTCTTTGGCTACATGACATTGCCATCATGACATCTATTTCTGCTCTGTTGATCTGCAAACAGGAATGGGTGATTTTTTCAAAAAATCAGTCCTTTAAAAAATAACTTAGCAAAATTTACAGATTTCTCCATATTTGGGATGGAAAGAATGAAAAAAAAATGTAGGAGAAACTCAGACTGAAACTGATATCCAGCTCCAGAATTTTGAGTACTTGAGTCCAGAAGCCCTGGGTTTGAATTATTGTGTAATAATTGGTGGTGCCTTGACTTATGAACTTAATCCGTCCCAGAAGATGTTTGTAAGTCAAAACGTTCGTAAGTCAAATCAACATTTCCCATAGGAATGCATTGAAAACCGATTAATCCGTTCCGGCTGTTTTTTGTTCTTATGTCGAGGCGCCGTTTGTAAGTCAAAGCATTAGTTCCCATAGGAACTAATGCAAAACTGGTTAATCTGTCCTCTACCACTAGGGGGAGAATTTTTTTTTTAACCTAAGATGACTTGGGTTAAAAAAAAGGGCAGGAAAGGAGGGAGGGAGGGAACGAACACCTTTTAAACAGAACACCTTTAAAACCAAGCAGCTTTAAACCAAACCAAGCACCTTTTAAACCAATTTTTACATTTTAAAATTACAGTACCAGGCAGTACCAGGCAGTACCAGGCAGTCCAAAGTCCATTTCCCGCTTTCCCTGGGTTTTTTTTGTTCGTAAGTCAAAGCTCCGTTCGCAAGTCAAAGCAAAATTTTGCGAACGGAGCTGTTCGTAAATCAAAATGTTCGTACGTTGGGGCGTTCGTAAGTCAAGGCACCACTGTATTTAACTTTGTTGGTGCTAGATGAATGAAGATTGCCACTTCTTTTTACTTATATGGTAGGCAGGTACCACATGGCCCAAGCCATGCTAGGAATAGAGGTATCTATTGAATTTAGCCAGTGCAAATAGACAGTTTTGTTTCCATCTGTTTTTGAAGAATTTACCCAAATCTTCCCTTTTTTCATATTAAAAGAATGTGAAAGAAAGCTAAATGCAGAAAAAAGTTGGAGGAGGTATCTCCCCAAAACATAGATAACCTTGCTCAGTCTTAAAAATCAGGGGCTCTGACAATCCTTTAAGCTACCATGATACTTGCAAACATTTATCCACCAATAAATGTGTAGGGTAGAGAGAGAAAAAATACTGGATACAACTTTCTGTTAAAAAATCCAGAGGTTAAAGATAGCAATTTTAAGTGTTTTAAGTGTTTAAATCTAATAATTGCAGTGGACACCTGTCTTTCTCCACATCTCACTTCAGCTGAGACCAGAGCTGTCATCATGCCCTCAAAGACTAGTTTCTCTAACCTTTGAATTGGATTCATTCCAATTAAAATCCTTTCTCTTTGTAGGCAAATGGCTTTTTTGTGTGAGCTGTTAGAACTCGGAGCCATCTGTTGAGATGCAGAATAAAGAGTGGTGGATATTATATAACTTACATCTATGTTAAGCAGCCATTTAGATTCAAGCCATGTTTTCCCATGTAAAGGTCAGATTCTGCACCTGCTATGTATCAAAAGGTTGGCCTCTTTTCATAGTTCAACAATCTATTTCATTCAGTGGTTTCCTTTACTCTCTGTCTTCTTCATATCATTTCCTTTATCAGGACTAATGAAAAACATACCCCTCAGGCACAAATGAAGAAGTGCAAAGGAAAAAAGAATCCAGTCATCCACTGGAATTTGTTGATGAGTTGTGTTGTATTGTCAGGAGATACACAAAACACAAAAATAAATCAAACCTGAGGAAACAGCAACAAGATTTTTCTTTAAGATCTCTTGTATTCCAAATTAATAATTTAGGATATTTTTATGCAAAGAAGTATTAGATATTTTAGGGTGACATTCTATGTGATGCCAGGGTATATTTTCAGCTAGGCATGTGCCAAAGCTCCTTGACTGGATCCATGATCAAATAAAGGGCATGCAGATTGATCCAACCACCCTGTACCCTTTAGAAGCCAATCCAACCCACCGATGGTACAACTCTGTGATATTATTTATGTGTTTCTGGATCTCCGTTAAACACACACACACCACACAAATGCCAGCAGGCTGTAGTATTTGCACCACCAGAAAAGTAGTAGTAGTAGTAGTAGTAGTAGTAGTAGTAGTAGTAGTAGAAGAAGAAGAAGAAGAAGAAGACTCAGTGGATTAAGAAAGTTGTTATATAAGGGAAGGCTGGTTTCCTATTTGGGACCCCATGGCACAAATGCCAACCAGTGGTGGCATTTGCATCACTGCAATTATGAGTAAAAAAAGAGAAGAAAAAACTGACTGAAGGGGAGACAGGTCTTAGGACCCTAGTTTCTGTGACATATTCACTCAGTGTTTATACAAGTAGCATCTTTCTACAAACACACACATTCAGTCCTAAAAGTGCAATAAATACAGTTTAGAAAACTAAGCTGATAGCAGGGGGCGGGACATATTCTAGAATGCACAGGCTAATTTGCACAATGACAAAATTTCCTCACCTTGCTGTTCAGCTTTGCAAAATAGCTGGCAAACCATATGCAAGGGATGCTGTACTGCACAGAGACTTCAGTCAAAATCCTCCCCAGTGTTTCAATAGTGGAAGCGTCCAGGGAAGATCTTGGGCTTCATTGGGACATTAAATTGTCATTTCCCATCTCCTTGGTACTCTCTGATACTAGCAGGTCAGGCTTTTCAATATCCATTTCCTTAGTTCAAATCTGGTTAATTTTTTTAACCCTATGAATGCCAGATGCAACACAAAGAATCTATGGACATATTGTTCAGCCCTACAGGTGGCCAGAGTCTCTCTGCTCCATTGCATAGTTGCCACAGAATCCCATAAATACCATCAGTTTTTTTTTTTCAGGGGTATCCAAAAATGCACAAATACTATGATCGGCCTGTATAAAGACTGGGCCGGAGCAGCCATTCTCAATGGGGGCCAAGCGGGGAGGCTGGCTTACTTGAAGGGGGCCACAGACTAGAAACGATTCTTCACAGACTATCTTATAAGGTTCTTTATGCAACTTATACAATCCTGATTGAGCCTATATTTCTTTCATTTTGTTTTTATGGCTGTGGCCCAAAAAACGGCTGAGAATGGCTGTGTTAGAGTATCACCAAGAAGGCACAGGATAAATTGGACGTACAACTGTGTGCCTTTGTTTGGGCACAGATCAGCTTGGCCACTGGACATCACTAGAGAAGACCCTAAAGAGTGATATGGACTTTCAGATATAATTTTTCATTGGGTTGGAAAGAGTTTTTGTTATACTTGGGGCAGATAAGTGAGACAAATGTGGGATGTCTGACTTACATCCCACTTACTTCAGTGAATATGCTCTCAGCATGGCAAAGGGAGGTTCCAACTCTTTGTTTTTTGAAGTGTGGAAGAAAACAAATGCAATTAAAAACCACCCCAGGGCTCTGCGGTTTTCTACTGCCTACCTGTAACTATAATTGCATTGTAAACTTAAAATAATGACTTCTTTTAAAGAGCGCTTTCATTCACAACATCAAAAATATAGTGCTCAGGGTGATGATTAGGAAGGAGTTTTTGACTGAGTCCCATTTCATGCAACTGACATAATGATGCTAGCTTTCCAAAAGTGTGGAGGAAAACTAATACAACCTCCTTCCTTCCAACCTGTAGACTGCCACTGAAGTGCAAACATTTGTGGTTGCAGTGCACAGTAAGAAAGCAACAGAAATGCAGATTTCTATAAAATTCCACTCATGTAAATCTACTACTTGACTGTGTAGAAGTCCCTTCCACCTGTAACAGAGCAGGCTGGGATCCAACAGAATGTGGATAACCAAAAACACCCATCACCACTAGTGAGAATAGCATTTTCATTTTGATTTTTTCCTTGGGGCATCACAAGCAGTTGGCCCCCATATTCCCCTTTGCCCATCTTTCTAACTTCACCTCCACTCAGTGGCAATTAACTTGACCTTTGAAAGGCCAAAGGTTCTTCACTCCAATTATATGCATGTATGCTGAGGTGGTCACACAGCTCTGCCTGCTGAATGGTGTGCAGGTTTGAGCTTACTCAGCTAACTCTTTGGATGGGGTGGGCAAAGTGCAGCCTTTCAGTTGTTGCTGGTTGCAATCCCCAGGAGCCCTGGATAGCACATCCAAGGCTGAGGAGCACTGGGAGTTGTAGTCCAACATCAATTGGAGGACCTCACTTTGCTCACCCCTGCTTTAAATGTTGAGGTTAATTCGTAGGGATGCTGATGTCTAACTCAAGCTAAACACTCTCCAATACTTCAGCAAAGCAGCAATCACATTGTCAGGAGGAGCTGTTCTTCTCATTAGTGTGTTCTGGGCAACTGTCAGCACCATCTTTCCACTCCACTGCCTCCTGTTCTTAATTTGGGAATCTATAGCTCAACAATGCACAGTGTACCTGCCATAACACTTCTCTTTTTCTTCCCATGCCTGACTTCCCACCCATGTTCCTATTAACCATTGCTCCACATTTCAAAACTCCTGGGATGATCATATCAAGGAGTAAATTCTTGTTATTATCACAAAGCTTTTGCAGAGATGGCTATTCTCTCAGCTGTGAAATCATCAAGTGAATGAATTCTCTCTCCTTCTCTCTCTCTCTGTCACACACACAAACACACACACACATTGTCTGGGTCATTTATTATTATTTTTCCCTCAGATGGTATAAGGATGAATTTTTCATGGTAAGGATGTTTGTGCTATGTTTGAATAGGGTGGTTGTGGGTTGGTGACATTCGTACCATATTATCACGTGGCTAGTGTTTTACAGCCTCCTCCACAGTTGGACCAATAAGATGTTCTAATACTGAAGGTGCTTTTTAAAAAAAAGAAATAAATCATAGCTATAACCGGAATAGAACCCTGCTGTGTTTTGATAACCCCTGGCTGCCACATTATCATGGGTGACTGCCTTAACTCTCTTCTGGATTTCCTGTAAGCATTATCTCATAGAAGAAGATGATTTAAAATGTTACTGCCTCACAAACGTTTGCTTTTTATGAAATTAGGCCCAGGTCAGAGGCTTTTATATCAGCTCCTTAATGTTTACTATTATGAGAATTAATGAGGTTTACACTGCCTTAATCAACTGACCTTCTCTCCGGGGAAATGGATGTGAATGCAGCACTCAATACCTTGCCCCGTGAAGGTCAGTTCTTAAAATGTACACATGCATCCGCATGCACACAAGCACACATGCAGGGTCTGCTCAGGGTTTTTCTGTACAATAGGTGTCAGTATGGAAGCAAGAGTAGAGGGGGCAGAGGAATGACCCTTTAGCCACTTGGAGGTGTTTGCCTTTCGCCAGTGATTCTTGGGTGAAGCCAGCTGAGGTGTTGTTAAAGGAATTTAGGACACCGTCCAACAAAAATGCAATTAACCTATAAATAACGGTACAAATAAATTGTGCAACATACTACCTCCTTCATAGGGATGTTTAGCTGCTGGAAAAACTCAAGATGCAGAATTTGTAAGTGAGCAAAGCATACTGATGTATTTCAGCTAGATACTAAACAATCCTCATCAAGCCCAATAAATCCATCTGATCATCACCTAGATTTGTCTTCATGGCTTTAATTTATAAGTTTTATTCATTAGTCGCATGGCATTTTGAGTGTGTAAAAATCTATCTTTCATCTTGATAATGAGTCTGAAATAGATTCCCCCCCCCCCACGCCCTCTATTTTATGTATGAAGGAAAGGGGGTCGGGAGATAAATGGCTTTTTGAATCTTACTAATTTAAACGCTGAAGTCAGGTCTCCCAAATGTCCTGGTCTTTGAAGTCTATCAACTCTGGTGAACTTAATTTTTTCAAGGAAGGAAGAAGGGGGGGGGGGGTCGAGAGAGAATAAGAAGAGAGGAAAAGAAGATGGGGGGAAATGAATAGAGCTATTTGTACCTTCACTCGCCCATTCTAAACAACTAAGGTACTTATGAAGAGAAGGAACTCTTGAGACCTGTTGAAACTTTGAGTATAAAACTCCAGGATGATTCCCCACTGTGCCTCACAGGAGAAGAGGCAGCCTGTGTAGCCTAGAGCACCCCCAGAAGAAGGAAATGTTAAATCACTTCTGAATACCCTATCAACTAGGAAACCCTAGAAAGAGTCACTGAAAGCTGGAATTGGTTTGATGGCACTTATTTTAATATTGGTGCAATATTTTCCCTTTACTTGTGCATCCTGGGGCAGCAAACTAATTGAGTTTATAGGCTCCGGTAGGTTATCAACTTTGCACTCAATAGAGACTGGTATGTTCAAAAACAGTTTCCTTTCTATTAGGAACCATGTATGGGAATGTCAAGGATGGGCAGTTTACAGCTTTACACTCACTCCAATACATACCAGTGGAACAAAATCATAGCCACTCCCTGCCATACCAGCCTTCCTCCTTTTCCTCATCAGACTCTGGCAACAATTGTGATGCTAGCAGTTGAACAGTCATCAATATAGGTTCATGCTATCTATCTTACTAGCATTCCTGCCCTTGATATACTAGTCTTGGTCTCCCTCCATGGTTTGTGAGTAAAACAATGGTGAACAAAGCCTGTGCTGAGGTCCACTTTCAGCTATTGTATGGCACTGCACAAATACTCATCTGGACTAGTACTGCCAAGTCAGCAGCTTATCTTTTTCTGAGATTCACAGCCTAAGAGCAGAGGATGAGTTCTTGTGATATCACATAAGCAGGGTGGGTAAGTCTTGGTAGGGCTGCTTCTTGACCAGCTTATTGTAGAAACAGGCATGAGGGGACTCAGGTCAGAATTTGGGTGAAAAACAGATAATGGATCAGACAAGAGCTAAGATTCTAACCTCCCTTCCCAGCAGCTGAGATGCCAGCAAAATATGCCCAGTTTCTACGACAGTGCCATTTTTACTGCTAAGGCTCACTCCTTGCAAAGTCTTACTTACAGCACACACGATTTATGGGAAATGTGTCCAGGTTTCTGGGATTTGTGGATGCTCATTGTCAGCCCAGGGGGAGGTGTTTTTTTCTTTTCTTCCAGGCCCCATGCTGCTTCTGTCAGGGCACATCTAACAAGAACACTCATGAGTCATGACATTGGTGCTCCACAATAGATTCAGGTGCGTACCCCTACTGGCTCTTTCCCCATCCCTTCCTCTGATTTCTGGCTTTCTGGTGCATCTACATTGCACAAATGTAACACACATACAAACACTTTCCTGCTGGGTCAATGAGCCTTGGCGCCAATTGGGAACAGGTGGAAATAGTCACCTAGGTACTAAAGCCATCTCACACACAAAGAACCAAACTTCACATGGAGATAGTTGTCCAGGCATTAAAGTCATCTCATGCACAAAACCCATACTTTCTACTTCTGCAGTACTGCTGAGATTGGTCCCTCTGCCTAGAGACCTAGAAAAGCCTATCAATTTCTGAGCTGGCATCTTGAAACTCCAGAGTGGACCTATCAAGTTATTCAGTAAAATCTGACAGACATCTCAGAAAATGCTCAGCTAGGTCTAGCTTATAATCACTGAACTTGACAGTGTCAGGTGCTTCCTGCTGTGCCTGCTTTACACAAAAGGGAGGCAGGTCCCAGGACCGCAACGTCAGCTTAAGGAAATGGATTCTCCCTTGTGTTCTCCTCCTGCACAAAGACAAATATTTAAAGGGGGAAAAAACACCCCATGAAAGGGTGAAATATTTTCTGGTGTTCCAAGTAAGAGTTCTTATACTGGTGAAAACAATTTTTGCATGAAAACTCCATTTGTGCAGTTTATGCAAAGAAACATCTTATTGTCAGATGAGTTGAATTGTCTCAGACAAATAGGCTGCATGTACACCTTCCCTCTCAAATGGAAAGGACACTCATTTTGTGACGTCTAGTGCAGATACATTTAGTAAAAATTGTAGAAACTTTGACTGGTGATGACGTATCTTGCACAGCGGTGAACATCCTTGCTGAGACATCAACAAGGGCTTCTTGTCACCCCAACTGATGAGAATGAGAAATTTAGGGAATATTTTGTATATCCTACCCTCGGCTGTAAGTAAGAAGACATTTCAGCACCAGTCTTCTGTTTTACCACTTCTCCGCTAAGACTTTGAACATGTCATAAATGGTTCAGGGTACAAATGCCACCAGCAGAGAAGGCCACAGTTGAAATATTAACTAGGGTTGGTAACCTGCTGACTTACTAAATAAGTTGGTAGGGCACTGGCACCTAACTGTGCACCACACTCTGACTTTTGTCATTGGCGTTCTTAGGGAATACGGAACAGTGCGCAAACTTATACATATGGTAATTACCTCAGGAAAAAAAGTAATTAATTTTTGTCCTATTTCTGTTGCACATGCTGGGCATAGAATGACATTTTGCATAATACAGCGGCTGGCTGATCGAAAGGGCTCACAAGCCTTATAATTTATTGTTCCTCCCCGGTTCACTCAGATCATCCACAGGGTGATGGTTTTTATTTACTCTTTCAGATTTATGGACTAGCAACCTTTAATGAAATCTTTTACTTTCTGCTGGAAACCCTTCTGCTAGAATATTGGGCCTCTGGCTTTATTTTTTAAGAGGTGATTCTTTATGGGAGGTCATAGAAACCATTGATCATAAGACACAGCATGCTCTGAAAAGGTATGTGACTTTTTATACAGTTATCCCCCTCCTGGACATTTGGACCATGGATACAAGTCACTCTGAGCTCAGATTGTATGCATCATTCCCAGTAGGCCTTCTTGTTAGAAGGCATTTCTTTCTCTTGACAGGTAGCATATTTTTAACAAGGTACACAACTAGTCTTCAGTGAATTCATTGCATGGTCCTTTTGAGATCAGTGGGTTATGAAAGAAGAATAGCCCAAATGCATTTTGAATACGTATGAGCTGCATATTGTAATTCTCAGCCAAAATGTTAATGTTGAACCTTGTTATTTCAAAAAAGTTAGAATTTAACATTTAAGAAAGTACACAATCAGCAAAGACTTGCTGTGGCATTTAAGTTTTTGAGGGAAGAAACTTCCTAGATTGAAGCTTCAAAGATCCCAAGCTTGCCCAAACCGATATGTGGTAGTACTGGCTAGAAACTGGAATAGGTTTTTCTGTGTTGTAATAGAATACTAATGCATGCACAAGTGATCTGAGCCAGGGAAGCAAATGACAGAGCAGAAGTCAGAAGGACCCAAGTCTGTTTCCCTCTTAAACTAACTCTACATTTAGATTGGTACTCTTTTGCTTATTGCTTTCCTAGTTCTCTGCCCTCTTTTGTGATCATGTCCCATTTGTTGCTCTCCTCATTTGGCAAAGCCACAAGGTAATGTTGTATGCATGAAAGGCTGCTCTACCGATTTTTGTGAAGACACCTGGGATCTTTTTTACCTCCTCTGTCCAAAAATTATTATTTTTTCAAATAATAAACAGTAAATTTTCCTTTTTGCCTAATTCCAAAATGATTACTCCTATTCCTTATTCACAAGTTGTGCTCTATGCTGCCCCACACTGCCAATGTAAATAAATGTAAATAGCCAATAATCCTAACATTTTAAGGACCCATTTAATCTTTACATGATTGCTGAAGCTCCCTGTTCTTTCACTCTGAAGAAAGCTGTTAAACTCAGAAAGAATTGTTTTTTAACTGCTGCTTTAAAAGAATAAGGGACATCTATTTCAAACTATCCTATGATACAGTTCTGCAAGTAAAACACATACCAAGACATTTTAACTTCAAATCAGACAGACAAAACTGAGAGAGACTCCTAGGCAGTTTTGCAAAGAAACAGTTTTCCTGTTTTAAAACAATTTTCATTTCATACTAATACAAAAATATAGCAGTAAATTTGTGCATGCTCTGCCCTCAAGGCTTTGTCTGTTAATTTGCCAGCAAGCAATCAACATTAAAATATTCATTTATTCTTACATAGTTTTGGTAATGGTAATTTTGTGCATCTGTCTGTGTGAGGTGGCAATAGAGGCAGGCAGCTTTTTAAATAGAGAAAAAGAATGGAGTAGTCCTGGGAACAAGTGGCACATTTTAAAGAGGGTGCATTTAATTAGGTTGTTGAGGCACTGTATGTACTTAACTGTGCCAATTAGCAAAAGGCATTAACCCTTACCATTGCTCTGCAGGACTCAGCTAATCTATGGGGTGCCCCATTCTATAGATGCAGAAAGGAGTGACATATTATTAAGCTCCTTCAACTGAACCTCCCATTTATACTACATTTTGTGCAATATACTTTAATGGCCTGTAAACTGGTGGAGTGGCTAAAAGTGTGGTGTCTTCGAAACCAATTCCCTGGTTCAGATTATACCCATGAACTCACTAGGAAGGTGATTATTTTAGCCATCTAAAGCTGCTCACTGCTTCACAGGACTGCTGAAGAAGACACTTGGGAAGACTGTAGCGGCTACAGATATCGGCTACAAAATAGCCTGTTCCAGATATTGTTCAAGCATGGAATGTGCATGTGAATGGGCAGCAGTAAATTTTGGAAATGCAGACACTGATCATTCATGCTAGTTCCTACAACCATAACTGAAGGACCATAAAACCATCCAGGCTTCCGTGTTAACCTGTATCAACCAACCATTTGTAGCACTATTAATCTCTACCAGGAGGAAGTCTTTTGTAAAAAGAGTACATGTTAGTTTCCCATTCAGGACCAGGTCAAAATGCTTTTTCTTATAAGACGAATAGCACATGGAAATACCGTATTTTTCCACGTATACAACCCCCCAATGTATAAGACAACCCCCAATTTTGACCCTTGCTGGAGGCGGAGGAGCAGTTAATGGGCAGTCGCGAGGGGCGGCCCAGTGCAGCTGCGCCTCTGCCTCTTCCTGCTGCTGCCGCCACCGCCCGATCGCCTCCTCCAGCGCCAGTGCTGGGACTCACCTCCAGCTCACGTTGCCGCCTTGTCCCCTGCCCGAAGGGAGCCCACGAGTGGCGCTGGAGGAGGTGATCTGGAGGCAGCGGCAGCAGTCAATGGGCCACAAGAAGTGACCGAGCGGGGCTGCTCCTTTGCCTCCGCCTCCTTCCGTGTATAAAACGACCCTCAAATTTTCCTCTAATGATTTTAGGAAAAAGTGTCATTTTATACACGGAAAAATACGGTATATTGTTGCCTGTTGATAGCATTCATCTTGTCTTTGGTTACTATAAGAAATTTGGTCGAGCTCAGAGGGAATCAGGGTGCTTGAGGGCCATGGGACATCATCCTTCTTACTCAAAAAGTCCTAGCAATCCTAGCTTTACTACACCACTGGTAATGTGGACAAGCTGCTGCAGGCCACCATTCCCCTTCTCCCAGGGGCTCCATCTTTCCCAAGGTATCTATCAAAGTGTACTTATGTATGTACAACTGCTCATATGTCTGCACCCCTGTTCAGTCATCAGGGCAAACATGCAGACTCTGTGGGCAGTGCCCACCGGCTATGTGATGTTAGGGGATGGGACTAGAGGCATGACTCTATTCCTTCTTAACCCACACGTTCCATACTCAAGGAAGATCTGAAAGTAACTAGTGTTGTAGGTATAGATTTTCACCCCATCATGCAAAAGTTTTAGATAGAGGAGGATTTAGTATGGCAAAAAGGTAGAAAGGGAAGGGGATAAACCCTAAGCACCACAGCCGCCAGTGAGCACTTTAGAGTTTGTGTCACAAATCTCTTCCTCTCTCTTTCATCTAAATTGACCCCAAGATGATATATGTGAAATGCTTTCAATACTTGAAGTGCGCTACTATGGCCTTTTTAAGAATAATCTAAGTTCTTCCCTACTCTCCACCTCCAGTTATTGTTCTCATACAGTAATTGACTTCAGGGCAGTGGTGCTTGCTATACAATTCTAACATAACTTTGGTGTGGTTCAGTGGAGTATTTAAAGGAGGAGAAGGCCTTTGTGAGTGCAGGAACACTTACATGCATATGCACTACACATGACATGTCAATTTATCTGTGAAGATTCTCAGTCATCCAGATGAGGTTATCTGTAAACTGCCCAGAGTAGATTCATCTAGATGGGCGGTATACAAGCCAAATAAATAAATAAATAAATAAATAAATGAATGAATGAATAAATAAATAAATCTGGAAGTTGTGTCATGGCAACTGGACTTCTTTCTCATTAAGTTGAAATGTTTCGCTACTCATCCAAGTAGCTTCTTCCGTCTGAGGAGAGTTAGTAGGAGACCCCTGATATATCCTCCACCTTGGTTTCACTTCCCCTTGGTCTGAATAGGCTTGTTAGATGGACAAAGGACAAGGGGTGAGTGTCCTCCTACCTCTGCAGTCCTTCTCCACCCATTGTAATGGGTCGTTAACCTGGATGTACACTACCTGGATGAGTAGTGTAATGTTTCAACCTAAAAAGAAAGAAGTCCAGTTGCCATGACTCAACATCCAGATTACATGTCTACTCTTTCGAAATACTACCTAGGCACACCATAATTTGATTTCACTTGAACTCTCTCTTGTTTAACATTTTTTTTCATCTGCAATCATGACAAAATTACAAATATATCTTTATGTTTGGCCTCTGTGATGTAATAAACAAGCACATTTTCAAAGAGAAAAAAGTATGATGGACAAGGAGGATGGAAATTATATTGAATTTTTTTTAGCCATGATTTATTGATAAGTCTTGGTATAGTATACTTATGATTGTGTATGATTCATTGTTATTTCAGTTATATTTCTATTATTCATTCAATATACATAGTCATTGAAGACTTGACATATTCATTTGGAACTTATTATCCTTTTACTTCTCTTTTAATCAGTTTAGTGTGTTAAAATCTGTTCTTGGTGTCTATCTGTTACTTGGGAAAACCAGGCAAAACATAAAAGTGAAGAGAGTTAGAGCATTTTTTCTTGGATTTGTGTTTCTTTGCATTTGAAATCCAACACAGGTTTGAAACAGAACAAGGGGCTTTTATAAATGGGATGAGTGTTTATAGAAGAACTGATCCAATTGCTCAGAGCAAACTGCTGTGCTGATCTCAGTATGTAGCCTTTAAGGTTATGCTCAGTTGTACATAATTGGAGTGGTGAACCAAATGGAAGCATATTTACCATGTTTTACTCCCATGCAGAGTTCTCTTGAGCTGCTATAGCTCTGTAGGTTGCAGTACCTCATTGTGGAGCTGGGTGTCAGGGATTTGAACCCTCACTGGGCTTCCCAGGAAAATGGCCAGCAGTGATCACCGTAAGCAGGGGTGGCTGAAGGAGCTACGTGCCCTGCCAACTGTGCAACCTTGGGCAAGTGGCATAATCCCAGAACATCACCACAAAGAGGGCCTGGTAAACTACTTTAGGGTATTTTGTAGCTAGAAGACCTTGGGAGGGTTGCCAGAAGTAGCAAGGGACTTTGTGGCACATAATTAATTATAATCTTCCTGACTGAGCTCAGATTCAAGTACAGACTGGGTCAGAGTTTTGTTAAGCTTCTTCTTATAAGCTCACATGACTGTGTTCATCCTTGCAGTGTAGTGAACACTTTCTCCTTTTCTTCTTTTCCCTTTTTCAAGGCCATACGTTGTAAGGTCAAAGTCCTTGTTCTATAAATTGTTGCACTGAGGTGGCTATATGGAGTGATGGTAGCCACACTTTCTCCTGGCACAGGATAAAGTGTAGCTACTAATATCAACAAAACAACAAAAAAGAACAACTCTTCTTTTTTGTTGTTGTTCCTCAGAACATATTTTTCAAGGATGTTATGCAAGCAATGGGATGTGTAACAGGAGAGTTACACTAAGTTTAACTTTTCTCCCAGGACAGAACCATGTCTGAGAGCAACCAAACATTCCAGATAAAATGCTGTTCTATAAGTCTGGTGAATGATAATGCATGGGTTACATGGTACTTAGAGCCCTGGTAAGGAAGGAAAATAGAGATAGGCTTACTCAGTTCCAGCAAGGCTACCCATTGTCCACAGTGATCCCACACTTCACTCTACCCACAGGGCATAAGCTGTCACAAGTCTATTTGTAACTTATTATTCCAAATTTGACAGATGAAATAATGTCTGCTGTGACTTTTGCTTTTTAATGTATCTGTACACACAAAGAGTGAGTGAGGAATGTGATTTCAAGTCTTAGATTTGATAGACTTCTCCTGGCCCAAACTTCCCAAATTATCCACAGTCCAAACAATGTATGCACTCTGACAACCTCATATACGTACTTGATGGCTGCAGACAGGTCTGCAACAAATACTCATCTTTTAAAAGTGTGCATGTTTCATACACATGCAAAGCACAGCACATAGGGCAAGATTTTTATCCAGTTTTAAAAACCAAATAATATAATCAATATGGAGGATGGACTAAAGAAAGATGTGGGTGTAGAAGGAAGTCTGTGTATGCAGGTTTTATCATTGAACATATGCACTTTTAAGACTATCAAACAGAATTTGGAAAAGTTACTGTTATTGAACTTCCTAGAATTCTCCAGTCATCCATGCTTTGAGGATTCTGAAAGTTGTCATTCAAAAATAACATTTCCAAGTGCTTCTATCAAAAACTTGAGATTACTATATCTACTTCTGATACGTATGTGTCCTGCTTTTCAATGGCCAAAGAATGTGTTGGATATATAACATTTGCCCCACAATAAATATTGTAAATTGTAATATCACTCCCACCAGAGGTGTGGCTGTCCCCATCCCTCCTGGGTTTTAGGAGGCACTTGAAGGACTTGTTCTCCCAAGCCTTTCTAATTAAATAATCTTATGTACCCCTCTTGACCGACCGCCTGCCATTAACATCTTTGTATTTTATGTAGTTCCTTTGGTTATGTTTTGGAACTTTTTTTTCTCGTGTTGCTCTTATTGTCTTTGTTATTATTGTTTACGACTTGTTCTCTTTGTTAGCCACCCAGAGTAGTAGCCTGGCTGCTAGTTAGGTAGGATAAAATGTAAATAAATAAATATGTAAAAGAGAATGTTAGAAAAGATCATGAAGAGAAAGGATGTGTCACTGGTGACCAAAGATAATCCATACCACGGTGCTCCTCATTATTGTGTACAGATGTGAAAGCTGGATAGTGAAGAAGGCAGACTGCGAAAAAATTGATTCATTTGAAAAAGGGTGTTGGAGGAAGGTTTTACAAATACTGTGGACCATTAGAGAGACAATTAAGGGGGTGCTAGATTAAATCAAGAAACTGGCTGGATAGCTCAGTGGTTTAGGAATCTGGCTGTGGAGCCAGAGGTTGGGAAATTGATTACCTACTCTGCCTCCTGGGAGTAGAGCCAGCTTGTTTAGTCATGGGCACACGGCACAGTCCCAGGACGCCCCCAAGAAGAAGGCAATGGTAAACCACTTCTGAGTATTCTGTACCTAGAAAGAGTTGCCATAAGTCAGAATTGCTTTTATTGCACACAAT
The DNA here is from genome assembly GCA_037013535.1 of Intellagama lesueurii. NCBI lineage: Eukaryota > Metazoa > Chordata > Lepidosauria > Squamata > Agamidae > Intellagama > Intellagama lesueurii. Next base: position 201,399,079 of record JBAJHW010000004.1, read on the forward strand.
TAGATTAAATCAAACTTGAAGACTCTCTAGAAGCAAAAATGACCAAACTGAGGTTATTGTACTTTGGACACATCACAAGAAGAGATGACTCACTGGAAAAGACAACAGTGCTAGGAATAATTGAAGGTAGCAGGAAAAGAGGAATATCAAATATAAAATGGGTGGATTCAATAAAGCAAGCCACAGGCTCAGGTTTGCAAGATCTGAGCAGAGCTGTTAACATGAGGACCTTTTGGATTCCATTAATTCATAGGGTTGCCATAAGTTAGGAGAAAACTGAAGGCACACAGCAACAAAAATGGAATATAACATGAAGACGTCAGAGCATAAATCTATGATAAATAAGAGTCTGTACTAACAAATGTTTTTGTAAGGCGATGCGATACAAAACTAAAAATTGGGCTAACGTTATATGGCTAATGTTGGCACATGGTTGTTAAAAAGGTAAGGGATGGTTTGGGAAGCATTTTCCACCAGGCATATGCATACGGGCTGTCTCTCAACATAGCTGATTATCAGGACTGCATAGTACCCAGTGGTTCAGAAAGCCAAATGAATGATATCAATAGCATACCTGATTTCTGAGAAGTCAATCCTTTTTCTCTCTCCCTTCCCTCTTCTCAGCAGGAGGCTGTCAGTTTAAGAGTGACTGGTAGATGGAGTGTTGCCTGTTTTGCTGTCATGAACAAATTGTCTTAGACAAGTGTGTGATGTCTTAGCCTTGTACAACACATTGCTGACAGAGAGAGCAGTGATGCAGAACTTCACAAAAAGGGTTGTGTTGCCCTACTTGAAGAACAGAGGAAAAGGCACCTCCCGCTCTCTAATCACTTCTGTTTCTTGTTCCTATCAGGGGCCATTAAAGGCTTGAGTGGAATGGTCTTCCAGAGGGTGAGGTCATCATGGCAATTTTGAAAGAGGGGACAGAGAACAAGAGAGGGCAAACAACTGTCTGCAAATGGTGGTGCTCTTCAAAACCAAGTACAGTTTCTTCCCTGTTTTATATAAGGGAATGGGCAACTGTGAAGCCTGGATGCAACCTTCAGAATCAATCATCTTATCTAATGACCTCTGTTCCACTGACTAATTCTAGTTAATTAATTACCTTTATTCTTTCTCTTTTCTTTTTCTTTGCAAAGATATTGCTTATTGTAGCATCTCTGTAAATGAAAGGAACCCTTTTTTTCCTGGAAAACATCAGAGTGCAGCTGGGTGTGGGGGATAGCAAGGTCTTAATCTTTGTGATTCCTCCATCCCATTGCAGCTTCCTACCTCACTTCCCATGCAGCTCGGAGAATCTCTGTCAATTCCAAGAATCCACACACCCCCGGGGTTTTCCTCAGAGGAGAGGTAGGGGCCTGCAAGGGAGAGGAAGAATCATCAAACTTGCCTCCCTGGATCCTTCTTCAGTGTGACCAGAACTCCACTAAGTGTTACTACTCAGAGTCCAATCCTGGGTATGAAAAAGTGCAAGTCCCATAATTATTGAGTATATGCAATCAGGCCACAGGAGCAACTGCTGTTAGTCAGTGTAACATAGTCAAACTGCTTAGCCTCAACAAGTAAACCTAATTTTAGAGATGACAGGAAAAGCAGCTCTGAAGATCGATCCAAGCTCTGCAATGTGTGTCTAGCCAGAGACAAAAAAAATCTAAAGAAATGAAGGATGGAAAGTGGCTGGCCATGCAGCCAAAAGGAGGAATTTGGTCACTTGACTCTGGTGCCAAATAAAATGTTATATGATCACTATAGACAGCTGAGGCCCACTGTGGCTGGTAGAGTAGAAGACACAGTGATGAATGGTTGGCACACCCAGGGACCAAAGTAGATATCCATACAAAGACATAGAGGCATTTTCCCTCACAAATGCATATACCTAGGGAGTCAAACTTTCTCACATACACACAGTGCTTCTGGTGAGAAGGCAGACAGAAATAGGGTGGTGAGGGCAGGGGTTACACAGCATCTAAGGTGAGACAGCATCCTCTTTGCCTTACTGGATGAAATGCAACTGCCATAGACTATAGGTCACTTTTCTGCATCATTCCAAAACCTGGGCTCACAATGGCTATTCTGAATTGTGGTCTTTTCTTTTAATCCTTTCAATTAATTTCTACTTGATTATAACAATTTCCATGAATTGCTGCAGCTAAATAATAATTAAAGTTTGTAGCTGTTGGCTGAAATTGGTACTCTCAGCCAGAGCAGCCCCTCTGAATCAATTTCTGGATGGTGATTCAACACTTATGTAAATCCCATTGATTTAATAGGTCCCACTGATTCAGCAGAGCTACATACTGGATTCAAACTGGACAAGATTAGGTGGGCCCTATTAACTGAGCAACACTTTTTTTAAAAAAAGTTAATTATTTTTAACATAAACCAGTGGACACCATCTTAGCAATGGGATTGTCTTCTTTATCTCAGTGGGGTAGGTGTGTGTCTATCTGTGTGTAAGTGTGTTTGTATATGCGGCAGTTTAAAGTTGATACCTGTGTTGACATTAACATGCATTATGTAAAAGTAAAGAAAGGAGTGTGCATTTTTGCTTCAAAACTGTTATTGTAGTGATTTGCAAGTGTATGGATATGCAAAAAAAAAAAAAAGTAGCTCATCCCTCAGAACTCATAAAATGATTCAACCAAGATTCCTTTAAGTGAGGGACAAGATAAATTTGTCAGGTTGACCATATAGAATACATAAATCTTGGCAGAATTAAACATTTCATTTATCTCCTCTTTGAAGCAATTAAAATACCCCATTGGATGGGAACGTGTTGCTTTGCATTTTAAATTAGAAAGAAACATTTCAAACTCAGTAAGCTGCAAAAAACCAAAACCAAAACAAAAAAACAAAAACTGAAGCCTTCCTGGCTTGTATATTTACCACCCATGGCACCTTGCATAGATTAAAATATATACAGAGCTTCCCAAGCTTTAACATTTAATTTAGTCAGGACCTTTACTGTGCTTCTCAATGAGCTTCTCCTTAATCAGCTGGAAGCACTGCTCCAGAACTACCCACAGGATCTCTTGTTCATGCTGTGATTAACTGCCTTTTTTTGCAATAATAAGCAACACTGGAAGCTTCTGCATAAGAGAGGTGATGTAAAACTGCAGTGTTAATGGCCTCATTGAACTTTGCAGCATTGCTAGGATTCTTAATTTCCAGCAGGATAGCCATCTTGATTGCAGCAAAAACAACCAAAAGTCTGGTGGCGCATTAAAGGTGTAAATAGCACACTAACAAATGTATTATTATGAAGTAGTCTCTAGCCTGTGAAAGCGGATGCCAGCATACCTATGCCACTCTTTAAGATGCCATAAGACACTTTTATTTTCTAAAATTCCTAATGTACTCAACATACGTATTCATGGATTGGCATGAGCACTGCACATTTCCCAGATCTATCTTCTCTCAGAAGGTGTGGCACCCAGAGGGTATGAACCAGCCTGCTATTGGCCAATGGTCAGGCTCTGTTTGTAATGAATGATCTGTAGATGCAAATAAGGACTGGAGTCATTATTTATGAGTCAGCGCAGAATTAATTATTCATTGGAGGAAAGGAGGGGGAAAAAACACAAGGGAGAAGGCAACAGAAAGCACAATAAGCAATTAGCTCCTTTCATCAGTGGTGCTTGCACCTCATTAGTCTGTATCCATTTAATCAATACTTCTCTTTAGGAATATATTTGTTGCAAGAAGCTGTAAGAGGACACAGGACTTGCAAAGTCCAGTCTAATGCATGCTAATATTTCCTGCAGAGGAGGGAGAAGGCAAGTTATTCCCTTCATAACGTAGGTTGTTATTGCTGCTGCTGCTGCTGCTGTTATTTTTTAGAAGCTTGCAAGATTTTTCAGTGCCATACAGGAGATGGTCTGATGTGGAATTTGGGGTTTGGATGGAAGAAACCCAGATTCAACCCCATTCAACTATGATGCCTTATTGTACATGGCCCCAGCCTGTCAGCATCACTTAGCTGAATTTACCTGGTAACAAAACTGGGCAATTACCGTATTTTTCTGTGTATAAAATGACACTTTTTACTTAAATAATTAGACAAAAAATTGAGGGTCATTTTATACACGGAAGGCAGCCGCTTTCCCTGCCTTTTGCGAAGCCACAGGGTAAAGCAGCCGTGAAAGGGTGGCACGATCGCACCCCTTTGATCCTGAAGCAGCCATGAAAGGGCTTCAGGATCAAAGGGGTGCAATCGTGCAAATTTTCAATTTTTCTAATTTGGGGGTTAGAAAAAGGGGGTCGTCTTATACATTGGGTCATCTTATAAATGGAAAAATACGGTAAATTGATCTTTCAGCTAGATGGTGTCAAGGGGTAGGGACCAGCACCCCAAGCCCTCCCTCTCCTCAACATTATCAACCACTGTTTATGCCCTTTCTACCATTTCTATTATTAGAAGAGCAGAGGATGTATCATCTGAATGCCGCCATTTTGTTCTTAACGGCAAGCTGAGTACATTGAGAAGTCGTGCATATGACTTTGGCTAACAATGAAAGCCAGAGCCCAAAACATTGGAAAAAGGAACAAGGCCAAAGTAGAGGGAATAATTTATTTCCTCAACCGGAATGATGATACAGGCTTGGTATGTGATTCTAGGAATCACATGCAAGCAATTCTCAGTAAGCCACTAAGTCCTGTGCTTTGTAATGGCTGATCTTCGGGGGGCGGGGGAGAGATTAATACTTCTAATGAGCTGATTAAACATTGACAATCAGCTGAAAACAGTTTTTAATTAAATTTACATAGAAACAGTTGGCTTTAATTATAACAATTAGTTTGTTAAGGGAATTGAGAGCTTCCAGGAAATGGCAAATAAGACCTTGGAAAACACAGAAAAGACTGCAGGGGAGAGAAAAGTCACACACAGAGAAATCAAAAATGTTGTAATGCTTACACCAAATTTATTAACAGGGTTTTGTCCTGGAAGAACCATGCTGATCACTTCCTTGTTTTTCCTAAGTGTGGATTTCTGCTAGCATACAGGAAAACAGGAACAAAATGTCTTTGTAAGAATAAGAGAAATTAGTTGAAATGCCCAGTGAGTATTTTTCTCCACTTTTAAATTTGCCAAGTAACAGAGCAAATGAAACTCTTTGAAGATAAAGCTCTTGTTTAAAGATGCAAGGGAAATGAGAATTCACTCACATTCACTCTCTATGAAGTTGCACCAGGGAATTCCAATGTGTGCGATTTAAGTGGTCGCATAGAAAACACGAAGACTCTTTTTTTGCTGTTTGCTTACAGTTCTGTTTATAGCCCTGTAGGTGGCACCATTACAAAGAACCGTCTTACAAACAATAAAAAGACTTCCTACTTGAATTTCCTTATACAGTGGTGCCTCGACTTATGAACGTCCCTACTTATGACCATTTCGAGTTACGACCAGCTCCGGCCGCAAAATTTTGCTTCTACTTGTGACCGGAGCTTCCACTTACGAACAGAAAAAGGCAGGGAAAAATGGTGGGAAATTCAAATTTCTAACTGTAGGTGGCAACGAGGCTGCTTCTTTGTAGCTCTTTCGCCCTAGCAGTTAGAGTGTGAGGAGGAGGCGGCTTGGGACTGCCTCGCTTCTGCTTCTGAGTGAGCGTGTGTGTGTGTTTGCAGGGAGGCTTCGGGCTGCCTTGTAAGGTAAGGTGCTGTTTTCTGCTTTTTAAAAACTGTTCTGGGTGTTTTTGCAGCGTGGTTTTGAGCCGGGGGGGTTATGTTTCTGTGCTGTGATGGGTCTTGGGGGGTTTGTTTGTGTTTTTTTTCCCCATTTCCGATGGGTCTTGGGGTTTTTTGTTGCTTTTTGGAGTGTTTTTTCCCATTTCCGATGGGTCTTGGGGGTTTGTTTGGTTTTTGGGTTTTTTCCCCCCATTTCCGATGGGTCTTGGGGGGTTTGGTTGCTTTTTGCAGTGTTTTTTCCCATTTCCGATGGGTCTTGGGGGTTTGTTTGGTTTTTGGGTTTTTTCCCCCCCATTTCCGATGGGTCTTGGGGGGTTTGGTTGCTTTTTTGGGGGGTTTCCCCATTTCCGATGGGTCTTGGGGGGTTGGTTTGTTTTTTGGCTTCCCCCCCATTTCCGATGGGTCTTGGGGGGTTTGGTTACTTTTGGGGTTTTTTTCCCCCCATTTCCGATGGGTCCTGCATGCTTCCCTTGCTTTTTCCTTTGTTTTCTTTGCATTTCCGACCTGCCCCCTTTGTTCTCTGTGCATTTCTGATCTGCTCCGTTTGTTTTCTGTGCATTTCCAATGGGTCTTGCACGCTTGATTACTTTTTTTCTCTCCTTCGGCCAGAAGGGATTAATCGTGTTTCCAATGAGTCTTGCAGTGATTTTTTTCTTTGGCCGGAACGGATTAATTGCATTTCAATGCATTCCTATGGGAAATGGTGCTTCGACTTACGACCATTTCAAGTTACGTCCCTCTTCTGGAACGGATTATGGTCGTAAGTTGAGGCACCACTGTACAGTAGGATCGCAGTATCGGCAGGGGTTTGGTTCCAAGCCTCCCCACCCTCGCCTCAGCAGACATTGAACAACACTTGGAGCAGGAAAAGTATTATGGAGCAGGACTGTAGTTTTAGAAGAGGCAGCCATCTTAGTCTGTGCAAGCATATGGAACTGGATTGTTTTGTGTTGCTCCATGGGGTAGGACTTGAACCAATGGATTCAAATTACAGGAAAGGAAATTCCAATGAAACGTTCCAAAAGAATTTCTATAATTCTCTGTGCACATCAAAGCCTCATAAGAATTTTTTCCCACATAGAGAGGTCCATATTATTTAAAACTGCAATCCTTCACTGACTCAGACTTCACCTTGTTTGCATTTCCCCTCTGCCTTGTTCTTTTCCACGTGGCCTTTTCAACTAGTCAAGTAAACTCTTCTTTAAGTAACAACATAAAATCACCTAAATGCCAAGGCACATCACAAAAGCAAAGAGAGGGGAACTGGAGGTGAGCTCTTAAAAGCTAGTCCTGACTTTCAGCCCTACACAGAGACAACTGGAAGCCTGTTTATTTGGCAGACACAAAGGCAAGGAAATGCAATTGCAATGGCTCTCCACCCCTTTTATTTTACAAGTGTCATCTTGTCACATTAAAGAGAGAGAAAATTGCAAGGGGAGGAGAAGAGATAAAAGAGTCACGGGAAAACAAAGACGAACACTTGTTTCACATGAACAAGGAAAAGAAGGGGAGAAATCAGGGGGGAAATGATTTGTAAAACAGTAAAGTGAAACAGAGTGTCTGACACTTATAGAGTGTGAGCAATACGGAAAAGAACAGAAGTCACAGCCCTGAAAGGCAAAAATATCAAATGCACAATTTCCTCACAAAGGCAGTAATAAGGAGATGGGTGTATTTGCAAGGATTATACAAGTGAAGGGAAACACAGCAACTATGGTCTCCAGGGTGGATGGGTTCTTACAAGCACTTGTGTGCCAGGCCTGGTTTGTGCCATGCTTGTGATTAGGAAGGAAGGGATCAATCTATTTCTGCTCTGTGTCAATTTTCCATGTCTTCATTCATAAATGTATGCCTCTTGACAGGCTCAACCAGGTAGAACATAGCTGTTTGTCATCTTGCCTCAACAGTGCATAAGGAAAGTCAAGCAAAAATTAGGGAGGAAAGTCTTTTCCTCCTGTGACTGGTAGATTTCACTCAAATTTTCACAGCCGTCACCTACATGCAGAAATGAAACCATTAAATAAACAGATATTGCCGCCCAGAGTAGACCATTGGTCTAGATGGGCGGGGTATAAATCGAATAAAATAAATAAAATAAATTTTAAAAAAAGATATGCCAGACTAGCTGATGACCCTGTGATTAAATTTGCTGCCCAGGGAATGAAGCTCAAAAGCTGAGTCTCAGAGCCAAAGCCTGAGGAGCAGATTGTGTTAGAAATATTGCTTGCTTGCCTGATTTTTTGTTGAAGGGATCTTACTTTTATTGAGACAAGTTATCGAACTCTCAGATGTCTTGGTTCTTCATACATAAGCAGTTCTTGGCAACTCTCATGGACCTCAACTTGCCTCCAAAGATAATTTTATTCCAAAAGCTGCAGCAAAGAAAGCTGCCAAGACTTCACTGCAGGGTCACAACAGTGTACATGCTTCTTCCACTGATTAGGTTAAAGAGGGTTGTCCCCATGGTGCAAATGCCCACTGAGTTGCCGAGCTGCTACTCAGTCAGTGAATCCATGGGGGGACTTTTCAATTGGCTGGTTCATAGCCTTGGCAATAAATATGGTCCAACCTACCCATTACACCATGGGCATCTCTCAGAATACTTTTTTGTTTGAATAATGTGCAATTCTTGTCTTAGCTCAGAATTCAGGGCTTGGTAACACATAGAAAAAACTGTTTTTTAAATTGGGTTTTTTTGTTGTTTAGTCATTAAGTCATGTCTGACTCTTCGTGACCCCATGGACCAGAGTACGCCAGGCCCTCCTGTCTTCCACTGCCTCCTGGAGTTGGGTCAAATTCATGTTGGTAGCTTCGGTGACACTGTCCAACCATCTTGTCCTCTGTCGTCCCCTTCTTCTCTTGCCTTCACACTTTCCCAACATCAGGGTCTTTTCCAGGGAGTCTTGTCTTCTCATGAGATGGCCAAAGTATTGGAGCCTCAGCTTCAGGATCTGTCCTTCCAGTGAGCACTCAGGGTTGATTTCCTTCAGAATGGATAGGTTTGATCTCCTTGCAGTCCAGGGGACTCTCAAGAGCCTCCTCCAGCACCACAATTCAAAAGCATCAATTCTTTGGTGGTCAGCCTTCTTTATGGTCCAGCTCTCACTTCCATACATCACTACTGGAAAAACCATAGCTTTGACTATACGGACCTTTGTCGGCAAGGTGATGTCTCTGCTTTTTAAGATGCTGTCTAGGTTTGTCATCGCTTTCCTCTCAAGAAGCAGGCGTCTTTTAATTTCATGGCTGATATCACCATCTGCAGTGATCATGGAGCCCAAGAAAGTAAAATCTGTCACTGCCTCCATATCTTCCCCTTCTATTTGCCAGGAGGTGATCAAATAGATTTTAAAAATTCTGACTACATGATGCACAGCAGATATTTTGCCCAGAAAGTTTGTGTTTTTTGGTTGGAAAGCGAGGTATTTTACTGCGCTGTGAGAGAGTCATTTATTTTGAATCGCTTGTGAGGTGGATTAATTTTGAATTTTTTTATCTTATGTGAACATCTCGGTCAGTGTAAATTGTGTCTGTGGGTTTTTCAAGTAATGGATGCCAGGATTATGGGTTCCGGGCTGCAGGCAAAGCTTGTAGTCCTATTTGAAAAGAGAGAGAGGAAGGTTGGGTGGGGAAAAGCGCTCCCTCTTTCGCAAGCCTAGATGCTTCTGATCTTGTCAATTTCTCTGATCAGTTTCTCTTTGCTGCTTACTGGTGTGCCTTCCCGCTTGCCAGCCTGGGCTGCCCGTTCTGTTGCTCCCTCTCCTTCTCCACCCTCTCTATGTATATTGTGTGTGTGTGTCTCTCTCCATGCACATGTGTTGGGGTGCATACATTTTAATAAAACATATATATAACAATACATCAGCAGTGGCTACTGGCTGTGAGAGGCAGCCAGCACAAGGGCAGGAGAGCACAGAACAAAGCCTCAAATGCAATGATTCCAAAAGCCTGTATAGACCCCTCAAGTGATATAAAACAGAGTTTTAAAAGAGATTAAACATTTTCCCAAGAGGACACACACACTAACCCAAAAACCAAGGGACTTTAAACCAATTTCATCCCCTCTCATCCATCTTCTGATTCATTTTCATAGCGTAACCACACCCTCAGACAAGTGGCATGGAGCTTCCTTTGGCATCTTTCTTTTCATTTTATTCCCCACAGTCAAATTTTTGTTTTCTTTGCTTGGACCAACACTGATTCTAACATCAGTTTGGGTTTTTTTTTAAATGTTTATACTCTAGTTTTAAATCTGTAATCCACTGATAGCCCATGGTCGGGGTGTGTGTGTATGTGTCATCTCTAGTGGTGAGCCAGAACCCTTTCCTGCTTGGACCATACCAGCTGTTCCTACATTTGTGCTTCAGCATGCCTCATGCTTATGGGGTAACTTGCAGACCAACTGGATTCCAAGATCATACCTCTTTATCATTTCCTAGCATAATTACCTACTCCACTCTGGTGGTGCCTGACCATTACCATTTGAAATCATACTGGAAATTCTAAGAAGCAGCCTGTTTTCAAGGCTCTCCATCTGAATTCTACTTTTAAACCAAACTGTTGAGATTCCAGCATCTCTAATGACAAGCAAACCTCCATTCTTTCTACTCATCATTGTGAAAAAGACTAAATTCTGTTCTTTCTTGATCATTTAGTTCTTCAGAAGCCTAAATGCATGGAGACTGCAAGCCTGGAGAATTAGCATCACATATAGTGTTATCCCACCCCAAATGCCTGTAAGCCCTTTGTCTATAGAGATGGAAATCGACAATTGATTCTACATCCCTTAAGGTGCAACCTGATAATGTTACACCTCAGGTTCCAAAGAAGTAGGCATGTTAGTCTGTCTAAGCATGTTGGGAAAATTGATGGGATGAGAAAAAAGAGCAAAATGTTGTGCCTGAATGAGTAGATTTTGATCTGTGAAAGTTCACAGTGAAACACATTTCTTAGTCTTTAAAACATTACAGAGTTTTGGTTCTCCCCTCTGTTAATTTTGCCAGTGGAGCAGATTGGCTCTCTGAGCTTGTAGCTTCCATTTTGAAACTCCACTAACTACAGTTGATGTATAACATCTGGCCAGGATGAACATTTTGAATGTTCCTATTTCCTCAGTCCCAACACTCAGCCTGGCAAAGAGTTCCAAAGGACTTGAATGCTTGCTCGTTCCCTCTTTCCTCTTTTCAAAAAATATTCTGGTTGCCCATTAAAGGTATTACCTAACTATGCATTCTGGTTTTGCTTGTGAACCACATGGCTTAGGCCTGTCCAGCCAGGGGGATTTGGAGAAGCCTGCTCCTTGCTTAAAAGGTTCTTGTCTTTGTTGTGACCTATTTTATCTCTCATTTGAGTGATCCTTTTGTTCACACTGGAGATAATCATTCTTCCCTGAGAAGGGTCCACACAGATCTTTGTATCACCAGTTTACTCATGAACAAGGTTTATCTGGTTTACTCATGGGTATGTTTACCTGGTTTACTCATGAGTAGAGATGGGCAAACATTAAAAAAAATAACTCACCAAATTCATTTAAAAATCTCTAATTTATCAATTTGTATTCATACAGATCAATGGAAAAAAATACAAATCAATGCATTTTTAGTGATCTTTGATTCATTGGGCTATACAATGGGCCACCAGGCACCTAGAGACACCAAAATTTCAGAGAAGCTTCCTCTAACTCTCCTCTATGATCCCTCCAGGTTTGGTGAAGATTGGGTTTCATCTCTCCAGGTTATACACCAACAAAGAGGCTCCCCTGGGAAGGTTTCCCCCCAGGCACCTAGAGACACCAAAAATAAACTTTCAATGACTCCTCTACAATATCTCCCAGTTTGGTGAAGACTGGGTTTCCCCAAGCTAGCTGCTAAAGGGTACTTTCCTGGGGGGACCCATTCTGTGGGTGTATAACTTGGATGTCTGAAACCCAACCTTCACCAAACTTGAAGGCTTGTAGAGGAGAGTCAGGGGAAGCTTCCCTGAGAATTTGGTGTCTCTAGGTGCTTGGACGGCCATTTTATAGGGTTTTAAAATAAAAAAACAAATTGATAAATCAATTCATCAGAAAAAATATCATAAATTCATAAATTGTGATTTGTTGACCTTGACCAATCATGAATCAAAATGAATGACCATTTTTCTGATTCGTGCCCATCTCTACTCACAAGTAAGGAGGCAGCAGCAGCAGCAACTGAGGACAGTGGCAGCACAAGGGAAAAATACTGAGGCAATAGTCTGTATACCCATCTGGACAGGCCCTAAGTTTCCTTTTTTTATCTACTAGTAGAAGAAATGTATTATCTCATTAACTAGAAGATTTGTATAATAACCAAGATATTTTTTATCTTTTGTAATGTGTATGCATTATATACACATTACATAGTGTGCTACTGAGAAAAGCTGTGTTGAATGTTGATTTTTTTTCCAGTTTAACCATTCCTTGTTTTGTTAAAATGCAGTGCATAAATCTGCTGTATATACACACTTCTGGTAAAGGTTCTGTGTTCACCCTTACACATAGATATATGTGAGTTCATGGTGCCCTCTGAAGAACTGCAGAACCAGACCTACCCATGTGAAAAGATGAAATCTAATCCTTCCAATAACGTCCACATCCCCTTTGGTTAGAGAGTTTAGAATAAAGGGCCCTTGTGCCAGCCCATGCTCTGTTATCAAAAGGCAGGAAGTGTTTTTTGGTAAAATCATAGTAGGAAAGATTACATTTTGCCTCTCAAGAAGAACTGCCCCCCAAATGTAACAAAGAAAATTAAGAAGGCAGAAAACTAATTATTTCTTTAAAGTTATTCTTTCTTTTAAAGCTATAAGGAGTTTGATCCTGAGATTTGGCAATGCTGGTTTAGATTTCTCAGTTGATGCTTACATTTTACCATGACAGGCAGACACTGTTCAACTGAGCCTTTTAATTTTTCTTACTTGCTTTGCCCTTTTGCTCATCAATTATTTGCACATCTCTGCACATGTGAAACAAATGTTCATCTTTGTTTTCTAGGGATGACATGTGGAAGATGGAGTAAGCTTGTTTTTGTACCTTCAGTGGGTAGAACCCAAAGAAATGGATTCAAATTACAAGATAGACAAATTACAAGATAGACAGTTTCACCTGATCATTAGGACAACCTGATGAACAAGAGCTGTTGACAGTGGAATGGTCTACCCTGGAAGACGATGGGCTGTCCTTCATTGGAGCATTTAGGCGGAGGTTGGATGGCCCATCTGTCAAGAATGCTTTATCTGTGGGTTTCCTGCTCTGGTGAGGATTGGACTGGGGGTTTTCCAGCCTTTCAGTTATATGATTCTGGAAAAGGAATTGAGAATATCGTATGGTAGGGGCTCTGATTAATTTAATGTAGTGGGATCCATACATACTTTCTGTGGGCCTGATCTTATATTTGCTGCAAAAGGTCTGTTCTATTTTTAAAAATGAAAATCTGTGTATCCTTCTGCACTGTTTTTCTATCAGCATATTTTCTTGAACTAAGGACATAGTTGTCATTTTTGTCCTTATTCTCACTGTCTCTTTGAATGGTGCTTTCTGATGTATCAATAAGAATCTGCCATAAAGCCTTCTCTACATGGAGCTGGATGTGAGAAACTTTTAGATTCTCCTACCAACTTATGAAAAAAAAAAATCCTTCGTGTGTGCTTGATGTTTCTTCTTTGTTGTGTGGTCACCTTCCCAACTTTTTTGCTTCATCTCAGCTACAAACCATGGCTGCATCTCAGGATGGCTATCAACCTTCTCTAGAACCAATTTTAAAAGGATAGGCTTTTAAATAACTGACATTCTCTGATCCAAAAACAAATCTATACCAACCATCTTCAATCACTGGGCACTATTTAATACAGCATAGTTTTGGTAGGTGGAATGACTTTGAAGGTATGGGACTAAACCCAATATACTCAGTAAAATTATTGGGACTTGGTTAATTGTGAATAGGATGTGCAGAACCCTCCCCGGTAACCCAATCCATGCGTGAATAAGATCACAGGGATAGGTGCCCGGCTTGCCGGAGGAGGGGGCAACTGCCCAGAGAGTGCTTTAAGCACAATGGGATGGTATATAAGCCACTTGACTTGGCTTTGCTTTGCTTTTCCTAACCTGTTCTCAACCTTTTTGGTGACAATTTCATCTGTTCCTTGTCTGAGTCCATGACAATATGGTGTGCTTTCAACAAAAAACAACAATGATAATTAAAGACAGGCAGCTGTTTGTCCCAGTTCTTTTTAGAGGCCAAACAGGTGTTTGGTGCTTCAAAGCCCTGCTTCCACCAGCAGATGCTCATTCAGAGGCAGCACCAGGAGGAGACAGGGCAGAGGAGGCAGGCCGCTGCCTCTGATGGGTGCACACCAGAGAAGGTGGAGCTTTGAAGTGCCAAACCCCTGTTCAGCTGCTAAATTAACCAGTAAGAACTGCCAAACTGGCAGTTCAAGTCTCTATCTAATGACAATGACAAGGAGGAGGAGGAGGAGGAGCAGCAGCAGCTTTGGGTACAATATCAAGAAATTTCACACAGTATTACAAGCAGTTGCTGATCTCAGAAATAACTATACCAACAGAGCTACAAAAAACAGCTGTATTAGGAACAGCATATATACTGCACCGATATTTAACAGATACTTAGGTTTTTGATTAAAACGTATTATCTGTTATATAATATCAGTCAATGTTTCTGTAATTTTGATTGACTGTGCCTGGTGTTTTAAAACCATCATCATCATCATAATCCCATAAATTGTGCAAATGTCCTATAAATTGGCTATGTCCTAGAAAGGGGATGAAAGCTACAAGGTACCATCAGGGACATGGGAGACCAGAGGCTTTTGCCGCTGCCCATAAGCATAATTCTAGCAATTTCACAAAGGCTAGTAAACAGTGAGATTTGCACTACCACAAAGAAGAATAAAGGTATATGGGGAGGAAAGATAGATCCTAGTGCGTTAACTCTTAACTAGCCGGTCAAAGCCCATACAAGAGGAATGCAGAAATTCACCCACACTTATCTGCACAGTCAGTCCTAACAACACACACTTTAGTAAATTAACAAAGCTAGATAAGATATAAGAAAAAAAAATTCTGGAATGTGAATCCTAGTTGGCAATAGCTACATACATTTTCCCCTTTGTCCTACATCTATGTGAAATGGCTGTCACTTGCCTTCTCCTTTGCACCACAAGCTCAATCTTTCCAATTTTCATTTTCTCATTGCTGGGCTTCTTCTTTTTTTTTTTAATTCATCCTATTAGTGCAGGTCAGAACATAAGGCACCTGACTGAAGGTTTCCAGAAACAATTTACTCTACCCTGCAGTCACCTGGGATCACACAAATACCTTTGATTTGGTTGAGTTTTCCCCATTTGTCCAAAGACAGTGCACAACCCTACCTGTGACAAACGAGCTTCAGTCACTGCAGTGAGTTTCCTTTAGTTGGGACTAACTTTGGAATCAGCCCATTGCCTCTGTTATCGTTATGACATTTTGTAAGGTATATGAGTTTAAGCATCAACCTGCCCTAGTTGTGTGCTCAAGCTAGGAGAGAAAATGAGCTGCCTAAAGCATCTTAAGCTGGACCTGCCAGCTAATAACTCCTGCTCTTAACCACTATCCATTAGAGAAAAGAGAACAATTGTTTACAACAGGACTTGTGATTTTGCCAGTATTAGTGCAGGTAAGAAACTAAGTGCACTTACTACTAAATAGAGTATATATAACCTTATTCGTAAGCTAGTGAATAGGTGTGGGGGAATTAAATGGCCATGCATACTCCTTCTTCAAGGATTGTTACTTTCTAAATGTATATTTGAATATAAACCAGACATTATGTGGGAGAGCTGGATAGTATGCAGGGCATGTGGGATGCAATGATGGCAATGTGCGTGATCAGCTGATGAAACCTCATGGTTCCCTTGGAAGATTTACTAATTGCATGAAAGGGGTTGAAAATACTGCCTTGAAGAAGAGATGTTTCATGATGGTGCCCTTTTGAAGCCATGATGGTGATGGTTGTCAGCTGTGACTGGTTGTCAGCTGAGAGTCCTACAGTTCAAAAGCCTTAGTCTTCCATTGTTGTTTGAGGCCATAGACTTGAGTTCCTTCTCTTTTGCCGATATGCTGAGACAGATTAACATAACTATTTCTTTGGATACTGAGCCCTGAGGACACTGCTGCACAGACATCCCAAGTTGTTGTCATAATCAAGTAAATTCCTTATAAAATTTACTTTGTGAGACATCTGTGCAATTTTCAAACTGGTGAGATCTGGAAATCATTATTCATGGCATCCATACTTTCAGGCTGGACTACAGCAATGTGAGGAAGCTGTTCTTGGAGACTGTTTGAAAGCTGGATTTCATAATGTGAGAAATGATAACAGCTTGAACATTCTTTAGCAAAAGCCCAGACAGAGACACCATTTGGGACCAATAAAAGAGTATATGAGTATGCAGATGGCTATGCATTTGAGGAAAATGGGGGTGGGGGCAACTGGATGCAGATGGAGAAGAATTGCTAGGGTCAGGATGCAGGTTCAGTCAAACTTCTGTTGCAGTAACCAAAACAGAAGACGGGGGGTGGGTGGGTAGGGGGACTTAGATTGCCTGTAGGAAAAGAAAATAAGCCCCCAGCTATGCTTCTAGGGTTGACCAAATCTTAACAGAGAAAAACAAAAGAGGTCAAAATATACCATCTCCTCGATGCCTTATTAATCAGGAAACTCCCTCTTTGGCCATCAGCCCTGCTCTCTCGGCTCAGTTTATAGACCCTGTAGATTACTAACAGCAATTTCCACACCTCAACTTGCTGAGCATAATACAAACATATCATGTAGCAGGTTGGCAGAGAAATAACTTATTTAGTGTCACCATCAGGCATGTGTCTGTTTTCCTCTCACATATCTTGTAAACAGCAGTCTGGATGTTCACCTTATTTTGCCAGTTTTCTCCCCAGTTCAGTGATTAGCACACTACAAGAAGAGAAACCAGATGAGATGAGATTTTTTTTTAAGCGTAAGGCTAATTAAAGAATGAAAAGGCCAGTCTTTTGAGGAAAAGTGGAAGGAAGTGTGCTTTGCTTTATCTGTGAATTTCTTCTAGTTTTTAGTTATAGAAAAAAAAACCCAAAACGTTAGCATAGTAACTACTGGATAGCTCAGTGGTTTAGGTATCTGGCTGTAGAGCTAGAGGTTGGGAATTTGATTCCTCGCTGTGCCTCCTTGATAAGGGCTGGACTTGATGATCCATAGGATCCCTTCCAGCTCTGCAGTTCTAAGGTTACTTTAAATAAACTTTGTGTTAGGATATATCTGCTTTTCACTGATAATTTTAGATTGCAAATATGGGAAAGGATATGGCAGACCATTGGTTAGACCAGCACATGGGAATGGACCTAAATTCTGCTAGATTGGTGAGATGTCTTTGGAGTTGGGTAGATGGGCAACTCTTTAATGCTGAGGGTTGAGAGAAGTACAGTTAAAATGAATATTATACCCTGGACAGTTTATGTTCATGAAATTTATCTCTGTATACTTAATTAGTGTTTTAATACAATTAATACCTCATTTCAAATATTTATATGGGGTTCCTCACTACCATGTGACTCCTTGAAGTGAATAAAACTTTCATTTAATGAAGGTAATTTGGTACTTCCAAACTTAGTTTATGCCATCATTGATGACATGTGTTAAATAAACCACTTGGATGTCTCCAGTGACTCTCAGTTTTGGGTCACTCTGGAATCTTCTTGTTCAAATAGCTGGTGCTGTCATCTCAGTACATCAGAGCAAGTTTATTCCCTCCGTGGTCCTCACAGATAGCAAACTCTGGTTCAAAATGTTACAACTACTCCAATTCGTTCCATTCTTATGCTTAATTAACATCATGGGGCAAGAACAATCTTAAAATTATGAAGTCTTTTTAATATAAGGTATAGATCAACAGGGTGATTTTTATTTTGGATTGATTGACTGGTCATGATGATGAATTTCTTTCATTTTCTAGGCTGAAAGACAGATACAAGTTGCCCGATTCTATAAATAGTAATATTTACAAGAGCAGCAGCATTTATTGATACTTAAGTACAAGCCTGCAGCTTCTAATACTTAAGTATCATCCCTGATTTTGGATTTGCTTATTGAGTCACTGCAGAAGAAGAAACCTACAAAATTTATTTACAAATATTGGTCAGTTAATACAAGGCTGGAGAAATGTAAAGAGTGAAGAACTGGACTCCAGACATTTCTCTGGCCCTATTTTGTATAAACAATGGTCTGTAGCTTTGACATCTATGCCCATTGTATCGATGGATCTAAAGTAGGAGCTAATGCTGCAGAAAAAATAATGTTTCATGTATATACTTGACACCACAATGACTCTTCAATTAAGTACGTCAGTAAATCTGCTTATTGTTGATAAAGTAATATCCCTGGCATTTCTGTCTTTTAAACATAATATCTGGCTATATCCAGTCATAGTGTCTTTTTTTAGAAGGGAGAAGATTATTTGTAATAGTTTTGCACTGCATACTCTGGTTTTTCTTCAGATTTTATAAATGTTTCGCACTGCAAATTTTGAATGTCACAAACTTAATGTTCCGTTAAATGATGTACCTGTTTCTTGGAAATTAACCAGTGGTAAATGGAAAGCACTTCTTGCCTTTGTGGTGAATATTGTTGCAACATTGAGCCTAGGCCCAGGGGTGGGGTTGCTAGCAGGGCCATTTGGCCTAGGCCTCACCTCACAAGGGGGCATCACCTCAGTCTAAAGCGGAAAGATAAAGTTAAACAAAATTAAATTTCAAAATTATTCTACAATTTTTTTAAAAAATTACATGCTATTCTTTACATGAATTTTTTGCACCTCTTCTCAAGTGAATATGACATGATCTAGGCCTCATCTGAGCTCTTGGAGAACCCATTGATAAAAACTGATATTGAAAGGATAAATTGACACATTCTGTTGATCAATAGACTGAGGACCTAACGACTCCTTCAACTTTTGAGCATGTAGCATATAGATGGCAATTGTATATGCACACTTACTTGGACCTCTGTTTTTGTTGCCTTTGTTCAACCCATGTGTATAAAAATTGGGGATGTGCACTTGCACCAACATTTGCATTCTGAATTTGGATTTGGTATGTGGAATTACAGTCCTTTATTCCTGCTTTGTGATGGAAGACAGTCACACAGGACATGTTGCAGCAGTGGAGTCTAATTACACAAAGGCAAGGTCTGTTTGTGACAGACACTGGGGTAAACATAATGGCAGCACTGTGGGCTGGGAAGATGAAAGGCGTATGGTGTGTAGCCCACACTCTCAGCCTAGTAGTTCAGAGTGTTTTGCAGGGCATGTGTGATTCCCTCTAAGCCTCCATCACCCATATTCATTTCCATTTCATGTGTATCAGTTCCTTGCAAAATACCTTCTTTTATTGATCTAAGTCTCAACTCTTGAACCAACTAAACAGTTATAGGTTTAGAGCTAACATTATAACCACTTCTGTTCAACTCAAAACCTTGGCTTCATCCCAGTACCCCAGAGCTCAGTACAACTCCTAGCATGGGTATTGTCTCCCCCTTTCCAGCTGGAGCAAGGGTCTCACGTAGGTGAGACAGGAATTTTTGCATCAGGGATGGCTTATACAGCCCTACTGGATATAGGTGGGCAATTCCACCCTTTGCTCTATTGAGATGTCTTGTGCTGGGGACACCTGGCAACCTCATTCCAGTCCCTTAGGCTAGGATACCACCTTGATCGATAACTCACCAGACAAGAACTGTTCTTATGCCCAGCGTCTCCTTTCTTTTTTCTCCCATTCTTCTAAGTAAGAGGGTTTGTAGGAAGGTTGAGTGTTCCTCAGTCTCCACACCTCAGCCTTTAGCATTCTGAAAGTAACTATCTCCTCTGTCCACAGGTCTTCATTTTCAATTTCCTCCCATTCTTCCACAAGTTCTTCTACTCCTGCACTAGCCAGGGTCACAACCTCTATCAGTTGGGCTTCAATACTATGTTTTCCCATTGCTCTTACCCCAGCCACCTCCCTTGGGAAACCCATGTCAAATCCAGTCAGGAGACACTGACTTCTCTGCCTCCACTACCCTTGGTTTCTTTCTCAAGAAATCACTCTGAGATGCCTCAGAAATAGGTTTCACTTTCACTTCTTCCTATATTAGGCAAACACCTAGCCTTTTGCTTTCTAATCTATAGAAGTAAATGGGACTCTGAATATTAGGAATTATTATTTCAGATATCTGGACCTATCAAATTCTGATTCAAATATTTACTATTACTTAGCAGGTTCAGAATATTTCCAAATCTGAATGCCCATCGTTACTGGAAAAAAATCACATCACATTGATATTCCAATAACCACCCCTGCTCTCTCCCTTCCATCTTCTTGCCTAGCCCCCTCTGCAGTTGTGTGCTTCATCTTATTGTCCACCTAGTCCCACCACTCTTTCCTCTCCTTGCTCCCACTGTCACTGTGCATGTCCTTACCTTGTCCTGCCAGCCCCATTGCTCTTTCCACTCCTTTCTGCCATTGCTGTGTGTGCCCTTCCCAAGTCAGCTCCCCTTTTCCTCTTCCAAATGGGGAAAATGAACAGAAAGGACCTGAAAGACACCCACCCACCCCTTTCATGGTAAATGAAGGGAGAGGTACATAGAAGAAATGAATGCAGAAGTGAAACAAACTGAAAACAAAAATGAAAGTTTTTACCATGCACATCTCTAGTAAAAGCATGCTGCTTATATACTGCCCCATAGAACTTAAAGCACTCTCTGGGCGGTTTACAAGTTAATTATGCAGACTACACATAGTAGAGACCCTGTTAATAAACCAGTAAATTCCACTTTCAGGCATTCTAACCACTTTAAGGAAGCATGTGAGATAGGCTTGTGTTCCTACCACACATTTACAAGAGTGAATTGTAATCACAAGCTCTTGTCAGTCATTACTTTAGCACATTCTTTTTAGGGTTCTTTTGAAATCAGCAAACATTCTGAAACGGAATCACTAGCTTCAGTGCCTCTAATATATAATGACAAGAGGCAATCAGCAGGGGTCATAAACAAGATATTATGAGCCATTGGTCATCAGCCTGCCTAATTAATTGATTGATTAAATCAATGGCCCACAACTGGGTTAAAATGACAAGCACAGATCACAATATAGCAGAACAATATCCAGATAAAGAATACTGTGTTTTGGAGGGGAATAGTTTTAAAAATCAAGTGCCATTCAGTTCATAAGCTCAGAAATTACAATAGAGGCCTATTGTGTTCTGTGCATTTGGCATAAAGAAATCCTAACTGTATGTCACAGAGAACCTTATTCAGCATTCAGAAAAATATGTCTGTTTTAATAATTTAACTTACTTGAGATACATAATTTATTCTGACTAGAGACCCGCAGCCAGAGTTGCCTGCTTATTTTCTCTCAGCATGTATATAAAAAAATCAGTCTTCCTTACCTCTATGCACCATTTCCCCAGTAATACCAACCACTCTTTCCTAACCCTAAGCCTTGCCTAAGCAATTCCCCCTCAGCTCCACTCTGACTCCTTTGTAGTGAGCTCAGCTTCATTTTGCAACTCCCTGGGATGCAGACCTTCTATGATTTGCTATTATTTATCATATGTAACCCTCATTCATTCAGATACAACATCTTAATCCCTGAGAGTCACATTTGGTTGCAGGCATGCCACATAAAACAAAACAAAACAAGCAAACCAAAACCAAAACCAAGAGACAAAAATGTTGTGGAACCTTAAAGACTAATTGATATATTTTAATGAGAATTTTCATGGATCAAGTCCACTTCCTCATAAGACTGTATTACTGTCATATTTATACTTGACTCCATGTATAAATGGAGATGATACAGATAATGGACGAAGTGACAATGGTTTGTTAGTAATGGAATAAGCTATCAGGCTGTGAATAATTTCAATTATCAGTCAACAAGGTAACAATAGCATAGCTGACACAAATGGCAAACTGTGGGAATCAGTGCAGGATCTACCACTTGGCAATGACTTATGAACCCTTGATTGATATTCAGCCTTTTTTTATAGGGAAAAAAAAAGAGCTGGGGCAAAATTGTGCCAGCAAATCTACTGCTTTGGTATCCCTTTTTGTCCTTGCGAAGGTAAGGTTACAGGACAAAAATCCTGTTGTTTTGCAGTGAGTTCTCAGGAGAAAAACTGGAGTTCTCAGTGAGTTCAGGAAATATCTGACATGTATATTTAACCCTATGTCTACCCCTATCTCTATACAACTTGCAATCCTCAATGAATTAGAATTCCCCTGGGGTTAGAAAATACTCTAAAACTCACTCAGTGCAAGTTTTTAATTCAACCTGGATGAGGGTTAATATCCCACCTTTCCTCCAGTGAACTCAAGATGCCTCTCTTTCTTGCCACTTTCTTCTCACAGTAATCCTGTTTGGTAGGTGAGGCTGAGACAGCTGGTCTGGCTCAGGGTCAGACTTCGAGTTTTACATGAGGACTTGAACACAGATTTCCCAAGTTCTAGTCTCAAAACTTGGAAATTGCTACTTGCTTTTCTATCCTGCCCATCTAGACCAAAGGTCTACTGTAGAAACAAATAATACAGTAAAACCATTTTACTGGCTTTGCTGTATAATGCAATGCTCCATAAACATCAAACCAGTTTAAAAGGCCAATTTGAATAAATGTGCCTGCACCCTTCATGAAGGTAGCAAGATAAAGAATTGACTGCGGTTATGAGAATGTTTTTCAAGAACACGTCAATAGTCTGTCTGTCTTGCTATTGCTGAGCCTCTTCTCACTCAGTTTAGGCACAAGGGTAGCTGTTACTTCTCTCCCCAGTTCCAAAAGGGAAGATCCTTTGTATGCACTAACGTTATGACAGGAAGGGGACATTTCAACATCCTCAGCTTAGGAATCCCTCCTTCCTTCTCCTTTAAAGGAAGCTGAGTCAGGCCACATACTATTCTAAAATCTATGCTTTATCAATCACAGTTCTAATTTACACAAATTCAAGAGCAGGTGATACCTTTTACTGGACTACTAAAAAATTAAAACAAATTGCAAGACTTGAAGTGGATGAAATCCACTTCCTCGGGCTCTAAGCACAACCCCTTCATGGATGGTGCAGAAAAATTGTCCAGAAATTGATGTTACCTATCTGGGAGAGATGCTCAGTTCTTCTTGTGAGGCTGGGCCTCTACTCTCTCTGTAGCAAAGTTTGGAATTTTTACACCCTAGCTCTTGTGACCAAAAGGCTGCAAATCACCTTGTGATTGCTCTCCCGCCCACTGCTTGCTTGAAAAAAAAGTTTCCTTTAGCGGTGGGGCTGGGGAAAGACAACACAAAAATACAGCAGTACTGTTATGATTAAATTGCCTTTTCAGTTTTAAAGCAAGGGTTTGTTTGGATAACTATCCTCAGGTTCCAGGTAGTTATCAGACTTAGATGGACTTGGCTTTTGTTACTGAAGGATGATCACTGATAAGCTTTTGCCTACCATGGTTATTTGTATATACTGTAATTTGACAAGGTAGCACAAGTGTAGCCGTTGACATATATCTTCCCTAAGGAATGTCATTCCATTGGGTCAAGTTGAAGCAACACAAATTATCAATTGACATAATGTGAGTGCATATCTCCTACAGCACTTTGCTGCTTGGTTGTAGTGTGGATCAAAATGCCACTATGATAAATTAGATGTGAGATTACCCTCCAGCAGGCCTTCCCAAATGTAACATGCTTTCTTATGTAAAGTGTTGATGAATCCAAGACATTTGTTTTTCATATTTTTTTTAATGCTTATGGGTAAATGTTTGCTTAAACCCTCAGTTTATAAATGTAGAATAAAAACATGAATTTTCATAACTTAGTGAGAAGCAGGTTCAAAGAACTTAAGTTGTTACCTGATTTTGGGTGATGTAGAGAAGTAGAGTCATGTATCATCCATGTGCTAATCACAAGAAACCCCAGTTCTGTGTACAACCTCTCTCAAACAGTTATTAAATAGCAAGAGGGACAAGGTAGAATTCCTTGGGACTTCATAGCACAGATGTCATGGTTCCAAACAGCCACCTTCCAAAATTATTGCCTGGTATGAAATATATTTTTCCAGTGTTTAAGATGCCTCCATGTATAAGACACCCCCCACTTTTCTAACCCAAAATTAAGAAATCTTAACTTAGCTTTGAGTATTCAGCCTCTGGGCTCAGAACGCTCCGACATTACAAGTCCCTGTTGAATCTGAGCTCTGCCTACAGCTCCACCTCCAACAAGGTGTGTTACAATTGGTTTGTTCAGCATCAGTTGACATCAGTTACATAAGGCTCGTGATTGGAGGAAGCTAAGTCTCCTGACTGTTGGAAGCTAAGCCTCGTGATTGGAGGCAGCCTGTTTGCAGATGCAAGGTATGGGCCATTTTGTTCTCTCCTCAGCTTACTTCTGTGTATAAGACGACCCTCAATTTTCAGTCTAAAGATTTTAGACAAAAGTATCATCTTATACACGGAAAAACATCGTAGGAGCATTCTTGTCCATTCTTCTGCTTCACATGGCCAGTCTATGTGGGTTTTATGCATTTCATGGTCAGTGGTATCAAAAGCCACAAAGAGGTCCAGAAGAATCAATAGATCACATTCTCCTGTCTCTCTTTTGATGTATGTTACTTATGAGGGTGACCATGTGCTTTTTGAGATAAAAACAGGCTTGACATCTGACTGAGATGTTTCAGTCTCAAAGTTCACCCACTATTCCCTGTCCTACAGTTCAACGTACATAACACAGACTAGTCTTACTGTTCGAAAACAGTCAAGGGCGCAGTCCTCCATTAGGGGGGCATAATGAGCAAAAAGCTTCCAAGCAGGCTTCAACAAGCAAGTCTATGTACCTGCATTAGTGTAGGAAGAAAAGGAATGCACTGCACAAGCTGACTTGGGAAGGGGGATGCAGCTGTTGTTCTTGCTCCAGGAGCAAAATGTTGTGGTTCAGGCCTCATTAGAAGGCATTTCTTAAGATATTCAAAAGCAATTTAGGGTTTTAAAAATCAAAAGCAGCACCTTGAATTGAGACCAGAAATGAAGGTAGCCCCATTTGCATCAACCCAAAAAAGAGAAATGCAAGTTCCCTAAAAGGACAACATCCCAGAGCAAGGATTTGCATGAAATATGCATGCAATAATTGATTGGTACAAATGCATATTTAGAAATAGCTTCTATAATAACTATAAATAACTGAAGAAATAGCTTTCATGAATAAAAGTAGACTATATCAGAACACAGTGGTAAAGACTGTAACCTGGTGACCTGAGTACACACCCCATCTCCTTTTCAGCTGCTAATGGCTGATGCACAGTTTCAAGGCTCCTGCTCTCCTTTCTTATGATTATTTATTTTAAATTGGACTTCAATTAGACACGTCTCCAACAAATGGAGGATGGCATCAAATAAAGGATTGTCCTCTGCTAGCACTTCAAAAGAGGATAGCGCCCCTTTAAAGAAGGACTCATCGCTGTCTTACTGGGGGAAAAATTGGTAACTTGTGAAGCTGGTACAATATCAGGGTGCGGTCACTCTGTGCTTTTCTTAGCTGCAATGAGCAGGGCCATTATTTGAGGATACTTGAGCCCCTTATCTAATCTTTTATTCCCTCATTGCTGACACAGAATATGCTATTCAGGGGGCTGCAGTGTTTTTATCAGACAAGACAGGAAACATGAGTGAGGTGTGAATCAAGTGATACAAGTCCCCCCCCCCCCACACCAGTTCAGCTTGCTTGCTGGCACATCACCCAGGCTGTTGGTGTCTAGTTCCATGGCCAGTTTTTGTCACTGGCTGAAGGTGGGCCTGGCAGTTTTCCAGATAATTCCTCCACTGCCATTGTCTTTCCTTCGTGCATCTGTTTTCAGGAGAAGCAGTACTTCTGTATGTGTTGGTTAAAATACATTTGTCCAGTTCATATAATGAGCATTTTTCTGCCTGAATGCACATTTGTATTGGTAGAACTAATATGTCAACCAAACAATAATGGATACTGCTGCCCAAAATTCCTTCCAGCTGTAGCAATATTGCTGGGATCACAGTCACAGATATCCACCATATTGATTATTGCTCAGTTTGCATGTCAGATTTGTCCATAAAGAAGTCTGCAATTGGCTGAACATACTATCAAACTGAGAGTTCAGAAAAGTTACTCTTTGGGAGTACAGCGCCCAGGATCTTCCAGATGGCCAGCTCAGGTATTCTGTGAACTGTATTCGAAAAAAGCAACTTCTGTAGATTCTGGAAGAAAAAAATGACTCAAGCAACAATATAGTCTGGGATAGTTGCAAAACACAACTATCAGCCTCTTATAGACCAAGTGACCTCTCCAGAGCATGTCTTACTGTTGTTATACGTATACGTATGTTGGTGGCAGAAGAGGTTACTGTATGCTTATCTACAACTTCTAGTACAGTGCTTCCCAATCATCGGTAACCCGGGTGTTCTTGGGCTGCAATTCCCAGAAGCCTTCACCACCACCTGTGCTGAACATCAACTGTGTCTGATATAATTCTTAAGTATGTTCAGAATTTCATGATTGCAAACCAAGAAGGACTATGATAAAGGCACCCTTTTTACTTCACTTGAAGCTACATACATAATAGCTTGTTCCATGCCTGATTTCCTTTATTATAATTGACATACAGGTTACTGTTTCCTTTGAAAGAAGAAGTGACAGAGTTGATCTAGGATTTAGATCCCTGACAGTCAGAAAGTAGCAGAGACTGTGACACTATTTGCCAACACCACCTTCCCCCTGCCCCACATTTTTTAATCTAGACCAATTCAGCTGCCTTCATTTTCAGATTCTCCTTATGTGGGGTATAGTTATGGGGATTGTCATGATGAACTCCTGCACTTCCTGATTTTCTATTATAGCACTGGGGAGGAGATTTTCATACAGAAGAGAAGTGAGTCGGCTTTGGTGTGGCCTCTGTCCAACTTTCCAAATGGTTACCAACAGTAGAGTAAGAAGTGAAGAAAATATTCAAGAGATACAGTCATTAGAGACGGGCACAAATTAAAAAATGAATTGCAAAAATTTGTGAAAAATCACCAATTAATTGATTTGTATTCATCCAAATCGATGCCCCCAACAAATACGAATCAATGAATTTTTAGCAATATTTGATTCGCTGAACTGTTGGGCTTCAAAAAATAACCTACTAACCACCTAGAGAGGTCAAAATTGCAGAGAAGCTTCCCCTGACTCTCTTCTACGGTCCTTCCAAGTTTGGTGAAGACTGGGTTTTGGATGTCTGTGTTATACACCCACAAAGCCCCCCCCCAGCACCTAGAGACACCAAAATTATAGAGAAGCTTCCACTGACTCTCCTCTAATATCCCACCATGTTTGGTGAAGATTGGGTTACTCCCAAGCCAGCTGCTAAAGGGCACTTCTAGAGGTGACCCACTTTGTGGGTGTATAACTTGGATTTCCAAAACCCAACCTTCACCAAACTTGGAGGGAATTTAGAGGAGAGTCAAAGAAAGTGTCTCTGTGATTTTGGTGTCTTTAGGTGCCTGGGGGGAACTTTTCAGGGGGGGAATTTTTGTGGGTGTATAACTCAGATGCCCAAACCCCAAACTTTACCATGTTTATAGGACTTGTGGAGGAGAGTCAGGGGAAGCGTCTCTGTGATTTTTGGTGTCTCTAGGTGCTTGGAGGGTCATTTTATATGGTTTTAAAGGCAAAAAGGTTTTGAAAATAGTAAATTCATTATTAATGATTTGTCCACCTTGACGAATCATGAATAAAAAATTATCATTTTTCCAATTCATGCCCATCTCTAATAGTCATACACAATTAGCTGCCTAGAGATGGGCATGAGCCACTGGGTTTGTGCCACTTCATTTATCAGCCAACCAGATGTTTTGTGCTTCAAAGCATAATCTCCCCAATTAGCGCCCACTCAGAGGCAGTGCTTGGAGGAGGCAGGGCAAGGAAGCCAGACTGCTGTCTCTGAGTGGGCGTCTGCTGGAGAAGGAATGACTTTGAAGCACCAAACACCTGTTTGGCCAATAAATGAACCAACACGAACCGCCAAACCGGTGGTTCATGCCTATCTCTAGGTGCAACATATAAGCGTCCACCGCAATACTTTGGAGCCATTGGTATGCATGGGTATGATCAGCCAGTCAGAATGGAAAAAACTAAAACTGAGCACCTCTTAAAACAGAAAATTTAAAAATAAACAGTGAAATAATAGCATATATCCATATCCTTTGGATTTTGCTGTTTTACTTAAACACACACACATACAGAATATTGGTTTTGGAGAGTAAATTTGTCCTTAAGATGGTCCCTGAACAGCAACAATAACAAACAACTTTCCAAATGACTGATGTCTTCAGCATGGCTCCAGGCTAAGATACACCTGGGAGATGCATCCATCAAATGCATAGTCTGCACCCTCACTTTCACAGGAAAAACTGTAAGGTTGTGTGTGTGTGTGTGTGTGTGTGTGTGTGTGTGTTTATGTGTGTGCGTTATTTATTTATTTATTAATTTTTTTAAGGTTAAAGGAAGCTTGTGTAGCTCAAGGCTAAAACTCTCATATATTCATAGCATGTGGCCCTTTCATAGCTCACGTTTAATAAAACTCTTTGCTGCTGCCATTGCCTGCTGTGGTAGTGATGGTGCTCTCCAACCTCTCAGTGATGCATTCCCAGAGGAAGGATGGTGAACCATCCTCCCTTTGAATGGCTCTAGAATAATGCTGCAAGATATTCCCGGATATCTCAGACAGTGAATGTTTTGTAAAGACAGGAAGCCTTGAAGAGAGGTGGGGAACATGTAGCTTTCCCGATGTTGTTAAACTACAACTCTCATCATCCCTCACTACTGGCTATGCTGACTGGGGCTGATTGTATTTGCAAGGTAACAACATCTGGAATACCATATATTATCCACCCCTGGCTAAAAGAAAGGAATAGAAAGCTATTTTTCCCCATAACTCCATTGAATGGCTAATACTGAAGTTAATAACAATATTCAGTGAAGTGCATAATGCTTATATATATTATCATTAAATTGGTTTATCTTAAATTAGCATTCTTCTGGTACTGTGAATGTGATCTGGAATAGAATATGGAATGTCTATTGCATGTACAGAAATTAGACATCTCTTGCACCCTGCTTTTGTAACCAATTCCAGGAGTAGCAGCCATCTTTCATTCTAAAATAGTGTGCCACTGTTAAGCTGAAATTTATTACAGAATGAGCTTTCATTGCCACATCACGTTCTCAGATGCAAAGAATGCAGGCTTGGAGCTTTGAGTATAAATATAAAACATTAATTTTGGGAGTGAGGTATCATCTGTGAAGTAAGAGTGAATTGAAATGCAAGATTATTAGCAGTGGCGGTTATATTAACATAAATGTTGTAGCACTAATTAAAGCCCATTTTGTCATTTAAAAATATGCTATACTAACATACAAGGGAAAAGGACAAACTAGACTTCCCCACCCCCACTTCTGTTGCCGTGCCGCACATGGAGGGACCACAGTCTGAAGCAGAGAACCCACTGATGTGACATGCTGTTATGTGACTGAACAGGGCTACAGTTTGGTAAGAATCTGTTATTCAATATAAACATTTGGTGATGAACTGGAATATCCCAATAAACCAGTTTCTTACCCTAATCCCTTGTTGAATGTCATGTTGTAAATAGAGATGGGCATGAACTGCCGAACCAGTGGTTTGTGCCAGTTTGTTTTTCAACCAAACAATTGTTCAGTGCTTCCCGGCAGCTCCTCTGGCGAACGCCCACTCAGAGGCAGTGGCCCCAGCTTCCCTGCCCTACCTCCTTCAGATGCTGCCTCTGAGTGGATATGCACCAGAGGAGGTGGGGCTAGGAAGTGCCAAACACCTGTTTGGCCAAAGATTTGGTGGTTTGTGCCCATCTCTAGTTGTAAACCAGTAAAACACCCACTTTTCAATGAAGTGGCCTTGCTGGTCTATTGCAGATGAAACATCAGGGACTACTTTTCTGAATATTTTACATTTTGTGTTTTATAAGAATTTAAAAGGGTCACAGGGTTTAACAGGAAAAAAGCTTTAAAAGCAGAGTGCAGTTACAAACTACAACTTGGAAGTGCTACTTTCAGTGATCTCATAATACTTCTAAATCTGCCCAAAACAATTGACTGCAAATCAAGGTTACAGAATATGTAAACAATTTTATGACAGCTAAATGTTGACCATCTTTCATTGAAATAGTGCCACCTTTTGGAAATGTATTAATATTTGAACCCTGGGATTTTATACTTAAGGATGTTATACTTAAGTACAAAAAATGAAGGTATCTTTTTCCTAAAGCTGAGAGATAGTCCCAGCAAAGATGTTATGTAAACAAATGATGGCCGACATAAAGTTGAACAGGACCAAAATGAATGGAGATTTAAATTGAGTGAGAAGATGTACAAATTCCTACTGCCAGAAATCTTAAGTTAGCAAAACAAGATAAAGGGAAATGAAAACAATTGGTAAGAGTTATAAATATGCAGCGGTAAGACAGGAAAAACATATATCAAGGCATTCATTCATAACAAGACGGCTTTGCATTACACTGCACATGCTGACTTTCAACAGTGCCGATATCATAGAGCAGAGCATCAGTGGCACCAGAAAATCAACAATAGGATTTCCTTCATAGACTTTTAATGACTTTGGTTGGGTGAGAAGTTTATTCAAATATTTTTATGTGTGTGTTCTTAACATGCTTAGAGGGTAATACATACTTGATATGTTTTTACTGGTAACAATTTTGATATTTTTCCATGCTTTTTAAGTAAGACAATAATGCTTTTTAACCTTTTAATAATTTTATTACTTAGAGAAGCTTCAGTTTACATATATAGACAAGCTGGATAGACAAGCTTATGTTGTCTGGAATTACTACAACAATGAAATGCTTATATTTTGATACTCAGATGAACACTGATATGATTGTCTGTGATTATTTGATTTCATTCTGGGTTTATTCCTTAATCGGAATAAATGCCAGTTGTGATGAACAACAGGCTTCTAATCTTTGCCCAGGGGGCCTATGTATCTCTGCAGGACCTCTGGGGAAATCAAGCAACCTATTTGGGTTCTGACACTTTGAAGACATACTAACATTGACTAAACACAAAACTATTGTGGTAACAAGGCAGTATATACTGCTGTTATTGTGGCAACCAGAAAATATCTCTATAAAAAAAGTAAATGGTTGCAACTCTGACATCACAAATGGAAACACCAATGAGAGAAGACTTCAGTTTCCCAGGATACACTTATTGCTGTGGAACAAAGCAATTTCAAGATCTGAGTGATAGGGAGCTGAATTCAGATACACTTCTAAATTTGAATCTGTAACCAAAGGTGTGAATAGGGACAATGGCTTCTTAGTGCTTTCCTTCATTAGAGACCTTTAATTAGAGGCTGTGTGGTTAGCTATCAGAAAATGCACTGAAAAGACCTGGACTGAATTATCTATGATGTCCCTTCCAATCCTATGGTTCTAAGGAGAATTTTTTCCCCCCAAATTATCTGGTGTTGTCACAATGAAGGACCATGTTTCTTTTCATCAAATTTCCATTAGCCCCAATTATTTCAGGGAAATACCCTGCCCTTTTCTTATATAAGAATTTAAGAAACATATTTTGGTCTAACCTGGAGTCTGTAAAGTTTAAGATACACAACCGGCACTTTGCAGCAACGTTGGCTCATTTCCATACTAAGCAATGCCTTAATTCTGACTTCCATATGACCTGATCCTCATTGCATCCATCAACTTGTCTTTGTAGACTTGCATTGACTTTGCTTTGCCTTTGCTCACATCAGAAGTCTTCCTTTGACATAACCAAGACATCTCAGTGATGTCCTGAGGGATGTACATCGACATCAAGATGTCAACTGCTGCCATATTGCCTGGTATATAATGACAACACACACTATCGGAATAAATGACTTCATTATTCTAACAGTTGCTACAAACCATTTACATTAAACACTATAGAAATGAAACTCTAGGAGCAAAGGCATTTTACTTAAATGCTGAAGAAGTCTTTTATCAGAATAATAATGGGTGCTTCCCTAAGCATCTTATTCTTGTAAAGTATGCCCTCTAACTCATTTCCTGTTAGCAACAATGAACTGAATTTTTTGGTATCTTGGAAATTATAGCCATCACTAATCAGGCTAAGAAACAGTTTATTGTACATATGGATTCACAGATTGTGGAGTGTCATTATGCCATTGCAGTGAAATACTGAGGGCTAAATCCAACATTATTTATCTCTTGAGCAGACACATTGAAATGACTTGGACTTCAGTTAGTTGTTACTCCAGTTGAGGAAGCAGGCAATGTCTTCATGAAAGTTCATGCTTTAATAAATTTGTTAGTCTTAAATGTGCCATGTGACAATTTGATATTTTGCTGCCACAGATACACGTGGTTATCCTGTAGAAATTGTTCCATTCAATTCACTGGCTTTCTTATTAGGCAACTGTTTTAGGTTGCAGCAGGAGTGGTTCCCTGTTCTCCAGAAAAGGTCCATTCTCAAGGTATAAGCCACCACTGCTTTACTCAACTTTCTACCCATGGCTGTTCTCCAAATGCTGGGCTGTGGGGATCTCTTACTTACCATTGGAGACTGCTGGTGAAAATCAATTCTTCTAAGAGTTGAGCAGAAATGCTTCATTCTGAGGCATCTTCACAGCCTGGTATTTGTAAACCAGCTGGCTCTGCAGATACTACTGTGTTCCTTGTGGCTGCTGTCCACAGAGCCTTTCTACCTCTGTCTCACAGAAGTGAGGCAAAAGTGCAGCTGTGCCTGTAGTACATGGCATACTGGGCAGGTAGGTAGCTAACACTGATGATGGCAACTGTGGACTTTTGCCAGTTCACTTACCAAGCACTCTCAGGTGTCAGCAGATCTGGGGTCTACTATAGGTAGAACTAAATTGGACTTAACCCTCTTCTTGCAAACACAAGGAGTCCTCAGCAGATGAATGGTTGATTAGGAAAGGTGGTTATTCCAGCATTCAAATAGTTAGTATTTATATTTTGCCCTGATAGTTTTTCTAATTCAAAAAAAGCTTATTCTGTATAATGCAGATTAATGGGAGTGAGGTGATTCAGAGTTCTAGCTTTTTTTTCTTGATCAGAAGTACTTCTTTATATTAGAGCTGCTCAGGAATGCAACGTAGATGTTGTGTGGCAGAGCAAATCAACATTTTCTAAGGCTAAAAAAAGGGGCATAAAAATTATAACTTTAAAATCTAACTTTGTATCAGCACCAAGTTTAGCACAGTTGTAGCAAACACTCTGTTCTTGCTCTGTGCCAAATTTGGAGAGATTTGGACAAAGGGTTTTTGAGTCACGATTTTTTTAAAGATAGAATTGATTAACACCCCTGTTCAGCAATAGGCAACCCACAGCTGCCCCAGATGGAAGACATAGAAGGAGGCTCCCTGAAGAGGTGAAAAGCATTGTGAGACATCTCCTGGACAACAGTGTGCAGCCGGCAAATCCTTCACTTCCAGAAGTGTTGCACTGGAGCAGCACATAACCCACCCACTTAACGGATGCCAACCCTTTGGAACGATGGCTGAAGTTGAGGAACAGTTTCTGCACACATCTCAAGCTTTGACCAGTTCTTGTCAAAAATAATCCGATTGTTTTGACATTTTAATTAGTTTATTTTGCCTATATTTCTTGTGCATCCGTAATTTTGAATTGTGCAACACTGATGTGAAGAAAGAAAGAAAATTGTCCCAGATTTAAAATAGCTCGCACAAATTGAAAGGACCAATCTCGTAGTTAACTGATGAAAAAAGGAGTCAGGTCCTGGGATTTTCCTTTGTTTGGTGTCTCTCTGTGAACGGTAGTGAGCACAACAGGGTATTCTGTAGACCATCTTGACTGCTGACATTGGTGTCATCAACATCCAGGCTGCCCTTTGCTAGGTAAAGCTTGGCATCCTCTTTTCCTTCAGGCAATGCAGGCATATTTTACAGCAATATGATGCTATTTCTTGACATTTTGAATAGTGGATACAGAAGCACAGTATTCCACATTTATAAACTGGAGGTTTTTTAAAGAATTGAATTCTCTTTGTCAGCCAACAAGGTAAAAACTGTACCATCTGAAGGGCATTTCTATGTCTGAAAACATAAAATAAAAAAGCTCAGGAGATGAAATCTTCTGAGCCTCTAGTTACTGTGTGTTTTTAGACATGTCTTGTGAAAGGTTTTCAAAAATTGGGGGTGGGGGACATAGCATTTTTAGAAAGGTAGTCATGTTACTGTGGGTGATGTCTGTATAATTGTAAAAAGTGAAATCAAAGGAAATTGAATGCAGAAAGTACAGGTAGTAACATTTATTTCAACAGTGGTTATTAACAGAACATTGTTGAATGATAACACAAGCATCACCACATTGGTGTGCTGATTAACACATGTAGTGTGATTAGAAAAAAAGCAGTGGCACCTTTGTCTTTGTTCACATCATAGGAAATGAGACAAATCTGTTGTAATTATCACTTACTTTTTGCATTTCCGTTCCCTGTGACTTCATCAGTTACATTCTCTCATCTCCAGAATGTGTACATAAATCTGCCATATTCAAACTAACACATCATGCATCTGATGATAGGGGAAGTGTCCATAATAAATTTGTTATTATTAGTTTTATTTATTTATATGCCACATTTCTCCCAACAGGGGACTCAAGGTTAATCTTATACAGTGGTGCCTCGACTTACGAACGTCCCTACTTACGACCATTTCGAGTTACGACCAGCTCTGGCCGCAAAATTTTGCTTCGACTTGCGGCCGGAGCTTCCACTTACGAACAGAAAAAGGCAGGGGAAAAAGGCGGGAAATTCAAATTTCTAACTGTAGGTGGTGACGAAGCTGCTTCTTTGTAGCTCTTTCGCCCTAGCAGTTAGAGAGTGTGCGTCGTCATCGAAGGCTTGGGACTGCCTCCTTCTGCTTCTGAGAGTGTGTGTGTGTGTTTGCAGGGAGGCTTTGGGCTGCCTTGTAAGATAAGGTGCTGTTTTCTGCTTTTTAAAAACTGTTCTGGGTGTTTTTGCAGCGTGGTTTTGAGCTGGGGGGGGTTTATGTTTCTGGGCTGTGATGGGTCTTGGGGGGTTTGTTTGTTTGGTTCCCCCCCATTTCCGATGGGTCTTGGGGGGTTTTGTTGCTTTTTGGAGTGTTTTTTCCCATTTCTGATGGGTCTTGGGGGTTTGTTTGTTTTTTGGCTTTTTCCCCCCATTTCTGATGGGTCTTGGGAGGTTTGGTTGCTTTTTGGGGGTTTTCCCCCCATTTCCGATGGGTCCTGCATGCTTCCCTTGCTTTTTCCTTTGTTTTCTTTGCATTTCCGACCTGCCCCCTTTGTTCTCTGTGCATTTCCGATCTGCTCCGTTTGTTTTCTGTGCATTTCCAATGGGTCTTGCACGCTTGATTGCTTTTCTTTTTTTTTTCCTCTCCTTCAGCCAGAAGGGATTAATCGCGTTTCCAATGAGTCTTGCAGTGATTTTTTTTTTTTGGTGATTTTTTTCTTCGGCCGGAATGGATTAATTGCATTTCAATTGGGAAATGGTGCTTCGACTTAACGACCATTTCGAGTTACGTCCATCATCTGGAACGGATTATGGTCGTAAGTGGAGGCACCACTGTACCACAATAAATTTGTTAGTCTTTAAGGTGGTAAAGGAGTTATTGCTTTAAACAAAAATGCAGATCATCTACATTTGTGGAAACCAGAACTGACCCAAGGTATTCTGGCTCTTAAGATGAGAAACATGTTGCAGAGTTTTGAATTTTGGATATATTCCCCTAGCTACACAGCAGAAGTGCAGGGATTCACAGAGCAGAATAACCTCAAGTTCCCTAGTTTAGGCCATCCTTTTTTCTCTTCAACTAGCACTTGCAGCCTTAATAACTCACTCAGAGACTTTTGTCAGAGAAAGAATAAAAAGGTTTAATACAGATCAACAGCAAACTGACAAAACATAAATGCTTCAAGCAATACGCCTCAACAGACTTACTGCTTTCACCAGACTGCAGAAGGAAAGAGAGAGCAGAGAGGTGGGGCTCTCTTTGAATTGAGAGGCAGGGAAGGAACTATTGGTTAGTGCTATTAGTGATTGACAGTCACCCCAACCCAGAA
Source organism: Intellagama lesueurii (assembly GCA_037013535.1). Taxonomy (NCBI): domain Eukaryota; kingdom Metazoa; phylum Chordata; class Lepidosauria; order Squamata; family Agamidae; genus Intellagama; species Intellagama lesueurii. Next base: position 201,434,987 of record JBAJHW010000004.1, read on the forward strand.
AGATCCCTTCCAGCAACACCTACTAGAGGCAGCATGAGAGGTTGCAAAACCTCCAACAAAATAAAGGGGTGGTCCCAACACTGGACTGTGGACAGTGGTGGCACACCCATAAGAAAGAAAAGGAAGAAGTGTTCCCCCAACAGTTAAGCAGGGAGGTGGCAGCATTCTCCTCTTCACATACCTGACTGAGGAGGACTGTGGCCATAGCAACATCAGCAACATTGCCGGAAAGAGGAGAGAGAGAGATTCCTGCTTGGCAAAGAAGGTCACATGGTATTCTCTGCATCCCAAGTCTGAAAGGAAAGAGGAGGTAATGGCAATATAAGATGCAGGTGTGTGGTTGCACTACAGACACCTTCTTAGAGGAGAAGGAAGAGGATGGGGGCAATAATGACAGGGATGAGTTGGCTCTATTGTTTAGAACTGGAATTTCTCTGAATGCCTGTGCTGATTTTTCTGACCAGTCCTTCTGAGCTAGGCATTGAGGAAGACTCCAGCTCTACAGAGTAAACCCAAGCTGTCCCATTGTCATTTTCATTATCATTGTGGCCCTCCTGCAGTGGAGCAAAGATGTCCTGTGTCGTGTGTCTTCCTCATTCTCCTTTTCCTTGAAGGTGACACATGTAGTGCAGTCAGACATCACTCCCTGGTCCTCCAATGCCTCCTCTTCCCTTTCAAGGTTTGGTGAAAGGGGAACTCTTTTTGTTTCCTTTCAGGTGGAGAGAGTACTGCCGATGCCACTTTGTGTCCTTCTTTAGGAAAAGGTGGTGGGCACAGCTGCAGACAGGGTCCTCCTTTTCAGTCATGTTGAATGGGCAAGGGGACATTGCTACTCCAACTCTACCATTGAGAAAGCAGCTGCATCTGGAGAATTCTGCAGAGGAACACCACTTTTCCAGGCAGTGGTCCCTGCAAAGGGGTGGCAGGTGACAGCAAAGTTCCCACCCCCACTACCCAGCTAACTGAGGCAAATGCCCCACTCAACTAATGGCTGGGCAGTTGCTTATGGAGACCTATATTTTGCAACAACTTCTGAAATGGCCTTCATATGCTATCACTTATAGATTTCACATATTATTCTGCTTTTTTCAGAAGGTAATCTTATAAGAAGCATTTTCTGGTAGATAGAATTTTACCCACAAGGCTACAATTTAAGATTTTGCACCTCAGACTCCTGTTCGTAAATGTATTTATTCATGAGATGTTGTAGCCTAGCTTTCTAATGCCCAATGTGCTTGAGTTTCTTTAATGCAAATAAATGTTTCCTGGACTCTAATGTTGTAGGGTCCAGGAAAAGAGGACAGGAGCAAGACAGGTGTGGTTTGAAGAGAAGATGTTAAGCCTTTGTCTTCTTGATATGATCCTGTTAAAAATTTCTCCTCCCTCTGCTATTTGCATTGGAAGAAACATTCCTGTCAGTGTCAGTGAGAAATTCCTTTTTATACATGCCATCCCAAGATTATTTTCAGTGGGACTGCAGAAGGGGGAAAATTAAACAACTTTCTCTCCTCTCACAATATTCCCAGTTCTGCTTACTTGCATTATGGATATTTTTTAAAGTGCAGATTAATTGCAATAACAGATATGACAAATATTATGTTTAACTTGATCCAAAGAGGATAGAATGATATATCTGGTGTTTGCAAAATATTTATTAATTATTTGATTACATTTAGGTCTCTCCTTTCATCACTGAGCTCAAATGAGCATACATGGCTCTCCTGCTATCAATATTATCCTCAGAATAAATCTGTGAGGCATGTCAGGCTAAAAAAAGGGAGTCATGGGCCCAAGGTTTCCCAATAAGTTTCACAGTGCAGTGGAATCATGAATCTGGATCTATCAATTTCTAATCCGGTACTCTAACTACTAAACCACAATGATTTTCCCTTTAAAAGACAAAACATGGTAAACCTTTTGTCCTCTCACTAGAGTAGAAACTATTGATGAAAGTGCTAGTTTGCATATTCACACTCATATGTTAACTGTGTGGCAAGTATAATATTGAGTGAGAATTTGAGATAGTAAATTAGCCCTAGATCTAACAGTATGAGTCACTAAACTAACACTACATTTGTGTCACTTCAATGGAGTCAATGCAGACATTCAATTACTAGACCTTTACTGATGAGGAATCTGTGATATATGTATTTGTACAACTCAAAGAGAAATTAAGCAAGCATAACAATAGTAATAGACAGGAAAAGTGGAAAGGTAGATTGGGATGCTTCACAAAAACATATGGATTTCCTTGTGCTTTTGAAAAGGGACTCCCTATTACCAGCCTTGATGCATTTCCCCCATCTTGCAGCAGGAGCAGGATTTATCCAATGTATTTCAAACAGAAATTCATATTTGGCAGCCCTCCTAGGTGGAGCCAACATGAGTCACTGGTCTCCAACTGTTGCCCTCAGGGCGGGGAATCATATATATATATGGGCGCAATAAACACATTTCAGAGCACCTGCTGCTGGGGACTTCTCCCTTTCTTCTCTTGTTTCTCCTACTTTCTTGTTTCCCCCCCTGAAAACATGAGTTTGCAAAAATTCTACTGCCTTTCTTGTCCTTTTTGGTTTGGGGCAACTACATCTCAGACATTCAAGATGGAGCTGTGTGTTTCATAGCATGAAGATTCAATAGCCCTGAGAGCAAGTCATGTGAAAGTGACAGCCATTTCACCTGTGTATCTGCCTAGGTGTACATATGACTTTCAGTGGGGATTTTGCCATTCTTAATGCCATCTTCCAAATGTCAGACAGACAGTGTGGCAGAGAGGTCAACAGAAGGCATGAGAACCAAAAACAACCTGATATCATTTCATTAAATGTGCTGTCTTGCTTTTCTCATATGAGTGGCTGTTTCTTCACCTCAGTAAAGTGCAGAATTTCCCTTTAAAGGACACCACTATAACGACATGAATACCGCAGAGGCTCCAGTAAGCAGACTAGGCGGTTACAATATACTGTCCTAAAGAGATATCCTATTGATGGCAACGGAAGTTTAATCTCATCCACAGGTAGGTTTAATTGGCTATCACAGACCATCTAGAATTCTCTTGACCTTGGTCTAAAGCATGGAAAGGACTCCAAGCCTGACACTTTACAAAGGCAGGATGGATTGGTTTGTTACCAGTCCCAGTTGTTATCTCTATGCCTTTTGCCACAAAGACTTAGTTTATTCCATCGCCTGTTCTTTGCACAACCTTTGTCAGGGGAATGAAATAGGCTGCCAGTCATGGGACCAGCAAACGTGATACAAAGCAATCTCCGCATAGAAACATCATTTATCCAAGTGAGAAAATCTAGCCTGGATCCCAGCTGTTATCATCCCCAGGCCAACCGATTTTATTCCTTTGTGGCACTACAGTGAGAGCATGGTCCTGCATTTCATCAAATGCTTGAAAGAGATAAGAAGTCCATTTAAAGTACATTCTTGCATTGAGGGAAAAGCCTGCTTCATTACATGGCTTAATTTGCATTGAGACTTAATAGTGCAGTCCCAGAATCTGCAACCTAGTGATAGCTAGAAAAGTTACCTTTTTTGACAACTTTTTCCAAAATCATCAGCTACAGCAGCAGTCCAAGAAAGTAACTTGTTCAAGGTCAGAACCTGAACAGAAATCTTTGCATGCTCTTCAATAGATATAGTGAATAACTTCAGAAGAAATTACATTAATGTATATGTAGACTGAGTCTGAATGTGCATTGTAAAGAATGGGTTCAGAGAAGAAGAAAAATCCACTAAAGGTTATGCAGGAAGATTTTCTCTTCCCCATTTTTTTTCTTTTTTGGATAAAAGACTAAATGGTTATCTAAATTCAAAAGACTTTTTTGTTCCCAGTATCTGGTACATTCTGAGAATAAGATGTCAGCAAGTGACATTTCCAGAGCCCATCTTGTAATTCTTTGTACATTTTCTGCTGACATGTAGGACATCTCAAATCTCCTCTTGTCAAGGAATGTAACTATGAAGGTCCACAATTCCTTCTGGATTTAGAGGGGGGAAATCCCCAGTCTACAATCTCACTTTAACTTGTAGGAGGTTGATGAGTATGGCAAATATAACTGGAAGAACAGGGCCTTCTGATTTGAGGCTGTCTTCACTGAATCAGATTGTGGCCTGGCTTAGATATAATGCTAAATTATTGTTTGTTTTGCATAGCTCTATGTTTTATTTGCAAACCAAGTTGGGTCCTCAAACACAGCTTTTTGGAACCTTCAGTCATGAATCTTGAACCACAGTTTGAAGTTGATTTATGAATCTCAGCTTGCAATCACTGCAGTTTGCTGCTACATTTGGACTTGGCATCCTGGTTTAAGGCTAGTTTGTAGCACTGTTGATTGCCTGACAGAAGAGCGTAGCCAGCCCCACTATCGGATAGAGTAGAGCAGCTGTTACAGGCAGCAGATTTTAAATCTCATGAAAAGGCTGCAAATTATGAATAATCTAGTTTTTTTTAATCATTGTGCTTTTATATCCAGGACACAGGAAGAGATGTTTGTTGGATTTTCTACCTCTCATACTAAGCTCATACAGGGACGTGGTGGCGCTGCGGGTTAAACTGCAGAAGCCTCTGTGCTGTAAGGTCTATAGATCTGCAGCTGTAAGATCGAATCCACGTGATGGAGTGAGCGCCCATCGCTTGTCCCAGCTCCCTCCAACCTAGCGGTTCGAAAGCATGCAAATGCGAGTAGATAAATAGGGACCACCTCGGTGGGAAGGTAACAGTGTTCCGTGTCTAAGTCGCACTGGCCATGTGACCACGGAAGATTGTCTTCAGACAAACGCTGGCTGTATGGCTTGGAAACGGGGATGAGCACCGCCCCCTAGAGTCGAACACGACTGGACAAATTGTCAAGGGGAACCTTTACCTTTACCATACTAAGCTGACTTTGTTGGCTTGGAGTACTAGGCTTGATTTGGTTGAATTTGGGAGGACATCTTTTCCAGCTCCACCAGCAGCAGCAAAAGAACTTAGACTGTCCCTGCAGGGATGTGGGGAGAACTTTCTGCCTTGTACACCCAAAAACTAACTTGGTTCACTGTTAGTGACTCCTAACTTGAGTGACTAAAGCACATCATTTGCTGCTCTGACTCAGGCAGCAAAATGTCCTTCTTACAGGGACACAAGGAAATAGCAGCTCAGAAATGAAACTGCTCATGTGACTTCACATTAGTTAAGAATTTAACAGAATTTGGACACTTTTTAATATATTTGATGGAAAGCGCTTGAGTTTGGTCTTTTTAAACCTGAATTAGGAAAAATAACAGCAACAAACCCAATATCTTTATCAAGGGCTTTGATTACTTAGCTTTTACAAGCCCAGGTTTAACTCCTATGTATTCAATCATGTTAGTTCTGAATCCCAGTTGCCATCTATTTTCTTCTTTTTATTTTTCTGAGAGGCCTTTCATGTCTAACATATATCTAATAAACAGGCCTAATATGATGCTTGCATAAAATTTCACAAATCATTGTATAAACCAGGAGGGCACTTCCATGCTACAAAATACTGGACCGTAAGGTTGATAGGCCTCAGGGTGCTGGCTGGAGTCTCAGAGAAGTTCTGTGCTTGCCGGAGTCTCCAAGCCAGGAGAGAAATCTCAAGGCAAGCTGTGCTAGAAGTGGAGAAAATGTGATATTTCTGTGAGGGGTGGCTTTAAAACCATGGGGCCATTTCCAGCTAATACCAAGTCACACTGACTCAGTGCAAATGTATCTATATGTGTTCCATGCTGAAGAACCATCACTGCACCAAAAAGCTAGGGGCAAGGAGTGGAACTGGGAATAGTTGGTGCGTGCATGTACTTGGTCCAACCATGTCATTTGAAGCACTAGTGTCACAACTTGTAAGCTTTTTGTTGTATGCCTCGTAACATCATAAGGACCCAACTCATGACATTACAAGACCTGCCGCCCTAAGCTCAGCTTTTGGCTCGGAAACCCCACAGGACGGGAAGCTGCTGACTAGACAATCCTATCTGGAAATTGTAGTCTACCCATTCTAAGGTTGTGTATCTCCCACGCCCGTACCGCCAACATTTATTTTCAAGAAAGGAGTAGGAAGAACTTTCTCATGAAGGTAAAAGCAATCTAGAGCAGCAAAGTAGCCCAAGAAGGTTTTTTTGGATCATGACCAAGTCCTCTAAAGAGGACTAGTTCTACTTGTACTGGTTTTGCAAAAATGATTGTTAAGTGTAGCCTAATTTGGCAGTATCCTTGTGTCAGATGTTTGCCATTTTAGGACTTTCCCTCAAGTGTTTACAAATTAATTATATAATCAGTCTTTGCTTGTGACAAATGAGACTGGAAATTAATTGGCAAGATATGTGTAGAATGTGAAAATCTTTGTTTTCTCTTTAAGTTGCTAGTTACACATTTTTTCAAAAGAATCCTGCATTTTCTTCTTTCGCTCTCCCCCCCCCCCCGCCCTGTCTTCCTTGCTAGACGTCAGCTGATCAATTATTTAACACATTTATCCCGGTGCGGAGTTCTTGAAAATGAGTTGTTTTAAATTAAATACATTTCTCTTTGAATCAACTTGAGTCCCTGGGGGAGGGGAGGGAAAGAGAGAGAGAGAGAGTATGTATGTGTGTGTACTACGTACACATCTCTGCAATGAGCTTATCTGAAATGCTTGTGGCATACATTTTAACTCCAGTATGTGTGTGAAGCTGAGCTTCTTGCCTACCCTTTTGCTTTGCATATTTCTAGCTTTATTCCTGCTTTGTTTAGGGTTTTGCCGTTCCCTCCTGCAGTGCAGCAGTGCCCTCTGCAACAACATATCTGAATAATTGTAAAGAGAAGGTATTATACAGACCAACATGACATTTCCTAAGAGAATTGATGTGGGTTAACTGCCTGTGCCATATCACACTGGCTTGTTTGGAAGCTTTTTGACAACCTTATATTACAGTTATAAGGTTGAATGATGGCCACACTTAGATGGAAACAAAAAAACAGAAAGAAAAGCAGTTGATATGAAAGGCTGAGCTGGGGATTTTAATGCACAGTTGGCCGTGAGTTTGCGTTGCCAGCTGAGAGAGAAAAAGAACGTATTTCTCTTTAAATAGAATGTGTATTATTTCATGCTGACCTCAACATCTCCCCCAAATGTATTTTCTAGCAGTGAAAGAACATATGTGCATCATGGAGCTGATTACACTTTCTAATGCGTTAAGGTTTTGACTGTTCCCCTGTACACACAAATTAGGGGAGAAAGCAGAGTTTGCAAATGTAAAATATCCTTCAGGAAATTATTTGCACTTGTTCCTTCCTCTTTCCTTTATTCCTGTGGCATCTGGATGCCATTCAGTGGTATGTTAATGGCTGTTTGGGTTCCTAGATCTAAACATCACTAAGTCTGGAAGGGGATCCATCTGCCTTGATTGCTTTTGAAACATCCTAATATTAAAACCAGAAGTCTTGCTACAGTGGGATGTGTGACAGTTTGAATGGGGAAATGGCCTCTTCAAATTGCCCTCCCAACCCCGGAATAAAGACGCGAGACAAATAGCATGAGTTAAAACACGGGCCACACTTTATTGATTTTAATTCAAATTTGCCGTCCTTTGGCAAAGGGGGGCCAGCCGTAGTGCAGAAACAGGTAAATTGAAGAGGTCTCCAAGTACCCCTTAATCGACAAATGGGCGAGTCCCCGGCCCCAGGTTCTCGCGGTCTTAAAGACAGCAAGAACCCGGCCGGCCGCAATTTGACCACCCCCGGACCTCGAGCCATCTTTACTTGATGACTGTTGGTCCGGTAGTGGCCCAGCGCATCTTTCCCCCCAAGCACTGTAATTGCATGATGATGGGCTGTTAGCTTACCTGATTTTACAGTGGGACTCACCAGAAAAAAAACCTGTTTTTTCCTCACTACCCGCCACAGCATAGGGACTAACTCAGCTAGTTCTGAAAAAACCAGGCCTATCCATTCGGATCATCTGGTGACCAATCACCGATCCCAGGCCGCTGCATTGAACTTTGCAGACTACCCTACTAACACTACGTCACGCAGCGTTAGCCGGCCAAAAATGCATCACATCCCTCCATAGCAGCTGAGGGATGGTCATCGGCCATACAGTGTTCATAGCATAAAACCTCATTCGGATGGATGTACACCATCGTTCCAAAAAAGCCCAGGCCTATCCAGTCGGATCCTCTGGTGACCAATCATCGATCCAAGGCCACTGCAGACTGCTCTGCAGACCTCACGGTTAACACCCCTGCGTGCTGTGTTAACATTGAGGAAAAAACCTGGTGTCCCTCCACGCCAATCGAGGGATGATCGTGGACCACAGGATACGCATGGCCGGGTACCTGGCCTTCAACCATTTCAGGTTGCATATAATGTCCAGGATCAACGCCTTACCAGGATGCCTGGCCAAATCATTGCCTCCAAGGTATACCACCAACACATCCGGTGGAGACTGGCCAAAGGCCGCCACCCTGCACAGCTGACTCCACAGCATGCCGCGCAGCTCTTTCCCTACGACGTGTGCTCTGGCTCCGAGACCCAGGTCGCTCCCCCATGGGGATGCTGCAGCATAACGCTCTGCCCAGTATACATAGCTGTGGCCAATAATCACAATGTGCCTTCATCTCACCTACCCTACTGGACCTGTGAAGACATAACAAGACCAGGCCCCTGCCTAGACGTCAGGGAGTGTTCTTATATATCTGCGGTAACTGGATGAAGACCACTGACCCAAACGCTTGATTTCCTCCAAGCTTTATCCCAGGGTTGCCGCAGTGTAAGCTGCACCGATTCTGAAGGAGTGTGTGCCAAACCTCATACCTTTGACACCTACCCTGCCCAATGCTAAATCTGTCAATTTCCAGAACTGATACTTTGTCAAAGGTGAATTAGCAGTATGTTGAAAGAAATAGCCAAGGTGTTGCCCTTTAACCTTTAAATATGCCTGTGTGGCATTCACAGGGCAGATGCTATTCATACTGCACTGCTCTCGGGTGAGTTGGGTACCCTTGCCTAGCTGATCGGCCTTGGATCGCCAAATAAGAATTTGCACCTTCCCCTCTTCCACCTTAGCGTCCTGCCAACGCAGGACTAGCCTAGACTTGTCGTTCTTTCCGGACACAACTACCTTGCTAATCCCAAGGGCCCCAAAGAACGTCATTAGTGACGCTGCTTTAAATAGGACCGTTACATATTCGTCCCTACACAAGAGCTTCCACTGCCTGCAAATGCGCTCTAACAACACAGACGATATGGGGGCCCTGGTGTCTTGGACTCTACCCCTCTCTTTGGACCATCCTTCAATCATCTTTCTTATACGGTAATCCCCTGAGTAATCTCGATAGCCATTAACCTTAGCATAGAAAGCTAATGCCGACAACCTGCCCTGTATAGTTCCAGGTGCCAGTCCCTTTCTATATAAATGCATGATAAATTGCTGTAAATGCTCAACCGGTGCCGGCCAAGCTGGCTCTAGGTTGATCATTTTCCTAAATTCTTGGAACTTTATACTCACAGCCGAGTACCCCTTCCGTGTCTTCGGTGCCAGAGCCAAGCCTATCGCTCTTGTTGCATCTTCACACCAATTTGCCAGACCTCTGGGGGCAGAACATCCGGGAACTCCTTGGCTCCGGGGTCTAGCTCCCTGAACAGCTCGATCTGTTGGCATGACAAGGCGTCAGCTATCCTATTTTCTAAACCTGGTACATGCCGGGCATGCACTAATATGTTAAACTGCAGTGCCCGTAATGTAAACGCCCTGACCAATGTCATTACCCATTCTGAATGTGACGTAAGGTTGTTTATAATGTAAACAACCGCCTGATTGTTACACCAAAATCGTACTACTGAATTTGACCACTCTTCAGCCTATAGCCAAAGTGCTCCCACTATTGGGAAGAATTCTAGGAATGTCAAATCCCTGGTAATGCCGTTCTGATGCCACTCATCGGGCCACATGCCGGCACACCACCTTCCTCTAAAATAAATTCTGAACCCTAATGAACCTGCTGCATCCGAATGAACCTAAAGTCTGCTTTCAGCCCGATTTCGCCTCTCCAAAAGGACGTCCCGTTAAATTCTGCCAAAAACTGACTCCATACTAAAAGATCTTCTTTTATTCCGCGTGTGACCCTGGTCCTATGCAATGGTCGATGCAGACCCTTCATGGCAGTGCAGTCGTCGCAAAAATGCGCGCCCAGGTGCTACCACTCTACAAGCGAAGTTTAGGTGTCCGACAATATCCTGGAGCTCCCGCAGAGACACCTTTCGTTTCTGCAATAGTGTCGCTATCCTGATCCTAAGGTCCGCTAATTTATTGTCAGGCAGCTGTGATGTCTGCTGCATCGTGTCCAGCTCTATCCCCAGGAAAGTTAGGGATGTGGCTGGTCCCTCGGTTTTTTCTTTGGCCAGGGGTAGTCCCAGCTCCTCTGACAATGCCTGAAAGCTATTCAGGATGAATCTACACTTTCCTGAGTTCCTTTCCCCACAGAAAAGGTAGTCATCCTAAAGGAGCAAAATTTTAATAAACTAAAAAGTGATATTAAAGATAAATTGCAGGAGTATTCTAAACTGAAACTATCGTGGTTTGGGAGAATCGCTATGATCAAAATGAAAATATTAGCAAAAATTACATTTTTATTTAGGATGCTCCCAATACAATTAGAAGAAGAAGATTTTAAATATTGGCAGGGATTAATTAATGGATTTTGTAATCAAGGTAAAAAATCTAGAATAAATAAAATATATTGGTATAAGGCTCAAAAAAAAGGTGGTATAGGTATTCCTAATATAAAAAAATATTATACAGCGAATCAGTTAAGATTTATTGGAGATATAATATATAACAAAGGAAAATTAATTTGGTGGGATACGGAATCCTCAGAAATAAATGGGAATGTTGAAAAATATTTGTTTAATGTAGTAAAAAGAAATACAATAAATCAGGTGAATAACCCCTTTTTAAGAAATATGTTAAATATGTGGAATAGATATAGAGAGAAGTTATGTCCCTTTACTTCACCATTAAAATTAGTGACTGAAATAGAAAAATTTCCAGCAAACTTAAAGGGTTTAGTTGATTTGTTTAAGGACAAAAAAGTTGCCAGATTGAAGGACTGGATGATTAAAATGAGATCGAAGGATCAGATTATAGTTAAACTTCAAACTAATAAATTATCATGGTATAATTATATCCAATTAGATAGTTGGACAAATGAATGGCTGAAAACTAATGGTAAATGTAGAGAATGCACTAAGTACGAACAATTCCTATCATCACATGAAGATACGCAGAAAGATGCTTTGATGAAGGTAGTAGTAAGTAGAATATATAATCTAATTTCGGAACAAGAGGAAAAAGAGACAGAAACAGAAGGTTTGAAATTAATTTGGGAAAATTATTTAAAGACAGAAATTAAAATAGAGGATTGGATAAAAATTTGGAGGATGAGAGTTTTAAGGTTAATGTCGGTAAGAATAAAGGAATTTTTTAAAAAAATCATTTTAAGGTGGTATATGACTCCAGTGAAATTGAATATAATAAATTCAGATTATTCTAAAGCTTGTTGGATATTTGATGAAGAAATTGGCACATGTTATCATATGTGGTGGGACTGTAAATTGATTCAGAAATTTTGGAAACTGATTTTTAAGGAAATATGTGATATATTTGGAAAAGATATTGAATTTAACTCTAAAATTGCTTTGTTGTCAATTTTTGATAAGACAGAATTTGATTATTGTTCGAAGGAATTGATTTCCAATTTTATGACAAGTGCTAGAATATTAATAGCTAGATTTTGGAAAGACAAAAATGACATTAAATTAGAAGATTGGTATAATGAAGTATGGGACATTGCATTAAATGATAAATTAACTACTGAACTTAAGATGAAAAGAGGGGAAATAAGTTCAAATATTTTTTATGCTATTTGGGGTAGATTTGTTGAATTTGTATTAGTGAAAGGAAAGGGGAAAGCCTCTAAACAACAATCAATACAATTTTGGAAAGGAAGTTCGTATTAAAAGTATTCTTGTAAGGGGTCCCGTGGGTATGGGGTGCACGGTAGTTTAGATTGTATTGCAAGTATTTTGTATTTTTGTATTTGTTTTTTGTTCTAAAAAAAATTAAAAAAATTATAATAAAAAAAAGAAAAAAGAAAAGAAAAGGTAGTCATCAAGATAATGGGCAGTAGACTTACAGCCCACCCTACGCCTGAGCTTCCATTCAATAAATGAGCTGAACCATTCGAATGCAGCACATGACACCAAGCAGCCCATAGGTAAAGCCCTGTCAATGTAAAACCATACTGAAATCCCTCTAAAAGGTAAGTAGAATCCTCTCTACAGGGGTAGGAACTAAACCATGCTTCCAAAACTTTAACCTTAATTGGGCTGGGTTCCTCTTCCAGGAGTACCCTCACCACTGTTGGGTTTTTTGCCACCTCCTGTGCCCTTGTTCTGTCGTTTAGCGCCGGCCCTAAAACATGATGTGTTTGGGTGTTGGCCTCTGCACGTGGAACACTCATGCCTGAAGCGGCATGGTCTCTTTGTACAAGTGCCCTTGGAGTTGTACTCCCAACAGAGTAGGCGGGGTTGAACTGCCTGCCCCGCTGCAAGGTGGCGGTTCTGCCCAAGGGCGACTTTCCTATTCAAATGTCCGCTGTCAAACCTGTCGCCAAAATTTGGCCTAGCAGGGGTCATGTGCTGAAGCCACAGACCCAGCAGGGGCTTGTCCCAATGAAGATTTGGGTGAATCACGTTCCGCATATGGAACGATTCATCATAATGAAGCCATGCCTGCCCCGCAAAGTCAACATAGGCCCTATAAATTAAATCTAGATATTGAAAGAGGGATTGAGCCCACCACGGCTGAGCCTTAACTATCACGCCAGCATAAATCAGAAACCCAGGAAGCCAATTTGACCATGTCCTCTCATGTTTCTTTCTCCTACGTCTTTCCTTCTCTTTATCGTCTTCCTTATCGAGATCCTTCTTCTCTACGTTCCTATTCAATAACTCAAAAACGTCCACATATTCTCCTTTGCATATTTTTTCATGCGTTGCCGGGGTGAGATGATCGCCCAAAGGCATCGAGTAGTCACCATATGGCAACACACACAATGGCACGGTATTATAGCCCATGTCAGGGACAGACGGGTAAGGCCAAACCCCTGCGCTAGCCGCAGTGTTAGGCTTGGCTGGCAATGTGAAAGGAGGGTATGGTGTGCCCCAACCACCGAATTGTGGGCTGGAGCATGGCCATGCAGTGTTGGGAAGCCCACCACTCTGTGAATTGTATGGTGTGTAAACTGTGTGTTTAAATTGACCACCACCGGCCCAAGGCCATGTGGGGATCGGTGAGTACGTGCCTGGTGCAACGGCCGACTCACCTGACAAAGTCATCGCCAAAGTTGGTCCTTCCCCAGCGTGTAGCCTGTCAGGGCCGACTTTGTCAGTTTACTCTTGCACCTCCTGGCTTGCGGTCACTGTTTCAGGCATTGCAGGAGTTGATGACCTTCTACCCTTCTCCGTACGCCGAGACTGTGGTGTCGATGAAGCCCCGTCTGCGTCACATCTGGTGGTCACCTTGGGTAGCTGCTCTGCCTCAAGAACAGCAAATCTAGCCATTAAATCATTGGCTATTGCCTTAAGTTTGGCCCTACGGTGGCCCTTGGCATCCCTGGCTGATCTGCGTGGCTGGACCTCGCATAGCTGTGGAGCTTGTTTCGCCAGCCATTCAGCCTCTAATGCAGAAATCTTTTCCTGCAGTTCCTGCCATACTGGCCAGGATTCCTCGTCGGAAGAGGATTGTGAAGGCGACACCTGGGGAGCTGGTCTTTTCTTGGCCGGCTGTTTCCCCTTCTTGTTGCCCTGACCCTTCCGCGATGCCATTATGAACCTAGAATTCCCAATGGATAAGCGCTCACAATTGCCTCAGCAGTACAGTTGCCAAGTCAGATGATGATTCCTATCAGTACCGTATAATGACTATTGTTCTTTTAATTAGTTGTGATCGCTATGACCTGGGTTCCTTAAATTAGCACCCCCTAGTTGCCTACCAATCCACTTGGCACCAGCAAGAAAGAAGGTCCTAGTTGTTTACTAAAGATTTAGAACCCAAGCTATTCAAATTCCTGATTGATTTTTGCTACCTAATTAATCAATTGTCTTAATCACTCATGCTCCTAATTAAAATTATTTATCAATTTACTAAACTAATTCAATCAACTTTATTTGTTATTTATTATCTAAATTAAGTAATTTAATCAACTCTATTTGTTGTTTATCAATCAATTAAATACTATTAATACCAGAATTAATTTATTATAGTTGTGTGTAAATTATCAATAATTTAAATTATTTAATATATTATATTTATTTTTTATTTTATTTTATTTTATTTTACTTGTCACTTTAATTTATTATTAGTGGTGATGGTATTCGAATTGTTATGTAATTTAATTTCAATTATTATTATTATTATTATTATTATTATTATTATTATTATTATTATTAATTTCTTTTTTTATTCTTTTTTTTGGCAATCCTATTGTAGCTGCTAGGCCTTGTATAGTATGGGCCTCGTTGTCAATTTGGCCCACCGCAGGCCCACACTCAAGGCCTCTGAGAACACAGAGAAGCGAGGGGGCCCCACTACAAATTTAAATTAATAACGCTTGAGGCCTGGGAGTCGCGCCAAGGCCACTCGTGCCCAACCGCTGCTCAAAAAGGCCGGGGCCAAGCCTCTGCCATTAAGGCCCCGAAATCAGCAGCCAGCACCAAGACGATTTTATTAACTATTATTATTATTATTATTATTATTATTATTATTATTATTATTATTATTATTATTATTATTATTATTATTATTATTATTATTATTATATACAAGCCCCATCCACGCTTGAGCGCGCCGCCCCACTCGAGATTCACAGTCCTCCCAAAATACGATTTAATTATTCTAAAATATTTATCCATTAATTATTAATAAATAAATACATAGAACCCTGGGAGGGAGCCGATGCTACCCTCCCTTCCTCCAGGAACACTTGAGCCTCAGCAATGATGCGGTTCGAAATCACAGCGATGAGCGGAGCTCTTTCTTTCCCAATGCCAGAAAAGGAAGAGGGCGGCTAGAGGGGGGAATGCCCCTTAAATAACTTGGCGTTCCCCCCTCTCTTCCAGCAACTATCGTGAGACCTTAAGGTCTCGCGCTATCCGTGGGGGGAGGCAAAGCATGAGCCGCGCTGCCGAAGCTTTGCATGTGGACAGGGAAGGACCATTTCACCATCTTGCATGTGGACAGGGAAGGACCATTTCACAATTTTTTTCTGGGAGGAGGTGGAGATAAATTCTTCATCAGTTTCCCACAGGGGAGACTCACTGTTGACAGTGGCTATAGCACAGCTTTATCCCCTCCCCCAATTTTTTAAATCCTTTTTTGTCCTGCCACTGCCAGTGGCAACAACAACAGTGTATATATCTTTGCTGGGCACCATTTTGTATCCTCTACAATGATCTGTATCTAGCATCTTTCTAGGGCAGTGGTTCCCAACCTTTGATAACCCAGGTCTTCTTGGAGTGCAATTCCCAGAAACTGTCACCACCAACTGTGCTGGCTGAGGTTTCTGGGAGTTGCAGTGCAAGAACTCTGGGATTACTCAAGCTTGGGATCCACTGTTCTAGGGTATTGTGGTGATGTCAAGAAGACATGGTGGAGAATATGCAGAGAAACTCCTTGTAAGAAATAGGAAAGAAAGAATTACCTTAAAAAAATTGATATTATAAAGATAAATGTTGTGTAGGGAACTATTACTGTAAGTAATGATTTTTAAAAGATAACTTTCCAAACGCTGGTAACTCCCTCAATACCCAAAAGCTTTTGAATCATGTATAGTCCTATCGCTAGCTTGCACATGGTGACGATCCTAAAATTAGCCACTCTACTGGGTGTGATTTTAAACCTGGATTTCCTTAATCCTAGACTAGCATTCTGACCAGTGTCCCACACTGCCTCTCAATGTTGCCAAATTCACTTTCCTGGAGCTGCCTTAAATAAATAGAAAGTAGATGTCAGAATAGTGTCTTTCTAAATACATGGTACAGGAAACAAACAACAGAGAAACACTTTCCTATAAGCTTCTCAAGGGCATTGGTACAGTTGGAAATAGAACATTCTATTTGAAGGAATCTTGGCCTGATCAGAGTTTGGATACTCCAGAAAACCAGAAGGGCTCCTCTTGTTAATGTTATTTAGTAGCAGAAAGAGATCCACCTTAGTAGCAGGATGAAATCCATAACTGTAGCACTCTGCCTATGTATGCATTTGGCTGTATATTTAGTAATTGCTTGTAAAAGGACAATGAAAATCATTCACATTGCCACAAACCTCAGGTCAGGTCAGGTCAGGTCAAGTCATCTTATTTGCAGGCCTCCTTTGTCTCATCTTTGTCATGGACTGAGGTTAACTTGTGGAAAGAACGACTGTGATTTTATCAGCTATTTCACTGCTACTGATAGAAACGGTGAAGTATAATGGACATAAATAAGTTCCGTAAAAATGAGATAATGGATAAATTGCTATGCAATCTCATTAAAAGTGAATTCTACTGAGTTTTAATGTTCATGCCATAAATACTTCCTCCATCTACTGACAGCAAAGATATATATATATTGCAATGAAAATGAAACGATTCCATGTTCAAGGAAATTTAACGCATACAATGCATATCAGGTGACTGGGGTATGTCACTGTGCTCTGAGTGCAGTTGCTATACCATACTAGCCCATGACCTGGGGCAGGGTCTTACTTGCAATTTGATTCTAGAGGGTAAGAACCCAATGCTCTAAAAAGGAGAGATGGGTGCATTATCCATTCATTACTTGCAGTAGAAAGGCCTGCACTTACCTGAGAGGCAGTCTGGTCTGATGCATACATATCCATGTTTCAGGGTGCATCCGTCTTAGGTCTGAGGAAGTGGACTTGATCCACAAAAGCTCACAGTAAAATACAACACTTAGTGTTTAAGGTGCGACAGTGTTTTCATTGCTGGAATATTTCTTGTTTCTGTTTCACTTCTGTCCTGGTGTGCTTGCACAGACTGACAGTTTCCTTCAAAAACTTAACCAGTGCCATATGTTTTGCTGAAGTTCGGGCTTATCTCTTCAGGCAGAACTTTTTTTCCCCTCAAGTTGCTGAGGTGGCCTCCTTCACCTCTTTAATCCTGGGCTAGATCAGCTTGGCTGGAGAGGAAATGTTGAGCACCACTGAGGCCAGACAGTGAAAAACCCTTCAAAAGCGCCCTAGCAAAGGGGAGGGGAGGGGAGGGGAAAGCTATTGACAAAGCTATCACCTGCACAGCCCCCCTTGCCCCCCCAACCAGAGCAATGTGGGGGGGGCAGGTGAGTGTCTTTAAGTTCAAAGGCCATCTCAGTGTGATGAAATAGCCACAAACTGCATGGCAAGGAACAGCCAGCCCAGCCACGTTGAAGGCTTAAGAAGTCTTAGATCAGGCCTTGAAAAACCCTGAGAAAACAAGCAAATAGATCTTGAGTTATTTTTCCACATTAATAAATTAAGCAAATACAGGCAGAGCAGGAAAGCATTGGAGAAATGAAGACGAACCGGCCAGTCACCATTATCAAACGCTCTGTGCTGAAACTCAAGAATTTTTTCTTTGTTGTCCCAAACAATGCACAACCAAAAAATGATTAAAACATTTCTCAAAAATGGATTTACTTATTTAAAATATTTATACCCCACTTTCTTCCTTAAAAGATAAAAAAGTATTTAAAAAATAACTTTAGAAAATCAGTATTCCTTAAAAAACAGACCAGCGTTTCTGACAACCAGCCTTTGTCTGGCTTGCCTGCTAGAAGGTAAGGATGGCTTCCTGTAGAAAGGGAGTTGCACTCTCAGGGTGGTGCAGCAGAGAAAGCCCCGTCTCATGGATATGCCAGCCTAGTTTCTTGAGGTGGTGGGAACAGTGTCTGTAGAGGATTTCAGACTCTGGCCAGGGGCAGAGGAGAGGACTAAGTCCACCAGGAATTCTGGGCCACAGCCTTCTGTGGCTTTCTGGATCAGAATCGGCACTTTGAACTGAGCTTGGAAGCAAATTGGAAGCCATTATTTCAGAAGTGGTTCCATATGGCCTCTAAAACAGCGATCCCCAACCTTTTTCGGTCCGCGGACTGGCTGGGGAAGGCGGGGCACCCCCTGCGCTCGCGCGCATGTGCGAACAAGTGCACGCTCTCTCTCGCACGAGCGTGCTGGAGCGTGCGCGCAGGCGCAAACGGGCTGTGCGGGGGTGAGTGCATGCGGGGGTGGGGCGGGAGATCTGTCTCGGCGGCCTGGTCCAGCTCAGGCCACGGACCGGTACCGGGCTGCGGACCGGGGGTTGGGGACCTCTGCTCTAAAACACATGTTCTTCTTCATGTTCTCTGTGAATACACACAAATGGGTTACTCTGCGCCTGCGCGGAACCTCTCGGAAGTTTCTAGAGCTTAAAGACATGTGATTAGTGGGACGTTCCCCTGTGGAGAGCATGCTCTGCTCGCCTGAAGTCCGCTGAGTTCCTTTTAGCCGCCGCTTAGGTCAGACCTATCTCAACGACTAGAGCAACTTTTGATTGCGATTGCTATTTTTTCCTTCGTGCCTTCTCAGGCTTCTTCATCTCATTTGTTTGATGTTTCCCCGTGAGTTCTTTTTAGTTCTACATTTTCTCCTTGTGGCTTCTTTTTGCTCCCTTTGCTTTTGTTCCCCCCCCATTTCCCCCCTTCCCTAGCTTCCCGCTCTTTTTATGCTCCCCCCGGCCCGTTTAAGCAGTGCATGTTGTGCGCAAACAAGATTCCGCTTTCAGATGGCCACGACCACTGTCTTTTTTGCCTTGGGGAGCAACACCAAACTCATTCCTGCCCAGAGTGTAAAAAACTCACTAAACCTGCACTCAAACTCTGTCTCCAACATCTGTGCTCCTTCCTCTCGGAGAAATCCCTTAATCCACCCACCGCCTCGATGGAACCTACCTCGCCTCCTGTCCCTACACAAGAAGTGCCTAGATCCATGTCGAGCCGGACCACTCCATCTCCAAAGACCAAAGAGCAGTCCAAGCCCTCTTCGAAATCAAAGTCGGCATCAGTGTCAAAAACCTCCTCGACTTGGTCTCAGGATCACTTACCTAAAAAGAAAAAAGATAAGGATGGATCGAAAAAGGCTAAGAAGTCATCCAAGCCTACTCAACCTCGACCAAACCTCCCTTCTCCTATTCTCGAAGAGTCCTTCAGAGAGGCTCCCGATTCTTTCTTGGAGGCGGAAGATCCACTCCCGCTACCTCCTGGCCAGGCTCCTGTTTCTGTGGTGAGTCTTTTGCCTAGTCTTGGCCCTTCAGTGGCTGATGTTCTCTCCAGCCTGGCCTCGGCCCATTCTAGCCCTACATCTTCAGGGCGGGCAGTTATGGTGCAGTTTTCCAACTCAGAGTCTTCTCCGCACTAATCTACTCCTCGCAAACACGTGTCGAAGAGACATCATATTTCTCCCGGTTTCCAGGATCCTCCACATCGAGAATTTTACTACCTCCAAGAACTTTATCGATATCGGACAGACTACCGTGATCCTTATTATGCCGAGTATGACCGATACCGCCATCGCAGAGATGATATCGACCCGAATGCTGGATCATCCGATTATGATGAACTGAAAAGAGTCCGATATGCCTTCGCTTATCCACCTGAACCTTCTCCGTCTCCGTCACCATCTCCACCCCGACATTGACGTCGGGCTCATACATCCCAACTGCAGCCTTCTGTCCCGGCTCCCTTACATTCCAAGTCAGCCTGCAAACATACTTCTTTCCACTCAACAGAGCAACCCACCTTCAAACGCTCTCGCACATCTTCAGTACCAGTTTCTACTTCTCACTCTCACCTCCATACTTCATCTCTTCAGGTCAATACCACTTATAAAGGACCTCCCCCCTCCTCCGCCTGACACCGACAGAGGGTTGTCGGCTCTTCCACCTGCCTCATCCAAGACCTCGACATCTAGACCTTGACATCGGTCACCCTCTTCCAAGTCCGCTGTTTCCGAAGCTCACGATTCCCCTTCGGAAATCTCTCAAGAATCACCCTCCAACTTACCCACTCCTGATTCTGACATCATGGATAAAAAACCCCGGGTAGGTGGGGCTCATTAGCCTTGGAAGGCAGCCTATCTAGAAGGAAAACTTCGATTTCAAACCTCCACTGCCTTGTGGCTATATCCACTGATGGAAAAGGCTTTAGGAGTTAACCTTGAGGCAAAATCCAGAGCCAGAATCCCGGAGGCAGTTCGTGACTGTGTACAGTCATGCTCTGGCAACTCCTGTGACATCGCTGGAACCAGTTCTATTGGCTCCTGCCTTTCCATTCAACTACTTCAGTGACATGGAGAGGGGGGATTTTCTGCTTGGGTAACAGTCTATCCTCCATATTATTTTACCCAGGTTTCGTGCTCTGGAGAGGACACTCCAGCTTTGCATACAGCATCGAAACAACACTGGAAGTAGCACTTACTGGTTATAAGTCTTTGCTTGATTGGGATAGAGCATGACGCCAGGGGCTACTTCCAATGGTGGGACAGGTCATTGCACCTCACTAGGTAGCTACCTCCCGCCTTAAGCTGGGCAGCCCCCAGCCAGTAAGGTGCTGCCTCACCATGGTCTGTTAACCTCACAGGGTACGTGGGGTTTAGGGTGAAAGCCGACTTGCAGATCGATAACCCTGCACCATGCAACAATCATAAGAAAACTTCTGCCCTAAAGTTGGGCACCTGGAAGGTTCAGACAATGACCCCTGGCTTTTCTGATGACCTGGAGGAAATAGACGATGCGCGCAAGACAGCTGTCATCGATACGGAACTGAGTAGGTTGCAGATGGACATTGTTGCCCTGCAAGAGACGAGATTGCCAGACTCAGGATCTGTCAAAGAAAAAAAATTCTCATTCTTTTGGCAGGGAAAACCATTGATTGAGACCAGGGAATATGGTGTTGGCTTTGTGGATAGAAATACTTTGCTGAGATCCATTGTTCCACCTACTACGGGGAGTGAAAGAATCCTGTCTCTGCAGCTCCATTCATCAGCAGGACTGGTCACCCTTATTAGTGCATATGCTCCAACACTGTGGTCTACAGCAGAAGTCAAAGACAAATTCTATGACGATCTGGCAGCTACTATCAAAAAAATCCTGGAGAGAGAGCCACTGTTCATTCTCGGAGACTTTAACGCTAGAGTTTATTTATTTATTTATTTATTTTATTATACTTCTACCCCGCCCATCTAGACCAAAGGTTAGGACTTTGAAATCAACACGGAAGCGAATGGGCAGCCAATGCAAGGGGGGCACAGTGGGGGAAATATGGAGGTATCTTTTTACCCCTGTAAGAAGTCTTGCTGCTGTATTCTGCACCATGTGGAGTTTACACGTCAGTCTCAAAGGCAGCCCCACGTAGAGCGCATCACAGTAGTCTAATCTCAAGACTACGAGCGCATGGACCAAAGTGGTGAGCGCCCCCACATCAAGGTAGGGATGCAGCTGGGCAAACCGCCGAAGATGGAAGTGTGCAGAATGGACCACTGACACCACCTGAGTTTCCATGGTGAGCACCGGGTCCAGATGTACACCCAAGCTGCGAACCTCACTCTTGGTGGTAAGAATTACCCCCCCCCAAAAGAGAGGGAGTTTCCCAAACCACTGATGTCTGGGCCACCCACCCGAAGGACCTTCGTCTTGCCCGGGTTCAGCCTCAGTCCATTTTCCTGCATCCATTGCTGAACACCCCCCAGGCAGAGCTCAAGGGACGAAACAGCATCCACCGTTGTTGGAAAAAATGAGATGTAGAGCTGGGTATCATCAGCATACTGATGACACAAAGCCCCACATCCCCTGATGACCCCTCCCAGTGGCCTCATATAGATCTTAAACAGCATTGGAGAGATGATCAAGCCCTACGGAACCCCAAAATTGAGGCTCCACGGGGCCAAAAAACTCTCTCCAATCTGCACTCTCTGGGGACGGTCCTCCAAGAAGGAACGGAGCCAGGCAAAAGCCAGGCCACCAATTCCCAACTTGGAGAGCCTCCCCGGGAGGATACCGTGGTCGACGGTATCAAAGGTGGCTGAGATATCGAGGAGGACCAGCAGAGACATTTTGCCCCTGTCGGCCTCCCTCAATAGGTCATCAAACAGGGTGACCAATGCCATTTCCATACTGTGGCATGGCCTGAAGCCTGACTGGAATGGATCCGGAGCATTGGTTTCATCCAGAAAAGCCTGCAACTGGTCGGCCACCACCCTCTCAACTACTTTGCTAAGGAAAGAAACATTGGCGACGGACCTATAATTACCAATATTGTCCGCCACCAAGCTCGGTTTCTTCCTAATGGGCCTAATGAGTGTCTCCTTGAGAGACCCATTAATTATTGCCATAGCCCATTCAGATGTTATAGGTCTGGCTGCTTTGATTAGCCAGGCCAGGCAAGGGTCAAGGGAGGAGGTGGTGGCGGGACAGCGGTCAAGCACTCTGTCCACCATGTCTGACGTCACAGGCTGAAAGTGGTTAAGTCTCATTGGGCAAGACGGAGCGCTGGATGTCTCTGCTCGATCCACTGTTTTCAAATACAGTGGACCCTCGACTTACAGACGGCTCGACCTGCAGACTTTTCGAGTTACAGACTTCTCTGGCCGCAAAATTTAGGTTCGACTTGCGGCCGGAGAATCGACCTACAGACCGGAAAATCAAACAAAATGGACCAAAAACGGCCAGTTACGGATTAATCGGTTTTCAATGCATTGTAGGTCAATGGAGCCTCGACCTACAGACTTTTCGACCTGCAGCCACCGTTCCAATACGGATTAATTCCGTAAGTCGAGGGTCCACTGTAGGAGGTAAGATCCTGGCGGATGGCCTCCACTTTTGATTTTAAAAAGGCTGCAAATTGGTCAGGTGAGATGCTAGTGGGAGGCCAGTCACTATGACCAACACCGGATAGATCACGGACTATACAGAAGAGTTCTTCCTGCTGATTGGAAGCTTTGCTTATCTTGACAGCGAAGTAAGATCGACTAGCAGCCTTCACCTTAGATTGGTAAAGCTTAGTCGATCAGTTGGTGCTGATCACAATTCTTGGCCCACTTGTCTAGGCTGTTTTGGCATTGGGAAGATGAATGAAACTGGCCAACGCTTGCTGGATTGCTGTTATTATGGTCTTTGTGTCAGCAACACATTCTTTAATACAAAGCTTTGACACAGAGTCTCTTGGAGACATCCAAGATCGAAGCATTGGCATCAGCTCAATGTGATCCTCACTAGACACTCTAGCCTTCCTAGTATTACGATCACACACAGTTATCAGGGTGCTGATTGTGATACTGATCACTCCCTGGTGTGTAGAAGAGTCAAACTGCGAATAAAGAGATTGTATCACACAAAAAAGGAATGAAGACCACGTATTGACATCAGCAAGACACACGATGAGAGAAAAGTGGAGGAATTTGCTCAAGCGCTTGAGGAAACTCTTCCAGGCCGGCAGCTGCAAATGCACCTGAACGATGGGAACATTTCAAGAATGCTGTTTATAACACCGCCTTGTCCACATTGGGCAAGAAGGCCAAAAAAAGTCCAACAGACTGCCAGGAGATGTTCTAACGATTATTAGCTTCAGCTCTGCTCTCAGATACAGATAGCAGCGGATGCAGGTAACATCAAGGGAATGTATGACGGTATCAAGCAGGCTTTAGATCCAATACAGAAGAAATCTGCTCCCTTGAAGACTGCTACAGGTGTGATCATCCAGGACCAAGCACAGCAGATGGAACGCTGGGTGCAGCACTACTCTGAGCTATAGTCTAGAGAGAATGTAGTAACCGAAGAGGCATTAAATAACATCAAGTGCCTGCCTGTCTTGGAAGAGTTGGACAGCAAACCAACTTTAGCAGAAATAAAAGCGGCCTTGGATTCCCTCGGCTCTGGCAAGGCACCTGGGATGGATAACATCTCTGTTGAAGTGCTGAAGTGCTGTAAAGAGACCATCACCACTGAGCTGTGTGAAATCTTTTGTCTTTGCTGGAGGGAAGGTGGAGTACCACAGGACATGAAGGATGCAAACATCATCACATTGTACAAGAACAAAGGCGACAGGGGTGACTGCAATAACTACCATGGCATCTCTCTTCTCAGGGTTGTAGGGAAGCTGCTTGCCCGTGTTGTGCTGAAGAGGCTCCAGGTGCTTGGAGACAGAGTCTATCCAGAATCACAGTGTGGATTTCGAGCTAATAGATCCACCATTGACATGGTATTTTCCCTCAGACAGTTGCAGGAGAAATGTAGGGAACAAAAACAGCCACTTTTTGTGGCCTTCATAGATCTTACAAAGGCCTTTGATTTGGTTAGCAGGGACAGCCTTTTTAAAATACTTCCCAAGATTGGATGTCCACCTCGACTCCTTAACATCATCAGGTCCTTTCATGAGGAAATGAAGGGCACTGTAGTTTTTGATGGCTCAACATCAGATCCCTTTAACATTAACATCCGAAGCGGAGTAAAACAGGGCTGTGTCCTCGTGCCCACTCTGTTTGGGATCTTTTTTGCTGTCATGCTGAAGCACGCTTTTGGAACTGCAACAGAAGGTGTCTATCTATGGACTAGATCAGACAGAATGCTCTTAAATCTCTCTAGATTGAGAGTGAAGACCAAAGTCCAGCTGAAGTACATGCGGGACTTCCTCTTCGCCAATGATGCAGCTGTTGTTGCCCATTCTGCTGAAGAGCTCCAACAAATTATGAATCATTTTAGTAAGGCGTGCCAAGATTTTGGACTAACAATCAGCCTGAAGAAAACACAAGTCATGGGCCAGGGCATGGACTCTCCTCGCTCTATTACCGTATCTATACAAGAATTGGAGGTTGTTCATGATTTCGTGTACCTTGGCTCAACAATCTCTGACACCCTCTCTCTGGACGTCGAGCTGGATAAACGCATTGGCAAAGGAGCTACCATGCTTGCTAGACTCACAAAGAGAGTATGGCTTAATAAGAAGCTGACGGCATATACCAAGATCCAGGTCTATAGAGCCTGTGTCCTGAGTACACTCCTGTACTGCAGTGAGTCCTGGACCCTTTGTGCATGGCAGGAGAGGAAGTTGAACATGTTCCATATGTGTTGTGTCCAACGCATTTTTGGTATCACCTGGCAGGACAAAGTTTCAAATAGAGTAGTCCTAGAACGAGCTGGAATTTTTAGCATGTATACATTACTGAAACAGTGACGTCTACGTTGGCTTGGGCATGTCATGAGAATGGGTGACGGTCGGATTCCAAAAGCTCTCCTGTATGGAGAATTGTGTAGGGAAAGTGCCCCAGAGGGAGACCACAGCTGCAATACAAGGATATCTGCAAGCGGGATCTGAAGGCCTTAGGAATGGACCTGAACAGATGGGAAACTTTGACATCTGGAGGCAGGCAGTGCAGCATGGCCTGTCCCAATTTGAAGAGTCACTTGTTAGCAGGCTGAGGCAAAGAGGCAGTCCCGAAACCAGCAAAATCAGGGAGCTGGACAGGGGACAGATTGTATTTGTCTTCAGTGTGGAAGGGATTGTCACTCTCGCATTGGCCTTCTCAGCCACACTAGATACTGTTCCAAGACCTCTATTCAGAGTACGTTACCATAGTCTCTCGAGACTGAAGGATGTCTACATGGAGGATGCATCCAGATAACACTTAACAAGGGCCTGAGTCCTGTGGACGTCATACTCCTTAGGACTCTCCATGAGAGCACCTATAATGGGAATGGCCCTGACTCCACATAGACTTCTTAGGGAAGGAAGCCATGCCTTGCAGAGACTGACTGGAGGGAGTGGGAGAGAGACAAGGGACCAGGGTGCCAACGTAAGCAGTCCTTTAGGAAGAAAACATAACAAATCCCTAATATACACAGCAACCATTTGACATATATGAATTCCACTTACTTGGCAGATGGCTAAAGGTGGGTACAATGTGCCCTTCCCCATGGGTGACATAGCCCTAATCACAATGATGGAGAATGTAGGCAGTTAACCTCTTGGCATGAACTCCTAGGAGGCATTATTTGTGTCATTTGCTGATCATCAGCAGCACTACCTCTGATAGTTGGTCACCCAGTAGATGCAGGGGTTAGATAAACTCTTCATGTCATGGCAGCAGGTGTAGGCCAAACTGTTAAAGCAGGTGCAAGGAGGAGAGGCCCACCACCACTTAATACATGGCCACCTCAGTACAAATCAATAAAGAGAGCCTTTTTAAATACATTTCAGAGGTTAATCACAGAACCAGATTGGCCAAATGGAAAATGAGTGTACTCTTGGCCCCCTGCCCAATGAGGCCCGCCCAGGAAATAGTAGGTACTCTAAGCCTCATGGAGGCTGCCCAGTATGAAAAGGTAATGGCTGAGATTTCAAGTACCAGAAACTTGTTAATGGAAACTTTACAGGGGATATTTAAGGGGAATTCAGTTCAAGGTGGGCACCCAATCATGGGATGTTGCAAATGAGAGACTTATGCTCATTGAAGCCAGCAGGACAGTCAGCAGAGCAAGTTGTAGAATGGGTGTTGCAGGGGAAATTGTTGTCCATCTTACTTCTGGTGGCCTGAAATTTGTTGTAATGCCATCCACTCAGCCTGCTAGACAAGGTGGTGCACCTCCTGGAGGCTTTTATTGTGGCTGAAGACAGCAAGAATGGATGTTGTCATGTTCCTGGGTGCAAAGGGAAGGAACAATTGGGGGAAGTAAGAAGGTCTGAAAGACAAATGGAATGGAACCTGATGGTGGGTTAAAGGCTCGGGGAATGATAACATCCCCAAGAACAGTACACAACAACTCACCAGCCATGAACAGCCCTTGCCATGGTGACCCAGTGGACTAAGATACATCTGAGGTGTGTGTATTATTCATATCTCATTATTCATGTGCCAGTCCTTACACAGACAAAAGGCACCAGTTGTACAAACAAGCAGGAGGTACTAGTATGCTAGGAGAAATGTCAAGGTTTGCAGAAGTACATACTTTGGAAAAAAAAAAAAACATACGGTAGGAACCCCAACACAATCCAGCATGAATGCAACATGACCTCTGCATATAGTGTCTACCAGCTATTGGGGGAAACCAGAAAACAGTTGTCTGCTTGTGAATGCATGTACGTAAGATGAATGGAATAGAATTGGCAGGATTGGCTGGCTGGCTGGCTAGCACACACCTCACCTTAAACAGTAGCACTCCACATTGCAAATATGTTGTTGCGGATGGTCTTACCTGTGATTCTCAATATCATTTACCAATGGGCAACCCATGGTAGAATTTGGAAAAATCACATCTCGCTTTGTGTGAGGTTGAGTAGTTGATTTAATACTGTAGCTTTTTCTGAAGATACTAAATAGAGTTCTCTGTTTCAAATGAAATGTGGCAGTGCAGTTAATTGAATGCTTCTTCATCCGTTCCCTTGCTCCCATGGAGGGAACACTTGCTGAATAGGCTGCATGCACAGCCGAAAGTTTCTTCCGTATTGCTGTGTATTAAACCCCAATATAATCAGATGCCCAGCTGCTGATGGCAGTTGCCTTCACATCTTGCTTCTTGGAGAATCTGGCTTGCCACTGTTGGGAAACAGGATGCTGGTCTGTCATTAGTCTGACCCAGGAAAACAGTTCTTAATTTGAACACAAAGACTAACATAAGGAGCTTAAAATTGTGGTGCGTTATTTGGGAAGTCTGAAGAAACATCTTTAAATACTTCAGCTATGGGTTGTTTTACTACAATTGAAATACATGCATTCTATGGCCTATATCCAATTGTCATGCCAAGTTAGAGTAGACTCATTTAATCAATACAATTTACATAAATGTTGAATTACCATTTACCAGTTGATTCAGGGGGTGTACTCTAGCTTGGATAAGCAATTTGATTTAGGCTTATAGTTTCACACTGCTAAATGCACAGTCTATAAAGCTTGTGGAAATGTGGAAACATATCAATTAAACTCCACCACACTACAGGATGGTACTTTAGCATTAGTAAGAAATCAAAGTCAAAGTGGAAACATAGTTCTACTCAGTCATCAGCAAATCATGTACCATGTGTAGGGGGAAGCACAGCAAGCCCGATCCTTCTGTCTGTTTCTGATTTCATTACTTTCCTGCTCATAGATAGTGATGAGTTTGAAAAGGAGAGCATCCATTATCTGTGAAAAATCAGCTTCCTAATTCACATGGTGAGCTCCCATGGAGCGATGAGACTCTCCTGTTCCTTTGTTACTTTCTATGTGTGGGAGAGCACTGATATTGGAAACAGAGGGGGTGATGTTAGACTGCAGACTTCTATTTTCAGAAGGTTTATGCAATTTGCTGATAACTGAAGGGGTTTCTGTAGAACTGTCGATAGTAGGGTATGGCTATGGAGACTGAAGTGGGCTCAATTGTCATTAGTGTTTATTGCGTTTGATAGGACAAAACAATCCAATTTTTATATATGTCACAAAATGGAGGGGGTTGACCTGCCGCTTCCCTAGATGTTTTCATTATCAGAGACACAAGTAATTTTAAACTCTGTCAGACTAATATTCCAAAGTATGCATTATTATCTTGTTCCAAACATTGCAACAATGTGATGTTATTCAACAGAAACAAGTCAACAAAATTCTGTCTCCCTCAATCTGGCACTCTCAAATATATTGGGTGACAAGCCCTATCATCTGGGAATGAGATGAGATGCATTTCAACAGATCCGGAGGGTCCTAGGTTGAAGAAGATTGCTATAGCTGAACAAAGCCAGTGCTCCAAATTAGAGGTCTAATGCAGAGAAAGGTAGTTTTCCTGCATAGGGCTTAAAAAGATGGTTTGGACCACATAACTACAGCAGAAGTTATGAGACTATATCTGAGTGCAAAGTCTAAGACAAGGTTCAAAGAGGAAGGCAGTGGATAGCTGGATAGTTTAGACATATAGAAATTGGAAAATCTGCCAATGTCATTCCTATTGCATCTCACTGCTATTCTTGTTTTGGATTGAGTTGCAAGACTTTTCTCCCCTTCTAGATGTAACATTGTGCATTTTCCAAAAGCACACATTTTTGTATGTTTTTCTACATGTTTCTATTATCTAAAGAATGCTTGGCACATTTTTCCAATGCACACATTTTTTAGCCATAGATATTTCCAAAATCTACACACAGTTTGTGTGTACCTTTTCCCCTCAATGAACAGTGCAGGTTTTGCCAATACATGAATTTCTAAAGTTGTGTTCTATTCAGCAAAGCTTTTGACAAAATGCCCCATGATATCCTGATTAGCAAGCTAACTAGGTGTGGGCTGGATAGATCAAGTGTCAGGTGGATACACAATTGGCTACAGAATCATACTCAGAGGTTGATGATTAATAGGTCCTTCTCTAACTGGGAGGAGGTCACAAGTGGGGTACCCCAAGGCTCAGTCCTGGGCCCGGTGCTCTTCAATATTTTTATTAATGACCTGGATGAGGGAGTGCAAGGAATGCTTGTCAAATTTGCAGATGATACAAAATTGGGCGGAATAGCTAATACCCTAGAAGAGAGAAACAAAATTCTAAATGACCTTGATAGGATAGAGCACTGGGCTGAAAGCAACTGAATGAAATTCAACAGGGATAAGTGCAAAGTATTGCACCTTGGAAAAAGAAACCAATGGCACAGTTACAAGATGGAGGATACCTGGCTCAGCAAAACAATGAGTGAGAAGGATCTTGGAATTGTCGTAGATCACAAGCTAAATATGAGCCAACAGTGTGATGTGGCTACAAAAAAGGCTAATGCTATTTTAGGCTGCATTAATCGAAGTATAGTTTCCAAATCCCACGAGGTGCGAGTCCCCCTCTATTCAGCACTGGTTGTCATGATATTGAAGGAGAGTGGGACTTGTAGTCAATGAGAATGAGAGAAAATGGAGTCAGTGAGGTTTTCAAAGTGAAAGGAGTTGAAGACATGGGAATGTGGAAAAGGCTAAGAGGCTATTTTTCCTAATTTACAGCCAGGCTGGTACAGAGTGAATCCTGATAAGAGTGCAAGGTCGAAGAGGCCCCAGTGCGGAGACCCAACAAATTCCCGTCTAATTGGAATGGAGATCACACCATGAGAATTGGAGGCGGAGTGGACAGTTATGCCTCATTGAGTTAATTGGTTTACAGCCATGAAGAAGGAGGTCCGAGGAATGTAGAAAAATGGACTATGGGTTATGTTAGAGAGACCATTTTGTTCAAGAGAACTTTTTTTCTAAGAGAAGTTCCTGATGGTTTCTGTTATGTAGCTGAATGGAAAAGAATGTAGCATGGTAAGACAAGAAGGAGGTGGGGCTAGCCCACCTTAGCTCAGCTTTTTAGTGTTTATTATTTTAATGGGAAGTAGTTGTTGTATTTAACTATGGTAATCCTTTGAACATGTCTTTATGCTATGCTTAAGCAAACAAACTATTTCTATGAAACTATATTTTCTTAATAAAAAATAATTATAAAAATTCCAACTGAGGACTAGTCTCTTGGACCAGCAGGGTCTGGCTAAATCCAGAAGAGTGGAAAAGGCCATTGATTAGCTACCATAAAGGTAAAGGTAAAGGTTCCCCTTGACAATTTTGTCCAGTCGTGTTTGACTCTAGGGGGCGGTGCTCATCCCCGTTTCCAAGCCATAGAGCCAGCGTTTGTCCGAAGACAATCTTCCGTGGTCACATGGCCAGTGCGACTTAGACACGGAACGCTGTTACCTTCCCACCGAGGTGGTCCCTATTTATCTACTCGCATTTGCATGCTTTCGAACCGCTAGGTTGGCGGGAGCTGGGATAAGCGACGGGCGCTCACTCCGTCGCGTGGATTCGATCTTACAGCTGCAGATCTATAGACCTTACAGCACAGAGGCTTCTGCGGTTTAACCCGCAGCGCCACCACGTCCCAGATTAGCTACCATAGAGAAGTCCTATTTAAATGAGCTGTTGTGAGTTCTAAGGAATCACAAAGCCCATGTTGAAGTACTTGCAAAGTGCTGAGTAAAGTAAAGTGTTCTTTAAGGGTCAGGCTTGTTCAAGGCACAGATGCTATGCACTGCTGGAGGTTGAGGACTTGCCTCAGCGTAAAGTGATTTGTGGCCTGTGGAACTCCCTGCCCAAATGCCATATGCTCCTTAGGGAGACTTGAGCATCACACTGGTTAGGCCTCACCTTGAGTATTGTGTCCAGTTATGAACACCACACTTCAAGAAAGATGCTAACAAATTGGAACAAGTTCAGAGGAGGGTGACAAGCATGATCAGGGGGCTGGAATACAAGCCTTATGAGGAAAGGCTGAAAGAATTGGGCATGTTTAGCCTTGAGAAAAGAAGACTGAGGGGTGATATGATAGCACTTTTCAAATATTTGAAAGGCTGCCATACAGAGGAGGGGCAAGATCTGTTCTCGATCATCCCAGAGTGCAGGACATGCAACAATGGGCTCAAGTTAAAGGAAGCCAGATTTTGGTTGAATATCACGAAAAACTTCCTAACTGTTAGAGCAGTATGACAGTGGAACCAGTTACCTCGGGAGTTGGTGAGTGCTCCAACACTGGAGGCATTCAAGAAAAATGTAGATAATCACCTGGCAGATATGCTTTGGTTGTATTCCTGCATTGAGCAGGACTTGATGGCTTTGTAGGCCCCTTCCAACTTCACTTTTCTATGATTCTATGATTCTATGAAAAGTATAAATTACATATTTCCTGGTAGAAAAACCAAATTTCAACATATTTATTTTCCAAGCTTAAATGTGAACTCCCTTTGCCTGACATATTTAACAAGCTATCTGGAAACAGCATCTGAGAGCTGACTCACACCTGGGTTTCCTCAACTGACCCTCAAATACTAGGCCAAAAATGAACAAAAAGTCTTGTGACAGTTTACAAGCTAACAAATTCTAGTTGACATAAGCTTTCATGAACTGCAGCCCACCACATCAGAGACAACCAATCGTGAGAGAAAATGGGAACTGTATGAGAGGCAATCATATCAGAATTTGTGTGCTTGGAAATTAAACCAAAATGATGTTAAGGTCTCTAACAACTGCATATAAAATCCCAGAGACAGGTAGAGAGTCCAGTCCTTCAAATTCAGCTGCATAAACAAACTCACAAGTAAATAGTAAAAGAGATGAGGAAATGATCTTTCCAGTGCAGACTAAATGGGAATATGGTAAGCCAGATCTTGCTTCAGCCATCAAGGGTGGGGAAAATAGACACAAACACACACAAAACACTTCATTGCAGTCTTGACAGTGCTTTGATCTCATGGCAAGCTGATGTGTGCACCTTGTCAGCCATCTCCCTATTCAATCTGTACAGGAAGAACACTTGTGTAGGTTGAAAAAGAAGCCCTTGCAGGCCTTGCCATTTGGTCTGTTCTGTTTCAGTACCCTTCCAGTTCACAATGTGTTGGGGAAATCATTAAATTGGTTCAACTGTGAAGAAGGGACATGAGGCTTCTTTGGAGGCATGGCCCTGTGCAATTACTGTGATAAGGCAGATGCTAGGATAATGTTTCGGTGGTGCCTTTGCATTCCCAGAGTACTGGAGTGTGTCTGGAGGTCATGACCTCTCTTCAAAACGCAATATGGCCTTTTCAAAACCAGGTTCTTCAAAAGAAGAGATTTTCTTTAAAAAAAATTATTTTCAAAGGTGCTACTGAACAAGATATTGTATTGTAATTTGTTTCCCCAATCCTGCTGCTTTATAATGCAAATACACACTGCTTCAAAAACCTACAGGCTTAGACTGTTTCTTCCCTTTGACCGAAATAAAAGCACATCATATTTTCATTCAAGATTTGCTGCATCCCTGGCCTAAAAGCACCAGTAGCCTCTCACAATCCTCTCTGTGCCACAGAGGAGCAAGATATTGCCTCAGCTTTATAGGAAATACTTACTGCCAATGTGCATTCTCTTGTGTGTGCTGCTTATATATCATTTGATATCTATTACAAACATTTTTATTTTTATCACCAAGATGCTCACCTTCTAAAACCCTGCTCATAATTCTATGAAACTTACACTTATGCCAAAGAAAACAAAGGAAAACACAACTCAGCATTGAATAGATGACAACAATGTTCTGTTTGTTTGTTTGTTTGTTTTTTAAGACTGCATGAAATGGATTGTTAAAGAAGGGGGTGGAAAGAGGCTAGATCAGAAACAGTACTGGAAAAACTAGTCGGAATATAGTTTTGAAATTCCAGCTGTTGCTGAGATGACCACTTGCAATGTAAGACAAAGTCATGCATGCATATTTCATCACAAGCCTTCCAGTTGAATATATGAATAAACTCTGTTAAGTATTACCACAGAAGTGATATCTATGGTGTTTATTTAATGTACAATTTGTCATACGGACAAGTCATCTGTTAATGTCAATGCCACAGAGTGGTGAATGTGTATATGTGACCTCATCTTACACACCATACTGTGAGAGACCCATTGTTGCCATCAGATTTCATTTTCTCCCCATCTTCATGACTCTTAACCCCTTCATGTGACCCTTACCCCCCAAAAGCAACAAATAACAGAGATAAACATTTCTTTATGTTGAAAAATTGGTAAATTCTAGCCATTGTTGTTAAAGGCTCCAAGTAAACTCTCTTTTCCTCATTGCTGTCAAAAGCAATGTGATACTTCTGAGCTCTGGTAATAGAGAAATATATCAAGTCCCAGACAAAATGTGAAGCCCCAGGTGAATTGAGTCTGTTGAGACTGGTTCTGATGCTTCCCAAGGTGAGGCAGTTTCACTTCAAAGCTACCACCACTAAAATGGGACCATAGAGAGTTGGTCCTATTTTATATTTAACCCTCAGAGAGTTGTGGTTAAATATTTAGTTTAACCAGCAGGGCAGGTCAGTTTTAGGCCACAGTCAGATTACCTGGTAGATGTTTTCTTCAGCCTGCGGTACTGCTGGGCTGGTGTCAAGATTGTCCACATTGTTCTCCAGTCAATGTCTTGGGTGGCCACTCAAGGGGTATCTTCCATAATTCAGAAAAAATCAGCAAAAGGCCCTCCCCCCTCAAAAAACTGCAGAAGCAGGTGATACCTTTATTGGACCACTGAAAAAAGTAAGCAGATAGCTAGCTTTTGATGGAATTCTATCTTCATCAAGCTGTATCCCAAAGTTTCCCAGTATGGTTATTGTTCATGACAGGCAAAGTTTTCTTAAGGTGAATTGAACAATATGCAAACAGCTGGTGAGGGGTGATTGGTTGGGAACTCCTCCCTAAGCAGTGTCTTGGAATTTATCTCCCATCTCTTCAAACAAAGACTAACCAAGCAATTTGCAGCACCCTCTCTGCCTCCACAAAAGTGGCAGTGGCGGTGGCGAGAGCCACACATGTGTTCAACATTTCTTTTAGGCATTTATACCTCACTCCTTCATTTCCTGCAGAGGTGTGACAAGGTCTCCTAAATCCATAAATGTTATTTGAACAAAGTCAAGTCACTCTGCTGTCTAAACAACCAACTCTGATAACGAGCAAGGAAATGAATTGGCTTAAAATGTGAAGAACGCTCACATTTTTTATCCTGGTACCAAAAAATGAACTTTTAAAAAGTTTACTGCTGTAAAAGTCAGCATTGTTGTTGAAGATGTATTTCTTTAAGAAGCTGCAAGCCTGGAGAAGAGAAAAACAGATGTAATCTTTACACTTTTGCTTTCATATCAGTAAAATATAATGCTCTTCACCCTTCATTTACTGGTAATACAAAATACAAAAAGAAGCAACAGCAGGTCATGTTATATTGTTTGTTACACTGGAAATTTTCAGGAGGATTCATGACAGCTTACACTTTTTTTATTGGAACAATAAACTGATCATGACTAAAGCAAAATGAAACAAATTTTCACTGTCACCAAACTCTGTGCCACCCACTTCCTTTCTCCACTAAAATACTAACTGTCCTGGTCAACAGTTATGAAGCAACAGGGCTTTGATATGATTCTAGACTTCCCATCAGCAACCTTTGTATTTTAAAAAACAAAAACAAAACTTCAGTGGTAGTCCTCAAGACTGAAGATTTCAGTTGCTGCTTCTTCAAAATACTATGATATCTCCCTCTTCACTCTGGTCATGTATCTCCAGCTTTATTTGAACTTCTTCACATCAAACATTGCAATTATTTTCTTCTGTTGTTAGTAAGTGCTTTTTTCCCTTTTCTTTTCTTTTTTTGCATAGTGAGAAATTTTCTAATCTTGTTTTTAGGTCTGACAGTGCTTTCTGTCTTCAGGCTGAATGGACCAATCCATGCAGCCAACCAGACATTGCTGTTGTGAAGACATCAAGAAGCTAATTTAGAGTGAAGGCACTATCTTCCACTTAGCTTACCTATTTCTTAGTCACTCCTGCTAATAAACCTTGAAAAAGGAGCCCAGGCAAAAACTGGCAATAATTAAAATGCCTTCAGATACAATTGTTGTTGTTTAGTCATTAAGTCGTGTCCAACTCTTCGTGACCCCATGGACCAGAGCACGCCAGGCTCTCCCTCCTGTCTTCCACTGCCTCCTGGAGTTGGGTCAAATTCATGTTGGTCGCTTCGATGACACTGTCCAACCATCTCGTCCTCTGTCGTCCCCTTCTCCTCTTGCCTTCACACTTTCCCAACACCAGGGGCTTTTCCAGGGAGCCTTCTCTTCTCATGAGATACAATACAGGTTGATAATTCTCTTCTCAGATACAATACAGGCTGATAATTCCAAAGGCCATTCTTTTATGTTCCTCCATTCCTTTGTGCCATCAGCTTCCTTGCCACAGCTCCATAAAGTGATGCTTCTGTACATCCACATTGCCTGCCTTTCATATAAACCATTTCCCGCTCATATAAACCATTTCCCCCTCCTTTATAGGGTGTTTTCATGTGAACAAATATCTTGTGGCCCATTTATAGGATATTGCCTCCTTCCCCCTGATGTGTAATAGATGATGAGGGTTTTCAGTGCCAGAATTTCAACGCAAGCTCCTTCAGCCTAGCCTGCTCACTGCAACCACACACCACAGTTTAGTAGGAATAATGAAAAGAGATGTTCAGTTTTATTACTTTAATATGTGAATTCTCTGCAGCCCATTGCAGGCTTATTGCTGTGTCTTTTAAAGACTCTGGGGGCAGCTGACAGTTTATATAGTGTGTGAACTTAAATTTCACCAATGTGGTTTCATGCCGTAACTACTCAATCACATAGTAGAATTTTCCACTATCCACAATTCTGTGCATCTTGAAACCTTTTGGAACTTTTCATATCTGTACCCTATTCTCATATTTGTGCCTTTGCTCATGCCTATAAAGCCCTTCTCTTCCCTGGTTGTCACACTGCTTCTCTCTTTTCATTTTGATTAGAGATGTAAACCCTCATTTCTCTCATTCCAGTGCATAAGAACTAGAAACCATATTGACTTTTCCTCTTCACCTGCAAGAAAACAAGGCATTTTCTCTCAAGAGTTTTCATATGAGGACACTTTTTGTGTAAACTAGGCAAATTGCACAATTGACAATAGCACCTTCTTTGTTGCACAGACCTTTCAACAATGAAGATGGGAGGGGTTCGTTGCATCTTTGTCATTGCCCAGCCAGTGTTTCCGTGCTTGCTAAGTGTTTGTGTGTGTGTGTGGGGGGGCAGTTCCCCTTCAAAAAGGGCAAAGACATTAATTCGGCACTGAAACTTTTTGCACAAATTGAAGAACCCTCAGCTGAGTTTGGACAGGGTTGAGGGCAGTCCTTGTCATGCTTTCTTGCAGGATATGAGAAATCTTGTCAGATAAGTCAAGGTACTTTGATAACAGCCTATCTTATAAAGAATTAATGTCCCTACTTTAGGTCTCTTCTCAAGACCAGTGTCAATGTTTTTTTCTTTGACAATCTTACCTTTACCTACTACACCAGTGCTATATGGAAATCTAACTTATCATATTCTCTCAAGTCTTTGTTATTACTTTGATTTCACCCACTATCCTTATGCTAGGCTATAAATCAGGACCATACGGTACCACACTGTATTAGTACCATACTGCTTCTACAAAAATTTGGCATGTTTTTTCCAGCTGGTGCAACCCTGTTTCACAACGTGTGCATTATTACTAGGGAACATAATACTTTGTAACAAAATAAATGAGCAAAAGCATCTTAATGGAATCAATACAAATTGTGCAGCAACAAATGGTGAACTCTATAGTGATATATGAACTATTAGATATGTGCTTATTTGTTTTTATTAATTCTGCTGGGCTAATCCAGATGAGGCAAAGTGTAAAACTGAAAGATATATATATAGAGAGAGAGAGAGCTTTCAGTCTATAGTAGTCTTTGTCAGGTGGGGTACCAATGTATTGAATATGGTGCAGAAAAAAAACATATGAATGTTCCAAAAATCATGACAGACATCTGTGCCAAATCTTTTTCTTAAAAATGAGTTCCAAAATGTAGGCCACAAACTCAAGTCAAGAGCATAGATTTCAAGTTCCACACCTGGTGGCTGTTGGTTGGATTATCTCTGCCAACTCACTAAACAAAGGACCACCTCTGTTCAATATTTCCCCCTCCCTGTCACCTTATTTTGAAACTCAAGTGTGTGTGTTTGTGTGTTTAAATAAAAACAAAGCTTTTTCTTGATACTCAGCTTTGCATCCAGTAGCAACCTCTGCACTCATCTGGAATTGTCAAATTCACACTTTCCTGTATCTAATTAGCTAAAGGATACAGCAGCAGTTGAAGTATTTCTAAAATGTAATGTAAAGGCTCAGTCTCACTGACAATAAAAACCACTGTTGTATCAGGTTCTGCTTTTAAAAAAGATTTAAATGTTGGCATACACATGAGGTATGTGCACGCACGGAGTAATGTGCCAGGGAAGTGAGTTTTTCTGCTTCTCCACCTGAGGCCCATTTACTTTGAGGCAGATGACACATGTGAATGCCCCTATCGGTGCTTTTAAAAAAAAAATTCCTACTATCTGATACAGTGCTATACCAGATAGCAGGAATTAAAGAAGAAGAATAAAAAGCATTGCAGTCCTATTGCCAAAAAAGCCAGCACCATGCCGAACAGCTCATTCCCAGCCACCAGTCAGCCAAGCCCAGCTTTCCTTCCCTCCCCTTGGGAAGGGGAAGCAAGCAACACTGGAGGTGGTGGCAGCAGTGGCAGCAGGGAGACCAAGACAGGGGTGGCAGGGGCAGAGGTGAGGTTGAGGCGGTGGCAATAAAGGTGTACACACCAACCCAAAAGTTTTGGATTTGGGCTAAAGTCCACATGACTTTAACCCAGATCTGAAAAAAGGATCTCTCTCCCAGTTTATTTTGTTGGTGGATCCAGGCCCTGAGAAGGAAGTTTCCTGGGATGAGGGTGGTGAAGGGAATGTTCCTCTTGTTTATTATTTTGCCCAAGTAGAGTTGCCTCTTTTTGCCACACTTCATTGCTCCTCTTCTCCTTAATGTTTGACTCCCACTGTATTTATTTATTTACCAGTCCTTCATAAGTGTAGGAAATGCCTTTGAAGCTCCCTTATTTATCTCTGTGGTTGATGAAGGAATATTGCACGTCTTTGTATTTTATTCTGTTTGATCTTTCTGCAGTGATGCGGGCTCTCCCTGCCAAGTTGCTTGCTCAGGTCTCCATCTTTGATGTGGGTTAACAATACTTCCCTAAGATCCCCTTTGATGCTTCCTGTAATAATTCTCTCTCTCTCTCTCTCTCTTTTTTTTTACCATGGCAGAGCAAACTGTTTCTAATGCAGAAGACGGCTGGCTGCTCTGCCACTAACAATATCTATGCTGGCAACTTCACATAAGGGTTTCCATCTCCTTTTTCATTGATGTTCAATTATTGACCCCAGTTAGAGGTTCCATTCTGCAAACTGAAGTGGTTAATGTTATCATTGAATTACTTATCTTTACATCTATCAGGATGACATTGATAAAGGGAGAAAGCCTGGAAAGAACTGCGTTATTACTGAGAAGTTAAAAATTTGGTGGGAAAATTAAAACTGAAACCAGTGTATCTAACTAAGGCCAATTAAACTAGATGCTGCTTGTTGGAAATTCCTGTCTTCAAACTATCCCTCCGGCTTGAGCAAACATCTCTCATTTTGCAAACACAAGGCTGACAGTTCTCTCCTCCCACACTTGAAGACCGGCAATTATTCACATTCTTACTCCAGCAGAACACCGTAGAGCTTCTCTCCCTCTAAAACCACCCAGGGAATGCTTGGGAATTAAAAATCAGTCTGTAGGATATTGCTGTACGAAGCAGCTTGGAAAACACATCATCAAAAATTCTCTTAATGAATATTAGATGGTGACTCAGAGGAATCTGGCTAGCTTCCTTAAAATCTGTTACATCATCGATTGTCATGCAGAATCTAATATTTTTGTTCAGGGGTTTTTCCCTGAGCAGTCCATTCTGAAACCTTGGCGTTTCAGGGCTCAAAGCTATAACATTATGCATTAGATTACACTCAGTGGTTACCCAATGCCTGTTGTGGCTTGTGGAGTATAAGGCAGGGCAGCTAACAGTAAGTAGTGTCAAGGAAAAGTGGAGCCAGAAGTAGGAGGTAAACTCAGGGGCAGTAAGCTGAGCCAATGGTTATAATACCTGGAGCTAATGGTACAAGAAGCCAATGATAGGCAAAGCCAGCTAATTCTGGCTTTCCTCCGCTTCTTCTCCTTTCCAAGGACACTTGTGTAGGGTAGTTAAAAATTACTTAGTACCTGCCTAAACTGGGATTGTATCCTATACTGGTTCAGAAAAGCTACATGTTGTTTTACTTGGTTTTATGTTAGGAAGGCTTTCTGGCCTCTACTAGCCTTTATAGCCACCATGATTTGCCCGTTTAGCATCCAACACAGTTTTTCTTTATTCGTATCAGAGCACTGCACAATTTAAAATTATGGTCTTATATGGAAAACATTCAAACAAATTTAAAATGTTAAAATTATTAGACTGTTTTTGACCAGAAGCAGGATACTTCAATAGTGTTATCTCAGCCATTTACTCGGTCTTCTTTAATACATGTGGTGATGTATAAATTGGTGGGAGACACTCTTCAGCATTCATCCATTCGGCAAAGTGTATTGTTTTTTCTCTCCATAGCCTCGATTTTAGCTGTGATCTAGGGCAGTGGCCCCCAACCTTGGGCCTCCAGATGTTCTTGGACTTCAACTCTCAGAAATCCTGGCCAGCAGAGGTGGTGGTGAAGGCTTCTGGGAGTTGTAGTCTAAGAACATCTGGAGGTCCAAGGTTGGGGACCACTGATCTAGGGGGTTAATGTCCATAAAGTGGATGGGTTTGGTGCTGTATTACCTTATTTTGTTCATTTTTTGCTAATACCTCTCGTTCTTCTGGAGGGGCAATGCCAGCCAAATAATAGTTTTTTTAAAAAATGGAGGTGGGTTTCAGGCAGCCACTAACAATAATTCATGATTTATTAAGAGCTCCCTCTACTTGTTTGGCATGTGCTGATTTGTACCATTCAGCACTAGAATATTCTACTGTGGAGTAGCACAGGGACAAAGCAGTTGTTCTTATCATTTGTAGGTGTGCGCCCTAGTCTGACCCAGTCAGTTTCCCAAGTATGTTATTTTGGGTGGCAACATTCTGTTTGATATTTAGACACTATTTTTGTAAGTCAGGGTTTGATCCAGAGTGAGGCCCAAATACTTTGGGATAGGGCATTGCTCCAAAATCTTGCCTTCCCAGCTAATCTTTTTTAAAGGTTTTAGTTCTAGCTGGCTCTTTTTATAATATAAGGAAAGGTCTTCTAATGCAGAGGTTAACTGGCACTTAATGGACTCAAAGATTTCCCCCTGGACTGTCAAGGTATAGGAGACAGAGAAGGCATGGAAACAGCATGCAGACAGCTAATCCTTCCTATCCAGAAGCATTGCCCTGTAAGCTTGCTGATGAGCAACAAATTAAACACACAGTGCAGGAGGAGTTTGGCTTCCACTCTTTGAAGGAAAGCTTGTCAGCAAACTTCCACTTTCAAAAATATGTTTGGAGCAGTTCCTCTTTTTTTCAAGTTCTGAAGAGAAAGTTGGCCTCATGTAATTTCTGTTTTGCAAACAGTTCAATTTTTCTGTAATTGAAGCTCAAAATTTCAATGGTCATTTGTTTCCTGATGGATAGCATTCTCAAGGTGTTCAGTCTGTCCTCTGACATGGTGTTCCATATGAAAGCCTTTATTCTCTTCAGAGCATTGCATCCTGTTTCCATGTCACTTCTGCCCCTTGAGGTTGTAATGGTCATCACAATTTCATGTCTTGATTCAAACCTGTCCTCAGAATGGTTCAAAATTTTGTGCAGGAGTGAGGAAGCATCATCCAAACTATTGATTTACTCATTTGGGTATCAAGCCTGAACAATCTCTGGAGGCAAAAATGTTGAAATGGAGGCTGTCCTGCTTTTGGCACATCATGAGACAATAATGCTAGGAAAGATGGAACACAGCAGGAAAGTGGAAGACCAACTACAAGATGGACTGACTTTCTATTTTTCTGAAGGATTGGATAGACCTCTATAGTGTCATCAAACACCTGTTGTAAAAATGTTTTGTTATATGCTGGAAACAAACTCCCCTACAGCAGTGTTGTAGTTTCTAGATGACTAGTGAGCACAAATTTCTTTTCTTTCTGCAATGTTGATGTCACAGACTAATGTTTCAACATAATCCATGGCCTCCTTCATGTTGCTTCTTGGCAGCCAAGATTGCTTAGGTACCTCAGAAGACAAAATTCCACTATAATTTTTCACTGAACAAAAATACCTTGTAAAATCAGTAGCTGTTCTTTAGAGTAGATTTGCCATCTTTATCTTGTTTTTTTTTTGTTTTGTTTTTTTTTGCCAGCCCTATGAATGAGTGATCTCCAGAATGTCCTGTCCTCATCAGCCCTGCTCAGCTCTTGCAAACTCAAACCTATTAGTTCCTTTAGGGAGTCAGTCCATCTCGTAGTTGGTCTTCCACTTTTCTGCTGTCTTCCATCTTTCCTAGCATTATTGTCTCATGATGTGCTGAAAGCAGGACAGCCTCCATTTCAACATTTTTGCCTCCAGAGATTGTTCAGACTTGATTTGATCTAGGACCCACTTGTTGGTCTTTCTGGCAATCCAGAATATCTCTAAAGTTCTTCTCCAGTACCACATTTAGAATGAATCAATTTTTGACAAATTTCTGTCATGAACAGGCAGGATTTGTGCAAGGTATTGCTTTGTCCTGTTCAAATCCAAATTATTTCTTGATAATTTTCAGTGAGTTTCAGTGTCTTCTCAAATACCACCTTGAATCCTGAAGTTCCATAACATCTGAAATGATCTGGAGAGTTTTCTTCTCCCACTTTAAAACTTCATGGGGTCTCAAACTCAATTTACCTGGGGGCCGCTGGAGGCAGAGTCTGAGTGAGGCTGGGCCGCATCAGATTTTCCACCAAGCAGAGCAAGAGCCCGAGGAAGCCGCACGGGAGTTTCCTTAGCCCAGCTGGGGCTCCGAGGAGGAGGAGGAGGAGGGGGCGTGCGAGCCCTCGTCGCCCGGCCACGACCCCCCTCCGGCTCCTTCTTCACCACTACCACCACCACCAGCAGCAGGACAAAGAAGCGGAGAAAGGAGGGAGCGCCGGCGACCGCTTAGCCGGGGGGAGGAGGGCAGGACATACATTTTTTTTAAAAAAAAAAAACCCTCACAGAATTCGCCTTGCCAAAGGAGAAAAGCCCCCACCGGTACCCGCGAAATTAAACAGAACGGGGCGGGGGGCCCCACAGGTGCACGCGCACGCACACGCACACACACACACGGAGGTCCGGCAACCTTCCTCTGAGTGCCCCCCCTTAAAAAAAGGTGCACTCAGCAGCAGCAGCTACCCCCACCATGACAGAGGAGCAAACTTTGCGAGGCGAGCCCAGGCAGCCTCCAGAGCCAAGGCGGCTGAAGCAGGACGAAGAGGAGGAGGAGGAGGAAGCACCGCCGGGTGCTGAGGCAGATGCTGGCCGGGCTGGTGCTGGGGGTGCCGAGAGAGAAAGAGAGCCGCTTCCCTGGAAGAGGCGGCGGCAGCAGCTGCTGTTGGCGGCTTGGAGGTGCTCTTCGAGGACGGGCTGGGAGCAACTTGACAGCAGAGGACGCGTGGGTGCTTCGGGGGGGAGGCAAGGCGGGGGCCACAAACTATCGTCCGGCGGGCCGCAAATGGCCCCCGGGCCGCATGTTTGAGACCCCTGCTTCATGCCTTTTACTGATGAAGAGGAGCAGTGCCAGCAATCCAGAAATATCTAAAAGTTGTGGGGGCTGGGGGGGGGGAGAGAGAGAGAGAGAGAGAGAGAGAGACTCTTAGTTTTTTAGTCTGGTGGTTTTGCTAACCTCAGTCCATACATATAGCCATGAACACAGGGGGCATATAAGAATACATCCAAAATCCTTTTCTGATCTTCTGCCATCCCCCACCCTTACTCGGAATGATCACCTGATTCAACCTAAGGACTATAATAATATTATGAACCTAAGATAAAACACATATTGAGATGGAGACCTGACTAAAATTAAGGGCCTAAACCAAGTTGTTTGTCTCTATTAGAACTTATCCATTGAGTCAATACAACTAACTAATGTGTTGATGCGCTAAGTTTCCACTGATTGTTAGGACTGACCATTTGATTTAGTCAAGGACTGATAAAGAGTTTCACACATTTTGCTGAAGAAAAAAGGGTGGAATCCTATTTACAGGGGCTGAAGATGCTTGTGTAATCTGCTCATTTTCAAAGTCCTGAATTGTGACTTTATCCATCAGCAATGTTGTGCATCACTCTGAGGAATATGGCATGCTCCACTAATTAAGCTGCATCAATGCCTGCCATTTATACTGTTCCAACACTGAATTTCTTCCACTGCCTCCTTGTTTCCTGTGCAAGTCCCATAGAAGAACTATGGGCTGAAAACAACAGAATGAAATTTAACAGAGATATGTGCAAAGTTCTATACCTGGGAGAAAGAAACCAAATACAATTCCAAGATGTGGGATACTTAATTCAGTAATACTATATGCAAGAAGGATCTTGGAATTACTTTAGACCACAAGTTGTATATGAGCCACCAGTGCAATGTGGCTGCAAGAAAGGCAAATGCTATTTTAGGATGCATTAAGCGAAGTATAGTCTCCAAACCCTGTGAAGTACTAGTTCCCCTCTATTTGGCAGTGGTTAGGCCTCATCTTGAGTACTGTGTCCAGTTCTAGATATTGCACTTTAAGAAGGATGCCAACAAACTGGAGCAAGTTCAGAGAAGGGCAACAAGAATGATCAGGAGACTGCAAACCAAGCCCTATGGTTAGCCTTCAGAAAAGAAAACACAGGGGTGATATGATAACACTTTTCAAACTTGAAAGGCTGTCATACAGGGGCAGAATCTGTTCTTGATCATCCCAGAGTGCAGGAGACACAACAATGGGCTCAAGTTACAGGAAGCCAGATTTCGGTTAAATATCAGGAAAAACCTTGGGTTCTTTTCAAGGAGAAAGGCGGCATAAAATATTTTAAATAAATAAATAAACACATAAATATATTTCTCCCAACAAATACCTACTCATGCC
Organism: Intellagama lesueurii; assembly: GCA_037013535.1. Taxonomy (NCBI): domain Eukaryota; kingdom Metazoa; phylum Chordata; class Lepidosauria; order Squamata; family Agamidae; genus Intellagama; species Intellagama lesueurii. The sequence goes on from JBAJHW010000004.1 coordinate 201,479,599, forward strand.
TTTGCCAGCACTTTTCAATAGCAAGATCTCAGATCATATGGACATACTAATCAGTGCTCTTAAGAGGCAGTGTATTTCTTCACCTTGATGAAACCTCTGAACACAAAACTGGTGATCTTAACAGGGTAAGAAATTAACTGGACTAGACTAGTCAAAAGGTCAATTTATATCAAAGATGTGGATTTTCTGTTCCAAAGTCATCAGATATTTTTTTTTTGACAGGAAGCAACAGCAACCTGAAATATAAAGGGCTGTTCTTAGAAGATAATCACTGGAGCTTTGGCCACTTACACTAAAGAAATGTTGGGTCCAGGCTGATTGTTCCAGGTTTACCGGAGATGAGGAATACAGCTCTCTTCTCTTCCACATCAAATGAATCAGGTTGACACTGGTTGATTCCGCTGTTAACTCTCAGTAATTATTAGTGCCCTGTCCTTGATAACTCACAGTCCATGAGATGAATAACAAAGCATCTACTTCTGTGGCAGTGTTTCAAAGGGCCAGCAAATTAGCAAGTCAGCAAACAATCCTACCCAGTGAAACACTTTAATGTCCTTCCATCTGGTGTATAACCCTCATGAATTTGTACTGCATTATAGGGTCAATGGGGTATGTGGGTCTACTGTCCTGAGAACTAGGAAACACCAAATCATTTTAACTTTGTCTCAAGCTATATTTGGAGGTCGTAGCTTTGAGAACAGAAATGTTCATGATTAACTACTTGATAGCCATCAGCAAAGGGAGTCTCTCGCATTTCTTTTGCAATGCAGTGCAGTCCAAGTATGTTTATGCAAAAATAAGTATAATGCTTTAAATGGGACTTATTTCCCAGTCAACAAGCTGTGAAGTACAGCCTAGTACACCTACACAGAAGTATGTTTGACTCCCAAATATGGTTCTCCTCAAGCATTCATTTGTCTGAGGTTTTTCACCCACCTATGCAAATCAAAAAGCTTGCCTTGCAAGCATTTATTTTTAATGATACATTTTGCTTTCTGTTCTTTTCTGAGAACAAATCTGGTTTTAGTTCAATTGGTTGGACTGGGAAAAATCTATATTTCCAACTCAGTGATTCTGTGAAAGACTACAAGCGTATATGACAAGATGAAAGGCACCAAGAAACACAAAAGGCTTGAGAGACCCATTCCTGCATTATGGAGTTTTGATACAGTTAACAGAAAAGCACATCTGCTTGTTTAAAACGTACTTATACCAGGTTCGTCAACAAAGTGTCTGAGAACTACAAAAGATATGGCAGATTGTATTATCTGCCAGCTGTATTTCCAAGAGGTGAATCAATCTGCTAAGTGATATTTGAAATGTAGTTATTATCTTGTAGTTCTTTCAGTGTCCTTTTGCCGCTTCTGTCTTGCTGTCTATTTTAATCGAATCACCTTTCTACAGTGGCAATAAACCATTATCTTTTGCAAATGAGCCAAATGCCTTCTGTAAGCTATTAGCATTGGTATTTCCTTTTCTCCTTAGAATTTGCTGTTTTGCGAATTGCCACCTGCTCCTGTGGCATAACTATGTGAAGAGGAATATCTGAGGATTAAGGGTTACGTTTCCAAAAATGTATTTATCATTTATCGAGTGACTCAAATCTGAAGGAAGGCTTTTCAAATGCACTGAGAGTATCTCACCATATTGAAAGCAGAAAGGCAAACAAAAAGAATAAGAAACAAGAAAGCTATTTGAAGAGAGGAAAAATAGTAGACATGTTTGCAGAGTGAAAGGTGCTCTGCAAACAGATACAGAGCCTGGAAAAGTGACTTTTTTTAAAAAAACCCTACAATTCCTGTAATCTGAAGGCAACACCATTGGGTGATTTTCTCAAGATCTAGCCAGAAGATACAGATGAATCCAAGATGTCATCTTAACTTCTGTAACATGTTCTAGCTAATGTTGCCTCTGGAAAGTATTCAAAAGGTCCAGAAAACTGTAGACAGACTATAGCCCAGGGCTTGTTGCAAATAATCCTGTATGACTTAAAATAATGCTATCTAGAAGACTCTCTTTTCCCATAAGAGAGTCCCATACTGACATAACATTAAGTTCTTGGTAGAGAACCTTCTCCCTGTCCCACGACCAATGGAGGTACCTTGGGTGGGAATGCAAAAGAGTTCTTTTTCCATGGCCTCTAACAGGATTTTGGCCATGATACCAAGGCAGCCTATACTCCCCCTCTTTTTGTTATTCTTCCACTAATAAGCAAATGCCTTTCTGTTCAGATAGGTCTGATACATTTCAGGTGGTTTGTAGATGGATGTCTTTTAACTCCTTCCTTCCTTCCTTCCTCTTACTGATAGTGGTTTATGTGTATACATTGGTGGTTTATGTGTGTAAGTTACATTGCATAATTCACTACAGCAAATTATCATTAACAAGGTGCTGGTGGCATTACTAGGCAGGTGCTTGTTGTGCAATTGAACATGTATCCTGTAACAAAGCCAGCTCCTCTATAGTTTATGACAATTTGCCATGATGAATTACACAATTTATCTGCCACCATTAGACCAGAGATTGGCAACTGTGGTACACCATATGTTGCTGGACTACAACTTCTAGCAGCCCCTGGCAGCATACCCAATGGTAAAGGACCATGGGAGGTGCAGTCTAAAAGGATATGGTAGGCCACATCTGCCTACCCCTCTGTTGATAGTCCTTGCTATGGAAATAAATGCATTTATTTATTTATTTTATTTTATTAAATATATGTATATCTTGCTATTATGCCTAAAACAAACTACAATCTTGTTGATGATTTTTACCTGTTATGTGGAGATTTTCAGTAACAATTTCCTGCTGCATGATGAAATGTATGATTTGCAAGTCAGAAAAGCCACAGGAGAGAAGGAGGAAGTCTTTCATTACAAAAAAAACACCCTTCCCTGCAGGTAATATCCTCACCTTTCCACCACCATAGCTATGCCAGCAAGATTTCAGCCACAAGACAGGAAAGCTGAGAACCTCTTACCTAGTCTACAATGATGCCCTCCTACCGCATGGAAATATATCATCCAAACATTTATGTGTCTTTTGCTTGTGCTCTTGTTTTTAACACATATGAACATTCCTGCAGTTTAATTGGCTGATTGATTAATTGGTCTATTAATTGACTAAGACTTCATTCCTGCACTTACCTGAGTCCTACTGAACCCTGTGGGAAATAATTTGAAATGGACATATATTGGAGTACAATATAAAACACATAAGACAACGTGACTAATTGAATTAATCAGATTATAAACCCACATAGTACTAACACAGAACAGCCCATATTTGTCTTTACTAGTGTGAAATCTCAGGACCTAGTGTTAAGTGAAAAGTCACAATGATGTGATTTGACTGATATTCATTTGAACAATAAATACTGTGCAACTATTTTCTATGAGTATTTACATTATTTGCTTCTCAGCATCAGATCCCTGTGTATTTCAACACCCAGATTAGGTTTCCATGAGTCACATGGCAGAAGAATTTGTTAAGGCCAATCATAGTTCTAAGGACAGGAATTCACATAAATTGGTCCTATTCCGTATTCTGCTGAGTTGTCTCAAAAACAATTAGTACTAAGTGTAGTCAGTGATCAGATTATAATCAGAAAGGAGGAGGCATTCTTAATTAAATAATGCACTTAATCTTAGAACTGCAGAGCTGGAAGGGACACTATGGATCATCAAGTCCTGTCAAGGAGTGGGGAATTGAACTCCCAGTCTCTGGCTCTGCAGCCAGATGCCTAAACCACTGAGCTATCCAGCAGTTCATCCAAAGTCCTACCTCCTGATGTTCTCACATTTTCACCAAATGATTTCCTTCCTTCTATAACTTTGTAAAGACAACCACTTTGGTAAACAACAGAAGAACAAAGTGGGCTGGAGCCCTTCTCCTACCTCCATGCCAGCAATGTCAGCACTGGATGAGTATCTTCCATAGACAGCAGCACAAAAGGACATGAACATAGGCTTCCTGAAAGAAGAAGAGAAAAAGCCCTCACAGATGAATCAAAATGGAAAGGGCATAATGTGCATAATGCTTAAACCGTCCTGCTGCTGAAGTTCTGAAATGAACTCAGCATTTTAACTGACCCAGAGTGCTGCTCTAAACACTTACTAATCTTTATGAGATGCATTCTGCCTGCACATGGGGAGAGTTCTTGTAATTTAGGTGATGGGACCCCAAGGAGGAGATTGGGGAAAAAGCATGTGCTGTGTTTTATTTGCAACATTATGTTAATAGCCTGTGGCCTTATTTTGTTGCATTATAAATTATCCATTCATAAGTAAAACACTCAATCTAGTAAGAATGTACTGTGCTTAATTAGCGCTGACAAATCAGACTGCAGCTAGGTAGTGTTAGAGGCTGAGAAAACCCATGAACACATTGTTGAAAAGAGTCAGGGTATACTGAGAGGTTTTATTTCTTTCACTGTCAAAATCAGGACCAATCTAATAGATAAACATAGGCTGAGGACAACAGGCAACTCTGTGTTTAGTACCACAGAATGCCACCCAGACCTAACGAAGTAGAGTGTTAATGCATGAAGCCTTCTACCAGCTGGATGTCATGGCAAATCCTGGACTATGTGAGCCTGATTCCTTGGAAAAATTGGAGACTTTGACAAAGTGCCTTGAAAACTCCGTGGGTAATCTAAAGAGAATTTCAAATGCACAAAATCCAATGATTCAACTGCCCAAAGCCCAAAATCCAGATGGGCAAACCCAGAAAACTCAATGTCAGACTGTTCAGGAGCCTATCATAACCCAGAAAACAGTATCTAACCAGCAGTATGATTCTAGAAGTACCCCCAATCGATGCAAAGGCCAGCTTCAGGAGGTACACAACAAGGAGGAAACCGGAGCCCCAGGCAAAGACTTACTAATGCAGTTGGACATTGATGGTGACGAATTGGTGGGAGAGGCTACCACTGCTTTCAAAGCATTACCCAGAGTGGAACAGGTGAAGATTATTAATAGTCTGGACAAAGTGAGGGCTGAGCTAACACTATCTATCTATCTATCTATCTATCTATCTATCTATCTATCTATCTATCTATCTATCTATCTATCTATCTATCTATCTATCTATCTATCTATCTATCTATCTATCTGTCTGTCTGTCTGTCTGTCTGTCTGTCTGTCTGTCTGTCTCTGGGCAATATTTTTGTTTATCTTAAGAATGAATGTATTGGGTACATTTTCAAGCTGTGGATTTCAAGATAAATACATGAAAGTGTGAAGCTCATACAGCAATAGTACAGCAATAGTGTTTAAAAACTAAATATTAGAGAAGAATTTCAGAAAGAGGACCATCCCTAAGTCCTATTCAGGCATTAAGTCTGAAAGCATGTAGGATGGAAAGGGTGGTCGGAATGGAAGAATGCACGTAAGACTTCAGGACCCTACCCTAAAGTCCTATGTGTTCAGCACAGACGTCTACATGGGCACTGTAAGAAAATTCACAGTGTTTCTATGATAGGCAGCCTTTCCTTCTTAGGGCTGCTGAACACAGAAACATTGCAAGCATGTTCAACTGAACACAGTTAGCAGCACCTACACAGATGAACACATGGTCTGCTTGACTCCTGGATGGGGTAGAGACAGAGGGGCAGAGCTTACCTGCACTCTCACATTGCCACCACCCTCTTAGCTGTAAAGATGTTCAGGTTTAGGGCCGGAATAGGGCTTATACTATTGGGTGGAATGAAGTGATTGCCTCATGTGACAGATGGTAGTGGTGATGGCAGTCTTCCAGCTTTTCTTCTTGGATTCCCTAGCTGTTCCACTATTGGTGTGGAACATACCCAGCTGCACAGACCTTGTCAGGTGTTCCCTAAACTAACTGGCCACCTCAGATGTGGTGGGGGAATATCATTACTAGTGTTCAAGTAAGGTACAAGGTGAAGTGTGCTGCTTATATACTGTCCCATAGTGCTTAAAGCATTTCCTGCTCAGTTCACAATTTTAATTATGAAGGCCACACATTGCCGCCGCCACCACCCCACAAGGTGGGTACTCAATTTACTGACCTCAGAAGGATGGAAGTTTGAGTCAACTTAAAGCCAGCTACCTGAGCCTAGGATCAAACTCAGGTCATGAGCAGAGTCTTCACTGCAGTTAATTCACTGCACCATGAGACTCCTGACAACACGACTGGCTTCTGTACATAAAAATAGGGAGCGAGAAATATTTTACCTCTACATCAGGCAGCAAAATATCTTGGGCTGACCCCATGCCTTTAACTCCCAGGGACTCTATGGAGATGGGCTTGAGATGAGTGGCATAGGTCATGAGAGACATCAACTAATTCACCACTTGGGCAGACAATTTGACATGGTAGATAAGTAACCTTGTAGGAGTTGTTTCCATATTAGGTGATCTTAATTAGACACTGTGTGTTTACACCACAACTTGGAAACATGGACTTTTGGACTGCTTTCAGAATCTGAGCTATGCAGAATTCTTCTGAGAGTGAACCAGATGCAGATGAATAGACCTGATGATAGCATATTCTTCTCACTCACAAAAGCTGCTTTGGTGAAGAATGACCTCTATACTGTGTTTAAAAACTAGGAGAAAACCTTAACATTCAACAATGAGTAATAAAAGAAACATCTGCTCAGCCAGTGGGTTAAAAAAATAATTCCTCGGCTGTTAAGTTCAACTAATACAAATGTTTTACTATACTGAACATTAAACATAAGCAGTTTCATAATCCAGAACACTTAGTTAACTACTGTACAGTACATGATTTCACATGCTTTTTTTATTGGCTCAGTAAGGTGGATCTACAAATGAGGGGAAAAGACTGAAATTGTGCTACATGCATGACTACAATTAGATTAGATTGTAGGCAATGAAATGAGTATTCATTCAAATGCACAAACACACACACACACACAATTTCCTGAGCTTGGAAAAGTTACATTTAGAGACTGCAACTCCCAGACTCCCACAGACCATGTCAGAGAAGTTAAATTACAAAAAGTTCCATATAGTTCCATATAGGATTTTGGGATTTTAGGTATATAAAAACTCTGGCTTTATAGTTAAAATTGCATAAAAATTAATGAATGGAAAGGCATAGCTGAACTGAAGTGAAGTTGAGACTGTGTCCAGCCAGCCTCTTGGAGTTCCAGAAGCTACTTTTGAGTACCAGTTTGGGAAGAAAGATGGAATTTTTATGAAAGAAAGAAAGAAAGAAAGAAAATAGTTGGTGGTTAGGGACATATATACCTGCTACGGCAGGGGTGGAAAACCTTTTTGGCCCTCTGTGCTAGCTTTCATCCCCAGGATCTTACTACATGTTACACCAGATGAGAAAATGGCCAAAAATGGCAAATAAAAATAAAAATTACCAGAGGTGACTAGATACCTATTGCTAGTTTTCACTTTTTGAGATGGCGGCTTTGGCCATAGAAGGCCTTGCATGCCACTGCAAAACACTCCCAGAAGTGCTTAGAAATGGAGAATATTTTTTTTGTGAGGCTAGAAATGACACAAGTGGTACTGAGAGGGCTTCCACAGGGGCCTCAAGACAATTGTGGAAATCACATGCTATCTAACATTTGTATCTTATGGAATATTAGCTTCAGCTCCATTTTTTTCCATGTTAGCTAATTTATTTCGATATATCTGAGTTTCATGCAATTCTGTCAACCACAAGTTCTGTCTACATTTCTCTTTGCTTTCTCTGCCTTATCAACAATTCTCAATTCTCTATATTGCTAATAATATGATTTGTTGTCACATGCCATCAAGGAACTTATAATTTATGGCAACACTAGTAAGGAATTTTGAGGTATATGAGATGTACAAGGAGTGGTTTACCATTGCCACCCTCCAGTGACTTTCCATGGCTAAAGGAGGATTTGACTCCAAGTCTCCTGAGTTTTAGACCAACACTCTATCCACTACACTGAGGTAGCTCTTGTAATATAATTTAGCTAACTGGTGATTCATGGTATTCTTACAGCTTATTTGTGTGATCGATTATATTAAAGTAGTTACTGCCCCCTAATGCATTTTAAATGTCTGATCTCTTTACACAATGAAGCTGTTAATCAGTGCTAAAATTACTTGGGATCCCTGTTTCCCCTGGATGACTGGTTCTCTCATTTGCCTTAGCTTTATTGCAAAATAAGGGTCAGTTCAAGTGCTGTTGATGCTATGCAGATAGATTTGCTTTTCTTGGCTTTATCTAAAGTCTTTTGGCCTCTGAGTGTTTGACTTGAACAGGAGCCTGTAACTTTTCTTGAACTGATTCATTTTCAACAACTCAGTCAGGCAGTGGTAAAATGGCATGTCTACACTTCACACAGTGGTGAGTATACTGAGTAGAGGCACTGCTGTGGTGAAGAAGGGTGGTGTGGAAGAAGGTGAGAAGCCATCAAGGATGTACTACTCTGACTTTCTAGCTAGCTTGCTCCATTCAGCTATCCCAAGCTATCCCAAGCTTGACACTACCACTGGTCCCCTTTGAACTGAAATAAATGTACCAAGTTCCAGCCTCAATGCCTGCCTGCCTGCTTGTCCGGTGCTCATATATATATTATACATATTATATATGTTGCTGAGCAACATTCTCCCACCATTCCTCACTGATGTTCATCCATAAATGAGCACCAGACAAGCAGGCAGGCATATATATGTTTTTTATCTGCCTCTGTGCATGAAAGATGAGTGGGTTCATTCTGTTTTCTGGGTTTCACAGTACTGTATGCATGTTTGCAGGTGAGGAAGAACTAGGATGAGTTCTGGGTTTTGTTTATGGTGTGTGTGTGTGTGTGTGTGTGTGTGTGTGTGTGTGTGTGAGAGAGAGAGAGAGAGAGAGAGAGAGAGAGAGAGAGAGAGAGAGAGACGTTTGAATGAAAAGATGTATTCGTTTCTACAGGCTTAGTTCCTTGACTCTGTAATTCTTATGTTGCTCAAAGTCCCTTCCTTGAGTTATACACTCTATGAATTTCATAGAGATTTTTACTGATTCTTACTCAGCCTCAGTGTTTCTCATTTTTAAAACGGGTATATGGTTCTTGCTCACTAATATGACCATATAATGGTTCAGGGCCACATGTGATTTGCAGTCCATGGTTTAGCTCATAGTATCAAGCTACCCTTGATAAGCCTTTGACTGTGTGGACCACAGCAAACTATGGCAAGTTCTTAAAGAAATGGGAGTGCCTGACCACCTTATCCATCTTCTGAGAAATCTATATGTGGGACAGGAAGCAACAGTTAGAACTGGATATGGAACAACTGATTGGTTCAAAATTGGGAAAGGAGTACGACAAGGCTGTATATTGTCCCCCTGCTTATTTAACTTATATGCAGAATACATCATGCGGAAGGCTGGACTGGATGAATCCCAAGCTGGAATTAAGATTGCCGGAAGAAATATCAACAACCTCAGATATGCAGATGATACCACTCTGATGGCAGAAAGTGAGGAGGAATTAAAGAACCTCTTAATGAGAGTGAAAGAGGAGAGCGCAAAAAATGGTCTGAAGCTCAACATCAAAAAAACTAAGATCATGGCCACGGGCCCCATCACCTCCTGGCAAATAGAAGGGGAAGATATGGAGGCAGTGACAGAGTTTACCTTCCTGGGCTCCACGATCACTGCAGATGGTGACAGCAGCCACGAAATTAAAAGACGCCTGCTTCTTGGGAGGAAAGCCATGACAAACCTAGACAGCATCTTAAAAAGCAGAGACATCACCTTGCTGACAAAGGTCCGCATAGTCAAAGCGATGGTTTTTCCAGTAGTGATGTATGGAAGTGAGAGCTGGACCATAAAGAAGGCTGACCGCCGAAGAATTGATGCTTTTGAATTGTGGTGCTGGAGGAGACTCTTGAGAGTCCCCTGGACTGCAAGGAGAACAAACCTATCCATTTTGAAGGAAATCAACCCTGAGTGTTCACTGGAAGGACAGATCCTGAAGCTGAGGCTCCAATACTTTGGCCATCTCATGAGAAGAGAAGACTCCCTGGAAAAGACCCTGATGTTGGGAAAGTGTGAAGGCAAGAGGAGAAGGGGACGACAGAGGATGAGATGGTTGGACAGTGTCATCGAAGCAACCAACATGAATTTGACCCAACTTCGGGAGGCAGTGGAAGACAGGAGGGCCTGGCGTGCTCTGGTCCATGGGGTCACGAAGAGTCGGACACGACTAAACAACTAAACAACAAAATCAAGCTACCCAGACATGAATCCAAACAGTAGTCCCAACTATATTAGATTCTTTGAATCAGTGGGATTCAAGATTCAATTTGAACAATCAGTAATTGATTGTACTCTAGTTGCAATCTAGCTGGCACTTTGATCTTTAGGGACGTGTACGTGCAGATGGTATTCCTTGGTGGCAAGAGTCTGGCAACCACATATAGTAGCCATTCATTCATCTTAAACGACAGAACATTTTCTGTGCTTCCAAATTCTAAAGTCTGCTCCCAGCTGCCTGTCCTGAGCCAACCTAATTGTTAACATTTATTAAATTCAAACATTGACAACACTAGAATTCTAAGTAGTTGAAATCAGACTTTTGAAATAAATTATTTGATAATTATCAGTGGCAGATAACTGCATCAATATCTCATCAAGAACACAACCTGACTAGATTTAAAACCCTCTAAAATTTCACCTTTTCATTCAGGTCTTATGAAATCCATCATCTTATGTCTTTTTCTTGTTTCACTCCTTTTCCTTTGTGTCTCATTCTTTTTATTGTAAACCGAAGGGCACACTCTGTGTCATTATTGAGATTTATGTACCATGCCTATTCATTGTATGTGTGGTAGAAAGAGTAAATAACATTTGATTATTTCGAACACTCCCACATTCATCTTAAGAGATCTTAAGGGGGGGGGGAACCTCGAGTTAAATTAGAATTATTGCCCAAATCTTATAATACAGCAATACATCTGTAATCTGTTTATTAACTGCAATGAAATCGGGGTTTTATGGTAATGTTTTGCATTCAGGCATAATGTATGAGCGCACCCTTGATTTCTAGGATTAACAAACACCACAAATACTCTGTGAGGAGATGTGTATGCCTGTTTTATAGCTTTTCATTTCGGTTTCTCTTACAACCTTGTGTAGGGGGGAAATGGACAATGTGCTTGTTCTGGCACCTCATCTTCTCCCCATGCCTGAAAGCTAGCAGTTCTGTGCCTGTCTCACATAGAAAAACCTTGTCTTGTTAACGTGCCTCCATAGGTCCCAGTGGCTGTCAGCCTGAGCTTTGGCTTCCTCATCAGCTGGATTTCGGCTCCAGAAAGGTGTTAACAGAGACCTAGTGACCCAAGTGACCAAGGGAGCAAATGCCTATGACTGTTCATTAGGAAAGGCTTCGCAGTTTCTCTTCAGCTGATATGCTGCTGGCATTGCAAAATGACAGCCGGGACACTGTTATTCCCACACAACCTGCTCCAGTCAGGAGCTTCTCCATACTAAAGTTGTTTTCATGCCTCCTGATCCCATGCTAGTGGCCACTGCCCATTTAGCTGTTCATTTTATTTTGATAAAATTTGTTTACATCAGGGTGAGCAAATTATGTGGCCCTAGAAAGACCTGCCAGGAATGCACTATGTGTCTCTGTTCCAGAAACAAAAGACATTTGTTTTCAGGAGCACATGTCCCCAAATCCCATAGCCGATATGGCCAATGGCCAGTATGGCTATATCGATGGGTCAGTGGGTAGGACTGTACTTTGTTACATCTAGATAGAGTCAAGGGTCTTCTTCTACTGTCCTCTTCATACTGGTGAGGGGGACAGTAGCTTTGCTTAGGCATTCATAAAAGAGTTGTTGTGCATGTAAGCAGTGAGCATATCCTAGCTCTGGCCCCCTGCCTGTCACTGTCTCCATGTAGAAAGGGATAGTCTGAAGAAGAAAGCCTGTGTTACTTGTGGAACCTCTTCACATGATCAGGAACTCTGGTTTAGAGCTCTCATGTGAGTGGAGGTGCCCCATGCATGGCAGAGACTGCCTCTTCAGAAAAGCCCTCTCTATAGTAGCTTGGCATGTGCATCTGAGCATGATTTTTGGGATTTTGATGTTTATTTGGCACCATCCCCACCGCTGTAGGGAGACTGTGATGGGAAAGGGCTAGGCTAGAACTTACTCTCTGTGTACACATTTAGATTGACCCTTTTGGGAATGCTTGACTACTTTTGCCACAAAATCTACAGGAATCTTAACTGCTTTTACTGCTACCAACAAACACAGCTATACTTCAGAAACTGGGAAAAAAAAGTTGGGGTCTAGCTTTCTGATTTGTGTGTCCATCCCCCAAAGTTTCCATAACAGTGCATCACCAAACATACTTCCAGACATTTACATAAAAAATAGGCTTTCTTGCAGTATTACTGTCCTGAAAGAGGCTTCAGTTTGCATTTAACATACCTATTCAATGTATGATGACAACTCCATGAGCTCCCTCTGGCACCTAAGTCTGTTTTTCAGGCCCCAGATCCAATGCCTTCACTGGAGAGACTACCATGGCCTCATCCACCAACCAGAGAAAGAGAAGCAACTCAATCTGTAATGCCTGTGACTGCTTCAGAAGCAAGAGGAAAAAATGCTTTGGCCCCATCCAAACAAAGACACACCACTTCTTGTTCAAGCAGAAGAACAGTGAGAAAGATCACTGGCCAAACTGGATATAAATCCATTCTTATACCTACGTTTATCTCACAAGGTCTTGGCCTTAAAAGAATTAACCTTCTTCATCAATCTTTTTTCCTCCGTTCCTTTTTCCTTGTGTGCTTGTCTTGTTTTATTTGTAATGCTGATGACAAGACCTATCTTGCCTTTTCTTAGTAACATGAGTGGCTTCAGGAAACAATAATAGTCTGAAAATATAAAAACATGGTGAATAAATACATTAAACATCAACTTATATCATCACAAGCGATTCTGTTTGCATATGTTGATGCACATTAGCATTTGCAATTTCCATGCATATTGGTATCTCCACTCTGCTGATACATTTCTTTTTTTCTGGTGACGTTCATGTGGCCACCCTGATACCAAGAATCCCAGACTGTGACTTATCATCAAAAGTTCCAATACATGTCACTACTAGAGATGGGGACGAATTTTAAAAATGGCGGTTCATTGTGATTCATGATTCCTCAAGGTTGACGAATCAACAAATACAAATTTATGAATATTCTCCGATAAATCGATGAATCGATTCATTGGGGAAACCCTGCCCCTAGCCATCCCCCACCCCCACTGCCTCATCCCAGGCCTGGGGGATGGCTTGGGTCAGGCTTTCCCCCTCTTTCTATGCCTGGCGGGGGCATAGAGAGAGGGGGAAAGAGACCAAAGTGATCACCTGGCTCCGCTGCCTTTGTAAAGGCAGCGGGGGTGGGGGACGGCTTGGTTCAGGCTTTCCTCCTCTTGCTATGCCCAGCGGAGGCACAGAAAGAGGCGGAAAGAGACCAAAGCGATCGCCCGGCTCCGCTGCCTTTGCATTGGCAGTGGGGGTGGGTGACGGCTTGGGTCAGGCTTTCCTCCTCTTGCTATGCCCAGTGGGGGCATAGAGAGAGGGGGAAAGAGACCAAAGCGATCGCCTGGCTCTGCTGCCTTTGCAGAGGCAGCGGGGGTGGGTTTCCCTTCTGGCAGGCTTTAGCAAGCCGCTGGAAGGGAAAATCCCTCTCTGCTTATGCCCCTGAGGAACAGCTGATCCATGGGGGCCTTAAGCAGATAGGGGATGAAGGGACAAATTTAAAAGGGTTATATTCGTTGCTTCATATTCGTTGGGGGCTCTGGACCTCAAAAATACGAAGCAATGGATATCTGACGAATCAGGGATATTTGTTGAATATCCTGATTCATTTTTATATTCATCCCCATGTCTAGTCACTACATGAAAAGCATAAGGAAATTTCTATAGGAGGAAAATTAATTTTGTTTTCAAAATTTTACATGCAGAAGATAATTTATGGGCTCCTTGACGAATTCCCTTGCTATTACAATTATAACTGTTATTCACAATATATGTGCCTCAGATCCGCTTGGCAACTTGAAACAAAACAAATTACCATATGTTACACAGGGAGATTTTCCCATTGCCTTTTCACTTGTGCTGGAACAGTTTGGCCCTCAGTGCAGAAAAAGCCAGACTAGAGATTCTGCAAGAAAAGCGGAGTAAAAGCAATTCACAGCTGTATCCAGAGGCTTTTACATGGCTGTTTATCACACTATTAGCTCTGGCTGACTAAAGATAAATTAAAAATGCAGCATGGCCTCAAATGTGAACATGTTTGTTTCTGAATTCTGAACAAAAAATGATGCTTTGCTAGAGCTTTGGTAAGATTTTGGAGAGGATAAAGTAATGCTTGTAGGAAGAGGGAAAAGCTAGCTGCACTAATAGAGTTTAAGGATTTTTTTTCCCGTTCCAGCAGTTGTATAATCCACCAGGAACATATGCCCACTGAAATGAACTGGGGTTTTGTAATTTCCCACAATGGCCATTTAATTCAGTAAGGTTTGGGAGTCACATTCCCAATGTGGTTTGCCCAATATGCCTAGTGCTTCTGCATCTTTGTTGTTTGGTTAATTCTAAATAATTAAGACTAGCTAATGTTGAAAGAGACTAGAGAGAAATTTGGACTGGGTTGATATCCTCACTGGCCCAGCCACATGATGCTTCTGACTATGGGATTTTCCTGAAAATAAGCATGATTGGAGTGCCATGGGATTGTATGTTGTCATTCCAGAAAAAAAAATTATCTGAAATCGTTGGTATTTTTCCATAAGCAATAGCCGATCAAAGGATTAGGAATTAGACGAGAGGGAGAAGAGGAAGAGGAGAAATGGGTGAGCATCTGTCCACCCTCAAACTTTTTTTGTATGGCACCAGACATGTTAGAAAGTAGCTGCTCATTTTAAAATTGACATACTCATTCAGTGCTTAAGAAAGAGCAATGCATCGGGAGTGACTGGCAAATTCTGTTTTCCCTTGGCACCTCTGAATTGATGCATGTTTCCATCAAGAGACATGAAACATCTGGCTAATGGAGCGACTCACATTTTCCTTTGAAGAATGCAAAAGCAGAGGAACATTGAAGCATTGTTGTGTTAAAAAATGGATATTTTTGTTCTGTGATTGTTATATTTTTAAATTTGTAACTTATTGTGTTTTTAATTTTATTCTTTTTAATATTGTGAGCCACCTTGAGTCCCCTTATTGGGGAACTATGAATGAATGAATGAATGAATACTGCTTGAGATCTTCAGAAAGAAGAGGTTTGATAAAGCATTCAGTATCCCAAGTCATAAATACACAGGTCTCTAATCCACTAAATGGAAAGACCCTTCTATTTTTCTAGCTCAGTATAAAATTTAGGATGAACGAGCAGATAATTTTGCAAATGCACTTGTTGTTGTTTAGTCGTTAAGTCGTGTCCGACTCTTTGTGACCCCATGGACCAGAGCACTTGACTTCACACTCCAGAATGTCTGGCTCAAGGTCAGCAACCACACTCTCTGGGTTGTCCAGGACATCCAGATCTTTCTGGTATAATTCCACTGCGTATTCTTGCCACCTCTTCTTGATGTCTTCTGCTTCTGTGAGGTCCCTACCATTTTTGTCCTTTATCATGTCCATCTTTGCACAAAAGGTTCCTTTAATATCTCCAATTTTCTTGAACAGATCTCTGGTTTTTCCCTTTCTATTATTTTCCTCTATATCTTTGCATTGTTCATTTAAGAAGGCCCTCTTGTCTCTCCTTGCTATTCTTTGGAAATTTGCATTCCATTTTCTGTACCTTTCCCTATCTCCCTTGCATTTTGTTTCCCTTCTCTTCTCTGCTATTTGTAAGGCCTCGTTGGACAGCCACTTTGCTTTCTTGCATTTCCTTTTCTTTGGGATGGTTTTTGTTGCTGCCTCCTGTACAATGTTACGAGCCTCCATCCATAGTTCTTCAGGAACTCTGTCCACCAAATCGAGTTCCTTAAATCTGTTCGTCACTTCCACTGTGCATTCATAAGGGATTTGGTTTATATTATACCTGACTAGCCCAGCGGTTTTTCCTGCCTTCTTCAGTTTAAGCTTGAGTTTTGCTATAAGAAGCTGATGATCAGAGCCACAATCAGCTCCAGGTCTCGTTTTTGCTGACTGTATAGAGCTTCTCCATCTTTGGCTGCAGAGAATATAATCAATCTGATTTCGGTATTGCCCATCTGGTGATGTCTATGTGTAGAGTCACCTCTTGTGTTGTTGGAAAAGAGTGTTTGTGATGACCAGCTTGTTCTCTTGACAAAACTCTATTAGCCTTTGCCCTGCTTCGTTTTGAACTCCAAGGCCAAACTTACCTGTTGTTCCTTTTATCTCTTGACTCCCTACTTTAGTATTCCAATCCCCTATAATGAGAAGAACATCTTTCTTTGGTGTCAGTTCTAGAAGGTGTTGTAAGTCTTCATAGAATTGGTCAATTTCAGCCTCTTCCGCATGGGTGGTTGGTGCATAAACTTGGATTACTGTGATGTTGAAAGGTCTGCCTTGGATTCGTATTGAAATAATTCTATCATTTTTGAGATTATATCCCAGTACGGCTTTTCCCACTCTTTTGTTGACTATGAAGGCTACTCCATTTCTTCTACGGGATTCGTGCCCACAATAGTAGATATGATCATCGTCTGAATTGAATTCACCCATTCCCGTCCATTTTAGTTCACTGACGCCCAGGATGTCAATGTTGATTCTTGCCATCTCCTGTTTGACCACATCCAACTTACCAAGGTTCATAGATCTTACATTCCAGGTTCCTATGCAGTATTTTTCTTTGCAGCATCAGACTTTCTTTCCACTTCTAGGCATGTCCGCAGCTGAGCGTCCTTTCGGCTTTGGCCCAACCACTTCATTAGCTCTGGAGCTACTTGTACTTGTTCTCCGCTCTTCCTCAGTAGCATGTTGGACGCCTTCCGACCTGAGGGGCTCATCTTCCAGCATCATATCTTTTAGCCTTTTGTTTCTGTTCATGGGGTTTTCTTGGCAAAGATACTGGAGTGGCTTGCCAGTTCCTGCTCCAGGTGGATCGTGTTTAGTCAGAACTCTCCACTATGACCTGTCTGTCTTGGGTGTCCCTGCACGGTGTAGCCCATAGCTTCTCTGAATTACTCAAGCCCCTTCACCACGACAAGGCAGCAATCCGTGAAGGGGGCAAATGCACTAGCCGGGATCAAAAATATATCTGTTTATTGCAGTGGTTCACAACATTGAGTCCCCAAATATTCTTGGACTACAACTCCCCAGAAGCCTTTATCACTAGATGTGCTGGCCAAGATTTCTGGGAATTGTAGTCCAAGAACATCTGGGGACCCAAGGTTGGGAAACGCTGGTTTATTTAAATGCTGCCATTGTTCTTCTATGGTAGCCAGAGGGAAAAGAGGACAACATTGTTGCTTTGTAGAAGTGCTTTTGGCACATTCTGCTTGGTGTGGGGGGTAGGGATGAGAGACGCTTGTGTGTTATGTGTTGTCAAGTCAGTTGTGACTTATGGTGAAGTATTTGAGATATTTAAGGAGTGTTTTTACTAGTATTTCCCCCTCCCAGTGAATTTTCATGGCCAAGCATGGATTCAGTCCCAGGTCTTCTGAATCAAAGGTAGGTCCATCATTCTACCTACTACACTACACCAGCTTGGGTGTGCTTATAACCACCACAATTTGCTCTTTTACCTAGTTAAAGGCACAAGATCCTCATCCTCTTTTGTACCTGGCTATGCTACTTCCCTTCCCTTCAAAATGAGAAGTTACAAGCAAAAACTCAAAACATTAAAAGGGGCTGTCTAACCATCTTTGAACAAGAAAATGGTCAATGCAAATTAAAAACTTCCACTGTGACAAGGAAGATCTAAAATAAACACATGTTATTAGCATTTTTTTCAGTTTATTAAAACAGATTAAGTGTAGGTTAAACATGCTATCATTTACAATGAAGGATTACACACAACGGGCTTGTTGGGAAATATGAATTTCTGAGAGGAGGATAGATTAATAGACCCTAGATAATTATTGAAAGACTAGTTAATTAGAATTTATCATCCAATCAAATGGGAAATGCAGCAAATACAACTTCTCTTTCTCCATTATTTACAGGTAAGGAAAATGGTTAACCAGGCATTACATAAACATGGCACTTAAAGAGGCTACTATGACTTTGAAATACCGATTCATTCCAGTAAATCAAATGGGGTAGTGAGCAGCATTTATAAAATGATTGTCAAATAGAGTCATCAATAAATCAATATCATGTTAAATGGGAAAGGGATTTTTACACAGAAATACCTTTAGAAACACTGAGAAATGCATCTGGATGAGTGCGGCCCAAGCAGCATTATCTATGAATTCTAAAGAAAATACTTACAAGATTATTTGTAGATCATATATGACTCTTTTGAGATGGAATAGGATTTTTTTTCCAAAGAAGTGGTGTTTGTGATCTGACAAAAGCAGATACATAGAAGGGGGTGGGGAAATAATTGGAGTTTACTAAACTTAAACTGCTTTAACTGGTTGTGTGGATGTGACACACACCTATGAAAAGTATTAGGTTTTCTCACCCAAGCCGTTGCTGGTTTGGAACACAGAAGCAATGCAGATGAATAAAGTTTGTAGAAATAGGCAAGCTGAATCTCTGCATTTAATTAGCCTCGTTAATATGCCTAATCCTTATCATTTGATGGTGGACTAACAGATTGTGCAATGTAATGGGTAGTATTCTGTTCCATAGCTTTTTTGGCACAGCAGGAGTGACATCACTAGCAGTGGCAGATAACCACTAATTAATGAATTTCTGCTTCAATTTTGGATTGCACATGATTTTGTCTCATTGCATACAAGTTGCACACAACTAAAAATCAAAGCAGGGACTCTATAATTAGATGGTTTGGTCCTATTTTCCTTTTTGATCAAAATAATGCTGAATTTCATGTGTCTGTGTTGAAATAAATATGTTATTTCCCAGTTCTGGAAAGAACCCTCTGAAGGATTAGGCCGGCCTAATATAGATATAGCTGACACAGTGGAGGTGTCAAGATGTGGAATTTTGGGTACATTTTGGGTGCATAAAATTTTGGGTGCATAAAATAATTAAGGGTGCTATAGAAAAAGTAGCCCTGAGAATGAAAGTGCTTTTAAAATTGAGGCTTGAATAATGGTATACTACAGTCGTTGCAAAATTAGCCAGCTCCCCCACCAAGCAAGGTCACTCTACCTAACATTTCTGACAGTTGAATGTGTTTATGTTGCAATGTGTAAATATGGAGGTGGTACATATAATTTGCACTCTTTGTAGTTCCAATATGTTGGTGTTAGAGTATTCTGGTTTTCCAGTACTCTAGTGCTCCAAGACTCTGGTGCAATAAATGATTTATTCTGCAGCCCTTTATTTCTCTAGGCTTTGAAAAATTTTAGTCAAAACGATGGCATTATTATCATAGTGGCAGTTTGCCAGATTGTGAATTACAAACTTTTGGAGTTTATTTATTTATTTATTATATTTCTATCCCGCCCATCTAGTTATTTCGACTACTCTTACAAAGTTACAAAGACTGCAGGGACAATAGAATTTCCTATTATTATTATTATTATTATTATTATTATTATTATTATTATTATTATTATTATTATTATTATTATTATTATTATTATTATTATTATTATTATTATTATTATTATTATTATTATTATTATTATTATTATTATTATTATTATTATTAGTGCTCTAAGCCCCTGAATACCCAGGCCCCTAGAGAAAGGATTGTCTAGAGTTGGAAGGGAAAGGTAAATAACTGAAAGAAATATAAAAGAAATATAAATGTAGGGACATAAGACACATTAACAAAATGAATTCAACTCATCATTGCAAGGCAACTCCACACTACAGTATACACACCAGATATCAACAACAGTCACGTAGCAGCATAACACCACGGTTCATTTTCAAAAGCCAATCACAGCAATCGTCATGAATTTTCCTCCGTAGATTAATACTGGTTTAGTTGGTTGAGCATTCAGAATTATTTTTTGTGTGTTCTTAATACGCTTAGAGGCTAAGAAATTAATTTTCTTTAATATGTTCTTTCTTGTAAAAACTTTAGTATGATAAACTAAAGATAAACTAAAGAGATACGTTGCATGCTTTTTGATTGTGCCTTTTAGGCTATAAGTTCCTGCATTTTTAGAATGTAGTTGAAACATCTCATTGTTCTTTTTTATTCTTAAAAGATATTTTGAAGATATTTTGGATTGAATTCTGACTTTAAGTTCTGCCTACAACTTCAGTTTTGTTTTTGCAACTTGTATGAATTTTAGATGGCAAAAACACTTGTAACTTTTCACAAGTTGCAAGGATGAATTTCTGTGTAAGCATTTGTGCCTACAGTTTTTCATACCTTAAGACCTTTGGATGTTTTTAAGTATTTGGGAAGTATTTTTGTGCTTATAGAATATAGAAGCAATGTAGATAAATAAAACTTGCAGAACTAGAGAAGCTGATACTGCCTGGAATTATTGCAACAATGAAAAGACTTATACTTTGATATCCAGATGAATTTTATTATTTATTTATTTATTTATTTATTTATTTATTTATTTATTATTTATGATTGGAAATGAGTATTTGATTGTTTGATTTCATTCTGGAATTAACCCTTAATTGGGATAAATGTCACCTGTGATGAACACAGGCTTCTGATTTTCCTTGTTATTATTATGTGCTGCTAAGTTGGAACCAACCCACTTCAAACCAAAGGCAAACAATTCACACACTCAAGAAATAAACTTTCCTCTCCCTTTACTTCCATTATTGCTTGAAGGGATTAAAAACCTATTAGGCTGCTAAATATGGTTGCAAAACTGTATTTTGAGTTTGTAGATTGATGGTTTGGTTCTTTTCACTGACCTCTATGATGAAACCTGTAAATTGCACAGAGAGTCTGACACATACTGGCTTTGGGGGAACTGAGAGAGAAACAAATGAGTTCTGAAACAATATTGGTGAACAACTCATGTTGCTCCAGAGGTTGTTGGATTACATCTCCCCTCAGTCCTTCCTCATAGTTATGCAAGTTAGGGCTGATGAGAGTTGCAGTGAAGAGATATAAGTGGCTCACATTTGCAAAAGAATAGCAAAGAGCAGGTTAAATCTGAACTCATTTGTGAGTTGAGCACTCATTTCTTAAATCAAAAGAAACAAATTAAATCCCTCACCCTGCATTTCAAGTGTTCATTGGTACAGACATGAAAGCAAACCTCTAAGGCCAAAGTGAGGAAGCTATGTTTATTTAAATACAGAGGGCTCTTTGACTCTACCCCACAACCAATCCCTAAATTGAGCACTTCTGGAGCGATGATACATATAGAAAACAAAGCAGTTTTTAAAAATGAAGTATCTCATCTCAGCTCTTGTCCATTGGCTCACAAATGAATTATTTTCCTCAGTCTCACTCAACAACCAAAATTCTATTACACAAGTCCAATTGTAAAATGGGAACAACGTCATAAGCAGAAGCAGATTGCCACTGATTAAACTTTTTTTTAATTTCAGAGCATGCATGTCTCCTATGCAATGAGACAAAGTCAGGTGTATCCCAGATTCAAAAAAGGAAGTCCTCAATCAGTGGCAGTCTTCTACTGACAATGGCATCTCTTCTGTTACGCAGGCAGAACCTGCCCAACAGGATTTCACCTAATAAGAGGCACACAAGTACAGAGACTTTCCCAAGGAGAAGGAAAACAGAATGTATTATTTCCTTCATATCTTTGCAGAAAATCAGTGCCATCCACTGGGGAGAGAATGGGGTGTGGAAAGGAAGGTTATAAGCTATCAGAAAAGGCTGCTTTGAAGAAAAGTGTGAGTTTACCCTCCAGAGGCTTAGGCAGCATATTACATTAGAACCTGATTAACACCCAGGTGCCTTGCAAATGCATTTGAAAATAGCTTTGAACTTTTGTAAAGAGCATGATCAGCATACATTGCTGTACAATGCAAAGAAAAGGAAGAGTCTGCAGCTTTTGCTGGCTGATGAGAAGACAGCAGTGAACTGCCTTGATCTGCAGTACAGAGAAACAAAGGATTTGGAGATAGAATTCAGGTGATCAAATGGTAGTAGGTCTATGACAGCTATTGTCCATAGCAGAGCTGAGCTGAGCTGAATGAGGTAGGCAGCGTACTGCAAAAGTTGTCACAAGTGGGAGTACTAACCTTGAAAGAGCCATGCAGTAAGAGCCAAGAGCCAGGAATGAGAAATCAGAAGCCAGTGGAGCTGAGTAATACATTTTGCTTCCTGAGGCAGAAGACAAGATGTTGCTACCTTTCAGCTGAGCTGGAACCCTGATTAGGGGGTACAAGACCACCTGTGTATTACATAGTCTGTTCTCCAAGAAAAGGGAAAGCCAGGAAGTTCAGAAGAACAGGGCACCTAGGCAATGGGCATGGTGGTACCTCATGTCAGAGTGGCAGGATAAGATACCACCTCAACTTAGACCATGGGCTATATAGGCTCAAAAGGAACAGCTAGCTATGCCTAATGGTAGGGTTGCTGTCTTAAATCAGGAGTCAGGTATTATGCCAAGAGTGTAGGAGGCAAGTGTCAGAAGCCAAAAACAGCAAAATTATGTTATTGCTACAAAATGGTCCCTTTGTCATTCCTGTATTTTCTCTGCCCTTCATTCCATTGTTCCTGCATTCTGCTTTAATTGGAAGACAATTTCTAAAATCAGTTTCACAGTCAGAGAATGTACCATATGTCATATATTTCAGTTTGTTCCTGAAAAATGTAAATTTAAAACTTTGGGGAAATGCATTAGTCTAAAGTTACAATTTTTTAAATGAATATTGAAGCACTGGTTCCAAACTGTAGATGATATGTTTTCCCCTTGAACATCATTACCCCCTGAAAACCAATGATTCCACTGATGGATACTTAGACCAAATTTGCAGCTGCTGGAATTGGAGGTTGAATTCAAGAATGTCAAAAAATCGTGCTGAATTGATTTATGCCCACATATGAAATTTAGCTTTAAAAAGGCGGGTTGGAGAGAGGAGAAGGAGCCCAGCACACATGGGAGATGTCATTATCCTGATCAAGAGCTTCAGATTAATGTGATAAGACTATCACTTGAAGATAAAATCTGGTTTAGAAGTATGAAACTATAAATTAAGGCATTCATCTGTTAGCCTTCAATAACCCTCACGCCTTCAATATAATGGACATCAAGATATATGGCCCTTGAGAAAAGGAGAAGGGTGGAAGTAATAGGAAGTCAAAGGGAGACAGAGCTATTCTCAATCAGTGTAAATGGTATTACTCATCATGGAACAACTTAGATGCTGATCCTGAAAATAGTAACATGTACTGACCTACTGGTTTAAATAAGAATGCTCTTTTGTGGTCCCCATACCAATTAATTATTGGTGTGCAAAGGGCACAGCTGCTTTGGAAAAACACTAGCAAATTTGCTGGACCCTCACTGTTATGTCTGCCATCATTGTCTCTCTGGCAAAGCTCTGCAGTGTAGAACCCTGAATCAATATCAGGCTGAAAGAGCTGATGTTTGAGGCTTGACAAGGTACCTTTAATTGGCTCAGATGTGGCTGTTGTGTCTCTTTGCTTCATTTATAATCCAAGGAATGGGGTGGGGGGAAAGGAGAAAAGACATTATAGAATTGGTGTGTCAGTGTAAGATGTCTGTGTTATTCAAGCTGTCCTGAGCAATACCCAGACACTTCATGGTATCTGAAATATCCTATTGATCTGGCTAAGAACAGTTGTACTGTCAGGATAGGATTTTGGCCCCACTTAGCAGGGTAGCCCCTAAATAAAAGGGATAACTTCCCACACTTTGAATTCAGTGATATGCAATACAGCAGGAGCTGTGAGATCATTAAGTCTAAAATTAGATAACTCCCATCATTGGCTAGGAGTCACCACTGCTGAAACAGTGGATGTTTTTGATACATTTGTATTTGGAGGATTTGTGACATGAGACTTGTGGATGATTTACTACCTAGTTCGTAATAAATTTCCTTATAGGAGGAAAAAGGTGGGGGGTTTGATTGTAGCTGAAACTATTTACTAGTTTGCCTCCTCTTTTTGAACATCACCTAAGTGATGGAGAGGGAAATGTATTTTCCAAAATTGTGAGAGAGTGACGGGTTTGAAATGAGCAGAAAGGAAAAAAATTGGAATGAAAAAGGGAAATTGGGAACAACAGTATTCAGTGCAATCCCATCCATGTTTATTTCAGAGTGGGGATAAACATGCACAGAGACCTGCAGCCAGATATTAGGTCTCGGTATTACTTGTGAATAAATTTTAACATGTAATGCAGATCTGAACTCGACACAGAGCAGGGTCAGGCAGGTTTGTCATTTTGAGGACGTTGTCTGCTCGCTAGCAAGTAGAGGGAATCAGACCGTGCTTTCAGCACTCCAAACAGCAATGTAAATAACAGTCTGATCACACCCATACTTCTCTTTCATTGAAGGTTTTTAAAACAGGTTAGATGGACATCAGTCAGGGATGCTTTAGCTGTGGATTTCTGATATTGGCAGAAGGTTGCCCTCAATGACTTTTGGGGTCCTTTCCAGCTGCACAATTCTATGCTTCCACAATTCATTCCAAACTTGTGATTTTTATTGTCCTTCTCATACTACCTTTCCAGGCAGAATGCATCTCACAGCTAAGAAACAAACAATCATATCATTCTTCCCACCTTGTAAAGAGTGAATACAGTCTGTGTTTCCCAAGTGAATTCATGGTAGAGGTGAGTCTTGAACCTATAAATTGCAAAACCAATATGCTGAACTCCGGCTTACAATAAAGTGCCTCAACTAACTCCAATGTCTGCAGTTACGCTGCCAACAGAGGACCATTTTGCCTGGCACACATGGTTCCTCCACAAATGAAAAAGTGCCATTAGGAGGGTAGATCATATGAAATTAGCAGCATGAGCCTCTGTCAGCCTGGACAGATATTGTTAATCTCATAGAATTGACAGATTGTTGCCTTAACAGGTCAGATGGTAACTGTAAATCTCTGCTGGAGAGCCAGCTTTTCAGAGTGCAGCAGCAGTGAAGCAGGCACAGAGGCTTTGCTAAAATGTCCTCTCCAGTTGAAAGAATTAAACGGCTTATAAAGTCTGTTTTGTGAGACAGTTGAAACTTGTCTGCAGGAAATTTCATGTTACTGATGAGACCAACCAGGCAAAATATACCTTGTTTCTCTTTTCATCAAGATACGAAGTTCAAGAGATACATTTGACAGTAACAGCTGAAATATCTTACATTTCCCACCAGACACTGGTGCTGCATTACTTGTGTTATTTGTTATTCCTACATCTTGCAATGTCTAATCAAATTAAAAGTTACAAAAGTTTATGTTCTTATGGTAGATCAATAGAAACAAAGCTTGTGAAAGTCCTCTTTCTCAACTCTCTCTTGCCTTTTCCCTTCATCCCTTCAGTGGGATCTGGAGGTGTGTGTACAAGTATGCAATAAGCCAGATCACAATGGGATAACTGAAGACTGATGACATAAGGCTTGGGTTGAGAAGGCTGGAGAAGGCTGCAGGTTGGGTAGAAAGATGGAGAGAAACAGACAAGGAATTGGAGAATAACATTATCATTCTCCTAGGGCAAGTGGCAGGAGAATGGATGGCTTTATTTTCAGGGACTGAGTCTTCAAGATTGGGTGGTAGTCCTTATGCTCATAGTCCTTATGGTCATAGGGGATGCCAGTTGAGCCCCACAGGTCCCTGTGTTCTAATGTGGTTCAAGCTGATAGAATGAAAGCTATGGAATGGGGACACAAACATTTCAAAACTGTGTGTTCTTTTGGAATCCAAATTACACTAACAACAAAGAAGCATGGCTATAGGGAATAAAAACTAGAGTGAAGGGTAAGTAAAACTTACTTGGGAATCAGTCCAGATATGATGGAGCAACTGGGGCAGCTGAAATAAACTAGACAGATTGATGTCATACAGTGAGCACTGGATTTCAGATAACATGTAACTCCTGTAAGTTACGTTATCTGAAGAATGTTTTCTTCATTGGATCAAAGAAGTCCAAAGGAATTCTATATTGGCAGTGGTGGTATGGAGAGGAGAAGATAGATCTGGCTCCACTGGTAAATATCTGAGTGATGTGCAGTAGATACAAAGGATTTATGACTCCAGCTTGTTTTAAAATAGCAAAAGAGGAACCTTTGATATTGTACTGCTGAAATGGAGAAAGCATAGAGCAACTAAGGCTGGGAATTTTGTGTGTAAGACTTGTGAATACCATTGAGCTCTGGTACTCAACACAAATTTCTGGACTCAGAATTCTTTAATTCCATGGGTATTTATTTTTCACCAATCTCTAGTCCAGTGGTTCCCAACCTTGGGTCCTCAGATGTTCTTGGATTACAACTCCCAGAAATCCTGGCCAGGACAGATAGTGATAAAGGCTTCAGGGAGTTTTTGTACAAGAACATTTGGGGATCTGAGGTAGGGAACCACTGCTCTTGTTGGTGACTTTCAAGAAGTCAGAGGGAAAGAAAGCTGATGTCAGACTCCTGAGATCTCCCTGTTGATGATCTAAGTTAGGTCTCATTCTCATCTGTATCACATGAGGCAGGATGCAAAATGAAAAATTCTGACATGTACAGTGTACCCCTTTTATTGTTATGTTAATTCAACATGCTCAGTGAAAGAGTGTGTAGGCCTAGCCTTCCTAATAAAAAATGGAGCTCTATTGACAAGATGCTAGGTCAGCACTTAAAAGAGCAGTGACTACAAAGAGCCCTTCAAGTTCTCTTGTGGTTAATTCTGTGCAATTTTTAAAAATCTGTTTTGAATAGAAAAGGTAGCCATATATATTTGAAAGAAAAATATTTGGGACACCAGTGGCCATGTAGTTCCAGCCCCATTTCCCTGCTCACTGAGCTTGCTGGGTCCAGCCCTATAGCTAGCCTTCCTTGTTATTGTTGAGGGAGCCACATTTTTAAAAGGGGCATTTTTTCATGAGAGTGTATAGCATCAACCAATTCCTCCTGAAATTTACTGGTGGAAAAGATGTAAAGGCCACACCAGGAAAAGGGAAAGGCAATGACCTTGCCCCTCACTCCTCCTGCATGCAGAGAATATATTCACCTACCTAATGGACTATGTCAAAGCTAGGTTTAGTTATGAACTCCAGGGATTAAATGACTGGCATATTTTTGTTTGTAATATTAAAAAAGGATGTTAAGGACATAGTGACCAAGGTTATTTGAAAAGACATAAGACAAACAAAATAGTTTATGCTATAAATAAGATGTTAAAGTTAGACATGGGCTATTCGTATGCATATCCCTGAGGATACATATACAAATAGCAGCACCACAGGGCCCATAAAGGCCCATTCCCTCTCCCCAGAACCAGCCTGTCCACTCACTGTTTGCTCTGCTGCACTTGGCTTTGTTGTTGTCAAGCCAATCATGGAAGAAGCCCACCCGGCTCTTCCCTACCTCCCTGTGCAGCCGACCACTCATCAGCTGAGTGGGGAGACTCCCCGTCCCACCTCTTTGCTGCAGTGGTCGGCTGTGTGGGGAGGTGGGGAAGAGCCAGCCAGGCTCCTTCTGCGATCTGCACGACAATGACGACAATGGAGCTGAGCACAGAGGGGCAAACAGTGAGTGGACTGGCTGGTTCTGGGGGGAGGAATAGGCCTCTATTGCACATGTGGTGCTGGTATTAGTATTAGTAAAAAGGTAAAGGTTCCCCTTGACAATTTGTCCAGTCGTGTCCGACTCTAGGCGGCGGTGCTCATCTCCGTTTCCAACCCATAGAGCTAGCGTTTGTCCGCAGACAATCCTCCGTGGTCACGTGGCCAGCGTGACTAGACACGGAACACCGTTTTACCTTCCCACCAAGGTGGTATCTATTTATCTACTCGCATTTTTGCATTTTGCATGCTTTCAAACATGAATAGCCCATGGCTAGTTAAAATTAGACTGAGGCTTGTTTCTCAAAAAATTCATTTTAAAACTTGTACCCCCAACATCACAATTGCAAAACAAATAAAACGTTTTTGGCTGCTTCCAAATGGATAGCTTCTTTCACTCTCTAGTTGTCACCATGCCATTTTAAATGTGTTTTCATTGTTGACCCTCTGTGTTGCCATGGTCAATTCATTTAACAGTCTCTACATCACTGACACTTTGTTGCTCTTATCAACTCTCCAATTCTTCTCTGCTACTGTAGCATTCCCTTCCCTCCCCAAAGCTTTGGTAGACAGCAAAGTTGGAGTGGGCTGGAGTAAGTTAAATAGGGTTGCTTAAGGTTGCATAGAAGTCCTTGCATATATATGGCATATGCACCTCAAGCAAACCTATTTGGCCTGTCTGGCTTAAGAAAATAAAGACAACAAACAAACAAAAAAACCCTCCTTGCCCTCTCCTGTCTCCTCCTCTTTCTGGGAAGAAGCTTTCAATTTCCCTTCCCCTGAAATTTACAGTACATTTTGTTGTTGTTGTTGTTTAGTTGTTAAGTCATGTCTGACTCTTCGTGACCCCATGGACCAGAGCACGCCAGGCCCTCCTGTCTTCCACTACCTCCCGGAGTTGGGTCAAATTCATGTTGGTCGCTTCAATGACACTGTCTAGGTTTGTCATCGCTTTCCTCCCAATAAGCAGGCGTCTTTTAATTTTGTGGCTGCTGTCACCATCTGCAGTGATCATGGAGCCCAAGAAAGTCAAATCTGTCACTGCCTCCATATCTTCCCCTTCTATTTGCCAGGAGGTGATGGGACCAGTGGCCATGATCTTAGTTTTTTTGATGTTGAGCTTCAGACAATTTTTTTTTGTGCTCTCCTCTTTCACCCTCATTAAGAGGTTCTTTAATTCCTCCTCACTTTCTGCCGTCAGAGTGGTATCATCTGCATATCTGAGGTTGTTGATATTTCTTCCGGCAATCTTAATTCTGGCTTGGGATTCATCCAGTCCTAGGTGAGGAGTCCAAAGACAAGTGTGTCATGCCTACAGTCAAGCATGGTGGTGGGAGTGTCATGGTCTGGGGCTGCATGAGTGCTGCTGGCACTGTGGAACTACAGTTCATTGAGGGAACCATGAATGCCAACATGTACTGTGACATACTGAAGCAGAGCATGATCCCCTCCTTTTGGAGACTGGGCCACAGGGCAGTATTCCAACATGATAACAACCCCAAACACACCTCCAAAATGACCACTGCCTTGCTAAAGAAGCTGTGGGTAAAGGTGAGTGACTGGCCAAGCATGTCTCCAGAGTCCAGACCTAAACCCTATTGAGCATCTGTGGGGCATCCTGAAACGGAAGGTGGAGGTGCGCAAGGTCTCTAACATCCACCAGCTCTGTGATGTATGTCGTCATGGAGGAGTGGAAGAGGACTCCAGTGGCAACCTGTGAAGTTCTGGTGAACTCTGTGTCCAAGAGGGTTAAGGCAGTGCTGGAAAATAATGGTGGCCACACAAAATATTGATACTTTGTGCCCAATTTGGACATGGTCACTTAGGGGTGTACTCACTTTTGTTGCCAGTGGTTTAGACATTAATGGCTGTGTGTTGCGTTATTTTGAGGGGACAGCACATTTACACTGTTATACAAGCTGTATACTCACTGCTTTACATTGTAGCCAAGTGTCATTTCTTCAGCGTTGTCACATGAAAAGATATCTAAAATATTTATGAAATGTGAGGGGGTGTACTCACTTCTGTGATATACTGTATGTAGTCACCTCCTCACTTACTTACCTAGTACTTCCTAAGACATGTGTGTGTGTGTGTGTGTGTGTGCTGTGTAGCTTTGTTTGTTACTGTGGGAACTTTCCAGTTTAAATGATTTTCTTGCCTGAAAAAACCCCATCTAGTCAATTCCACAATGCTGTCTAGCACTTGGTTTTCCCTGCTTGTTGATTAGCTCTGAATATGAGTAGACTGTCTCTCCCTGAAAATTCAGAACAGTTTCCTTTTACTCAGTCATGGGTTGTTCTTTCATTTATTTATTTAGCTTTTCTTTCTCCCAAAATCTTCTTTTATCTGTGCATCTTAGTTAGATTCCTCCCCGCCCCCGCACCAGCTTTTTCTCCCTGCGCCAACTTTCCATTCCTCTGGGCATTTGGGATTTTTATTCTTTATAAGCATCCCCAAATCAGGTTTCTTTGTGTGCCTTTCCATCCATCCCATAAGGCAGACAAACATGATTTCATGGTAGAAGGAGACATGTGTCATATCCAACATGGTGCAGTGGTTCAAATCCTCACTCAGATATGAAATTCAATGCATGACAGTGGGACAGTAGCACTCCCTTAGCCTGACCTATCACACAGCATTGTTGTCAGGATAAAGTGGAAGGGAAGTAAACATAGAATCAATCTATTCCAAAAGCAGGCAAAAAAAAGCAAACAATGTACTTCAAAAGAAGGCAATCCCCAATATGAACCAAAACATTTGACAATAGTCACACTTCCTAAACTTCCTGCCCTACTTTCTCCACAGCTGGCTGCCAGGAGCTGAGATTGCAACTCCCGCTGTTGCTGAGCACACAGAGATGGATTGTACAGGAAAGAGAAAGAGCAGGAGAACCACAAGAGACACTGTTGCCACCCCCTCACTCACTAAAGGGAAACATGCCAATATTGTATGTCTTGTATTGATTGGCAGGACAGGATTTAGCTTGAGGCATCAGTGTTGTTGGTACAGCATGTGCAGTGAGCAAGCCTTGAGAGATGGTGCTGCAGCTTCATCTCAAGGCAGCTGATGGAAGGGGGAAGGGTGCTCCATCATCCTGTTTATGCTTTTCTCACTCCAACTGGTGGACACTTCTTTCAGTTTATCACAAAGTTCCCCAACCTGCAATGGCAGCTGAAGGCCCTCAAGGAGGAGCTTCCAAGCCACATTTTTAGTGTTGGAAACCAGCTTGGTGTTGAGTCTGTGTTCACTGTGCTGCAGCCTCAGGCACATGACTTGCAGGATATGAAGGAGGAGAGGGAAAGAGGGAGGGAGCAGCAATTGGAAGGGAGCTCACTCATCAAAAGGCTTATTTAGTACCAACAACATTTGAGGAACTACCTGACATCTTCCCCCTGCTTAGAAAAAAGTGAGGAATAAGAGGAAGATAGGACTATGTTCTGACATACAGCTCAGCCTACAGCCTTATATTGATTGCCAGGGCAGGATTCAGTTGCAGAATGTGCTAAGACTGAGCCAAAGCATTCCCACTGGGTTTCAACCAATCCATGCCCTTATACCTTCAAAATTCCCACTCCACGTCCTGAATATTCTGGTTGGTTGCTGACAGCAGCCCTCATAATGCTACTGGCTTAAAAATTCGCAGGTAATTTGACAGACAAAGGATGAAGAATATGCCTGTAACTTCTCAAAAAGTTACATATTTGCAACAATTTTGAAGTAATTTTGTGCTGATGGAACATAGAAGCAATGTTGATAAATAAAGCTTGTAGAATTTGACAAGCTGATGTTGACTGGAATCATTCCAATAATGGAGCAACTTATTTTACCTTGATACCCAGCTGGATTTTTTTGATATGATTTGAAATGGTTATCTGGTTTCATACGGTAATTAAACTTTTAAGGGATAAGTGACAGCTGTGATGAATACAGGCTTCCAATTTTTCCTAGAAGTCTATAAAGGTCTATAAGACTCTTAGGAAACATGTCCAAGGATCAGACTTTCAAGTATAAGACAAAGGAAATGTTCAATGAAAGAGGGAAAGACGAATAAACACAACATTTTTGTGTACATCTCTTTCAGGAATTGGCAAAAGAACCCAAAAGTGGAAGAGACACTTTCTTGTTTTTTCCTTTCACTTTAAAACAAAAGTCCCAACCCTAGTGCCAGACAGTGTCTTGGTTGTGTGCCTGGTCATGTGCCCAACTGCCCAACAGAGATACACTCTAGTGCCTTGCCAATTAGTCACAGTTAGCCAGAGGAAGTTATGCAAATGTGCAAACACCAGTAGGATTCCAGCCTTTAAAAAAAAAACATGTTTATCATAAACATGGGTAAGATGTTTAAGTTAATTTGAAGGAGACTTTACGCCAAAATTCACAATTTTTTTGTATTTCGGAAGGAAGGAACTTCAGGCAAAAAAAATCAAATGTATAACAAAACTGTCAAATATATCATGAATAACTGAGAGATTTCTGTATCCAGGCCTTGGGCTTCTAGTATTTAATTCTAGTAAATCTAAGCTTGAATTCAACAATGTTCTGCTGAATTAAGATTGCCTTCTCTTTTTTTATCAGAGGATTCAGGTTGCTTTTTTACACTTTTTTACACTTATGTGGCAGGTAGACACAATTATGATCCTCTCCATTCTAGGAATAACTGTACCTCTCAAATTTGGGCAAGACAGTTGAAGAAATATTCATTTAAAAAAAAAGCTAGGGAGGAATGAACATTTGCAAATGTCTTAATATTTAGAAGACAGAAGAGACTTAAAATGTTACAAATGTGAATGTAGAAGAAAGAGAATATGACAGATTTCCCCATTCTATCATTCCTCTAAGTGAGATGTATTTCTTATAAGAAAGTGCAATAGGTAATCCAATTGTAGTAAATGGCCCATTTGGATTTCATTTCCCTATAGTTCTGCTCACACCAATGTTTCCAGTTGAAGTCTTTGCTTGTTGTTTTGTTTTGCTTTTAAAAAGCTATGTAACAACAACTAAGGATCAGTCTGCAGTTTAAGTAACCCAAGATAACAAGGGTTTCTATTTGTCACTTTCAGTATTAAAAGCAGTGGGATCCCCCCTCCTCAAACATGGCCTGATGTTATTCGTTTTAATTTGCTACCTCCTTGAAGGTGAATTTAATACCATTCATACATTTTCATTTACAAATTTGTCAGTAATAAGAGAGCCGGCACATGGGAGAAAGTAGCTGCATAATTGCAACTTATACGCTTGTCTTACTGAAAAACTGCTAGCTCAGGAATCGCCCGCTCCTGTGCTCCATGCATGAAATTGCAAATAGAATTTAATTTGCCCTTATATCCTGTAGGATCAGCTTAAAATGATTAATGCAGGAAGGAATGTTGTCAAGATTTTATTCATTACAGTCTCAGAGGACTGCAGTGCAAAACCATCATGTATAACATGGTAACATATTATATGCGACTCTTTCAACTGCTCTCTTAACACAAACAATCATATTTCTGCCATTTAATTCTATACCTGAAGCGTGTGGGAATGCATTCATTGTATGTGGCTGTGACCTCCTGGACAGTTGGAAATGTAATTTGTTAGAATTTAGATCATTTAAATGGGCTATTTCGGGCATAGAGCTTGAAAATGTAATATCCCCAAAGCAACTAGCATGCAGCCATGCTGTAACAGCTCAGAGACTTGGAAGTCGATGTCCCATTTTAAGACTTTGTTTCCTGTTTTGTGCTAGAGAAAATAACCCATTGTTTGAAAAGAGTCTCACATGTTTGTTAAGCATGGTTTCATTTGGCAGAGAAATACAAATGTCTAGAGAACCACATTTGATTACACTCAGTCAACCTTGCTTCTTCCATCCTTTCCTTCCTTCTAGTCTTGCTATGTTGCCAAACGTTGGGTTTAAAGATGTTTAGAGCAAGGAGTTTTAAAGACTGTCACACATGCATGATTTCATCGTTACAATAATCATGCCTGTTTCTGTACAACCTGAAACATTGGGGGGTCTCAGTGGCTTATCCATCTTGATAGCTTTCTTGGAATTGTGCTGTGGGATTGTGAGTAGTTAAGCTGGTTTTGTGTTCCTAGCTTGCTAATGGAAATGATTTCATATATTTACATATATAATTTTTGAAGGCTGCATCAGAGAATATCTTTAAGAGGTCCTTTTAAAAGCAGCAATCCTAGTTTGATACCTTGAAGTTTCAGTGGTTATTGCTGATGAGAAGTCCCAGAGAGCCAGTATGCCTTTCTGCTCAGCTGCCACTGGGCTAATTGGCTTAACGTGGGGAGTAATTATGGAATTGTTCTCATTTCAGAGATCATTTTAGCAATTTTTTTTAGGAGGTGATGATTTAGAAACAATCCTAACAAGGATGGTAATTGAGGAATGAAATATGGGTCCATGATTACAGTTATTGAAATTGATTGCCTGGTAATTATATTAATACAACAGAATCACTAGAAATCTGACATAAACTGCTGTCAAGAGGATTGCCCATCTCAAAGGAACACTCCCTCCCTGTTTCAAGTGAATCACTATACAATCACTTCGTAATTCAAATGTTTCTAGAGATTTGATTTATGAAGCCTCAAAACAAATCTTCCCAATACTCCTCCCCTCTTTGTATTTTTCACCTTGAGGTCCAAGAAAATGTGAATGTGGAGCTCAGACTGTGGATTCTTGAAGCCTCTGCTATAAATATGATAAACTTACTACATGGAAGGTCGTTCTCTGTATCAAAAAACTATGTTTGTTGTAAACCACTTGTACATGATTGCCTCTGATGCAGTGGGGGGTGAACAAGCTTCCCTTGCCGTGCTATGGAATCATTTAGCAGGACAAGGACCATAGCTCAGTGCCTGAGTTCAGTTCATATGCAGAAGACTGAGAGCACAATCTCTAGCATATCCAGCTTTTTATTTTTATTTTTTTAAGGAAAGGACAGAGTAGCAGTTGGGGTGTGAAACCATAGAGCACTGCACGGTTTGGCAGAACATGCAGTACAATGCTGGTCCAAAAGAACACATAGGTTGAAATCCTGTTGCTTAGACTAGTAAATTCCAGTAGAGTAGGACCACTGAATCAGTGGGGATCTGGTGAAACAACCTCTTCATAAATTCAATGGGTTCAGTTAGGCCTACTCTAGTTTTTACTTACTTTGCTAAGATAAGTCACATCTAGAGTAGGCCCAAATGAATCCATGGAACTTATGGAGGAATTGATTCACCAAATCCCCACTGATTCAGTGGGTCTACTCTAGTGCATCTTACTAGTCTAAGCAACAGGTTTTCAGCCATTATCTAGGGGTAGGGCTGCTCTTATATTCATATATGTGTATAAGCTTTTAAAAAATCGAGCAGACAGAAATAGTTCCTCTGTTTTCCAATTCTTTCCTACTTTGGAATAAGTGCTGATGATAACCTCTGTGTACACATAATCATATTCTGAGTTCATTTTATACCATAACTCATATATAAGAGAAGACCTTTAGCTTCAGGAAAGCTTTCCCTCAGTGACTGGCTATCTGAGTAAAAGTGTTATGCCTTACTGCTTTGAATGTATTTTTAGTATTGCTTTTGTTTACTGTTTCTCAGCATGGTATTTGTTTGATCCTTTTTAGTATTTTTATACTTATTGTTTTTAGCTTTAAATGTTGTCTTTTAATGATGTAGGCTGCCTTGGGTCTTTTTTAAAGAGAAAGGTGAGGCAATGAATGAACGAACGAACAAACGAATGAATGAACTCCAATAATCTACTGAGACACCAAGCTAGTCTTTTAAAAAAGTATATTGTCCACGCTCTAGATATTGTAATTTCAGTGTTCCCTGCTTTGCACCTTCCTTGCAGTGTCATGGAAAAATTCATCTCGTTCCTGAAGGAAGCACATCCAGAGTGAATCTAGTTGTAGGTGGGTGACAACCATGTAAATGTTTAGAAGACACAACAGATCTGAAGCACATAATAAGATATTTTACAAATAAAATACTGTTTGGAAATGTGATGTGCCATACACTTCACACTAATCAATAAGAGGTTAATTAAGATTAAGGTGTTAACAGATTTTTTTAAAGTTGGCACCTTACAGCTGAAATTCTGAGTTACACTGGGTGCAGTTAATTACACCATCAGCCACAACAACTGTTTGGAAATTAAGAATGCTTGATTCCCCCCAAAGATCCCAAGGCTCTTATGGAAACTCTTGTATCATGGGAAAGCTGTTGGGGCTGTAAGACAGAGACAGGAAGGCTTTCATTTGCAAAAATTGGCACCATAATTTTTATTTCCAAAAAAAATCACCAAGGCTGATGACATCATTAGCCTTATGTGGTGTAGCTGCATGAACAGAATTTCAGACAAATTGTTATAAAACCAACCCTCTACAGACATTATACTTTCCATGTGACTTACAGTGTGTAGAAAAGAATGGGGCTGTGTGCACATGCACACCACTCCCCATTACATCATGTGCTGGCACCACAACTATGCTCTCCCTGTGCACTCCATGGTCCAATTCCATGGGATACTCTAAATGTGTACAGCAGAATCTTCTCTTGAGAGCTTCCCCCAACATTTGGACTGCATGGGGAAGGTATCAGGACAGAATATGATGGTAGTGGCAAGGTAAGTACAGGCAGTCTAACTCTTTCTCTGTGTCATGCATACTTCTTCTGTGCAATGCAAATCATGGAGAATATACATTAATGCTTTTGACCACCCAGTCTGGAATAACGAGATAGACACAGATATATGGGATAACTAGGGCCACAACTTTATTAACTTATTATAACTTACAACTTCCCTTTTTACAAGGGGGCCTACCGTAGTGCATCAAACTGGTCTGTAACCGGAGTCAACCTTGACCTTCCGGTCCAGACCACCAATCGAGTTCCTATACCGGAAGCGCGCTGTCCTACCATACAGCACACCTCCGTGTTTCCAATAGCTGTGGTACCCCAAGTCCGCCCCATCCGGGCCTCCAAACCCTAAGTGCTCAGCGTCTGTGGTGATCATGGAACAAAGGAAAGGTTAATTGCCTTGGGGAGAGAGAACAAAGGAGTCGACAGCAGTTGTCCGAGCCAGCGGAGCCTACTGGCAACGCCCCAAGGGCTCTTTTTATTGACTTAGCATGATTACACAGTATGTTATGAGAGAAACAGATAGGATAGTGGTTACCTAATCATTAACTAGGATTGGCTAAAATAACACTTTGATCTTATGCTCTAACTCTAAGCGGAAGGGCAGAAGAAAGGGCTACCCCGCCTGCTGGCCGCTGCCGTATCCTGCCAGGAGTGTATGCATGTCACTGAAACAGAATCACAGCTACAACCTTCAGGCAGGAGTTTCCCACATCTCCCCCCTTTTTTTTGTTGTTTATTAAGCAAAGGCACATATTCTTTCATATATTTGCAAACTACATATAAGTCTTTTCGGTGAAGGCCTGAAGGCGAAGCTTTGAGACAGGTAGTTATCATGGAAAAGAAGGTTGATATACATTGAATAAAGCAACAGGAACTTATAAGGAGTATGAGGAGTATAATTCCATACATTAACACAGTGCAAAGCCATCCAAAGTCGGGTAGCCATGACCACAAACTGTCCCACCAGGAAGGAAGTATGTCCTGTCGTATGTTATTGGCAAGCTGTCTAAGCTGAGCAAGCTGATTATTTACTGCATGACTATTATCAGAGAAGTTAAAGCAACAGAGATTGGCAAAAGACTCACAACCAATGTGATTGTGCAACATGAGATAATCCAATGCTGCGCGGTTGTCTAAAATAGCATCACATAGCTGTCGTTGTTCCTGATTCAGCAGGGCAATAGCAGTGGAAGTGCGGTTAATGGCTCTAGCTAAGGAGTACGCAATGTTGGCAAGAGTGCAAGAATTACGAACAGCAAGGCCAGGAATGCCAACAAGCGATACAGCCAGCGAAACATATTCTGCTTTGGATAACAAAGTAACATTACCATCACAAGTACTATCAAGAGATAAGCTTTCTCGTTTCAGCCGAGTCGAGTTCTGCAAAGCAAAAGGTTGCATTAAGTTAATTACTAATCTACTAAAACAGCATTGTGTTTCTGACAGATTGGCTGGAATGTAGCTAAAAGTACGTTGACCACATGTAAAAAACCACCCTGTAGGTAGGATGATATGTGCCAAATTATAAGAAATGTTGACAGCATGGGTACAATTCCATGTGGCTTTGGTTGTAGAAATGTATGTCTCAGAGGAACAGTTGACAACTCTGGCCCATGAAGTGTTTTCATTAGATGCTACAAAAGGTGTGTAGAGGGAAAAGGCATCAATGGGTAGCGTTTTTGTTGTTCGCCCCCAGTCAGGAGAACTAGTGTACTTAATGACAGTGGCATTCAACCACTGTCCTAGCCAAGTGTCATTAGTAATGTCGCAAGGTTCTTTACAGACAGGAATTAAGCAAGTTCCTAGTAATCCATGCATAGCATATGCCTCCTGCAGACAGAAGTGAGAGACGTTCACAATTTCTGCAAACCTTTCCTCTAAGTTAAATTGCAAACGAGCATGCAAATCCTCTCGAGCCTCTGCGACACCTATTGGAACAGTTCCAAGAATGAGAACACAACACAACAGCGTCACGGAGTTGGCATTCAGCTGTGAGATAATGGCTGCTAGAAAAGTTTCAGGAGTTTCTGGGATCTGCTGCTGATTTAGAGTTCTTTTTGCATCAGCACTCAGCGTCTTTATCATCCTCCAAGTAACTTTGGTCTGAGTGCCTTCAGGTTGGGCCGGGCGCTTCCAGCAACACGCAGTCATCTGGTCCTGCTCCAGGGCCATCGCTGGGTTGAATTCCGGAATCGGGTTCTGCAGGTTGCGATGCCAACTCATTCTTCCCACAATATGGCCTCACACACCGAGCCAGGATCCACAAGGTACCTGTGGGAGTAAGCACAGCAGCATAGCCGCGGCCCCATGTTAGTAAAGGGGCTGGACCCTCCCATTGAGGGTCGGGAGTTTGCTTATAAGTCACCAGCAGCCGTTCCATGGGGATTTCTTTACGAAAGTGTTTCTCTACTGGCGACAACTTATGCTGACCTGCAGATACAGTTAAATGATTTAATGTGAATAATGCTATTGATACTACATCTGGAACATTTTGGGGCTTAATCCCTCTGTTTTTTGTTTGTTTGGAAAGGAGAAATTTAAAAGAGCGGTGTGCTCGTTCTACAATAGCCTGTCCTGTGCAGTTATAGGGAATACCATGGGAAAGACAAATGTCCCATTCATTGCAGAAAGTGGTAAAGGCATGAGAGGTATAGGCAGGGCCATTGTCTGTTTTTAAGGCTTGAGGCCAGCCCATAATTGCAAACATACGTAAACAATGTTGTATGACATGGCGAGAGGTCTCACCACGAAGAGGGGTAGCCCAGATGTATCCTGAATAAGCATCAATAGTTAGATGAACATAAGAAACAGGAGCGAGAGTAGGAACATGAATGACATCCATTTGCCAGAGCTGATTGGCATCCATTCCTCGTGGGTTAACAGCATCAAAAAGAAAGGAAATGGGAGACATGAAACAGGAAGAGCAGGAGGAGATGATGTCTCGAGCTTGAGAAAGCAGAATAGAAAATTGCTTATGGAGTTGTTTAGCACTCTGATGAAAAAAGGAATGGCTATCAATAGGATTGGAAAAGAGGGGACACAAGGAACGAAGAGCAGAGTCGGCACGGTGATTTCCCTCTGAGATAGCATCTTGAAATCCAGTATGAGATCTGATGTGAGCTGCAAAAAAAAGGTTGTGATCGGGTAGCGAGGAGGTTCTTTAAAGTCAAAAACAGGGAAAGTAAGGAAAAGTCAAGAGCAGGAGAAAGATAGGCATGTGACAGGTGAGTGAGAAGATTAAATACATATTGAGATTTAAAGGTTGATCTTGAACCATTTGAAAGGCAAGGATGAGAGCAGCAAGTTCTGCGCACTGGGCAGAGGTCTGAGTAGAAGTAAAGAAGGTTTTCCAGGTTCCGGAAGGTTGCTGAAAGGTGATCACACCTCTGGTAGGTGCACCATCAGTAAAAACAGTTAGTGCATCAGGGAGAGGAGTAGAAGTGAAAGGAGAGGAAAAGCAAAAGGGTACTTGCTGAATGAATGTTAAGTGAGGGTCTTTAGGTGGATTAAAATGTATGTCGCCAACATAGTCTGCAAAAGCAATTTGATGTTAGTGATGTAGACATTAAGTGATCATGGTCAGCTCATGACTGGCACTTTTAACAGTAGCATGTCGGATTTCTTGAACTGGGGTAGTATTCACTGAGTTTCCCCCACTTGACCTGGGGCTGGAGGTCCACCCGACTTGGAGTTTCCCGGTGTTGGAACAGACCGGCATTGATTGGCCCAGTGATAACCTTTCTGACACCGGGGGCATTTTTTAGAAGGGTGTTTATTATTTTGGGGGATTGATCTGCATTCCCATCTGAAGTGCCCTTTCTTGCCACAGGAAAAACATTTACGATCTCGGGCAGGGTTCAAGGAGGTAGCCATGGCTGTGGCCAAAAGCTGTGTCTTGTGAGTTTCTGTCCTGATATTCTAACACAATTTTAACATGGCAGCAATGTCAGTCTCAGGTTTGTTGTAAATAGCCTTAAGGGCCGTTTTACAATCCATGTTAGCATTTTCAAACGCCAGCTGTTTCATCAAAATATCAGCAGCCTCAGTATTCTCCATGTGCCGCTCAATCGCTCTTTGCAATTTGTTAATGAAAGACATATAGTCCTCTGTAGGATCCTGTCGCAGGTTAGCAAAAGACCCTAAAGGGGTACCTTTGTCTGGGATTTTTAACCAGGCTGCCTTCACAATATCATCCACCTGCGCCAATCCCCTGTTAGGGATGGTAATCTGCTGCGCTATGGTGACAAAGAGTCTATCTCCATTTAGCATATCTGCAGACACAGCAATATTGTTTTGTAGATTATCCATGGCCAGAATAGCAGTGGCGTCTTTCCACTCCTGCATAAACAGTACGTATTAGGCAGGAGTGAGCATTGCTTTAACCAAAACTTTCCAGTCAGCTGGAAGAAGATTTCCAGTTCCTCGTAACCCATCAACCAGCCCAAGAGTAAAAGTGCTATGGAGTCCCTTTTCAAATACACTTTTTTTCAACTCTTTAAACATGGCAAGGGGAAGACTTTCATGGACATGCTGTCCCTGATTGTTACGAACCACGGGACAGACAGACATAAGGGGGAGGGCGGCAGCAACATCCTCCGGGCTTCCTTGGGCCATAACGTCAGATAACATTTGCTGCACTGCTGAACGAGGAGGGAGAGAAGGGGGAGAAGGGGGGGAGAAAGGGGAGAAGGGGCCGTTGGAAGAGCGGCGGGAGCTGCGTAGGAAGAATGATTGTTTCTATTTTCATGGAAATCTGGTGGCTTAGAGGGTGGCAAAATCTGAGGGGCTGTTGGAAGGTTAGCCAAGGACTGGGCTAACAAAGGGTTCGCGATTTTTGAAATCGCGTCCCAGCAAAGATGCCATGTATGAAGGACTTTAACTGGAGCAATAGGGTCTTTGTGCAATTTATTCCCAATTTTATCCCAATCTGAAAGCTTAAGGCTGCCCTCTTCTGGATACCAAGGACACTGAGCATCGATTTATTTCAACAAATCCTCTACCGAGGCAGATACACCATGGTGGCCTTCTTTATGGAGCAAGTAAATCAGATCCTTTTTATGTTGAATTTGAAGGGCTGTGAAAGTGTTTCCCATTTTGTACTAATACACACCGGGATCCAAAAAGGATGCAAGGACGCGTCTGGAGCCCTTGCCGGCTGAGGTGAGCTGCTTTGATTGTCTCGGGCGATGTCCCTGTTTATGATGCAGCAAGAGCTGCATCTGCCTCTTCCGTCTGGGTGGGCAAAGGAGCCCCACCCTGGCAGTGTCACGCCTCGTGGAGAGGCCCATGTAGGGACAAATCCCATGGTTAGTGAGCTGATAATGAAAGGAACTGAAACAAGGTTATGGGCTAGAACAGTGGTGGCGAACCTTTTTGGGCTCGCGTGCCCAAACTGGGGGAAAAAAAACAGCGGGTGGTGTGCCGTGGCGGTGACGGAACCGGAAGTGGCGGCGGAAGGGGGAATCCCGGCACAGAGGTGCCTCGAGACCCCGCTCTGGATCCGCTGCCAGCACCAGCTGCTCCGGATCCACCTACCAAAGCACCAGCACCGCGGCTGCAGCTGCCCTCTCAGGTTTGGCTGCACGGGGTGTGTGTGTGGAGTAGCGATCTGGCAACTTATGGCTCGCGTGCCGGCAGAAAGGGCTGCGCGTGCCAGCTATGGCACGCGTGCCATAGGTTCACCATCGCTGGGTTAGAAGCTGCACAAAGTTTTCTGAACAGCAAGAGATGAAAACTGATTTTTACTGTAAAATATGCAGTTGCAAGCTTTTAGTTGCTTGACAATAGGGCCTCAGTAGAAATACGGAATCCTTTCTATCACAACCAATAACACTTTTATCACTAAATATATTTATATCTTCCTTCCTTATCACCTGACCACCCACTCAAACATTTCTTTGAAATACAGGCAATACAGGAAGACCCCCTATCCACAGGATCAGTATCTGCTGATTCATTTATCCGCTGCCTGAAAATACTAAATGAAAAACCTCAGAAATGCATATTTATATCTATTTCCAAGGTGTATTTACCAGAACTGGTCACTAGAGGAAGCCAGAGATCATGAAATGTATAGTGTTCGATACTTCCATGTTTTTCAGCATCTGCCGTGTGGGCTTGGAACTGATTCCCCACAGATACCATGGTTCTACTATACCTAGACGTGTTATAATTCAAACATACCTGCATAATGTTATAATAGCTCATTGTGTATTTTCCTGCCTATAAGAAATGCTATTCCATTAGTACTCCTGCTTTGTTCTGTTGACAGGACAGCCTAAAAGCAGGGTCTTCAAAATCTCACT
Organism: Intellagama lesueurii; assembly: GCA_037013535.1. Lineage (NCBI taxonomy): Eukaryota > Metazoa > Chordata > Lepidosauria > Squamata > Agamidae > Intellagama > Intellagama lesueurii. The sequence continues at coordinate 201,522,242 of JBAJHW010000004.1, forward strand.
TCTAAACTTTCAATTACCTTATCAGCAGCACTGGGAACAACCAAGATGGTATTGCATTTGGTATGTGGTGTAAGTTTTTTTTTCCCCTTTATTTCTGGGTAGAGTATATAACTTATTTTCATAATTCTTATTTACTCTGACACACACACATATACATCTCAACATACACAGCCATACTATTTTTCACTATTTGGCTAACTGTAGGTCTTATTTTTGGGGGGTTTTCAGCAATTGAGCGTACGAAAGCACTTGGGGAGGGGTGCATAGCCCTTTTCCAATCAACATTTCTCCACTCCAAGCTATCCTTCAATAGACCTTTGCTTAGTTTCAAGCATGTATGACACATTTGGAATACTGTGGAAGTTGGGGGTACAATGTTTGATGAGGAATAAAAAGATAAATGGAGAAAGAGTGATGCACCTGCTCCGTCCCACTACTTTCTTACTCCAGAGGCTTCTGCTCCAAAGTAGCTTCTCAAACAAAAGTGTATTATTGTGTGTACTTCAATGTAATGTGCACTTTGGCCCACAGTAGTAAATATTACTGTTAATAGATGCAAGAGAGTCTACAGTTGTATGTGAGAAGCTCAAGTATAAGGTCTTGCCTTTACAATTTCCTGATGCTTTCATTAACTAAAGTGCAACTGGAAGCATTCACAGACTTGTCCTCAAAATGTGTTAGTTAATTCACATTACAGAGGGTCCTTGAATCAGTGTGTACTGAGACTGAAGAGGGTTTATAGTATACTTATCATTGTGTTTCTTTTCCATGGTTTAATCACAACTGTGATAATGAAGGACTGCCTTCAGGCAAAGGACTGTAAGATTGAAGAGCATAGCTTTCATTGCCCCTGTAACGTCTGTTAAAATGGATGGAATGAAAATCTATAAACATGGTCCAAAAATGAAATTCATGAAGAAACATCCATATCCAGCAGACTAGATACCCCTGAAAACTGAAAATTTTATCTCAGCACTGAGGTGCCTGTTTGTTTTTTATCTGTATCCAGCAAACCAACATTTAATTTTCAGACTATTTGCTTTGGGAGGAAAACAAAAATCAAGCATTATTTATTTTGTGTTGGTACAACCTGTGTGGTAGGACATCATTACTCACATTACCCAGAGGATCCACAAGACTTTGAGACACAATGCAGCTGTTGAATTTAACAATGTCTTTTGAAAAACTAATGGAAGCTGTTTCTTTTATGGCTCTATTATTACTACTACTATTATTACTATTACTATTACTATTATTATTATTATTATTATTATTATTATTATTATTGTTGTTGTTGTTGTTGTTGTTGTTGTTGTTGTTGTTGTTATTAGTAGTAGTAGTAGTAGTAGTAGTAGTAGTAGTATTCAGAAACATCAGACACTGTCAACATTATAAAAACATTGACTGGCATTATATAACAGATACATGTTTTAACCAAAAACCTAAGAATCTGTTAAATATCGGCACAGTATGTTTGTTGTTCCTACTATTGCTGTTTTTTGTAGCTCTGATGGTGTGATTTCTGAGATCTGCAACTGCTTATAGCATTGTGTGAAGTTTCTTGATATTGTTTCCAAAGCCCCAATGACTACGGGGACCACCGAGGTGTGTTTCTTCCAGAGACGAGATGTTTCGATTGCCAGGTCTCTGTACTTTGTTAGTTTTTCCAATTCTTTATTTTAAACTCTGGCATCCCCTGGAATTGCAATGTCAATGATCCGGACATTTCTTCATTCTATTACTACTATGTCTGGTATTTTATGTTCAAGGTGTATGTCCATTTGGATCCAGAAATCCCACAAAATCTTGACTTCCTCATTTTTTGACACCTCCTCTACCTGATGTTCCCATGAGTTTTTGGAGGCCGGAAAGTTATATTTTTTTGCATAATGACCAGTGCACTCACTTTGCCATTCTATCATGTCTAACTTGGTAATTTGTTTGTGCAATCTTTGGACATTCACAGATGAGGTGTGACACAGTTTCATCTTTTTCTTGGCAGAGTCAACATTTGCTGTTAGCACTAATTCCTTGGATCTTAGATTTCATCACGTTGGTTTGGAGTGCTTGTTCTTGTGCAGCAAAAATCAAGCCTTCGGTTTCTTTCTTAAGGGTTCCCAGTTTTAGCCATGCCCATGTTGAATTATGATTATGCTTTCCATCAATATTTATCAGGTGTTGTCCATGTAGTGGTTTATTTTTCCAGCTGTTTAATTTCTTTTCAAATTGTTGTTTCTTATATTGAGCCTTTGTTTCTGTGGTTTTCAAAATATTCTCCATTTTCACTGCTTTCAGTAATTTTTCTCTGCTTGTACTGCCATAATCATTTAGGCTTCTTTTTTCCTCCTCTACTACCTGCTGTATTTGCAGTAATCCATGGCCTCCATTTTTTTATGGTAAATATAATCTGTCCACATCACTTTTTGGACGTAGTGCATGATGCATGTTCATTAGTTTCTGTGTTTTTTAAATCCACCTCTTCTAATTCGTTTTGAGTTCAGTCTATCATTCCAGCTGGGTATCTAATCACTGGAACTGCCCATGTGTTTATGGCTTTGATTGTATTTCCACCATTTAATTTTGATTTTAAGATTTTCCTCAGTCTTTTGATATAATCCCTTTCTGTTAGTTCTTTAACTTTTGAGTGTAGGATGTTATCTGCTTCTACTATTCCAAGGTATTTATAATTTTCATCACCTGAGAGTGATTTTATAATATTGCCATTTTTTAACTCTATTCCATCTAGTTTTTGGATCTTGCCAGGGTGTATAGACAGAGCTGCACATCTGTCAATTCCAAATTTCATTTGGATATCTTCACTAAATATTTGCACTGTGTTTAGCAGTGATTCTATTTCCATGGAACTTTTTGCATATAGATTTAGGTCATCCATGTATAAGAGATGATTGATTTTTCCAGCTTGTTGTGAAATATGGTAGCCCAATCCAGTTTTATTTAAAATTATTAACATGGGGATTAGTGAGATGTTAAACAGAGAGAGAATCACTGCTAAACACAGTGCAAATATTTAGTGAAGATATCCGAATGAAATTTGGAATTCATAAATGTGCAGCTCTATATAATAATAATAATAATAATAATAATAATAATAATAATAATAATAATAATAATAATAATAATAATAATAATAATAATGCAGTTGCAGATCTCAGAAATCACACCATCAGAGCTACAAAAATGGCAGTATTTGGAACAGCATACATACTGTGCTGATATTTAACAGATGCTTAGGTTTTTGGTTAAAACATGTATCTGTTATATAATACCAGTCAATGTTTTTATAATGTTGACAGTATCTGATGTTTCTGAACAACAACAACAACAACAACAACAACAACAACAACAATTTTTTGTTGTTGTTAGATCTGGAAGGGACCCATTGAGTCCAGCCCCGGTGAAGGAAGCACAGTGGGGAATCAAACTCCCAGCCTCTATCTCTGCAGCCAGATGCCTAAACCACTGACCTATCAGTGTGATTCACTTTGGGCTAAGTCTGTCAAGAAATTTCTCCCCCAATGGCTTGTTGCTTGGAAAGCACAAGAGTTTTTCTGTCTTCCCCATCCATCATGCACATTTTCCCCACCACACAACATCCCTGCATCTGTGAATATGTGATCTACAAAATATAACCATAATGATAATGATGATGATGCACTGTCAAATCCATTCTGACTTATGGCAAACCTTTCTAGAGTATTCTTGGTAGAGAGCACTCAGGAGTGGTTTACCATTTCCTTCTTCTGCATGTGACCTGGGACTGTGCAGCTTGCCCAAGACTACACAGGCTGACTTTTCTCCTAAGACACACAGTGGGGAACCAAACTCCCAAACTCTGACTTCACTGTAAGATTTCTAATTCACTGAGCTATGTAAAATCCAAAAAGATAGTTATGTTAGTTTGTTGCATCAAAACTTGAAAATAGTCTTGTGCCACCTTGAAGACTAAAATGTTCTCTCTGGCATAAGTGTTTGCCTGCATCTAATAGACTAGATAGTGGTCTATGAAAGTTTATGACAAATAAAACTTTAATAAGGACCACAAGAGTCTTTGTTAGTTTTATGTAAAATCCAATATGCTTGGATAAAAACTGCATAATTCATAACTGGATTTTTTTTTCAGGTGGGATAACCTACATAATCTGATGTGCATTGGATTTTGAATAGGCAGGCCAAGTTTGAATACTGTATCCACAGCAGAATATGCAGAAACATAGAAGCAGGTGGACACCGAGGAGCATGGGGATAGAAGGTATGTGCTCTCATTCATGCAGTGGACCAGATCAAAGCCTGGAAAAATTACTTTTGAGTGATTCCAGGGAATATGCAATTGAAAAACATATTTTTTTTCCAACCCGTGGTATCCTGATGTCTTTACTCCTTGCCATCCATAGGGTGAATTGGCACTGTGAATGCTATGACACATCTACTGGTTGCATGTCACTGTCCTTAATGCTTGAAGGCATCAAGAGAATTTTCCGTCGATCTTTTCAGAGAGGAGACAGGCCTCTATTTACATTTATGCTTTTAGATAGCAAACAAGCCATAACTCATGCCTGGGGTCAACTTCCTACTTCAAGTATACGCTGACCCTCCTTCTGCTTCTCTTTGCCTTAACTACATGTTCTCTATGGCCATGCAAGCAATGACAAAAATGGGTACCAGGACTATTCATCAGACTACCGCCTTAGAAAAATGATCGAAGGCTGGTCTAAGGAAAGGGGCAGAGTAAAGGACACTAGAGCTCCCATATCACCTGAGCTGTTAGAAGGCATTTGTGAGCAGTGGGAGGTTCTCTGTAGGGACGATTATGAAGCTACTTTATTCAGGGCAGCGTCCTTATTAACATTCTTTGGAGCCCTCAGGATTAGCGAGGTAGTCGCCTCAGGGAAGGGGGACAAAACCAGGGTAGCTTTACAATGGCAGGATGTCAGGGTAATGGATGACATGGTGCAGATTTGCGTCCGACGATCCAAGGCCGATCAGTGGGGCAAAGGAGCAGGTATCGCCCTGTCACGTTGTCACACTGAACCAATCTGCCCAGTGAAGGGTATTGACACATACTTGATCCTTAGAGCAGCAGTCCCCAACCTTTTTGGGACCGCAGATCAGATGAGCCTCTGAGGAAGGCGGCCCCCCCCCGCAGGTACGCGTGGGTGCGCGCTCTCTCTCGGACGCATGCGCAAAGTGGTGGGGGAGCGCCCACCCGCCAGCGCTGGCATGAGCGCTCCCCCACCCCTTTGCGCATGCGCAGGGGCGCCTCCACACCTGCGCGCGCGCCCACCCCTTTGCGTGGGTGTGCACGCTCTTGGGCACATGCGCGAAGCGGTGGGGGAGCGCCCGCTCGCCAGTGCCGGTATGAGCACTCCCCCACCCCTTCGCGCATGCGTGGGGGCGCCTGCACGCCCACCCGCGTGCCTGCCCACCCCTTCGTGTTAACTCCTAATTACTCTTTTTTCTTTTTCCACTGCAATACACCTTGTTTCTTGCCATCTTTGGGAAAAAACTTTATTTCTTTTTATTTATGCAAATTATGTTATGTGTATGTTATTTATTTAATTGTTTATAGTATGTGTTGTAAGCCGCCTAGAGTGGTCACAATTGACCAGATAGGCGGGGTATAAATGAAATAAATAAATAAATAAATAAATAAAATTCGTGTGGGCGCTCGGGCAGTCGGGCGCATGCGTGAAGGGGTGGGGGAGTGCTCACGCCGGCGCTGGCACACGCGCACGTGTGCAAAGCAGCTGTGGGGAGGGGAGTGCGGGGGGGCAGGAGGTCTTTCTTCGCGGCCCGGTCCGGCTCAGGCCACGGACCGGCACTGGGCCGCGGACCAGGGGTTGACGACCTCTGCCTTAGAGGATCAAGCCCAGGATATTTCTTTATGCATGAGGATGGTTCCCCTCTGACGAGGTACCAGTTTTGGAAGTTAACCGATTTAGCTCTACATAAATTAGGAGTTCAAGGACTGAGATTTGGGATGCACTCCTTTAGAATTGGTGCGGCGTCTATGGCAGCGGCCCTTGGCTACCACCCAGAGGATATCAAACAAATAGGACGGTGGGCTTCATCCTCTTATCGCAGGTATGTTAGGGCACTTCCTAACATCTAGGCAGGGGGCTGGGTTTTTTTAATGTCTTACAGGTACCACAGTGGTGGCTAGGAGAAGACACATCGTGATCATGGGCCACAGTTATGTTTTTTGGGCAGCACGGTATGCTGCCATGTCCCCATGGGGGAGTTGTCTTGGACTCGAAGCAAGGGGCCTTATTGAGTGGAGAGGGCACCGAGGTTTGCTGTGGAACCAGATTTGCGGTGCGGCCGACTTCAGTCATCATCCCCCCCAGAGATGTTGGTAATACACCTGGGTGGTAATAATTTGACCAGGCACAGTGGAAAGGCCCTGATCATCTATGTGATTCATGATCTCACCTGGTTGAGGGCCACATGCCCGGCTATGTGTATTGTTTGGTCAACCATCATCCCTCGGCTGGTATGGAGGGATGCGAGAAATTTTTTGCCCGTAAACACTGCCTGAAGGAGTGTTAACAGGGAAGTCTGCAGAGCTGTTTGCAGTGGCCTAGAATCGGTGCTTGGTCACCATAGGATCCGTATGGATAGGCCAGAGTTTTTTCGGTCAGATGGCATACATCTATCCGAACGAGGTTTGGATGTCTTCCTGGAAGACATAAAGGGGGGCCTGCTGCTGGAGCTTGGTGAGCTCGATGGTGGGCATGGGACTTAGCTTGGCTAGTCCCTATGCAGTGGCGGGTAGTGCAGACTAAACGGGTATTTTGGTGAGTCCCATAGCAATATCAGGTAATTATAGCTCATCTGAACTCCCAGCACTGCGGATCATGTGATTACAGTTCTTGGGGGGGAAAGATGCACTGGGGCCGCACCCGGACCAACAGTCAACAGGCAGAGGGTGGCTTGAGGTCCGGGGGTGGTCCAATTTTGGCCAGCTTGGTTTATCGCGGTCTTCACGGCTGTGAAAACTTGGGCCAGGGACTCACCCAGTTGTTTGTTTGTTAAAGGGTCAGTTCAGACCCATGTGTTCAAACCTGAGTCCGCACTATGGCAGGACCCCCCTTTGCCAAAGGATTGGCAACATTGATTGTTTTCAATAAAGTGTGGCCCATGTTTAATCCACAATTCTGGTCTCGCATCTTCATTCCGGGGTAGGGGGGCAATGGCATAGATCTCTGTTGTCTTGTCTTGCTGCTGTTTTGGAGCAGTTCTTAAGGGTCATTTGAGGTATTTGGACTAGTAGTGCCTAGAAACATGAATGGTGGAAAATGACACAAACTGGCCTGAAACAGCTACCCCCTTTTGTGTTAAAAAAAAAAGGACCAGTGCACTGCCCCAAAGGACCCCCACAAAAAAGAACCTGTTGTTGTTGTTGTTTAGTCGTTAAGTCGTGTCCGACTCTTCGTGACCCCATGGACCAAAGCACGCCAGGCCCTCCTGTCTTCCACTGCCTCCCGAAGTTGGGTCAAATTCATGTTGGTAGCTTTGATGACACTGTCCAACCATCTCATCCTCTGTCGTCCCCTTCTCCTCTTCCCTTCACACTTTCCCAACATCAGGGTCTTTTCCAGGGAGTCTTCTCTTCTCATGAGATGGCCAAAGTATTGGAGCCTCAGCTTCAGGATCTGTCCTTCCAGTGAGCACTCAGGGTTGATTTCCTTCAAAATGGATAGGTTTGTTCTCTTTGCAGTCCAGGGGACTCTCAAGAGCCTCCTCCAGCACCACAATTCAAAACCATCAATTCTTCGGCGGTCAGCCTTCTTTATGGTCCAGCTCTCACTTCCATACATCGCTACTGGAAAAACCATAGCTTTGACTATGCGGACCTTTGTCGGCAAGGTGATGTCTCTGCTTTTTAAGATGCTGTCTAGGTTTGTCATGGCTTTCCTCCCAAGAAGCAGACGTCTTTTAATTTCGTGGCTGCTGTCACCATCTGCAGTGATCATGGAGCCCAAGAAAGTAAAATCTGTCACTGCCTCCATAGCTTCCCCTTCTATTTGCCAGGAGGTGATGGGACCAGTGGCCATGATCTTAGTTTTTTTGATGTTGAGCTTCAGGCCATTTTTTGCGCTCTCCTCTTTCACCCTCATTAAGAGGTTCTTTACGTCCTCCTCACTTTCTGCCATCAGAGTGGTATCATCTGCATATCTGAGGTTGTTGATATTTCTTCCAGCAATCTTAATTCCGGCTTGGGATTCATCCAGTCCTGCCTTTCGCATGATGTATTCTGCATATAAGTTAAATAAGCAGGGAGACAATATACAGCCTTGTTGTACTACTTTCCCAATTTTGAACCAATCAGTTGTTCCATATCCAGTTCTAACTGTTGCTTCCTGTCCCACGTATAGATTTCTCAGGAGATAAATAAGGTGGTCAGGCACTCCCATTTCTTTAAGGACTTGCCATAGTTTGCTGTGGTCCACACAGTCAAAGGCTTTTGCGTAGTCAATGAAGCAGAAGTAGATGTTTTTCTGGAACTCTCTGGTTTTCTCCATCATCCAGCACATGTTAGCAATTTGGTCTCTAGTTCCTCTGCCCCTTCGAAATCCAGCTTGTACTTCTGGGAGTTCTCGGTCCACATACTGCTGAAGCCTACCTTGGAGGATTTTGAGCATAACCTTGCTAGCGTGTGAAATGAGTGCAATTGTACGGTAGTTGGAACATTCTTTGGCACTGGCCTTCTTTGGGATTGGGATGTAGACTGATCTTTTCCAATCCTCTGGCCACTGCTGAGTTTTCCAAACTTGCTGGCATATTGAGTGTAGCACCTTAACAGCCTCATCTTTTAAGATTTTAAATAGTTCAACTGGAATGCCATCACCTCCACTGGCCTTGTTGTTAGCCATGCTTTCTAAGGCCCACTTGACTTCACTCTCCAGAATGTCTGGCTCAATGTCAGCAACCACACTGTCTGGGTTGTCCGGGACATCCAGATCTTTCTGGTATAATTCCTCTGTGTATTCTTGCCACCTCTTCTTGATGTCTTCTGCTTCTGTTAGGTCCCTACCTTTTTTGTCCTTTATCATGTCCATCTTTGCACAAAAGTTTCCTTTAATATCTCCAATTTTCTTGAACAGATCTCTGGTTTTTCCCTTTCTATTATTTTCCTCTATTTCTTTGCACTGTTCATTTAAGAAGGCCCTCTTGTCTCTCCTTGCTATTCGTTGGAAGTCTGCATTCCATTTTCTGTAACTTTCCCTATCTCCCTTGCATTTTGTTTCCCTTCTCTTCTCTGCTATTTGTAAGGTCTCGTTGGACAGCCACTTTGCTTTCTTGCATTTCCTTTTTTTTTTGGGATGGTTTTTCGTTGCTGCCTCCTGTACAACGTTACAAGCCTCCATCCATAGTTCTTCAGGCACTCTGTCCACCAAATCTAGTTCCTTAAATCTGTTCTTCACTTCCACTGTGTATTCATGAGGGATTTGGTTTAGATTATACCTGACTAGCCCAGTGGTTTTTTCCTACTTTCTTCAGTTTAAGCTTGAGTTTTGCTATAAGAAGCTGATGATCAGAGCCACAATCAGCTCCAGCTCCAGCCCCTTCACGGATTGCTGCCTTGTCGTGGCGAAGGGGCTTGAGTAATTCAGAGAAGCTATGGGCTATGCCGTGCAGGGACACCCAAGACGGACAGGTCATAGTGGAGAGTTCTGACTAAACGCAATCCACCTGGAGCAGGAACTGGCAAGCCACTCCAGTATCTTTGCCAAGAAAATCCCATGAACAGAAACAAAAAAGAACCTAAAGTGAAACAAATAATTAAACTTTTTACTGTACACATCCTTACAGGGCATCCTAAAGCTGGAACTAGCACTGAGGGAGCTGGCCATTTTTCTCTAAATATATTATGTTATCAATATATATAAAATGAACAGGCATAACTTAGCAGCAATTCTCAGCTATGTTCTGAATTCATAATGAAAATCTTTCTTATGATTCTTTACCATTACAGGTTTTAAATACCAGAAGAGTTTGAATCCAGAAAGATGTAGCAATATTACAGGAATATAAACAAAGAAATCAATTAAATATTTCCTGCTTTTGGTCCTTCCCTCCCTCTGTCTATCTATCTGTCAACATTTCCAAATACATATGAAAGAGAATTCCAAAATAATGCATCCAAGATGGAAGCAGCATGAAAGGAATCTTTCTGGTGAGAGGAAGATAAACAGCTTGACTTTATTTTTTCTTCTTTCACATCTGTGTTTAATATTTAATATTTAATCATTAATTTTTATCCAGAAGCATCACTGCTGACTCATATGACCCTCTGTGGCTGTTTTTCAAACCAGGATGATAGAATTGAAATCAGGTTGGCTTTGAAATCAGTGCAAAAAAGAGACTGTCTATATGGGCCCATAGATGAAGGTACAGATCTGCTTTCCTTTTGATTCCCAATTAAAACAGGGAGTACCACAATACCAGAATAAATGTGCAAAAGAATGAGTGTAGTACAGATGATCAAATTCCCACATTGGGATCCTGTCTCCCATATCTCCTGTAAATTTGGTAACAAAGCTCAGGAACTATAGTCATCAAAGGAGAGCTATGACAATACAGGGACATTAAATGATGCACATTTATATAGCAGCTATTATTTATCTGTCACAATATATAGGCACATTAATAATGCATATCATAATGCATAATACATATTCTTCCCTGTTTGTCCTGGCCACCCTCTTCCTTCATTTTCTCCATTGTTTCCTTTGTTTCACATGCTATTGCTTGTTTGTTAGTTTCATATCTTTAGACTGAATGCACCTGGGAGTGGGACCTCTGCACTTGTTTTGCAAGACACTATGCACATTGATTGTAGTACATAAAGAATAAACTACTAAACTGCAACTGGATGTTAGTAGATGATTTTTATGTGCTCCCACTCTTTGAAATGTTTGTCTCCTTTGAATACTGGCTGGGCAATAAAGCATTTCATTGTTCAGTACCAACATTCAGCTTTGGTTTCCTAGAGACATTGAGTAGCTTAATCACATTTACCTCTCTTGACTTTCATGATTAGGATTTTTTTTTAATTGCTTAATCATATGGTCAGGATGGAATGACCTAGAAACAATTTCTGTGTTTTTTCCTTAAATCTGGGATACAAATTGGTGGCTGTCTCTTGCTGCCATTTCTCAGTCAGTTCAGGGAAGAGACTACCAAAGCCAATCAATATTGAACAAGAGATGACCAAACAGTATGGATTTATTCTTTTAGTTGCATGGCAACAGTTAAGCCCTGTCATGTTTTTTTTACACCTGTGCCTTTATTTGGGTACGAAGTTAAACCCAACTGTAATATAATATGAAAAGAAGGAGGACAAAGAAGAGGTAAGAGCTTTTTCTTCCATACTGGCAGGTCACACACACACCTGGAATCACATAGAAGGTATTTATATCTTTCCTTGCAGGAATCTGAAATAGGTATCAACCAGCCTTGTGTTCCAAGAAGTGGGACAGCACAAAATATACCAAGAATACATGTCAGAAAACAGCTCCTGTGACATATGTGACTGCCATAGCATTCTAACAGTAAATTTACATAACGTGTAAACATGTTACACATCTAACCTTTGAATGCTGCTATTATTGTCATGTGCGATCAAGTCAGAACTGACTTATAGCAACCCTAAAATGGCTTTAAAAATAAGTGAGATATTTAAAGAGTGGGTTTGCCAATTCCACACTCTCATGAGTTTCCATAATTTAGTGGGGATTTGAACCCAGTCCTCATGAGCCCTTGTGTGGGAATAACAGATCTGGAAGCACCCAGGCTCTAAAAACAACCAACTAAACAAAAAATGCCCCAAAATGAACAAACAAAAAATGCCAGTACCGAAGTGACGGAAAATAATCTATAAGGAGAAGGAAAGAAGAAAGGATTGTTATGAATCTGAGGTAAAATCATGCAGATCTGTTAAATTTATTGGAATCAATGGGCAACTCGCACCTCTCAAAACAGGAGCCAATAGGATGTGTAGATGAGTCAAGGCGAAGGCAATACAATACATGAGCAAACTATAAAAGCAAGGAGTTGCTTGTACTGTGGAAACAAGAATAATGATAACAACCTGAATGTCTAGATGCAATTATTAACATGAGTTCCTTTAAAAGCTAGTGCTCTGCCTTTATGCTGTGCAACTGTTATATTTTCAATTGATTTCTGTATTTAATGTATTCTCGAAGGCTTTCACGGCCAGGATCTAATGGTTGTTGTGGGTTTTTCGGGCTGTTTGGCCGTGTTCTGAAGGTTGTTCTTCCTAACGTTTCGCCAGTCTCTGTGGCCGGCAACTTCAGAAGACAGGAGTCAGAACTCTGTCTGTGCTCTGGTGCAGTTTGTTTGGATAGTTGAGTATTTATAGCTGTGGGACCAGCTTTTGTCCTTTTCAGGAGATGGGTGATTGTGGTGATCAGCATGTTTTTTTGTTGTGGGTGTTGTTTGGAACCACAAAATGCAGCATCCACACCAGAATCAAAGAACATGAGAGACATTGCAGACTAAAACAACCGGAAAAATCGGCAGTAGCTGAACATGCCCTAAAACAAGCTGGACATGAAATTCTATTTCAAAATACTGAAGTACTGGACAACACCAGCAATCATTATGTTAGACTGCACAGGGAAGCCATTAAAATGCACAAACACCAGCAGAGCTTCAACAAAAAAGAAGAAAGTTTAAAACTCAACAGAGCCTGGCTCCCAGCACTGAAAAATACAGCCTGCAAAAGGTCAACGAACTCTACCCAGCCACAAGGACCACTGATCACTGCACACAAAAGACCAGCTAACAACACCCATCAATCACAGTGACAGATCATCTCTCCCCCTTATCACAACAATACACCCACAACAAAAAACACGCTGATCACCACAATCACCCATCTCCTGAAAAGGACAAAAGCTGATCCCACAGCTATAAATACTCAACTATCCAAACAAACTGCACCAGAGAACAGACAGAGTTCTGACTCCTGTCATCTGAAGATGCCGGCCACAGAGACTGGCAAAACGTTAGCAAGAACAACCTTCAGAACATGGCCAAACAGCCCGAAAAACTCACAACAACCATCGATTTCTGTATTATCATATCCTATATTGTCCAGAGTGGGAAGGCAGTTTCACATTGGCTGATCATCAAGGCTTAAACTACCAACAAATGTAGTTTGCAGTAAAAGTTCTGAAAAGCAACAATTAAACAATGATTGTGATACTTCTTCAGAGAAAAGCAGATCTTTAGCATAATTTTAGCAGTTAACCCATGAGAGCAACTGAGCTATGAAAATAATACAGTGACATAAATGTAGGCATGCAATCTTATCTAGGCAATTTCCTTACCTAAACCAAATCCTAGCAATAAATCAATTTCTTTTAGCTCATTATAATTCTTTCTTGTTTTTTTGCTTTCAACTCATCTTCTTTCTTTCTTTCTTTGAAATCTGGAACCTAGCAACACACTCTATTCTGTCTTTTTATTTCTAGCTTCTACCTCTTGATCTCCCTGCTTGCCAACTTCACTTAAATATACTTTTTCCCTCTCAGCCAGTTGGAAGTGCAGTAGATTTTTGCTAAATTTCTGTTCCCCAGAATAACAAAACTAATCCATTATACTTCTGTGTTCCTTTGGCCACAAAATGGCCAAGTACAAATGGATATAAAGAAATGGAATGACTACTACAGATACTACAGAATGGAAAATATATTTTAAAGAAGTATTAGGAAAGTATTAGTACCTTTGCATATTAGTTCCCAATCTTTTAAAAATCAACCTCTTTTCTTGATCTCTGAGAAACCCTTATGCTACCCCACCTCTTCTTTACCAAAATCCAACCTCCTTTCACAAATTAATTCATAGTTTAAAATGAGAAACTGCATTATTAAAAGAAGTAAGATGTGAAACAAAGTTTTGTCCACAATCCCAAAGAGAAGCTATGAAACTTACGAAAGCTAAGTGTAGCTGACAGATAGTTGAACACTCCTTCCTAACCTTCCTCTCACCACCCTCAAGATACCAAAGCTCTTCTGCATGTGTTTGACCAGTTTCATTTGCTGTGTCCTCTCAGCCCACTCATGGAGGAGCTGAAGAGGCATTCATAAAATGTTGCACATTGCATGCCCATCTTGACATGCATTTCAATTTGATAGATCTTGTGTTGTTTTTTCATTAGGTCCAAGATCTACTAGTAGTTGAAATTCTACCTTAATCTACTCTGTAAACCTCATGCCAGATTTTGTAATTAATTATTAGCAAAAAGAAATACATCAGGTTTGGAGAGACCTGTTGGACCTCCCACTGTGAGCACATTGACTTAATACCTTATTGGTTTAGCTGCCAGTTAAAATGAAATAAATCAATGTTAATTTCATTGTATTACAACAATATTGATTTCCTATTAAATAGCAGACAAAGCAGGTTATGGCTTTAGGAAAGCTGTTACGAGTTAAATCAGAAGGGCATTTCTGTAGAAATACAAGAATTGAAGAGAGGCATAGGTGCTGATAACAGAACTGAAAATTCAGTAGAAAAAATAAAGTGTTTGAATAATCAGAGTCTATGCTTGAAGTTTGCATAAATGCAGTGCAATAGCTTGTGGTGGGGGGTTGTGATCTTGTGATTCTAAATATCATCATCATCATCATGTGCCATCAAGTCAATTTTGACTTATAGTGACCCTTTTCAGGGTTTTCCAGGTAGCAAGTACTCAGAAATGGTTTACCTTCTTCTGGGAGTGCCCTAGGACTATGCAGCTTGCCCACACAGTTCTTCTCATGAAAGACAGAGGAGAGAATCAAACTCCCAACCTCTGGCTCTGCAGCTTGATTCTTAAACCACCGAGTTTCTAAATATAGAGAATCATTATGTATTAAGCTTAACAATATTAATTTATAAAACCATCCAAACTGTAAAAGGTTTTATAATTAATTAAACACACAGCTTTCTGCCATCAGGGTTGCATCAGGTACTTATAAAAATGCTGCTTCCACATGCCAGTGGTGGGAATCCAAGAACAGATGAACACAAATATTCATGGAGGACATGTGCCTATAAGTCTTTGAAAATTGAAGGATGAATTCCTCCCCAAAACTTCAAAATTTCCTCACTGTTTTTCCCATCTTTTTTTTGAAACCTGAAAACCAGAAAAATGCTGCAAATATAGCAGAAAACCTTGTCACTTCTCCTTGTGATCATGTAAAATGCATGTCTGAATTGAGACTATATTAGGTAATACAATTTAAATTGGCAGTTAACTGGTAATATATTAAGTCAATGTACAATCACAATATTCTATGCCAGGGCAAGGACCCTCTAGTTAAAATGTAAGTACTAATTTTATGAGTGAGTCTAAACTTCTCCCTAAGATGCTAGTTTCTCTCTCTGTGTTTGTGTGCTTTGAATCAAATTGCCCCATGCCTAGATTCTATATATGCCACACAGGGCTGTACCACCAACTTTTCCCAAATGGGTAAATTTGTTGTGGGAATCACCATGTTGAATTTAACAGGATGTGACTGAGGGCCAGAGATGAGGCACTTCCAGCTTACTAACAGCTATGCATCAAAACAGTAGTATAACTCCAGGGGGCTACAGCCCTACTTTGATATACAAGGCTTTGACGTTAAGCTATATGAATAGAATAAAAGAAATCTATCCCTTTTCACATACCTAGCCATCAGTGTCAAAGCAATACAGCACCAAAGTTAGTTGTCTATCTCTGCTTGAATCCTCTCTTCCAAGCCCTGCAGGTTATCACTTCAAGTCACAGTGGGGTTTATTAGCTTTCAGTTGGTGCCTCTGATGTCCTTTTGATGTGAAATCCACACCCAGGTAAGTAGGCTTGTTAAAAATCAAATGACTGACATCATCACTGCAAACATTTGGCTGAAAAACCTACAAATAAGCAAACATGTTGAAAGCTTCATTCTTAGATACCTAGAGCAGAGATGCATAACCAGATGATTCTGACAGCCAGTATTATTTACTTAGTGATGGGTTTGCTCGATCTATCAGTGATTTGAGAAAAGAGTATCAGAAAGAATGTAAACTCCTCTTACAAAGTCAAGAGCCTGTGTGTAAAACAGAAGAAATGCAGTGTCTTGTTATAAGAAACCTTTGTTAGAGACTTCCTTCTCAAATTTCTCCTTCTCAAAAAGGAGAAATTGATTAATTAAAGATGGCTTCACGCTGCATCAGATGGAGAGAATCAGAAAGCAGGTGGTTTAAAATGGAGAAAAACAAAAGGAACATCACCTTTATAGCATGCAAAGCATGAACACTTAAAATATCCTGTACCACTTCATACCTTTGCCAAAGTAAACAGTTGGCTATGTATCCCATGCTTACTCTTCCCAAGCACTGCACACAGGGCTCATCCACATGTCCTATTTACTCCTGTGGTTCAATTGCCTGTTGGTTCAAGTTCCTTTTAGGAAGCTACATAATGTTACTGAAAACTCAAGTCAACCTCTTCAATTTCCCTTCTCTCTCTCTCTCTCTCTCTCTCTCTGTGTGTGTGTGTACATGTGTGCATGCGCATGCGCGCTACTGGGGAGGTAGACTGCTTCATGGAACCAAACCCCTGAATAGAAGGTGGAATTCCCCATGGCTGAGGGAAGAGGGAATGGCAGAGGAACTCTGATCTTTAGCTTGCCAGCTTCCCCATCTCTGACAGCCACTAGCAAATATCCTTTACTAGTGTTTATGATTACAACCTTAACTAAAGCAGAGTTGGGGGGCCCACAGGATAGAAACATTTTAAGGATTAAACAGAGTATGTGCGAAGAAGATTGTCTCATAGCAAAAAGCTCCTATGGGAGAAAGAGCAATACATGATTGGAGAGAAAGACCAATACATGATTAGAGATAGACACAAACTAAAAAATGAACCAGGAAGTTCATTGAAAATTGCTGGTTCATTGGTTTGGGTTGGTTCGGGTTTGTCAAAACCGACAAACCTGAACTGACCCGAAGCACAAACTTTTTTAACAATTTAATGAACTTCCTGGTTCATTCCCCCACTCCCACTGCCTTCCTTCTGCCCCTTTCCCTCTGTCCTTTCACCTCCCTACCTGGTCCTGTTGCCACCTCCTCTTTGTCCTCTGCCTCCACTGCCATCTTGAGAGACAGCAGGCCTGGCTTCCCTTCTGGGAGCTGGGCTTCCTGTCTCTGTTCATGTCCCCATCTATCAGCTGATAGGCGGGAAGCTCAGCCACTGTTTCTCAAGATGGCAGTGGTGGAGGAGGAAGAAGAGGTGACAAGACCAGGGAGGGAGCTGAGGGGGGCAGTGGGAAAGCATGGGACAGCTGTGGGGTTGCAAATGGGTGATTGTGCTGCACAGCGCCAGATTGCTCATTTGCAGCGATGGAGGAGGAGGAGGAGGAGGAAGAGACTTCAGGATCAGGTAAAGAGGCCACAGGGGCAGTGGGAAGGGGGGGTGGCAGATTGTGGGGATAGGGGTTTTAGTTTCCCCACCCCCGAGGCACAAATGTTTTTTAAAAACAAACTGGTTCATGGTTGATTTTTTAAAAAAGTTCAGATGGTTCATGGTTTCTGCCCATCTCTATACATGATATAATGACACAGGTTCAATGCAGAACAGAAGTTAGAGTAACAGTCAGAGAACTGGAGATCCCCACTGGGCCATGAAAATTAACTGATTCAGACAGTCAGTTTCTCTTAGTCTGACCTACATCAGAGGGTTGTTTTGAGGCCAATGTGGGGAAGAGGATTATCACACCTTGGGCTAATTCCAGGAAAGCCAGGATATAAATCTAAAGTAACAAACACTAATCTCAAGTATTGCTTGCTGTTAGTATGTCCCTATGGGAATGGGAAAGACCCTGTCTGAAAATCCCTTTTGCTGTTGCTAGTCAATGTAGACAAAACTGAAGGAAATGGGCCAGTGTTGTGATGGGCTTCTTCCTGTACTCCTACAAAGACATCACATTCTGATACAGCCAAGCTAATCAATTCTACTTTATCTTTGTTATCACTCTACTGACAGGCCTGCTTTCCAGAAACTGGGTCGCATGAGGCCTTTGTTTAACTAAGACATTTTTGAACAGTTAGATAACATTTAAAGTGTGATCTGGCACTTCCATTAAAGCTGCCAGCCCTTTCCAACCTCAGAATGTGAGGACATACCAAACTAGTAGTTTCAGAAGACACAAAGGAAATGTTCTAGACTTTTGTGGCAGAGCTTTCATTTTTCTCCCCACCGAAGATAATTTCTCTCCAAAATTGATGTCACTAAAACACGGTTCGGTGCATGAAGCAATATTCTACTGGTACTTTACAGTTCATGTCCTGATTTTGATTTGGAGCCTTCTTATAATACTGCCAAGCCTTGGCAGAAAAATGTCCACATTGGCAGGGAAAGATCCATTCTGACTCCCACCCTTGCCCATAGGACTTTCCATTCTGTTTTCTACTCATGTGCCAGGGTTCCTCCCTCCTTCTTGTTTTCATGCTAGGGTAGTCATTGAATCGGCACATACCACAAGTAAATTGTGAACTACTTAGAAGAATGGTCTGATCCAAATTAGCCAACACATGGGTTTTAAGATGCAATATGAACCTGAGCTCACCAGCCTTTGGGTCTTGTTCCTGCATTTCATGCCAGGACTTAGATGAGATATTATTATTACCACATTTGCAATGTTACAATGTGCCAGCCTGTATTGCTACTAGTAGTCCTCTTTCTCAGCAATAGATACAGGCCTTAGACATTCGGATGCTGATGATGCACCAGATATGGATAATGTTTCATTTTTTAGCAGGACAAGCAGGGACAAAAAAAGAGTCTGTTATTTGGTTTATGAGCTGAGGTTTGGTTTAATTTTTTATTTATTTGACTATTAGTCTGTTTGTGAGGAGTAGTTTTTTTGTTATATTATTTTGTTATCTTTACTTCTGATATAAACTGGGCAGAGTACTGCCTAGTACTAATTTAGCAGTATACAAGTTCATGAAATAGACAGACAGACATATTTGACAAAGAGGAGCAAAATTCTTGATAAGGCTTAAAGGCCTTGTTCTCTTACTCTTAAGTTGCAAAGGTCGAGAAACAATTTAAGAGCGAAAAGCTGGACTCTCAATACAACTGAGCAATGTAATCAAGGAAAATTCAGATTTCAGCCTAACATTTTTTGAAAGTCATTAGTGAGTTCGGTATGAGGATATTCCTAAGAAATAATAACCAGACATGACCTAATATATGAAATGTGGTAGGAGGGAGTACTGCCTTCTCTTCCCTTCCTTTCTTAAAAGACAAATCTAGTTTTAGATCTCATATACCTCCAATTGCATTCTACTGTCCATTCATTTCCGCGTAAGTCTCATTTCTGTTGCATGCAAGCATGGGTAAATTCCATCTCTAGGTCCATGAAAGATGAAGGAACTGGAGTAAATGAAGCTAACAATATTTTTCACTAATTAATTTGATGGAAGGAGGGTATTCTTTGGCCCCCTCTTTGAGGGCCTTCAAGACCAATCTGAAGACATGTCTATACAAGCAGGCCTTCCCTACAGCCATCACCTAGCCTATTTCTTTTCTTTTTCCCTTTCTTTCTTTTTCCATCTTGGACTCTGCGATTAATTCAGATTTTACCTTTAGTTTATTTTTTATGCTTTATGGAAACTGCCCAGAGTAGACTCATTCTAGATGGGCAGTATATAAGTTTAATAAATAAAATAAATAAATAAATATTCTTAATTATACCCACATTTTGGCTGGAAACATAACAGTTGTGCAGTGCTTTTCTTCTGCTTGCATCAACTTTAGCGAACATACATTTTGTACCTTTAGGACTAGCCTGATGGACAGAATTCTCCTTGAACTTTACCAAATGAATTTCAATTGTATATACAATGCAGATAATCTCTGTCAAGAAAAGGGCAGGACTTTCTTTTCTTTTCTTTGATTGGATAAGTCTAGCCATCTTCTGTAACAGAATCTCTATCCATTAGAAATGTCTTCCCCCCCCCCCCCTTTGGGACAGAGTATCCCCATTATACATAATAAATGTACAATGAGGAAAAATTCAGCAACTGCAGTTTTCCCGTTACTGACATCCCCATGTCCAATGTTGAGGGGTGGGACCTGTAAATGTTGAATTCCACAGTATAATAAAACAATGAAAGATGCATAGAGATTTTGTTTGGGTACAATGTTCATTAAAATGTTTAATCAAATGGGATTTGCACATGTGTTAATTTAACTAGCTCATTTCATTCAATGGGTTTAATATTTATTTATTTATTTATTTATTTATTTATTTATTTATTTATTCATTCATTCATTCATTCATTCAATTTGTATCCCGCTCCCATTAGTGTCACAGCACTACTCTGAGCGGGTTACAATCTGTAAAACAGAAAACAAAAATAGAAATATTAAAGCCAATAGCAATAACCCTAAAAACCAAACAAACAAACAAACAAAAAACAGATAGCACTGACTAATCTGGAGGAAAAGAGGGGAGGGAAGAAGAAGAGGGGAGAGAAAAAAAGGGGGAAGGTGGTCAGCTGAGGTCAGTGTGGAAAGCCTCCCTGAATAGCAATATCTTTAATTGCTTCCTAAAAGTCCACAGGGAGGAGGCTAGGCGGAGCTCCTCTGGCAGCTGATTCTATAGAGTTACATACATACATACATATTTTTATTACAGTCCTTAGACCAATTAAACAAAAACAATTACAATTTCAACCTTTTCAGCGTAAAGCATAGCAAAATTACCACTTACAGTAGTTTAAAATGCATTTTAAAACTTACAGTTTAAATCCATTTAAAATCCACAATTTAAAACCATTTAAAATTTACACATTTAAAATTTATCTACCCTTTGATTTCTGGAATCTAAGTATCACCATGCAGAAACCTGCAACGTGATTTTATAGATTCTATAGAGTTGGAGCCACCGCAAAGAAGGCCCTACCTCTTGTAGAGGATTTATAGGCCTCCCTCAGGGTGGCCACCCGGAGGAGCCTCAACTGGGATGATCTTGGGGTCGGGCAGATGACATAAAGGAGAAATGCTCTGAGAAGTAACATGGGCCCAAATGGTGGATGGCTTTGTATGTGAGTGTCAAAACACTAATCCAATTGGAATTAACAGTTGGGTTTACCCACACATCTGATATTCGTTTATTCCGACAAACCATAGTTGAAACTAATCATGGTTTGACTCAGGGCTCTTTCAGGTGCGGGGGGGGGAAATTTCATCCCTTTCTCCCCCTTTTTCCTGCTTCATTGTAAAGAATCATTGGGCTTATGAGATTCATATCCAACCTCTATCTAAACTGGTCCTTCTCCAAAAATAGCTTGTGCTCAGGAAATTCTTTTAAAAATGTGTTTAAAAATCCAAAAATGTGTTCAAAAATGTGTTTAAAAATCCACTTTTCCTACTGACACCCCCTCCCTGTGCGCGCGTGCGCGCGTGTGCACACACGTGCCTAATTGGAAGCTAACAGAATATTTCCAGATAGGAGGCTGGCTACTGAAATGACTGAGAAGTACCATGGAACTAAACCTTGCCCCCAGAACAAAACAATTTTAAAAAGTAAAATAAACCATGCCAAAGAGAGGAAGAACAAAGCTTGGAAAGTCATGTACTGACACTGTAATGACTAAGACAAGCTGAATGTCATGTGGATGGCAGGAAAAAAATATAAATAATATCAGTGTTAAATTAGGTACTTTATAGAAAACAACTGCTCCAGGTGGAAGAGCACTTAGTTCAGCTGAAACAACGAAATGTTGGTAGGTAGAACAAAATGGAGTATGCTTGTCTATCCTTCTAGTCAAATCTTGAGTGGGACAAGGAAGAGGTGAACCTCACGAAGAATTTGAGACTCATTCATGGAGCAATAAACTTAAGTTTTAGTGTGTTAACAGGAACATTTTATTGTTTTATTTGGCATGTTAATCTATCTATGGCTGGAGAGAGAGGCAACAGTTTGTCCTGGGGGAAAGATCCACACAAGAGAAGTTTCAATCCTTATTAAAACATGTTCAAGGCCATACAGTATCTGCGTATATGTGACATGCAGTCACTACTTTTTTGGCATGCTCTTTTGCTGGTAACCCAACTTTGCTTTCCCACCATTTCCCAATTCCTTTTTCTCCTCTGTTCTTTCCACTGCTGTTCAAACATGCACATATACACACTGGTTGCCTAGAATACACTGTTAAGGGTGCTTTTTTTTTAATATAATGTAGTCACCTTAGTAATTGAAACCTTTATTCTTTCTGAGTGAATTTAACCTTGTACATGCCTGTTTTTTAACTGAAACCTTTTAAATATTATGATGAAGCTGAGGTTTAAAATATTAACAGTTTTAATACTTTCCTGTAAATTAATGTTTATAGAAGCAGCTGTCTTTAAGCTCTAAGGACCCCTAATCTTTCATGGGGTTGTTTTCAATAGTGCTAAGTACTCAGCTTTAAACACACACACACCTATCTGGGTTGCATATCTGAAGATGCTAGTTTTAAGAAACTTCATATTTGGTAACATGCATTAGTCTGGATGTAGCCAATGTGCTCTGGCCCAACAGAAAAGTCCCTGTCATCCATCTTTTCACTTTCCATAATAAGGCTGCTTTATTCTAACATTTGTTGTCACGACATATTGATCCAACACTTGCAGTCACCTTTGTGACTGCGAACACAAAATTGCCTCCCAGTTTGTTTAAGAGGTGAGCACAGCTTCTAGAATCCCAGAAACTGAGAAAGGCTGTGGAGCAGAACATTGACTCTGATATTTCCACAAAGGGTTAAATTAGGCAGCTTCTCAGTGCCGAGGATTAAGATAAATAATTATGAGCCAAATCAATACTGATAAGGCAACCAGAGTGGAGCATCCAGTTTATTGACTGTTTATGTGTCACTTTTAATGGGTTTTTACAAAGTGAATTGCATATGCTCTTTCGCTCTCTGTGGGAGAGTCCCTGAGAATATGTTTAGATACCAGAATTACTATTTGCCTTTGAGGGAAATAAAAGATGAAGAATGATTATAGGAAACATTTTTCTTTTTTCTTTTAATTGCCAGTGATAAACTGCTAACCTGCTCTGATTGCAATGAAATGAAAAGGAAAAGAACTATATATTAAGCCCCAAATCAAATATACTCACAGGTGAACCATAACATACACCTTGGGAATGACTTTGTTGTTTAGTCGTTTGGTCGTGTCCGACTCTTCGTGACCCCATGGACCACAGCATGCCAGGCCCTCCTGTCTTCCACTGCCTCCCGGAGTTTGGTCAATTTCATGTTGGTAGCTTCGATGACACTGTCCAACCATCTCATCCTCTGTCATCCCCTTCTCCTCTTGCCTTCACACTTTCCCAACATCAGGATCTTTTCTAGGGAGTCTTCTCTTCTCATGAGACGGCCAAAGTATTGGAGCCTCAGCTTCAGGATATGTCCTTCCAGTGAGCACTCAGGGTTGATTTCCTGCAAAATGGATAGGTTTGTTCTCTTTGCAGTCCAGGGGACTCTCATGAGTCTCCTCCAGCACCACAATTCAAAAGCATCAATTCTTCAGCGGTCAGCCTTCTTTATGGTCCAGCTCTCACTTCCATACATCACTACTGGAAAAACCATAGCTTTGACTATGCGGACCTTTGTCGGCAAGGTGATGTCTCTGCTTTTTAAGATGCTGTCTAGGTTTCTCACCACTTTCCTCCCAAGAAGCAGGTGTCTTTTAATTTCGTGGCTGCCGTCCCCATCTGCAGTGATCATGGAACCCAAGAAGGTAAACTCTGTCACTGCCTCCATATCTTCCCCTTCTATTTGCCAGGAGGTGATGGGGCCAGTGGCCATGATCTTAGTTTTTTTGATGTTGAGCTTCAGACCATTTTTTGCACTCTCCTCTTTCACCGTCATTAAGAGGTTCTTTAATTCCTCCTCACTTTCTGCCATCAGAGTGGTATCATCTGCATATCTGAGGTTGTTGATATTTCTTCCGGCAATCTTAATTCCGGCTTGGGATTCATCCAGTCCTGCCTTTCGCATGATGTATTCTGCACATAAGTTAAATAAGCAGGGAGACAATATACAGCCTTGTCGTACTCCTTTCCCAATTTTGAACCAATCAGTTGTTCCATATCCAGTTCTAACTGTTGCTTCCTGTCCCACATATAGATTTCTCAGGAGATGGATAAGGTGGTCAGGCACTCCCATTTCTTTAAGAACTTGCCATAGTTTGCTGTGGTCCACACAGTCAAAGGCTTTTGCGTAGTCAATAAAGCAGAAGTAGATGTTTTTCTGGAACTCTCTGGCCTTCTCCATAATCCAGTGCATGTTAGCAATTTGGTCTCTAGTTCCTCTGCCCCTTCGAAATCCAGCTTGTACTTCTGGGAGTTCTCGGTCCACATACTGCTGAAGCCTGCCTTGGAGGATTTTGAGCATAACCTTGCTAGCGTGTGAAATGAGTGCAATTGTACGGTAGTTGGAGCATTCTTTAGCACTTCCCTTCTTTGGGATTGGGATGTAGACTGATCTTTTCCAATCCTCTGGCCACTGCTGAGTTTTCCAAACTTGCTGGCATATTGAGTGTAGCACCTTAACAGCATCATCTTTTAAGATTTTAAATAGTTCAACTGGAATGACATCACCTCCACTGGCCTTGTTGTTAGCCATGCTTTCTAAGGCCCACTTGACTTCGCTCTCCAGGATGTCTGGCTCAAGGTCAGCAACCACACTATCTGGGTTGTCCGGGACATCCAGATCTTTCTGGTATAATTCCTCTGTGTATTCTTGCCACCTCTTCTTGATGTCTTCTGCTTCTGTTAGGTCCCTACCATTTTTGTCCTTTATTGTGTCCATCTTTGCACAAAATGTTCCTTTAATATCTCCTATTTTCTTGAACAGATCTCTGGTTTTTCCCTTTCTATTATTTTCCTCTATTTCTTTGCACTGTTCATTTAAGAAGGCCCTCTTGTCTCTCCTTGCTATTCTTTGGAAGTCCGCATTCAATTTTCTGTAACTTTCCCTATCTCCCTTGCATTTTGTTTCCCTTCTCTTCTCTGCTATTTGTAAGGCCTCATTGGACAGCCACTTTGCTTTCTTGCATTTCCTTTTCTTTGGGATGGTTTTTGTTGCTGCCTCCTGTACAATGTTACGAGCCTCCATCCATAGTTCTTCAGGCACTCTGTCCACCAAATCTAGTTCCTTAAATCTGTTCTTCACTTCCACTGTGTATTCATGAGGGATTTGGTTTAGATTATACCTGACTAGCCCAGTGGTTTTTTCCTACTTTCTTCAGTTTAAGCTTGAGTTTTGCTATAAGAAGCTGATGATCAGAGTCACAATCAGCTCCAGGTCTTGTTTTTGCTGACTGTATAGAGCTTCTCCATCTTTGGCTGCAGAGAATATAATCAATCTGATTTTGGTATTGCCCATTTGGTGATTTCCATGTGTAAAGTCGCCTCTTGTGTTTTTGGAAAAGAGTGTTTGTGATGACTTGTTCTCTTGACAAAACTCTATTAGCCTTTGCCCTGCTTCGTTTTGAACTCCAAGGCCAAATTTACCTGTTGTTCCTTTTATCTCTTGACTCCCTACTTTAGCATTCCAGTCCCCTATAATGACAAGAACATCTTTCTTTGGTGTCAGTTCTAGAAGGTGTTGTAGGTCTTCATAGAAGTGGTCAATTTCAGCCTCTTCAGCATGGGTGGTTGGTGCATAAACTTGGATTACTGTGATGTTGAAAGGTCTGCCTTGGATTCGTACTGAAATCATTCTATGATTTTTGAGATTGTATCCCAGTACAGCTTTTCCCACTCTTTTGTTGACTATGAGGGCTACTCCATTTCTTCTATGGGATTCTTGCCCACAATAGTAGATATGGTAATTGTCTGAATTGAATTCGCCCATTCCCGTCCATTTTAGTTCACTGATGCCCAGGATGTCAATGTTGATTCTTGCCATCTCCTGTTTGACCACATCCAGCTTACCAAGGTTCATAGATCTTACATTCCAGGTTCCTATGCAGTATTTTTCTTTGCAGCATCGGACTTTCCTTTCACTTCCAGGCACGTCCACAGCTGAGCGTCCTTTTGGCTTTGGCCCAACCACTTCATTAGCTCTGGAGCTACTTGTACTTGTCCTCCGCTCTTCCCCAGTAGCATGTTGGACGCCTTCCGACCTGAGGGGCCCATCTTCCAGCATCATATCTTTTAGCCTTTTGTTTATGTTCATGGGGTTTTCTTGGCAAAGATACTGGAGTGGCTTGCCAGTTCCTGCTCCAGGTGGATCGTGTTTAGTCAGAACTCTCGACTATGACCTGTCCGTCTTGGGAATGACTATTTATATATATTTACAAAGTCATGTGGAAAAGAAAATACACCCTCTTTGAATTCTATGGCTTTAATTATCAGATCATAATAAAAACCATCTGGTCCTCAACAGGTCTGAAAATTAGGTAAATACAACCATAGATGAACAACATGACATATTACATTGTGTCATGATTTATTTTACAAAAGTAAAGTCAAAATGGAGAAGCAATGTGTGAAAAACTAAGTACACCTCATGATTCAATAGCTCGTAGAACCACCTTTAGCATCAATAACTTGAAGGAAATGTTTTCTGTGTGACTTTATCAGTCTCTCGCGTCATTGTAGAAGAATTTTGGCCGCTCTTCTTTACAATGTTGCTTCACTTCATTGAGGTTTGCAGGCATTTGTTTATGCACAGGTCTCTTAAGGTCTCATGACAGCACTTCAATTGGGTTGAGTTCTGGACTTTGATTGAGCCATTGCAACACCTTGATTATTTTCTTTTCCAGCCATTCTGTTGTAGATTTGCTGGTGTGCTTGGGAACATTGGCCTGTTGCATGACCCAATTCGGCCAAACTTTAGCTGTCGGACAGATGGCCTCACATTTGACTCAGGAATACTTCGATATATAGAGGAGTTCATGGTTGACTCAATAACTGCAAGGTGCCCAGGTCCTGCAGCTGCAAAACAAGTCCAAATCATCACCCAAAGGACGTTGTTCCAGAAGTCTTGTGATTTGTCCAAATGCAATTTTACAAACCTAAGCCATGCTGCCAAGTTCTTTTTAGAGAGAAGAGGCTTTCTCTGGCAACCCTCCTAAACAAACCATACTTGTTCAGTCTTTTTCTAATTGTACTGTCATGAACTTTAACATTTAACATCCTAACTGAGGCCTGTAGATTCTGAGATGTAACTCTTGAGTTTTTGGCAATTTCTCTGAGCATTGCACTGCCTGACCTTGGGGTGAATTTGCTGGGACATCCACTCCTGGGAAGATTGGCAATTGTCTTGAATATTTTCCACTTGTGAATAATCTTCCTCACCATAGAACGATGGATGGTTTGGAAATAGCCTTAGAACCCTTCCCAGATTGATGGGCAGTAACAATTGCTTCTCTGCAATAATTACTGATGTGTTTCTTCCTTGGCATTGTTTTAACACACACCTGAATGCTCCAGACCAGCAAACTGCTAAAACTTCAGCTTCTATAGAGGTGGTCACATTTGCTGATGATCATCCACTCAAGGGCATTTGGTTAGCAACACCTGCTGCTACTTAGCCTCCTAATTCCAAATTAACACCAAATTCAGTAATGGTGTGCTTAGTTTTTCACACATGGCTTTTCCATTTTGGCTTTATTTTTGTAAAATAAATCATGACATGCTGTAATATGCCATGTGTTGCTGTTCATCTGAGGTTGTATTTACCTAATTTTCAGACCTGCTAAGGACGAGATGATTTTTATTATGTCCAGATATGTAAAATCATAGAATTCAAAGAGGGTGTACTTTCTTTTTCACATGACTGTGTTCCTTCCTGACCTACTCACAACTTTGTCATACAAGAATGGAAAATCATTTAAAATATTTCAGTGTTGGTATTTATCAAGCTGGCTGAATAGCTCAGTGCTTTAGGTATCTGGCTGTGGCACCAGAGGTTGGGAACTCAATTCCCTGCTGTGCCTCCTATGAGAACAACCACCCTGTGTGGCCTTGGGAAAGATACACAGATCCAGGATGTCCCCAAAAGAAGGGGATGGTAAACCACTTCTGAGTATTCTCTATCTGGAAAACTCTGAAAAGTTTTGCCATCAAGTCAGAACTGACTTGATGGCACATGCTTATTATTATTATATTTATCCACAGTGAAATCATTGGAAAGCCCTATGTAATGGTATAAGGTTTCCTGGACTACAACTCACTTCATGAAATGTGTGAAGTGTTATCCAGATCCAGACTCAAATACCCACTTGTGTGACACAATCCACTCACAATTCTTAGCCTAGCCTCATTCAGAAGATTATTGTGAGGACAAAAAGGAAGATGGTAGCTTTAAGGCAGAAACACAGAATAATATTGTTATTATTTGGAATGTTCATTTATTTATTTATTAGATTTATACCCCGCCCATCTAGACCGAAGTCTACTCTGGGCGGCTAACAATAAAAAAATGGAATAAAAACAATATAATAAAGTAAAAAAACAACAATAGTAATGTGGCACAAGATGGGGAAAAGAAAAAAAAATTCAAGTGATGACAGGAGGGAAAGCCTGCCTAAAGAGCCAGGTCTTAAGTCTGCTCTTAAAAACATCCAGCGAGGGAGCCAGACAGATCTCTGTTCTCAGTGCAATCATATGCCAATTGTAATGGTGTGTTTACATCATGCTAAAGTTTTGAACAAATTATCGTGAGAAAATCCTATTACAAGGAGACTATATTTAAGAGATAAATAAATACATAATTTTACATTTTAGCATTAACAGCCCAACCCTACACATGTTTCCTCTACAGTAAATGCCACTGGATTCAATGGGGTTGATTCCAGGTAAGTGTAATAGGATTTCAATCTAAATAGAGTGAAACTCAAGATTTACAAGCAGCAATATATTATGTTAGGTGTCAGAGCTTCAATAGAAATATGGCAAATTATGGAATGAAGTACGCAAACTCTAAACAATATCCAGCAGCATCTTTCCACCAAGTAATCCCACTGCTTATTTTAATGTTCACTTCTATGGAGCTGTATCTGAGGAAGGTAAGTTCAGTATCAGGTCATATCTACTGCAGTAGTTATATCTTGATTTGTTGGATTGAAGAGTGCTGTTATCTGATGATTTTCCCATATGCAGTGTTCAAATCACTTCTCTGTCTCTACTTTAAGAAGTGGATCAAAATTGGAACTAGAGATGAGTCCATGCATCTATGGGGCTTGATACTGACCTATTACAGCATGTTAATCTGGGGCTTCACCTAATAAGAATACACTCTATGTTTTTGCAGACACACTTAGAGGAGGACTCTCACAAAGTAATTTGGCTAGTAATTAAGCTAATTTTTTGTTGTTCTTCTTCTTCTATGACATGGGATAAATTGCAAGTATCGTATGGATATTCCACACAATGTTGATGCTTCCTTTCCCCTTCAGTTTTTAACACTAACAAACTGGTTTAACGAGAAGCTGCATAATTTCTTTCTTATCTGAGGGTGCTATTAAATGGTTGATTGATAGAGGTAACATAGTTAAGCATTCACATATTTCTTCTTTATGCCTAAATTTGTATCTATATTTTCTTAATATCAACTTTAATCCATTATTTCAATACTTTAATGCCTTAAAATCAATTAAAAATAGAACAAAGTAATAAAGTAGCCCATTATATTTCAAATTAATTTAAATTATGCTGAATATTAAATCTCCCAAAACCAAATCTCTTTGTAGTAACGTGTAGATCCAAATTAGTATAATATATTATACACAGATTAAGAGTGTTACAAATCTATTCAGTCCTCCTCCCTCCTGCCATGTCAGAACTGGGCACGGCTGTCTGTAACATGAACAAAAACCCCAGGAAAAAGGAGCAAATATTGTTTTAACACTCAGTGTAAATCTCATGTGGGCTTATGGTGATCATGTATAAATCTCTGTATGACTTTGTATAATTATACTTATATCTGTGTGATTTTTGCTACAGTACAAATAGGAGTTCCCTGACCCCAAGCTCTAGAAATCTGGAATAGCTCAGAGGGAAAGTGCTATCTATCCCTCTCCTTCTTTCACACACAGACACACACACACACAGACACACACACACAGACACACACACACACACACACAAGTCCACATGCACATCACCAAAGAGAGAAAATACATCATTTTAAAAAAAGGACAAGTGTATATGTATAAGTGTGTGTGTGTGTGTGCCCGCACGCAAGCATGCACACGCACATACACAAAGAACTGCTATAATTTAAAACAGAAATAGAGTGCTTACCATTGAGAGGAAGACTAAACAGGTAACCTGTGGTGCCCACTCATTCTGCTGTTCAAATGTGATTTCCCTTCTTCAGTAGTTGGTCAGTAGCCTATTTTGAATTACTGGACCCTCAAAGTCAACCATGGAAGCAGATTTCTCGAATTGAAGGAATGCCTTCAGTTACACAACCAGTCACATGACCAAGCACAAGGCAACAACCAGTTGTTGAACCCATTTCTGTGATCACCATTGTGTCCATGGTAGTTAGAACAGAATGTCGTTGTCCTTAAACCAGACTTGAAGTGGACAGTCCTTCAAAGAACAGGCATCTTCTCAGAAAAGACTGATCTCAGTTAAGCAGGACATGTAGCCACCTATCTCTCCTCTACCCTCCACTTCTTCCATCTCCAAAGCAGCTATTAATAATAATCTTAGAACTGGAGCAGTGGAAGGGACCTCATGGATCATCAAGTCCTTATCAAAGAGGCACAGTGTAATCAAATCCCCAACCTCTGGCTCCACAGCCAGATATCTAAAACACTGAGCTATTTAGTAGTTGGATAGCAGTTGGATTACTAGTTGTTAAAAGATACACAAAACATAAGATTTTCATCATGGAGTGATCTTACAGAAGTTTCTGTGAACATGCTACTCTCTATTACTGTTTCATTCTTTTGAAGTTTGCATTAACACACACACCCCTTGATGCACAAAGTATAATTTAAAGAGAACTTATTTGCAATAATTAGTATTGTAGAAGTGGTCTGAGACCAGTAAACAACCAAGTCATTAGGAGCAAAGCCACTCCTATGATCTGCAAATCAATACCTCATTAGGCTTATGTGTGTTCACCTTGCAGCACCTTATAATGAGAAGATTTTACACAAGACAAAGAAGGGGCAACAGATTCACAGTGGCACAGGGATTTTTGAGCTTCATTCCTGACCTCCCATTAGCACTAATGGGTATTATTGACCCTTCCAACTTGGCAAAGGAGTTTTTATTCTCCATCCCTCTGTACAGATAACCTCACCATTTCAGCTTGTTTCACAGTCCAAGGTGAAAATGAGCTGGCTTATTCTGTAGCATCCAGTTAAGTGTCTTGCAGTTTCTGGAGGCTGGGGCTGGGGTGGGGAAGAAGTGAAGTAACATTTCCAGCTCTCAAGGAAGGCTGTTTTAGGAACTGGGGGCAGGGGGGAAAAGGCAAAAAGACCAAGCAGGCAACTAAAAGTCAAGCTGTTTCTTGGATCTTTCCTTCACTGAA
This sequence comes from Intellagama lesueurii, assembly GCA_037013535.1. Classification (NCBI taxonomy): domain Eukaryota; kingdom Metazoa; phylum Chordata; class Lepidosauria; order Squamata; family Agamidae; genus Intellagama; species Intellagama lesueurii. Next base: position 201,553,799 of record JBAJHW010000004.1, read on the forward strand.
GGATCAAGAGCTCACCCCAAGGTGTATGCATTTTTCCATGCCCTCATTTCTCATAATCGATGGGAGCCTTGCAGACTATTTATGAAATTCTACAGAAACCTGATTATACTTCACCCATTCCTGCAAATTGAATTCAAAGGTATCTTTAAACTAGATTAGCGTAAGTGCATTTCTACAGGAAATTACCCACATTTGAGTAGACGGAAAGAAACACAGCTTCAATAATCGAAAACAATTGGGATTTCTTCTAAACAAACAGAGGCAGGAGCAAAGAAATCTGCTTAGCTGGTAATGTACTGCATAAGGGAATTCTGTATTCAGTTGGCCCACTTATTCCCCATATAACTTGGGGTACAACAAATAATTACATTGGGCATACAGATCTTCGTGCTGCTGTGGAAGTATGGTTCTTTTTCTAGTATTGTGGCATTATTACAATCTTAACATAATCTTGTGGTAACTACATAGTTATATTTTCTCTGTACTTCAAAAATGGCTTCAGCTAATGGGTTCTTGAATAAATTGATTATGCCCTGTTGTTCATGATGATACAGGGCTTGCTTCAAGGTTGGATACCTGCCCATTTCTTCATGTTTCCATGCCTGTACTCTTAATCTACTTCCATACATTAGTTAGTCTCCCACAGCTAGTGCAAGTTCTCTCCTTCCGTCAGTTGCTTTATGCAAATATGGAATTCCAGATGTTGACTATGTTACTTTCTTTGTGAGAAATTAGTTGTTGCTCTTTTTTCTTAACTACCTAAATCCAACATGATGCTTGTGCATGGCTCAGCACTTCCTTTTCTCCCATTTGTACCTTCAGCCATAGGCATAGGATTGATTGGTGAACTCACAGTACCATGCACAAGTGGAGGTACATCTCACTGAACTAGGTAGGATATGCTCCCATGTAGACATGTAGAAGCCAAAATTGCAGAGCTGCAATCTTAACTACGCTTTCAAGGAAGTAGATTCCATTGAACTCAATAGGTCTTCCATTCTCATAAACTTGATGAGAATTGGCTTGCAAAACCTGAAGACATTTGCATGATTTTCAGTAAGCCTTTGCACTATTCTAATGGTTATTAAACCATGTTCCCATGGAATAACTAAATTTTAATGTCTTGCTGGGCTTAAATTTTTAAAAAATCAGGAAAATTTATTGTAATTTTTGTGTTTAATATTGTCAGCAGAAAAGGGAGAGACTAATCAAGCTTTATCCTGGGGTCTCTGTTATGTCATAATGTGCACTTCTGAGGCTTTACCTTATGACTTCAATTGCCACAGAATACTTTTTTCAAATTACCTGATTAAGATGACCTCCAGGGGGTTGCTAATGAAGAGGAAAAGTGGAATAATTTATGCATGGCATGAGCACGTCTCTTGTCTTTCTGTAAATTTATGAAACATTGTACTATGCAGAATCTAATCAGAGTCTAAAGAAATAAAGGGGTAAATGTGGATGCAAGATCACAGTCTGAGTCAGATTAGGTCAACATATGATTTATGTTGGTTGAAAGGGATGCAGTGTGAAAGGTGATTATTTGTTTGTAAAGAGAGTGTCCCTTAATAAGGTTTTGGTTCTTATTAGAAAGAAAACTACAAGACCCTTTGTGCAAAAAAACATGATTAATTAGCAGTCATAGTGCTTTCACAAAGTATATTGAAATAATATAGCTAACTTGTCATAGTCTGCTCAGTGCTGTTTGCTAGTTCTGTCTTTTAAGAGGAGGAATGTTTCAAAAACTGTGGAGGGATGCTGGAGGGTTGGGTGGTGGCAGCTTGTGTTAACAAATGTACTACTGATTGCACTTCCTTATTCCAACCAGAATTTTCCTACAGTCCAGTCCATAATTTTCAATTGGTTATGCTTTTTTTTTCTGAGTCAATGGGTGAAATTAATATGTGCAACAGGGATGGCCTCAGCAGCAGTGGCACATGGCTTGTACGTAATGTGACAAAGTCACAGAGGAGCCTATAGATTTGATACAAGCCATGAATCTACAGCCCATGTCCTTATATTCCCTTGAGTAAATGCTCTGGCATTTATCTGTATGAAATATTGAAGACTGCATGCTAACTGACACCAATATGTGAAATTTTCCTTGTATGGGCAACACTTCAGGCAAAGAGACATAACCTGCTATAGGTGACTAGATCAGCACCATGGCCACCAGCACCACAGGCACTAAATAAGACCTTGGAACTCATTTCAGGACCATGGAGAGCAGTCTATATTACACCAAGGGTGACTGGGGATAAACATTAGTGATTTAATAACCTTTATTAATAACTGCAGAGCTGGAAGGAACCTTATGGATCATTGAATCCGTCTCAAAGAAGCACAGTGGGGAACTGAACTCCCAGCCTCTGGCTGCGCAGCCAGAGACCTAAGCCACTGAACTATCTATACGATAGTCTTTGTGAAAGTGCCATCTCTTAAATATGCTGTCTGACTTTGTACCTCCATTTGTACATGGTAATCTGTTGTAGACTATACAGGCTTGATTATGTTAACCTATAAAGCCCAAGCCCTAAACAGCTTGGGTCCAAGCTATCTCAAAGACTGTGTCTCCCATTATGTTCCTGTTCATGTGTTAAGATCATCAGGAGAGTCGTTTGCCCGCCCAGTCCGGAATAACGAGACAGACACAGGTATATGGGATAACTAGGGCCACAAGTTTATTAACTTATTTATAACCCAAACTTTCCCTTTTACAAGGTGGCCTACCATAGTGCCTGAACTGGTCTGTAACCGGAGTCAGCCTTGACCTTCCAGCCCAGACCGCCATTCAAGTTTCTATAAAGAAAGCGTGCAGTCTTACCGTACAGCCCGCTTCCGTGTATCCCCTAGCTATGGTACCCCACGTTTGCCCCATCCGGGTCTCCAAACCCTAGCTGCTCAGCATCTCCTGGGGTCCCCAGCTTCCCCTCTTCTCAACTCTACTGACCTCTCTGTTTACGCCCTTCTTGGCTTGAGCAATCTGCCTGGGGTCCCGCGTGGCCTTCCACACCAAACGTGGCATGATTGCTGACCATATCACGTGCATCTTGGGACACCGTAACACAAACGTTCTGAGGTCTGCTATAACCTGGAGGACCAGTGACTTGCCCGACCTTTGGGCCAAGTTGTTGCCTCCCAAATGAACCACCAAAATGTCAGAAGGCACATCCATAGTACCCTGGGATGCCTCTCCATCCCCTCCATTCCAAAGTGGCCACCTCGCCAAGGCCGAGAACAAACAATGCAGCAGGGCCTAAAACTGCAGCAATGGGCGACCGTAAGCCCAGAATTTTTGAGATGACCATCTGCCAACTTTTTTGATATCTTCAACTGTATACCCAAGGGCGGCTGCTGTAAATGTGGTACCTATTCGAAAAGAATGCATCCCAAAGCGCCAACCCTGTATCCCAGCCTTGCATAAGGCTTGAGAAGTAATTTTCCAGAACTGGTATTTTGTTAGCGGCAACACATCCTCATGGAACAAAAAGCCTCCTGCATGCTCACCCCTAAGCTGTACATACTTCTGCGTAGCTCTTACTGGGCATATTTCAAACTCTGAACAACGCCCTAACAATAACACCTGACCTTTTCCTAATTGGTCTGTTTTTGATTTTCGCAGGTGCATGGCAACATGGTGCTCTGACAATACCACATCCTTCCTCTGCAAAGAGGATAGAGACGTGTCATGTCTGGATGCTGCCAGCAGCTCACTTATTCTTAAAGCCCCAAAGAAAGCTATAAGAGTCGCAGCTCTAAAAAGGCAAGCCTCAAATCGGTCCTTGCACACCAATTCCCATGTTCTCCCTAATTTAGCAAGAATAGCAGGTGATATTGGAGTCCGATTATTGCTAGGCGCAACTCACTCCCTACTCCACCCCTCAATCATCTTCCAAATACGGAAGTCAATTGAGAATCCTTTACAGCCTTGGGCCTGGCATAAAAGGCCAGAGCCGCCATCCTACTCTGAATGGATCTGGGGGCTAAACCTTTCCCCTGTAAATGAACTGTAAACTGCATCAGTTGGTCGTCTGATGCAGGCCACTCATGTCCTAAGCCCTCCCTTTCACTATAGGCAAAATATTCATTGCACGCCACCGTATAGCTCTCACCCTGTGTTTAAACTTATGGTAAACTAATGCACTCTTACTATTATTTATATTATTATTATTTTTATAAGCCAACAATATAACTCACACTGGCAACACAACCTACCAACACATGGAGCTACTACCCTTATTAAGTATTTATTTAGTTATACATACACTTGTATTTATTTAATTTTTTAAAAACAGGGTAATGGGGGCTAATATTATTATATTATATTATTTACCCAAACCGCTGCCTATAGTCTCTTTCACCCTCTTGCTGTTCAATTTATTATTATTATTATTATTATTATTATTATTATTATTATTATTATTATTATTATTATTATTATTATTAAAAAGCCAAGCCGATTTTACCACTTCCCCACTGCTGTTTTTCTTTCCTTTTTTTAAAAAAACAATTCCACCGAGCCTCCAAAGGCTCTTAAAACAACACACACACCCCAAGCTTCTCCAAACCTGATCTTCCAATGTACTGCAGGTCCAAGTGGTTAAAACCAAAACCGCTGTGAACGCTGCAGTGACGCTGTTCCTTCCAACTTCAGCCAGCAAAGGAAGGGCGAGGCGAGGCCGGTCAGCCTTCTTAAAGGCTTTGTTCCTGCTCAGCCCCTCACCCAATGTGACGCAGCCCCTTTGGCTGCATCCGTCTCCTCCATCCAGGCAGGCAAAGAAGCCCCACCCCAGCAGCTTCGCACCTCTGGGAGAAGCACTTCTCTCAGTCCCACCACCTTCACAGGTGTGTTTAGTGGAGACATGGGAGAGAGCCTTCTCTGCCACCATTCCCAGACTCTGGAACTCTCTCCCACTGGAAGCTGAGCTGGCCCCATCTTTGCTGTCCTTCTGCAAGCAGACAAAGCCCTTTCTCTTCAAATAGGCTTCCTTTAGTGACTGGTTGACTGAGAAGGATTTTTAAATGGATTGTTATGCCTTGTTGCTTTTTATGTGTTTTTGATGTCGATTTTGTTTACTGTTTTAGTATCGTGTTTGTTTGATTCTTTTAAATATTTGTATACTTACTGTTTGTAGCTTTTAAATATTGCCTTCTGCTGATGTAAACCACCTTGGGTTCTTTTTAATATTTTAAACAAATAAAATAAATAATCAATAAAATGTTACAGGAAAAGGGTCAGGGCTCATATGAAAATTTGCCTCTTTGTTTGTTTGTTTATCCATGATATTTATGTCCCACCTTTCCTCCAATGAACTCAATATAACATACAGTTTCCTTCCACACTGTATCCTCACAACAACCCTGTGAGGTAGCTCAGACTCAGACCATGTGATTCATTCTGTGAGCAATTGGAATTTTAAAAAAATCATTATCAGATGTACTTTTAAATTACCTGAAGAGAGGAATGAGCATGTAGGCCTTCCAAAACCAAACCAAACCAAAACACTAGGACAAAGTGATGATTGTGTTCCTTAAATCAAACAATATTAAAAATATTGTATGTGAAGCACTTCCAAGATCTCTTATTATCAGGGGTACATATTCAAAGCAAAGAGAGAGAGAAAGAATTATAAAAAAAAACATGTTCAAAGGTGTCATTAGTTGATCCAATGAAGGATATCACCCCAGTTGTCCAAAAAGATGTTCTTCAACCAAGAAAAGAAGCAACTGGTATTTACTTCATCAAAGACCCAGTGTCACCTCCAATCTGCTCATCTGCATCAGGTGAGAACTTCATTCATTCTTTGAATTCAAATATGAATTTGCCAATTTTACAGTTGTCATCAAAGTATTATAAAAGAAATGTCATGAGAGACTAAAGCACAGTCTTCTTTCTGTATGCACGGCTGTTTTCTGGAAAACACGTATGCTTTTACATGGAATGGCTGGTTTCAGGACAAAAAGAATAGAAACAGTACAGCCCAAACAACGAAGTGACATGAAAAGTTATTCTCAGGCTCATACCAGAAAACATCAAGAATTCCTAAGACTTCTTGAACATATAGACCTTTTCAAGAACAAGGGACTTGCTGTGTTTTACTCCAGCACAGCAAGAATAGTCAATGTAAAGATACATTTTCAGAAAACCTAAAGAACTACAGGCAGAGGTCTCCTTGTGTAACAGGGATCTTTCACACACACCCTTTCCAAATGCAGCCCTTTTTACCTGCTAAAGAGTCACTCAGTCCGGAGGGACCATTTGGAGCAGGGTGCAGTGCAGCAGGTGAAAGGATAGATTAAAAATAGGTTAAAATCAGACACAAATAAAAATGTCTTCCGTTGATCTGAGGCACTTGTTGGATCCAAACAAATGTGCTCCCAAATCTGATGTATTTTCTGGTGTATTTCTGATTTGTACCTTCAAAAGTGTTTTCTCGCCTGATATGGAATTGAGGGTTGGTAAACTTGGATTAAGCTTTTTGTCAAGATCTGGCCCACACCGCCCTGGCAGCTGCAGGATCGGGGCCAGCCTGACCCAGGAATGGCCTGGTGTTTGCAGGCTCAGGCCCTGGCCTGTGTAGCAGCTCCTGGGCCACTCATGAGGCTTACCTGGAAACCTGGAGGGAAGACCTATTTAAGAAGTGGTTCTCCCTCCCAGAACTTGTCTCAGTGACAAAAGTCTTCAGCTGCTCCTGAGCTCCAGAGTCCCTGTGGTCCAGTATCCCTACATCTTGACTCCAGTGTTCCTGCACCTTGACCCCTGCTCTTCCCTCTGCTTGCCTCCTGCCTCTCTGTGCCTTGTTCCAGCTCCATTCTCTCAGCCCTGTGCTACTGCCTCTGCTTGGTCACGACCAACTGTGCAGTGAGTGCCTTTGGTCTTGATACTCTGTGTGGTGAACTGGGATATCTTGGACTCTGACACTTTTATTCATCTGATACCAGGCCCTATTTGGCACATGAAAACTCGTTGTTTGAATTCAACTTTCTTCTGTTCACCTGTCTAGTCCACAATGGCTCTGAGGGCTATAATTTGAATGTCTTGCTAAAAAATGGCACGAAACCTATCTCACAAACTGTCCCAGTGATTTCACATTGAATTGAGATACATGTTAAATAGGGCTAGTGATTGTGCCCTGTTGCACAATATGTACAGTATATTTCCATATAATAGTAGCAGAGCTCAATATGTCTAAGTTGTTACATGTCTAGACTGTCACCTATTTTGTACTAATAGGTAAAAGTCACCAAAATATGTGATATGCACCATGCTCTTTTGCAAGGTTGCTCAAATGCTGCCAGCACAAAGAATCCAATGAGAGGCTTTTCTGCTAATTTTCCACTCTTGAGAAATGCTGGTTGTCCTTGGCATTTTTTTACCCATGCAGTGCTAAAGAGATTTCTTCTCTGTAAGGGAACATAAGACATCCATGGTTGTTGCAAGGCAGCAGTTTCCTTATTCAGGACTGAAGTCTTCACGCTCACTCAATGCAGTTTCAAGCACATTAGACTTGATTTTTCTTAAAGGTAAGCATCACAGAGGAAATTTGTAAGATGGATACAGTAACATTTCCACCCAAAGGTTTATTTAGCTTGACTGTATTGCACACAAGAATGAGTCTCCTCATAACAAAAGGAGGTGTTCATATTGAAACCATTCCACTGGAATGCATGGCTCATTGCCTCTAGACCAAGGTGCAAATGTTCTGCCTCAGTTACCATCATTTCTAAGAGTTATTGGGAACCCTGCTTCCCCTGATGAGGAAAGGAAGTGATGAGGAAAGCTTTATCTGGAGAAAACTCTGCTAGTCAGGCATTAATCAGGTGGTTGTATCTTAACAGAAGATTGTCCTCTATTTGAAGGGCTGGCAGAGCACAAATCTCTCTTTGAAGGCATCCTATGTTTGAATGGTTGTCCAGTGGAAACATAAGTATATGGAGAGATAGGGTGGGGGATCTTTGACAACTAACCCCTTAACAACAGATTAATCTGCTGTCCGTTGTTCATAGTGTTCTCTAGTATGGAAAGGTGTGTTGTACTTCTACTGAAATTATGCAAATTGTTTCTAAAAGCTAAATCTAATTTTTAGTCCCAGCTAGAGAAGGCCCACTAAGTAAATAGACTTGGTAAGTCAATACTAATGTAAGTCACATTGATTCAATGGGTTTATTACACTTAAGACCAGCAGTGGGATGTAGCCCTATATGTGGATCTATGCACAAAATTAACATGCATATTTTATGCAAAATTCTATTGTCTTTTGTGCTAATACATTTCTTCCTTTTGCATTGATATGTAACTACAGTGGTGCCTCGACTTGCGACCATAATCCATTCCAGAAGATGGGTGTAACTCGAAATGGTCGTAAGTCGAAGCACCATTTCCCATAGGAATGCATTGGAACACGATTAATCCATTCGAGCATTAAAAAAAAATACCAAAAAAACAAACAAACAAACAAACCACAGCCAGCCCCATCGGAACGTGATGGGGCTGAAAACACACACACACCAAAACACCAAAAAACATAACAGCACAGAAAGATAACCCCCCCCCCAGCCCAAACCCACCCTGCAAAACCCTGTAAATGTACTCACCCAGAAGCAGAAAGCAGCACCAGGCAGTCCGAAGCCTCTCTGCAAATGCGCGCACACTAACCATTGGGGCGAAAGAGCTACAAAGAAGCTCTTCACCGACCAACGGTTTGTACTCTAATTTGAATTCCCTGCCTCTTTTGTTTGCAACTTGAAGCTCTGGCCGCAAGTCGAAGCAAAATTTTGCGGCCGGAGCTGGTCGCAACTCGAAATGGTCGTATGTCGGGACGGTCGTAAGTCGAGGCACCACTGTATACTGTTCTCATTGTCAGATACTTAAAGTCGAGTCCACCCTAGTAATTTTTATGTGGTCAGAATGTCCAACTAGTTGCTCCAACTCTGAGTCAGTATGAAAACAAAGAATCCAGTTCTTAGTAATATGATTGATTTCAGTGTGACTTTATATTTTTTTTTTAATGTATGTTTCAGATAAAGACTCCTATTGACAAGGGGGATATGCAGAAACTTTATGAATAAGGTTTTTTTTTTTTTGTTTTTCTTGTTTTCTTCCTGGTCTAAAAAGAGGTCACTTGCTGCATACTAATCTTAAAGGGACAAGAACAGGACAAGTGAAATAAGTGGCAACTCTCATTCTTAAAGAATTTTATTAGTCATTTGATCACATGGCAGAGGCAGTAGAGTTGCTTGCATCTTTCTCTGTGGAGGGAATGTTAGGAGACAGGAAATATCTGCTACAGTACCTAGACTGTCTGGAAAACACTTTTGGTAGAAGACTTTTGTGAGATTGAAAGATGGCAACTTCCCATCCATATCAGAGGTTCAACAGAAAGTGGTAACTTTTCCATTTTTTTATTCCTTGGGATCAGGAGGCTGGCTATGTCCCAAACTTGTTAAGTATACTCTTGGATGTGACCATGCATAAGATGGTCACAGGATACATACATTGTTCACCCCTTTGGTACTCCCAGCATTTCAAACTAAGTAACTTTGTCTACTGGTCCTGTAACAAACATTACTAAGGCCCTCCTCTTGGTTCCATTGACAGCACAAGCATGGGTGATGGGAACACAAGAGAGGGCCTTCTCTGTGGCTCCTCCCAGGTTATGAAATGCTTTCCTCTGGGAGATCAGGTTGGCCCCCTCTCTTTTCTCCTTTCACTGACAGCTGAAGTCCTACCTTTTCAGGCAGGCTTTTAACAATTAGGGCTGAGTTCCTGAATGCCATTTTTTAAGTTAAGATAGTGACCTAATTCGTAATTTTTAGCTTAATAGTGACCTAACTCGTAATTGTTCTGTGCTTTATGATCTTTCAGAATGGTACGCACAAGAGTTGTCAAAATGCTGTTTGGGACCTAGTTGTGGTGACACTTAGACATGTATCTTAAACTAACACACAACTTAAAGTAAACAGGCTTCTATTGCTTTAAACCTTCCAACCTTCCTGTTGGCTTAACCCCTCCTTTTACTGCTCTCTGCTGCACCTGACTGGAAATGTTGACAGTAATAAACGGCTGGCAAAACAATTATGCACATTAAGAAAGGGAGGATGGAACCGAGGTCAAAACTATTTTCTTTCTATAATTACATGGCGTATAAATTCATTTTGCCATGAATAAAAGCAACACAAAAGGTCATGGAGAGTAGAAAGGAATCAGATGGCCAGACTAGCAATTTAATCAAGGGCTAAATCCAAGGCCATTAGCCTCTCTGTGTTGCTTTTACACGGGCATTTAATTTGTAAATATTGCCTTAACTTTTACCAGGCTTGGAGATTTGAAATGGGAGAGCACTTAAGCCAGGTCTTTCCTCTGGCCATGACATCACCCTAGTCTGTTCTATCTCTTGTGTGTGTGTGTGTGTGTTTTGTACATTTTTGTATGGCCTTAAATATTTTTTTGACAACAATCAGTCTATATACCTAACAAAGAGAAGACTTTTGGTAACTTTGTCAGGACTATTATTGAAGACAAAGGTTTTTAATAAGAATGTCTACCCATTAAGCAGAAATTGTTTGTTGTCACTTAATAAGTGTTGCATTGCAGGGTAAAATATACAGACTGTTGTAACCTGCCTATTTTTGTTTCTTCTCTTTCTCTCTTTTTTTTCTTTTTCCTTAGTCAGAAGACACTCCTTAGCCTCGTGGCTGACAGCAGATCAGTCCAATTTCTTATGCATTAGTCAGCACTGTTGGAAGTGAAAAAAGGTTTATTAAACTATAACAAGGTTTGTTACTCTGCCCATACATCATATAAAAGGCATGAGAATCAATGGTTGGCTATAATGGCTTGCTCACTTTTTAATTTAAATAATCTTGAGCATTTTACTGCAGACTTTTATTCTCCATAAAAATTCATATTTTCTTCCTGTAAACCTAAGTCTGCAATTCTTTTGGTAAATGCCAGTGCAGATGGACACACTGGAGTGCTGGAGCTCTCATGTGGGAACTAAACCACTTCATCTTTGATGCTGGGAAGTATTCTGTTGAAAATATTTGGCCAATCACCAGTTTTTAAATACACTAGATTTTTTTCTCTCTGAAATGACATATGGGTGATTTTCATAGGGGTGATTTTCAGCCAAGACTTTGGTAAAAGAAACCAGAAGCTTGAGAACTTTGATGTCCTTTTTAACAATGGATAGTATGGATAATGGCTGCCCAGCTAGATCAGACAAGGCTCATCCTAATTTAGAATATAGTCTCTTCCTTCCTGGCTCAGTGTATGAGTTCAGACCAGAGTTATTCTACTGCCACCTTCATACTACTTTTCCCCCTGTGACCAAGCTCAAGGTGTGAATATACTATGAAAATGAATCAGGAGAGGGATTGGGGGTTTTGAAGTCAATTTAAAGTCACACAGTAGTCACATCATTTTTGGATTGGTGTGTGTGTCCTCTTGGGAAAACTTTTAATCCATTTTAAAACTGTGTTGTATATCAAGGAGGATACACTTCTAGAATCATTGCATTTGTGGCTTTGTCCTGTGCCCACCCAACCTCACGTTGGCTGCATCTCACGGCTCCTAGCTGCTGCTGCTATGGTGTTATTTTTAATATTTTCTTTATTTCTCTCTCTCTCTCTCTCTCTCTCTCTCTCTCTCTCTGTGTGTGTGTGTGTGTGTGTGTGTGTGTGTGTGTGTGTGTAGAAGGAGAGGAGCAAGGGAACCAGCAGCCAGAGTTGGTGGGAGAAAAGGCATACTAGTGATTGGCCAACCCCACAGACAGATATCTTGATCTCTAGATATATATCTAGATATCTATATCTAGCTAGCTAGGTAGCTAGCTAGATAGATAGTGTGACTACGTGACACACAGGGAAGCACATATATCTATCTATATAGATAGATATATCGTGACACACAGGGAAGCACATATATCTATATTTATAGATATATGTGCTTCCTTGTGTGTCACGTAGTCAGCATGTTTAAAATCGATTTCAAAAACAGGGTTTATTTTCCATGTGTAACTTCAGTTAATGTCTTTGATCTGGCCCTGTATTACAGGCCTATTTTGACTCTTTGCTTTGACTCCACTTGAACTCTTCACCGAAAGGTATATGCTCAACTCTTACCAAAGAAAACTTATTTCTGCAAGAACTGTATTTAGGGGCCCCAATACTTTCCCATGTGATCCTAGAAGTGAGAAAACTCACTTTATTATACCATCAGAACTAGTTGCTTAGGGTGCGTCTCAAATTTTACACTCCCAAATTTTGTTCTAAGCTAGAGAGGCAGCTGGAAAACAGCTAAAGTGCCAGCTCTTGGCCATGTGATGCACAAATGGTCAGACACAAGCCTTTCACAGTCTAGTGTGGCAAGGTTTTCTTCATGCTCATTTCAGATATGGCAAGCAGGATTATTTAAATGAGAATAGAAATCTTGGTAAATTCCTGATCATGTTTCATGTTCTACAGGGTTGTTGTTTTTTAAACAAAAAGGAAAAATGGGGAAATTTTGTGATGTGAGAAGGAGCCTTTAGCGATACTGCTGTCCAGCTCAGGCAGACTGTTGTCCTGAAAGAGAGAAATCTGGATCTGGATCTGGATCATCCCTGTTGTGAGTTCATTATAATCAGAATGAATGGTTGAGAAGTTATAGCATTCCTCAGTTTTGTTTTGTTTTGTTTGAATTATACTGCTTCCAATGCTTTGTTATGGAACAGATACTAAACAAAAGGACTTAATTAGTTTGCATCAAGTAACACAATCTTGATGATTTTGGGAGGAGTCCTATTAAGAATGCTCAGATTCTGAAAAGACATTTTGCTTGCTTAGATTTAATCCTAAAGCTGTTTCCTTCTGCCCCTAATCCAATGAATGGTTGTACTTGCAAAATGTTTAGAGTGCCATGCAATGGCAGTGGTGCTTGGTTTTGTATTGTTCTGTATCTTAGAATATAAGTGAGGATCCTCTGGTTGCCCAGATCTTTTGGACCATAATCACTCACTATGTTGCCTTGATGGTTTTGGGAGCAAAACATCTGGAGGGTTAAAGATTTCCCATCTTTCAACTAGAATATTGCACCCATGCAGCAGAGTAGTATGATGATTTCAATCCACCCTGGTTCCAGCAGAGCAACCAACTTATTTATACTACCAAGACTCCACTATGCCTGATGGCATCCCCTATCAATTTCACACGTCCCACTTGATCTTACAGTATGACCTTATAACACCCTTGCCTCTGTCTGCCCACAAGGGTAAATACAACAGCGATGCGAATGCTGATCTCGATGAGCCATCAAAATTGAATCCCCTTAATTAAAGTTGAATTTCTAAAACTCTGTGCAGGTTTCCTCATTCTCTCTTTTTTGTAATACTATGTGGTGCAAAATGTGCATTAATGCATAGCACAACTGGAGTACTAACAAAGACAAAGCAATTATATATTGGGACAGTGAACTTGGCTGTTCCAAAGGTGTAATGTTTTGTGAGTAATCTTTTGTTGTTTAGTCGTTAATTGGCTGTAATTTTAGGAAGCTCATTTCTTATCGGTGTAAATGTGCTACTGTTTTCACACTATGCTTTGAAGACATATGACTCCACTGCTTTCTGAATAGCTTGTGGTGCAAAATGAGAAAAGAAAAGGGATACAGATACATTATGTGATAACGATAATGTTTCGTGGGGCAAAGAAATATCATCCCTGCCTAACTCACACATGGGCACTTACACTACAGTGACAGAATAGAAGCTTTCTACTTATTGTAATAGTTCTTCTAGTCATACAAGCTACACATTCTGAATCCCATGTCACTGTAACTTTAGTTCAAAAGAAGCTAGAATAAGGAATATACTTTTACAAGGCAAGGGCAGGTGATACCTTTATTGCGCCACTAAAAAAACTGAACAAATGGCAAGTTTTGACCTAAACCAGTCTTCCTCAGGAGGATCACAAAAATTCTTGGCAGATGACTATCCCAAATCTGCTTCAAAATTGCAGGCTGCAAATACCTCTGGGGGTGTGGTTTCAAGCTCCATCCCTTAGCCATTGGCTGGATTTCCCCTCCCAAGTCCTCAAACAAGGAACTGCCAAATAATCATTTCCCCCCATGCTGCAGGTACTGTACTGCATTTGAAGTTTGCAGTGCTGACAGAATCCATTTTTCCATATTTAATAAATAGTATGGTGGATGTTTAGTGGACAGAGTGACAGACTAAGGAATTCGGGGTTCAACTCCCTGCCCAGCTAGGAAAAGGCACTGGGGGTGGGGACACTGGTAATATTACACCTCAAATACCTTGAAAACCCTGTCAGGATCACTACTGGTTGAATGCAACTTGAGCATACATAATATATATTGAAAAGGCATGAATAAATACATAAATAAATTGATGAAGACTAGCCCTTGTATTGTGTCATCTCCAAATTAATTTATAACCTATGCTTTTTATAATTTAACCTGTAAGAACATAACAGTTGGCCTTATTTCATGTCAGACTATTTGTCTGCCTAATCTAATATTGCCCATTATGGCTGGCAGATATTTCCCAGTATCTCATGATCAGAAAGCCTTTCCCTAATTGAAGCCAATTTTTCACATATTATCCCAGACCTTACCAGCAAGGATCCAGCATGTCAGTGCAGCTCATTCTTTCCCTCTGTGAACAATGCTCATAGCAATAGTTGTTTCACTATATTCCTTTAAAAAGTGAACTCTTCAAGTAGACTAACGAAGAGTCTTGTGGCACCTTAAGGGCTAATACATTTTATTTCGCACAGGATGGTGTACACCATTTTATTTAGCACAAAACACAAACTTTTGCACCAGCTTCATCAGATGCCTGCTATGTGGCCTCAACTGGCAAATGTATGTGTGTGTGCCTGTGTGTACACATGTACATATCAGGTGTGCTCTTGGGAAAGGGGAATTGGAAATGGAAAAAGGATGAGGAAGTGATTATCTTAACAGTGGTTGTTCATCAGCCAGTGATATGGGACAAAGACATCCTTCCCTAGATAAGCAGATTAACATATAAGTGATAATGAGTAGTCTTTGTCCAATCTAAGAATGGAAAAATATGAACAGGCCACAGTCCTGTTCAGTTAATATATAAGAACCATAGAATCCTATTCATTTTATTGTATTGCAGAAAGGGTTTCCCTGCTCTGGCAAGCTCCTCTTCACTTGTCTGGCCCCACACTGGTTGCAAGACTGGGTGTGAAACCAGGTTTGCAATCAATCATATGGTGGGAGTTGCACAGTTTCCTTTACACGTGTAGAAAACATCAACAGGACTCTGGCTGTAGAAATGTAGACCTGAAAGTGACTCCAAGGGTCGTCAAGCCCAACCTCTAGCCAAAGCAGAAAATCCACTGCTAGAGCATCATTGACAGATGGCTACCCAACTCCTGTTTGAAAACCTTCAGTACAGGAGAATTCATCAGCTTCTCAGGCAGTCCATGCCATTGTCAAACAGCTCTTTTGTGTGGAGATTATTCCTAATGATTAGGAAGAAAATTTCCTGGAACAGGAAGGTTTTGACCTGGCACCGAAATGTCATCAGCATCGGCGCCAGACAAATAAATAAATATCTTATTTATTAATTATTATTTTTATTTAAAATAATTGTACGCCACCTTTCTCTTAAAAGGACCACAGGGCTTTTCCAGATCAGAAGATACAGGTAGTTGGAGGAATCATGTAGGAGAAAAAATGTAGCATCCTCAGTGATATGTTAAAATGAAAAAGATAATCACAAGAAGTTCAAAAGAACCCTAAGAATGAGGCAGAAAAATGGAATTCTCTTCCACAGGGAAATAAAACTTCATGGAAATAGGAGGACAAACCAAGAGACAGCACTCATGTCACCTTTTTCCAGAGGTGGACAGAATACTGCCCTCTCTCATACCCACCACAGGGCTCACACTGAATGAGCTCTATTGTAAACACAAAATGGCAAGCAAAAGTAGTAGAGACAAAATCAGCAGTAGAGAAAAATGTATCAACAGTGGTCCCTCAAAAATGTGATATTTGGAAAGCCAGATGAGGCAATGAGCCATAAATAATTGTCAAGTGCTGAGACAAAAGTTGTCAAAAAAATTTTTTCTGAGAAACATTCTGAGCTTTTGCTTGTTCTTTCTCATTTAGAAATGGAAGGCCACTCTGAATAATTATTTGCAAAGTTTTGCAGCTTTTCTGTTCTGGCTAGCTGGCTGGCTGGTTGGTTAGTTGGTTTTGGTAATAGCCTGCCAATCACCACTACCACCACGATGCCCTTAGAATGACACCTGGTTGAGGGGATTGTGGAGGAAGGAAAATGATGACCAGAATGCCAAGACATTTGAGGCTGCTGGCAGTTGTAATTATAGTGTCAATAAAGCAAAACTCCTTTAGGGAAAAAAAGCTGTGCTACAACCACTCACCTCTGAGATCATTTTGGAAAAATTTCCCTCCCCCTGGGTAAAGTGAAATTGTGCCCCCCTCCAGGTCTCGCTGCCTGCAAAGAGGGTGAAGATTTTCCAAAAACAAAACAAAACCCATATGTGCCCAGTTCTAGCACAAAATATGGAAATGGGGGAAAAATTGTTTAAACTATGCATGCTATGAAACTCTCAGTCTCTTACCGCTATGTGGAGCATGGTCCCAGCTTGACAGTCATCACCATAGGCACTTGATAGAGCCATTCCTATTTCCACCACTGAACCTTCAGCTATTGGTGGTGGTTTTGATAGACCATAATGGTTCTTTACATGCCTCAAGGGTACAAGGACATCCTCAGATATAGTCATACCTATAATCTACCTATAATCACTATAATCTACCTAATTCTAGGACCCTGCCGTGCATTATGTTCTTTGAGAAGTTGCACCATGCCCATGGGAATGCATTGCATACAGTGAATTCTTACTTATATGTACAGAAAGAAAATACATTAAATTGGGATGCTTCCATGTGAATCCTAGAGAGATTGTTGAGCTTATTCTACGGAAAGGGAGATGTTAATATTTAAGAGATAAAGATGTTCTCAGATTAGACAGCATATTCACTACCACCATCCACCATCCCAATTTCAGTCAGTGTGTGATGCCCCATCAGAGGCTGGGAAATTTAAGTTTGCACAGCAAAACAAATTATTGTATATAGGTTAGTATTTTAGAACACAGGTAAAATCTAAACACCATATATCTGTCTCTGAAAACCCATAAACCTAAGTCTAGGAACCTACCTGTGTCTGTGTTTGTTCTGGCACTCTTAGCATCAATAAAGATGTTCAATCTATCATAGAATGCCAATCATTTTTTAAAATATGCAATTTAGGCAAGTGGGATTATTGATAAACCTGTACCAACTTTCTGAAGCACCCAGCTTTAAACACTGATTCCACAGTATGGACCCATGTTATTCCCTGTGTGCAGAGGATTTAATGCCTACAGATACCTAATGAAAAATGCTAGATTATTAATGTCCTCCATTTGGCTTCTATAAGTAAAGGGCATTGCTCACAGCTGTTTTTACTTCAGTAAAGGATCATGCAACCTTTCCATTGGCTCCCAAGAGCCTAACTCTAGTAACTGCCTTCAGTAAAAAGAATTCAAATCAATGGCTTCTTTATTTTTATTTTTAAAGTTCATAAACCATGAGGAAAGCAGATGGGAGCTGAAAAGGAGATTGGAAATGACAAAGACGGGCTGAAGATTTATCCCTGCTCAGCATGGATTAATTAGAATAACTGGGGACATCCCATTAAAGTTTGTTACCAAAGCAAAAAAAGTGGAAGGGACCATTTCATTTCCAGTAAACATGTAGTATGTGCTGATATAACTGAAGTGAAATGAAATGAAATGTCGAAAAGCCAAGAACAAGTCCAAGAAACCACTTATGACGAGGGGCCAAAGGTGAGCTGGGTCAAAAATCCAATGCAGAGATTTACAGGACCAGTTGCAACATGACATATTGGACTTGGAGGGCTCATTACAATTCTTGGCTTCAGCTCCTCCTTGCTTCAGCTATATCTACGCCAACCACAGGTGCTAAAGATCTTCTCTGGCAGTGCCTATTTGTTCTTCAACACCTTGAGCTAAAGCTTTTCCTGCCACTTAGTCTGTACACGGTTTCTTATCTATGCATACTTATGGAAGTAAGTCCTTCTTTCCCTGAAGTCCCCACATTGCCATGGAACTAGATATGTTGTCATGGAAAAGACAGAAGGAGAGTAAACTGTAGAGTCTGATTTTGTGGGGCTGTAAATCTGTGCTGGATTTTATTCTGAACTTTAAAGCATCCTTTCAAGGTGCTGAATCTGAGAGAGCACCTTGGATAGTTACTGCAGAGTCTGGACTTAAAAACAGGGCAGATTCATTGCAACCACAAAGTGTAACTTCAACTTGATAACAACTTGACCCTTAACATCAAGGAGCTTATAGTAGACTATAGAAGAAATAAATCAGATATTCAGCCCTTGGTTATAAGTGGAGAGCAAGTGGAATGGGTATCCAGTTTGAAGTTTCTGGGTGTTATCATCAAGGAGGACCTGTCCAGGGGCACTCATATTACAGCAGTGGTTAAGAGGGCCCAGCAGAGACTATATTACCTGAGACTTCTCAGGAGACAACAACTGAATGGAAAACTGCTGGTAACCTTCTACCGCTGTATCATAGAGAGTATTTTAACCTATTGCTCTGGTATATGGTGTGCTAACTGTACAGTGGCAGATAGGAAAATGCTCCAGAGGATTATTACAATGGCCCAGAGGATCATTGTCTGCCCTCTTCCCTCTTTGGAAGATCTCTATTATTCCCAATGTCATAAGGAAGCTCAAAATATTCTCAAAGATCCACCACACTCAAGCCATTCCCTCTTTCAATTGTTACCATCTGGTAGGCGGAATAGGATAATTAAAACAAAGATAAATAGGTTGAAAAACAGTTTCTATCCCAGAGCTGCAGCTATATTGAATTCCACTGTATAGTGCAATCTTAATGTGTTGTGCGATGGGAAATTGAATGTGAAGGATGTGGATGTAAATGAGAAAGATGTGTTTCATGTGTAATGTGCTATGTTTTCATGTTATGGATGCTATGTTCTTGTGTGTTTTATTATTATGTGTACTGGAAATGGCATTTAATTTTGTTGTACGGAAGTACAATGAGAATAAAGTAAATTCAATTCAATTCAATTCAAATTCAATTCAGAATTAAAATAGAAATTTTATTTCATGATTTGTGAAGTTGCATATAAGAGATGGATTTGAGACTCCTCTGTTCCAAATTAGCACAGAGTCCCACAAAAAGATATTTGGGTCCTACCCTAGGCAGGTAGTTAAAATGGCACTTTTCATGTTCAGTTATACCAAGAACAGTAGAGAAGTAGAGACAATAATGCTAGGAAAAGTTGAAGGCAACAGGAAAAGAGGAAGGCCAAATGTGAGCTCCAGAAAGGAAGGCACAACCTCATGTTTGCAGAAGCTCAGCAGGGCTCTTAATAATAGGACATTTTGGAGGCACTCATTTACAGCGTCACCATAAATCAAAAGCAATTTGATGTCATATAGCAACCACCACAAACCTCTGTTATAATGCAAAGTATTTTAAGGTGGTTTTGTCTTGAATGGGCAGTTTCCTAGTCAAAACAAAAACTATTTGAATTAATTTGTTGATACAGACTGATCCAGCTACCTGCATTTTTGAACTCTCCTTGAAGTACTCCTCTATTGTTACAGGTCGAAACCTGTATCCTAATTTGTTCTCCGGCAAGGGATCAGGCAAGACGCAACCAGCTGAACCAAAGTCCAATTTTATTGAAAGCAATACAAAGTCACCTGGGACTTTTCTTAAAAGCAGAGAAGACCCCGAAAATACAGTGTACAGATATTTTATAACATAACAAACAAAGAGCTATAAAAGTTCTACAATTCTATTGGTCAGCTTTTCCTAAAATTAGGATCTTGCCTCTGATTGGTTAATGATGCCAAGAATTACAAAGTTATTGGTCCCCTGTAGATATACGTAAAATGTCCCAACTCCCCTTTGGCCTGCCCCAGAGATTCACCTTACTGTCTGGAGGAATGTGTATTCCAGTTCCCTTATCTATTGATATGTTTATATGGCCTTCCTGGGCCTCAATGTATGGCCTTCAGAAACCAGCTCCATGCTGATTTTATGTTGGGACTATCTCCTCATTGTGTTCTAGCAACATTCCTAAGCTTGGCCATCTGCTAATCAAAAGTGAGTGGGCGGAAGGTGAGAAACAGAGAAACAAGAGGAACTTTATACTAGCAAAGTATGTCTTTCTCTGGCTAAATGTGAGAGGCCTGTTCACCTCTAAAACTGTGTTTGAATATATCCAGGTATCACTATCCTTCCAAATTTATCTCTGTATCAATGGCTCAAAATGTACGTTATGTGCTGCTTAGCTGCCACATAACAGAAAGCACAGACAGCAGAAGGCAACTTTTCTCTTAAAACCAACAGATCGTAGGCACTGGCTCTATGCAAATCTCTGGCAGCCTAGTTATCACATTACAACCAAAATAGAAGGGGGACAAACTGGGCCTTGAGAAGTTCACATCCCCACGGAACCATGAAGTTCACTGGGTAACTCTTGACCAGCCAACCTCTGCCATCCTAACCTACCTCACAGGCTTGTTGTGAGGATAAAGTTTGGAGGAGGAAAGTCAAGTATGGTACCTCAAATTCACTGAAGGATATGTGAGATTTAGATGTAATGAATCGAAGAATGAAATAAATATCCTGCTTGTCTATAATGGCTATGTAGTCATCTTCCTCCTTTACCTCCAATAGCCAGCTGCATTTGGCTTCGTAGCAGATAGGAGAGGAAAGTGACTAGCAGAGAAAATGCAGTAGCCTGAATAATTCTACACATCTGGACTATTAACATGCAGAAGCTCTAAAATATCACATTTGATCCCTGAAGACAGAACCATCTGGCTATATTCTTCAGGGAGACTGGGTATCTTGGAAACAATCTATCAGTGAACAATGTGTGTTGGGATCAGCATTTTCATATTGCGTAAGGTGGATATTATTGAGGCCAGGCTGTGGTTTGCTATCTTGTACAGCAGATTGGCACACAGAACTTGCTACAAAGACACTGTCCAGTTTAGCCTGGCTTAATCAGGATGGCTAATTTACTGGGGCATTTTCCAGGGAGCTGACATAGCCTAATGATAACAGCTATAGCTTAATTGGGAGCAAAATTAGCATTAATGTCACTTAAAAGGGGTTACATATGGCAGTGACAAGGTGCTTGAGGAGCATCTCATCAAGTGTTAAATGAGCAGAAAAATCCCAAGATCTTGCCTCCTTGTGCGGAGTTTGCCAAATAATATTGGCAAGACAGAAGCAGAAAAAGAAACATCAAACTAGGCTTAGATCCATGGACACCACTGTCATGCAGACTGCAAAATTTAGTTTTTGAACTATAACCCTCAGAATCTCCAGGAAAGTATAGACACTGGCCATGCTGGCTGAAGGGTTCTGGGCGTTATAGTCAGACAAACCAAACCTTCATAGTCTTCCAAACTCTGCATAGGGTTTATATTTGGGAATGTGGGTAAACTCTCATGACTGAACTTAGAAATAAGCTATATTCCCCCTGAATTTGGGGAATAATGTTCATATTATAGTATTCCTGATTGCCTGTCACATTTAGCACCTGAGCATCACACTGAACAGGCACACAGTGTCACCTAGTCAGTCTTGGAAGATGGTATTGTATTTCTATTTGAGATATATTAATAATTATGAAATATGCAGAAAATGTAGACTCAGGAGGGCAGTTATAAAAGAATTAGAAAAGTTTCTGATTTGTGAGGATGTGTCATTGGAAACCAAGGTCAAGATCATCCATAGTATGCTGTACCACTTTGCTGTGTACAGAGATGAAAGCTGGCCAGGGAAGAAAGCTAACAGGTAGAAAAAAACACAATTATTTTAAAATGCAGTGTCGGAGGTGAGCTTTATGGATATCATGGACCTGTAGAAAGACAAATATATGGGTGCTATATCAAGATGAGCCTGAAACCTCTCTGGAAGCTAAAAGGGACCCAACAGAATCTTGTGTTCTTCATGGTCTCTGTGAATGCACACTAATGGGTTTAGTCTGCGCTTGCTCAGAGGTTTCTGGACTGTTCTAGAGCTTAAACATTGTTCGCTAGGACCGCCCCCGCAGTACACGTGGTCCACCTATCCTGGCAAGTGCCTCAGTTCCTTTTTGCCGCTGCTGAGGTTTCTTCTCTCCGACGAGCTCCGTTCGCTAGCATGTTCAAAAGGGACTTCTGTGAGATTTTTCCTGTTCTACCTCCCTTGCTGCTGCCCCCTCCCTCCCTACTCCCCCTTTTTATCCCCTTTTCTTGTTTTTTGCTAGTTTATGGCCTCCTCTGCACCGTTTAAACAGTGCACTTTGTGCCCTAGTAAAATCCCCTTTACTGACGGCTACGATGCTTGTCTCTTTTGCCTTGGCGAATGCCATCAGCCAGCCTCTTGCTCCATTTGCAAGAAATTTACTAAACAAGCTCTTAAATTGAGACAGCAGCATCTATGATCTTATTTGTGGGAAAGATCTCTTTGCCCTACTTCGGCTATGGAGCCCGCACAGCCGCCTCCAGCTCAACTACCATCTCCGGATGCTTCAGTGGCCTCCTTGGTTAAGTCTAAATCTAAAGCGAAACTGCCTTCCAAACCTAGGGCGGGTGGCTCGACCCCTAAGTCGACGCCGGTACTGAAGTTTCCTTCGGTACCAGACCAGCAGTCAAAACCGAAGAAGCTACTTTACAGTCTACTTTACAATCCTGTAAACATCAAAAGGATAAAGTGCCCTCTTCAGTCCCTATTCAGGACCAACAGACCATTTGTGTTGACTCGGTCTCCATTGAGGGTGACGACTATCTTCCCCCCGCCTTCTGGACAACCGCCATCTCCCTTACTGGCACAGTCCTCTTCGTGAGCTAATACCTCGGCTGAGGTTACTGTACTTCCTCGATATGACCACTCGAGCCCTTCGGGTTGCTCCGTCTCCGTGTGTCAGTCGGATTCAGAGTCAAACTTGCCTGATCCACATCTTCCGCATAAGCGGACCAGGAAGACACATCATACACCGGAGACTGGTCTTTCAGATGTCGAAGCCTCGCGTCCTCAGGAGTCCATGGGTTTGCTTGCATCCCACGATTCCCTTACACGGTACCGTCATCCCAAGAGGGTTACTCTGTACGAGCCACCCACATATTATCAGATGTCACCACACCGGTATTGACATCGCTGATACTGTTATAAGCATCCGGATATGGATTTTTATATGGAACGACCTCAGTACTCTTACTACTATTCTGACTCAGATTCTGAACCTCTTCAGTACCATTCTCGGTACCAACAGTCGTCTTCCACAGAAGACTCTCCACCTCCATCCCTTGTACCAAAGCACAAAAAATCATCTCGCAAGAGGAAACACATTCCTTCACAGCCTATTACTCAGCCACCGGTACCGAAGCGATCTAAGTCATCTTCAAAGGTTCGGACCAACAAAACAGACACTGCCTCGCATACTCGAGCATCCGCTCCATCAGTCCAGGCTACTACCACCTATGCTGAACCCTCCACCTGCCTTGCTTCATATCGCTCATCCGCATCGCTCTAAACATCAAAAGACTTGCCAATCTACACCTCATTCCTCCATTCTCAAAACAGACACCACCAAATCCAAATCTTTACAAGCAGCACCACTAGACTAGGAGACCTCTCTATCCCAACATTCTTCCTCACAATCCTCCGATGCTGATATTTCTGACTCTTCTGTACCTCCTGAGTCACCACGTAATCTCCCAACACCAGACTCTGATGTGGCAGATGCGAACCCTCCTTCTCCATCAGAGGACTTTGCATCTTATTCCCAACTGGTCCTGCGTATCGCAAAAGCAATGGACCTAGATGTACAACAACCAGTCCAGTCTGAATCGGACAAGGTTTATGAAGATATCAATGAGGATCAAACACCCCCTCTCTGAATGGGGTTTATTCCTTCGCTTCTTAAGCTAATTAAGTAGACCTGGTCTAAACCATCCTTTGTCCCACAGATTTTGAGATGAGTCAAAAATCTATATGACTCATGGTGACAATATGGCTTTCCTTTCTAAACATCCACCACCTAATTCAGTCATTGTCGATACAACTCAGAATAGAGCCAAGAATCGCTCTAATGCAACACCAAACAATAAAGAGGGCAGGAAACTAGACATTATTGGACGTAGAGTATACTCTCTCGCCTCCTTTACCCTCCGTGCTGCAAACTACCTGGCAGCCATGGGAGCATACTACAGGTTCTTGTGGAACAAGGCAC
The DNA here is from genome assembly GCA_037013535.1 of Intellagama lesueurii. Lineage (NCBI taxonomy): Eukaryota > Metazoa > Chordata > Lepidosauria > Squamata > Agamidae > Intellagama > Intellagama lesueurii. The sequence continues at coordinate 201,578,142 of JBAJHW010000004.1, forward strand.
TTCGCTTCAGTCAGCAGCAGGTGAATACAAAGTGAGAGGCCTAGCCTTTCATCAAGAAGCCATGACATTAGCCCGCCAAGAGCATATCACTGCCAGACATGTCGTCGAGGCTGCTTCAAGGCACATGGTCACCGCCGTCACTCTTAGGAGACATGCCTGGCTTCGCTCAGCCCATATTTCTGACAATTCCCGCATGCGTATTGAAGACTTACCGTTTGATGGGGTGGGTCTCTGTAGTGGTCACGAAATGAGAAGGCTGATAGTTTAGGTGGTCACCAGATAATTAAGAAAGCAATTAGTCTTAGAGAGAGAAGTTAAAGAAGTCAGTCACACACAGATATGTCTGCCAGCAGAGTCCTTCACATACACCACTCCGTACACCAACTCCATACACCAACTCTGGGCAACGCCCCCAGGAGGACTCCCTTTTATTAACCTTACAGATTGTTGATAGTATACAGATAGTTGACAGAATTCAGATAGGGTACTGGTTACATAATGCCAATTAGCATAGGCTTAAAAGAGCCTTTGAAGTTAGCTCTCTATCTCTATGAGAAAGAGGAAGACTGGGTAGCAGCTCCTCTCAGAAGCAGCTGCGTCATATCCAGGAGAATGTGCTCTACACTGAAGAACAGACAACAGCTTAGCAACCTTGGGGAGGGGCCCCCCACAGGTCTCTTCGATACCAAAACAGATGAGATTCTTGACAATAGTTATAATACTCAATCTTACTATAGACCAAAACGCTATCAGTGGCAACGACCATACTCTTTTCAGCAATACAGACCTTTTGGTGACAAACAGAGATATTTACCTCAGTCCACTTCCTTGTTCCAACCTTGCAATAATACTCAATGCCAACATCCGCGCCAACATTTTCGCCGACCTGACAAGAAACCAAAACAGAGTCTTTGACTTTTGTTTCACTCGGTTTTTCCCTCCTCATTCTCCATAGTTCCATCTAACTCGTCTTGCACCTCATTTTTCTTCTTGGGCCACCATCACCACAGACATCACCCACAGATGGTGGGTCCTCACCATCATCGCAGTCGGTTACGCCATAGAATTCGTCACCCTTCCACCACCAAGGACTGTTCTTAAAGCTCCTTCTCCCACTCTCAACCTCGAGGTTCAATCCCTCCTCTCAAGGGACGCTATATCACCTGTCATCCCATCAGAGGACAGCCCAGGGTTTTTCTCCAGGTACTTCACGGTACCCAAAAGAGATGGAGGCCTTCGCCCCATCCTTGACCTAAGGGACCTAAATTACTATATCTTCCACACACGTTTCCGCATGGTAACTCTGGAACGCATCTTACCCCTCCTCCAAGAGGGCGGCTGGTTTGCAGTGATAGACTTAACCGATGCATATTTCCACATCAACATCCGTCACGATCACAGAAAGTTTCTCAGATTTTCTCTAGACAACACCGTCTACGAATTCAAGGCCCTACCATTCGGGCTCTCTACCGCTCCTCGCGTCTTCACAAAGTGCATGGCTCCAGTGGCAGCCTACCTATGCACCCATGGGATTACCATATTCCCTTACATCAATGACTGGATGATTGTGGCCCCCTCCTGGCGTCAAGCACTACAAGACATAAATTTCACTCTTTGTCTCCTAGACAATCTCAGCCTCAAGGTCAACATAACCAAATCCACGCTCACTCCCTCACAACGAGTGACTTATATCGGAGCTGTTCTAGATTCCCAAGCAGCACGAGCCTTTCTTCCCCAAGAACGGGCGACGAAAATCTACAATGCGCTCTTTATCAGAGTTGTGTTCTGAAGTGATATGGTACAAACAAATGGTAAAAGATTTGAAAGTTGAAACACAGGATGCAATAAAAGTGTTAGAGGATAACACTACATGTATACAAATGGCTGAAACTGAAAAAATGAGGAATAGGAGCAAACATGTGGATATTAAATATCACAATGTGAGGGAAGCCATAAAGGAGAAACTAATTGAGTTACATTATTGCAAAACAGAAGAAAATGTAGCAGACATATTAACAAAACCAATGCTCAGAAGCATAATGAAATAATTAAAGAGATGGGATTATGGTTTGTTCAGGCGTAAATTAGGAGGGGTGTCAGAACATTGAGAATTTACAGGCCTGAACAGGTCAAAACAGTAGAAGTTTATGAGCTGCCATAATGTTCACCTGTGCAGACTCAGAAGTGCTGAGTCACAGTGACTTAGAAGAGGTGTGACTAAGGATGATGCAACACCTGTCCTGATTGGGCAAAGGCAGCTGCCTGCATGTACATAACTGGACTATGTATACAAAATGTCCTTTACCTCTTTCTCTTTACACTCCATTTCTTTGCCTCCTGCCTCTACTTGTGTTGTTGCTATGCCGAAGGACTGCTGCTCTGTATATTTGTACATATTGTAAATACACGTGTCTTGTTGTGAAGAAGAGCGTGTGTGCGTGTTTCCTTCATCAAGTGCTTGCAGGAAGAACTCTGCTAATTATCAGCGCGTCCAGGAGATTACACGCGTTGACACGCTCCAACAATTTCAACCACATGCACTGGTCACAGCACACCAAGTACAGCGCCTACTCAGCCTCATAGCTTCCACAACATTGGTGATTCAACACGCACACCTAAAAATGTGTTCTCTGCAGGCGTGGTACCTCTCCCTCTTCAATCCAATGTCCGATTCGCCTGCAATGTTATTAAGAGTTACACCCGAACTTGCAGCACAACTCCACTGGTGGAACACACCGAACAATCTATTCATAGGCAGACCGTTTGCTCCCCTTCGACTCACAATACAGATAACCATGGATGTGAGCCCAACCGGCTGGGGGGCTCATTGCAACAACCTCCACATTCATGCCCTTTGGTCCCCCTCAGAGAGATAACTTCACATGAACAACCTCGAACTCTTGGCCATTTTCAAAGCACTCCACGCCTTCGAACCACTAGTAACCGGCACTGCCATCCAAATAACAACGGACAATACCACAGCTCTTTTCTACCTGAACAAACAAGGTGGCACTCATTCTCTCCCACTTCTCTATCTCATGGTACAGATCTGGGAATGGTGTCTCGAACGCCATATATTCCCAATAGCGATTCACGTTTCTACTCACCTCAATCAACTTGCAGATTCCCTGAGCAGGTGCACCACTCAAATGCACGAGTGGTCCCTCGACGATACCATCTTCCGTCGTCTTTCCAACCTATGGGGACATCCACACATAGACATCTTTGCAACCGCAGAAAACGCAAAATGTCCCCGCTATTGCTCCCAAGCAGGAATCGGCCCCAACTCCCTCGGCGATGCCCTCATGATACCATGGACACCAGACCTGATCTATCTCTTCCCTCCCATTCCCCTCCTCCTCAGGACAATCGTCAAATTGCATCAAGAACAATCCAACGCAATCCTCATCGCCCCATGGTGGCCGAGACAGCCATGGTTCACCATGCTCCGCTCAATCTCCATAAACTTCATCCATCTTCCCAACATTCCACATCTCCTCACTCAAAATCACGGCTTAACCTTTCACCCCGATCTTCACACGCTCCACCTTACAGCGTGGAGGATTCGTCCACTATAGCTGCTATTTTGGGAAGTGCGAGAAAGCCTGCTACCACCCAATTATACGCCTACAAATGGTCTGCCTTCATCAAGTTTGCGTCATCATCTCCCTACTGCACCTACAACGCTTCACGCTATACTCCAATTTCTTACTCACTTATTCAATAGACATCTCTCTCTCTCTACACTCAAGGTCTATCTATCAGCTATAATAGCCCATCAACCACACGGTTCGGACTCCGCTATGCTTTTTCAGCACCCTACCGTGAAACAGTTTCTTAAGGGGGTGTCCAACCTCCAACCTACGAGGACACTTCCTCCTCCGCAATAGTCCTTGCACACCATCCTTCACTGGCTTACGCTGCCTCCATTTGAACCCTTGCCATGACTTCCGACCGTCTCTTGGCTCTCAAAACTGTCTTCCTGGTGGCCATTACCTCTGCTTATAGAGCCTCAGAAATTGCTGCTCTCTGAGTAGATCCTCCATTTCTTCAATTTCACCCCGATAAATTCACCCTTTACCCGGATATCTCTTTCCTCCCTAAAGTTGTCTCCGAATTCCATCTTAAACAGCCTATCGTCTTACCTTCCTTTTTTCCATCACCAACTACTGACCTAGAACGCTCTCTCCACCTCTTGGACGTTCGTAGAGCACTGGCTTTCTATGTTTCCAGAACTGCTTCCTTCCGCAAGTCTCAACGACTATTTATTTCCCCGCATTTACCACATAGGGGATCCCTTGTCTCTTCCCAGACCATATCTAAATGGATTGTGGTGACCATACGCCTTGCGTATCAGTTAGCCAAAAAGCCTCTTCCTGTTGGACTTAAGGCTCATTCCACGAGAGCAATGGCTGCCTCTACGGCATTCCTTAGAGGCGTTTCTGTCCCTGACATCTGCAGGGCTGCCACGTGGTCCGCTCCATCCACCTTTGCCGCCCATTATCGTTTAGACCTCCGGGCAAAGTCAGACTCAGCATTTGGATGAGCGACCTTATCAGCTGTTCTTCCATGACGTCCCTCCTCCGAGCAGGTAAACTTGTTAATCACCCATTAGTGTGCATACACAGAGACCACGAAGAAGAAAGAGAGGTTACTTACCGTAACTCTGGTTCTTCGAGTGGTCATCTGTGAATTCACACTTCCCGCCCATCCTCCCCTCTGTCCGTCACGTCGCACAATTTTTACACAGCAGCAGACTTTGTGGGAACTGAGGCACTTGCCAGGATGGGCGGACCACGTGTACTGCGGGGGTGGTCCTAGCGAACAATGTTTAAGCTCTAGAAGATTCTGGAAACCTCTGCGCAAGTGCAGACTAAACCCATTAGTGTGAATTCACAGATGACCACTCGAAGAACCAGAGTTATGATAAGTAACCTCTCTTTCTTTGAGTGCATCATGAGAAGCCAAGACTTGCTGGAGAAGGCAATAATGCAGGGAAAAATTTGAAGATAGTTGGAAAAGAGGAGAACTAAATATGAGAAAAACTGACACAATAAAGGAAGCCTATATCTTGTACTTCCCCACATACAAACATATGCATACATTTTAATGGGAGGAACAGCCTGGATGGGAATGGGGATATCCCATTTTTTCCCCAGTGATAACTATTTGTTGCTGTCTAGAAGCAGCTTATGTCCCTTCCCATTGTGTCATGGTCCCAGTCCTGATCATTGGTTCATGAAGGAGTAGAAATAGGAAAGTTGAATCTGCAGTGAGATCACTTCTCACTGCCTGGTAAGGGAAGTGCAACCCAATGTTAATAACTTGAAATACAATATAATAATTTATAGCATGCCTGAGTAACATGACTTATTAAATTGATCCCAATCTATAATCTCTGTATGGGAAGCTGGAATCTTACCAGCTTGGGGCTTGGTAACCAATTTCCACAGTCCTGGTCAGATAATAAAAACAGAAGGTTTATTAGTATGTGAATAATGTTCAAACTCCACTTCCGGGACTCTTCTTCTCCAGATACCCCTTTGGCCAGAGCTGAACAGCCACATAGCATATGCTGTTGCTCTCTCAAGCACAAAGGTTCCCTTCAGATTGGTGTATTTTGAAGTGAAATATATATAGCATCCACTTACAGGCAGATGATCATGAGAAAACTGGAGGGCTAAGGAAATGACCTAATAAAATCCCAAGTACTTTTCCTCGTTAAGGAAAGTAGATAGCAGTTAAAGTACATAATTTAGTAAATTGCAAGCAATTGCTATGTACCCTGAGTTTCCCAGGTAAATGTTTTGGAAAAGTATGCAGTTAAATGGAGCAGAATGCCATTAACAAGCCCCAGATGTTTTGGAACAAACATCACTTCCAGAAAAATTCCCATGGCTGCGCTAGAAAGCTTGCAAACATCCAAATTAACCCATTGATTCTGTAGCCGTATTGATGTGAGCTTTTCAGATTTTTACTTCCAGGTGGAATTTATGGCAGTTGTACTGCTAAATAATGCAAACAACGTGATTTCCAAGGAGAAGCAAAGGGAGATAATTGTGAGAAGAAGCTGTACTGCTAGTTGTATATAAGCTTCTGTACAAGGAGGAATCCCTGTCTAGGTTTTCTATAGACTGAGGACTGAATTGCATGAGATATGAGAAATATGAGCCTGGATTGCCCAGCATATTTTTTTAAAACCTTAAAGCAGCTGGAAAGGAAGATAACTGGGCCAGGGTTGCAGAGATGAACAGAGGGATGAAATACTTTTCCCTGGTCAAAAATTCCCTCTCTCAAAGGCTTTAATAGAATGCTAGAGAAAAATCACACATATTTGGCTTTTCTAATTTGGCTTATCAATCATATATTGATTTGGCTTGATTTATATATCCCACATTTCTCCCAGTACTGGGTGGCAAGAGGTGTATTTTCACTACACAATTATAAGAGTTGGATACCACTTTAACTGTCATAGCTTCATCGTACAGCGTTCAGGGATTTCTGGTTTGGTGAGATATTTCAAATGTTCTCCTATAGTTCAAGAGTATTCACTAAAGCCCTCAAGCAAAGATCAAAAGGTAAGCATTCCAAGGTAAGAACTTGGTCTGGGAATAAATTAAAACAAAAGATGAGGAAATTAAAGTTTAGGAAGGGAAAGTAACTCCAGACTCATCTCTCCTGCCACCATCTACAGGAGCATGTGTTCTCTGGATGGTTTAGAGAACATCCTCAAGAACATCAAGTGGGGCAGAATGGGGTGCTTGATGCTGAGATAGTGACCCACATAGGTCAAACTAATACATAATTTGGAGCAATGCCTTTCTTCCCCATTAGCCTTTCATATCCATCCTTCATTGCACAGAAGAACCCCCAACTCCTCTGGCAAGGCTTGGGGTGTGTGTGATGTTGTTAGATACAAGAAAGAGGAGAAGACAAGGAATTTTCCTTTTGTGATAGGTTTCTCTGCTGTTGTTTTTTATAGTCACCATGTGGTCAATAATTTTTTTAAAAAACATCAGAGTTGGGTAATACCTTTAATAGGATTACTAAAATGTTACAAATAGAGATGGGTACGAACCACCAGTTCAGTGGTTCATGCTGGTTTGTTTATCAGCTGAACAAGTGTTTGGGGCTTTGCAGCCCCATCTCCTCCAGTGGGTGTCCACTCAGAGGCAATGCCCAAATGAGGTGGGGCATGGAAGCCAGGGCACTGCCTCTGAATGGGCACCTGCCATAAACGGGGCTGCAAAGCACCAAAACCTGTTCAGCCAATAAACGAATTTGTATGAACCACTGAACCAGCGGTTCATGCCTATCTCTAGTTACAAACATTCTGACTGTTTTTGAAACATTGGGGAGGTCCTGATAAAAGCTATTTCTCAATCTCAGGGGGTTTTTTTGTTTTTGTTTTTTTTGGTTGTTTGTTTCTCTGAATGTGCTCATAAGGTTAGCTTATATATAACAATAATCTTAGAACTGCAGAGCTGCAAGGTACCCGATGGATCATCAAGTCGACCTTGGGTCTAGATGGGCGGGGTAGAAGTCTAATAAATAAATAAATAAAATAAAGTCAAGGAAGAGACAGTGGGGAATTGAACTCGCCAACTCAGATACCTAAACCACTGAGCTATCCAATAATTCATATCATTTGGCCATGCTAGCTGAAAATTTGGGAGCTATAGTCCTCCGAAAGCAAAATTACTAAGATCTGTTTAGGATTTAAGCTTTGTTTTTCAGATTGTGACCTTGCAAGCATCCTAAGATGGGAACATGTCATTAAATTTTCTGCAATTGTCATATAAGCTTTTTTTCTTTTCTGAAAAGCTAGAGATGGAGGTGGCTCTTAGTCTGCACATACAAGTTTGCAATAAGGTTATTCTCCTGCCATCATATGGCCTGAGGCAGCTGAAGCACATTACAGACTAAATATAGGCAATGCAGTCAGTCAAAGAGTGAAACAACACATCATTATATTCCAAGCTGGAATCTAAGGTCAGAGTTCTTCAGCTTTAGGAGGTGGCTCTCTGACAGAGCCATGCAGCTTCATTTCTGACAAGTCCCTCTAGAGGAAATGAAACAAAGCTGCAGCCTGGAGAGAAATAGCCCAGACATGCAGCACAATCTATACTGAATTATGAAGGCCTTTCAGAGTTTTCTTTATCAAATGGGAGGAGTGATAATTGCAGATTGTTAACATAGTGAATACAATTGTAAGGCACTGCACACCTTCTAAGTGTTGCCGAATAACTTTGTAGTTGAATAGCTAAAAGTCTGAGGGATTTTTGAAAACAAGAATGTTGACATCTTCCTCTTATAGGGCTGTGGCATTTATGAACTTTTAATCAGATGGTAAAAGATTGTACAACATGGATGAAGCTAAAGACTGCTGAAAGAAAATCAAGGTGCAACAGTCTTTACCCCATTTTAGAAACAGAGAAGAGAAATGGTTGGCTTTTTTGGACTTCAGCTCTGGAATTCTGGGAGTTGAGTTCCAAAAGTGACATGTCCCATCTCTATTCAGAATATGGAACAGGTCTGGAAACAACACTGAGGTAATTTGTATAATATAACAAGGCTGGCTTCACATTTGAGGAAGCATTGAGCTGAACACACTGTAGTTGACCTTCTCCGTTGGCAGTCTTATCTGTTGGTAGCCATCTTTGAATAGTATAGACCTTAGAGGATCTAGCTGTCATTTTAAGTGCCTACAATATCCTCCAACCCCATCCTGTATAGAGCTAGCAGACCCAAACCATTCATCAAAAAAAAGTTTAATGGGATAAACTTTAACAGTAACTACTGCTGAGGACTTGTCCCCCGCAGCCACCCAAGGTGCCATATACAACTTACTCTATTCTTATAAATCCAAATGTAATGGAAATCTTGCACCTTCCCCAGTTTGGCTGAATGGCTTCACTGAGAGCCATAATGGAAAGCTTTCTCTTGACACTTTTTACAATGACCAGAAATTCACAGACTCATACAATTGACTTCATAGCATTACAGAGGCACATACATTGGAATCTGTCAAGTGTACCTCTTGAGGAAGCTTTCAGAGTTCAAAAAAAATTTAATCACAGAATGTGCCTGATGAACCTCTAAGAAATGATTCGGCTCAGTTGGCAATGTAGAGTTGCAGGACTTTTATTATTCTTATATATTATATAGGTTGCTGAAGCCTTGCATCCTGATGAAACTTAATAAAGATTGCCTGAAATTGGGTAAGTAATGGGCTATCCAGACACTGCCTTTCATCATCCTCCACATTCTGACCCCCATCCAAAAAAACCCCCAAAACATTTTATTAGCTGTTATCTCACAACTATTTACTATTTACTTTGTACATCAGGCATATTATTAAAATTATTTTTATACCTATGACTTTGTCTTGCTTTGCCAGGATTGCTCTAACCCTTATCTTGGTACACTGAAGTTTTGGAGCAAAGTTGCAGAGCTGTTCACATTGGATATGCTGTGTTCATCCTATCAGAGTGACACCACTGTCTCTGGTACCTCTAGGCTCAGCTCCTGCTACATTTCAGCCCTACAGATGGTAACAGTGGGTTCTATGCTCATCATTGCCAAAGCAGGATCTTGTCAGTTAAGTTTTCTACATGCCATCAAATTGGCTCCAACTTCTGATGACCCTATGAATGATCTCCAAAATGCCCTGTCGTTAACTGCCCTGCTCTGCTCTTGTAAACTCAAGCTTGTGGTTACTTTAGGGAGTGAATCCTTTTCATATTTGTTCTTCCTTGTTTTCTGCTACCTTCAACCTTTCCCAGCATTGTTATATTTTTCAGAGAACTTTGCCTTCTCATGGTGTGCCCAAAGTATGATAGCCTTGGTTTCATGACTTTTGCCTCCAAAGATAGGTCAGGCTTAGTTTGATCTAGGACACACTTGTCCATCTTTCCGGCAGTCCAGGGTATCTGCAAAGCTCTCCTCCAGCACCATATTTCAAGCTGATCTTTTTTCTTCCCTGTCAGCATTCTTAATTGTCCAACTTCCACATCTGTATATAGTGATGATCAGGAATACAATACTGTGGATGATCTTGTTCTTGTTCTCCAGTGACACATTCTTACACTTGATTATCTTGTCTGATTCATTCATTGCTGCAGTTCTGAGTCTCAGTATTCTCCTGATTTCTTGGCTGCAATCTCCATTTGAATTGATGATTGACATAAGTTAAGTAAAGATGGGATTTTTGGATTTTCCAGACTGCAGATGCAATAATTCTCTATTCTGGGAGTTTTACCTACCCTGCAGGCATCTTTCAAGCACTTCAATGTGATGTACCTGGGAGAAAGGCCTGAATTAGAAAGCTTTGAAGCTTAGATAGGTCAAGCTTCCTGTTCCTGCCCTAGTACTAGTTGGGAACTTTCTTTCTGAGAAGGAAGCTTGGGTGGAGCTGGACCTAAGGTGCTTGCAAAGTATGTAGGAATCTCAGAATGGAGACGTATGATACTTGTACTCTGAAAAATCCAAAAATCCCACCTCTGTAAGTAATGACGTTTCTTCTAATACACTGGCTGAAATCTAGTAGTAAGTCGCAACTAAAGTAGGTCCACTGAATAACTGGAATTTACAGAGGAGCTGACTCACAATCTCCCCACTGATTCAAAGGGCCTATTCTAGTTACTACTGGATTGCAGCCATTACTTGGAGATAACAAGGATGTAAGAGGATTTTTGTTTTGTGTTTTTTGTTTTGTTTTTTGTAAAAGGATGCAACAACTGACAACATCATTACTTTTGTTGCTAATTTTGGGGAGCCAGAATTGTTTCGGATGGTATTTTGTGGGCTTTCTTTCACATTACACACCATTTGCCTACTTTATAAGACATTCAAAAGGGCTTTAAAACAAATGAATAATGTAACAAGTAATAAAGAGAGAAGGGAGAGGATTGTGTAATGAGTAATGGAAACAATTATTTTCGAAAAGGAACTTTCCAACCTCTGGTGTGAACTGCAAACCTATGTGCTTGAAATCTGATAACAAGTAACAGAAGATAACACTGCAGGCTTTTCAACTCAACACATTTATGTTAATTAAAATTAATTAATGCATTTCTAAATAATTCCAGCAGGCACACACCTAAACTGCTATAAGTATGTACCAAATTTCAGTCTTCTAAGTCACATGGCCTTGGATAATTTCTCTTTTATTAGTATAGAAATTATTTAGCCCTGAGTATGCTTTCTATTTACTGAATTGTTCTAAGGAGTCCATGGATATAGCTGTTATTTGTTTTTTTTAAGTGCTGCAACTGAAAACATTTAGAGTAAACTGGTCCTGGTAGCAATGCAGTAAAGCTCTTCATCATCCTGGAACAAACATCTGAACAAAGTCTTTGTGTTCTGTAAGATTATTATTTTCCAGAGAGAATGCTTTCCATATTTCTCTATCATTTTCTAATTTTGATTGACATTTGCATCAATATCCTCAGAGGTTCAAACTATGTGCTACATTAAACATTTTAGCATGGAGCTTCTTGGATGCACAGCTTAACGTGATGGGGGGGGTATGAGTGTGTCAGGGAAGTTAAGTGCAACCCCACGAGCAGATTAGACTCTCTTATGAGTTTAAACTCCTAGCTGGATCACCCAAGGAAGAATGGCCAAAGAAGACAGCCATTCTGTTGAAGGTATTATTGTTTTATCAGCAGAACAGAACAGATAGTTCCAACAGTGATGGCGATGGAGACATTCTTGGTACCACTAATGGAGAATGTTTCATAGACAATGGGAATGACACTCAAGCTATCTCTTGTTAGTACTGCACAGAAGGCGGCAATGGTTAAAAAAACACACCTCTATTTTATTCCTTAAATACATGATAATGAAATTATCCAAAACAAAATAAGAGATAATGCTGGATGATGAGACTTCCAAGTCAGAAGGCACACAATCAGCTACTTGAGAACAACAAAGAATAGATTAGTACTTAAAGAGTTTCTCCTTCCATCCCAAGGCTCCCATGGCTTCCAAGCAATGAAATAGATTACTCACAAGTCAGACAAGTTGCAAGACACAAGGATGAGGTCTTTAATTGCAAAAATCTCCCTCTGCCAGTGGCATCATCACTCTTCCACAGGTGTAACTTACACAATAGAATTTTGGCCTAAGACTTGAAAGGGCAGTTATGAAGGAGCTTTAAAAAATCCTGAAGTATAAGAAGTATCATTAGAGACCAGGACCAGTATTATTGGTACACTGATATTTCTAATTATAATGTACTGATGTGAAAGCCAGACTTATTTAAACTTATTATTTAATCTGTTTTAGCTAAAAATCCTCTTATCAGTGTTTTTTTAATAAAAAAAAATCCATTGGTGCTCATGATTTTTTTTCTGTTTTCAAACTGTGTAAGGAAGGGGGACATAATTTTTTATATAAGAAAGAAGCCTTCCCCACCCAGTCATACTTGCCCCTGGATCAAGGCTGTATGAGTTTACTTTGGAGATTTAAAAGAACAATCTTAGGCCGTAGACTACATTTTTTGACATAATATATATTTTGACCCTGAGCAGCTGGGAAGAATCTGTGCTTTCAGCTCATTTCTTTTCCACTTTTTAATTTTCCATTTGTTTCATTTGTCTGTGGACACAGCCTGGCACTTGAATGCCAGTGTGGCACTGTCATAAATAAGCGACAGCAGGTTACCTATTCAGTCTGTAGATAAAGGAACCAATTCTGGATTGAAAAGGTCCCTTTTCATTTTTTGCCCATCTGAAGGTTTCCTGAAGGACATTTCACACTGTATTATTAATCACTAAGCATTGTCATAATTAGAAGAAGGCAGAGCAAATAGCATGCTGCTTCTTTTGATGGATTAGCCCTGTATCAGATACTAATCTATACTCCTGTAAAACAACAGCCATACAAAGTGAAGCTTTGTTGAGGTGGGGGATGCAAAATAAGCATCACTTGGAGACAGTTCAAGTGCGATTAGCTTTGTGACACCTCACACACATGTTTGGAAACGGATAAATTGCCACCCAGCTCCTGGCTAGATTTGGACAGCACTTTGATTCTTTGTTTAAGTCAATGGAGTCCATGGCCTCAGTGCTGTGTGAGGTTTGGATACAAGTGTCATTCTGAGATTTACAATTTGATGTGCTACATAAAGGTTAAACAGAAAGACTCCATTTCAAAAGAAAGCTGGGAGGCTTTAAGATCTAGGAAGGCTCCTTATGGTAAATCTCTGTGTATAGACTGAGAAAACATTAACACAGCAATTGCTGAGGCAAAGAACCTGCTGTCTTATGCCTCTGGAATGTTAATGGACTGGCCTTTCTCTTCTGCAGTATGATGTGGGAAGTCCAGACTCTTCTAGAAAGGAGGGAGGAGAAGAAATACCCACAGAAGTGAATAAATTATTACACGGGTCTCTTTGGATAAAACTATCATTATCTATCTCTTTAAAAGCCTGAATTTAATGTTTACAAATTTTTGAATTTTTGAATGTTTTGGAAATTTGTGACATTTTTAAACTCATCACAAGTTGGATGCAATTTGTGGTTTGTCACATTAAAAAAAGGTATTCATCCATTTTGGTACCTTTTCCAGGCATGACACAGCTTTTACTAAAATATCTGTTTGCCACCACAGCCTATGTGGTGTGGTGTGTCCACTGTGGATGGCATCTCATGCAAGTTCCTCACTTGTTGGCTGTTTTTCATTGTGAGGTGATGTCACTGTGGGCCACCCTGCTGATGCTGCTGAGCCTTTCTAGAGAAGCAGCTGTTTAAATAGCAGACTAAATAACGGCCTGGCCTTTGATGTGCTTCCTAGTTTATGGCTATATGACAAGACAGTATAGCTGCCAGGAAGATTATTTCCTTCCAGTCAAGAACAACAAACATTTGGTATGAGATAGAATGGCTTCCTCACAGGAAACATCAGATCTGGCTGTAGTCAAAAGAATACAGATCACTCTATGTGGATGCTAGCAGAGAGATCATGCTCCAATTCCTCTTGCAAAAGTAACTTTTTACAGGTAATTGCATTACTTAAATTCATTATTTCCTATTTCTCACCTCACCAGTATAGTGAAGTGATGATTTGGTACACATTTTTCTCCTGTACTTTCAAAAAGCTTTTGACAAAGTCTTTCGCCAAAAATCTTTGAGCAATCTTAGTGATCATGAGGTAGGAGGAAAGATCTTCTCACGGGTGGTTAAAGAATGGAAAACAGGCTGTGGGAATATATGGTCAGATCCTGCAAAGGGGGGATGTAATCATTAGGGTCTCTCAGGAATCTGTATCTGTACTGGCCTTTTTAACATGTTCATAAATCACATGGAGGTGACAAATTTTGCAGATAACAAAATTAGTCAGCATGGTTAAAACAACAAAGGACAGTGAAGAGCTCCAGAATAATCTCTTCCATTTCTGAGAGTGGGCATTAGAACAAAAAGTGCAGTCCAATATGTATAATGATGCACATAGGAGTAAAGTATTATGTCCAGTATTCTGTTGGGCTTCCAGTAGAGTGGTGCAGACTGCACCATTTGAGTAGGCATTGCCATTGTGGAAAGCCATAATCTCCATGAAGAAAACCCACCCTCCATTTCTGCAATGTAAGTGGTGCAAGCTCATGTTACTGCATGGTTGTTGTAGGTTTTTCGGGCTGTTTGGCCATGTTCTAGAAGTTTTTCTTCCTAAAGTTTCGCCAGTCTCTGTGGCCAGCATCTTCAGAGGACAGGAGTTAGAACTCTGTCTGTGTTCTGGTGTAGTGTGTGGGATAGTGTGGGTCCCTAACTTCACAAATATGCTGGTGGAGTCTTAGATGGTAGTGATTAATCATTCAAGGGACTTGGTGTGTGATTGCTTGTGCCATGGAAATATCTACCCAATGCGCTTGTAACTTTGGAGAAAAAGCAAATTCCATGTTGGGGATAATTAAGACAGGTGGGGAAAAAGACAACATCTTAGCACATCTATACTGTGATGCAACAACAACCAAAATGCTATGTACATTTCTAGTAAGTGCAGCTTTAAAAAAATATTTCACAGCTGAAAATGGTGAAGAAAAGCACTAGCAAAATCATTGAGGGGCTGGAGCAAATCTGCTATTAGGAAAGGCTATGACACTTGAATCTAGGTTTCATAAAAAGGTATAATAATGATATTTGGTGCTGAGAAAATGAATAGATAGAGGTTTTTCTCTCTTTGTTTTGATAACTAGAACCCAGGTCATCCAATGAACCTGAGTGATAGAAGATTCAGAATAGACAAGAGGAAGTACTTTTTCAAAAAGCACATAGTTATTTCAGCATGTCCAGTTTTAGTGTTGCCTCTGAGTTAGATGACATTGAAAGGGGATTTGACAAGTTTATGAAGCATAAGGCTATCATTGGCTTTGTAGTCCCTCCTCTATCACAGGCAGCACGTTTCAGAATGCCAGTTGCAAGGAAACATGAACAGGAAGGTGTTATTGTTCAGTGTGTTGTTAATGAGCTTCCAGTAGGCATCTGGTATGCCACTGTGGCAACAACATGTTGGCCTATGGCAGCCTTTTGTCTGAGCCCCTGTTGTTATGAATTCATTGCATTCACTGAGCCAACGCTGTGCATAGTTTCTGGTGAGTAAGTCCCATTGAACATGTATTGTGTCAAAATGCTGGAGTTTGTGGGCAACCTGCCAAAGGCCCAGTGGAAAAGGATAGCTGGTTTTCACAGCAGATAGTTGTGATGCTGTATTGCAGAGCGGCCATTAAAAACCAAAGCTTAAACCAATCTTCTTCTCATTAATCTGCTCATTTACCCATTCAAACACCACTTTGCTTCCCTCCCCTTGTGTGAAGGCACATCTCAGGACATGGTGAGAAAGTTTCTTTTCTTTTAGGCTGCACAGGCAATGTCAGACATGATTAATTGGATGGGGGAAAAATTGACATTGACATGGAGCTGGAGCTGATGAGTTGGAAGAGCAGCTGTGGCCAATCACAGGGGAGGATCAGAGAAACACTGATAATGAGCTATTATAGGCTAGAGATAGTGTTACATACCAGGGATGGTGGTTCATTCACACTATCAGTTAGGCGGACAATGTCACACAAATACAAAGTAGGCAATAGCAAGCGCCATTCCGATCCTTTCCCAGGACCCTCACAGACTACTGTTTTTATTGACTATGGATAACCAGCAGTTCTAAGTTGAGAAGTACACAGAGATTTAGTTTTTATTGTCTCCAGCAGGGCAGGGCAGGGTGGAAAAGTACTGTTCCATAAAGAGATAAAAAGATCTGATCAACAGTAAAATATCTTGACTATAGGCTGCAGGAGTGGCTGTATATGAAGGGGAAATCAAATGAACATTTTTTACATTATAACTAGAAGTGAAGACAGTGAAGCCTAGCAGTGTAGAAGAGTTGAGTTTGAGGATGGTGCCTGCTGGTTTTAAGGGGAAAGGGTAATAAGTGCTTATTTACAAGAGTTTAAAGTGTAACAAGTGACCAACAGTGTGACATATATTGTTTAATTACTGGGAATATGCCCTATCTTCAGACAAATGTGCAAAAACAGGCTGAAACCGGAGGATGTAAGACATTCTGAGGTGACTGCAAGGAGGAGCACAGAGCTCTGGTCGCCAATGGGGGTGGCACAATGACCGCAGGGACCCTTTGTGTTTCATCTGGCACTTGCGAGGCTAAACACTTGTTAACAACAATTCACACTGCGGAGAAATGGAAATTTTAAAAGATAGAGTTGCTGATACCAAAGAAAAAGGCAAGTGACAACCCAATGTATCGATGAAGCCCAAGATCTCCCATGGACATTCCAACCACTGAGGTGCTGGAAAGGGCTCAGATTGAGGCCACTATGAAGTTGAAGCCCATCTGCCAGCCAGTTTACAAAATTATAGAGCAAATTAAAAGACCTGCATCATCGTTGATGGCTAGGATGCTTGTTTTAGAATTTCCTTTTTTCTGTCTTATCTAGCTTGCACAGTTTACTAATGAATTCACCACTAGGCTTGATTATGTGTATGCCCGTGGGTGAATGCATTCCTTTTGTATGATTGGCTACATCAGAATTAGTGCATTAGGCTCTGTCTTTTCTCCTTTCCGTCCCAACCTTTTTAATTTTTTTGTGGTGGCACAAATCCTATTGCTTCCTGGCCTTTTGGTATTTATTAGGAGTGCCTGTGGACAGAAATAAAATTATCTTGTCTATCACATCCCTGAAATTGATGGCACTGTGTAACCACACATACACACTCCCTACACTGGGTCATAGCTTGTGTGCATTTTCCCCGCTTGTAGGTTTGACAGTTTTCAAAGAAATCTGAAAATCCACAAATATTGTGACAGACCTGGGCAACAGTTGGGTTACAGGGTCACCAAAAGGCGCAGGTTGGACTGGGCACTGATCTGTTCTGGTATGGATGGGATCAGAAGACTGTTTGACACCCTACTGACTATTATTTTTGTAGGCTCTGCAGAGGTTAACTTTTTTTTCAGGTGATGATTCCATTTTTTTCTGTGTCATTTGAGAAATGGTTTCATGTGAGAAGATCAGGGAAAAATCTAATCTGTGCTCTGTCCAGCAGTAGTATAATTTGTTTATAAAGGTAAAGGTAAAGGTAAAGGTAAAGGTTCCCCTTGACATTTAGTCCAGTCGTGTCCGACTCTAGGGCATGGTGCTCATCCCCGTTTCCAAGCCATAGAGCCAGCGTTTGTCCGAAGACAGTTTCCATGGTCATGTGGCCAGCGCGACTAGACACAGAATGCCGTTACCTTCCCACTGAGGTGGTACCTATTTATCTAGTCACATTTTTACATGCTTTCGAACTGCTAGGCTGGCAGCAGCTGGGACAAGCGATGGGAGCTCACTCCGTTGCGTGGATTCGATCTTACGACTGCTGGTCTTCTGACCTTGCAGCACAGAGGCTTCTGCGGTTTAACCTGCAGCGCCACCACATCCCTATAATTTGTTTATAGCTTTTATTAAAAATGTAGTGAGGGGATTTTGTCCAGTGGGAATTCTCAAAGGTAGCTTTAATTTTGAATACAGTGGTGCCTCGACTTACTAACTTAATCCATATCGGAATGGTGTTCTTAAGTCGAAATGCTCGTAAATCGAAGCACCATTTCCCGTTGAAATGCATGGGAATGGGATTAATCCATTCCAGCATTTCAAAAAAATACCAAAAAAATTATAAAGCACACAAAGCCCCATCGGAAGGCGCTGGGGCTTTTAAAAAAAACAACAACCAAAAATAAACAGAGCAAGCCCGAAGGCTGCAATAAAAATAAAAATAAAAAACCCCAAAAATAAACATTGAGCAATCCCCACGCTGGGACTGCAAAAAACAACACAGCACAGAAACATAACCCCCCTCAGCTGAAACCCACGCTGCAAAACCCACCCAGAAGTTTCTAAAAAGGAAAAGGCAGCACCTTACAAGGCAGACTGACGTCTCCTCCGATGGCACTCACTCCCCGGCGGGGAGCCTCCTCCTGCGCTGCCGCCGCACGCCCCGTCCACGGAGGAGCCCCTCCGACCCATGCGCCTCAGCCCAGCCCAGTGCCTTCGGCCACCCTTACTCATGAGTAGACCCGTGCCAGGTATGGGCAGGGAGCGCACCGGCTTCCTGCGCCCTGCGGCGATCCGGAGCCGCCCCCGCCTCTCCTTCCTCCTCCTGCACTGCAGGAGTAAAAAAGTTCCCTGACCCCCTTCTCTAACCGTTGGGGCAAAAGAGCTACAAAGAAGCTGCCTCTTCGCCACCAACTGTTTGAATTTCCCGCCTTTTCCCCCTCCCTTTTTCTGTTCTTAGGTCGAAGCTCCGCTCGCAAGTCGAAGCAAAATTTTGCGAGCGGAGCTGCTCGTAAGTTGAAATGTTTGTAGGTAGGGGCGTTCATAAGTCGAGGCACCACTGTAGTGGCATTGGACATCAGATCAAGGCTTACCCCTACAACCAAGTCAGAGGGAACAGGAAGCAGCCTACTTTTCTCAAGCCACTGCTAGGCCAACATCATTTGATTTGAGCAATGCCCAACTGTGAATGCTGTAAGGAAGCATGATTACTTCCTCCTCATGTATGTCCATCAAACACACCAACCCAGAGAACGTAGCAGCAGCATTTATGGGACCTCTGCTCCTTACCCTTCTGGATAAGGAAGAGGAACACAAGAAGGAGGAACTGGTGGTAGCAGCAGGGGAGAGAAATCGCTACCTACCAGAAGCCATATTGTGGGCTATTCCTGAATGCCTGGTTTTAAGGGGTCCTTCAAATAATGGCATAGAGGGGGAGCAGCCAGAGAAATTGTGGTTTGTGGGAGAGGACTAAGTGGAACAATTTGGGAAGTATGTGTGCAGTGGCTATGGAGGAAAAGGGCCTAGATTCCTTGAAACCAAAAGGTCTCTCCGTTTTCAGTCATGCTTCCAAAAGAAAAAGAAATGTAGATGCATGTCCAATTGCTTTCCTTCCATTTGCTTCACTCATTCACTGCAGAAAACACACCTAAGGTGCTCCCTTCTCCAGGTGGTGGTGCCGGTCCATTAAATTTGTTGCCTAAGTTAGTCTGTGTGAAGTACAAAAGCAGTTAATTTACACTAAAACATACTGGAAGAGATGATTTCTGAGCATTCCTGTTCAGTGAAACAAACCCAACCTGTACTCAGCTCTATCTCAAGAACTCAGCAGAGCATAAAGACCCCCTGTAAGGCTAAAAGCAAGAGAAAAACATGTTCACCCTTATCAGGACAATGCTGCTTTTGTGCTGTGATACTCCATAATGGGTAGCAGAAAAGAATCAAAGCACATCAATCAGTGTGACACCCACTGCCCTCCCCCTCCCAGCCCAAAGTATGGAATGAGTGGAAACAATTGGTCGACAATTGGTCGACCACGGTATCCTCCTGGGGAGGCTCTCTGAGTTGGGAATCGGTGGCCTGGCGCTTGCCTGGCTCCGATCCTTCTTGGAGGACCGTCCCCAGAGAGTACAGCTTGGGGAGAATGCTTCGGCCCCATGGAGTCTCAGTTGTGGGGTTCCGCAGGGGTCGATCATCTCCCCAATGCTGTTTAATATCTATATGAGGCCGCTGGGTGGGGTCATCAGGGGGTGTGGTGCTTCGTGCCATCAGTATGCTGATGACACGCAGCTCTACATCTCCTTTTCATCTACCTCAGTGGATGCCGTTCTGTCCCTTCAGCGCTGCCTGGAGGCTGTACTGCAATGGATGCAGTTGAATGGGTTGAGGCTGAACCCGGACAAGACGGAGGTCTTGAGGGTGGGAGGTCCCTCCATCGGCGGTTTGGGCGACTCCCTCTCTTTTGGGGGGACGACCCTTACCGCAAAGAGTGAGGTTCGCAGCTTGGGGATACATCTGGACCCGGCGCTTACCATGGAAACCCAGGTGGCGTCCGTGGCCCGTTCCGCCTATTTCCATCTATGGCGGATTGCCCAGCTGCGACCATATCTTGATGGGGAGGCCCTCACTACTCTTGTCCATGCGCTCGTAATCTCGAGATTAGACCATTGTAATGCGCTCTACGTGGGGCTGCCTTTGAGATTGATGCGGAAACTTCAAATGGTGCAGAATGCGGCAGCCAGGCTCCTTAGTGGGGTGAGGAAATATCAGCATATCTCTCCCACTCTGGCTGCCTTGCATTGGCTGCCCATTCGTTTCCGCATTGACTTCAAAGTGTTAATGATGACGTATAAAGCCCTAAATGGTTTGGGACCTCGGTACTTGGCAGATCGTCTTCTCCCACCTAGATCTACCCGAACCACCCGGAATAGCCAGCGGGGACGGCTGAGGGGCCTAACGCCGAGAGAGGCCCAGAAAGAAAGAACAAGAAACCGGGCCTTCTCGGCAGTGGCCCCTCGGCTATGGAACAGCCTCCCTACTGAAATTCGTCTGGCACCCTCGCTGGGCGTTTTTAAAACTCATTTGAAAACCTGTTTTTTCAGGCAGGCCTTCCCTCCAGTCAATAACTGATTTTTACTCTTATCATCTTGGTACTGATTTAATTTAATATAAATGTTAAAATTATGCTGTTTTAAATGTTATGATGTTTTAATGTTATGATGTTTTTATTGTGTATGTAAGCCGCCCCGAGTAGACTTTGTCTAGGGGGGCGGGGTAAAAATCTAATAATAAATAAATAAATAAAAATAAAAATTGTTGTGGGTTTTCCGGGCTGTTTGGCCGTGTTCTTAAAGTTTTTCTTCCTAACATTTCGCCAGTCTCTGTGGCCAGCATCTTCAGAGGACAGGAGTCAGAACTCTGTCTGTGCTCTGTTGCAGTTTGTTGGATAGTTGAGTATTTATAGCTGTGGGAACAGCTTTTGTCCTTTTCAGGAGATTGGGTGATTATGGTGATCAGTGTGTTTTTGTTGTGGGTGTATTGTTGTGATAAGGGGGAGAGATGATCTGTCACTGTGATTGATGGGTGTCGTTAGCTGGTCTTTTGTGTGCAGTGATCAGTGGTCCTTGTGGCTGGGTAGAGTTCGTTGACCTTTTGCAGGCTGTATTTTTCAGTGCTGGGAATCAGGCTTCGTGAGTTTTAAATTTTCTTCTTTTTTGTTGAAGCTCTGCTGGTATTTGTGGATTTCAATGGCTTCCCTGTGCAGTCTAACATAATGATTGCTGGTGTTCGTAGGATCCAACCACTACCCACGACAAAAAAAGAGAGGCATAATCAAAACACTGGTAGACCGTGCAAATCGGAACTGTGAAGCTCAATTTCTCAGCACCAAACTCAACCATCTGAATTGGGCCCTACAGGCGAATGGCTATTCCAAGAATGAAATCAAAAGAGCCATCAAACCAAGAAAACAACACCAAACTGAAGAGGTAAAACAGCCACCCACAAATAAAGTATTTCTGCCATACATCAAAGGGGTCATGGACCGCATGGGGAATCTTTTGAAAAAACACAACCTACAAACAGTATTCAGGCCCACCACAAAAATACAACAAATGTTACAGTCAGCAAAGGACAAAAGGGACCCCCTCACCACTGCGAGAGTATACTGGATACCTTGCAGTTGTGGACAGGTATATATTGGAACCACAAAATGCAGCATTCACACCAGAATCAAAGAACATGAGAGACACTGCAGACTAAGACAACCGGAAAAATCAGCAGTAGGTGAACATGCCCTAAAACAAGCTGGACATGAAATTCTATTTCAAAATACTGAAGTACTGGACAACACCAGCAATCATTATGTTAGACTGCACAGGGAAGCCATTGAAATCCACAAACACCAGCAGAGCTTCAACAAAAAAGAAGAAAATTTAAAACTCACGAAGCCTGACTCCCAGCACTGAAAAATACAGCCTGCAAAAGGTCAACGAACTCTACCCAGCCACAAGGACCACTGATCACTGCACACAAAAGACCAGCTAACGACACCCATCAATCACAGTGACAGATCATCTCTCCCCCTTATCACAACAATACACCCACAACAAAAACACACTGATCACCATAATCACCCAATCTCCTGAAAAGGACAAAAGCTGTTCCCACAGCTATAAATACTCAACTATCCAACAAACTGCAACAGAGCACAGACAGAGTTCTGACTCCTGTCCTCTGAAGATGCTGGCCACAGAGACTGGCGAAATGTTAGGAAGAAAAACTTTAAGAACACGGCCAAACAGCCCGGAAAACCCACAACAACCATCGGATCCCGGCCGTGAAAGCCTTCGAGAATACAGTGGAAACAATTCCTCATCTAAGAATAGCAGTCCCATTAGCAAAATCTGCTTCAGAAGACCCTGAGTAGCTCTTGACAGATTTTTAAAATCTCTTTAATCCATTAACAAATAAGAGGCAATAATGTTTCTGCAAATGTGTTTTCTTACCTGGATAATAACAATGTAGCTATAACAATGAAGTGAGCTGTTGATGCCCTCCCTAGCAATCGGAAAACAGATTAGTTTACAGGTGGAAAACAGGAGACAGGGACAGTGGAGCAAAGGCAGCCTTCTGCTAGGAATTACCAGAGGAAAGTGTGGTGCAAATTAAATCCATGAAATCATGTTTTCTAATTTAACATGGCCTGATGCAATAAATCTGCAGCAAAACAAATTTCTTAGTGGATGAAAGTTGGCTGGGCATGTAAGAAGATATGTTATAATGACCTTGTTTTGTTTTACCCCTTGCGGGAAAAGAAACTGTGACTATAATAATGATTTGGACAGACATGTATTACAAATGTATTTCTGAATTGATGCTTTTTCATTTGATCTGGTCAGAGAATTGTAGAATTGGAGAGGGTCACAAACAGCCTTCTTTTATCCCCTTCCTCAGTGAAGGAGATCCAAAGCTAGAGAATCCTTCTCATTAGCCAGCCACATAGGTACCTTGTGGACCAACCAGAAGTCTATAAACTGCTGCTAGCAGTTCACTCCAGAGCTTGGGACGGGGGGATTTTGGATGACAGTACCCAAAATCATAGAACTAGCATGACCAGTAGCTGGTAACTGTCACCCAAAAAAGGAACTTTTCCAACTTCTCTTCTAACCTCTGTGTGAGGACCACTAACAAGATAAGGCACACCATTCTAGTGAAAGATTGGCTGCACTGTCAGACTGCTTTTCCCATCAAGAGGTTTCTTTTAATGTTCAGCTCAACTTTGTTGTCCTCCAGTTTAAGCCCATTAGATATGAAAACTTCTAAGTCAACAAACAACTACATTTTGTCCTCTAATATGAGGCAGTCCTTCAAATATTTAAAGTAGGGATGTAGTTTTTCACTCATTTCTTTCTTGCAGATGACCACAAAAATTTGGAGTTTTCTTTTTAGTGGGTAAGAATTTGAGAAAATTTGTATTTTTGTTGTGTATTCTGGCTTTTTTTTTTTGCATTTTTTTAAAAAGTGGGGGGTTGTGCAAAAAGCATTGCATTTTGCACAAAAAACTTGCGTTTTATGCAGAAAATTTTGCATTACATTCAAAATACTAGGTTTTCTACACAAAATAACAAGTTTCTTGCACACAGTAAGACAGAGGTTTTGTTTGTTTGTTTTTTGTTTTGTTTTTGCTAATGTGGTCTTTTTGGTTGTGTGTAGAATAAAAAACATTGCATCCCACTGATATTTTTTTCAGCAGGGTGTTCACCATGTCAAAACTGCTTTTTTCAGTCAAGACTAAGAGCATTTATTAGTATTTGTTACAGCTGAGTTCTAACACACAGCCTTCAGTTTTCTATTCTCCAGGTTAGCCATACAAAGTTCCTTCAACTTTTTGGCAAAAATTCTATTAGATATTTATGTAGATGTAAAAGGAAGTAAACTAGTTTCAATACTCATGTTGAGTTTAGAATTGTATGCGTGAGCAAGCGCATGACTGGCACACAACCAGCAATGTGTCAATTAGCCTTGGCAACCTCTATGATTTGTCTTCCACTCATTGGGATTTAGAAGCACATATTTGGCACTCATATCCCCTATCTGCAAAACACCATACTAATCTGTATGTCATTATGTTTTCCCACAAAATTCAGCCACTGCATTCAACCCTATTTAAAATGGCTTTTCTTCACACTATGGCAGGGGCCATATATATTATTATTAAACCTGTTGCGTTTTTTTCTCTCAAAGCCTTCCAAGGCAATATACAATTTATAAGATGTAAGGCAAGCTCATAATAAATTACATACTAAATATATTCAAAGAGGAAGAAAAACGTCTTTAAGAACAGAGTACAAAAACACATTTTAAAAATCATTTAAATGTTAGGCACATGGAGGGTTGGGGAATGTTTCAGTGGCTCAAACTGAGCGATGGTAGGAGGGTGCTCCACAGTTTGGATGCCTCCACAGAGAATGCTCCATCTCAGTGGTTCTCTCTGGCCTAACCTCTCTTGCTGGTGGGACACATAACGTGGCTTCCAAAGAGATATTAAAGTATGAACAGCCTCTCATGAGAGGCAAAGATGTTT
The DNA here is from genome assembly GCA_037013535.1 of Intellagama lesueurii. Lineage (NCBI taxonomy): Eukaryota > Metazoa > Chordata > Lepidosauria > Squamata > Agamidae > Intellagama > Intellagama lesueurii. Next base: position 201,603,053 of record JBAJHW010000004.1, read on the forward strand.
CAGCAATCCTGGCTCCAAATTGTTTAGAAAGCTAGATTGTGTAGTACTGGCACACAGAATCATGCCTAAAAACAGAACTGGAAGACAGCACAGTTGTTAAAGGATTGGTGCAAATTGTTCAGAAAACACACATCAAAAAGGCAATTTGACTTCTTCATTTTTCACCAGCTTTGGTTTCTGAACCCTCTTGAAGGGCATCCATAGAAAGAAACACATTGCAGAAGTCTAAATGGAAGGTAATTAAAGCGTGGATCACTGCGGCCAAATGACAAATTGCTCCAGGGGTCATAGCATATGGCTACTGTTAAGAGGAATTGTACTTACTTATATGAGAAAACAGGAAGTGCAAAAAGCACAACAAATAAATGTATTTCATTCACTATATTTTGGGTTTGAAGATAAGTCCAATAGCTGCATTTCACACTGTTTAATGGATATTAGAGAGGTAGTATCATTTCAGAACTGTAATCCTCTTTGTAGTTTTCATATTTTTCATGTGATCGCTCTCTCTGCCGTTCTTTCTTTTAGGCTAAAAGCTGAGAAACCAGTTCACGTTTGGTCTAGTATAGGAAACATATTTAGAATGGAATACAAGGGTAAGCCTCCCCAATAAATGCCTGTAAATGGATAAGAACTCCTGACCAGTCTATAGCCCAGATCTAATGGAATCTACCAGGGATAAAGTCAATTCAGAAGATCAGGGCACAGTCAGACTGACAGAGCAGTAAGTGGGAGAGGGAGGGAGAGAGGGAGAGACAATGAGGGAGTGCAGCCTATTCAGATAAACTGTATCTACACATCTTTAGAACTGGCAAGGTATAATTCACTATTACGCTTTGTTATCAGTCATTCCAAGGAACAAGATGTTGTATTTGCAAGTCTGATTGCCAATGTGGTTAAGTCAGTGGGAATCACATTTTCAGATAAAGAACATGCTAACCACAGGAATTCATTTTTTTAAATTAGTATCCAGTTTGAGCCTGAGGACCATATGCTTTTGAGTATTGACTAACAGATCTTCCTGTAGTATTTATACTCCAAGCAGCCAGTCTTCTGGGGGGATTGCCTCTGGTTAACAAGCTCAAGAGAGGTGGAATTCTGTCCTAACAGAAATTACCTTGGAAAGAGCACTGTTCACAATCCCAGAAACTCACCGGACTGGAACCAAGGACCTCAGCTTGGAATATCCATCTGTAAGTCCAAAGCCATTTATCAGACCAGGTGAATCACCTGCTAAAGGACCATTGGCTCCTTTATGAACCTGCTCAGATATTGAAACCTTCTTTGGATGGACATCTCTGACTGCAAGTTTGATAGGTAGCTACCACAAATTGATCCTTCATGGTAAATAGGATATATATATATATCCTATTTACCATGAAGGATCAATATATATATATTCCCAGTTGTAGAACCACTACCAGCAAGTTCCCCTGATGCCAATTTTGTTATACTTTGTCTGTCAGGTGCAAATATTTGTCCATGTGTTCACTTAAATGCAAATTAACTCCAACATTAGCTAAGGTAAAATACTAGACTTTAAAGCAATTTGACTCTGTAAATAACTGAGTGATTCTGCTGGCAGAACTGCTTCTGCCATTGGAACTGGGAAAGATGTAGCCTCCCCCACAAATTCTGCTTTGGGACTAGGAAGTGCTCAGAAGTAAGCTTGGGGTGTGCAGAGGACTGTGGGGGGAGGGAAGGGGGACAAAATCCCACTGCTATAGTGGCCAGGTAGCAGCATACAATTGCACTGGGGTCAGAGTTTGTCACAAATTGGGAAGTGGATTGATTGACTGATTATATTTATATCCTGCCATTTTTCCAGCAGTCCCACAGTACATGGATCTTTGATTGCCAGTTCACTTATCTCTGAGGTAGTTCAGGCTGAAAGAAAGTCAGTTTCTTGGGTTTGTGTGAACTTGAGCCTGGATCTCCCAGGCCTAGGACTCTAATGACAACACCACACTGGTTGTCCTAGTGCAGGGGTCAGGGAACTTTTTTACCTTTTACCCCCCAAAAAATTTATATAAGCCGACATTACCCCCTTGATTTGAAAGGAAGGAAATCATACATTATTTGAATTCAAAATCTTATTGAATCTACACAGGCTGTGTACTGAACTAGCAGGATGCACCAAATTTAATAAAAATGTGCATTATTTTTGCTGGAACACATTGCACACCGTCCATGGGGTGGTATAGTGAGTAGTGAGGTGTCCAACATGCCTAGCAAGTTGCATTAAATTTTTGCTAGCTCGCAGAGGATTTAATCATCATCAATGGCTGCCAGAGTGGTGCTAGCAATGACGTGCTTGCTAGAGACAGCCAAGGCAGAGTTGGGGGAAGCTTTTCCTACCACTTTAATCATTCTGTGTGTGGTGTGCAAAAAGGAACAAACCAGGCTAAAGGTCATGTCACCCACCCTGGTGCCACAGCCCAACATCAAAGGACCAGTGCGCTATTTTTTTTTATCATCATCAATGGAAAACTCAGCAGTGGCCAGAGGATTGGAAAAGATCAGTCTACATCCCAATCCCAAACAAGGGCAGTGCCAAAGAATGCTCCAACTACTGTACAATTGCACTCATTTCACACGCTAGCAAGGTTATGCTCAAAATCCTACAAGGTAGGCTTCAGCAGTATGTGGACCGAGAACTCCCAGAAGTACAAGCTGGATTTCGAAGGGGCAGAGGAACTAGAGACCAAATTGCTAACATGCGCTGGATTATGGAGAAAGCCAGAGAGTTCCAGAAAAACATCTACTTCTGCTTCATTGACTACGCAAAAGCCTTTGCCTTGGACCACAGCAAACTATGGCAAGTCCTTAAAGAAATGGGAGTGCCTGACCATCTCATCTATCTCCTGAGAAATCTATATGTGGGACAGGAAGCAACAGTTAGAACTGGGTATGCAACAACTGATTGGTTCAAAATTGGGAAAAGAGTACGACAAGGCTGTATGTTGTCTCCCTGCTTCTTTAACTTATATGCAGAATACATCGTGCGAAAGGCTGGACTGGATGAATCCCAAGCCGGAACTAAGATTGCCGGAAGAAATATCAACAACCTCAGATATGCAGATGATACCACTCTGATGGCAGAAAGTGAGGAGGAATTAAAGAACCTCTTAATGAGGGTGAAAGAGGAGAGTGCAAAAAACGGTCTGAAGCTCAACATCAAAAAAACTAAGATCATGGCCACTGGTCCCATCACCTCCTGGCAAATAGAAGAGATAAGTAAAGCAAATTAAGTGTGGACTCTCACTAAAAGCTAAAATAACCAAACAAAGGGTATTGTACTACAGTTGCGTCATGAGAAGACAAGCTCACTGGAAAAGGCAGCAATGCAGGAAAAAGTGCAATACAGTAGGAAAAGAGGAAGAATGCACATGAGATGGATTGACTCTATAAAGAAAGCCACAGTCTTTGTTTGTAAGACCTTTTGTTTGGTGTTGCAGTCAAAGCAGGACCAGGAGCAGAGTGACAGGGATTCAGATTTGGGGAATAAACTATGATACTCTTGCCTGCTTTGGGGATGAGAAATACAGAAATGCAATTGCTACACACTTCAGACATCTAGTCCCAGGTGTGTTGGTTGTCTTTTACTAGGTGTTTGCTGTTAGCGAGACTCTTCTAAATATTCCGGTTCTGCCCAGTACAAATTCAGCGTCTAAACAGAATCTTGAAGTACTTGCTCTTCTCAGCAGAAACTGCAGAGCTAAATGCATCGGAGATTAAATTTTGAAGGTTGCTTTTTTCATGGTTTTATGAAAGAGTCAAGTCTCTCTCTCTCTCTCTCTCTCTCTCTCTCTCTCTCTCTCTCTCTCTCTCTCTCACACACACACACACACACACACACCCTAAATTTTCAACAATCAGTTGCTTCAGTTCAGTATGTCCGTTTCCTCTCATTACATTTAAACAAGCTTGCCCCCCGGTCCCTCTTTCACACCTTCCTGCCTTAATTTGAGCCTTCTCTCCTTGCAGACACCTCCTTTTTTCATGGCTTTATGAAAGTCAGTCTCTCTCTGACATAAACCAACCCTCCCTCCCTAAATTTTCTACAATCTTACCTTTAAACAAGCTTGATGAATCCACCCTTCCCTCTCTCGCACCTTCCTTCCCGCCTTATTCAACTCCAGCGGAAGTAGTCATTCACAAGCCGCAGGATTGACTGCCCAGGGCTACAGCCGTAAACAATAAAGCCAGCTTATCTCCGATCTCTAAAAGAAGGGAGGATTTACAAGTGCTGCAACCAAGGAAGGAAGGAGAGGTGGCTTCCAGTTTGAGGTTCGGCTGCAGGGGTGAGGTGGGGTGGGGTGGGGTGGGGGGGTAGCACTCTGCTCATTACCCCCAGGATTTTCATTTTTACCCCATTTGGGGTAAATTATCCCTGTTCCCCGACCACTGTCCTAGTGGCTTGAGAGAAATAACCAGTCATGAGAAAACTGCCAAGGGGAGAAAAACAAGCACACTTCTTTTTGTGCAAACACCATCCAACAAATAGATGGCTACTATCATAATACACAGCAGCAGTATGTCATGACAGGAGAGGAGGTGAAGAGCTAGCACAGCTGGGTGAATGTGATCCATTTGGCTTGCACGGAGTGCTGCTGCTGGGTTGCATAGTCAACACAATCCACTCTTTGCTGTATAGAGAGAAAGGGTGCCAAAAAGTTTAAAACCAAACACTTTGACTTAATTGGGTTATGGAACTGTCACACAAACCAAATCACTACCAATCAATTTTTTTTTCATATTGAAAAATACAACCCAATTCACTTCTGATCATTTTATTTCATTTTTTAAAAATACTGAAGAATACAAGAAACATATGAGGGCTAGTACCCTATTATGAAGGGACATGGTGGCGCTGCGGGTTAAACCGCAGAAGCCTCTGTGCTGCAAGGTCGGAAGACCAGCAGTCGGAAGATCGAATCCACGCAACGGAGTGAGCTCCCGTCGCTTGTCCCAGCTCCTGCCAACCTAGCAGTTTGAAAGCATGCAAATGCAAGTAGATAAATAGGTACCACCACGGTGGGAAGGTAACGGCGTTCCGTGTCTAGTCACGCTGGCCACGTGACCACGGAAACTGTCTTCGGACAAACGCTGACTCTATGGCTTGGAAATGGGGATGAGCACCGCGCCCTAGAGTCGGACACGACTGGACTAAATGTCAAGGGGAACCTTTACCTTTACCTTTACCTACCCTATTATGCAGCTCCAACAGACGGGTGCTAATGAAAGAGTTCCTTTTTCAATTTCAGGGGCTGGTTACCTTGGTGGACATTGAGATGAAGTTGTGCACACCTCACAATTGAAAAAGGAAGTATTTAATTAGCAGAAATATGTCACTGATGATTATGCCATTTCCATTGCACAGAGCTGTGCAACAAGATAATGCTCATAGTTTTATAGTTATCAGAAATAGTATAATATATAGTTGTGAGCTGTTTGATTCCTTTTGCATATCTGCAAAAAAGATTTTTTTTCATAAGGAGAAATGGAAAAAAGCTGAATGATTAACATGAGTAATACTCTCTCTAAACTAAACCTAAATATAGTTAGGGTAACTCCATTATTAGAAACCTACATGTTCAAATCACAAATCAAGGTAATTTGATCCAATGGTCTGAAGTTTTGCACAAGGGATCTATATTATGTGAGCTATACAATGATCAAATTTCAAAATAATCTGATCAAAAACAGCTGAGAGACAGCAAATATGAGATCTTCCAGTAAATTGCGCCTTTCCTCTATGACCTTGTTTTGTTTGTGCACCAAATAATATGACTTTTTTCCCTCTTTGCTAGTTTCAATTCAAGAGGTGGGATTGACTAGAGTACACAGCCTTTCCCTTCCTGGTTTCATGAAATTATTGCGCATGCATTAAAACAGGAGTCCTCATGTGAATCCATCATTAAAGAAAGTCAAGTCATATTGCAAAACATGTTTGCTGCCAGGTTAAATATACTGGAATGGCTCACCATCCCAAAAGAAATATGACTGTCATTGGACTAAAGACATTTGCAGCCGAGGAACCCATTACTTCACAAAAGCAAGGCAGATCTAAGGGTGGAGTAGTCTGATGTGGGTTTATGTTTTTATGGGCATGTTTTGTACATGCGCATTTATTTATTCATATATTTAAAATATTTTTACCCCACTTTTGTCCTTAAAAAGGATCCAGAGCAGCTTACATAATTAAAAGCACAGTAATAACAGCTAAAAGCAATAAATTATTCAAATATTTTAAAAAGTATTAATAATATGTTATTTAAAATGTTAGGTAAAAGCATTACTAAAACAGATTTAAAAGCAATAAAAATACAAATCATCCCATTTTAAAACCTCTTTTAAACAACCAGTCACTAAGGAAAAGCCTGCCTGAAGAGAAGGGTCTTCGCCTGCTTGCAGAAGGACAGCAAAGATGGGTCCAGCCTGGCCTCCAGTGGGAGGGAGTTCCAGAGTCTGGGAGCAGCAACAGAGAAGGTGTTCTCCTGTCTCCCCATCAAATGCACCTGTGAGGGTAGCGGAATTGAGAGAAAGGCCTCTCCTGATAATCTTAATATTCAGAAAGGATCATAAAGGGATATGCAATCTTTGAGATATCTTTAACCCAAGTTGTTTAGGGCTTTATAAGTTAAAACTAGCACTTTGACTTGTGCCTGGAAACAGATTGGCAGAGCATTCTAAGAATATCCTTCTTGATTTAAAAAAAAAAGAGTATTATTGAATTGCATGCACCTTCTTCAAGATGTAGTCTGGGTACAAATCACAATTTTACCAATACAGTGTAATATGGGGAAATGGTCTAACAAAAGGAGGAAAAGCTGTGTGGTCCTTGTACACAATCCAAATGCAAGCAGAGGGTGGGACAAGTGACAAAAAACAAACAAATGGTATATTTCAGCTCATATGAGCCGTCTTCAGGCTTGGCACCACTCATCTATGTATGGTGTTGTAAACCAGTGGTTCTTAACCTTTGTTACTCAGGTGTTTTTTGACTGCAACTCCCAGAAGCCTTCACCACCAGCTGTGCTGGCTGGGGTTTCTGGGAGTTGCAGTTCAAAAACACCTGAGTAACAAAGGTTAAGAACCACTGTTGTAAACATTCAAGAGTTCCACACATCATGGCTAGATGTTTGTGTGAGTTTCAGAATGAGGGCTGCAAAGTCAACCTGGAAGTGGTGATTTTAAATTCCACCTCTGGCAGTGTTGACTGAAGTGTCCCACATTCAACAGACAAAAGGCTTCCCACCAGTCAGGATCCTCACTCTCACCCCAGGTCTAATAATGCACTGAAGGGAGTGAAATTTTGGACACGGCAGAAGCTGCCTTACATGGATTCAGACCCTTGCCCCCCATCTAATGATGTCATCACTGACTAGTAACAGTATCCAGTGTTTCAAGCAGAAATTCTCCCTGCCCTCCTTGATATGGAGACTAAATCTTGCACCTTCAGCATGCAAATCATGTGCTCTATCGTTAAGTTAATGACTACAAATTCAATCATGACACCCTCTTAATGTCATACTAAGCCTTATCATGCCAACTGAACACTTCTGAAGTTGGCAATACTACTACTAAATACACCTAGTCTGCTTCCTTCTCACATAGCCACTGTGTACTTACAATCTCTTTTTCTCTTTCAGCTTCAAACCTCTGATGTTCAGGTGACCATTCAGTTTAGGATCAGGGTAACACAAATAGTTTAGTAAGATCATTGTATTTAAATCCTATTTTCTTACTCTTGTATATTTTTTAAAATTGAAAATTACAATCTAATTGATCCCCTTCTTTATCAGTGTTATTTCATTTTAGTTAGATAAAAGTGTAATATGTTAATCATGATGGACTCTGTATCAGAGGAGACATGCTTGACAGAACAGGCACAGAGGATGCAAGAACAGAGGCTGATGATCATCAGGGCTAAAGTCAAATAGTGTAATACAGAGGTCAGCAACAAGAGAAGGGGGGTCATCCTGTGACTATAACTGAGAATACATGGGACTAGTCTTGGTAAGATTAGTTCTCTTTTGAGTGAATTGATTGCATCTTTCAGTGTGGTGTAGTACATAGTGTGTCAGACTAGGGCTCAGGAGGCTTGGGTTCAAATCCCCACTGGGTCATGGAAACTCATTGAAAGGTGTCATTGGCAAACAAGTCCTTGAATGTCTCACTTAGCCCAGAAAACCTATTAGGATCACCATAACAAATCCTTAGAATTTACTGCAAAACAAGTCTGGACACCGAATCTGTGATGTTTTGATATATGTTGCTGATTATACTGTTGGTGAAACATGAACAAGATTGCATACTTTGGTTCATTATATATGACACTGATGGTCAGATTTAAAGATTTAGAAATTGACATGCACAACAGACCAAGTTGTTGTTAAACATTCATAGGATTGTTCTCTGCAGCTTAAGATAAGCTACCCAGAAGTTGGTTATCAGAAAAAGAGATGAGAATTTAAATGCATCTATCTTATGGAGGGGATGTGGTGGCACTGTGGGTTAAACCGCAGAAGCCTCTGTGCTGCAAGGTCAGAAGACCAGCAGTCGTAAGATCGAATCCACGCAACGGAGTGAGCTCCCGTCACTTGTTCCAGCTCCTGCCAACCTAGCAGTTCGAAAGCATGTAAATGCAAGTAGATAAATAGGTACCACCACGGTGGGAAGGTAACGGCATTCCGTGTCTAGTCGCGCTGGCCACGTGACCACGGAAACTGTCTACAGACAAACGCTGGCTCTACGGCTTGGAAACGGGGATGAGCACCGCGCCCTAGAGTTGGACACGACTGGACTAAATGTCAAGGGGAACCTTTACCTTTACCTATCTTATTAAACATTAATGGAACACTAACTTGTGTGTGTGTGTGTGTGTGTGTGTGTGTGTGTGTGTGTGTGTGTGTGTGTGTGTGTGTGTGTGTGTGTGTGTGTGTGTGTGTGTGTGTGTACTTACTGGTTGACACTTGGCATTCCTTCCAGAGCAATACAATTGGCTGTGTCAATAATCTGATCTTCTGCTGCAAAACAAAACCCGGTCTTCCAATGGTGCTTTTTTCCCTTCTCATCCTCCTCCCCTCTTAGACCAATTTAATGTACTATCAAGGGAATTGTATTCTTTTGTGTTGATCAAGCGTGGGAAGCTGGATCTCTAATAAACACTGCTTGATTAAAGCAAACACAAAAAGTGTCTCTAAGGAAATGGTACAGGTGTATACAAACAGGCTGGCATCCCTACACACTTCAGCTAATAGAAATCATGGAGAGGGGGAAATGACAATGATTAGTTAATACACAATATTGTTACATTTCCCACAATTTCTCAAGAGGCAACACTCCATGGTTCCATTCCCTTTGAATGATCCTGTCTTTTTAATTTTTGTTCTTGTTACTTACAAATATAGCAACATACCCCTAAATTAGTGAAACTAGCAAGCATACATCAGGCTCTCAAAGATTTAATGAATCCTATTCGTGTCTGTCTAAATTTTGCATAACTTGCTATGGCTGCCCACCTGCACAAGATATGCTCAGGTTCCTTGGCTTTTAGCTGTGTTTTGCTACAGCAAGCTACATAAATCTTACAAGAGCACCAATAGATTCCCATCTCATATTATTTCAATGATGTCTCAGTTGTCATCAACTCCAGCTAATAAAATAATAACAATCATGTGCCATCAAGTCAATTTTGACTTATGACAACTCTAATCTACTTTAAACTGTAAACTGTGGGTAGGAAATGGTTGGTTGGTTGGTTGGTTGGTTTTCTACCCTGTCTTTGGCCCTCTAAAGGGACTGTTCTACCATTCTAAAGTCAGAATATTCTCATCACCACAAAAATCAATCTGATTTGTTTCAAGTGCCTGAAATTTGGCATAAAATCTAGACAGTGATGGATCTGGCTGAGTGGGATATTACCTGTTTACAGCAGTTTGTGTAGTTGAAAAGGATTGTGCTATAAATAATTTCTTAAAGATAAAAAATTCGTATATGGTAATGTGATGGTGCAAAATGATTCAATCTAAAATGTGGGACTATATTTGGAACTGAAAGATAGAACTTGAATTAACTTGCCATCCACAACTGCTTCCAAGATATTTTCCCCAAAGCATGTAATTCTAAATAGGGGCTCTATGATATCCATTGATACAATCCTTCTTGTTCTCTTGAAATTCTGATCTTATAGACATCTATCAGTGCTATAAAGATAGCTACAATTCCATCCGGTGAGCTTTCAAAATCTATACAGGTTTTTATGTAAGTTGTGCTTAATAAGCGAAGGCTTTTTATTTGATTTTTGGTAGTACATTATTTCAGTGTTACAGGCAACGTCCTTTGCACGTGTATGAATGTCAACAAAATGTATTGTAACTGGAAAGTCTCACAGTGTATACCTATTTAAGAAATAATGGCTAGATATAGGTAAAAGAGGCAGACAGGTATTGAGCTGAATACTACTTGATAAAATCACCTGGAGCTGAAATATTTAACCAATGTCATGACCCAGGAAAATCCAGATCTGAGGTTTGTGAACCAAATGCAAATTAGGAGAAGAGAAAAGGAGTGAGTGGGGGGAAATCAAATGACACCCAAATTCCAGTTGAATGTCTTGCAACTGGTACGTTCTGCCCACTCCTTTTGTCTTTTTAATGTCAGTCTATTCTGTACAAATATAGACATTTCACTTCAGGTTGAAATTATAAACATGCTTGTTGAAAATAAAGGCATTACTTCAGTAATCATCTGAACAGCAGTGGACAATCTAGGGTGCTTGGGAATGAGACTTACTATGGTTCAGAAACAACCACTGTTAGATATTTTTGAATAAGTGAAGCAGTTTTCAAGGTTGCCTTAAGGGACCCCCACCAAAAATCACAACTCCCAGAGGCCTCCAGTTGCAGGAATAGGGATTTACAAAAATCATGGGGTGCTCTTAGGTGACATTGGGGATTGCAAAACAACAATGCCCCTGGGGTCTTGCCCAGCCTTGATCTGAAGTTTATTCCTAGTGGATATAGACCCACAATACCTTCTTTTGTGTTGCATAAATGTTAGGTTGAAAATTTCCAAAACAAGGTTTTTAAAAATATATAATCCATAATTATAATTACTGCCCACTCTTCCTTTAAAGAGCCCAGCTTGTTCTCTGAGTAGTATTTTATCTACACAGGTTATTGGAACAGTCCTGTTTACCTTCAGGAAGAGGAACACATAGATCTTCAAGGTTGCCTTAAGGGACCCCCACCAAAAATTGAATTGAAACAATTAGAAACAGAGCTGCACTTCATTTTACATAGTAAATGTGAGTTGTGTCTAACTAAAATGAGTCATATAAATATGATTGTTTCGTATAGTAGTAGTCATCATTCCCATACTAACATGAACAACTTGTATAATGCAAGTTACTTCTTTAACTGGACTACATCCATGTTACTGCCACTGCATAAAGGATCAATCATTTATCATTGACAAGTCTTAAGTCTCCATTGGGATCCACCAAAAAATTAATTGTCTACATCACTCATCCCCAGCATGGTGTTTTCCAAATATACGGACTGACAAGAATGCTGTTAGGATTCTGGAGAGACATTGGCTGCCTCTCCTTCTGTTTAAGTAAGGAAACACTCTAGAAATTATCATCCTACCCAAACTGTGATGGAACCAAGGAGGGAAAGACAGACAAAAGAATTGAGAAAGGCTTGAGAGAGCTGGAGAAGAAGGAATCAAAGCTGCAACTGTCATTCTTCCCTGCAAACCTGGAACATTGCCTGAGTGGAAACGGCACTGTAAGATTAACGATCAAAGAAATAGGAGAAGTACAAAGGATGAATGAGTGAACGGTCCTTCTTCAAATGAGCCCTAATTGGATAGTTCCCATGTACCACAAAGATATTGAAGGAAACATATTGTGAGTCTCTGATTTGTGAAATGAAACATCCATATACTTTTGTAGATACCAAATAATGGTATTTTGGTTTACTGGCACAAAAGAATGAACACAATCATGTGAAGTTGGTGCTAAGACTTAAAGTGATCTGATTGAAATGGCTTAAATGGATTGCTGGGCTCTGAAAATAGTGCCCTTGTCAGTTCCTGTTGTGTAATATTTTAAAACACACACACACATTTCATTTAATTAGGTCATTCTTCTTTACATTTCTTTGTAGCTTCTGGGGCTGTGCAAGAACCACATTTTTTCATTTATTTTAATGAGTCTCGGCTAGAGGCAGCCTTCCTCTATTACGTAGTTTGAATTGAAAACTGTTCACATCACAGTACCTCAACACTGATTTTTGGTATGGTAAACGGCTCTTGTTTATATAGTTAGTAAAGAGATGCTGCCTCTGTTTTCAGGACCTTGGACAGATATGTGTAAAGCAAAGTCACTGGACAATGCATCAAAGGAAAAAAGATATTATTTATCTGTGCACTGTCTGCCAATTTAGCTTGCTATTGGTATTTTATTACATCTCTTAAATCAAAATCATCAAAGTCTGAAAGTACATATAGAGCACAATAAGAATAATGAAAATGTACAGTAATTCTTTATATTTTGAATATCTTTTCAGAATCATTTCTGTTTATTTGCCTTTCTTTTTTCCCCCTGCCTTTGTATTGATTAACAAATTAACTACTGGTCCAACTGAGTAGTTATTGTGAAAAACTGTCACAAAATATCTGGAAATGTCAGCATAAATCAAAGAACAAACACTGTCTAATCATAGCACGAGACACCACATATAACAGAAAAGGATAGAATGCTCATAGACACTACAATCAGCAGAGAAGTTTAACATAAATAACAATTTTTTAAAAATATTAATTTGAGAGGCAAAATCTTGTTGCTGACTTAATTCAAATGTCATAACTTTTGGCAGCAAATTACTACAAGCTACGAAGTCAGACATTATGTTGTGTGGAAAGAAAAGTCCTGTTGCATTATCTGAAGCCCACTAAGTGGATGGTGAATTTAGGGCATAGGTCTAACTTGTTTCTGCAAGAAAGCATTTATAAGAAATTAACCTTAAATAGTGGTACTGCTGGTAGTGATAATACATCTTTTTTTAAGCCTCTTCTCCCTTCCGCTACTGAATTAGCACAGAGCCTGAGCTGGCACACGTATTTTTTCCGGGAAATGTTTGCAAAGAAACAACAGATAGTTTCCTATCAACTCTCTGTCAAATCCCTTATGTTCTGCTGTCTATGCTGTTAGATAGCAGCAAAGATAGGGGTGGAACGAAAGAGGCGCAGAGCTGCATAATGATTTCTTCAAAAGGGTATAATTTGAAAATAGCTTTCCTATTTTCACTTTATTGTTTATTTTTAGATGAACAGCTGTTCATTCTTTGTGTTGATATAAAAGTTGTCTCCATCATTTCTGAAAAGGAGGGAGGGAGAAATAATAATTTCTCTATTCCTGCAGCTGTACGATTCAGCTTTAGAGGTCACTTATTGTTTCCAAGTTCAATGTACTCAGGAAAGAATCTATATTCTTCTCATATGGTTGCTGGCCATGAAAGCAATCTCTAAATACTCAGAGGATAAAATGAGGTCAAACCTGCAATTCCGCCAGGCTGCCGTCTGTTGAAACCAACCCTCAGCCCCGTTGCTTTGTTTCTCTCAATGCAGTTTAGAAAACATAGCACTGGGAAATTATTTCATGATAAACAGAAACTGAAAAGCACTCAGGAATCGGTAGCCTTGAGCTATTCCCCAAAGAAGAGCTGGGGAATTTCAATTGGCCTGATAAAACTTTGCTGTTGCATGAGAAGCTGTTCTAAAGAAAACCTCCAAAACAGGGGAAAGGGGGAGAGAGGAATTAGGGGCAGTGTTCACAAGTGATCTCACAAGTTCTTCACTGCAGACTCTCGCCAACACAAAGACCAGATATAGCAGTGTAACTTTTACACAAGTATAAGCTGCTTCTTATGAGAACAAATGATCTTGCCATAGTAAAACTTGCTTGATGCATGAGGCACTTAAAGCAGTCTATTCTATGGAATACTACCACATGTCACAAAAACTATCATTGAGTTACTCAGCACAATAGATTCTTGAGCAAATTTCACAGCATAAGAGAATTACAGGGCCTGAAAGGAGCCTGATCATTAAGTCCATAGTTTTGTTTTTTTAAGAACAGGGATACTTCTTTTTAAGGACCCTCTGTTCATCAAGGCTTCTTAAGAGTGAATGTACACTACCCTGCCATAATATTCCTCAGTTAAAGACCCCAAAAAGCACTGATCACAGATGATGGTGTTGTACACAAAAAGTAAAACAGAAAGCCAAATGGTTCAAATCATAACTAACAATAGAACAATAGGGGGGAAAACAGACATGGGGTGGATGAAGCATATTTAAATGTTTGTTGTTATGTGCCATCAAGCCACTTATTATTTATGAGAACACGGTAGCATTTCTGAGCTATATGAGATGTCTGAAGATTGGTTTATCATTCCGAACCCCCTGTACGTTTCTAGGGACAAGTGGGGAGTTGAACCCAGGTCTCCTGCATCCCAGTCTAATGTTCTGTCCACTACACCACATTTGCTTTTGTTAACTGCTACACAAACAAAAGACTGGCAGCACTCTAGTTGTACTTATGACACTTTGTCCTCAGTTTATTCAACCATTCAACATCTAATGCCCATCATGCTCCATTATTCTTTCTGGACATCCAAAGAGAAGAGAGGGGCAAACTTTGGAGAACTACTGCCAGTCAGTAGGGTCAGTGCTGAACTAGATGGGCCAACTAGAGAAAATGGGTTGCAGATCTCAAAAAGTGGGCAATTGTTTGCTGACAGTGACCAATCTGTGCCTTGGAATACTAGCTTGAGGTTCAGGCTGCCCCGTCCAACCAATTTCTGCCTGGCTCCTTACCCATCTGTGTTCCTCTCCTCCTGGACTTCTAGCCTTGTTATGCTCTGTGAGATTGGCATTGGGCAGGAGGACAAAATAAGAGAAGAAATGTTAATGAAGTTGTGGTAGCTAGAAACACAGCATTTCTAACAGGATATGGTGTTGGAGTTTTAGCAACCTTCATGTGCTGCCTTTAAGAGGTTTTGCCTGAGAGAAACCTTTTCTGGACTGGGGTGACTGTCAATAAATCCAGCAGTAACCAATTGTTCTCCCTCTGCCTCGAAGAGAGCATGCCTCTCTACCTAAGAGTCTTTCCCCTCTCTTTTTCAGTCAGTGGTCAGTTAACATTATGAAGCTATGTAGCCATCTGTGGTCAGGTAGCTATGTACTCAGTATTTGATCGTTCATGTAGTCACTAAGCAGAAAATGAGATAGCTAGCTTTGTTCATGTAACCAATCATTATTTTTCTACAATATGCTATTTTTCATCTATTCAAAATTGTGCGTAAATGGAACATTTATTCTTTCTCTTACCAGTGCTCTAGTTGAATTGTGAATGCTTGTGTGTGTTTTTGTTTTTGTTTTTTGCCTGCCTGCCTCTGTAGGGTTAATGCCCACTTTTGTCTTTGGTCCTGCATATCACCCCAGCTCTATTCACTGTGCCTCCTACTTTACCAACCACAATGGGCACCAGCTGCCACTGTTGAAGTAACTTCCTGTGTACTTCTGATCAGTTCTTTCATGTTACAGAGCCACCAAGAGCTACAAGCAATAGGTACATAAGGCTTTATTTTTTAATATACAATTTTATTAAACAAAATCATACAAACATACAAATATCTAATAACATGCAACAAAAATCATAGCCCCCCCCCCCCACACCAGCCCATTTGAGAGTTACAACCATTTTCCCCCTTTCTGTGGAGACCCAACCCCCTTCCAAAATTCATTAATACATAATCAATGAATTCTCCCTATATATTTATAAATATACTCTTACTTACCAACCCCTTCTTAACTTTAAAATTACATGTTAGCTTGTCATTAATAGCTAGATCGCAAATCTCTCTATACCATTCATTTAATTGAAAATTATATGGTACCCAACAACAATTTAAAGACTATGAATTTTCCTGAGGGAATATAAAAAATGGATATTTAAGACTTTAGCTCTCTGTTCATATCACAAAGGCTCTATTTTGAGTACTGCTTTACAATCTGAAATAACCGACACAGATGGAATATCACATAAAAATATTTGCAACATCCTGATTCTAAGCATGAGCAAGGATAATTCGGCCAAGCACTGAAAATTATGAACATTATCGGAGAAGACTGTTTGTGGCCTAGGAGAGAATTTGTGATGAGGTAAAAAAGAAAAGAAAAGGTAGCTGAGCATTTCAAATAAATGATTTTGTTCCTCAGGACATAATGATAAAACACAATTGAATGACCTCAATTCCGCTGATGATATTGCCCTGCTTAGTTTAACACATTGCTCATTGGAAGAAAAGATCCTGCAGACACAGCAAAGGAAAGGATTTATTCATCAATACAGCAAAGACAAACTGTACAGCTATCAGCACTACAAAAGCAAGATGGAGTAGGACAAAGGCATTCTCCAGAAAGTCACATTAGAAGAAGAGAAATAGCAATAGTAGTGACCCTCATGTTAGATGTCAGCTACAAAAACCAGCAAACCATTTCCTCAAATCTGAAAAGAGCTGCCAATGTGGAAAAATGAGGTAAAAACCCATCTTTAGCATGATTTTCTTGCTTAGCCTGTTCAACAATCACAATTCCAAGACCATTTTGTTTGTCTTTGGTTTCAGACCTGCTCCTGGAACCATTCTCCTACAATCAAAGCTATTGGTGGAGTAGCCTCCAAATCTGAATTTTATGCTAAGGAGAACTCAATTCTGTACCAGTTAGCTCTGTCCTTCAGTACCTTGCCACTGTGCCATGGGTTCCAGCATCTGTTGCCTGTGGTGGCTCCCCCACTCTGTCTCATGGTAGGGCTGGTTTCACTGTTTGCCATTGTTGTGGTGGTGGGTCTCATCTCCTGACTCCATTCTTTAAAATGGAACCTAGTCATTGAATAGGAAATAGCAGGTCAATTCCACCAGTAAAGTACATTATGTTGAAAAGAACAATATGTATCATACCCATGCATCTAACAGGACAAGAGGGTATAGCTTGCTTAGCTATAGCTTGTCCTAGAAAAAGAATTCTACCAAATTGTACTGAAAATATTAATAATAATTGTGGACTGCACTTAATTCTCACATACATGAAATCTGATAGGTGTCTAACAGCAGCTTTCAGCAAATTATGAACATGAAGGAAGTCATTATTGAGACTATGAAAGCCATCATTCTGACATCACCTTAGCTCCAGATTGCTTACAATGCAGTTAAAATGAGTTGAATATATTTTTCTTGGTCAGTAGTATGTTTGATCACCTATCCTTCTCCCGTGTATTCTAGTATCCAGTGTCTCAGCTACTTTTGGGGATTTAAAAGCCAGAGAGTTTTAGGATAAAAGAATCAGACTCTCTCAAATTTTGACAAAAGAGGTAGTTCCTGTTGTTAACCTTAGCAATCAGTAATCATATGAATTTAACAAGCAGAGAGAGAGAGAGAGGATCTAATGCATACTTATCACTGAGTTGCCACATTTTCAAATGCAACAGAAACTATGCAGGTGTGTTATTACGCTCCCATCAAGATTTTGAAAGAACATGAACATTCATTATGACCCATTTTTTAAAAGTTATAATGGAATACCTATTAGGTATTCCTAATGTAAAAAATTATTATACAGTCAACCCTCGACTTACGAACGGCCCTAGTTACGAACATTTCGACTTACGAACCGCTCTGATAGAAAAATATAGCCTCAACTTGCGAACTTTGCTTCGAGTTACGAACCGGAAAAAAACGTGCGGGAGGCGGGGAAAGCGCGAAATTTGAACTTTCAAGGTGTTCTGTTGAAAAGGTGTCTGTTCCCTCCTTCCCTCCCTCTTTTCTTTCCTTTTTTTTAAAACCTAAGTCATCTTAGGTTAAAAGGGAAAAAAAGAAAAAAATTCTGCCCCTAGTGGTAGGAACGGATTAACCAGCTTTGCATTAGTTCCTATGGGAACTAATGCTTCGACTTACAAACCGCCCCTTGACCTAAGAACCAAAAACAGCTGGAACGGATTAATTGGTTTTCAGTGCATTCCTATGGGAAATGCTGATTCGACTTACGAACTTTTCGACTTAAGAACATCCTTCCGGAACGGATTAAGTTCGTAAGTCGAGGGTTGACTGTATAGCGAATCAGTTAAGATTTATTGGAGATATTATATACAACAAAGGAAGGTTAATTTGGTGGGATATGGAATCCTCAGAAATAAATGGGAATATTGAAAAATATTTGTTTAATGTAGTAAAAAGAAATACAATAAATCAGGTGAACAACCCTTTTTAAAGAAACATGTTAAATATCTGGAACAGAAATAAAAAGAAGTTTTGTCCCTTTACTTCACCACTAAAATTAGTAACCGAAATAGAAAATTTCCCAGCAAACTTGAAGGGTTTAGCTGATTTGTTTAAGGAAAAAAAATTTGCCAGATTGAAGGATTGGATGACTAAAATGAGATTGAAGGATCAGATTATAGTTAAACTTCAAACTAATAAACTAACATGGTATAATTATATCCAATTAGATAGTTGGACAAATGATTGGTTGAAAACTAATGGCAAATGTAGAGAATGTACTAAGTACGAACAATTCCTATCATCACATGAATACATGCAGAAAGATGCTTTGAGGAAGGGAGTAGTAAGTAGAATTTATAACCTAATTTTGGAACAAGAGGAAAAAGAGACAGAAATAGAAGGTTTGAATTCAATTTGGGAACATGATTTAAAGACAGAAATTAAAACAGAAGATTGGACAAAAATTTGGACGATGAGAGTTTTAAGATTAATGTCGGTAAGAATAAAGGGGAAAAAATTAAAATTAGTTTAAGGTGGTATATGACTCCAGTGAAATTGAATATAATAAATTCAGACTATTCTAAGGCCTGTTGGAAATGTGATAAAGAAATTGGCATGTATTATCATATGTGGTGGGACTGTAAATGGATTCAGAAATTTTGTAAACTAATTTTTAAGGAAATATGTGATATATTTGGAAAAGATATTGAATTCAATTCTAAAATTGCTTTGTTGTCAATTTTTGATAAGATAGAACTTGATTATTTCTCAAAGGAATTAATTTCCAATTTTATGACAAGTGCTAGAATATTAATAGCTAGATTCTGGAAAGATAAAAATGATATTAAATTAGAAGATTGGTATAATGAAGTATGGGACATTGCATTAAATGATAAATTGACTACTGAACTGAAGATGAAAAGAGGGGAAATAAGTTCAAATATTTTTTATGCTATTTGGGGTAGATTTATTGAATTTGTATTAGTGAAAGGAAAGGGGAAAGCCTCTAAAGAACAATCAATACAATTTTGGAAAATAGGTTCATATTAAAGTATTGCTCCAAAGGGTCCCGTGGGTATGGGGGTGCACTCTGGTTTAGATAGTAATAGTAAGTATTTTGTATTCTTGTATTTGTTTTTGTTTTGGAAATTTAAATAAAATTTAAAAAAAAAGTTATAATGGATCGAAGAGAAGTCGCTTTTTTTTTACTCCCATTCCCATTTAAGTAGGTATCTTCTTAAGTAAGCCGGAGATTGTTGAAGGACATTTTCACATTATTATTACAATTTCAAAAAGATTTGTAGGGAGGACATCCTGGTCCTGGGCAGGGCATTTGGAACTAAATAAATCAGCACATTTAATCTTAAGAGTCTTGGTGCAATAACCGAACTTTTCAAGAAGCATTTTAGTATTTCAGAACAGTGAGAGCGGGAAAACAACAAAGCAATGGTATAATGGAGAAGTCCAGAGAGACTAACTACAATCTTAGGAAGACTGGATTTGGCCCAAGGGGCTGAAGTTCCTCAACCCTATCTAAAACTATAAGCTGTTTCTAGATGGAAGTATTGAGTTTAGAGTATATCATGATATGATCTGTGATGGCTGTTGTACCTATACAATGCATGTCATTACTGGTACATTTGGTATTGTGTGGCTTAGGAGAAATAATACAATAACTATATTTTAGCTATCCTTACTGTGTACTCCAAAAGCTATTTGAGTAACTATTCATACTTAAGCAATCTTCATTATGTACAGGTAAGTGAAGTGCCAGGTTTACCTGGCAGAATATAGTGTCAAGTTCTAATTGTACACTTTATGCTCTATGCCCACACATTTTCCTCCTACAGATTGCTTATTTCACTGAGATTTACATTACTTGCTGGGATACTGGCCAATTTCTGATAATCAGACTGTAAAATCCATCATTTGCCTTTTCGTGAGTTAAACGAGGGACTCTTTTAACCTTCCATCCCAATCAGAGCTGTGATCTGTTATCATAACCAAATAACCTGTCATTGAGAGTGGTTTTCAAGAGAGGCGGCAGGATTGCAGCACAGTGTGTGCCACAAAGTGGGCGCCTGCTTTTATTCCTATGCTGGCTGGCACAGCATTTCAACAGGAATCACTTTAGGGCTTTGTATTTCCAGCCATCAATAAAACAGAAGCCAAATCCAAGCTCCTTTCAAAAGTTTGTCTATAGAAAATGAGCTGCCTCATTTAGAACTCAGCTTTTCATAGGCAGAGGCATTCCAAAGGTTTTGATCTGCCTTTTTATTTATTCAAATACCACTAGCAACCCACTAGCAGGGCCAGGAAGGAATATGTTGTTGCATAAATAGATTGTAGCTTGTAAAACAGGACCTCACTGAATGTGCAGAAGCACTGGAGAGGTGCAATGTCATGTCATGTCATGCTTTAGTTAATTTTATGTCAATGTTCAGCTGTGGACATAAGTTGCAATAAACAACAGAGAAATATAACAAAAATGATAAAACAAAGAAATGAATAGACATTCAAGTGTCGTCTAAGGCCCTCCTCCAGATATTCCCCTCAAATGGGGTATGGGAGGTGGCTACAAATAAACAAGACAGGTAGTTAGAATGCAATGTTCAATAAAGGCGTCCATTGAACCAGCATGAGGCCAGTTGAATCCAAGTCCTTTCAGGTTGCCTACAGATGTTAAAAGTTACTTAGGAGTATCTTCACCTGGGCCTAATATTGTGCTTGCATTGTATCTTTGTTCCTAGGCTAGGAGAAACATACATTTGGCAGAACTTGGCTCCTCTATCACCCCACCCCTTCTTTGCCCCTTTTTGAAATATTTGTAATCCAGAAAATTCAAAAAATGCCATCCCTCACATACTGTTGGCTAGAGATGGGCACAAACTGCTGAACCAGCTGTTTATTTTTCAGCCAAACAGGTGTTCAGTGCTTCCCTGCTTCCCAGGGGCAGCACCTGGAGAAGGTGGTGCAGGGAAGCTGAGATACTGCCTCTGAGTGGGCGTTCGCTGGAGAAGGAGGGCTGGGAAGCACTAAACTCCTGTTCAGCAAAATAAAATGCACCAGCACAAACCACTGGTTCAGCAGTTTGTGCCCATCTCTACTGCTGGGACATATCTAAGGTCAGCTACAGAACAAGGTTCAGTCAGTAGATGACAAATTCTGCTGGCAGGAGAGATTTGTCCTCATCTCAACTTCCTGCAACCAGCACATCTTTGCATTAGGATTCCACTGTTAGTTACCTAGCCAGATAGTTAATTGGGTGTTGTTGTTAATTTAGCCCTTCTTTTCTCCAAAGAGGCCAGAGTACTGGAAACTCCATATGTAGAATACCATCCCAGAAAAGTGCTATGATTTATTTGGGTAGAATCACCATACTTCAAGGGGGTTGCCTAGCCTCTCTGTTGTTGGTTTCTCCACATGAAAGTAACAAGTCTACAGAGATGTTCCTGCTCCTGTGTCACCTGTGTACACAAGCAAGAACCCCAGCAAATCAGGATTCTTGTACAGTCTATGCACAAGCAGGAGTATCTCTTCTGTCAAAATGTGACTTGCCACATGCAAAAAAGCAATGGCAGTGAGGTGAGGAGTTAAGCCTTCCCCTCAAAGTCTGGTGGTTCTATCCATGTGAGCAAAGTCTGAATAGAATTAATGGCTGTTCTGTGTAAGGTGAAAATCGCTTTTGGGATTACAGTCTCCCAGAATCCTCAGCTAGCATGGCCCCTGGAGTTGTAGTTCAAAAAGTAACTTTTACAGCCTCTGAGAACATACAGCAATCTCCTGTGATCAGCTATGCCAAATAGTAGCTCTTCTGCCCCTCCTTTTTTTTCCCTTTCCTGACATAGATATGACCAAAAAGGCTCAGAAGTGCAATATAAAAGCTCCCCAGCTTCAGGAAACCCTCCGAGTCAATGTGGCAGATGCATGGCTGGAACACCCTCTTAAGAAAGAAATATTAGCACGAGCGCAACATGCTCTGTGCATTAGTTTAAGAGGCCGCATGGGTGAAAGTCAGAAGCACAGAGCTCTAATAAAGCACTAATTGCCAGAGCGATGTGCTTAGCTCCATTCTGAATGCCGTTCATCTTAGCGACCTCTTTTGTGTCTGAAAACTAAAGAGGTGTTAATTACACTGTGCTCATTTCCAAGGCATAGATTGTGATGTCTTCCTGCTGCCACAGAAGCCAAGGGAGGGTGAGGCAGGGACAAAGGAAGTTCCTATTTCATTTGGGAGAAAATACAACAGTTTTAAGACCCTCCCCAAAAAGGATATTTTTACAGAGAAGAGAAAAAAAGAAAAGGAAAGGAAAAGGAACAAAAATCACACTGTTCAGCATTTTGCAAAAGATGCAATTAGTGGAGCTGGCAATGCAAAGGTTTTATACAGCCAGACAGTCTCCTTACCTGAGCTTGTTAGCAAGCTGCCACAGCCCCCAGATGATCTTCCCTTATTATATGATTCATTCACTTCAGTTCCCACAGCAGGAGATGAAAATCCCAGTGAGCATTTTCTTCTTGTTGTTTAACCACACAACAAGCTTTTTCTCCACTCCTTTTCATGATCTTTTGCCACTGCCTCCCATTGGGAGTCAAGCCCCTGAATAGTGGGAAAGTGGCTTTCATCCTTATGTTTTGCCAACTATTTCCCCCTGCTTTTCTTTTCATAAAGACGTACAAAGACAGCATCAATGTTCGGAAATGAAAAAAAGGCTATTAATTTGCAAAGAACTCAAATCAGCTTCTAGTCAAAAATAAAAGGCCTTTGCCAGATCAAGGAAATTTCCTTGTTTTGATTCATAAAAATGCAAAAATAAAATAGACAACATGGATTTCCTACATGACTGCTCAAACAAATGCAAAATGCAAACAAATGCAATGTAATCACCTTTGTGCTGAGCCAATGAGTCTTAGTGCCAGCGCTCTAGGAGGTGAGGAGGCAATGGACATCCAGGCATGAAATCGACCACGCATTATAGAATCAAACTTTGTTCTCCTCTGAAACCATTCACTTTGAGATTTGTCTTCCTACTTGGAGACCTGAAGAAATAGAGCATTTTTTGGGATCTTCTTTGTGACCTGACACCCCTGTGTGTGGTCGGTGAGGACACCAAGAAGCTTGATGGGAAGCAGAATGCATTGGTGAAAGTATCAGTGGAGGCCTCTCATTCTCTTTGAGGCTTTTTTCCCCTGGGGCCAAACCCCATCGGATCCCAGTATATATCAAAGCTTGGAAGTTACCTTTCAGACTACAATTCCTAGATTGCAATGCTCCTTGGTGATTCTACAGTTGTAGCCCAGGAAGTAAACCCCTCCCCCAGCTCTACTTTGTCTGTCTGTCTGTGTGTGCATATTTTTGAGAGCCATAATTAGTCATGTTTGCACCGAGGACAAGTGGCATTATCTCCCATGCAGGTACCCTATTAAAGAGGAAGAGGAGGTGATGTCACTCCAAAAAAAGAGAGAGAAAACATATGATTTTAAAAAGAGAGAGGAGCAGGGCTGGAGGTGTTGCTGTTTCTTTTTATAACATTCACCAGCAAAGTCACCTCTAAATTCTGGTGCCCTGGAGCAAAGCCCTAGGTGACACCCTGGTATTTTTCTATTTGGGATTGTAATTAAAACCTGTAATTTTTTAAAGAAAAAAAACTCCCTGCCTCTGCCTGCTTGGTCACATTCCACTTCTTATTCATGAGCGGAGTGCAGTTCCATTAATCCATCGTTCTCCTTCTCCCTAGCATCTTCTCCAGCCATCGCCCCCAGCTCAGTTATCATACAGTTCCTGAAATAGCTCAAGAAAGTTTAAGTGTTCACTCTGGCAAGCCATCCAATTCCACTTGTACATTCATGCAAAGCATCCTGCTAATGAGGCAGAAGGGAATGTCGGCTGGCGGCTTCTTTGGACTCAATATCTACTTTAAGCCAACACTTGTAAAGTAGGTTGTATAATATTCCAAAGATATTCTTCAGGCTTGATTTCTCCCTGGTGAGCTGCCGTACTGATCAATGGCTATCAGACATGTATGACAGAAAAGCAATGTAGCTGCCACTCAGGGACCTGCTGCCTGCCTCATTGTCTGCTGAGAAGCCAAACGGGCAATCCAATTGAAAACCTGGAGCCTGTGCTGGAACAGCACATCTAAGTGCCTCTATCAGGGAATCAGGTATATGGATTGTAGGATGATTGCCTAAAACACTTTACATTACTCGATTACACTGTCTGCCTCTCTTCAGGAAATATAATAACAATCCTTGTACCAGCCTTTTCACCACCATAAAACATATCACAGACTTCAAATGATGCAGCAACTTCAATAGACCCTCCGTGTTGTAAATAAGGAAGTCTGCTGTATGGTAAAGGTAAAGGGAAAGGTTCCCCTTGACATTTAGTCCAGTCGTGTCTGACTCTAGGGCGCGGTGCTCATCCCCGTTTCCAAGCCATAGAGCCAGCGTTTGTCCGAAGACAGTTTCCGTGGTCACGTGGCCAGCGTGACTAGACACGGAACGCCGTTACCTTCCCACCGTGGTGGTACCTATTTATCTACTCACATTTTTACATGCTTTCGAACTGCTAGGTTGGCAGGAGCTGGGACAAGAGACGGGAGCTCACTCCGTCGCGTGGATTCGATCTTATGACTGCTGGTCTTCTGACCCTGCAGCACAGAGGCTTCTGCGGTTTAACCCACAGCGCCACCACGTCCCCATTCTGCTGTATGACTCAGGCATTATTCCAAATTTTGCCCCATGCCTGCCCTAATTAACCTATTCTTTGTTCTTGGAAGTGCACCACAATACCCAAGTGTAATAGAAGTAGGAGTGGGGGGAGGAGGAGGAATAGCAGTAGGAAGATGGGTAATAATAATTATAATTATAATAGTTTGCAAACATGCCATCTGACTCACAAATATTTAGGTCTTGAGTCCTAGTGGGTTTTTTGTTTGTTTGTTTGTTTATTTGTTTGGGTTTTTTGTTTTGTTTTGTTTTAAAAATGTCAACCCACATTTCTCCTTAAGAGGGATCCATGAAGGCTTACATCATTAAAGGACTTTACCTGCTTGTGGAAGGACAGCAAAGATGGGGCCAACTTGGCCTCCTGTGGAAAGAAGTTCCAAAGTCTGGGAGTAGTAAAGGAGAAGGGCCTCTTTCATGTCTCCACCAAATACACCTGTGAGGGTGGTGGGACTGAGAGAAGGGCCTCTCCTGATGATCTTTACAGACAGGCAGACTCATAAAGAGAAATGTGGTGCTTGAGATAGCATCTCCCTTTGATCTACTCACAAGCACCAGCAATGCTGAAACATGAGAGTGCATTGTAGTAGTGATAGCAATAACAGTAATGATGTCCTACTTCTGGCATGAAAATCCCTTTCTATTCAGGTTAGCTTTCAGCAACTGGCTGGCTGCTAAGAACAGGGCATTTAAGAGATGAATCATAGAGTCATAGAATAATGAAGTTGGAAGGGGCCAATATGACCATTGAGTCTAATCCCCTGCTCAATGCAGGAATACAAATCAAAGGGTATCTGCCAGATGGTTGTCTAAATTTCTCTTGAATGCCTCCAGTGTTTGAGTGCTCACCATCTCTTGAGGTAATTGATTCCATTGCCGTACTGCTCTAACAGTTAGGATGTTTTTCTTGATATTCAACTGAAATCTGGTTTCCTGTAACTTGCACCCATTGCTTTTAAAATAGCTTTTCATCCAATTGCATCATACTATTTTAATTTTGATGCTTCCTTTTTTGTTTGCATCTGTTTGTTTTGATCTCTTCTTCAAAATCACCTCTGGGATCCACAACCGGGAAAAGAGAGGGGCCCATCTGCCTCAATTCTGCTAACTAAACCTGGTAAGAGGCACCTGATTGTCCTAATAACACAAACACATGTCCCAATAGAGCCATGGCAAAGATTAGTTGCTGATAACTAAAACCAAGTCCAAAAAAAGTCTGAGCTGTTCATGGCTAAGGAGCTGTATATCCAGGTGGACCACAGAGAAAACTTTGTCATTTTGGTTTGCCTCCAGGGAGTTCCTTCACCCAATTGCTTGGCCAAAGGAGTAGAGAGGACTGTGGTGACACTGCTGCAGCTGTTGCAGGGAAGCCCCCAGGCTGCTGTTTTCCCCGACATTCTGATTGGCTGCTGACACCCCTTGTTTGTCACAGCACCATGTCTTTGCAATAACCCTGGCAATGCTATTGGCTGAAAAATTTCATGCCATTTGACATATAAAGGGTGAAAGTAAAGTTACATGTAATTGGGGACACAAAAGAAACACAAAACATTCATGTACCCACTTTTATTAATGCAAATCATGTGTGTTTTTCAGGAATCAACAAAAGAAAATAAAAATGAAAAAAGATCCTCTTTTGTTAAAACATGAAGGGTCCATCCCTAGTGTTTACATTGGCCAGAGGTGGAGATGTTACTGGAATGCTGCTCCCATCATCTCTAGACGGTATAGCCAGTTGTAAGGGATGATGGGAACTGTAGTTCAACAATGTCAACAAGATCACCCTATCCCGAGTCCAGCAAGGCTAGAAGGAGCTGCTACAAATAGCAGAGCTTTTATAGAGTCACAGCAGGTGACTAAGAAACAGACTTCATCCTTCCAACATGTTTAGCGAATTCTGGGTGGAGAACACAGCCAGGCTGGGTTGCAGCTGAGCAGGGTTTCAGGCACCAGCAAGAGCTAAAGTCTGGCACAGGCAGGTTCAGAACCAAACAGGATTTGAACAGTTCCAATTGGAAGTCAAGAGAGATCAGGCTGGATGCTAACATATGTGGAGGGTAGCTTCAGGTAATGTTTCAGCAGGAAGCTAGTATTAATGGTGGTTTTAAATGGGCTGCAGCTCAGTCTAGGTGGGTAACTAGTTCCACACCTTTGACATCTGAAGGGTTTTGCTCAATTTTGGAGGAATTAGTTTCACTGGCACAGAAAAGACACCAATCTGACTACTATTTATGGATGTAGGTGTGCTTAGAATCTGAGGATGATGATCAGAGATACTTCTCAAGTCAGGGAGATGGCAGTAAGACAGGTTTTAGCTTTTCATGCTCTGAGGCCCCAGGGAATTGGGGTTGTCTAGAACCTGTGCTGTTAGAAATTCCACCATCTCTTTCACTCTGCCTCTTCAGAAGAGTCCAAGGTCTCACCTTATCTCATCTTATCTCCCAGGGTAGGAATCCTAACCCCAAGATCACAAGAATGTTGCAAGTGTCATTAAAGGAATTTAACCAAAATAATTTATACCAATATACAAAATTGTATCTGAGTAAAGACTATGCACCAGGTTATTTTTTGCCTCTAAAATATAACAAATTCAGCATTAGGGGCTTACTGAAGAATACCCAAGGTGCACGTTTTCAAAGTTTTGGAGGTCAGTAACACATACATGATTGATTGACCTCAAAACTTCATGGCAGGAAATCTATCCTATGTCAATCAGGCCAGAAGAGTTGCCATTTTAAAAGGACTATGATAGATGGGGCCAGCCATGCAATGAAGTAGAGGATGGAACTCCAATTTTTCACTGCAGTACATACCAGAATGTTACCATATTTATTTACATCATTCCTGTACATGTTGCTTGTTGGATTCCTGCCCATTGTTTTAAGGACAAATGGCTCTTTCAGAAGAGCTAAACATAACATAAAGTATATTCACTCATTCCGTTATATGCTCTGGATTGAGCTAAACCATTAGATTAGACCTGTGAGAAAGCAGGTATAACTTTTCATCACAGTTATGGAAGAACTCTGCTTATGGAGGGAAGGAAGGACAGATCCTGTCTAACCTACATTTCTGAGTATGAGTGTTCTGCATGTCTTGGGTTGCTAGGTATGGAAGAGCAGTAACAAACACTCTTAAAATATACTTTTTGTTTAGTCATTAAGTCGTGTCCGACTCTTCGTGACCCCATGGACCAGAGCACGCCAGGCCCTCCTGTCTTCCACTGCCTCCCGGAGTTGGGTCAAATTCATGTTGGTAGCTTCGGTGACACTGTCCAACCATCTCGTCCTCTGTCGTCCCCTTCTCCTCTTGCCTTCACACTTTCCCAACATCAGGGTCTTTTCCAGGGAGTCTTCTCTTCTCATGAGATGGCCAAAGTATTGGAGCCTCAGCTTCAGGATCTGTCCTTCCAGTGAGCACTCAGGGTTGATTTCCTTCAAAATGGATAAGTTTGTTCTCTTTGCAGTCCAGGGGACTCTCAAGAGTCTCCTCCAGCACCACAATTCAAAAGCATCAATTCTTTGGTGGTCAGCCTTCTTTATGGTCCAGCTCTCACTTCCATACATCGCTACTGGAAAAACCATAGCTTTGACTATGCGGACCTTTGTCGGCAAGGTGATGTCTCTGCTTTTTAAGATGTTGTTTAGGTTTGTCATCACTTTCCTCCCAAGAAGCAGGCGTCTTTTAATTTCGTGGCTGCTGTCACCATCTGCAGTGATCATGGAGCCCAAGAAAGTAAAATCTGTCACTGCTGCCATATCTTCCCCTTCTATTTGCCAGGAGGTTGTGGGACCAGTGGCCATGATCTTAGTTTTTTTGATGTTGAGATTCAGACCATTTTTGGCGCTCTCCTCTTTCACCCTCATTAAGAATGCCATCACCTCCACTGGCCTTGTTGTTAGCCATGCTTTCTAAGGCCCACTTGACTTCACTCTTTAGGATGTCTGGCTCAAGGTCAGCAACCACACTATCTGGCTTGTCCGGGACATCCAGATCTTTCTGGTATAATTCCTCTGTGTATTCTTTCCATCTCTTCTTGATGTCTTCTGCTTCTGTTAGGTCCCTACCATTTTTGTCCTTTATTGTGTCCATCTTTGCACAAAATGTTCCTTTAATATCTCCAATTTTCCTGAACAGATCTCTGGTTTTTCCCTTTCTATTCTTTTCCTCTATTTCTTTGCACTGTTCGTTTAAGAAGGCCCTCTTGTCTCTCCTTGCTATTCTTTGGAAGTCTGCATTCAATTTTCTGTAACTTTCCCTATCTCCCTTGCATTTTGTTTCCCTTCTCTTCTCTGCTATTTGTAAGGCCTCGTTGGACAGCCACTTTGCTTTCTTGCATTTCCTTTTCTTTGGGATAGTTTTTCTTGCTGCCTCCTGTACAATGTTACGAGCCTCCATCCATAGTTCTTCAGGCACTCTGTCCACCAAATCTAGTTCCTTAAATCTGTTCTTCACTTCCACTGTGTATTCTAAGGGATTTGGTTTAGATTATACCTGACTAGCCCAGTGGTTTTTCCTACTTTCTTCAGTTTAAGCTTGATTAAAATATACTGCTTCTTTGCAATTTCATCATGGACATATCCAGGAATCAGCTTTTAGACCTCACCATGAGTCTTCTCCCACTCCTGCTCTAAATGAAACAAGAAATTGCAATCTTGCTGCCAGAGTTAGGCAGAATGGTTTTTTCCTTATTAACTGCACAATAAAGAACTTATTTATACTCACTACCATGAGTTTCATATTTTGCTCTTCCATCAGCCTCAAGGCCCAGTTCTATGACTTCGTACACCAGAAAACAATTGCTTACGACTGATTTCCCTTTATTTCCTGCCCATTCTTTCTTAAAAGCTCAAAACAGTAGCAATTATTTTTCTAAACACAGAAACATGCATGCATGCATACATACACAATCTTGTACAGAAGTCATTAGTTGCTTTGTAAGTGAATGTGTATCTGGATTTGACAACATCTGAATTCAACAGATAACAAATTGAGCTGCACTAATATCGTTCTACCACATTGCATCCGATTATTCTAGCTTCCTTTATGGCTATTCAGATTCATATTTGAGCTTCTATCCTCAGGGAACATCATCAAAGAAATTGGGGGAAAATAACCATTCTGATCCACCTGCTGGATTGTACTCATGGACAGATGACCAATTTGTCCATGAATGTGTGTACAAATGACAAAGTCGCTGATAAGACGACCCAGGCTTTGATCGGCGTAACGGTGCCTTGCCCCCCCCCCCCCCCACGGATGGTGCGAGACTTCTCTCGGTCTCTCAAGAAGCTGAAAAGAGCGGGAGGATGCCCTTACGCATAAAAGGGGCGTCCTCCCAGCAAACCGCCTCTTCTTTCTCAGGCACCCACCCACCCGCCCTATTTCTAGTGTGAGTTTTTCTGGTTGCCTTTTAGGGGCTGGATAGGAATTTTTGACCTTCATCCTGATTGGCTCTGGGATGGGGGGATTTTTCACCTATCCCACACTAGTAGGGGTTGTTGGCAATTTAGGGTGGAAATTTCAGTCGCACTGGCGGGTAGTGCGGAAAACAGGTATTTCTCAGTGAGTCCCAATTTTAACATCACGTAAGCTAACAGCGCATCGGACTTCCCAGGGCTGCGAATCGTGCGATTCAGCACCTGGGTGGGAAAGATGCGCTGGGCCACTTCCAGACCAACAGTCATCAAGTGAAGATGGCTCGAGGTCTGGGGGTGTTTTAATAGCGGCCAGCCGGGTTTCTGCTGTCATTAAGACCGCAAGAACCTGGGGCCGGGGGACTCACCCGTATGATGACGGATTTATCTGTTTCCGCACTACTGCAGACCCCCCTTTGCTAATTGATTGGCAAATATTTCTTTGGAACGATTATTAATAAAGTGTGGCCCGTGATTTAATCCATACTTATTTGTCTCGCGTCTTTATTCTGGGGTTGGGGGCAATGCTCGCTTAGGCTACAATCCTATACATAGTTAACTTAACAAGTCATACCTTTGAATAAATTTGCACTGTTAACCCTGATGTCATGCAATAGGAGGTCTATGAAACCCATCACTAGTCAGGTCAATAGGTGTATGAGGAGTGACATGTGATCCACCTAATCCAAAAATTCAGTGTGAGGCACACCCTAGTTGAGCCATGCACTGCCTGTGATTAGAAGGCACTACCACACTCGTAGAAACTCTGCATGACTATCTGTCCTCCAGACACCAATGCAAACATGCCTAGCCATCAACTGATCGCATGTGGTCATGATAGAGAAGCAGGTTTTCCTCTGTGAGGAAGCAATTTCTGGTGTGAGCCCAGCAGGTAAGATAGTGATGCACCAATGCAAAAATTATCTCTTTTAATGTCAGACCTACTGCAATGTGCCACTTCTTTGTTATTGTTTGAAATACCCTTTTTTTATCCCATGAAAGTAAAGACTGAAATCAACATGAGAGAGAGAGAGCTGTGTAAATTGAGGCGGTTTGTAAAAAGAAAAGTTTTGCCACTTATCAAAGAGGTGTTCACGTGAAACTTCTGGCTTTAAAGAACAGCGGAAAACAAAGCTCCCTTGATGGCACCTACTAATGATCCATATTGTGGAGGATCATTTGTAGGGGCTAAGGACTGGAAGTTATGCTTAGCTCATCTATTATTAATCCAGAGGTAAGGACAGTACCAAACACATTTGCTTAGAAACAATTGCCACTGAATGCAACCAAACTATGCCTTACATTTACCTATTTATTTTATTTCCCACTAGCCTTTCACATGATTACGAATTATGAAAATTGGCTTTCATCTAGTTGGGCCTTCAGAAACATGGTGCATGTGCCTAAAATCAATCAATCCGCAAATGAAGTTAAAACCCAATAAAGCTTCCTTTTCCAGTATGGTTATCAAAGACTTGATCTTGATATCAACATCAGCTTCCATCTGGAAGATTAATTCACTGGGGCAAATAAACATTAATTTTTTTAACTTTTTGACACCAAGTTCAATATATTGACAATGATACCCCTTCTTCTCCCTTAAATTTGGGGTTCTTTTGCAAGTCCCAATATATTGGTGGCTTTTGCAACTTTAATATGTTGGCTTGATCGTTTCCTCAGAAATATACAGAGCACTATTTTCATTATAATTAGTGCAGCAAAACAATTCTCGCTCCTGTCAGCTCCACTATTAATATTTTATAATCAATTGCTTGGTAAATCTCCTCTGTTATAATCCCGGAACAGAGGGACCTTGCACTAGTCAAAGAAGGAGATGAAATAGCCTGAAGCCCAAGTGGCACAGTTAACGTTTCCTCTCTAATTGCTCTGTGTCAGGAAAGAACGACAACTGCTGGCATTTCCTTCCCTTCAATAGAACAAAATTAGGAACTAAAATACTTCTCAGTGTTGCTCCATCACAACTGATTGATTCCCATCAAATCTGTTTAATCTGAAGTCAGTCTATCAGCCCAGATCAGTGAGTCTTTGATTGTTTTCTCATTTGGGAGAATGGATAATATTAATAATAACTGGCACTTCTCTCCTTTCCCGCTTGCTTGAACACCCAAGACACTGTGTAAATATGAATCCAGAACTATTCCACAATGTACATGGTTGTGACTGTGCTATTATTAAATGTGAAAACATGAAGTAGGGAAGGTGGCCATCCATTAAGGAGATGAAGTGGCTCAGTGGGACAGCACAGGGTTTGCATGCAGATGCTCCAAAGTTCAGTCCCTGGCATTTCCAGGTAGGCCTAAGAAAGAAATTCCTTCTGAAATTCTGGAAAGCCACTTCACAAGGTCAGACTTCACAATATTGAGTTAGTTGGAATCCCAACCATTCAACATTCAAAATGTTTGAAAAATAATTTTAGTTCAAATGTTCTCCAAGTGGGGGAAGTTTTCCATGTTTTAAAAACACATCCCCCAAAATGTTTTACATTTTCAGAAAAGACACTTTCCTCACCACTAGAAGGCCTGGGGGGGTGTCTTTTACTGGTAGGAAAAATGGTCATGGGAGAAGAGATCTGGAGATGGGCATGTGTGGTGCTTGAACCTCTGGAGATCACCCACTCCTGTTCCAGAAGGGTCTGAATCACCATAAAACAGCCTATCCGAATCCCATGTCAGACAGATTCCTCATAAGCATAACACATTCATTGGTACTGAAGGCTACCAGCTGATCTAACCAACTGGGACTTACTCCTACTCTGCAGTGGAATACGTAGAATAAGTAGATAGTTCTGACTAGATAATTCACATGCAAAGGCAACCCAAGCTGTCTCTGTTCCACAACCAGACCTGAACTCAGACTGAAATGGATCTAAGATAATCTACCTCATCTGGTAACCCTTAGAGCACTTCATTTAGTGCAGCTTCCACAGCAGTCCTAGTGTTTCACATCCCATGGATTGAGCTATATAGTCACAAATGTTTGTGCCATTATGTTAGGCATCATGTCCTCTTTGTTATTTTTCATAGTACCATTCGTGAGGTGGACATTGAAGCTGCCATTCCAGGTCCTGTCTCCTTAGCATTATGTTAGGCACTATGTTAGAAAGCATTATGTTAGGCATCATGGCCTCTTTGTTATTTTTCATAGTACCGTTCGTGAGGTGGGCATTGAAGCTGCCATTCCAGGTCCTGTCTCCTTATCCTCCCCCCCCCCCCCCATTATTGGCATGCATATAGACCACCTTTGCGGAAACAAGGCATCCTCCTTTTAGGAATGTTTGAAAAGTCCATTTTTCTTCACTGCAGCAATTCCTTCTGTTTATTTACATCTGTCATTCTCCTTCGCTCTAGGATCAGAGAGAGCTTGTATATTCTGTGCTCCATTGCCAGCGGCTAGCTTGTTGC
Source organism: Intellagama lesueurii (assembly GCA_037013535.1). NCBI lineage: Eukaryota > Metazoa > Chordata > Lepidosauria > Squamata > Agamidae > Intellagama > Intellagama lesueurii. The sequence continues at coordinate 201,636,974 of JBAJHW010000004.1, forward strand.
CTTTGCCAACATCACTGGAAAGGATAAATTCCTGTTCCCTGAAGAACTGGTTCCTTTCCAGGATTCTCTCTCATTGCTTTTCTTTTCTTCTATAATATGGCCCTTTAGCATTATATCCTTGAAAGTTACATTCCTCCTCTAATCGATCGGACAAGCAGAGTAAAGAGACAATTATCTTAAGAATCCACAGCCTAACATTCTCAATGATTAGTGAGAGATCATTATCTGCCCGGATAAGAATTCTAGTTATATTAACAACAATGTATCAAGTCCTACTGGAACTATCACACTCGTATATTAGTGGGATGGATTGTGCATTTCAGTGATTGTTCCTCCTCATCGTTAAACCATATTCATAGAACAAATATTTACTGACTTGCATGCCTGCTTTGCCTGGCAGGCAACTTGCTCTCCAGCAATTAAAAGCATACAAGGGAGCTGAGTTATGGGTGTCACAAGGAGCATAATCTGGAGTTCTCTGATTACGATGGAATTGAATTCTCCTATTGAACATTGCTCTAATTAATTGTTTTTGGCAGTGAAAGCAAACAATTTCACCTTGCAAATGGAAGAACTTCAGTGTGGTCAAACATAATCTAAGTAGCCCCTCCTTCCAGAAGCCATCCTAATTATAAAGGATATGTGCCATAAATAGACATATTGTTCACTCATACATCAATGGTGGTTCGATATAGGAAACAGCATAATCTGTGATTGTATGAGATGGATATTCAGCAGCTCCTTTTGTAAGGTTGCAAAGAGACTGCTCAGATGTCTCCTTGTAACTTGTCTATCCCAGCTATCTATTTACCCGGCTCTTTGAGTAAATAAAGTGTCCTAACTATTGCAGAGTTTTGAATTTTGGGTAAAATTCTCTTTTTGCTACATGTTACAGAAATCCACAGAGAAGAATAGCTACAAGTTCCCCAGTTTCTCATTAACTGGCACTTAAAGTCTCAGTAACTCACTCTGACATTGGTAGCAAAAAGAGTAAAAAATGTTTCTTTACTTACAGTTGCTTGAAATTACAGACTTGTGATACTGCTTTTTTTTACTGCACAAATACTACCAACAAACTGAACTAATCAACAGCAACAAAACAACTGCCACCAGCCAACAAAAGAGAGGAATAGAATACTGCGCAGAGAGGTGGGGATTTCTTTGAATTCAAAAGTTCTCTTGCCAGTTCTCAACTTTAGCACTCCTGACCTTCTCCATAGAGCCATAGGCTACATGTGTATATCCTTACTTGACCATTTGCCTCTCCTTGAGTTTCTTATACCTGCCCCTTTTCAAGCTCATATATTCTGAAAGCTTTTTATGTAATTCCTCCGGTTTCTTCAGATTCCCCCTTTTTTTTCTTATCCAGGCAGTTGCAATTTTCAGAAATTAAAGGATCCCACTGTATTGCAGCTCTCAGTGGCTTCCCCGTAATGAAAGGGAGCCTAAGGGAGCCTCAGGACCCTTGGGGTGGGGATGGGGATCAGACCTTTCCAAAAGATCGCTGCAGCTGATAACATCAAGAGCAACAGGATTTTAGACAAAATAAAAAATAGCCTTTGGTTTGAAACAAAAACAAAAATACTGGAAAGGTATCTTTGTAGCTATGGCTAGCCTGGCAAAGCTTCATACAATTATAATTTTAAACCAACATGATTTAACTGCTATGGACTAAATGGCTTAGCCCCATAGGCGGGGAATCCTAAAGTAAAAGTCTGGGATCTTGAAGTTTAGGATCTGAAAGAGAGAGAGAACAGGAAAGGAATGGAGCTTCTTTTTAGGCCTGAATCACCTTGATTCAGATAAGTGTTTCCAGTTTCCATGTGCAGGAGAAATGGGAGGGTAATTTTTTCTGGTGTTCATATTCTTTGCTTTATTTTTGTATTTGAGTCTACCACCATATTTTCTTTTTTAGAGCTTTAAGATTTAATCTATTGGAACAACTGGTATTTGCATCTTGAACTGTACAAAAGAAGATTTATTTATTTATTTATTGGATTTCTATCCCGCCCATCTAGACCAAAGGTCTACTCTGGGCGGTTTACAAATTTAAAAACAGAGACAGAGACAGTCAGAACATGTCTCTGACAGTCATGTTCTGAGCTTGATTCTTTCAACTTTCTGATTTTATGGCATTTTCTGTAAGATATTCCTATGGTGGTGCTTCTTGATGCAAAGAACTCAGGAGATGTACCTGTATCTAGATTTCATTCAGCTTGGATATGTTTGCATGGTTGCTGCTTTTTTTGTTAGCCAATTTTAAAATCCAGATTATTGCCAATTTAATCCTGTTTGCAATTTTCATTTTAAAGCGTTGCCCTGTAGAACCCCAGAAGGTGCTACATGTATACCCTATACATAATGCCACAGAGATGATTAATTTTCTCTATGCACAAAGCTTGTGAAACCAAACCACTGGCAATGTTGTGGACTTCATGTTTCCCTCATAGAGGAGTCTTTAAATTCTTAAGTTTGAAAGTGGTCATATCTTCAGCTGCTACCATAGAGGCTGACATCTGCAGCTGTCAGGCATGACTGATGGCAGGAGCACACCGATATGTACCAGCTATACCCTTCACTGATTAAGCTGATGCGCTTCCTGAGCTTCTGGCTACAGATGGCATAAGAACCAGTAGTGAAATAATCAGCAGAACATGCTGGAGATCTTGTTCTTTAGCACAGGAGGCAATGAAGTACATTACAAGTGCCATGTTGGAGCCGTACAAACGTCTGGCTCATTCTGCTGACCTGCATAACGTATTGGGGTCTGATGCAACACAGATCTTTCTCTCAGTTGCATCTAAGGCTAAGGAATAAGAAGATTCTCTACATATTCTATGGCTACTTCTTTTCATACAGCAGTCAACGTGATGCATAAGGAAAGCTCACAAGCAGGACATGAGCACAATAGTCTTCCCCTGCTTCTGCTCCTCAGCAACTACAACACAACAAGGGGCAGTATACAAATGAGTGGTGTCGCAGTCTCGCTTTTGTAGTCCCTATTTATTTGGTCCTCACAAAAGCTCACACTCTTTCCTCCTTCTCACGCTGCCACCAGATGTTATTACTTCATAACATCAATCAACTGCTGGACACTAATGCTGCTAAACACAATCAGTTTATTATATAGGGTGGGGTAGATAATCAGTTGGAAATAGTATATTCATTCACAGGAAGCAAATCACAGGTATTAAGTAATATTCAGTTCAATTAGATCTTTCTGTTAGTTCTTTCTATCTTGCTCTGACCCTACTGATTCTATTTCCACTCCCACAGCTCAGCGTTCTAACCCTTCCAGCACTTCTCTCTCAATTTCCAATCATTCTAATCTCAAATCAATCTCCTTCAAAATCTCTCTCATCTCATCTCTAGTCAATCTCTCTTTTGTACCCCTCCTTCTTCTCTGACTCCGCCTTCCATCTTCTTCATTGGTTCTTCTGCCAAGGTTCCGTAGTGACGGACAGGTGACGTCTGGGGTATCCGCTACAAGTGGCTACCCTAGTATGACTACTAGTGATGCCTCTTGTCACCACAGATTTGTCTTTTGCCCTTTTAAAAGCAGTCCAAGCCGATGACCTGCCCTCCTATTGAAATTGCTCCAATTCTTTAATCACTTAGTTTGCCCTTTTCAACATGGTTGAGGAAAGCATTGACAAGCATGTGTTTTCCATGCCAGTAGGAAACCAGCTCTGAACTGGTGCCACCATTTACTGTCTGCACTTGTGTAGTTCTTAATATCAACTTATTAGATGTTAATATCAGGCATAGCTTATTGGGTTAGGTATTTGGCTATGGAGACAGAGTTTGGGAGTTCAGTTCCCCACTGTGTCTCCAGGGAGAAGAGACAGGCTGGATGGCCTTGGGCAAGTTGCACAGTCTCAGGGCACCCCCCCCCCCCCGAAGAAGGAAATGGTAAACCAATATTGTGTGTTCTCTGCTTGGCTGTCTGAGACTTTTAAATGGATTGTTGTTCCTTGTTGCTTTTAAATGTGTTTTTAGTATTGATTTTATTTACCCTTTTTAATATAATATTCTTTAATTCTTTTTAAATATTTGTATACTTACTGTTTTTAGTTATCAAATATTGTCTTTTAATGATGCAAGCTGCCTTGGGTCCTTTTTAAGCAGAAAGGTGGGGTAAACACATTTTAAATAAATAATTAAATAGTGTAACACAGATTGCTTTGTAAAACAAAATGTGAGGTATTGGGCATGAAAGACACTGACATAAATGTAGTGGGGTTTTTTTTCCCCATCCCCTTCCTTCCTTTCTTTTTAATACAGAAAACTAAATGAGGTAACTACTTAAAGAGTGGGTGGTCTCTGTAGGTTTTCTTCATGTTTTCAGTTGAGACAACTGTAACTCTAAAGAGGAGTAAAAAACAATACAAATTAAGTTAAATTAAAATAATGATTTCCTTCAGGCCACTGCAGGTAGTAGATACTATTGCTGCACAGACTACCATTCACAAAGTGACACCACACAAGAGAAAATCCCAGAAAGTTACTCCTTTTTCCATCAGTTAACCACTTCTCACACAAACACAAAGCAATTGTCAGGGCTGTTTTTCAACAAGCGTGAATGGTAGTGAGCAGAAGAGGGTATCCTGTAGACCATCTTGACTGCTGCCATTGGTGCTGTCAACATTCAGGCTGCTCTTTGCTATGTAAAGCTTGGCATCCTTTTTCCTGCTGGCAACACAGGCATGATATTGTGCAGCAGTATCAGGCCATTCACCAGCTTTTTGAATCATAGGTACAGAACCACAATATTCCACCAGAGGCTTTTGAAGAAATAAATATGCATATATAGAAACACAAATATACTGGAGATGGTTATTTTAAAAAATCAACAGAATCAATAAGGAACAATTGTAAGATTTGTATTCTTGAAGGCTTCTTGTAAGATTAATTTTGCAGTAGTTTACTTTAAGTGTATTGGGATCTGTTCTATAGATCTATGAATGAAATACTGGTCTTTAAGATACATTTACATAGGCATCCTTCAGTCTCGAGAGACTATGGTAACGTGCTCTGTATGGAGGACTTCGATGCTGTATGCGAAGCTGGAGTGTCCTCTCCAGAGCACGAAGCCTGGGTAAAATAATATGGAGGATAGGCTGTTACCCAAGCAGCATATCCCCCCTCTCTACGTCACTGAAATAGTCCAATGGAAAGGCAAGAGCCAATACAACTGGTTCCAGCGATGTCGCAGGAGTTGCCAGAACGACACGAACTGCCTCCGGGACTCCGGCTCCGGATTTTGCCTCGAGGTTAACTCCTGAAGCCTTTTCCATCAGTGGATATAGCCACAAGGCAGTGGAGGTTTGGAATCAGAGTTTTCCTTCTCCTAGATGGGCTGCCTTCCCAGGCTAACGAGCCCCACCTACCCGGCCTGCTCCCTCACGGCATGGATGATGGCGGCGCCTCCTCCTCCTCCTCACGGCATGGGGGTTTGAAATCAGAGTTTTCTTTCTCCTAGATGGGCTGCCTTCCCAGGCTGACGAGCCCCACCTACCCAGGGGTAGCTTTGTTTATTGTTCATAAGAAAAAATATTTTCCTTCTTTACTATCTTTTGCTAGTAACTTGGAAATACTACTTTTTTCAGTTACACAAATCTCTGCCTCCACAGTGAGTGGATAGGACCAGGGAATTCCAGGAGCTGTAGAGAAAAAAGTACGTTTTTAAACACAAATTAGCTCTCTGCAAATTATCTACATCCATTCCCTGCTTTGTGCTAGAGTAGATAAAATGAAAATACCATCCCAAAAGACAGTCATTGGGAAAATTTAGGATTATGGCTAAGTCCAGTTACTAATCATAAAGGAGACCAATTGAATGAGTGGTGTTCATAAAAGTTTTGATTCAACCATTCAGCAGTTGGTCTAATCCATTTAGGATAAGCAACTGGATTTAGGCCTTAATGTTTCATATAGAAATAGTTAGATATATATATAGATAAAAAGCGAAACAGCAACCTTTTTTTGAGACAGATAACAGCCTGCATCCAGGGTCACAGAGTCAATACCTTAAGACGTCGAGAAAAATGCACAGGGTTGAGAGAGATGCAACTGTGATCAATGCAAACATTCTGTGAATGAAGGAGGCAAATGGGGAAAAGAGGGCAACATTGATGATCCCAGAGCTGTAAAGATTGGTTGCAATTACAGCTTGCAATCAGGCACCAGTGACAGATAAGATAATTAGTACTCTGAAGCTGTCACAATTATAGAGCACAGTAAACAAAAGAGAAATACCAAACATGGGCCATTGCTTTAGCAAAGCATAATGCCTTGGTTGTGTTCTAAATGCCATGGAAACCAACTATTTCAAGAACAACAGAAAAAGGAAGGGTTGCCATGCCCTTGTTCACAGTTAGGAACTCTGCCTTCCCACCTATTCCCTCTTTCTGTGGTTGATCACCCCATCTTTCCCACTGTATGGTTTGGAAACTGTTGTTGTGCCTTTTTCCTTTTAAATAAACATGATCTGTCTACTACACCAAAGATGAGGTAATGGTATATATGTAGGTAGTCCCTTCCTGCACATAAAAAGAATAATATCTGCATAGCATGCATCCAGGCTTTCTATGGTCTTGTGCCTCATGAGTAGTACTTTCCCATGAGTCAGAAAATAAAGCCCTTCTTTGATAATAATGGGACAAACATCCAAGGTGAGAGGCCAGTACAAGCCTTACACCATACATATTCTCTTTGCTTTTGATGGAAAATGCTGCTTATTGTTCTCTGTGCATTAGCACTAAAATCAACATTTCAGTATGTTGAAATTATGCACATCTGATCAATATTCAGGAAGAAAGATGGATATTGACTGTGCAGATGGGAAGTTTGGGATTCTTTTTACTACAGCCCCTAGAATCCTGCAGCCAGCGGAGCTAATGGCCAAGGTACTACAACTCCCCAAATCCCCCAATTTCTCGAGTCCAAAAAGAGGTGTACAAGTCCCAGAATCCACTCCATTAGTAGGAAAAGATGAAGACCAAATATGAGATGGATTAATTCCATAAAGGAAGCAATAGGGTTGAGTTTGCAAGAGCTAAGTAGGGCTATTGTTGGCAGGACATTTTGGGGGTCACTCATTCAAAGAGTCACCATACATTTGAGGTGACATGACAGCACACAACAACAACATAAAAGTAACCTTTCCAGGACTTGGTTTTGACTCTGTCCCTGTAGATCTGGAGATCTTACTGGAGCATGGGGATTACAAATGATCACTCTTTGGAAATGGCCTGGGGAAACATAACTAACCTACCAAAGACAGGGTAATGAACTGAGCAATGACAAGATAATGTCAAATTGTCATCATAAGGCCCCTCCGGCACAGGGCGGAGCTGCTGGGGCGGGACTTCTTTGCCTGCCCCTCCAGTAGAGACCTCAGCAGGGAGAGTCAGAGGATGTCAGGCAGGCAGGGCTAAAGGCAAGCCTTTAAGAAGGCTGCCCATGTCTGCTATGTCCTCTTCCCTGCCTGCAAAGTGAAGAGGAGTAGTGCTGCCTCGGACCTGAGCAGTTTCACTTTCACCACCTGGCTGGAGCAGCTCTGGAGGATGCCTCCTGGGGTTTGGGCTGTGCATTGGCACAGCCCCAAGGTTTTTGGGGATTCTAGGTTTAGCTGTGCCTTGTCAACATTGCCAGGGCTCTGTATAAAATAAATAAAATAAAATAAATAAAGTAAAAATAATATTAAAATAATAATTTGCATTCAAGGCCATAGGGCATTGGTACAGATTGTTGGAGGGGCTGATGGGTCTGGGAGGAGGAGTAATAAGGGGGTACAGTTGGCATAAGGCAGTCTCTGACCTCTCCCACCACCACCCCACCCTTCCCTTAAAATAATTTTTAAAAATAATTAAATTAAAATTAAAAGAGGAAGTGTGAGAAATTGAAGGGAGTAAGGGTGAGGAGGCGGATCATCAGCCAGGAACTACTGTGCAGTAGCAACTCTGGCACTATGCCACCCAAGAAGGATCAGGGGGGCAATAAAGGGAAGCAGCCTGCAAAACACAAGGCACCTTCACTAGCTGCCCCTAACAATTTCATCCTCAGATGAGGAGGACTGGCCAGACTACACTGCCATATGGGAAAAGCTCGGTGCCTTAGAGAGGAAAAGGGTGCAAGTGAGAGCAGCTGTAGGTTCATCCGAGTTGCGTAGGTCATGTGGGGAGTCCAAAGCATAGTCTTTCACACCAGACATGTCCTGGGGGTTGACAACACGCTGGCTGATGCCCTGTCCAGTCAGCAGATTGACTGGTTCAGGGTGTTGGCGCCAGGGGCACAGGCTCACCTGGAAGTCCTCCCAGACGAGGTATGGAATCTTGGAGGGTAGAGGCCAACAGAGCCATGAGCCTGCAGCGGCACCTGGTGCTTGTTGTAGTTTTGCTGCAGCATGCAGGAAATTTTTTCTCATTTCGGCAGGAGGAAGGGCTGCCCCAGTGGATCATTTGGTGTGATTCTGTGTTCAGCTACACCAGAAGTGAGAGGCACCCAGGTCAATACAAGGAAAAAATGACAGCATTGGCATTTTTATGCTAAAGCCCAGGGATACCAGGACACCACTGGGGCTTTCCACATTAGAAAGATGCCAGAAGGATTGAACAGGGAGCGGGCTGGGGCCAAGGACACATGCACAGATATATTAGTCAGACTTGGTGAGGTATGGTGAACTGTGTGCTCTGATCATTTTGAGGCATGCTTTTTACAGTGGCGACACTGATTGCCTTTTGGGGGGCTCTCCAAATAAGTGAGCTGGTTGCAGCAAGCAAAAACAATACATCTCTATCCTCTTTGCAGAGGAAGGATGTGTGGGTTGTTGAGGTGCAAATAGTGATTAACCTACGGAGATCCAAGATTGGCCAGTTGGTTAAAGGTCAAGTCATAGTATTGGGAAAAGATTCTATTGCTGAGATTTGCCCTGTTAGGGCGGCAGTAGTATACACGAGGTTCATAGGTAATGAGGATGGGGGGTTCCCGAGGCATAAGGATTCATCTCTGCTTACTTAATAAAAATTCTGGAAAGTTACTTCTCAGGCCTTATGAAAGGCCAGGCTCCAGAGTTGGCGTTTTGGCACCCATTCATTTCGCATTGGTGCCACTTCTACAGAGGTTGCTTGGGTACAGTGTTGAGGATGTTAAAAAGGTGGGACAGTGGGCTTCCCACAGGTATCGGAGTTACATGTGACCTTTACCACAGTTGTAGGTGCTGGCGTTGTGGTTTTGTGGTTTTATCGTTTCAGGTTCAGGGATGCGACCATCCCAAGTTCGAGTGCGTTTATGTGGCCACAGCTATGTGTTCTAGGCAGCCAAGTATGCAGAACAGACCAGTTGGGGTCGAAGCATGAGCCTTTGTGCAAGGGCCATGTTTATTTATTTATTTATTTCATTTATACCCCGCCTATCTGGTCGATTGTGACCACTCTAGGCGGCTTACAACACACACTATAAAACAATTAAACATATAACATACCACATAACATAATTTGCATAAATAAAAAGAAATAAAGTTTTTTTCTCAAAGATGGCAAGAAACAAAGTATATTGTAGTAGAAAAAGAAAAAAGAGTAATTAGGAGTTAACTGGAAAGGGGGAAGGCCTGCCTAAACATCCATGTTTTCAGTTGTTTCTTGAAAATACCCAGCTCCATGTTGGAGCGGAGGGGACAGAGAGGCATGCTCTGGGACGAGTTAGTAGAATCGGTGTCCCAGGGTACTCCGGATGTGTCCCCTGACATTGCGTTAATCCACCTCGGTGGCAACAATTTACCCCAGTGTGAGGACAAGGCGTTGATATTGCAGGTCAGGGGACCTGTATGCATTGGCATTGCGCTTTCCCGGAACACGCATAGTGTGGTCAGCGATCATACCTTGTATGGTATGGAGGGCTCGATGCGACCCCAGGTTCATCAATAAAGCCTGGAAGGAAGTTACCTGTGAATTTTTTACGGCCATTAGGGCCATAGGTGGGCCAGTGATTTTACATCCTGACATTTGAGTTAGTTGCCCCAAATTATACAGGGAGGATGGGCTGTATTTATCAGAGTCAGGGCTAGATTGGTTCCTCCAGGATTTACAAGGGGGTCCTTAGGGCCGAAATGTTTGGCTTGGTGGGGGGTCTGGGGCATATGGTGTAGCCCTGGGAGACACCCAGCGGGTGCTAGAAACCCCTTCTCTCAAAATTGCAGTAAAGAGATTTAGCTGAGGGGAGGGAAAAACAGGGGACCCAAGGGGATGCTGTGCACTAGGGGTCCCAAGGCTCGCCTTGAGGGCGGCCTCCAGCGTGGAGGACCGAGAGGGTGCTGTGCTGGAAGATAGCGCTTTTTCGGTGCAGGAACTCGCTGGGAATAGGTCTGGACCGGTCAAGTAGGATTGACGCTGGTTCCAGACCTGTTTTGCACTATGGCAGGCCCCCTTGTAATAGGGGAAGTTAAAGCATTAATAAGTTAATAAAGTTGTGGCCCTAGTTTAACTCATACATATCGCGTCTCGTCTCGTTATTCTGGGCTGGGCAATGATGTCAATTTCCAACAGTGCATGAGTACGCTAGGTTCAGCTTCACACCTAAGTAGGGCTACCATGCTGGACCTGTCACTCTGATGCATCTTGGAATCCTGGCCTCAGTCTGGGTTAGCAAAGGACAGCTGCTCTAGAAATAATTTTGTTTGGCCAACATATCTCTGAACCAGAATGAAACCACTCTAGCTTTTGCTGTTGAATGACTGTTGCATAAATAACTCCTGATTTTAAAAAATCTCCAGATGTACTGGTTGAAATCCTTTTGCCATAACTTAGGCCACATAAAACTGATGATATCAGCAGTTGTGATTATTTGGAGATTAAATTTCTTCTGACTGCCATCCCAAGGTTCCCACACAATCCCTTTCATTGTGGAGAAACTGGGCCAGCTGCAGGATGGAGGATGATTTTATGGGTGGCAGTCATTTTCAATATTTAAAGCCTCCATCCTCCTGCCCCATGGCTTTCCAACAATGAAGGGAGTTACACAGGAACCTTGAGACTTTTGGGACAGAAGAGGGAAGTATTTCTTTCAAAAAAATCAACACTGCTGATGACATTATCAGCCTTGCAGAGGATAATTGTGGCAACAGGATTTCAGCCACTGAATTTTAAAGTCACTATTGTTGCAAATCATCTTTTAAGAATCCTCTCTTAATTATTGGCAGAGGATAATCTTCAAATTAATTAGTGTTGTATTAAAATTTTGTCCTGTGTTTGGTGAGGGTGTTCTTGTCAGGGTTATTTTTACAAGTCACATTCTGTCTCTTATAAATATAATGGAAAGCAACTCATAAAACTTAACTTTCTTTATTTAAAAAAAAACACTATTAAATCATTTGCAGACTGGATGACTTCAAATATGAGTGGGTAGCAGCCGGGGGTGTGTGAGGCAAACAAAAGCCCCCAACAGAATCCATATTTAGAAAAGGCGGCACCATTTTGACTTAAGCTCCACTTCACAGATGTAAAAAATTGTTCCAACAGGTAGTAGCCATCTGTCTAACAATGCCATATCTGAGCTTCTGTTAATCTCCAAAAGCTCAAACAAAACAAAAGCAGACCCAGCTGTAAACTAAGTTGTGAAGAACCATTTGTTAATGCCTGCAAAAGCTTTGCTGGGATTTGGGGGAAGGAGACATAGAAATGCAAATAAAGTCTTATTCCTTGGATTGTTGTAGCAATACCAACAAACATTTGCTAACATCTGAGGCTGCATACCTCTCTGATGAAACATCCTGAACACATCCTTCCTTTGAGAAGAGGCCCTATGTGCTTCTGTGTGCAAAAAAGCACCACCAACAAAAATCGGTTGAGAGCCAGTGTGGTGCAGTGCTTAGAGAGCTGGATTAGAACTTAGACGATCCTGGTTCTGTTCTCTGTGGAGCCTTGAAACCAACTGGGTGACCAAGGGGAAATCACTTCATTTCAGCCTGACCTACTTCACTAGGTTGTGAAGGTAACACATGGATAGGAAGAGGATGACCACATATGCCACTTCAGCTCTTCGATGGAAAAGTGGAATTTTAGGACATCCTTGCAAGCAAACACACACACACACACACACACACTTATACTGAGATGTTGATAGTGTGTCACACATGCAAACAGCCAGAAAACCTTCTGTTACAGGTCTTCATATTCCAAAGAAGAAAAATTGCTTTCTCACATTTTTGACTGTGAGAGAACCAGTGTGGTATAAGGTACAGAATGACAGACGAGAACTCAGGAGACCTGGGTTCAGATCCCTGCTGGGCCCTGGAAATTCACTCAGGGTGGCAGTTGTATAAAAACTCTTTAAATACCTCACATGCTTTGACAACCCTATTAGGGTCATTGTACGTCAGATGCAGCTTGACAACACATAATACACACATTTATTTGGAAACAGATAATATAGGAGCATATATGAGGAATGTTTTGTAACTCAGGTTACTGGGGAACAAAACTATGATTGTTAATATCTAAAGTATGAAGCAGTCCAAAACCTACTGATTTGAGTGGGTCTTCTGTGCAAATAACTGCAGTTCTGGGAATTAAATGCTCCACCCTTGGTAACTTTAATGTCTAACAGGGAAGAATTCACACCTTGATCTTTGAAACATCTGTTGGGAATCAGAAAGAATATTCTGCTTTGAAATTCATGGCACTTCTGATTATATCACAGCTCCAAGTGCAGTATTTCAAAATGCTCCCATTAAAATATCTTTTGAAGACAGCATGGGTGGAAACATTTGCTATAGATTATGCTCCCCCAATACTCCAGTTGGTGTTTACAAGCAGATGCTTAAAATTCAAAGTCCAAATCTATGTTGCAAAGTTGTTCTTTCTAGAGGGAAAAAAATCTATTTGAGCAGAAGTTCCTCAGCCAAATGAACTCCTAATGTAGCATCTGTGGCTTTGCCTCAAACTCAGGCTCCTTTGAAACTTTGCATGACCTGAAAAGGGGGATTTAGAGTGATTTGTATGCAGATAGGTTTGTTTGCCTTGAATGTATTTATACAGCCACATTATGATAAGTTGAAAGGACCTTCTCAGAGATACAACTCCCCCACCCATCCTTCACAAATCCCTCCCAACTTCCCCAGTTGGAGGGAAGAGGTTTGGCATAAATAGCCTAATAATATAATTAGATATGCACTGGGAATTTCCCTAGAGATGGAGGTCTTTGAAAATCTTTCCAAAGGAAAGCGAACAGGAGCTTGTCAGTCTTCAACTGTTTCAAAAGAAAAACCGCAGGGATGTGATAGCTCAGTGAGTTAGGCATCTGGCTTCAGAGCCAGAGGTTGGCAGTTTGATTCCCCATAGTGCTTCTCAGAAGAGCCAGTCTGTATAGACTTGGGCAAACTATGTGATGCCAGAGTGACCACAGAAGAAGGGAGTGGTAAAAAACCATTTCAGTGTACTTGATATCTATAAAATTTGGGAAGAGTGACCATTAGTCAGAACTGACTTGATGGCAAGTAATTCTTATTAGGAATAAGCAAGCTAGCAGTTGCTTCTCCATTGGGCGAAGCTATGTTCTGGAGCATGAGAAGTGGAAGTTGATTGAGGCATTAGGGCAAGAAGACCACCACCCATACCCAGCTCAGGCAGTACCCAGACAGCTTATTTCTGTCTTCTTACTTAAAACCATCCCATTCGGTGGCCCACTTTTTTCCTGAGCACATGATGAAGCATGATGCAACACAAGGGAAAGAAGTGGGATGTAATCCATGAAAGCTCATGCCAAATAAAGCTTGCTAGTTTTTAAGGTGTCACAGGACTTTTTGCTAATTCTGATGCAGCTTAAGGGTCTATTCCAGTGGTTTCCAACCTTGGGTCCCCAGATGTTCTTGGACTTAAACTCCCAGAAGCCTTCACCACTAGGTGTGGTGGCCAAGTTGGGGATGACTGGCCTAAAATATATTTCAATTAGATGATAAATGTTAAGGAGTCATACTTCAGTGTCATTGCATGGGAGGAGGAAGAGGGCAAAATGATCATTAGTTGACTTTGCCTGCTGTTGAGGTTGAGTTTGACTTTGTCTTCCATTGACTTCATTTTTCACCCTACTGTACCAGTCCTGATAGTTGCCAGCTACAGAAGAGCAAGCAGCACTATAGGCAAATCGTTGCAGAAGAAAAAGAAAAAAGCTACAATCCTGTATATCCACTTACCTGGGAGCAAATTTCCCTTGAACACAACGGGGCTTATTTCTGAGCAGACATGTAGCGCACTACACAGTTAAAGTGCCTTTTAAGCTCTGGAGGCAAAATGGCTGGGAGAATGATAGACCCACCATTTGCACTTTGCACAGGTTGGCATTTTCTTGCTGTTTCTTTATATGTCACATTCTTCATTAGTTAAGTGCAGAGTACTAATCAGCATTGTGAGATTGTGGACTTCCTCAGTTCAGGATAGTGCAGGAGACTGAGCACAGAAAAGGTCAGAGCTCTTTTTATAGAATTCCACTCACAGCAGATAAAAATCAAGGGTTTCCTAAGCAATTAGTGGTTAGGTCCCTGTGGAAGTAAGTACCTTTTAAAATGGTTTTGACAGATAGGGGAAAGAAGTGAAAAGAAATCAGAGCTGTATTGAATTTGGAGGAGAAGCAGCTGGCAAGAAGATTGGAACACACTCTGGTTTATCTCTGGGATGCAACTGGCTTTACTCTTTGGCATCTTCAGAGAATGGGGGTTAAAGTCAATGTGATGTGGTAGATCTGTGAACAGGATCTTAAGTGTGTTTGGCATACACACAGACCTACAGACACAACATCTGTAAGATTTTTACCCTAGGGCAAACAGCAGCCTTACAGGTAAATTAATAATAATGAAATGAATTCTAACTTGTGAAACAAAAAATTCCAAAAGGCAATTTCTTTAACACAGACTGTGCAAATTACATACGTATATGCATTACTGTGGCCATTTTGTATAACATTCTTCAATAACAGTGGATTCTAATATTTTTGTTGCCCACAATTCCAGACTTCTCATCAACACAGTGAAGCTGTCCTCACTTTGACAACCCTTTTTCAGAAGAGTTTGCTGAGAAGAGCTGATAATGTTAAACAATTACTTGTATGGTGACGTTATATCTTCAGTGGACCAGGTGCATTTGCCCATGCCCTGCAGAATATATTGGAAGTATAGCACAGAAAACTTTGTCAATTACATTTTTAATCAGCCTTGAAAAACTGCTATTTAAAACAAAAAGGGATTTTTAAAAGAAGGACTTGGGCAAGATGTAATAGAGGGGGAAATGTCTGTGATAAAGCGATGTCTGGAAAAATAGATGAGGAAATATGCCCTGTGAAATAAATTGAGAAACACCAGAAGATGAAAAGATTTCATTTATCTCTCATGCACTCCTCTCAGTGATTGAGCAATAACAGTGCAATCAAAAGGGTGCTTTGAAATTATCTCTCTTGTTCCAGATTCACAAGAACATACGAAATGTCCTGCTGGATCAGACCAAAGGCCCAGCTCATACAACATCCTGTTTCCCAAAGTGGCCAATTATAGATGTCTGTGGGAGTGGTATTTCCTTCTGTAGTGGTGCAGTTTTGTGGAGAGTACTTATGGTTTGAGATAACCTTCCAGCTTCCCTGCCCTAAGGCCAAGAAACCTCAGAAATCAAGGGGTGGCTTGGTGAACCTTTTTTTTTTATTATGAACAGCAAGTACCAGCAACACAACATACCAACAGGTAGAATGGATGAAAGTATAGAAAAAGGCATGGAACAGCCAGATGGGGAAGGTAAGAAAAGTGAGGAAGTGTGCAGAGCCAGGTGGGTAAAGGTAGGGTGGGAGGATGACAGGAGCACATTTGTGTGGGTAAAACTGGTGAGCTAAGTGAAGGAAACAGGATCAGGGAATAACGAGTAGCTCTTTCTGTCTGTCTATCTATCTGTCTGAGTGTGAGAGAGTATGGTGAAGAACAACTGTGGAGTCTAGTGAACTGTTGGGCTTCTCCTTCCAATCTTACAGCAGCTAAATCCTGCATATCTCTGCATGCACAATGGGGATGATGTCATCAGTGGAGGCAAACTACTGTTGATGACAGGCTTCTTTTTCCAATTTCATCATCTGTATGGGGATGAGATTTGTCTTCTGGGATAATGAAGGCAGAGTGTGAATGTGGTCTTAGATACTTTATGTGAGAATTAGCTAGAAGGTATGAGAGAAATCTATAAGGGCTTGCCCACACTGTGAAATTTGGTGCCATCTGGCCAGTGCTTTAAAGGTCCTTATCTGCAGTACAATCTATTTTAACTCAAGTACTCATCTAGGAAGGCAGAACAAAGAGCTATTTTGCATCTCAATGAATTGTTCCAAAAAGATTGCATGCAGTAGCCCTGTACCAAAAAGACACGGGCCAGCTCTTAAGGGGGAAGCATGGGTTGTTTTAAGTAGAAACACAGAAGGACAATGTCCTTTTTTCCATGCCAAACAGTGCTGTCATATACCATAACTATATCTCAGCGTGGACAAAATCAAAAATGCAAAGCTCAGAATGGTTATTACAGGCTGTTTCTTTGGTTACCACTGGGACATCATTATTGCCGTCATTGTCATTGCCATTGTTGTCATCATCATCATTATCATCACCATCATTGGCAAAAATGTTAGTGAATTTGGGGTGGGGGTAAAAGAAGAGGAAGTCACCTAGTTGCTGGCAAGGGTATCTCACTCTTTCTTCCCCACCTCACTTTTTGGTGTCATTTTTCTTCCAACTCCTGACCCTTCTTGTTTGCTGGTAGAAATTCCTGGCAGATGATGTTTTACCTTGAAAGCCCTTAGCTGCAGCTCTGCCATCATGGAAGTCTTGGGGGATGATGGACTAGGATGAAGAGATATGTTTCAGCCAGAAAAGAGTCATGTGGCACAGTAGGGACTTCCATAGTATATGCTACACTTAACTAAATGTTACATTCAAGAAGAGCAATGTTCAGCTTTTTCAAATCCTTCCCATACTGCAATTCTTTGCAGTGTTTTCCCCTCTTTTCTTTGTCAATTTATCTCTACAAATGAAAAAGCCAAAGAACTTGTAAAACAAAGGAGGAGGAAGAGGACCAGTTTTGGTTTTGCAAGTTTGGCTGCTTGATTTCATTAATGACAAGGTTCATTATAGTTTGGATTGCTCCCAGTTCCTGAAAAAAACAGTGAAGAGAAGCAGGGAATAGGAACAGGACTATAGATGGGAGGAAAGATACAGAACAGAGAGCCAATTATGTTATAATGGGAAAAGGAAAATAAACAGGGTGTTGGTTGCCATCTGACTGCTTCCGGTTTTAACTAATGTGGATAGCTTTGGTGACAATCTATCTAGGTTGAAAATGCTGCTGCTAAATGCCAGGTCGGTGAATGGGAAAACAACAACCATCCAAGAATTAATTCTGGATGAGTGCCCCGATCAAGTCTGCACTACAGACACCTGACTGGATTAAACTGGTGGTGATGGTGGCCAGTCTTTCTCAGTTTTACCCATCTGATTTCTCTGTGCAGAAGTAACTGAGACCTGAATAGTGGAGAGGTGATGTTGAAATGAGGTATCGTGACTCCATTCTTATCGCTAGGTGACCAGTCTCACAATTTCCCAAGTCTGTTTATATATTGCTGAAGATGGGTGCCCAGGAGAGAATAGGGATTCTTTTGGTGTACTGCCCACCCCACTAAGCAACAACATCCCTTCCAGAGCTAGCCAGCGTGTCTCAGTGGTAGTGCTGGAGTCTATCGTGTCCCCCCCGCCCCCGCTTGTTGTGCTGGAAGACTTCAACATCCATGCTTTATGTCCTACATAATGATCATGGGCCAAATGATTTCTAATGCTATCCATTCTGCAGGGCATGCTGAAGACCTGGTTTTTCATGCTGGACAGAGTGTTGATGTGAATGTGGAGGAACTCTCTGTAGCCCTGTTGTCATGGACAGATCATTGTCATGGTTGGTGAGGTGTAGATTGATAGGAACTTGCATTCTCTTCTGGGGTGGAGACTGATTGAGGTGGACTATCCCAAGAAGATGGTGGATCGAAATGGGTTCCTGAAGGCTCTTTGGGAGTTTTCTGCTACCTGAGCAGATGATTCCATCAAAGCCCTGGTTGATCTCTGGAATGGGGAAATGATCATAGCAGTAGACAGGATTGATCCTAAATATTCCCTTCCACAGAGTGGAGCCAACCTATCCCCTGGTTTACAAGAGAGCTGGTGGTGATGAAATGAGTGGGACAGAGACTAGAATGATGATGGTGGAAAAATTTGAGCAGTTCAAACTGAATGCAGGCTAGAGATGGTCTTCTTGGTGGCTGCTCCAAGAATGTGGAATGTGCTGTCCCATGAAACTAAGAGGGCTCCCTCCCTCTTGTCCTTCCATCAGCAAGCAAAGACCTTCCTCTTCAGACAGGCTTTTAAGCAGAAAGTGGGAGTTCAGGAATGCTATATTTCCTGAATTTAGAGGGTTTTTCAAATGGTTTTTAAAAATGCTTTAAAATGATTTTAATTGTAGCTTTAATATTGATAAATATTTAACTGTCTTTAGTATTGTTTTTAGAGCGTGTTGAAATCTGTGTTTATTGTATAATTTTAATTCTCATGAGTCACCTTGGGTTCCCTACAGGCAGAAAGGCAGCATATAAATAACATAAATAAATAAAAATAAGTAAATAGAGCTTACCAGAAAATTTATTCCATTTAAGAGTTGGTGGTGAAGTCGGTGCTTCCATTACATCTTCACAGAGTCATCCAGCAGTACACTTTCAAGTGGTCAAGGGCTTACTACACTCTGGACCACAAGATGAGAATACAGGCCATTCTGTAGGTTGCTATAAAGAAACTGCAGAGCAATTTGCTGACAGGATTGCTTGAATCTGCTCTGCCGATGACACTGTAATTCGCATAGGTCTTGTGGATGTAACCTCAGCTATTGTTTGTCCAGGGATGATAGATTTGTTTCAGTGTGTGCAGCCTGGGGATATAGGCATGATCCTTGGAGAAATGGAAGCCACCATGTGTGTATCTGTGAAGATTCTCAGTCATCCAGGTGATGTTATCTGGAAATTGCATCATGGCAACTGGACTTCTTTGTTATTAGGTTGACTAGGTTTTTTTAAAAAAAGATACAACATGATTCCTAGTCAGCCTAATAAGAAAGTAGTCCAGTTGCCATGATTCAACTTCCAGACCACCATGTGTGTGTTGGAGCCTTTCCTTTTCTAGTTCATAAAAGCAGCTGAGAAAAACTGGCCAAGTGAGTAAGGTGACTGATAAATTCCTTTACATAGCAAAGCAGGGTCCTAGCATGCGTAAAAGATGCAGTAAGAAGGCATTTACTCAGGTAGCTTTCAATGAAGCACATGTGCCAGTCACCAATGTTTCATTCTTGAGCAAGCTACTGGTGTGTTTCGTGCCTTTTTGGTCCAGGAGTTTGGATTATGTGAAAAAGAAAGGACACCCTCTTTGAATTCTATGGTATTATCTATCAGGCCATGATAAAAATCATCTGGTCCTTGGCAGGTCAGAAAATTAGGTAAATACAACCAAGGAGGAATAACAACACATGATATATTACACCGTGTCATCATTTATTTCACAAAATTTAAGTGAAAAATGGAGAAACCATGTATGAAAAACTAAGTACACCTTATGATTCAATAGCTTGTAGAACTACCTGTAGCAGCAATAGCTTGAAGTAATCATTTTCTGTCTGACTTTATCAGTCTCTCACATCGTTCTGGAGGAATTTTGGCCCACTCTTCTTTATAACGTTGCTTCACTTCATTGAGGTTTGTGGGCATTTGTTTATGCACAGCTCTCTTAAGGTTCCACCACTGCATTTCAGTCAGATTGAGGTCTGGACTTTGACTGGGCCATTGCAACACCTTGATTCTTTTATTTTTTTAGCCATTCTGTTGTAGATTTGCTGGTGTGTTTAGGATCATTGGCCTGTTGCATGACCCAACTCTGGCCAAGCTTTAGCTGTCAGACAGATGGCCTCATATTTGACTCAGGAATACTTCGATATATAGAGGAGTTCATGGTTGACTCAATAACTGCAAGGTGCCCAGGTCCTGCAGCTGCAAAACAAGTCCAAATCATCACCCAAAGGACGTTGTTCCAGAAGTCTTGTGATTTGTCCAAATGCAATTTTACAAACCTAAGCCATGCTGCCAAGTTCTTTTT
This sequence comes from Intellagama lesueurii, assembly GCA_037013535.1. NCBI lineage: Eukaryota > Metazoa > Chordata > Lepidosauria > Squamata > Agamidae > Intellagama > Intellagama lesueurii. The sequence goes on from JBAJHW010000004.1 coordinate 201,657,165, forward strand.
AAAGAGAAGAGGCTTTCTCTGGCAACCCTCCTAAACAAACCATACTTGTTCAGTCTTTTTCTAATTGTACTGTCATGAACTTTAACATTTAACATCCTAACTGAGGCCTGTAGATTCTGAGATGTAACTCTTGAGTTTTTGGCAATTTCTCTGAGCATTGCACGGTCTAACCTTGGGGTGAATTTGCTGGAACATCCACTCCTGGGAAGACTGGCAACTGTCCTGAATGTTTTCCACTTGTGAATAATCTTCCTCATTGTAGAATGATGGCTGGTTTGGAAATGGTCTTATAACCCTTCCCAAATTCATGGGCAGCAACAATTGCTTCTCTGTGATCATTGCTGATGTGTTTCCTCCTTGGCATTGTTTTAACACACACCTGAATGCTCCAGACCAGCAAACTGCTAAAACTTCAGCTTCTATAGAGGTGGTCACATTTGCTGATGATCAACTACTCAAGGGCATTTGGTTAGCAACACCTGCTGCTACTTAGCCTCTTAATTTTGATAGAAGCAGTAAGGCTGTACTTAGTTTTTCATACATGGCTTTTCCATTTTGACTTAATTTTTGTAAAATAAATCATGACATGCTGTAATATGTCATGTGTTGTTGTTCATCTGAAGTTGTATTTACCTAATTTTCAGACCTGCTAAGGACCAGATGAGGGAGAACAAACTGAAACTTAATCTAGGCAAGACAAAGATGCTATTGAACAATTGAAAGGCAGAGTAGGGGTTCACCTGTGTGGAATGGGGCTACACTCCACCTGAAAAATTAAGTTGGCAGCTTGGCTTTTTCTATATTCATTCCTCAGCCTGGTACCCAGGATTCCACAGTGACCAAGAGGATATTTTCATAGTTAAAGCTAATGCGCCAGCTGTGCCCATTCTCAGGGATGCCTGATGTAGTTATGGTAACATATGACTTAGTTACTGTTGCAAAGTTTTGAATTTTGGTTAAAAAAACTCTAGCTGTGCAACAGAAGTGCAGGGACTTACAGAGCAGAATTAGCTTGAAGTCTCCCCTGAGTAGACCATCCTTTGTCTCATGAACTGGCACTTCCAGTCTTAATAACTCACTATGAGACATTGGTAAGAACATGAATACAAAAGTTTCATTTACTCACAGTTGAACAGATAAAAAATGACTGCTAACAACAACAGGCCTCAACAGACACACAGCCTGCTTCCTGCAGACTACATTCGAACTGCACTTATTGCATAACTGCCAGCAGACTAAAAAGAGACGGGGGGGGGGGACACTTAAGCAGAGAAGTGTGTCTCTCTTTGAAATCAGAGGCAGGGAAGGAACAATTGGTTACTATTGGATTGATTGACAGTCACTCCTGTCCAGGAAGGTCCCTACTAGCCAAACCTATTAAAAGCAGCAAACTAGATTGAAATAACTCCATCAGTTACATCACACTTGGACTACTGTAAGATGGTCTGCGTGGGATCCATTCTGCTTCTGAAGAGTGTTCAGAAACTTCAGCTGGTCCAAAATGCTGCAGCCAGATTGTTGGCAGAGATTGGTTAGCAGCATATATCTTCCTGATTACAGAAGCTCCACTGGCTGCCAGTCCAAAGTGCTTCTTAAACCTATAAAACCTTTTGTGGCTTGGGTCCAGGTTGTTTGAAGGACTACACCTCCCTATATGAGCCTCCCTTGGTTTTCACACATTTGGAAGAGATTTCTCAGTTTGATTGCCCTCGCAGGTATGTTTAGTATATATTTTTCTGCTCCTGGAGGCCTTCGGAGGCACCAATTTTGGTTAGGGGAACTCTCCCAACTCCAGCACCACCCACTGAAAATATAAAAAAATCAAAGCCAGGATAGCTGAAGACATCCATCCAGTTTGATTAAGTCGGCCTTTTCTGATATTTCTCTGTCTAATGCAAGCGCTGAAACTTTGCTCTCCAAGCCTTCCAAATGGCCTACACTTGCTCTATACAGTCCACCTGTTCAGGAGCAGAGTACAATATCAGAATCCCTTGTAGCTCCAAAGAATATAACAATGTCATCCAAACCTTGCCCTTATTTTCTTTCTTGCATGGCAGAGCATATAACTGTGCAACACTTATGAGTGGACGCAGCTAGCCAATGTTAAGATAATCCATGGTTTGTTGACACGGAATATTTTATGTGCTTCTTCCACCAAAGGGATGCTCCAAGTTGGCAGGAAAATGGCAAGTTGTGAAAAAAACACTGAGGATCTTACTGCTTGTTTTGACAACCACTTCAGTGAAAGTTACAGGTGCTGGACCATCATTGCTCTTGCCCTTTCTTCCATTTTGGCAGCACCCCAATTCATAAACAGATCAGATATGGTCCCTTCCCCCCATGAATTTACCAAAACAGCAGGATTTTCTTCCAGGCCCCTCCACCCCTTTGTAGTTTAGCTCAGCAGACAATAAAAACGTTAATTAGCATAACTCTTATTTTCGTCTTCAACAGTAAAATCCCCCTCAAGAATTTCAATCAGAGTTGTGGGTTTATAAGGAAGAAACATTATGTTTCGGTGCTCTGGAGAATATTGAACTTTGACACCATTAGCCAGAGTTTCTTTCCCTTTCTATATATTTTGAGTAGCAGGGAGGAGGAACAGAGATGTAGGAAACATTACTTGTCAGCACCAAGGGGAGGAAGGGGGAGAGGGGGAGGGAAGACAAATAACAAAACCTTCAGACCATTAAGAAACTATTAACTCACAATTCAGGTAGTCTTAATGTTGCTACACAGCAATGCTTATTGAGTAAAAGCATGCTGAGAGCTTTCAAACAAAGAAATCTTGTGCCTGCTGCTGATGCTGGTAGGCAGAACTGACCCTATCATTAGGCGGACTGAGGTAGTTGCCTTAGTTGATAGAAGATGGGTAGTATGTAGATCCCAACACTGGCTTTTCCCTGCAATTTTTCTCTATAAGTTTTCAGAACTGGGTGCTCTGATCTGGCTTGTCCTGCATCCCTTAATCTAGCATACTGCCTCTCAGTTGTGCTGGAGGATGTTGTCCTATAACAACTATAAGACTCACCTGCTGGATAGCTTAGTGGTTTAGGTCTCTGGCTCCAGAGCCAGAGGTTGGGAGTTCAGTTCCACACTGTGCCCCTTTGACAGGGGCTGGACTCAATGATCCATATGGTCCCTTCCAGTCCTGCAGTTCAAAGGTTATTATTATAAGGTTATTGTTATCATTAACTGCCAATTTGATCAGCTTTTGTATGTGGAGTGGACAGAGGCATTTTTCCTCAGGTGGCAAAGTACTTTGGGCCAGGCCTGCTGGTAGGGGAGCAGCCACCACTGCACATAAGACATTGACGTATGGAGGCATGAAGGGCAGCAGAATGGACATGAAGCCTCTTCCTCTTCCTCCACATTGTTTCTATGGCAGCTGCCAAAGAACAAATGCTAGAAATCCCTTTTGTCCAAACAACATCTTAAAAATAACTCAAGACAATGAGCACAGAGTAGTAAAGTGTACTAAATTTGAAAGCCCCTTATTTGTATTATCCCTGGTCAGCCATGAAACTCTCTGAGTGGGGTTGGGATAGTCAACAACTCACATGTCAATCATAGAACTGCTGCGAGGATCAAAGGAAAAGCAGGTAGCTATTTTCAAAACAAAACAAGAATTGGCTTGCTGGATTTGATTGAATCTTATCAGCTAACAATAATAAATCATCCTTTACTGAGAGCTCACAACTGAGCATTATCTATGACGATAAGCTTGTTGTCTGGATCTTATGCCCAGAGAGGGAGGTTTCATTTGGCTATCATTGCTACCTGATGTTGATATACCTATTTGACTTTTAAACATGACACTCAAAAGGGCATTACTATCTGTGAATCATGAATTTTGGATATCTCTGTCTTAAGAAAACAAATATAAATGCAGAGCAATTGCTTGCTTCACAGTCATGACTGTAGTGTGATGGACAGATTGTTCCGAACTGCCATGTTGAATGGCACTCTTAGACATTAAGGGGGAAAGAGTGGGTCTTGCTCACCATGGGCAGGGAAGCCATGCTAGAATAGGGCCTGCTGCAATCTTTCGGCCATTCTTCTTAGTTGGTTGAGAAGTTTAATTTGACTTTGTTAGTCCAGTTCCCAAGGTAAAAAAAAAAAAAGCCAGAGGAAATTTCGTTTTTCACTTCATCAGCTGCTTAGGCAAATTAAACCTTGTCAGAAGAGGTTATCTTAAGGAAAGTAAGGCTCTGAGGCAAATGCAGGGCAGCATAATAAATTCTCATAAAGGCAAGGAAGGAAATCACCCACTGTACAGATAAAATCAGCATAGGTTTTACTCCAAGTTTTAAGAAGGGAGAAGCAAATGATGAAGTAATTAAATTACTTGTCTGTAGTCACAGAGAGCCATTTATTTCTGGGAAGGATGTTGAGATGGAAAACTGAGATTGTAATTATCAAAATGGCCCAAATATACATCCATGTGCTCTGGATTGGTACTGCTGTAGGATTCTCCAGCCAGATCAAAATTTAGACAGACAAGAATTTGGACTTTTGAGCCAACATTGAACTAAATCTTTTGAGGATAACTTGAAGCAGCGCAGCCCATTAGCTGAAGTAGGTTGAACAACTACTGGAGCCCAAAGACTGCTTTCTTTGGCAAAGCTCTGGCCTCAGTACAACCAACTTATTCCTGAAAACAAAAATCATTGCATCAACACTTCAAAGACAACAGCTTGAACATGGAATCCTAGCTAACAGGAAACTTCCATTGGTTAACTGCTCTCATGTTTTGGATCACTTTGTGAATGGGTGGATTCACTTCATATGTATGTTTCTTTCATATGATAAATGGCTTCAGGCTACAGGTCTGCTGCCTCTGAGATCCTAATCCACTTCCATCACTTTGCTCTGACAAAGACAGATAATTAATCATTCTTCTGGATGGCTTTTCTCCCCTTTGTTTACCCTGTTTGCCTTGAGGTCAAGAAACTCTCTGGTCTGCATTTCAAAACTCCTTTTGAAGATGCTCTTGCCCAGAACTCCAAATGAACTCTTGTTTGAAGTGGGGTTCTCACCTCTCTTTGCCTTTTGCCCAGATCAAACACTTTACAATCATTTGCCCATATCAAACACCTTACAAAGGTTTGTTCATATCAAACATGTTACTAATACAAGTCAAATCAACAGATGTTCACTGTTCCTGTTTCTCATATCCCTGTTTTTTAACACAGAATACATGGCAACCCTATTAGCCCTTTATTCTTTATTTGATCATTCAAGGAAAATAAGTTAGAGTTGATCTGTTCTATTCAGATCAGCCAAGGATTTTAATATTAAAATATTTATAGTAATAAATAAATAAATAAATCCTGGCATTGTAGATTGATAGAAAAACTAGTTTAGAAGGTAAGGAGAAAAGAAAGGTTTATTACAAATACATCTGAATTTGGCTAGCATGCCTTTGCAAAAGCATCTGGCTTTGGCAAGCACATCACCCACTTGCATAAAAGGCACCAAACCGTGGACAAGCAAAGCCACAAACCCAAACCATTTAATGACACACAGAATGCAGAGCATAAAAGTTTACAAGCTTCAAGGAGAGTGATTTACAGAAGACTTGGTTATTTCCTGCAATACAATGAGCATCAAGGCACAGCAAGTCCTGAAAAGCTGTCATTTACCCCTTTGCCTTTCTTTGCTTAAGTCATTAAATGTGATAAAAGTCACTTCAGTTGCCACTTAATTTGGCTGCTTCCAGTGGCTAATGCAGCCTGATTGCCACTAATCATCCTTCTGTAGAGGCTGAAAAAGGGGAAATGTATGTTAACACTGGATCTGTAGGAGCATGGACAGCTGATTTAAGGTCACTAAGCCTTGCTTCAAAGTTTTTGCCACAACTAAGTGCATCCTAAGGTGGAAAAACCACTGGGCTAGTCAGGTATAATCTAAACCAAATCCCTTGTGAATACACAGTGGAAGTGAAGAACAGATTTAAGGAACTAGATTTGGTGGACAGAGTGCCTGAAGAACTATGGATGGAGGCTCGTAACATTGTACAGGAGGCAGCAACAAAAACCATCCCAAAGAAAAGGAAATGCAAGAAAGCAAAGTGGCTGTCCAACGAGGCCTTACAAATAGCAAAGAAGAGAAGGGAAACCAAATGCAAGGGAGATAGGGAAGGTTACAGAAAATGGAATGCTGACTTCCAAAGAATAGCAAGGAGAGACAAGAGGGCCTTCTTAAATGAACAGTGCAAAGATATAGAGGAAAAGAATAGAAAGGGAAAAACCAGAGATCTGTTCAAGAAAATTGGAGATACTAAAGGAACATTTTGTGCAAAGATGGACATGATAAAGGACAAAAAAGGGTAGGGACCTAACAGAAGCAGAAGACATCAAGAAGAGGTGGCAAGAATACACAGAGGAATTATACCAGAAAGATCTGGATGTCCTGGACAACCCAGATAGTGTGGTTTCTGACCTTGAGCCAGACATCCTGGAGAGTGAAGTCAAGTGGGCCTTAGAAAGCATGGCTAACAACAAGGCCAGTGGAGGTGATGGCATTCCAGTTGAACTATTTAAAATCTGAAAAGATGACGCCACTGTTAAGGTGCTACACTCAATATGCCAGCAAGTTTGGAAAACTCAGCAGTAGCCAGAGGATTGGAAAAGATCAGTCTACATCCCAATCCCAAAGAAGGGCAGTACCAAAGAATGCTCCAACTACCGTACAATTGCACTCATTTCACACGCTAGCAAGGTTATGCTCAAAATCCTCCAAGGTAGGCTTCAGCAGTGAACCGAGAACTCCCAGAAGTACAAGCTGGATTTCGAAGGGGCAGAGGAACTAGAGACCAAATTGCTAACATGCTCTGGATTATGGAGAAAGCCAGAGAGTTCCAGAAAAACATCTACTTCTGCTTCATTGACTACGCAAAAGCCTTTGCCTTGGACCACAGCAAACTATGGCAAGTTCTTAAAGAAATGGGAGTGCCTGACCACTTTATCAATCTCCTGAGAAATCTATATGTGGGACAGGAAACAACAGTTAGAACTGGATATGGAACAACAGATTGGTTCAAAATTGGGAAAGGAGTATGACAAGGCTGTATATTGTCTCCCTGCTTATTTAACTTATATGCAGAATACATCATGCGAAAGGCAGGACTGGATGAATCCCAAGCCGGAATTAAGATTGCCGGAAGAAATATCAGTAACCTCAGATATGCAGATGATACTACTCTGATGGCAGAAAGTGAGGAGGAATTAAAGAACCTCTTAATGAGGGTGAAAAAGGAGAGTGCAAAAAATGGTCTGAAGCTCCACATAAAAAAAAAACTAAGATCATGGCCACTGGTCCCATCACCTCCGGGCAAATAGAAGGGGAAGATATGGAGGCAGTGACAGATTTTACCTTCTTGGGCTCCATGATCACTGCAAATGGTGACAGCAGCCACGAAATTAAAAGACGTCTGCTTCTTGGGAGGAAAGCGATGACAAACCTAGACAGCATCTTAAAAAGCAGAGACATCACCTTTCCGACAAAGGTCCGCATAGTCAAAGCTATGGTTTTTCCAGTAGTGATGTATGGAAGTGAGAGCTGGACCATAAAGAAGGCTGACCGCTGAAGAATTGATGCTTTTGAATTGTGGTGCTGGAGGAGACTCTTGAGAGTCCCCTGGACTGCAAGGAGAACAAACCTATCCGTTCTGAAGGAAATCAACCCTGAGTGCTCACTGGAAGGACAGATCCTGAAACTGAGGCTCCAATACTTTGGCCATTTCATGAGAAGAGAAGACTCCCTGGAAAAGACCCTGATGTTGGGAAAGTGTGAGGGCAAGAGGAAAAGGGGATGACAGAGGACAAGATGGTTGGACAGTGTCATCGAAGCTACCAACATGAATTTGACCCAACTCCGGGAGGCAGTGGAAGACAGGAGGGCCTGGTGTGCTTTGGTCCATGGGGTCACAAAGAGTCAGACACGACGTAATGACTAAACAACAACAACAAGGTGGTTCAGACTCCTAAACATTTAAAGTATTGTGTGTCATTGATCTAAAATGAAGAGATAAAGGAACAGGGCTCCTTCATATGAATCAATGCATATTATAGACTGGCCCTGCAGATTTGCTGTGATGGTAGCATGAGAATTGTATGTATTTCCCTTTTCTTAAAAAAAAAAGTGTATACACCAGGTTGACAGTTGTTGGCACCAGTTGAGACTTCCGTCCGAGGCTGTATTCCAGAAAAAAGTCAAACCCACCTAGGTTTCCTTCCTAAGAATAAGCAGCTTGATAAATTGAGTGTTTCAAACCTGGATGCTCTGTTTGATCCAAAGCCCTTCTGGGCTCTTGTTGGTAGGCTAGAAATATAAATACACAGACACTTAAACTTTTTCCCCCTCTGTGCTTTCACTTTTATTTATTTATCTTTTTAAATTTAACAAAGTCTCTACTATTCCCACTGAAGTCAGTGGGAAGCAAAGGAGTTAGAGGTCCCCTGAGGCACTTCTCAATTTCTCTGCAGTTTGGGGGCATGGTCAGGGCAGGAGATAAAGCTTTGACTAAAGGAAATCAAGGGCCTTTCCTTCTTTCCACACAGACAGGTCCCCAACGCATCTCTTCTTCCCTCTGAGTTTAGAGTAGCAGTCCAGGAGGAGGAGGAGGAGGTGGTGGTGGCAGGAGGAGAGATCTGACATCAGACTTCTTTCTCTGAGCTTCATAAAAGACCTCAGAGGGGAAGATACTATGGTCCCTGAGACCTATTTCAGGGATCATAGATGGGCAGCATTGAAACTAATGATATCAAGTGTCAAGTTTCAGTTGGCCTATGACAATTATGTGTCAATGTGGTTTTGCAGTATACACCAACTGACAAAAATGTGCATTCACTTCAAATGTTATTGTTTCTGAAGGTACACAGTGTGGATTTTGGCGAGCATGTTCCTATTTCAGTTGTTAACATTTGTAGGCAAGATTACTCATGCAACCTGCACAAAGACATGACCATTCACACAGACTTCCAAAAGCAAGTGGAGAAAAAAGAAAATGTAGTCTCCCAAGATTCTACAGATCATGACTACTGTGTGTGATGTTGAAGGTTCGTGAAATGTTTACAATCCAGATTATATTAAAACATTTCATTCAGAGAGCATTTTAAATTTTTTTAATTATCCACCATGCTTTTATTGTGTGCCTTACATCACCACTGAAAAGAAGGTCATAAAGAATAAGGCATGCTTGTGAAAGCGACCCAAAAAGGTTCAGATGGGGTTCCAAATCTACATAATGTAGGAATGGTCAGCTTAGAATCCATGATAAATAACAGTAGTGAGGGGTATCTGGGCTTTCTGCCAGAGTTATGTTTTTCTGATTCCATTTTTAAAAGATACAGTGTGATCTGGATTGTAACAACTTCCCAACATATTCTTGTACAACTTAGCTGGGGAAAACTAATGTAAAAAACCAGCAGCAATACCCCAATGTGACATTATTCAGTGGGTCCATGGTTGAACAGGTATCTGAACCACGACTCCTAAGTCTACACACATATAACACAGCACCCCTTGAATCATAAATAAAGATGGGCAATTATGTTAGCTATTGATGAACAGCAGCTGATTAGACTGCACAACACTCTAATGATTTATGAGCCAAGTTGTGGTTTTTGACTGTTTTCTAGTCCCATTTACCCCAAGCACTTGACAACCCACAGGCAGAAATGACACTTCTCATTTCCTTTTTCTTCTAAGGGAGCCAGAGTGGGCCAGGTGAACTTTGTTTTCTTAATGAAATTTGGCAGTTTGACTTTGGTGCAGATTGTTGTTTCCAACATTTCCCCCTTTTCACACCTTCTGTGGCCAACATAGCAGAGTACAGGTTGATAAAAGACCAATCAAACATCAGAACAAAATGTGATAACAGCCAGATACAATTCCACAAAGTTACAGCTCCATTACATATTGTAGAGTAAATGCTCATTCACTTCTAATCTAGCCTACCTGCCAAAGATTACATACGTATTACATAATAATCCCCCATTTTAAAAAGTTCAGAAGTACATGTGCATGTCTTGGAACACAGCATACTGACAGGGCACACGTGAAAGATGCAGGCCCTTGCTTCCACATTCTCCTAGTTTTGCATCTTCTGTGGCCAACACTCCAGATAACAGGTTGATCGGAGACCAACCAATCCTAAAAACAAAGTGAGATAGCAACCAGATAAAATTCAATAGAATTATGGTTCCATTACATGTTACAGAGTCAAAGCAGCCTTGCTCGTGCTTTTTCTCTCCTCTACACATGTAACAAAGCAGCTTATTCTCAGACTTTCAAAGACAGCATGTGTGAGCACCACCACCACCACCAGATGGCCTTGGGGTCTGCCATCAATAATTCCATTGGCTCCAGGCTACTGGTGAGATGGCTCTTTACTGAACAAAGTGCTTTGCCCAGTAGTTTCCCACCACTGCCCTCCTGTATCCCAAGAGAAAGAGTTTTAGAAGAGGTAGACATGTTGGTCTGTGCTAGCATATCAGGCAAAAATGAAAATGAAAATAAAAAATAAAGAAGACAAAAATATTGTGGCATGTTAAAGACTAACTGCTATATTTTAATGTGAGCTTTCATGGACAGGTCCACTTTGTCAGACATAATGGAGAGCTGGGCTTGATGGTCCATAGGGTCCCTTCCAGTTCTGCAGTTCTAAGAATATTAGTTATTATTTCAAAATAATTATTTTTAAAAGACCATTGGTTCACATGGTGCCCTGCTGTTGTTTTTGGATGAGAATTCACATCAGCCTCAAGAATTAAAATTAAAAATCCTGGGATTACAGGATTTTTAATCCATAGTCCACATCTTCAGAGGAATATTGGCAGCTACTTTGTGACAATCGTCCATCTAGCCTGATACTGTCAATTCTCAGAAGCTCTCCAGGTTTCAGAGAGGGTTTCCTAGCTCTACCTAGAGACTCCTCCTATTCTTTGGTGGTCTTCCATCCTCTGAAATTCAATCAGGTACATACAGGATGGTAAAATAGATCTGAAGGGATGAGGCTGGGGAAAGACAGTATAAGACACAAGGTTATCTATGGACAAGGTTCACAGTCTGGATGCCAAGCCTATTCACAGTTTTGCCCCTTCATTTCTCCTCACACTCTTTTTTGTTATGTTCTGCTTCAGCCAAACGACAAATGCCAAGTTAGAGAAGACTGGATGATGAGGTTTGCTGGGCAGCTCATGTGAGCCATTATAGTAATAGAGCAACATTAAAGGTGTTATAGAATATGGCAAATGCAAATGTGCCTGTGTCATCTATTACAAGGAACAGCCTTAGAGATTATTACTCTTTTGTTCACTCAGGAAGAGAAAATGCCTTGAATGTGCACTTGTAAAGGGGATTACACTGTGAATTCACTAATCCTTCGATTGCCATGAAGCTTCTTGTTCTTTTGTAGGGAGTAATCAGCATTAATTCTGGAAAGTCTTCTCTCTTTCACTCTCATTTCTCCTCATATTCCAATAAATGTCACAAAATCATTTATTAGGCTAAAGGGACAGAGCGCTGGCACTAATTTGATTTCTCTCTCTCCTTCTCTCTCTACCCTCCTCATGCAGGTCTCTGTGTGTGGCCTGCACTAGTCCCTTGAGAGAAATGTTCATTTTTGCTACTTATTTTTAGAAAATGACATTGCTAAAAATGCCAGTAAAGTTTTTTTTTTAAATCACCTCAGCCATCACTGGCTCCAAAAGCCACTGAAGCATAAATGTCTTGCCTATGTTTTTCATCAGATGATCCTGTCTCTGTGATCGAAGAGTGCTTTAGTGTCTCATAAATGTATCATAATGGGGCAAAATAAATAAATAATCTAACCTTCTTGGTGCCAGCATATTGTGGCAGTTTCATACAACTACCCGCCTCTTAGAGGATTTTTTTAAAAAATCTGACTCCCTCAATCTTCTCCAAGTTTAATCTAAAGCCATAAACGGACTTTAGACATAACTCATAATTAAAGCTGAAAGCATACCAGTGCCACAGAGAGGTGATTGAGTTTGTGTTCGTAAAATCAGAAACCCATACTTTAGCACTGAAGACCAGTTACCAAACAAAGAGAGTTAATCTGCATAATCCCAGAGGTGAGAGAAGTTGATGCTATGATACACATGGGCTCTTCCAGTCACAGACAAATGGCTGATTTAAGCTATTGGCTGTATTCACAAGCTGCAGTGTTTTGAAACTGGATTTAGGAGTACCAGTCGTACAAATGAATCTGCAGACAAAACCCCTCAACAGACTTGGGCATCAAATATGCTTGCAGATTTTGACCTATTTTCTCAGCATTCTCCTAGTTTGACCAATTTCCCCGGCATTCCATTCCTAATAATCAAAATGGTTATAATTAGTGGAGTTCTTTTGAAAAATGTGGGAAAGCATTGCATTCAAAATATCTCACTGTCGTGATTTTTACCCTTAGAAAAATTATCAGAACAAGACTGGAATCTGCAAAATTGAAAAATTTGAATTCAGATTCTGAAATTTTAGATGGAGATAAAATTCTGAGCACCATTGTTTTGCTGATATGTACAATCATCCACACTTAGGCTGAACTTAAGCATCATTTTATTTTTTTTGCCAGCCATAAAATATATTTTAGTGTATTTTTCTGTCATCTATGTACGTGCATATCTTCCCCAATAAAAATATTCTTGGAATAAGCATTTTGTATGTTCTTCTGTCTGCACACCACTCTAGAAAGACAAATGTCAGAAGACACAATCAAAGGAGAAATAATAAATAAAGACACCTCAAGTAACAATAGCCCAAATCCTATTAGCTATGCTCACCAGTTTAAAATGGTTGGCTTAAATCACATTGGTGAATTAGTGCAAGTAAGAAATTAGTACAAGTATTTATTGTGTTGTATAAATCAGTGTCCCCTTCACGGATTGCTGCCTTGACGTCGCAAAGGGGCTTGAGTAATTCAGAGAAACTATGGGCTATGCCGTGCAGGGACACCCAAGACGGACAGGTCATAGTGGAGAGTTCTGACTAAACGCGATCCACCTGGAGCAGGAACTGGCAAGCCACTCCAGTAGCTTTGCCAAGAAAACTCCATGAACAGAAACAAAACATACCCAGGCAGAGCCGTCTCCAACTACTTACACCCCAGTGGGCCTCCTGTCGCTAACCTCTTCACTGTCTACTGGTGCCCAGTTCACTGGAGCAGCACAAAGATTGCAGGACGATCAGTCAGGATACGGCAGCAGGGGCTACCGCAAATCTTCTCAGTCCTCAACTCCCCTTCAACGGCTTAACATCCAAGAATCTAGGCAGAGTAAGGAACCACTGGCTCCACTGCAATCGCCCCGCTCCTCATCTAAGTCAACTAAGGTGAGCATGGACATTCACAACCACGTGAAGCTCAGTGACTGCCCCATGGTCTCACAGGTTCTGCTAGAACCCTTGGCTACCCCTGCTGCAGACAACTTATCCGGGGTGGACCCCCATGTAGACAGCCTGCCGCTGAACCCGACGGTGCGTGCTCCACTGCTGTCTGCCAATTGACATACTGTCCTCCTGCCCGTCGTTTGCCCTTCTGATGCCCTTAGATTGATTTCCTGGAATGTGGCTGGGTGGTACAGAAAGTTGCAGGACCCCTGAGTTCAGCGATCTTCTTCGAGGCTTTAATATTATTCTACTCCAAGAAACGTGGGCTGTTCACTCTGTACTACTAGCAGGATATGCCTCATACTCCCTTCCAGCACAAAGGCTCACGGCAAAGGGCCGTCCATCTGGGGGCCTAGCAATATTAGTTGCCGACTCCTTATCTGCAGACTTTGTTCTTACAGTTGATGGTAGCTGTAAAATTCAGGGTATAAAACTTAAAACTAGGAACCAAGAAATTCTGATAGCCAATGTCTACATGCCCCCAGTCTCTTCCAAGTTTCACAGGGCCTGTCAATGGGAAGCCTTGAGTCATGCCTTAGATGATCTTGATCTTAGGTTTCCAGGGATCCCTCTTTTGCTAGCAGGAGATTTTAATGCTAGACTAGGCCAGGGTGAGGTCATATTCGACCATGTCCTGGATACATTTAGTGATGTTTCCCTTTTACATCTTTACGTCCCAGAGAGGCAGTCCAAAGATCATCAAATTAACGATGCGGGGACTCATTTGGCAAAACTCTGTTTACTTAGAGGCCTAATTTGGCTAAATGGCCTTACAGAGCTTGACAATGAGGGTGAGTTCACGTACATCTCCCCCCATGGATCCAGCACAATTGACTATATTTTGATCCCTGTTTCCCTATTATCATGCGTGGCTGAGTTCCGGGTGGGTGAGCCCCTAGCTAGCAACCATCTCCCCTTATGTTGCAGTCTTGCTCTTAACACAGACACTACAGTCCTGACCAATTCGGCACCTAAGGAGTATCCATTGACCTTGCCCAGAATCAAATGGAATCACAGAGCAAAACACCTCTTTGAAAAAGCAATTAAGCTAGATACGACACCCCAAGTCTTCCTCAATTGGTTATCTTTATCAAAGCCTGAAGATCACATCAAAGGCTTTGAGAATCTAATAGACACCATAATAGCTAGCCTTGGCCAGTTCCCTCAACAATCACAGAATAGACAGGCCCCAGTCACATGTCCTAGGTTAGACAAGGAATGTCTTGCCCTGAAGCAGGATATGAGGAGGATCTACAATAACTATAGAACCTCAAGGGCCCTCAAGCTCCCTTCACAGTATTTTGTGATTGAAAACCACCTCAGTACAGCCATTAAGAAGCTACATCATCGTTTTATACTGGACCGTTGGTCTCATTTAGCTCAGGCTATCAAATCAGGTAACAACAACAAAATTTGGGAGGTGGTTACAGGTTCTTTCATCTTTAATAAGAACTCACAGGACCTCCCCTATATACCAGCTGGGACATGGGAACAGCACTTCTTGGCCACTTTTTATGATAGCTGTAAGCCCACAGTGCCAACCAATTTGCTTCCACCCAGAGATCTTCCGGATTGGGCCCCAGTTACAACTAGTGAAATAAAAAAACTTATAGGACACCTTAGAACTGGAAAGGCACCAGGTCCTGATGCCCTTCCCCCGGAACTGCTTAAGGCTTACCCCGATTGGTGGGCGCCTGTTCTTGCTGTTTTATTTACTTCTGTTAATCGATCTGGGATCATGCCCAGAGCATGGACACAGGCCGTAGTGATTCCCATCTATAAGAAGGGTGATAAGAAATCCCCTGCAAATTACAGACCAATAAGCCTTCTTGCTATCACGGGGAAGATGTACGCCAGCTACTTACTCCAAAAACTACAAGACTGGCTAATAGACCAAGATATTCTGGGACCTGAACAAGCGGGTTTTAAGGCAGGAAAGTGTACATTAGACCATTGTTTGATCTTATCCCATCTGATTTCCAAATACGCTTCACAGCGTAATACTCGCCTGTATGCAGCTTTCCTAGATCTAAAAGGGGCCTTTGATTCCGTAGACTGAGATATCTTATGGCTAAAGCTCTCCAGGCTGGGCATTGGTAGGAGGCTCCTCTTTTTAATCCAAAAACTCTATGCGGGCTCTACCTGTCGCATAAAAATGTCGACGCAGGGGGCCCTTTCTAATCAGATTTTTTCCAACAGAGGAGTGAAGCAAGGCTGCGTTCTGGCGCCAACTCTGTTTAATTTATTTATTAATGACCTTGCCCCACTCCTACATAATATCAATGGCCATAGCCCCAAACTGGGCCCTATACAGATTCCAATTCTATTATATGCGGATGACATGGTTCTCCTTTCCCGCACAAGGGTCGGCCTAAAGCGGCTAGTGAGTGGTTGCTATGACTACCTGACATGCAATAAACTCCAATTAAATTTTGAGAAATCTAAAATTATAGCCTTTGGCAAAGCATGGAAACCCTTCTCTTGGTCTTTCAATGGCAACCATATCCAGCAGGTCAGAGAGTTTAAGTATTTGGGCGTTTTTTTTTCATCATAGACACACCCGGTCAACTCATCAGCGGACAGCGACTAAGTCAGCAAAGCTTTCAGCACAGGCTATCCTACGCTTTCATCGTACTTGGGAACACTCTTACATCCCTGCTGCGCTGCAGATTTTTAATGCCAAATCAGCAGCACAGCTTCTTTATGGTGTCCCCATCTGGATGTCTGTGTTACACAGTTCTGTGGAAAGGGTCCAATCAACATTTCTGTATAAAATCTTTGGCCTGTCCCATTGTGTGCCTTATGCTACCCTATGCCTTGAAGGTGGTCAACACAGGATTGAGACTCAGGCTTGGCTCAGATTCTTTAAGTATTGGATTAGAATCTGTTTCTTTTCAGCCCAGGACATCTTATTTCAAGCGCTGCTGGCAGACAGTCTGTTTCCAAAAGGTTTGGCCCTATTTCTTAAGAAAATCAAGACCCTGGGGTTGTCACCAGATCTGCTGGGCTCAATACCCCCGTCCAGGGTGTTTCATACAATTAAAATAAGAGTTTTGGATATAGAGGGGCAAACTCTCTGTAGCGCTGCCCAAAGAGTCTGTTCCCCACTCTATTTTCACCTGCCCCTCTCTCATGGCAGTAGACCGAACTATCTCTATCATTTAGAACAGCCACAAGATCGATGGGCATTTACCCTTGCCAGGTGCAATATAGTACCATCGAGCTTAGCGCAGGGCAGGTATATGGGTTTACCTATAGAACTGAGAGTCTGTCCGTGTGGCCAGGGAAAGGTTGAATCCCTGCAGCATATGTTATTCTACTGTATTTTGTATAAGGACATTCGCCTGTCTTATTTGAGCTCTTTCCTCTCCTCCCACTCTGGATGGGATGACCTGAGAAAAATTCAACATCTTCTAAGTGGCACCATTAAGGAACTTACCCTGACAACTGCTAGGTACGTCTATTTCATCATACAGAGACGTCGTAGCGCGCTTTCGCAGAATGCCGAGCCCTAAATATGCATTTGGCTGTTCCCCGCCACCTGTTAGCCGTTGAACATTTTAGCTGTATTTTAGTGTGTTTTAATTTGAACAGTATGCCAATAAAGGTTTCTGTCTGTCTGTCTGTCTGTCTTAAAGAAATGGGAGTGCCTGACCACCTTATCTATCTCCTGAGAAATCTATATGTGGGACAGGAAGCAGCAGTTAGAACTGGATATGGAACAACTGATTGGATCAAAATTGGGAAAGGAGTATGACAAGGCTGTATATTGTCTCCCTGCTTATTTAACTTATATGCAGAATACATCATGCGAAAGGCAGGACTGGATGAATCCCAAGCCGGAATTAAGATTGCTGGAAGAAATATCAACAACCTCAGATATGCAGATGATACCACTCTGATGGCAGAAAGTGAGGAGGAATTAAAGAATCTCTTAATGAGGGTGAAAGAGGAGAGCACCAAAAATGATCTGAAGCTCAACATAAAAAAAACTAAGATCATGGCCACTGGTCCCATCACCTCCGGGCAAATAGAAGGGGAAGATATGGAGGCAGTGACAGATTTTAATTTCTTCGGCTCCATGATCACTGCAGATGGGGACAGTAGCCAAAAAATTAAAAGACATCTGCTTCTTAGGAGGAAAGCGATGACAAACCTAGACAGCATCTTAAAAAGCAGAGACATCACCTTGCCGACAAAGGTCCGCATAGTCAAAGCTATGGTTTTTCCTGTAGCGATGTATGGAAGTGAGAGCTGGACCATAAAGAAGGCTGACCACCGAATAATTGATGCTTTTGAATTGTGGTGCTGGAGGAGACTCTTGAGAGTCCCCTGGACTGCAAAGAGAGCAAACCTATCCATTTTGAAGGAAATCAACCCTGAGTGCTCACTGGAAGGACAGATCCCGAAGCTGAGGCTCCAATACTTTGGCCATCTCATGAGAAGGGAAGACTCCCTGGAAAAGACCCTGATGTTGGGAAAGTGTGAGGGCAAGAGGAGAAGGGGACGACAGAGGATGAGATGGTTGGACAGTGTCATCGAAGCGACCAACATGACTTTGACCCAACTCCAGGAGGCAGTGGAAGACAGGAGGGCCTGGCGTGTTCTGGTCCATGGGGTCACGAAGAGTCGGACACGACTTAACGACTAAACAACAACAAAATAAATCAGTGTGCAATACCAAATGTCTATGCTAACTTCTTAACTTGTGACAATTCACCAATCAGATAACACAGCAATTAGTTTACGCTGGTGTAAATGCCCAACAGGATTTTAGCCAATAATTTTGCAAAATGATATGATAAGGAAATAATAAAAATGCCTAGTGTTATTCAGATCTTATTCTGAAGACAGCTATATGTCAGGTACAGGGGGCTCAAAAAAGGGGAACAAGCCAGAAGAAGGGGAAGAAGATGGCTCAGATGCAGGCCTGGCTCCCATATAGGGCAAGAAATTTTAGCTGCCTGGAAAATGGGATGCTGGGAACAACTTCATGGTGCTGCTGATACAGCTTCTTTGAGCCCAAAACAATGGGCCAGTATGGAGATGGATACAGGATGTGTAGACCCCTGGAAAAGTTGTTACCCCATGAACTTGGGTTGTTCCTTATACAGAGATACAATGCCTAGGGTTATGTCACCCCCTGAAAACAATAGAGAATTGTTTCCACAGGTTTTGGCCCCACCATGTCATTCACCAATGAGAAACCATCTTGTGGTTAGCAATTGGGGAAGAAAGTAACGAAACCAATCAGACTGCAGGAAACTTTAGGGTGTCTATGGAACAAAAAGCCACTGAACCCAGAGAGAAGAAGCTATTTTCCCTCCCCTCAATCTTGGTTCTCAATCTTGGTTCCAGATCGCCTCTCCTGAGAAAGAGAGGAGGACTTTCTCTCTCGCTAACTTTTCCTTCTCCAAACTAACCTCCCCTTTTAGCCTCTCCAGGGTCCCCCATCTGGGATCTAGGAGGAGGTTCTGCTGACCTCACCTATCTGGACCTACGGGATCGAGCTCTTCATGCCTCTAAGTTGAATTAGGTAGATATAATATTTCACTTTCTTTTCTAATCATATCTTGATTTGACAGCTTTGCTTCTAGGTAATTGGAACTTTTAGGCCTGCTTCTAAGAGCCAGGGCTGGAGGGAGTTTTAGGTGGTGCTAGATAATACTTCAAGTGGTTGCCCATATCATAAGCCTTGATCTTGTCATTTAAAGAGTTGATTGAGTTTGCTCAGGATACAAATGGCCTTAGTGAAAATAGAATCATAGTCTGGTTTGTGTGGAAAAATTCTTGTATGAAGTAACAGGTTTGATTCTGTGCCTGTTATCATTTTCTTCATGAAATGTTGCTACTTCGAATATTTCAACCTTTCTGAATTAACAAAGATGTTATTTTCTCTCTGCTCTCTGTGTTAAACTCAAATAAATATTTCCATTAATTATACCTGCAAGCGACCTAGTGTCATTTCTGGTTATGCCCTCCTACCCACTAGGGTAACAGGAACCTCGTTCTCACCTAGTACTGTAAATGCGAAAACACAAGCTTTGGAGGACAGAAGGACAGATTACCTACTGTTCACTAATCCTTTCACTGTGTCAGCAAAAGATGCTTGGCATACCATGATTGAAGGTGAAGAAAGCTGCATTGTTCACAGAATAGAATATAAAGCAATCTGCCTCTTTCAGCTATAGGTACAGATCATACCAGAATTTTAAATTTAGATCTGGTTGGGAGAGTCATACAGGAAATGTCATTAATTATATTATTCAGGAAGGTCAGATGTACATCAATACTGACGGCACAGTATGTTATTCTTAAGTAAAACAATTAAAATTTAGCATTCATCTTTCCTCCAGTGCATATTCTGTTTCTAGTACAGCTCTTGGTCTCAACCAAGATTATCTTCTTTGTTTCATTTGGTAAGACAATTTGCAATTGTTTTGGGATTTTGGAAGTCATAAACATTGTTCCCAGCCCTTACCATCTAGCGTTTACACTATGTGGAAGTTGAATTAAAGTAAGTAAATAAATAACATTATTTGGTAGTTTACACATTTATAAAACATCCCCAGAAATCTAGCAATATGCTCACATTCAGAGCAGTATTTTCCCTTTATGTCCGCATAGAAGCTGTTATGCATTGATTTTCCTATTATTATGTAGAAAGTCAGCAGCATGACCTTCAGTAACACTTCTGTTTTCAAACAGTATAAGATCTAAAATGGTAGAAGGCCACTGGAATAATTGAGGAATGACTCTGCAGCTAAGGATTGCATTAACTAATGATCTCATATTTCTCAGCAGCTCTGAAAGCATATCTGGGGGAGGGGAAAATAGAAGACCCTAGTTAGTAAGTAGATACATAGACAGAGAGGTAAATAAAATAATCTGAGAGACAGTTTGCACTGTGAAGAGGTGATTTAAAGGTTATAGTTTTCTGAATCCATGCCTCCACACCTCAGGGCCAGCCGTGAACTTGATGTATGTTGTGAAGATCTGACAATGATGACAGCTTGTGCTTACAGAACTTACGTATATTGGACACTTTCCTTTAAGAAAACTTTGTGGGGCTTTAGTTTCTTCATAAATACCAAGAAGAAATTATGATCTATAAAGAAATTGGTAGGATATAAACCTGGAAAGAAAAGAGGACATGTTTACCTCTCCTTCATATCCCACGAGTCACATGACTCTAGAAAGAACAGAACTATATGCCTAAAACTGTACAATATATGCACCACAATGGTCTGCGGTGAGAGTAGCCACCTACTCTTTTTTGGGAAAAGCAGGATACAACTGACTGCAGGATTCTGGGGGTGTTTTCCTTTCTTTGGCTAAGTCAGTCCCAGCCCTGCTTGATTTCATGTCTCTCTCCCCATGCCTTCTCACTCTCTTTACCCACATGGTCTGTCCACAAGTTGCAAATAGATAGAATGGTAATATAGACCTTTCTTTTTCCAGAGGGGACCAGTAACACACAAATCATAGTCAAAACACAGCACTTGGAAGGAGATTTCAAAATGAATCTTATAATCTTAAGACTGCAGAGCTGGAAGAGACCTTATAGAATCATCAAGTCCAGCCCCTGTCAAGGAAGCACAGTGGGGAACTGAACTCCCAGCCTCTGGCTCTGTAGCCAGATGTCTAAACCACAGAGCTATTCAATAGTTAAAAACAGTTATAGCAACAGGAAAAGTGACAATGACAATAAAAGGTAAAGGGGCAACACCTGGAGAGAAAAAATACTCTTTTAAACTACAATTCCCAGAACCCCCCATCAATTCTGGCTACTTTTCCAAGCTCTGAAGGGAGATAGAAATTGCCGGTTCTGTTTGTGGGAAATAAAATAAACCATTTTTAAAATAGCTGTTCCTTCTGTCATAAGCACATCACAGGGTCTTGTATAAATCTATTTCCAATTTCTTCTGACTTCTCACCTGAACGATAACCTCTGGGCTCACCTCAAACCTTCCCTTTTGGCAGATTTCATTAACTTAGGCCACTGTGGAAACTTTTGCCTTGTATTTGCTACCTCTATTTTTAAAGATAATGTGGAAACAAACAAGAAAGCAGGGGATTTTATTAATCTAAGTGGAAGAGAAATGAAAATGTGACCCCTGTTGCTTTCATCAGGCAAATTATGAATTTCCTGATAATGTTACTAAGCAGCAAGCCAGGCAGGTTTGTTTCCTTTCTTTAGCAGCTATTCTTATGGCACTAGGACTCACAATCTGATGGTGCTTGAGAGAGTAAATTTTGCTGGTGTTTAAAAGGACTTAACAAGGTCTTGTGGTGGTGTTTAACCTTTTGCTGATGGCTGCTTTTGAACAGAGTGATAGAAATTCTTTTGAATCTGACAGCTTTTCTTTCTTCCCCAACAATTTGTGATGATTAAACACGCTCAGCTTTCAGTAAGCTCTTTCTGAATTCCTTCTTGATCCTCCAGGATCAGGTACAATTGTTAATATATATCAGGGTGGGCCGGTTGTGGTCCTCCAGACCCTGCTGGACTCCCACCAGCCTTACCCAACATAATCAACAGTATACGGGGCTTGCAATCCAACAGCAACTGGAGAACCACAACTGGCCCATCTTTGCACTATGCAAATTGTACAGCAACCCTGCTCAAGTGAATTGATTATTATACTTATATTCTGCTCATTAGTCAGCAGTCTTACAATCAAACTGCTTATTAGGTAAAAATAAAAATAAAAATATGAGTAACATTGCCATGCTTTCATTTTGGAGAAAAAGCACCAATAGCAGCAGCCACTGATGGTAAGAAGAGATAACTGACTATTGCAAACATTATAGTTGAATCTCTTTGATATCTTGCAGCGTAAACAAGAAATTACTCAAGTGGTATGTACTGTATGATCTTTGTGTATGTCTGTTACATGCTCAACAAACCTGAGTTGTGCATTTGGTTACACACCTAGGTATGTGATAGATGGGTGGCAAAATGCAAAAACCAATGGTGTGATTGCCTGTACATGCACAGTATTTCATAACAGGATTTGGGCCTTAATAGCAAAGTGACCATCTAATCCACAGGTAAAATCACATAGCAAAAATCAGAGTTGACTAATATCTTTATTATGACTGCTAATGATATGTCACAAAAGATACATGTTTTCAAACTCTTCAGCCCACTCCATTTATCTGAGTGTTACAAAAGGTGGGAGAAGAAACAGAAAAGTACAAAAATTTGGCCAGGTGTTGTTGCTGCCAGATCTGTAGTTAGACTTCAGTCCCAAGATGAGACTACAGGCTGGAAGAATCAACTTTATGTATAATGATATCAGGTTACTCCTTGAGGTATGTAGAATAAATGACCTGTCTCTGTCTCTGTGAACTAAAGGGTGATAGGCACTCATGCAATTCATTAGGTGTTGTACATAGACTCCCACATCGACCTGCCGCGGAAATATCATGCAATACGGTAATCTCCATATCAGCAAGGCTGCCCTTGTTGGCTGGGATATTCTAGAAAAAATACAACAACAAAGAAAGAAGAAGAAGAAAAGGTGGTTCTTGGTGATTGAAGTACAATGAATAGATCACTGAGTGCTAGAAAGGGAATCAGACTTATGACCAATCTACTGATGATCAGAAATAAGGCCTTTTCAAGGTGGAGACAGCTCTTATAGCTGATCAGCTGATCTAAGCTAAGAATTTTTGCTTGGGGAGAAGAACTGCCATAGAGTGGGCTTGGAGACAGATACAGTGGGCAAGGCATGAGGAAAAAGCTGGAAGGAAAGATGGAGATCCATACCAATAATACCAGATGATAGAAGCGGCAGCATGGTGGCGATGGCAGTGAGAGAGCAGGTAGTCCCCCACCCAGCACAAACCAAAAAACAAACTACAAACTGGTTTGGTTTTCCAGTTGGTTTGTGGTGGTTTGTTGTTCATGGTTCATAGCTAACCACAAATCATGAACCCTCAGAAACCACAATTTTTCAGATTCACACCCATCTCTGCTGCAGATTAATGAAAATCAGATCTCATTTTACTTTTACTTTTGTACTAAAATACGTATGTGGACTCCCACACTTCCAGTATGAAATATTTCACACACCTATGAAAGCTTGATAGCAGTTGATAACAGAAAATCAGGTACCACCTCAGATTTTTTTTAAAGTAATACACATTTAATTCTACAATGTTTTGACACTGCACTTAACCAAGTAGTGTACTGTGTACTTGCAAAATGAGAAGTGAGAACTGGTCCCAAATCCCACACAGAACAGTTACTTTTGAAAGAGTTACTTTTTGAAATAAAACTTGCAGGCAATCATAATCCCCTAAAGTAACTACACATACTTATTTAGGAATAAACTTCAAATAAGGCACAGCAGAACTTAGAACTGCATAATCATGGATAGGATTGGACTGCACACATATCAGGTCCTATAAGGAGCGCATTGCAGGACACTAGCTAACGTACTGAATTCCCAGATCTGAAGAAATTGGCTGATGGCACTGTGGCTTGTGTTTACTGAATTGAAATTGCAAGCAGGGCGGGGAGAATCTCTCAAGCGCATTGATAAATAAATTAAAGTTGGCAAATGATTCTCAGGAAGACAGATGTATAAAGAGGCATCTGAAATTCTAGAAGGCTTTTCTTTCTTTCTTTCCTTTTTTTTCCTTTTAAAGGCATATCTAGAATATTTGATCATGTATTTTTGATCTTTCGTGAATCACCTAATTCAATTTACATTCCTCATTTGAAGACCTTAATCCCACCCAGCACTCTTTCGTCGTGAAATCTCAGACTCAGGTCACTGCATATATCTGAACTCCTCTTGTGGATTAGCTTTTACACTTCTCACCCCTTCATTAAGTTTATTTGTCCTTTAGGGCTGTTTCAAAGAATTAATGAGAGAATTTCTCCTCACCAGCACTTCTCACTTCTGCCTCCTTTTTCCTTCCCAGAGCCTCATTAGCATTCAGAAGCACTGTCTTTAGAGCTATGTTTTCAAGGTTAATTTTTTTTCCTTTTTTTTTTTTTTTTTTTTGATGGCAAGTAAGATTCCTGGTATGAAGTTTTCCTTTGAAGTCTTTTTACAAGCCATTGGAGACTCAGCTAGGCAGCAGAACAGTGCTTGGAATACTGACATTCGAAGTCAGTATTCAAACCATACTCCGTGTTCATACTAGCTTGAGTGGCATCTGATCAAACAGTATGCTGGTTTGTCTTACAAGAAATTGGTGTGATATTTGACTTTTTATATAAACAAATGTTGGTCATTGTTCACTTACATTTCTTAATTTGTTTAAATACAGGCACATTTTAAAAACATCCACATTTCAAACAGCAAATGACTGCTTTTTGCTTGATGTTTAGTACCTGAGTGTTGCCATTAAACACACAAAAATCATGTGACCCTAATTTGTCCTAACCACACAAATGCATCAGAATTTCCACTATTCTTGGAGAAACATAAAGAAAGCCACACTAGACCCTGTTCTTTTTCCTAACTGCCATTTATTTTGCCAAGAATAACAGCTACCTAGATATACAAGTGCGAGCCAGAGTGATTCCAAGTCAGAAATCTATCCCTATGGCACTGCTCAATTCTGAACCACACCCTTGGTCCTTCTGATCCAGTCCATTCCAACATCCAGTGACTCTATATTGTTTCAGTTATAGGTTTTCACCATCCTTCTTATCTGACATGATTTCACAGCATATACCAATGATTAATAATAAGCTTCTTGATATGCAGAGCATGTGGTATCTCACTGAACTATAGCCCATTCCAGTGCTCAAGCTGTCAAGTGAATAGTGGCCTTAAAATATGCAAGACTTTTTAAAACAGGAGGTCAGAACAGTTAAAGCTGCCTATTTAAATGCTAACCACAGGAAATAAAGCAAATAACACATGCACACAGATGTACGCAACTCCTCATAAAATCTCACATGAGAAAATGAAACATTAGGTTCATGTTTTCAAACAAGAACTTTCTCTGTCTGTTTTTAGTCTTGAAAAATCTTCCAGTCTGCTACACAGAGCTGATTATAGGCATTGTTTCCGTCTCCTTTTTACTTTTTATGCCACATATTGTATGAAAGAATCATTAGAATCCATCACTGTGAAAAGAAAGCAACATAATTACCAGTCATGAAATAAATCATTTGGTCTTTTTGTCCTTAAGTAGGTGATTCGGCTTAAGGTAATGTACTTTGATAATCAATAACCAATAAAGAAATAAGTGTCAGCCACATGGTACGTCACACAGCAAAAGCAATCAGGATGTCTACTCACCAGTACAGCCATTTTACTAATGGATTCGCTGGCAGTACTAAGTAAATGATTTGTAAGGGTAATATCTCAGCATATAACAGTAGGATGTTATGTTAAAGCAGGCCTCTTGTCTAATGAATTAGAATTGGCTGCAAAATGTTTTCCATTGTTTCACCATGACAGTATATCTAATTTTTGTTGCCATATCTCCAAATTATATTGTTTTGGGTTTTTTTTTTAAAATTGCACAAATGTGTTCTTCTGGTTTATAGATGATCACCTCACATCCTGAAGATATGGAAAGATGACATACTTGGTAGATCATTCAAAGCTTGTTTTCCACCTGGTAAACCTCATCTCTAGCAAATGACAGCTCTTTCAGAACAAATTCTCACACTGGAAAAATAAGAGAAGCAAAATCACATTGTAGTGAATTTACTGTATTGAAAATGACTGTTGGTATTATCTAGTTCATCTTGTCCTTTAGCACACAGACACATGTAATGCCATTCATGAAAAATAAGACTGGCAGGCACCTTTCAAGTCTCTCTTGAGGTCAGACTCAATGATCCTTGAGGCTCCTTCTAGTACTACTGTTTCATGATTCTATTATTCCATAGACTATGGTGGGGAAAGTAGGTGGTTCAAGATGGTTCTGAGCTGTCTCCATGTCCAGTATTATTCCTTAGGTCTCCATTTCTAATGACAGTATGCCTCTTTCTATTCCACAAGAACTGTAACCCTGGTTTGCAAAGTTTATGGATTAAATTCATAAATCTCGTGGGGGAGGGAGTAGGAAGCTCCTTTGAAATACAGTGTCACCCTAACCCCTCGGGTGAAGCCCTTTCGGTTAACAGACACCAGGCAAAAATGGTGAAGTTTCTTGAACCAAGGTTCCAGGTTTTATTAAAACAGGTTGCAGCAAATACAGAAACACACTAGTGTTGGGTGCCCAGCACCTGGGGACACTGAGATTAGGAATACAACAATTTAGGGTGACAACAATGAGTGCAACTACAATCTCTTAGATTTCAGTTTCAGCACCCATATCTAAAGCAATTCCTGGAGTCTGAGCTCGGTAGTAGCATGCTGGAGTGTTCATCACTTTTGCTTACTGAGAAAGCTGGGATGGTCTGGTTTTTCAAAGAAATCAGATATTGGTCCAGTGCATATCAGTCATGGCTTCATAACCTACAGGCCAAACACCTCTAGTGCAATCTAATTGGGTCAGCCCTCAAGGACTCTTTGAAGAGCTTCATTTGGTATATTAGACTGCAGGTTTCTCATAATGTGCCTGGGTCAACAAGAGCACATCACATCAATATTTCAGTGGCTTTGAATTCTCTTCTGAAAACCTTAAGCACCAGCTCTGGTCTTTAAAGCCTGAAATGACTTGGGCAATGTTTATCTTGGGGACTACCTTGTTTCTTTTATAACATCTTAACTTCCTAGACCAACCAGAAATATCCTCATGAGTGTGCCAAGTTCAGAAAGCACAATCTTGTGTTTGTAGAAAATAAACACATTACCGTAAGAGAACAAAGGCTTTCCAAGTCAAAGCAACAACACTTGATGACTAGCACTGACAATGTCATCTAACACCAACCCACTATGTCCCCCTGTTTTCTCTGAGTTTAACTGCAATCCTTACAGTAGATGGGGAGGACTGATTTTGTGAGCTATCCCTGTTCTAATGCAAAGTACTTTAGATTGGCACTTGGCAGAGAGAGAGAGAGAATGGGGGTGGGCAGAGAGGTTATAGCAGCTGACTGTTTTGTGGACTGTCCTTGGTGGCAGATCTGTGAGGACTGTCATGATGGCTTACTGCACTTCTACATTTACTACTACATCACCAAGTTTCACTGTGCTATTAGTGATGATAGGAAGAGCAGTAATAATAATAATAGCAATGAATAGAAAGAGGAGTGGCAATGAATCCATTTGTACTCTACCATTGCCCTAGAATAAATCCATGAGGCAGCTTACAATAAAAGTAAAAGTAAAATCACTACTCCACCAATGTCAAAATCAAATCAGAAGCCCAGGTAAGTGCCCTATTTGTCTCAGGGAATAATTGGCACAGATTCATTTTGTGCTTGTGCTGATGGGTTACTTACATAACATTCAGTTATTACGCTGGCAGAAATGGGGAGCTACACCTTTAATTGCTACAGGCTGCAAAAAGAACTGTAAAGCCTTTTTACTTTTAGGCTAAGCAGAAATTCACTGCCTGTCATTGGACAGATTAATATTCCGCTTAGGGTGCATTGTGGAAAAAAACAGATACAGACCTATCACCAGTCTTTCAGCACCTTTGTTTGCTGTGTTAATTATCAGTGCCCTGAATCAACAAATGCCTGGTGATGTCAAGTATACTGCAGAAGTCAGAGCAGCAGTTGTTTTCTTATTTAAAAATATCTCAATTTCACTTTACCCTTAAGCAGCATCAACGAGGGAGAGGTGGTCTACTGAAAACAACTGTGATATATGGAGTGATTGATGAAATATCTTTCCTGTCAAGCCAGTCACTTACCAATCTAAATGACAAATAGGGTTGCCAAGTCATTAAGTCAAACTTTTTGGTTTCAAATGAGACCTAGAGGAAGAGCCCCCCTCCCCCCCCCCGGGTCCTAGAGGGAAGAGATTATAGAGGGACTAGAAATAAAAAGAGGCCTCGGAGCCCAGGAGTTTGAGGCAAAGCCCAGTATAAAAAGCAGTGTGTCGCTCCAATGTTCAGCTGTATCTAAGACCTGGATTTACTCCTTGCTTTTCTCAGAGCTGGCATGAGAACAGTGGAAGGCATCAGGAAGGAAATGGCAAAGCTGTTGCTTTCCCCCTAAAAGTCCCAGAAGCCTTCACCACTCTCTATGCTAGCCAGGATTTCTGGGAGTTGTCGTCCAAGAACATCTGGGGGCCCACAGTTGGGAACCACTGCCTTAAAGTATCACAATGTTTTCCCTTCTCTCTCTTTTTTTCCCCTTCTCTTTGAATGAGGTGATCAGGCATCAGATGCCAGGGAAAGCAATGGCACCAGCAAGAACTCTTTGCTAATCCTGATCCCTGCTTTTGATGAGGGTTGTTGTTATTGTTATTGTGCCACCAAGTCACTTTGGACTCATGGCGTCCCCATGAATGAGGAATCTCCAAAATGTTCTGTCTTCAACAGCCTTGCTCAGCTCTTGTAAACTTAAGCCTGGAAGTTCCTTTAGGGAGTCAGCCCATCTCATATTTGGCCTTCCTCTTTTCCTTTTGCCTTCTACGTTTCCCAGCATTGTTATCTTTTCTAGAAAATCCAGCCTTCTCATGATGTACCCAAAGTAGGACGGCCTCAGACTCAACATTTTTGCCTCCAGAGATAGTTCAGGCTTGATTTGATCTAGGACCCACTTGTTTGTCTTTCTGACAGTCCAAGGTATCCACAAAGCTCTCCTATAGCACCACATTTCAAACAAATCAATTTTTTATGAGGGACACAGCAATATGCTATGTAGATATTATATATGGTCTGTTCTCAGGCCCTTAAACCAGCCTCTGGTACAGTGTATGCTAGCTTGCACCACTGTTGACATATGGCTCAATTGCCAGTCCTGTTGGCTTTTGTATGTTGAAAAGGGAGAGGCAGCACAATATCTCACTAAGTGGCAGAGGAGGAAGATCAAGTGGTTCAGGTGCTGGCTTGGGCTGTGATATGAGCTCTGCTGAGTCTACTGAGGTGAGAACAATGCAGAGTGTATCTCATAGCTCCCACTCATCCACTCCCAACACAAGACTGAGGAGTCGACTAAAGGCTTGGGGACCAAATGAAGGACTACTGAGAAACAAGGATGGAGGATAACTTTATTAGATCACTGAAATGTCAGAAACAGGCTAGATCTTATGATCTGCAAGATTCTTCATCAAGCTGCACATTGCAAAACCAGGGAGTGGGAATAAATGTCTAAAAAATCATGTTTGCCAGATGTTGTGTCCCAGCATTTTTGTTTAAGCAAATTTCAAAATGAACAAGAGGCTGCAAGATGTTAAAGTGAACAAAATCAAGGTATTTGTGCATTTGCAAAGCAATCAAAGGATGGAGCAAAGACGTCAGAGGCATTAACAAGATGGCATGGCAGACCCACAAATCCCTCATGTCATACCCAACATTCATGTATCACAGTTAGAAGTGTGGAACAAAGCTCAGGAAGATGCTGAGTTGATGACAAGGGAGAAGGAGAGTATGCTGTAGAACTGCTGGGTAGCTCAGTAATTTAGGTATGTGGTTGCGGAGCCAGAGGTTAGGAGTTTGATTCCCCACTGTGCCTCCTTGACAGGGGCTGGACTTGATGATCCACAGGGTCCCTGCCAGCTCTGCAGTTCTAAGATGATGATGATGATCATGTTATGGACCTTAGAAATGAACACTCCCTGCCTTTCATGTTGCAGAACTGTTGTTTAATGACCAAGATCTTCACTGTGGCTGCAGTACCGCTAACTGCAGAAGTAGCAAAGAGGAAAAGTGTGGGGAAAGCAAGTGTAGAGAAATGCAAGTTTCTAACACTGCCCTTTTAAGAATGAATCAAAGAGGGTTGTGCTCATTGCCTTTTAAAGTGTCTCATTCAGACCCCTCCTGGTGGCTGCCTTAGGAAGCTGATGTGTGCTTTCTTCTGGTGGCTGGCCAAAAAGAGAGAGAGAAAGACAGAAAGCAGAGTGTCTGGCATTGCAGACAGCCACTGTTTGGCCAGATGTCCTTCTGTCCTGTTTGTTCCTCTCACTGATGACTTGGCTTTGCCAGTTGCATTTCTCCTTTGATAGAAATAAGGTTTTCCCAGAGAACCTGAAATATACACATTTTGGCACAGATCCAGATAAGGATTGTGGCAAGGATAGCTCAGGAAGCAATGTATGTGCCATTATTCAGGCAAGGAGTGGATAGAGGACCAATGCACATCTATTTTATGAAACATGTGTTTTGTCTGGGAAAGGATTTGATGTCCAAATGTCTTCAGACTTTAATCATCCAATGTTTCTCCAGCTCCTTTTCTTAAAATTCTAGGGGTGGGAGTTGTTTACTTGTTTTGCTTTGTTTTGAGATGTGGCTTTATTAAGTACACTGAAGAGAGAGAGTTTTCTTATCTCCTTTAAAGTCTGGTGTTGTGTTAGCAGTTACAAAGGAATAGTATCTCTCTGACAACATGTAATATTATGGCTTATGAGTGTCATGCATCTTGTGATGGAAGAAGTGCAAAAAAATTTAATTTCTATATTCAAGTAACAACCCTAGCAGATTAGCTCTTGATTGAAATGGCCATTCCATTTTGTCTCAGACAGTTTGATTTTCCTGTACATCAAAAAGGCTAGCTATTTAAATGCTTTTTGATCAATTCTTTCTTTTCCTCCCCACAGTTATTTGCAGAAATTAAGTGAGTTTTGATTGGAAAATAAGCTTAACCAACTGCTTTATTAGTCAGCGGAAATTGCTTTGGCTAATTGACAGCGGAAATATTGGAAGAGAAATCAAGACCTGGGAAATGTTACTTAACAGGAGGACTTCAGCCTTCCTTAATCATGTTAGAATACAGTTTTGCAGAGATATTGAATACAGGGGTGCTGTACTGTTCTCTTCAAGGCTAAGGTGTAAAAATTTCCTCCAACAGAAAAGAGTAATTGCATTACACTTACTAAAATAAAGGTGATTTATCCAAGCTTATGCCTAGGAATATGAGTTTTAGAAATGGAGAAGAAAATTGATTATTTGATTCTGTTTCTCATGCAATTAAACTTCTGTTTCTAGAAAATGAACAGGATCAATCCCCTCAAGATTCTTAATGTGCCAACTGGGAAATTGCCATCTAAGCTGCAGATATTTCACATTACTGTATTATGAGACTGACTTTTATTTGGAGGCAACTGTTTTCATTCCTGACATGCTGGCAAAGTCACATTTAAAAATGGATCCATGCTTTTCAGGTGGTGTTCCTTGTTTTAGATTACAGGAACAATAATGCTAAATTATGCAAATTTGTTGTTCTCTTACAAAACCATGTTCATTTACAGCCATTAGCATCCAGTGTGCTAATGATGAAGAGGACTGTACTGCATATTTTGCTTGTTTTCTTAGCATAATTGGAATAATTGAAATAAAGTTCATAATTTTCACCTTTGCTGGAGCTGTAATTTGGTGTTCCTGTAAAAGCAGGGAAGTCCTTCTGCAAGAAAGTACTGGATACCTCCCTGTGGAAGAACTTTAAAAGTCAAACTACTTGTGCTAGATGCATTACACCAGGAGTTTGCTGAAGAGAATCCTGGTCCTAACAAAGAAAATAAGGTTAGTTGATTGAAAACAAGGGACTGCTTGGCAGGAACGACACATTTCAGATCAGCTGTGGTAAGTATTCTACTATCAGTTATATGAAAACAGGCATTAAACCACCTTCTCTCATTAAAGCAGAATGTGAAGTGATCCCTGGACTAGAAGCTGGCCAGTGCTGGGAGGCTTCTTGCCACTACTGACAGTGCCCAGAGTTGGGGCAGCAGCTCACCTGGTTGCCATGAGGGGGAAAGGAGCTACTGGAATTGTCCCCACCCCACCCTGACATAAACAATGTCACCAGTCAGTCAGTGCCAAAGTGTCCTGGAAGCCTCCCAGCACTAACTGGGTAGTGACACTATTTTTGCCTCAGAGATAGCTCCAGTGACTCTGTTTTTACTGCATGTTGAACTCTGCCTGGCTATTGGTAGCTCTGGCATGGTTTTAACATGGTGCCAATGTGGACTCTTTAAACCACAACAGGGCTTATATCATATGAAATGATCATGGCTGTTATGAAGTGACTTCAGTCCTTCCTGTAAGTGTGGTTGCAGCCCTTGTCATAAAAATGCACATGAAAAAGGCACATGAAAATTCACATTTTAGTTTCAATACAGATGCAATCTGGTAGCTAGTTCAGGGATGTCAGTAAGAAGCACTGCTTCAAGACCTGCTTGTAGAATAAGCAGAAAGAGCATGAATTTGAGGGACGCACCATCCCTGCATCCTGTGAGCCATCTGCTCCAGGACTTAGACTAAATTTTAGGGAGCTATCCAAGGTGCTGAACCTTGGATAGTGTCTGTAAAATTCACACTAACACTGGAACAAATTTACTGCCTCCACAAAATTGGTGTCACTAGCTCTGCCCACACAATAGCCTGCACGTGAGCAGGAACCTCTTCTCTGCAGACCTTGCTCTGCATATGGAGACAGCAAGAATGGAGAGGGAATACCATTCCTCCACTCATGAGTGCCTAGCCCATACCCTCTAAGTATGTTGGAGAGAACTTGATAGGTAAAACTGGAATTGGGCTTAAATGAAATGAAACAAATGACAGTGCTCCAAATTTGGACATCACAGGAAACTGTTGTTAGTTTAACAAAGATGGAGATTTTAATCTCCTCTAATATGTGACCAAGGCAGAGAGGGAAAATGGGAAGTGTAAGATTCTGAGGCTTGTTCCAGCTTGTTCTGGCTGCCCCCTGATAGTGGCCAGAACAAAAAGTAAATCTAAGCAGCAGCTGTGTTTAAAAGCGAAGAGAAGGGGGAAAAAACCAAGACAGAGAAAGGGAGATAAACCCAAATCATGCACGGTCATACATGTAATTGGAAATTCATCTTTTTACAGTGCTAATCCTTGTAACTCCTAGAAACTAAAAGTGAAATTTAAACTGCAGTCCTACACTCTTACTTTGGAGTAATCTTCACTGAATTGAATGTTATTTGTTTCTGAATAAAGATGATTAATCTTTAATTTGAGAATTGCATTGTAAACCTGCCATCAAGGTCTGTCTTCCTAATTTTTGTAACTTACTCCAACAATGTTTGGGGGAGGGGATGAAAAGTGGCACTAAAATGTTATGTGTAAATGTCTGTCTACTTCATGTTTCTGAAGAAATTGCCTGCAGTCTATGACAAAAACATGTCACCCATTAAGATGCACCAAGATCCTTCATTGGCTTTTCTACAGCAGAGCAACAGGGCCACTCCTCTTTAAATAAATAAATTTAAATCAAAACTCATAAATCCATGTAAGGAGAAACCATAACAATGGTCTCTCCTGCTTTTCTTTCCTTCTTGAAAGCTCAAAGAAAGTGATGGATTTGTTCATTACAAGCTTTAACCATCCTTTCACTACTGTAGCTGATAGGGTGTAAATAATAATAATAATCCTACCAAACTGACCTCTTTCATGTTTTACCAGCATCAAGGTAATTCATTAATCTGAAATTCACTAAACTACCTGCGCCAGATTGTCTTAATGAAAACAGATGTCTCTTTCTGGCCTTCGAAGTCATTTGGCTGACTAAAGAATTGTAGAAAGCAAAGTACTACTTGTGTAGAGAGGAGAACTGTGGCAGTGGGGGTGGGGGAGGAAAGAGAGATGGTGAGAGTAGCCGGCACAACTGATTTTGGAAGAAGAGAAACAAAATGGCATTTCCGAGTGTTGACTTCAGAGCTGAAGGCTCCTCCTGGTGCCGAGTGGGGCCGGCGAGTCTGAGCATTCTATCATGCTGACAACCTCTTGAAGAACTGCCTGTGCCAGCTGCTTTGCATTATTGTTAAGCTCTCAGTCTCCAAATAGCCCCATCAATCCAAGTTGTCAAGGCTGTTGTCCCCTTATAGTGGCCAAAACAAAAAGTAAATCTAAGCAGCAGCTGTGTTTAAAAGGGAAGAGAAGAAAAGAAAAGCAAGACAGAGAAAGGGAGATAAACTCAAATCAAAAAGGCATGCTGCATATGCCAAAATTGTGCCCTCGTTCATACCATTAACTCTCCGAGAAAGTCAGTTTGGCACCAAGACAGGAGTAAGCAGCTAGGGGGATATATAACACAGATGGACTGTTGTAAATTTCTGTGAAGATTTCTGTGGGGCCTCGATGGAGCTTTGAGTATGTGATAGGAAATCTGAAGCCATCAAAGAAGCAGCAGACTGAAGAGAATACTTGAGAGATCTCCCAAAGATTATGACTAGGAGACAGAGTGGCAAAGAAGTTTCACTAGAAGTATGCAATGGAAAATGTACTGCTGCAAAGTACATTTACACTTTAATCTTCAAATCTTTCCTTTGTAATTTGCTTTATGGCACTGGTCCCCAAACTTGGGTTCCCATATGATCTTGGACTAAAATTCCCAGAAGCCTTCACAACTAGCTGTTCTGGCCAGGATTTCTTGGAGTTGTAGTCCAAGAACATCTGGGGACCCAAGGTTGGGAACCACAGCTTTATGCCATAAAGCTAGATACAAAGGAAAGATTTGGGTAAGGGACGTTGTTGCAGCATGTATTTCTATGCATATGTGTAATTGAAGCCTACTTTCAGTTCCCATTCATGATCTTTGATTATTCCTGAACAATTTTTGCAGTGTGGCAGGGTGCATTATCCTGCTGAAAAAGTCCACTGACATCAAGGAACACCATGGCCATGAAGGGGTGCATGTGGTCTGCAACAATTCCTACATAGGTGGTACATGTCAAAATAACATGAATGCCAGGATCCAAGGTTTCCCAGCAGAATATTGCCCAGAGCTTAACACTGTCTCCATCAGCCTGCCCTCTCCTCCCCAGGTAAACAATGCAGCCACACACCTGATGCAAAAGAAAGGGTGATTCCTCAGACCAAGTAACCTTCTTCCATTGCTCCATGGTCCAGTTCTGATGCTTATGTCCCAATTGTAGGTGCTTTCAGTGGTGAATAGGGGTCATTATGGGTACTCTGACCAGTCTGCTGCTATGCAGCCTTATAAGCAAACTACAATGCACTGTGTGTTCTGACACCTTTTTCTCACCTTTTTCTTCTGTGTGATCGGACCAGACGGGCTAGCCTATGCTCTCCGTGTGCATCAATGTGCCTTGGGCTCCTGCGACTCTGACGCCAGTTCATCAGTTGTCCTTCCTTGTGCCACATTTGGTAAGTACTAACCACTGCATACCTGGAATGCCCCAAAAGATTGGCCATTCTGGAGAAGCTCTGACCCAGTCGTCTAGCCATCACTATTTGGCCCTTGTCAAAGTCACTCAGATCTTTTCACTTGCCCACATTTCTTGCTACCACCACATGAAATTCAAGAACTGACTGTTCACTTGCTGCATAATATATCCCACCCCTTGATAGGTGCCATTATAACAATATAATCAGTGCTATTCACTTCATCTGTCAGTGGTTTTAATGTTGTGGCTGATCAGTGTAAGTAGACATCATTATTAAGGTCTATATAATGATAAACAGAACAGAGACTGGATGCACTGAAATGTTTTTCTTGCATACTACCAGAACTCCGATCACATGGCCTCCAGTCTACATTTGTCCCACACCTGTATGGCCTGTGAACCCCATAACTGCCCCCTGGCTAAAGAAAATTATGTCCTCAAAATGAAAACTGCTATTCCTGGAAGCTACCAGGACTAGAAATTCTCATTTAAAACAAGCTGCAAGCTCCATATACCTTGTTGTTGTTGTTTAGTTGTTAAGTCATGTCCGACTCTTCGTGACCCCATAGACCAGAGCACGCCAGGCCCTCCTGTCTTCCACTGCCTCCCGGAGTTGGGTCAAATTCATGTTGGTAGCTTCAATGACACTGTCCAACCAACTCGTCCTCTGTCGTCCCTTCTCCTCTTGCCTTCACATTTTCCCAACATCAGGGTCTTTTCCAGGGAGTCTTCTCTTCTCATGAGATGGCCAAAGTATTGGAGCCTCAGTTTCAGGATCTGTCCTTCCAGTGAGTACTCAGGGTTGATTTCCTTCAGAATGGATAGGTTTGTTCTCTTTGCAGTCCAGGGGACTCTCAAGAGTCTCCTCCAGCACCACAATTCAAAAGCATCATTTCTTCGGCGGTCAGCCTTCTTTATGGTCCAGCTCTCACTTCCATATATAGCTACTGGAAAAACCATAGCTTTGACTATGCGGACCTTTGTCGGCAAGGTGAGGTCTCTGCTTTTTAAGATGTTGTCTAGGTTTGTCATCGCTTTCCTCCCAAGAAGCAGACGTCTTTTAATTTCGTGGCTGCTGTCACCATCTGCAGTGATCATGGAGCCCAAGAAGGTAAAATCTGTCACTGCCTCCATATCTTCCCCTTCTATTTGCCCGGAGGTGATGGGGCCAGTGGCCATGATCTTAGTTTTTTTGATGTTGAACTTCAGACCATTTTTTGTGCTCTCCTCTTTCACCCTCATTACGAGATTCTTTAATTCCTCCTCACTTTCTGCCATCAGAGTGGTATCGTCTGCATATCTGAGGTTACTGATATTTCTTCCGGCAATCTTAATTCCGGCTTGGGATTCATCCAGTCCAGCCTTTCGCATGATATATTCTGCATATAAGTTAAATAAGCAGGGAGACAATATACAGCCTTGTCGTACTCCTTTCCCAATTTTGAACCAATCAGTTGTTCCATATCCAGTTCTAACTGTTGCTTCCTGTCCCACGTATAGATTTCTCAGGAGATAGATAAGGTGATCAGGCACTCCCATTTCTTTAAGAACTTGCCATAGTTTGTTGTGGTCCACACAGTCAAAGGCTTTTGCGTAGTCAATGAAACAGAAGTAGATGTTTTTCTGGAATTCTCTGGTTTTCTCCATAATCCAGCGCATGTTAGCAATTTGGTCTCTAGCTCCTCTGCCCCTTCAAAATCCAGCTTGTACTTCTGGGAGTTCTCGGTCCACATACTGCTGAAGCCTACCTTGTAGGATTTTGAGCATAACCTTGCTAGCGTGTGAAATGAGTGCAATTGTACGGTAGTTGGCGCATTCTTTGGCACTGCCCTTCTTTGGGATTGGGATGTAGACTGATCTTTTCCAATCCTCTGGCCACTGCTGAGTTTTCCAAACTTGCTGGCATATTGAGTGTAGCACCTTAACAGCATCATCTTTTAAGATTTTAAATAGTTCAACTGGAATGCCATCACCTCCACTGGCCTTGTTGTTAGCCATGCTTTCTAAGGCCCACTTGACTTCACTCTCCAGGATGTCTGGGTCAAGGTCAGCAACCACACTATCTGGGTTGTCCGGGACATCCAGATCTTTCTGGTATAATTCCTCTGTGTATTCTTGCCACCTCTTCTTGATGTCTTCTGCTTCTGTGAGGTCCCTACCATTTTTGTCCTTTATCATGTCCATCTTTGCACAAAATGTTCCTTTAATATCTCCAGTTTTCTTGAACAGATCTCTGGTTTTTCTCTTTCTATTCTTTTCCTCTATTTCTTTGCACTGTTCATTTAAGAAGGCCCTCTTGTCTCTCCTTGCTATTCTTTGGAAGTCTGCATTCCATTTTCTGTACCTTTCCCTATCTCCCTTGCATTTTGTTTCCCTTCTTTTCTCTGCTATTTGTAAGGCCTCGTTGGACAGCCACTTTGCTTTCTTGCATTTCCTTTTCTTTGGAATGGTTTTTGTTGCTGCCTCCTGTACAATGTTACTGGCCTCCATCCATAGTTCTTCAGGCACTCTGTCCACCAAATCTAGTTCCTTAAATCTGTTCTTCACTTCCACTGTGTATTCATAAGGGATTTGGTTTAGATTATACCTGACTAGCCCAGTGGTTTTTCTTACTTTCTTCAGTTTAAGCTTGAATTTTGCTATAAGAAGCTGATGATCAGAGCCACAATCAGCTCCAGGTCTTGTTTTTGCTGACTGTATAGAGCATCTCCATCTTTGGCTGCAGAGAACATAATCAATCTGATTTCGGTATTGCCCATCTGGTGATGTCCATGTGTAGAGTCGCCTCTTGTGTTGTTGAAAAAGAGTGTTTGTGATGACCAGCTTGTTCTCTTGACAAAACTCTATTAGCCTTTCCCCTGCTTCGTTTTGAATTCCAAGGCCAAACTTACCTGTTGTTCCTTTTATCTCTTGACTCCCTACTTTAGCATTCCAGTCCCCTAGAATGAGAAGAACATCTTTCTTTGGTGTCAGTTCTAGAAGGTGTTGTAAATCTTCATAGAATTGGTCAATTTCAGCCTCTTCAGCATGGGTGGTTGGTGCATAAACTTGGATTACTGTGATGTTGAAAGGTCTGCCTTGGATTCGCATTGAAATCATTCTATCATTTTTGAGATTGTATCCCAGTACAGTTTTTGTTGACTATGAGGGCTACTCCAATTCTTCTATGGGATTCTTGCCCACAATAGTAGATATGATAATCGTCTGAATTGAATTTGCCCATTCCCATCTATTTTAGTTCACTGACACCCAGGATGTCAATGTTTATTCTTGCCATCTCCTGTTTGACCACATCCAGCTTACCAAGGTTCATAGATCTTACATTCCAGGTTCCTATGCAGTATTTTTCTTTGCAGCATTGGACTTTCCTTTCACTTCCAGGTGCATCCGCAGCTGAGCGTCCTTTCGGCTTTGGCCCAACCACTTCATTAGCTCTGGAGCTACTTGTCCTTGTCCTCCACTATTCCTCAGTAGCATGTTGGACGCCTTCTGACCTGAGGGGCTCATCTTCCAGCGTCATATCTTTTAGCCTTTTGTTTCTGTTCATGGGGTTTTCTTGGCAAAGCTACTGGAGTGGCTTGCCAGTTCCTGCTCCAGGTGGATCGCATTTAGTCAGAACTCTCCATTAGGATTCGGTGCTCTCACCGCCACGACCCGGGTTCGTTTCCCGGTCAGGGAACCACCCCTTCATGGATTGCTGCCTTGTCGTGGCGAAGGGGCTTGAGTAATTCAGAGAAGCTATGGGCTATGCCATGCAAGGACACCCAAGACGGACAAGTCATAGTGAAGAGTTCTGACCATATACCTTATTTAACAACAAAAAAAGAGAGGTCACAAAACCAAAAGGAATTTTCTAGTCTAGTTTATTCGGGTTGTGTGTGTGCTGAAACAAAGGTGTAAAAATTTATCGTTGAGCCCTTCCTGCTACACCTCCTGTCAAAATACTTACTCAAAAGCAGAATATCTTTTATCAGCTGCCCCTTCACATTGGCACCCTCCGGACATCTTGGACAGCAATGACTGTGCTGGCTGGGAATTATGGAAGTTGTGCTCCAACACGTACGGGAGCAGTTAAATGCCAAACCTCTCCACAGGGACATGGGGCCTATCTAGTCAAGGAGAATCAGTCCTCAGTTTGATAGGCAATGGATCTTATCTCCTCCTTGGAGAGAAAGGGGGAGAAAAAGCAATGATCATGACAATGTATTTTACACTATTTTATTTCTCTACAGAAGTTCATGTATTTTGTTCAATGTATTTTGGTAATATACAATGTATATTGGTAAAATACAATGTATTTTACACTATTTTATTTCTCTACAGAAGTTCATCAAGAAAGGACAAAGAGACAGACATAGAAATAGAAATATGAAGAGGAGATCATTGTCTGAGGATGGAAGCTGGCCAGAATAAGACTACTACACAGCAAGTCCCTCACACAGATAATGAGTGAAGGGCCTTGACCTTTGTATGTATTTCAGTTTTATACGGCATGTTTCCTTCTATTCCTCATCTTTCCTCTTCTGCTCAGAGATGTGTGGTTTTTTACCTTATAATTAGAGATCCACAAGAGGCAATTGGTATATGAGGGGGAGCCAGTGACTATCTTCTGGAGAGGTCTTTGATATCATTTGATATGAGGAAGGATACAGGATGTGTCAGTCAGGCTCACCTTCATCTGTTATCCGGGTGTGCGAAGGCAATGGCCTCCATTTCCAGGCTAAGGCTAAGTACTTTGTAACTGACTTGGGCATGTTCTGTTGTGCTTCATGTGGCTGTTTGAGGCTGTTGGTATCTTTAACACACAAGTATTTTTCTTCATTCCCCTACCCCTTTCCATGATGCACTTTGGACTCATATAGGCTAAGGCAGAATGTGTTGTGTTCAGTCTTCCCGAATAGAAAATTTGGATTACCAGGGACAAAACATAATAGCTGGATTTTAAAATATATATATACAAAGTACACAGAGCTTATTGTCTGTTCAAAACATACAACAAACACGTCAATATTTAGAACAAACTCTAAAGCTACAAAATAAACTAATTCAGCCCATATGGTTTTAGTCAGATTTTGTGTCTCTGCTTCTCTCATTTTTACTTAGTGCCTTATATTCTAGGACTGCCCAGATATTCTAGGAGCAATGAAAATGATAACTGAGAAATCATAAATGACAGCCTGCAGAAAATAAGATTCTCATTGAAGGAAGGTATGTGTCATTTCTTTCGCTACCCCAACCACCACCACCACCACTTTCTTTTGACCTAAAAGAAGGTTTTAGGAAACTAGAAGTGGGCTTCAAGACATTTTGGTGCTGATTTTGAAGGGCACAGCATCCCACATTGGATTGGTGTTATCAAGACAACACCAGCATTCCCTTTCACCTATTCTTCATCACTGTATGTTGTAGAAAAGAATATTCTAATATGCCCCTGTACTAACTGAATTGCCCATTCCAGCTCTAATGCTCAAGCAACCCTTAGAGGAACACTGACATATCTTGCCTTTTTTCAGCCAGCTGAGCATACGACACCATCCACTATTACTTTGTGTTGCTCATCCATAGCTGCATATAAAGGAACTGAGGGTGTAGAGATTGTAATCTGGACCACTCATGGAGCAGTCTGGGGTAATCATGTTCCTGGTGATCAAATGATGTGAGGAGAAATGCACACTAGCCCAATCCCAGTCCATCCCCAAGCTGGACTTTTTTGATCCACCTGTAAAGTTTCTACTTTTGAGGGTTGGTCTGGAGTGATTCCTCAGAAGACAAATCTGGTGTGATCAGGTGCACACCTTTGCAGCCCTCGGATTGCACCCCCTTACTAAATCCCCTCAAGGTAATGGCAATGTAGGGATATAAGTCCATGTTTCCAGAAACAGGCAATATATTTGTTATACAGTTCACCCTGACAACACCAGTCTTCTCTGTTACCTATTCCTCATCACTGTATGTTGCAGAAAAGAATATTCTAATTTCTATTGTATTTTTTAATGCCAGCTGTCCTATTTGGGTTAATAATGAGACAGGGACAAAGTTCATGGGAGACAGTGCTCTGTAAATGCTTCACATCAATTGCTGGAATGTGTCTTTAATCATATTTCCACCCTAGAGAAATAATTAAAATGTTCACTATTCTATCATGCCAAGAAATGCCATTGTCCCTTTATAGCATGTGCTGTTCTATAGTATTTGCTGGATAAGGACAGACAATAAATCATCATTGGGCAATTCAGGGCAGTTGAAAGAAAGCCATAGATCTCATCTCTCCATCCATACCCTTGCTAATGCACTTTAAATACATCACAAAATTACCCATGTGGTAATTTGGGAGCCCACAAACTAGGGAATCTCTCAATGGAAGAGCTGGAAATAACTTGTCATTGGCATTCCCACAATGAGTGGAAAGAAAACACAAACAACTGAGAGTTCTTTTGTTTGTTCATGTTTAAACCTGTAGTTAAAATACCACTGTAGTAATCTATTAGGAAAACTTCTGCCAATGTTCATTCTCTTGTTCTATTCTTTCTCTTCTCACATTCCTTTCCCTTCTTTTTCATTCTTTCTGGTCTTTCTCCTCATTCACTGCAATGTTCGTTCAGCCTTTCCCTCTATTCAGTCTGATCTTCATTACCACTTGGCAGGATCTTCCCTCTTGGTGTCTCTTTCTTTTCTCCTATTTCAACTGTTTGAAGATGTCAGGGATGTGGCAAAGGAAAGCAGCACATAGAACTGCCAAATGTCCAACTATTCTGGAAAAGTAAATGTCCCAGGTTTGCCATCAGCTTTGTTTCTAGAGAAGGCTGGAAACGACTGCCATCAAAGGTGATCTAGCATGGTGCCAACATATCTTAATTCAATAAACTTAATTATTGCAATTTTTTAAAAAAGCTGACATTTGAGGTGTCTGTACTACACAATACTGAAATTTTTGAAGGAATAGCTATGTTAGCCTATGCAAGCATATCAGACAAAAAAACAAAAACAAAACAAAAACACAAGACAAAAATGTTGTGGTACTTTAAAGACTAACTATTGTATTTTAATTTGACCTTTCATGGATCAAGTCCATTTCTTCAGACTGAAGTGATTCAGGCTATATTTTTGTCTCTTGTTTCTTTTAATTTTCCTGATACACAATATTAAAGTTATGGCAGAGGCAAACATTAGAGAAAATTCTGTGGCAACTCTGACAATCACATATTGTTTCTACTTGAGCTTGGAAATTTTTAAATTTTTGGACCACAGCTTCCAGAATATTGTGGCTAAAATGGCCAGTGTCCATCATAGCTGGACAATTCAGGGAGTTGCAGTCCAAAAAAGTAGATTTTCCAAACTCTGGTATCAACCTATTGACCCTGTTTATATGTAACACTAAACCAGGCTTTAGGGCTATGTGGATGAGCCTCTGTGAGCACAGCCAATAGGGGGACCAAGACTAGGATTTAGTTTCACTTTCTTTTCCTGATTCCCATTATGGACTTATTTACAGACTGTTTAAAAATAATACATATGAATCAATTACCATATAAGGCAACAACAAACCTTGGGTTGTTGAACTGCCTTATACAACAAACCAGGTTGCTAGAGGAGATCCATTGAAGATCTCAGTCTGATGCTAGAGAGGATCTATTAAATCAATAGGATTTACATTAAATTGTGACTTCAGCAATCGATTGAATGGTTCTGCTCTAGCTGGATTTAAGCCTTTGTAATATTTCACTGCTCCTGGTTTATAGTTAGCTACAAACTGGGAATCATCATAAATAAAACTGATTCCTGGCCGCGCAGAAGGACTGAGAAGCGAAATAACATGAGTTCATTTTTTCTCACAGTGCTGAACTATATTATAGAAGTTTGTGTAAATGCAGTTATTGTGCCCTTTTCTGTTCCTACTTTTATTACCACTTCTTTAGTTCAACTATGTGTTTTCATGAAAATTTATTTTGGGGGTTTCCAGATCTCCCTCCCCTAGCATGGCCAATGGTCAATGGCAATGGTGAGTGGGCAGTTCTGGGATCTGCAGTCCAACAATCTTTTCCATGCCATGGCCTTTCCACATGGCATCAGCCCTA
Organism: Intellagama lesueurii; assembly: GCA_037013535.1. Classification (NCBI taxonomy): domain Eukaryota; kingdom Metazoa; phylum Chordata; class Lepidosauria; order Squamata; family Agamidae; genus Intellagama; species Intellagama lesueurii. Next base: position 201,700,840 of record JBAJHW010000004.1, read on the forward strand.
AGTATTTGTAAGGCTTCTGTTAAAATGCCATCATGACATTTCTAAAATTTATGACCCTTCATACTGAAAATATTATTTGGCAGATATTTAAGAGATTCAGAGGCTTGCCCAGATGAACCTTTATCTTCTAATGTACAAGTATAGGCATTAGTATCTGCCATATCTTCTTGTAGTCCCTTAAAAAACCCCCATCATAATTCATGATATCTAGCCTGGGCCTAAAATCTCAGAACAGTGAATTATTAGCTGGCTGATAAATGTAGATACAGTCATTTTCTATATCTTAAACATTCATTTCCTGTGTTAATTAGCCAAGATTCATACATGCAGAAGCTATAAGTATCTCTAAAACCTTGAAGTTGTTTGTTAAGTGTTCTCCATACAGCTGTGCCCCCCTCAAATTCTGCATATAGTAGCAGATGGTAGGTATTACAGTACAATTAACAAGAAATCCATCGTTATCGGCTTACCTGTGTAATGAAAGAGGTTGGGGAAAATTAAGTAAATTTGAGACTAATAATTCATTTCTAGCATGGATTACAAGTGTGTGTGAACGTGTGTGAGCTACTTATCTATATTATCTGAGGATTAGATTTTTAAAAAAATCTTGTGCCATAATCAGCTTTTTACATATGAGTGTTAAGGCAACAAAATATTCCATAACAACATATATTAACAGTGATGGCAGGTAATATCCTAATGCAATAAATTCCTTTTACCTGTCTTGTGCTTGGTATTTTGATAGCAATGCCAATTTTATGTTCCAGGAAAGCTTCAAATACACTCCAATTAGGATAACAGAATATGGAGGTCAGGAAGCACCAGTATGATCTTCCATAGAAGAAAAAGTAGAGAACACCAGCTGATTCAGCTAAGGCAAATGGAAGAAACATACAGCCTCAAAAATAGCTCCCCCAAGTCATCCAACCATTTTTTGGTGCTCTCGCTTGCTCACTCGTTCACTCACTCTTGCTCTCTAGACTTAGAAATGGATGCTTTCATCATCACGATTTGCTGGCGATGCATCATTCAAGTGGAAGGAGGGAAAACTAACTGATTTCTGAAGCATGGAGCTTTCTTTGGAGCTGTCTCAGGCCTACAGCCTCTTTCCACCCTGCACCATTGTTCTGTACCCATTGCCTTTTCCTACCCAGATCTTGAAGAATAGGAAAGTTCAGGAAGATATCAGGTTATGCAAACCCTCGTACACTGCTACTACCACCCTACCGAGGGTCATCAAGTCTTTGGTTCTGGATCTAAGATGCAGGTTTTGGGGTCCATTCTCTGGGTCTCAGCTTTTGAACCTGAAATTGCAAGGAATAGGATGCTGTCAACCTGGAAATCCAGATATAGGGGGTTGTTCTTTTTCATTACCTTACATGCTGCAGTTACTGGAATACACACATTATAATTTCAACACATCCTACAGTCTGTCAAACACACAACATTTTGCAACTGTTGCTAAAGGATCCACCTCTTGCCTTAACAAGACATGGAACCTTTAGCCTGCATGACCTTACCAGGAGCTATCCTTAGACTTTGCAGGGAAGGAGATGCTATTGATTTGGCAATCCTATATCCACCCTGCATCATCAGCAGTCATTTTGCCACAAAATAATATCAGAACCAGTCCCTGACCACATTTGCTTATCAAATATACTTTTAAAAAAATAAAATAACCTGTAGTGTACAATGAGTGAATATGTGGTCCTCTGCAAGTTGTTTGAACGGTATCTCCAGTCATTCACTATCCTTGGCTATGATGGCTAAGGCTGATAGAAACTGCAGTCCAACAACATCAGGAATACATGATTTCTATCTGTGCTGTATGGAATACAGGAATGTCAGGTCATGTCTAGTGTGCATCTTTGCACTAAAGGAAGAGTCTTTGATCCAGGGGAAGTCTCAGACATGGGCATTGTTTCTTTTTTCAACTGTAGCTCCCAGAATCTAAGAGTTAACATGACCCAGAATTTTAAAAACAAAATGCTTCCCATTTCTGGGGAGATTTTTGTCTGTCAAATGGAGAGAAAAGAAATGTGGGTTACATTCCTCACCTTCAATCCCTCCCCATTCCTCATGCCTCCAGATGTGCTGCAGAGGGTTAAGTGATCCTTCAGAACAGGGTGAGGCACAGTTTTGAGGATGATGAGTTACTGGAGATCATCTCCCACTGTTCTGCCCACTGAAACCTCTGTTAGATGAAAGAACTTTCCATCAAAGGAGGCGAAAATTTGGATACAATACAACCTATAGGTATTAATGTGTCGTGGAAGCAAGTTATAGGGGCAGCTTAGTTGTAACTCCACTGTCTGTGTTTCAATGAGCAATCTCAACTCTTATTTCCACAAGCTTTATAGTTATTATTTTCTTTGAGGCTCTGTTTTGACAGGTCATCATGTTCTTTCCTCATATTATCTGGCATTTCACTGATGCTTTCTGACCTTAAGACAAGGATTAGTTTTTTAATCAGCAAATTATGGTCTTTGTCTCACTCACCTCTTCAGTAAATGTCAGCAGGAGAGATTTCCTTCCCTAACCAAGACTGGTGCTGGGGCTTGCTGCATTTCATTTCTTTACACGAGAGTGAGTTCGCAGATGTACCCACTTGAAATCAGCAGTCTGAAGAAATATATGTATAATTGTTGCCAAAGTTTGACATTAAAAGCTTTCTCCTCACCTTTAAACTTTCTCTGTGAAATGTGTTTGCAGTGGTGCCTAGAATATTATCATGAAATGTAACCTTAGTTCATACTTGGGTGGTATATCTATGACTGGGTTGCTTACTTTGGTTCACTTTACAAGTGGACCACGTGTATACAAAAACCTAACAGGACTCAATGCATTCCCCTGCCTGAAGCAGAACCAAAAATAGTGACCATTCAACGGCAGTCAAGATATATAGTACCAAAGACTAGCCCAATTACTGTGGTAACTGACACTGAGAAATCCAACAAGCACCTATCCGGCAATAAAAATATAAGAATAACAAATTGAGAAACTAACAAATTGTTATCTTTTTGTCACTGAAAGTCAGCTATCTAAGGTGGCTACCTCCTTCTGCCTAATGGTAGGGCCAGCCCAACATGGGCTACTTCTTCCTTATCTGTCATGTTCTCTGTCAAGGGAATTTTGCATACTTATTTTTGTGTAAAACTACATGCAGGTGTTTAAAGTGGCCCCTTCCAAAAATGAATTATTTATTGTTGGATTCCCTTATTCAGACAATCCATCTCATGTTAAGTCTTCCTCTTTTCCTGGTGTCCTCAATTTCTCCCATCATTATTGTTTTTTTCCAGTGAGTCTTGTCTTCTCAGGATGTGCCTAAAGTATGATAGTCTTAGTTTAGTCATATTTATTCTGGAAAGAGAAAAATCAATGTTATGTGCTATCGAGTTGATTCTCATTGATGGTGACCCTCCCAGGGTTTTCCAGGAATAAACTACTCAGAAGTGATACAAGAGCCCCTTCTTCTGGTGGCAATCTGGGATAATGCAGCTGGTCCAAGGCTGCATGGGTGGCAGGGCTCATAACTCTATCAGGCATAAACATTCCAGGTGATCTCGGCTGTCCTCTCTCCCGGAAGGCACAGTACAGATTTGACCTCCTGATTCTTGACTCTGCAGCCAGATTCTGAGCTTTAGCAGACCTGTACAAATCTTCTCGTAAACTCCCCTCCCATCACCTTGGTAGAGATGTTTCAGAAACCATTATTCCATTCCAAAATGAACTGACTTGGTTGATATTACCCAGATTATTGTGCGGAATGGAATCTCCATTGTCAGTAAAGTCATCCTGGCAGCAGCTGTTTATGTTAATAAAAGACTTCCTCCTCTTGTCCCATGGCTTTCTGACAATGAAAGGGATTACATGAGAGCCATTGGAGCCTTGGTACAGATGTAGGAATTATTTAATTTCTGAAAATTGCCCCTGCCCGTCATCTATTTTATATGGGTATAAGTTATGGAACAGGATTTCAGCCATGATGGTACAATTTAACTATGACTTCTCTAGAATGCACTGCAAATATGACTATTTGTTTAGATCTGCTCAGCAGTCCCTCCATGGTGTATTCAAGTTCCTCAACAATTACCAGAGGTGTCTCTGAATGTAGTGCGAAAAGAGATAGAAGGAGAAAGCAGTAAAAATCATTAAAGTATTTCTAATTTTCAGCTAACCAGAACCGATATGTCTGAAATATGATCCCTCTGATCCTTTTCTAGAAGAAAGCTGTTTCTTAAATTAGAAAGCCCTTTTACATAAATTCTCAGGAATGTGTTTCTTCAGGCAATCTGCATAACTCACTTTGCTGCCTGAGAAGTTGGCCGTGAATTTCTCAAAAATTGTGACGTGTACAGAGCTGGGTCTAGAGCAATCTCTGCTTCTGAAAGCTCAAATTAGAACTGCAAGAAATATTTCTCAAGGTGTGCCCTCATTTATCTTGGAGTGTCACAGTCCCATTTTCCATCCTAGACATAACAGGACTCAATAGATGGTCCTCCACAGGGGACACAAACAATATATGTTCCTTCTACCAAATTCCAGTTGCAGTCTTTCTCCCAGTCACCCATGCTGAAGACTCTTAAAGGTCTTCAGGAAACACCTCTTGGACAACTCCTGTGTAAAATAGTTACTCCACCTTCCCTTGTATTACAAATGGTCTTCCTCACACCTTTGACATTTTTATACTGGGCATTTGAAGAAGGCAATTGAGCTGCGACTGGTAGATATATGCCCATCTACAAAGTCCTCATTTTCAGGCTTCATCTCTTCCCCACCTACATGTTCATCCCATGCCTAGTTCCATTAGTTTTGGGGTTGTTTTATTGCTTAATATTAAAGTTGACAATGTGTGACTCAGGGACATTTTTGCAATGTCCAGGAGATGGGAAGAGGGGGGCCGAAAACTGCAAGAATTGCTCAACATTTATTTATATATTTACATCATGGGACTTGGGGTAGATCCTAACTCCACATTTAAAAAAACTAGAAATGCAGATTTCTGGAACCTCTGGTGCCATTGACCTTATCTCCAGTCTCCTTACATTCAGTAGAGAGTGCATGTTTACCTGTACAGGTACAACTGTACACATATGAGCTCTGCATTGCCATTTTCAGAGGTGAGGAGGACCCAATGCCCAGTTGAATTCACATAGTACCCCACTGGCACCTTCTACAGGTCAAGTGCAATCTCTCTTTCCCCCAACTCCACTCATCTATTCACTAAATGCAATTCAGAGGTATGAGCCAGGGCCATAGTCATTTGTCATCTTGTATCTCTGATGCAAAAGGTGACTGGTGCTACAATCAGAATTGGAGATTTTACAGGCTGTGCCCTCTCCCTTCCCCTTAAAAGAGCACAGCAAGCAGAAGCTAAAGGCCAAACATAAGAGAATTTCTTCTCCTCTGGTTATTGATCTTCAGTAATAGGTGAACTGAAGGCCCTGACAAGAGAGAATGTATTGCAGAGATTTGAATAACATTTAAAAAAAATAGTCTCAGGTGTTCCATATCATCAGTACATGAATATGTGAGCAAATAAAGTATAGGACATTAAAAGGCTCAAATGCTTGTTATACAGCTGTCAGGTGGGTATATTGGTCTATATTATATGTACATTTATTATCTTTTTTCCCCTACTGAACATGCTGTATATAGGATAAGCACCAGCAGATGTCCATCACCCATACCTATTTTAAGGTGAAATGAAGAGACTCCGCTCTGGCCAAAGGAATGAACTACAAGGAAAGTAGCCAAGCCATCAGAATGGCCTCTATGCAATTGGCCTCTCTGAGTCATCTGACACTCTCCTGGCTACCCTCCATTTGACCATTTAATAGGACCTGTTTCTAATTCAGGTCATGATCTGAATGTGTGACCGTTCTCCCTGACCAATACCAGATATTCCTTATGAGAAGTCATTGGCCCTTTATATCCTTATCATTAGTATGCATAATGTCCTTTGTGCTGCTATGTAAATCTACTATTTCAGCAATGAAAAACAAAGTGCTTTGTGCTCTTTCATATAAAGCCAAGTGTCACATACCATTCCATATATACCCTGTTTCCCCAAAAATAAGACCTAACCTGAAAATAAGCCCTAGTATGATTTTTTAGGATGCTCGTAATATAAGCCCTACCCCAAAAATAAGCCCTAGTTAAGTGAAACCCCGCCCTCCACCATTGTGCAGCATTGTGCAGCAACCAGAAGAAGATTACATGACTGTAAAATAAAACATCCCCTGAAAATAAGCCCTAATGCATTTTTGCAGCAAAAATTAATATAAGACCCTGTCTTATTTTCGGGGAAACACGGTACTCAAAATTTTATTATAGCCAACTCAATTCATTATCTTTGTCTTATAAATATCATTGTTAAGCATCTGGGGTAGAATTTACCAGGCAGTTAATATGACAAGTGCAAAACAAATGCAAATGGAAAGGGGGGGGGGAAGTGTTAAGGAAAGCTTTCCTCCACTCTTCTCATGTAAAAACAATTGTCTTCAAGGAATAATATGGTAATGTATCTGTCACAAGCTGCCTGTCCTTAGTCACACAGAGAACTCAATTCAGACTTCCTGAACTTCCTTCTAGAGCCTTCCTTCAAACTTGAAGAGCACTGCTCATTATGAGGAAGAGAAGGAAAGAGAAAACCTCCTGTATCGCCACCCCCACCCACCCCTTGATGTTAGGACCTCTCTCAGGAATAGCCTTCTTGGATTTATCCCCAGTCCAGTGATGAGTCGGGGGAAAGTTTAATGTATGGCATCATCTTCCAATTCTCCACAATATTCACCCTACATTTGCAGTATACACAAAATTAGACCTGGGTTTCTCTGTCTCAATCAGAAGCCCTACTGAGGTGTTTCCAAAGTGTATTGTTTTAATGCATGGAGGAAAGAACTCCCCACCCTGTCATCATTTTGCTAATGTTACAGTAACAGGTCTGAAGAGGTACATTTCTTCTACCAACAGAGCCTCTCTCCATAAGCAAGAATGCAAAAAATCTTGGTTCTAGCTTACATGGGCAGTCTCCATGAATAGAACAGGTTGTATTCTTCAGAAACATAATTTTCATTTGTATGAGCAAATCTGTGATGTAGAGCAGTGGTCCCCAACCTTGGGCCTCCAGATGTTCTTGTACTTCAACTCCCAGAAATCCTGGTCAGCAGAGGTGGTGGTGAAGGCTTCTGGGAGTTGTAGTCCAGGAACATCTGGAGGCCCAAGGTTGGGGACCACTGATGTAGAGGACAGAGCCAAGTCTGCTGCTCCTCATGTATTCAAACAACACATTTCAAGCATATTTGAATAGGGCTACAACTGAAGTAGTAAACCTGAATTGGGATTGCACCATTCCATGTTGCAGAGGAGTGTGTAGCCATCCATATCTTTCTTCCACACAAAATAAAACAAAAAAACATGATGGCAGGGAGAAGGGTTTTACTCTCTACCATGGTCCCTGTTGACACACCAAATGTCAATGTACAGGATTTTTTTTTTAATGTTACAAGAGCATTATATGGTACAATCCAGAAAGTTTTATGAAACATTTTAAAGCTCATAATCTTGGCTTTCAAAGAAAAAAAAAAGTCTATATGACATGTGGTGTAATCCCAACCATGTTTACTCAGAACTAAATCATAATAAGATAATGTTTTCCAATGAGTTTGCTTAAGTTTACAGTCTTAAATTACGGAACTGTTATATGCTATACATGACATTCATTTCAATATAGAATATATATTTAACCATTTGATGCCTCCCTTGTTTGGAAGTTCGAAGAAAGCTGAAGAAGGAGTGAAGATTTTCTAGTAGACCGTGTCACTGCATTAAAAATCCAAACTATTTACAGTGGAAGATCTTCAGCCTTTTCCTCATATCACATACAGGACATTCTTTCTATTCTCCACTATTGATTTTCCTTTTTTCTTGTTTATTTCCAACAAGCCGGAGTGTCACTTTTGAGGAAAGAAAGCAGATGTTCATGAATTGCATTGCAAATAAATGGCATATTTGCCACTGAGACAGCCAGTCATTTTGGCTGTTGCTTTTTTCAGGTAGGCAGGGTTGATGTCCATGCTTTTCCACACTATATTTGCCTTTCAATCACACCTTATCATTCCTGAAAGAAAATCTCAGGGGCTCAGCTGGAAGAGATCAAGACTCCAGAAGTGAAATTGGCCAAAATTGGGGTGTATACCTGGATATCTCTGTCTAGCTGTCATGAAGATGGTAGGTGATGAGCTGAAACAACACTGCTGTCAGAAGGGGAGGGGGGATAAAAGATGGTATTGAATGATTCTGCAGTTCTGTGCATGTTTACCTGGATGTAAGTTCCGCTATATTTGATAAGTCTTACTTATCTATGTTTGCATAGACTTGCCGCCCTCAGCGAAAATACCATAATCTTGTGCACACTTGCTTAAGGGCAAGTCCACTTGAAATTAATAGAACAACCAGCTGATTTATTTCTTTGCAGCTAATTTTTCCCTGTTTCTTTTTCTCCCAACTGCTAATGTTTTTTAAAAAAAATTTAAAAGAAAGAAGCAGGCATAGAAGTGTTGACTGTTTGAAACATTCCAACATGTGTATTGTGGTAATACTTTTACTTGGCAAACCAAAAAGGCACAGAATTGTGTGTACCATTTAGAGATATTCAGACCTTTCCACCAGGCAATTGACTACAAAGTATGGGACTGGGAAGAAAGCAGGAAAGATAATTCTCCATGTTGCTAAACTGATGAGGAAGAAGTACACACACACACACACACACACACACACACAAACACACACACACACACACACACAAATCAGACATAATAGATATACAAAAATCAAATTGAGAATCACAATCAAAATTGCAATATACCATCATGAATTAAACAACAACATAAATATGATTAATTTAATAGGCAAGATGGCGGAGCAAAAACAAACGTTGAGCCTGCCACTTCGTAATCACAATGGAATCTTTGGAAAAGGCTGTCTGAAAAGCCATGTCTTAAGAGATTGTTTGAAGGTTCCCAATGAAGGGGTCAGGCAGATTTCAGGTGGGAGGTTGTTCCAGAGGTGGGGGACAATCACTGAGAAGGCCCGGTTTCTAGTCTTCTCTTTCTGGGCTGCTCTTGGGGTCAATAATCTTATCTGCCTGGCCTGGGAAGATTGAGTAGGTCAGGCATTACCAAAGAGTGAGAGAGAGAGGACACCAGTGTGGATTAAACTACATATGCTGTGTTATCCATGGATACAAAAAAATAGAAATTATTTTTTATAATTTGAACAGAATGATAATGCACCTCACTGGAATAGCAATGCATCCCAGGGGAGAAGACTGTGATTATGTAACCTGTGAGCCTAGTGAGTCTGCTGTCCAGATGCTACTAGCTATGCATGGGTAATTTTAAGGGCCCTGCACCCCTTTCCTATTATTCTTTTTATTTCAGAGGTGGACTTTCAAATGGAGACTTGGGCGGCTTTTTGGAGACAAGGAAACAGATGGAGATAAGAGATCTGGGAAGACCTGGTTTGGGAGAAAAAAACAGTTCCCAAGCTGTTCCCAAGATGGAAAATAATCATGAAATCACTGGTTCCCAAACCTTTGGGACTTGTGGCTCCCATGAGTGGCAGCAATGGCAGCACAGCAGGGGTGTAGGGCAGCCATAGAGGCAAAGGCATGTGAAGGAGCTAAAAGACCAGCAGCGGCAGCAGCACTGCTGGCTTGCCAAAAAAAGAAAGAGAGAGAGAAGCTTCCACATTGCTCCTGGGTGGCTTGGCGGTCCCCAGGGAGCTCTGGGGCACTGTTAGGACCACAAGGCACTATGGAGCACACTTTGGGAACCCTTGCCTGAAATGGAAGGGAAGTAGGAGGGGTTGACTCTAGTCTCCAGGCATGTCATGTAGAGCTGTTAAACTAATTTGAATGAGTAGGCCACTGAACCACCTCTTAAACAGGAGCAAATAGGATGTGTGGATGAGCTCACAGATTTGGAAGGAACCTTTCTGATCATCTAACCCAGTCCTCTGCTCATCATGGAAAATCAAGAACTATCAGCAAGGTATGTCTATCCAGATTCTGCCTGAAGATGTCTAGACGATGAGCCCACCCGCTCTTGAACTGCTTTAACTGCCAATTACTTTCCCCTGAAACTTGAGGTCTTGAAATCTTAGTATATATCTCTTAAATCTTGTCTTTCCCTCTGTGGCAGCAGAGAACAAGGCTTTGCCCTCTTGTTATATAATGGCTTATTTAACAAATGTCATGAGGTCCTCCAGTCAGTGTTCTCTTATCCAAAATACACCACTTCCTTCAACTTTTCAACATGGGACTTCTTTAAGATAAACAATGGAAAGTACATATTTACTCCATGCATTATTAACTCATGGAATTAACTGGAATAGCAAATTAGATAAGTGACAGCATTAATGGTTTTTTAAAAAAAATATTAGATTCTACATTGACAAGAGGTTATTTGCCCGAAGTGGACCAACATGATTAGCAAATGTTGGAAATAAAAAGCTAGTCTTCTGATATCTCTCTTTTATTGCTTATGTACTTTTTTCAGTTTTGAAGATCTTCTGCCCTGGCTTCCAATGTAAGAAATCATTGTGATGGTTCTATTTTCCGCTTCCAGATTTTTTTTCCATGTGATCATCTTTGAGCCCACTGATACTCACAATCGCATTCAAGACCAAAAACAGCTTGGGCCAGTGATGCACATGTATAATTTCTGCAACAGATAGATGAAGGAAAGATGGATGATGGAAGGATGGATAGATGAAGAAAACATAGATGATTGAAACAGTTAGGGAAAGTATTGTGGAGTATACTCTTGTACTTCTATGTCAAACAATACATTTTTTTCCTCATAATTGCAACTCAAGGAAGGGTCTGAAGGAAAAACATGGACCTTACCACAGAGGTCTGTTGTTACATATAGAAAACAAACACAAACCCCCTATGTTCAGAAGAAATATATGGTACTAAATGGATGCAGACTGTAAATATAGATGGAGGTGTATGTAACAGAAATAAGGAAGCTGTGCTCTTAAAAGGCTATTGGACTACAGTTCCCATCACCCTGATTGATGGGGGTTTGTCAGCAAGATGGGGGCACACCCACCCTCCCACATTCAGGGATGAAGTGTGCCCCCATTTCAGTCCCTGAGCCACCCCTGCTCCTGTCTATTAGCCATGTTGGTGAGAACTAGAATCCATCAACATGTAGAGAATTACACATTCTCTACCCCTTATGTACAGAGACAAATTGGTATGTAAGGAGGTTAAATAAAACAGCTGATGGTACAGGTATCTCTCTATCTCTCTCTCTCTCTTTTCCAATTGAAAAAGACAAGAGTTGTGTCCCTGGGAATGTCAATCCAACAGGATTTCACCAACAGGGAATCCATTTAACACTACAAATTGCACTATTCCCTGCACAGCTCTGTAATGCTAATCAGCTCCTTCAATAAGGGTTAAGCAATCCTGGCAAAGCAAAAGCAGTAGGCAAAGACGGCATGATTAAAATAGACAAGAGATGGACAATAAGAAGGCGGCCGAGAGAACTAAAGGTGAAAATCACACTTATTTCTGTTTCTGCTGCACATGCACACATGCTGAGAAACTACAACTGACAGATTTTCTCAATCTTGGCAAATGACAATGCATTGCCTATGATTCTGTTTGTAATATGTCGCATGGGAGCTGATCTTTAATCAAAACAAAACAAGACAAAAAGAACAATACAGCTTTTAAGACTGTTGGTTATTATTAAGACCAACACACTAGAAAGATAGAGAATACAGCGTTTGTTCAATATTTCAGTTTTTACAAATAAGCTGCTGAAAATTTCAGAAAAATTCCACAGGCACTGAATCTCGCTCTCTAGTTTCACAATTTCAATTTTACTCATAACTGTGAAATTAGGGAGTAAGACTTAGATAAGTTTTACAATAAATCAAAATCAATCTACCCGTCTTCACAAATTAGTTTCTGTCCCTGAAAACCAGAGAAAGTTGCAACTGTCAAATTAGAAAGGAGGATTTAGCGTCAATGGAATTTTTCTCAGTTTTTCCATAGATCAGTGGTTTCCACCCTTGGGTCCCCAGACATTCTTCGACTACAGTTCTTAGAAGCCCTTCCCAGCAAAGCTAGTAGTGAAGGCTGCTGGAAGTTGCAGTCCAAGAACATCTGGGGACCCAATGTTGGAAACCACAGCCACAGTTAATCTATGAAAGCTGAAATAACAGCTAGAATCTTATTATGTTTTGCACCCACAGAACACAACTGTGTAAATCTCGATGGGGAATTGCTGCAAGTTCAAAAATCAGTGTAGGCAGTGTGTGACTTGGTGCACAAAAGCAGATCCCTAAAATGCCTTATAGGTTGTGGCAATTCACTGCTGAGATTTACACCAATTGAGTTATGCCAGTGGGTGTAGCTAATAGCATACTATTCATTGATTTTTCTGTTTCAGATAAGATAATTCAATGGAAACATATATCTCCCATAACAGTATGCATTTCAGATGTTGACAATGAATTGTTGCCTCCAAAATATGGGATTGAAATCTCAGAACCACATTTTGAAATCTGTCTTTTGAATGTGATTCAATGACTGACCAAATAACATGGAATTCAATTGCACTGCATATTTGTTCTCAGTTACTGTCAAATATTTATTGCTGCATTCCTGGTGTTTCCAGATGTTGACATCTACTATTCCATGTCAAAGAGTGCCATATACTACTACTACCGCATGTCACTTGTCAAACTGTCAAATACTGACTGCTGCTGCATAGCAATCTGTCACAATGATGGTGGCTGAACAGTTTAAAAGAATTTTATTTTCCAGCTCAAGAAATAAGCCAGTGAGCATGTTTTCAATGAAGGGAAATGAAGAGATGAGATCAGTTCTTGAGGTTAAACAATGGTCACCACTTTATTAACATTAAGGGCTCTGCAAAGAACTGAAACTTTAATTGAAATAAAAAAATTAATTGAACTGGAAAAGTTGCAGGAAAGGTCACCCCAAATGATCAAGGGGCAAGAGCAACACCCTGGAGGACAGATCACAATGTTTGCGGTTGTGTAGATTAGAAAAAAGGTGAATAGTGGAAAACATGGTAAGCATTTATAAAATTAGGCACAATGTGGAGAAAATTCATAGTCAGAAGCTTTTTTTCCTTTCTCATAGTACTAGAACCCAGGATTATCTATGGAAGCTGAATGAGAATACCCTGTACAAGGTATACAACAGGATATACTCCTTCACACAACATATAGATAAATGGTGGAAGTCACTAACATTAGATGTAACCACCAGGTTCGCCAACTTTAAATTGGGGGTTGGACAAATTCATGGAGGTCAGGGTTCTCAATTGCTATTATCCATGAGGGAAGTATACTACCCCTGGCACTATCCTCCAGTACTTCTGTACATTAGATCCTGAGAGATGGGAGATGGAGGGTGCTTTTGTATTCATGTCATGCTTGCAGGTTTCCCATAGGCAGCTGGCCAACCACTCCAACAGAATGCTGGATCAGATGGACTCTGAGTCTGATAGAACTGTTAAAATTTCTGAGAGTTTGCACACATAGTGGATGAAGTGTGAGTAAAAAGAAAACTCACAGAGATCATGAATAGTATTTTCCCTCGTGCATGCCAGCAGTTGAAAGAATATTAAGTTCGTCATAGAAAACCTTTAGGAGTGTTTACTGTATAACTTTTTGAAAAAATAAACTAACAGTACTTGATCATTCTACTTGGTTTAGATTTGTGCTTGACAGACTTATAACACTTTCATAACAGTTTCCTTAATAACATACTAATAGCAGACAGCATGACTGAAAAATACTGCTTCTCAACAGAAATGCCTTGTGCTAATAGAACAAACAGAGCAAGCAAATAAAACTCATCCTAACTGTCAATTCTTCTTCCATCTGGCAGTTAACACCTTCAAACACTCATTGCCCCCTTACCCCGGAATAAAGACGCAAGACCAGAAATATGGATTAAACATGGGCCAACACTTTATTGAATATAATCATTATTGCCAATCATTTGGCAAAGGGGGGTCCTGCCGTAGTGCGGATTCAGGTTTCAAAACGTAGGACTAAACGGACCCTTCTAAGCAACCAATGTGCGAGTCCCTGGCCCCAGTTCTCCCAGCCATGAAGACAGTGAGGAGCTCTGCCGGCCCAAATTTGACCACCCCGGACCTCGAGCCAGTCTCTCCTTGTTGACTGTTGGTCCGGGTGTGTCCCCAGCGCATCTTTCCCCCCAAGCACTGTAATCGCACGATCCACAGTGCTGGGAGTTCAGATGAGCTATAATTACCTGCTATTGCTATGGAACTCCCCAAAATACCTGTTTAATCTGCACTAACCGCCACTGCATAGAGACTAGCCATGCTAAGTCCCATGCCCACCATCGAGCTGATCCCACTCCAAAAAGCAGACCCCCCTCGTTCGGAAAGATGTACACCATCTGACTGGAAAAATTCTGGCCTATCCAAGCGGATCCTCTGGTGACCAATCACTGATCCTAGGCCTCTGCAAACAGCTCTGCAGACTTCCCTGTTAACACTCCGTTGGGCAGTGTTTACGGGTAAAAAATTTCTCGCATCCCTCCAAGACAGCCGAGGGATGATTGTTGACCAAACGATGCACATGCCAGGATATGTGACCCTCAACCAAGTGAGGTCACGAATCACATCGATGATCAGGGCCTTTCCAATGTGCCATGTCAAATTGTTGCCACCCAGGTGTATCACCAACACCTCTGGCGGGTGGTGCCCAAAGGCAGCCGCATGACAAAGCTGATCCCACAGCATGCCACGGCACCCTCTCCATTCAATATGGGCCCGGGCATCAAGGCCAACGTTGCTCCCCCATGGGGATGCGGTAGCATACCGCGCTGCCCAAAAAAACATAGCTGTGGCCCACAATCATGATGTGTCTTCTCCTGGCCACCACCGTGGTACCTGCAAGACACAAACAATATAGGCCCCTGCCTAGACATCAGGAAGTGCCCTAACGTAACTACGATAAGAGGATGAAGCCCATCATCCTAACTGTCTGATATCCTCTGGGCGGTAGCCAAGGGCTACCACCGTGGAGGCTGCCCCAATTCTGAAAGAATGCGTGCCAAATCTAAGACCTTGCACTCCTTGTCTTTGAAGGGCCAGATCTGTTAGCTTCCAGAACTGGTACTTCGCCAAAGGGGAGCCATTCCTATGAACAAAAAGATAACCTGGGTTTGAACCCCTAAGTTTTAAATATGCTACCATAGCCTTGACAGGGCAGATTAACTTAATGTGACAGCGTGCCAATTTTATACCCGATCCTCTACCACATTGATCGGCCTTGGATCGACGTATGTGGAGCTGCACCATCTCATCCACCAACTTAACATCATGAAATTGTAGCGCTGCTTCAGTTTTATCCCCCTTTCCTGAAGCAACTACTTCGCTAATCCGAAGGGCACCAAAAAATGTTAGCAGAAACGCTGCCCTAAATAAAACAACTTCGAACTTGTCCCTGCAAAGAACTTCCCATTGCCTACAAATGCCTTCCAAGAGCTCAGGTGATATGGGGGCTCTCGAATCTTTAACCCTGCCTCTTTCCTTGGACCATCCTTCAATCATTTTCCGAATACGGAAATCTGATGAGTAGTCTGGGAAACCCTTAATTTTTGCGTAAAAGGCCAGTGCAGATAACTTGCCCTGTATAGTCCCCGGCACCAAACCCTGCCTATTCAAGGACACTATAAACTGCTGAAGATGGTCAACTGGGACTGGCCATGAATGATCCAAGCCCACTAAGTCTCTAAATTTTTGGAACTCTATACTCACTGCAGAGTACCCTTTTCTTGTCCTTGGTGCCAGGGCCAGACCTATTGCCTTCTCCGCGTCTTCACACCAATTTGCCAGACCTCTGGGGGGAGACTCTCCGGGAACTTGTTGGCCCCTAGATCTAACTCCCTGAACTGTTCGGTCTGTTGGCATGATAATGCATCCGCTAAGCTATTGTCAATGCCAGGTACATGCCTGGCCTATACTAAAATATAAAATTTCAATGCACGCAATGTAAATGCCCTAACCAAAGCCATGACCCTCTCTGAATGGGACGTGAGACTATTAACAATGTGGACCACTGCCTGGTTGTCACACCAAAAGCGTACCACTGAATCAGCCCATTCGCTTGCCCAGAGCCATAAGGCACCGACTATGGGAAAAAATTCCAAAAATGTTAGGTCCCTTGTGATATCTGCTTGGTTCCAGTCCTCCGGCCACTTACCGGCACACCACCTGCCTCTAAAATAAATTCCGAAACCAGAGGAGCCTGCGGCATCCGACTGGACCTGAAACTCAGCCTTAAGCAACCTCTGACCTCTCCAGAAGGAAATGCCATTGTATTCGTCTAAAAACTGCCTCCAAACTTCTAAATCCTCTCTAATACCATACATAATCCTTGTCCTATGGAATGGATGATGCAGCCCCCACATTGCGTCACAAAGCCGACGCAAAAAGGCGCGACCTGGCGCCACCACTCTGCAGGCGAAATTTAGATGTCCCACCAATTCCTGCAACTCCCTCAGAGTCACTTTTTTATTCTGCCTCATTGAGGCTATCCTGCCCTTAAGGTCCTCCAATTTTTCTTGTGGCAACTTAGACATTTGGTGAACCGTGTCCAATTCAATACCTAAGAACGTCAGGGTCGAAGTCAGCCCTTCCGTTTTTTCTTCGGCTAAAGGTAGACCTAGCTCATCTGCCATTGCTCGAAAAGTATCTAAGATGAATTTACACTTTCCAGTGTTCCGTTCCCTGCAAAAAAGATAATCATCAAGGTAATGGGCCGTACTTTTACAACCCACTCTGGTCCTAAGCTTCCATTCAATAAAAGAACTAAAGCATTCAAAAGCCGTGCACGAAATGGAGCAGCCCATGGGCAGCGCTCTATCTATATAAAAAGACCCTTGAAAATGAAATCCCAACAAGTCAAAATCCTGTGGGTTGACTGGCAAAATCCGAAATGCAGATTTAATGTTACATTTTGCCAATTCTGCCCCCACTCCACAGCGGCGGACCATGCTAACTGCCTTATCGAATGATGTATAGCGGACGGTACATAGCTCCTGAGGAATGGCATTGTTAACCGAGCCCCCTTCAGGATAAGACAGGTGCTGTATCAGTCTGAACTCGCCGGGTGCTTTTTTCAGCACAATTCCTAAGGGTGAGACCCTCAGTGTATCTAAGGGAGGTGTTGTGAATGGTCCCAACACTCTCCCTTCTCGCACCTCCTTAGCTATCTTTTCTTGCACTACCCTTTCCATACCGTGTATGGATTTAAGTTTTTTTTGCAAAAAATGCCTTCTGTTCCCCGGCTGCTGGTATCCTAAAACCTTCCTTAAAACCTAATAACAAATAACTGGTGTCATCCCGCCTGGGATAGTCCTGCAGCCATGTTTCTAAGACTGCAACTTTAATTGGACTGGGCCCCTTTACCCGGGTTACCGCCTCCACTATTAGGTTTCTTCCCACCTCCGGGGCCTTTTGCCTGATTCGAAGAGCCAGCCCTGAAGCATGTGGCACTGGGGTGCTGTCCTCTGCACACCGTGGATTTGTGTCTAAACCTACACTGTTTCTTGGAGCATGCTCCCCTTGAGTTGTACTCCCAACAGAGCAGGCGGGGTTGAACCACCTGCCCTGCGCTAACACGGGGAGTCACATTTACAGCTGGTTTTCTAATTAAATGCCCGCTATTGGTCCTGTCGCCTAAATTGGGCCTGGCCGGGGTCATCAACTGTAACCAAAGGCCAGCCAGCGGCTCGTCCCATCGTAAATTGGGGTGAATGGCACTTTTCATACGGAATGCCTCGTCATAAGAAAGTCATGCCTGCCCCGCAAAATCCACATAAGCTCTATAAATAAGGTCTAAATATTGGAATAGGGACAATGCCCGCCAAGGCTGGGCTTTTACTACCACTCCTGTGTAGATTAAGAAACCGGGTAGCCAATTGGACCACGTTCTGTCTGGCCTCTTGCGCCTACATCTCTCCTTGTCCTTCTCATCTTCCTTGTCCAAATCCTTCTTTTCTACATCTCTATTCAGTAGTTCAAACAAATCTACATACTGTCTTTCTCAGATCTTCTCCTTTGTCGCTGGTGTCAAGTGGTCGCCCAGGGGCATCGCACGATCCCCAAATGGCAAAGCTTGTAAAGGCACGGTATTGTAGCCCGTGTCTGGAACCGAAGGGGACAGCCAAACCCCCACGCCAGCAGCCTGAGTTACCGGGGCTGGCGCTGGAGGTTGTGCAAATGGAGCAGCCCAACCACCTAAATGGGCACTCATATAAGGCCATGATGCACTAAGAGCCCCAGGCACCTGTGAATAACCTGCCAGATAGGGCTGCACATTAAATTGGCCACTACCAAGCCAAGGCCACACCGGCAGTGTTGATGACAAGCCGGGCGTAGAAGTTAAACTGCTGCGTGCCCAAGGCCACGCTGAGAATGGCATAGCCGTGTCCTGTGTATGTGTTTGCCCCATGCTCGGCCCAGGCCATGCAGGGAAATGTGATGAAGTGTCATGTATAGAAGGGGACTCACCTGACAAAGGCAAGGTGACAGGCTCGTCCCTGCCATCTGTGTCATCCCGACAAACTTCCCCTGATGTCTCCTGCCTACCCACGGCCGGCATAGCAGACACTACCGTAATTGGAGTAGACCTGTCATCATCGGTGTTCCTGCGTGTTGCCTGCCCCGACGTCCCCTCGGCTTCCATTCTGGCTGTGTTTTCAAGCTGCTGCTCGGCTTCCAAAACAGCAAATCTGGTCATTAAGCTGTCGGCCAGAGCCCTAAGCTTAGCTCTATGATGACCCCTGGATTCCCTAGCTGACCGACGCGGCTGCACGTCAGCCGCTTGCAGGGTTGTCTTAGCCGACCTAGCGGCTTCAAGAGCTGCAATCTTACTCTGAAGCTGCTCCCAAATACACCATGACTCCTCCTCTGAAGAGGACTGGGGCGGTGATACCTGCGGTACCGGCCGTTTTTTGGCCCGCTGTTTTCCTTTCTTATTGCCTTGACCCTTCCTCGATGCCATTTTTCAATCTAGGTTTACCCCTAGGCCCCTGAAGAAAACCCCAAACCTCGGTATCCAAGCCCCTTATTCGTGAAGCGACCTTAGGCTTACCTAAGCAAATCTAAGAAATGTATCTAGCTACCAGGAAACTGCAACCATGCAGTTCCTTTGGAGTCCTATACCAGCAGGAGTAATCATACTATTGAAACCTCTTCCTATTATTATTATTTTAATTATTATTTTCTATTTTTTATTTTTTATTTTGATTACAATTCTATTATTATTGTTATTACTTTATTTTATATTCTTCTTCTTCTTCTTTTATAAATACCGCTTATCTGTATAAGCCTCTAAGAACCCTGCTCATGGAACTCAAATTAATTTATTATCCTAAGACGTACAATCTTAATCAAGTTCAATTATACAATTAAATTAAATCAATACTCTATAATTACAATCCTAGTACTTAAATTGATTACTGAAATTACCCTATTGAATTAATTATTCCAAATTATTATCTGTTCAATTATTCCAAATTATTATCTGTTCAATCAGTCCTAGGCAAGCTAAAACCGGCTTATCCTAAATCATATAATTAAACCTCAATCACATCAATTAAAATTATCACCAAACCAAAAAGTCTATTGAATAATCAAATTTGTTCTAACCACTCCCCCAGAACTCATCTACAGCCAATCACCGATTCTAATTCAAAAACAGGCAGCCAATAGACGTTTGACACTGAAGCAAGGGGACGAGGAAAAGGAGGGGTGGTAGGAAAAAAGGTGCGCTGTTCTCTAAAAGCCTAACGGCTAAGTGCGCTCCCCACCACTCCTTTAGTCAAGTGCCAACAAATAATCAATTGAGATATTAAGAATACTGAATCCCCCCTGTTCCCACTTATTTATTTATTTATTTATATATATTTCAACAATAAAAGAACTATCTATGATCGGGAATGCTGCTCGCGCGGCTGTGCGGCTCATGCGAGTGCCGCTGTCGTGCCCCCCCTTTTAACGTGTAAGCACCCAATCAATACTCTAATGGTTAAAACAAATAATCTTAATAATGCAATTAACTTTAAAGAAAATTATAGGAACTATAGGTGGAGAAAGCCAAACCGAGGGGGGAAGCCGATGCTATCATCCGATCCACTGATGAGCTGCGAGGACCTTGCAACCCCTAAGCAGTTGATCAAGGTCGGAACAGCAAGTCTCCTTCTCTCCACAGATGCCAGTAAGAAAGAGGAAGTGAAGAGGGAGGAACAGCCCTTAAATAGCCTATCATTCCCCCCTCTTCCAAATCTGCTCACGTGAGATTTACCAGAGATCTCGCGTCCTCCGTGGAAGACAGCAAAGGTAAGCCACACTGCTGAAGCTCCAGCTCAGCAGCAGCTTATTCATTGGCTAACACCAGACAGAACCTGCTTACTCTGAAAGTGATGCCTCAAGAATACTCTCCACGTACCTTACTACCCCTTAACCTCCACTGACCCTGCAAGCTGGGACCTTTTTACTGGTCATTTCAACTGAACACAACTAAAGCTAAAGCACATATGGCTCCTCTGGTACTGCAGTGATGAACAGCAGGATGTGGGGAGGTCTCTACAGTGGCTACTACCCTGTTTCCCCGAAAATAAGACCTAACCTGAAAATAAGCCCTAGTATGATTTTTCAGGATGCTCGTAATATAAGCCCTACCCCAAAAAATAAGCCCCAGTTAAGTGAAACCCTGCCCTCCACCATTGTGCAGCAACCAGAAGATGACATGACTGTATTTGAATAAATGTAGATTGTTGTACATGAAAACAATAAAACATCCCCTGAAAATAAGCCCTACTGTGTTTTTTGGAGCAAAAATTAATATAAGACCCTGTCTTATTTTTGGGGAAACACAGTAAAGATGGGGATATTCATATACGAATACAAATATCCCTGCGCAGCTGGACCTATTGAGTGTCTGGCCCCCCAGGACCGGACTGTCCACATGGCTATCAGTTCAAACAGTACATTTTTTGCTATTTGTGCAGGTTCTGTAGGCTACACATGCCATCTCATGTAAATTGATTCATTTGTCATCATGTTTCTGGGTCCCCAAAACCCTAAATTATTCCTTTCATGAACTCCATAAGTGACATATCACTGTTTTCCTGTCACTTCCAACTGTTAGTCAATGTACAACCCGTGGGATGTGTGACCTGCAGCCCTTCCTTCCTTCCTTCCTTCCTTCCTTCCTTCCTTCCTTCCTTCCTTCCTTCCTTCCTTCCTTCCTTCCTTCCTTCCTTCCTTCCTTCCTTCCTTCCTTCCTTCCTTCCTTGAACTGGGTACCGGGGGATGGGGGGGAAGGCTGTCTCCTTCTGGGCAATGTAGTTCATGCTATAGCTGTTGCTGCAAGATCTTTCCACATATAGTCATATAGTAAGTGATTTATCACTGAGCGATAGATAGATAGATAGATAGATAGATAGATAGATAGATAGATAGATAGATAGATAGATAGATAGATAGATAGATAGATAGATAGATAGATAGATAGATAGATAGATGATGCATGCATACATGCATACATGCATGCATGCATGCATGCATACATACATACATACATACATACATACATACATACATACATACATACATACATACATACATACATACATACATACATACATACATACATACATACATACATACAGTGGTGGGATTCAAATAAATTAACAACAGGTTCTATGTCCTAATGACCATTTTAACTATACCAAAAGATATACCGAAAGGTAGTTTAATAATTCACGCATTAAATACTGCAATAAGAACAGTAAAAGAGGTACAGACAACTAGATTATGTTTAAAGGAAGATTTTTAATATTAAATACCTGACAAACAGTTATTGAAGATATTTCCATATTGCTGTTTGATTGGCGTCCTCACTTGCAATTTTCTTTGCTTTTATCCGAGCATCATCAGCTGTGTGATTTACCCTTAACCATCTGTGCACTGTAGGAGTAGGATTCCATTCCTTTAACGGTAGGCCGATTAGACTGATAATCAGTATGTTTGATATATTGGAAACAGTTAGGCGACGTCTCTTCTCAGAACATATAATGTTCACCTTTGAAAAACCCCTTTCTGCTTCTGCTGAACTTACAGCAATTGTTCTGACAATATTTTTAGCTCTTTGAACACTTTCAGGAATTGAATAGTTCTGGTAGTTTTTTAAAACATTTTCCACAAAATCTCGATACTCATTAATATCAATTTGGTAATTGAAAAATGTATTAAATACATGCAATTGCTCTTCAGCTGCTTTCCATGGAACTATTACTTCTTCAATATTCCAGTAATCTGGCTCCAAAAAAGTGAGAAATTGTAATGTATTACTATAATTAGTAGTGATTAAAATTAAAAGATGGTTGTTGTGGGTTTTTCGGGCTCTTTGGCCATGTTCTGAAGGTTGTTCTTCCTAACGTTTCGCCAGTCTCTGTGGCCGGCATCTTCAGAGGACAGGAGTCAGAGGGCCAAAGAGCCCGAAAAACCCACAACCACCATCAGATCCCGGCCGTGAAAGCCTTCGAGAATATATTGCCATTAAAAGGTTTGAAACAAGGTCTGGGCATTTAAAGTAGGATTTCGTGTGGAGGAAGAAGGGAGGAGATGGACTGAGCACGAAGACCCTTCTCTCTCCCTCCCCCCCCGCCCCCACCTTTTGCGAACTTTCTCTAGTGGGGAGTTTATAAAACGAGGTGGAAGCAGCAAGAGAACTCACTGGCAGGTCGAACTGGGGGCAGGGGGGCAAGTCGCCTTCCGGTCACTTTCCAGCCTTGGGCGCAGTGTAATTGGAGTAGCCAGTCATTTGTAAAAACAAACCCTCCTCCCTCTGTGTTTGTAAGAGGTGCCTGCGACTGACAGACACACACACTCTGTGTGTGTGTGTGTGTGTCTTACACACACAGAGAGAGATACAGACGGACAAACGGACAGACACAGAGAGACGCGGGCGGGCGCGCCTGTCTCGGCCAAGACGAGGCTTCTCGCAGCCTCTTCTGTCACGGGCGGGTGGTGGTGATGATGAGGGATCGCTGCCCCGGCGGCTCTGTACCTTCCAGGTGGGCACTAAGAGGAGGTGCCACCCGGGGCCTGACCGCCGAACGAGAGACTTGTTCAGGGTCAGGATCAGGACCAGGAGGTGCCGGGCTGACCGCCTTGGAGGGCCGGAGGACACTTACCGGGCTGCTGGTGGCAGGGCTGAGGCGGCAGCTTTGGGAAGGAAGGAAGGAAGGAAGGAAGGAAGGAAGGAAGGAAGGAAGGAAGGAAGGAAGGAAGGAAGGAAGGAAGGAAGGAAGGAAGGAAGGAGAGCTGATGATGGATAGAAGGAAGGAAGGAAGGAAGGAAGGAAGGAAGGAAGGAAGGAAGGAAGGAAGGAAGGAAGGAAGGAAGGAAGGAAGGAAGGAAGGAAGGAAGGAAGGAAGGAAGGAGAGCTGATGATGGATAGAAGGAAGGAAGGAAGGAAGGAAGGAAGGAAGGAAGGAAGGAAGGAAGGAAGGAGACCTGATGATGGATAGAAGGAAGGAAGGAAGGAAGGAAGGAAGGAAGGAAGGAAGGAAGGAAGGAAGGAAGGAAGGAAGGAAGGAAGGAAGGAAGGAAGGAGAGCTGATGATGGATAGAAGGAAGGAAGGAAGGAAGGAAGGAAGGAAGGAAGGAAGGAAGGAAGGAAGGAAGGAAGGAAGGAAGGAAGGAAGGAAGGAAGGAAGGAAGGAAGGAAGGAAGGAAGGAAGGAAGGAAGGAAGGACCTCCAGCCCAGGACCAGGGGAGTGGCTAGAAGGGATGGGGAAAGGGAAGATCTGCCGGCCCACCGCAGCAGCTGCCAAGGCAGGAAGGGGCCCCTGCCTGGCCCTGCCCTCCCCTGCCGCTTCTCCTCTCCCTGGGCCCCGCGCAGAAATTTATAAAATGATTTAAACAACTGCAAAATCAATATAACTTGGTGGTCTCTTGGCACAAATTATTACACTCAAGATTTGCCTCCTACTGGCTAATGGCAGAAGTCAACATGACAGAGACACACAATCTTCTTCTTCATCCACACTCAAAGTATCCCCCTCCCCTTTAACCAGAGGAGGGGAAATAGAGAAGAATTCTGTAGAAGTAAGTGTTTCATCTAAGCAATTTAGAGGTGATTCCCAAAGATGAGACACAAACTGTGCACACTTATGGAGTACTAACTGTTTTTTAGCTTGGAATCACCCTCTGCAAATACCAAAGAGGTCCTATATATCTCTGAATTGTACAGAAACTTCAAGCTTTAATAGCTGTGGTCTTAGAAAAGGAAACAACCAGCATTAATACCAGGGGAGAGGATTAACTCCTCAGCTGGCTTTCCTAACAGAGCCGACTCTTAATTAATTATATGTCTGAGGATTACATAACACAGGCATGTTATTCAGAGCTTAACTGAAAATGCAAAAGAGAAATGAAGAAACAGTGCCAAGCTGGAAGGGGAAAGAAACTCTTAAGAAGCAGGGAATGAAGAGAAGAAAACAAAAGATCTTGTTATCAGTGACATTATTTGCATTCTCAGTAGCTTAATTCAATTTATTTTATTTTCTGAAGCTTTATCTCTAATAAATTTTATTAACACTGAATTGCAAACAGGTTTTCAAAGGGAGAGTGTCTTTGTGGTCTTGTGGTGAAAGGGTTTTCCTCTGCACTCCAGAAGATAAATTTCTAGAAGTCCTTGGTTGGCAAGGGTGCATTCTGATCTCAAAGAGTTGCACTGGCTCCTCAGCATCACAACCCCTTAGAAACTATGGGATGTCAGTTCATCTTTGTAAGTCAGATATCATTAGTTTCATTTCAGATTTCCCTTTTTATCATATTCAATTGTGTACTCATCTTCATTACTATATCACTAGCCTGATTCAGGTTTTATGTCACAGTGTTCGGCTAAACAGGGTGCGGGGATTTGAGGACACACGAAAGCTCTATTCTCTACCTCCACACACTGCCCAGAAAACTTTCGTGTGATTAACTCAAAGGTCAGCAAAGTCTCTCAGCCTGTAAATATATTCAGTTAACTGAATGTGCCCGTAGGAGTGCCATGATCAGAAGTGCTGCCTTATTGGGGCTTATTAGAACTGCCAATCATAGGAGTGCTGGAAGTACATTCTGCTGAGCATTTCCAGGCTCCTTGCAGACCTTCACACTCTGAGAGACATCCTGGGATCTACAGGTCAAGGCTTATGTCCACATTCCCAACTCTACCACTAATTTAGACTTAACACTAAATGCAGCCATAACTGCTGAATAGGGCTGTCTTACTGAGAAATGGATAGAGGTGATGGAGATTCCAAAGGAAGCACTTGAAAATGCAACTTTTCCATGGTTGTTTAGAGTAAGACCAGTTTGTAAGTTGGGCACAAATTGGAAGTAATCTTTTTGCTTATTGGGGTTTGGAATTATGTATCAAACACCCTCTTTTTGTACGTAACTACAGGTCTCTGAATTGTACAGAAACTTCAAGCTTTAATAGCTGTGAGATCTGCAGGGACAGCAACATTGTTAAGAAGGAGGCAATTCAATGCACAAAAATTGTGAGCAGGAGTTAAGTGAGACATGAGAGTACTCTGTTAGTAGAAAAGAAACAGAGAAGACAATACAAAGAACCCTTCATAGCAGGGAACCCTAACAAACTATTTTTGTTTCAGTTGTCCCCTATACGCATATAATTGCTTGTGCAAATGTGAACTCACCAGTAGTATTGTCTTAACCTTTCTCCAAAAGAAAGAATTTTAGCTTAGAGAAGAGGAATTCCCATTGGCACAGAAAAAAACTCCAATGGTACACAAAATTTAATGGATTCTCATTAGGAACTGAGACTTCTTCTGCCTCAATAGAGGAGGTGCACCTGCACACCTCTCCATGGTCACATTTGTGAAGCCCTCAAAGCACTCTACTCCCCATTTTTCCCAAAAGCATATTCTGAATTTTCCCCACAAAATGGGACAGACAGATCTCTAGGGGTATGTTTCTCATCTAAAACAAAATTTGCTCCCCATACTTTTTTTTAAAGTCATACATTTATGGGACTCTATGAGATTCTATGGGATTTTGTACCACTTGCTACCTTCTTCGCCCTTCTACAAGGTGAGGCTTCTTTGACAGACAGAAAAGACCAGATGGCTGGGGTCTGGAAGGGAAGTGACCTAAATGGAACATTCATATTGGCAATTAAATGGGGCTTTCATATTCAGCATTCCAAAAGAGCCATTGAGTCACTTTTTACCCAGCTATGCCATGTAAGGCTGATGATATCATCAGCACAGCAGATTTTTGGAAATAGACACTTGGTATGTTTCGCCTTGAGAAAAAGCGCACACATCCCAAGGCTCCCAGGCTCCCATGGAATCACCTTTGTTGTAGGGAAGCCGTGGGAGATGCAGGACAGGGGAAGTAATTGATTTCCAAAGGACTACCTGCTCAGAGAACTTTACCAGAAGGGGCAATTTCTGGAAATTAATGACTTCCTTTCTGTCCAATGGCCCCCAGTGGCTTTCCCATATTGAAACAGATTCCATGAGGGCCTTGGGACCTTCATTTTAGAGGATAAGAACTGTTTTCTTTAAAAAAAAAAAAAGGCACTGTGTAACTAATAAAACAGGAGCTTAGCCATTTGTAGGCAAAAAATGGGTTGTTAGTTTCCTACTGTAAGCTGCCCAATGCTAGTCCTGACTCATGGAGAAACATTATTTCAGCCCCAATTGCAGGAGCTGTTATTGAAGATTTGTGTTCTTTGATGTTTAATGAAGGAGAAAAAAACTAGAAAAATCAGGGAGAAAACAATTCTAGCACCATACACATACTGAGAAATATAATTTTCAAATTACATACCGATGCTTTAGGGTGGTGTTAATTATGCTAAATGAGAAAAGAGCTTTCCATATCTAAGACAGCCTGCAATGCACCTATGATTTATATTCAGATTTAAATCTGAATTACATTATTCAGCAAAATCTTTCTCAGAAAGAGAGGTCCATACTTAAAATATTAATTTAGACTCACAAAGGAATTAGAATTATAATGTATTCGTTATTCTGAAATAAGTTAAATGATCTAGTAAAATAACAAAACATGAGTAACCTTTCAAATTAGAAAGAACATGTGTGTCGAATAAAATAATTATTTTTGAAAATGGTTGATCTAGGCTATCTCACAGTGGGGTTCAGAGGACCACTCATTGATCTATGGTACATATAGATTCATGCTTTGCATGAGGAACATCTCAGGTTCAATCCCCATTATGTTCAACTAAGAAGAACTTCCACTTGCAAACCTGGAGAAGGGCTGCCAATCAGTGTCCACAGTATTGGGCTAGATGGACAAAGGGAATAAAGTAACTTCCTACTTTGTCTAGTAGCCAAATAGTTTTCTGATTCTTATGTTGAACGATCCTTTATACTACTTCTGTTGTATGAAACTTGGCATCCTTTTTCTTACTGGCAATGCAGACACACTGTTCAAGGCAATGTCAGCCACTTCATGGCATTTTGAATTGTGTAGAAAGAAGCAATGACCCATATTCATAAACTGGAGACCTTTGAAGGCTTGAATTTTAAAAAAATGAATGTGAGTTTAAATGAATGAGTTCAGAGTTTCTTATTTCTTTATCAGTTATTTTGAGGGGGTTCCCTTCTTCTAGACGTTTGAAATCTGGCAGCCTGACATATTATATTAGAATCCTATAAGAATCCTGTTATGTCAATAGAATTGAATATGCAGATATTACAAGCAGGAGAAGAAAAAATGGGTCTCATGTGAAAAGCAATGGGAGGTTTTAGGATGTTTACTGCCTGTAAAACAAAAATCTCATTTCCAATCTGCCTTAGTTGGTAGGTTTTGGAGGAATAGAAAGCCTTGAAATTTCACATAGAAGTTGTGGAGTAGCTCAAAACTCATGTAATCACTGGTTATTGTTGTTCTGGAACTGAACCAGAAAAGCACCACAATCTGATTGTCCCTGTTTACATTTTGCTTCAGCTTTTTCAGATTCTTTGCAATTTATTTATTTAGATAAATAAATCCAGCAATCAAGATTCATCATTTATTTACTGTTAGTGCTGAGATGAACATTCTGGCCATGCATGAATCAGAGGCCATTTAGGCCAGATTTCAAAACTGCAATGGGATTTGGTAAGAAATTGCCAACAGGTACAAAATTCTGAGAATCTCAAGCTTTCCTTGTTTCAAGAAAAATAAAAATAAAAACAAGATTTCTAGCTGCTATGGTTTCAGAGCTGTGCTGAATATCTGAATATCTCAGACAGAGGAACCACGATAATCTCCCAAATGTGTTTATCCCTACAGATAAACAGCACCTGCCATAGAAATTGATTTGTGAGGGAAATGTTTGGAATTCTACCGGTGTTACCTGTTTTTTCTCATATCTCCAACCCCAAGCCAGTTCTCACACCAAACTTCTGGAAACTGATAGAGAAAATTCTCGTATGGAAGCCTGTTTCAGTGCATGAGTTATGTTCACTCTAGTAAAAGTCTATAGCAGTGCTAATAAAAAGATGAAGCGTTTTAGCATGAGAATAATTTGGTCTTGCTTTACTGACTGTGAAGATATTACTTTCCATGCCAGAAACCATGCTAGGGCAGCCCAAAGTGCATTGTGGTGGTGGTTATATTTCTAATGTCACCAGGTCAACCCATTGTTTGAAAACTACAAAAGAAACAGTTGTTACTGTCTAGTATTATGCTATGTGAAAGCATTTGTCCCATGAAAAATACTTACTGTCCTCCATAAATTCTATCCACAGTTGATTGAACAGTTGATATGTGCTTATTAACTGCTCTTAGACAACATGACATCTCAAACTGGCTGTGTGTTTTTGCAGGGTTGGCTAAACCAGGTCAATTTCAGGCCATATTAAGATACCCCAGAGTGCCTAGATTTCATATGTATCTTAAACAAGGGAAACATGTATCCTAGTAAAATATCTTGCAGAGTAAAGCAAATATATTATTCAGTAAAAGGAAATGTTCCTTTCTTAGAGGAAATCCCCTTTTATGCTCTAAGGAATCAGATTGTAGCTCTCGTTATAAAAATGTGTGTTTATAAATCATCATTATATTGAAATTATATGTGAAGAAACACCACCAGTGGCATTTAACACCACTAACTTGACAATGAGATACAATTAGAATAAACACTTGATACGATCCTCCTTTCTAGTAAAATCAAAACTGCCATTGATTGTAAAAAAGCTGAAGTGCAACTACAGTTATTATCAAGCACCAACTCAGAACTACCATTTTTATCCTGTGGTTCTCAAGAGCTCCATGTCAGCATTTCCAAAATGTGATTGATCTAGAAAGAGAGACTTTACTTAGCTCTTGCTATCTAAATATAGCTACTCCACTTCTAGACAGGAGTCACTGGCAATGATAGTGAGGAGAGAAAGGGAAACAGAATTTCTGTATACAGTGGTGCCTTGACTTACGAACGCCTTGACCTACGAACATTTTGACTTATGAACAGCTCCGTTCGCAAAATTTTGCTTTGGCTTGCGAATGGAGCTTTGACCTACGAACGTCGGGAGCCCACGCCGGGAGGCAGGAGCCCGGCAGGGAGGCCATTTGAATTTCCCGGGCTCCTGCCTTCCGGCGCGGGGTCCGTCCCCGCTGCTCGCTTCCCGGCTGGGCTCCAGGAGGCAGAGCCTGGCTGGGAAGCGAGCAGCAGGGACGGACCCAGTCAAACCTTCTAAAAGACAGCATGCAATGTTGCAAAAAACCCAACAATTCACACATGATCCCTAAGGCCTTGCTGCTGTCAGTAAATTGAATTATATGTGGATAGTAGCCTTATTAACATTTTACATCTTGTTCTAATCAATGTTGGCAACATTCAGACAGACTCTACAGAGAAATGGGGCTGCCTAATTTAATCCTCACCCACTCCCACCCTATAAACCTTACTTCCTGTGAACCATCTCTGACCAGATGTTATGTTGTTGTTTCTGTCTGATCTACGGCAAAAGATATGGATGACAATGGATAGTAGACATGATGATGATTTGTTAACTTCCAGTGTCACGTATAGTTTGTCTCTGAATATCAGGTGCTGAGGAACATGAACAGGAGGGTTCTGCACTCTCATGCTCTGTTTCTGGGTTTCCTGTGGGCGTCTAGTTGGTCAACTGGAAAAAAGAATGCTGGACTAGATAAGACTTTGGTTTGATCCATCACAGATCTTCATATGATTAAAGCCTACCTCAATTATTCTTTAACCTGGAATCATTAACAAAGTTGTATGGGAGAAACTGATTCCATGTTACTCTGTTAGTGAAACTCTTGTCATTTGCCTTACACAAGTGATGTGTCTGAAGAAGAGAAGGGTCCTGCTTACATGTAAGTCCTGCATACAAGCAGAAACTCATATTTCCCCATGTTCTTCCTTCCCTGTATAGCAATCAGAAACCTTTCCTCTTCAAACTCATTGCTGCTCATGCAAGTGAAATAATGAGGGAGGGGGCAGGGCTATCTTCTCCACTGTAGTCATGTTGATCATCCCACACTACAGGAAGACTGAATAGGGTTTATATTCTTAACAAAGCTATGCCAGTGTTGCCAAAAATTCTATCATGCCATCAAAGTTATCTCATGTCAGAGCATATCACACTAACCACTTAGCCATAAAATTAACAAATCATAAAAGAAGGTTATTGGTACATAAAAGGGATCCAAACAGGCATTACCTCTAGAGATGGGCATGAACTGCCAGTTCAGCAGTTCGTGCTGGTTTGTTTATCTGTGCTTCAAAGCCCTGCCTCTTTCAGTGGGCACCCACTCAGAGGTGTAGCACCTGGAAGAGGCAGGGCAGGGATGCAAGGCCACTCCCTCCAAGTGGGCACCTCTGGAGGAGATGGGATTTTTGGCCGACACCTGTTCAGCTAATAAACGAACTGGCATAAACTGCCAAACTCTAACCTCCTCTTTTTGATTCTATCCCTCATTTGATGAACCTCTGCTGGCTTCTAGTTTATACACAGATAGAACCCTGAGTCTGTCCAGCTTTAGCAGTACTGCGATTTCTGTTGAATATGGGAAACAGTACTACATGCAAATGTCTTCAACTAGCACTGTTTATTACAAGTTTGTAAAATGCAGAGCAGCACCTGACTTTAAATAAACATAAAACATGACTGAATTGGCCCCAGTATTCTCCTGGCCACTAAACAGGTAAAGCAAACCCAACTGTTCTGACTCTCTGGGGGGCCCACCAAAGCCTGCTAGTACTGAGGATACTGGTGCTTGCCCATTAAAAGGGCAGAATGCAACAAATTTGTCAGGCCTCCGTACGTCATTAAGACACTTTAAGGAAATTATAGGTCAGTAACTCACCACGCAAACTGGAGCTAGAACTCAGCCCTATATATGGAAAGAAACATAAGAAGTTGTCCTATACTGGATCGCATCTAACCCAGTGTTGTCTAGTAGCAATGTCTCTTCAGAGTCTTGGGCCTTCCTATATCCTGCAACCTTCTCCTTTTAAACAGACACACCATGGATTGTCAGTGCCATTGCATTCTCTCTCTTTCGTGGACTGAGGAGAAACATGTCTAGTGGGCTCAGTTTAGGAACAGAGGGAAACAGTATGAAGAAACTACTTCCCATTGACACTTCTTTCTTCTCCCTAGTAGAAATGGGCATGAACTGCCAGTTCGGCAGTTCATGCTGGTTTGTTTATTGGCTGAATATGTGTTCGGCGCTTCAAAGCCCTACCTCCTCTGGTGAGTGCCCACTTCCTTGCCCCACCTGCTCTGGATGCTGTCTGCCAGTGGAGGTGAGGCTTTGAAGCACCAAACACCTGTTGGGCTGATAAACAAACCAGGACAAATCGGTGTTTCGTACCCATCTCTACTCCCTAGTCAACTCTTAAGGGAGAAAGAGGAGACTGCGGACGTGACTCTGCCTCAGTGGTAGATAGCATGGTTTACAGGGAAAGGTTTTAGACTTAATCCCTGGCATCTCCAATTAGAAAGATCAGCTGACAAGTGATGGTAATGACATCTGCTTGAAATTCTGGATAACTGCTGCCTGTCAAAGTAGCCAGTCCTGGGCCAGAAAGAATAAGAGTCTGGTACAAGGCAGCATTGTGTACTGCTAAATCTTTGGCTGTGCCTGAGACTTAAGTCTGTCATGCTATCTATTCTGGCAGATGAAAGAAATCAGTACAGAACTTTACTATTCTAAAGGGCAAAGGTATATTTAAGAAAATCAGCCAGCCCAGGAGAACAGAACTCAGATTAGTGTTTGATTATATAAAAAGGTTATGGGTAAATAGATTTTTTCTGGTTATTAGCTACCCTTTGTCCTTTCACCCTAGAGATTACACAGATGTTCTTATAATTTGCATTTCAAAGTAATATATTCAAAGATAATAATACATTTCAGCATCTACTATATTAGCAGATTAAAGCAAATTGACTGTGGGTCCTTGGCATTTATATCAAATTCACTCCACCTTTCAGTTTCCCCAATGCATTTACAAACAAAGTGAAAAGTAGCTCAGCTTTGTTGAGTAAGGCTTTAAAAAAACAAACCCTCCAACCAGATAGTAATGGACTGCATTAAACCATCTGCCCAATGACAATCTAGTTGTATGAGGTTATTGATTCTCCCAAGGGGGATTTCTCCCACAGGATAAGGAAAAACAGGGAACTCACCAGCCATCAAAGTCTGGCAGTGGGATTAAAGGTTTGACAAGCTCTGTGGATCTGCCATCAGAAGAGCCAAAAAAAGGAGAGGAGGAGTGGGCAGAATGAGGGGGTGAGAATGAATTATGCCACATATTGGTGGAGCTAAACATCAGGTTGCTGAGTAGTCTATGAGTCAGTAGAGTAAGCACGTGTGCCAGCTTCTTGGATTAAAATGCTTAGTCAATACACCTGTGAGGAATGGGGAGACTGCTTGGGTGTGGGTCAGCTGATGTCAACAGTTCTATGTAGTGAAGACTCTCCCTAGAGAAAAATAATTGTCATTTGTGTTCTAGTTTCAAAGGATGCTATTTGGTATGTGTTTCTTTATTTTGTGGATTTATTTTTTTTCCATTTTGACAGTCTTCTATGGGCAATCTTTAAAATAGCTAACAGAAGTGCATTAAAAATGAGAGCAATGAACAACAGAACAATTCTAAAAGAGAAAAAAAGAGTGAGGGAGAGGGAGACATGGCTGAGAAAAGCTTGTACATTCTTGGACTACAAGTCCCTGCTCATGCTGGTTGTGGGATTCTTGGAGTTGTGGTCTCAAAAGGCAAAGTCTAGAGAAGATTTAAGGTATGACCAAGATAGGCTATGGGTTATTATGAAGTCATCACCAAGCCCAGGATCTGTCCCAAAGGCTGTAACATCTCCAGGCTGTGATTCTTCCATCCATATTCTCTCTACAACAGAGAAAAACAAGCAAAACTATTTCTTCACACCAGAATCAATTTCTGTGCCAGAACCAGATTTCTTTCTGTTTTCTTCAAATTAGTGGTAGAAAGATATTCTAAAGCACAAGAAAATGACTAAACAAACTGGAAAATTTAGGGACGTGAGGGTTGATATACAAAGACACAGGGAGGAAAGAGGGTGGTTCTGAAAGCTTTGTGTTGCCCCTGAAAAGAAAAAGGCCAGGCTCTTTGCCAGACCTAGGAACCAGCTGCAGGCAAAATCACAGTGGATATGAATTAGTGTAAAGATGTGAGGATACATGCATTAAAGTGCATGACACGATGTGAGAGCAAAGTGCAGATCCAGCCATGGATAATCTCCAATTGCCATGCAGAGTGAGGAACCTGCTCCCTCCTCAGCTGAAGCTGATTGTGCTTTCCAATTAAGAAGCACACTGTTTTCCCTTGCTGATTAGTACTCACCAGCCAGCATGCAAATGCCAACAAACCCTCAGTTCATCATTTCCCAATCTAATTATTAGAGGAGAAGGCCAGCGGTGAGCACTGGAATTGAGTGTGTTATTGACTGCCATATACTTTGCCTGCTGTACATACAAGACAAAGATTACACATTAATCCTCTGGGCAGCTGATGTCTCTTCTAGCCCACCATCAAATCAAATATTGTTCATAGAAATCAGGTATGGTGATATTCCACTGCAAAGTGAGGCAGATACAGAAGGATTGTTCTTATCCATGTTTCATTAAGATTTTAGGGGAGCTTAAAATACTATTCCTCAAAAGCCATAACTTATGCAGTACCATTGCATCCATTTCAAAAGAGTTATATTTTGATAGGGTGTAGCACAACTGAGTTACATCTAAATTTTGAGAGTTGAAGGTAAGAGAATTGGTTCATCTTGAAGGAACTATGAGGCCTTTCAGTAGAACAGCTTTGATCTGGAAGCCAGGCAAGTATAAGATCTATTGGTTGAAATCCTGTTGCTTA
The DNA here is from genome assembly GCA_037013535.1 of Intellagama lesueurii. NCBI lineage: Eukaryota > Metazoa > Chordata > Lepidosauria > Squamata > Agamidae > Intellagama > Intellagama lesueurii. Next base: position 201,735,352 of record JBAJHW010000004.1, read on the forward strand.
ACTTACACCTGCAGTAGGGTGATGATGTCACTGGTTGCAGCAGGTCCTGGTAATGAATAACTTCCTACTTCTGTCACCTTCCGTTTACTCCCTTTCATTGCATGGAAGCCGTGCGTGGAAGGAGGAAGTGTTTAATTACTGTAAATCATTGCCATAATTTATTCTCCCTCCTCATACAATGCTGGTGGAATTTTTCTTCATGTCAGTAGCAAGGTGAGGTACCAAGAGGGATTTAAACCTTTACATACAAAGCCTGCACAATCTGTTTTACCAATTATCTTTAAAGTGATGTGGAATCTTCTGCAAGGGTTGTGAGGAGAGACTCGAGGTCTGAGCTCCTTTTCTGACAGTAGCCCTTTCTTTCTGCCCTTGGAGAGTAAGAAATTCTATGGCTCCTGAAGCATCCATACAATTGCAGCCCTTCACCAGTAAATTGGCTAAGGTGATCAATTTTTTTAAAAGTGTGAGCCAACTAAAAGTTGAGTCCTGCTTTGTATGCACGTAATTTATAAAACATTCAGCTGAGTTTTACCCCCTTTCTCAGGACAGAGCCCTTTATTTTCCCCATTCCCCCCACTCACTATTCAGGAAAATATAAATACATACAAATGATTTCAAATATTTGGATGTAGATTGAATTGGATATAAATTGAATTCTCACTAAATCCGACTACTAATTGCTTGAAGTATCATCATCATCAACAGCAACATTTGGGAAGTGAGCATTCTGTCCACCCATGCCATAGAGCCTCTCAGAACTGCTCAGCATTGTTAGAAGACACTCTGTAGTTCATATGGGGGAGAGGTGAGACACGGGAGGAAGTAAAGGGTAAATTCTATTGTACGAAATTTATTTGCACAATGCTGAAGCTTTGGTGTGTTCCTGTATCCTTGGTTGCTCTTTGTTCCAAGCCTTCTGGCTTTCTTCTTGATCCTGTTTCCTGGTTTGTCCTGTTACTTTTAAATTCAGATTATCAGTTCAGCTGACAGTTCCTGATTCCCCCAGTAATGGTACACTTTACACTGTTGCCTGTGGCCTGGCTCCAGGATCCTGCTTAAGACTGTCAGGAATACAGTTGGATTAGAACAATGCTGGGATAGTTATTAAAAAACTTAATTCTTTGTCAGACATACAAATATTAATGAGTAGGCCAGGCTGACTGAAATCCTGTGCATCCTCTGAATACAATGAGATTTATGTATGGGGTTTTGCTCCCTGTCCCTTAGTAGTGACACCTAGAACTGTAATTTCTAAGCCCTCCTTCATTAGCAACAACACAAGGCCAAAATAAAACTGGATGCTGTGAGTCTTTCCAATTTATGAACATCTTTTGTAATTCAGAAGAGTGCACATTTAAAAAAACAATTCCATTGTAACATGAATCAAGGCATAGAGCGCCATCAGGAATTTCATCACAGCTCAGCACAGCTCAGGCACAGCTGCATAAAGCAAGAACCAGTATAAATCTGGAGTGGAATAGGTTTCATAATAACATGCATTGCTCCAGAGATTCTTCCCCTTGCATTTGGGGCATGGCTCACAAACTAAGTTTAAGGGACGCGTAATCAAAGTACTAACCAAAAGCAATTGCCCTTCAAGTGGGCATCTGGCTTTTAACAAGCTTTTTCTGTGATCACAGGTTTCTTGGAGATGGGGAGGCAAAACTTGAGGCTAATGACCCCCCCCCCCAGGCCTTCTGGCTTGGTGACGTAGTCCAAAGACAACTTCTCAGGTTAGAAGAAAGCAGTAAGTTCCCAAGATTTGTTAAACAGTGTCCCTCACCCAAGGTAGACGGCTGTACTCCAGAAGGACTGGAAACCAATGCCTCCTCCTCTTTTCAGCACTGCTGCTACTGTAGAATTCACCCCAAGGATTGTCAATCCCAATCTCAGTGCTGGAGAATTTATCTTTTTGGACACCAGCTCCCAGAATCTCCCATCCAGCATGATCACTGGCTAGTGCTTTCTAAGAGCTGTAGTCCCAGAAAAATAACATTTCTATACTCTGGTCCTGGCTTGTGGCATAACACAGCCAAATGCCTTCATACAGTATTCCATAAGGTGTATAAACTGATTAACCTTATTTTGACAAGAAATTAAGATCTCTGAACAAAAGACAGATTCACGATGCCATTTCAGTGGGAATGGATTGAGAACAGAATGCTGGACTCACTGATCCATAGGGTCTCTTCCAGCTCTGGAGGTCTGAGACGATTCTGAGAATGTGAATTCATTTTGCCTTTTAAAAAAAGTTTGCATGGTGCTTTTTCAGCTAGAGTACAGCTTGTCCTTTTCTTCAGATGGAGCACCCCTACAAAACTTCCATCTGTTGTGCCAAAAAGGACCTCATAGTGCCATCTAGTGACTGAATATCTTCCTTATTTGACATACACCTGGCAAATTTCATAAGCTTTTTTACTTTGTCCCATATATTCAAAGAGAGGAATATTACCCACTAAAAATATACATGAGTCAGATCCAGTGTAATGACGGAAGACACCCAGTTAGAGTGTGTAAATAGAAATATAGGATTTTCCTCAGTTTGTTGGGAAACGAATGAATGAATTCCATAACTAGTGTAAGCTTTTTGTTAGAGCAGCAGACATCATTCAACATTGTCAGAGATCAGGCTCTATCAGAAGCCTTGAGAGGAAAAAGTTTAAGCAGCTTTCATTAAAATAACAAATTTTGTTAAAGGGTATGTGAAGAGGAAAGAAAGATGTTAGGAGGTAAAGGGAACTCAGAAATGAGCCAGCCCCCACTGACCATGAGCAATTAAGCCAATTCTCACTACAGGAGCTCATGGTAATTCTTACATGAATTCTAAGACAGCATGCCATCTGCAAAATACTGCAATAGTTCCAGGGTGTTTAATATTAAATGGTTTAGTGTTAAATTTTTAATAAGTGGTATTGTTATGCATTCCTGAGCAGTGAAAAAGTCTGAAAACTGTGCTACTGGGTAAGACAGCATAGGAGACTTGGTATCTTAGTCTTACTTGCTTTATTTACAAATACATTAACAGCACATTAACAGAGGCAGACGGACACTCATACAAAGGAAAAGAACTCACAGAGACAAACTTGGGCATCCCTTTGGCTGCACCTCTAAGTTCAACTGACTTCAGCTTTTGCAGAATTATGGGTGATCTTCCTATAAAGATTTTGACTGCTTGTGAGGTTTGGATTTTGTTCCACTTAGAAAGTGTCAGCTGTCTCAGTTCACTTCCTTCCCTCTTGGTCTGGGATACAGGACATGTTTCTGTAAAAAAATAAATTCCTGAAATCTCTCTTTCCTGAACCTCTGCGAAGCTACCATTAGCCAGTGTGGTCAGTACAAAGCTGAATGGACCAATTGCCTTATAAAGCCTCCAGTTTTCTTTTTTTAAAAAAATCTTTACCAACCATGAATATTTGCTACCTATTCCAGATTATTAACTACAATGAAGGGATTGGCCAACATCCACAGGACTATCAAAACAGAGGAATAGAGGTGTGCCCTAAAAACATGCCAATGGAAACAACTGGGTGGTATCAGGGCAGAAAAAGTCAGGCTGTGCTTTTCATGGAAAACATAAAGTATAAGATTCAAAGAACCAAAGGTGGAAGTCTATATTATTCTACAACTTCCCTACTGGTATGTTCAATCAGCTCATCAGGAAGAGCATCTAGTGAAACTCGGTGCTTTTCCACACAAAGATTAATGCAAAATAACCAACTGATGAAGATGGTCAGTAAAATCTGAAAGGGCTTGAACACAATCAAGTATACACAACCAATTAATAACTCTTTGGAAAAGTTAGGGGGGTTTCTAATATTATAAGCCTCAACATTTTACTGCTTATAAAGGTGGTACCTTTTGAGCTAAGCCTCTAAAATGAAAACTGACCTCCTTTTCCCCCATTTTCAAAAGGCATCAGATATTTTTGTCTCATTTTGGTTAAAAATACAGATGTACTTTATTCTGGGATGCTCATATAAGTACTTTTTGTTGTTTGGGTAAAGTTTTGAGCAGTGGTTTGAGTCACTAAGGTGCACCCCATTAATCCCCATGATAAGAACTACTGGGAAAGTTATGCCAATACGTCTGTTGATTATCAGTGGAATTCTTTTTTTTAAGTCTGTAAACCTCCCCCCCCCCCCTTGTTTGTTAGAACTAGATGTCATTTGTAAGCACAGAATCCCATTATGGGGATTGTAGCTACCAAATCTGACAAGACACAGGAACAGGGAATCTGTACTGACAGATATATCACTCCCTCTGAAATGCAGGTTCAGGTTAAAAAGAGAGGGAGGGAGGGAGGGAGAAAGAAATACATATGGGGTTTTTGTGTTCAGTTCCTTGGAAAACCAAAACAATAAAAGTTAAAACATCACATTAAATGATATATGTGTATATTTATATAAAATATATAAGATTCCAACACTAATGGGAAGAAGAATTCTATAGGCCTCTTGGCCAGAAAAGACACCAAGGGTAGGTATTCCTGCTTTCAGCCAGGCCACAGTGCCATGTGGCAGTAACCCTTGAGGGCACTAAAATCCCTTTTCATGAGATGCAGCTTTTTTCTGCCTTCACAGTTCCTTTGCTTGCCCTCTGCTTTCTCTCCTATGCTCTCCTCCTAGCACTGTGTGGATTAAATGCGATCTTCCCTCTTGCTTCTGAGGATTAAGCATGTTATCCCCCTACAGTCATTATGCAGTCGGCTTACCCTTTTCATTTCAAAAGATGCTTTTCATTAGAAAATGTCCTTTTCCCAGCCTTTTAAAGAGATTCAGCAGTGAAGTTGAGAGAGTGCCAGCAGCCTAGCGGAACGGGTATGCTCTCATTATCATTCATTAAATGGTGCACAGAAAAGGCATCGCTGATTCTAATCTCATAGACCAGGTATCACCATGCAACGTTCTCTAGATTCCTTCCTTCCTTTCTTTTTTTCTAAAAGAATTTTGGCATTCAAGATCACTCAGAAGATTCCAGTGTAGTAGCCACTGGACATAGACACACAGCAGCAGAACAAGGCATGCATCGCTATGCTGCAGCTTAGAAGGTGCTTATTTTCTGAAATAGAGCTAGAGCTGAAGTTCACTTGAAAGGTATGTGTTACTACAAGGTGCACATGCTGATTGTGAAAGTGTGGTTCATGCATGCGCTATGACTTCCCAAGTCCCAAAGCTGTGCCTATACACTGAAAAACAACTCAAGTCTCATTCAAATAATCTCTCAGAAATGAGCAAAACAGCAATCTATTCACAAACTTTATGCCATGTAATAAATGTTGCTATCAGCTTTTAGTTATTAGGATGGTAACTGTTGTTTGCCTCAAGGCAATACCTGGCCAGGGTGTGGACTTGACAATTGAGTGTTAATAGCCTGAGATATTCTATCAATATGTTTTCTATAGGAGCTGATTATTACTCAGGCCCCACCTCTTCCATTTCTTGAATGGTGAGGAGATCGCTAAAAGGGGATGCGTCTTCATTCTCTCCAATACCTAGCTGAGGATGCTGTAATCTAAAAGTATATGTATGGAAAATAATTACAGAAATTGAAGATCAGTCAGAGGCTACCTGAATTGAATAATAACACACAACTATGACACTGCAACACATACTGTAGAATGGCCAGGAGTTACCATATGTTCAACCATTCTAAAACTACCAGCATTTACATTTTTATAGCTCAAATGAAAGGAAAGGAAAGGAGATGCATCTTGAATATTACTATCAAGTGACTATCTTATTTTACACACATACACATAAACACACACATAGCATGGCACCACTACTTGGTGTACACTATAAAACCCTGGTCTTCTGAGCAGAAAAGGTGTGTGTGCTTCTTCTGCTTTTTTATTCAGGTATGACTTAACTGGGTGGTTTCAACATGTTGAGAGGGGTGCCCCTGGTGTTGCTTTCCTCACATGGAAAGCAATACATCTCAAAAAGAGAGACTCCTGTCCAAGTGGAGACTCTTCATACAATACGAATCCTGATTTTCTAGCATTCTTGCTTGCACGGAGAGCCTCCACATGAACAGGACTCCCTCCTCCTCAGGTGTGATGCTTTCTACATGAGGAAAGCAGCAATGAAGGAGTCCAAGCTAAGTGTTCCCTTTTTTGTCTGTTTCCTTACCCAGAGTAATAAAGACTGAATAGAGCACATTGACTTAGTGCTGTAGATTTATTTTTAGAGCAGTGGGAATGGAGGCAACAGAAGAGACAAGCAGTGTGAAATATTCATCATCATCTTAGAACTGCAAGGTTGGAAGGGATCCTGTGGATCATCCAATCCAGACCCTGTCAAGGGTACACAGTGGAGAATTGAACCCCCAACCTCTAGCTTCACAGTCTGAGACCTAAACCACTGAGGTATCCAGCAATATTACTTAACGATGGGTTGCTCTGTTTTCTTTTTCTAAAATATCCCATACTTTGATGCTGTGTGTGGTGTGTGTAAGAAAGAGACATTTGATAAACAAAAATGTTGCCTGAGGATCCATCATACTACACAAAAAAATAGTAATCCTGAGCCCAATCATCTACTTGCAGATAGAGCATGCCCACATATTATCTGTTTTTATCCATTGCCACTTTTTTCTTTCCAAAAGGAAACATCTTCAGAGTGACTGGCACAAACTTTTCCGATCAGCTACTTTTTATATGTGTACATTTCTGCCTAGAGATGAAATTCAGAATAGAAAGATAAATAGCTGTTGTAGAAAGAACAATGGATTAAACTATGTAGATTAAGCTCTGTTCTTGAAAACACATTATTACAGAGGAAAAAAATAATAGTTGAATAAACAGCACTGTTTCTTAGAAACCAGTGTCATTTGTACAGGTTATGAAGAGCATCAACAAGTGATCTGTTTCCTCTGATATAATGTTAAAATCAGACATCTCCCTAATACCTTCAGATGAGATCTGGTAACATTTGCTTTAAAGAAGTATAACTAACCCTTGGAATTTCACAATAACCACTTACACATCACTGAAAATTTATTTATTTATTTATTTATTTATTTACTTACTTACTTACTTACTTATTTGAGTTTTATACCACCATCTAGCAAACCAGTTATTTTGGGTGGTTTACAACAGTATAACTGGACAAATATATTATAAAACCACCCAACTACAAACAGATGTTATAAGTAACTTACTAGCCTCTTTCTGAATTTCCATTTTATTTTTTAAATACATTCCAGTGAATAAGAACAAAAGTAAAATGGCTATAGCCTGGGGGAAGCTGCACAACATCCTAATTATCTGATCACACATAATCCTTCCACTATCTCTCTCTCTCTCTCTCTCTCTCTCTCTCACACACACACACACACACACACACACACACACACACACACACACACACACACACACCCCGGGGCGGGGAGGGGAAAGAGTCTTAGTAGTATAATATTTCAGTAAATGTAAATGTTGCATGAAGCGAGCTTAGTGACAGAACAAAAAAGGAAGTATATCCCAGAATGCAAAAAAAGGCTATCTAAACAGCAATGGAAGTGCTTTCCCCCACCTTACAGTTCCCAGAAATGGCTGGCAGAGTGCCTGTAAAGTGATGTACACATACACGTCTTCCTTCAACAACACTGGATTTAGGGGTGCCGAATACTGATTCAAAATCCATGTATAACTTTTATGTCCCCCAAAAAATAACTACAAAGCATAAACAGTTGACTAACATGCAGAGAGAGAGAAATGAATTTATTGTATTAACTGTTCATTAACTGTATGATCTCCTCCTGACCTGCATCAGCCTTCTGGCATGCCCCAGCACCCTCCCTGGCTGCCATGTGGAGCCACCATGCCAGGAAAGGAGGCTGGCTGGACTATCATCATTGGACCAGAGGCTGCTGCACCAACAACAACAGGGGCCTCACAAAGTTCGAGACCCACCTTTCTCAGGTCACTTCCTGGAGACGAAGAGAAGCAGAGTATTTATTGAATATTTATTTGGTGATTTATTGAATATTTATTTAGTTATTTGTTGAAAGAATGATTGGTTGGTTGGTTGGTTGGTTGAAAAAAAAATCATGTATAACCAAAAACATGCTGCTTAGACATGTGCAATTCAAGGAAGAAGTGTACCATGCATTCTGAGTCCTCTCTAGAACCTCAGTGATTGGAGTGTCCAAGGGAGAGCTCAACCTTTGTGAAGAGTTCAGCCATCACTCACTTTCTTCTTTCATGCCAGCCACACAGTCTACTATATTAACTTCAATTTCCTCTTTTCTCAGTTCAAATCACTGATCATCTTTGGAATATCAAATGTCAAATGGGATACAAGGGTCCATTATAGCATAGCTTTGCCTTAGGACTAAGCAGTAGCTTCTCACTGCTTGCTTGTGTCCCCTCGTAATCACACAAGTATCCCAGAGTCAATCCAGTTTTGCATATTTGTCTGAAGACAGTGCACATGTCTACTCTTTCTTTTCTCTCTCTCTCTCTCTCTTGGAGCCACAGACAGCATGGAAATAGCCATGTGGTCAAAACTGGCTAACTTGTCCCAATGATTGCATTGGATCTCCTCTGAGCATGAGTTGGAGGGTAGTTCTAACTAGTTATGATAGTCAAGGGTCAGGTGAAATGATACTAGGTCAGCTGAAGCTGTGCAGAATCCAATCGCTCCCAGTCTGAAGATGCTGGAAATTATTTGGAACTACTACCATCCTGGCTCTTACTTTGCACTGTCATCATGGCTGTGTCTCTGGGCTGAAGGGGGTTTGAATCCATCTCCTCCATTGCTCTATCCCTTTTACCGCTTTTTCCCGCTCTTCTTCTGGAAGATCTTAGCAGGCAGAGTGGTACTGCTACCAGATCCCTCTCAGGAGGTCCCTGAGATCAACAAGCAAAAAAGAGTTCTGTCAGTGTAAAGGTGCTTCTGCTTGTCCTTAAGCCCCTATAGCCAGCTTAGTTTTGTTTAGGATTATGCTGTGAGTCTGGGTCCAGCATAGTGTATTTACTGCATATGAGAACAGCAAGCATTTGAAAGATTTCTTTTTGCCCACAGACAAGCCACACCCCACTGCTACAGCATACTGATGCTATGTGGCTATAGATGCTATGTCATATCTCAGAAGATCCATCATAACCCACTGCAGATAATGACATACATTGAAAATGTCTTTACCAATATTAGGAAAACCCTCTATAACTGTAATATTTTGGTTTTTTACCCTAGATCTTAAGTGTTTGTGTCAAATCAATGATCTTGTTGTTGTTTACTGACTTGGCTTTCCAAACTACAATCTTATTTTTTTCAAGTATTGGTTTTCTCTGACAACAACCTCAATTTCATGCTATCCTCACTGCTGGCATGCAAATAACGTCCACCCTTATGTGCTTATTTGGACTCCATCCATGCACATATACACCTGATTCTCTCTTCTTTCACGCCAGACTAGCTTCTTCACGCATAACTCACACTGCATCAACAGAGCAAATTAACTGGGTCTGAAATCAGACATCTACTCCCCATTTCTTTCCAGTGATTTCGGAGACCACAATTTGAGGTGACAATAGATTATTTGGAATTGTATCAAGGACAAGAGAACTTTGTCACTTTCCTCAACTTTGTAGCTTTGACTTGCCTAAAAAAGGGGGTATCAACCCATTGCAAGAAGCTCTGCACATACATTTTTGTCACAAGTGCATTTACAGGCGTTGCATCTCCACCTTCATATTCTTTATCCCTACAGCAAGGGCAAGCTACAAGGATTTGTATTTACAAGTAGGGAGCTGAGGTTGAAACACTGGCTTACCTGTAGTAAAACAGTAAAAGTGGGAATTTGGAACAGGATCTTTCATCCTCAAATCCTCTCTCAATCCAATGTTTCAGTCCGTCTCTTTTTCTAGGAATGTTTAAAAGACCAAGACTATTTTTGGCAAAAGAGCCCTTTGTTCAACTTTTCTCCCAATGAGGCTGTACAAGATAAAGTTCGAAACACTGTCTATAAACTCCATGTCCCTCTTGACCTATATCCTATGCAAAGGAAGCTTCAGACATGAACTCTTTGGACTTTGGCCTCTCCCCACCTTTCATCATAAACCTGAAGAGCAGCCCTTGTGTTCCCCTCCCAAATGAACAGTCCAGTGTCTTCAAGCAGGGCATTCACCTCACTCTGTAGGCAGTCTATGCTGTGAGAATGTACCTTAATGAGGAGGGGAGTTGTAGAGAGAAACTGCTGCTGGAACTTGGCAGGCGTCTTCACTGACTGCACAATTAGCACTGAACAACTCCCTAATGATTGTTATAAACTTTTAAGCCAACTAATGGGTCCTGGGAAAGAGAGGTTCACGGAGAGTACAAAACATAAAAGAGTGAACACAAGCTGTGACATTTTAAATGAGAAAGCAGAAACCCGTTTCTCTGAAAGTGATTATGGAATTATAGTTCTGCAGTCGTTATCCAGGAGTCGGGGATGTGCTCAGAATTCAAAGCTGCAGTGCTCATCACAGCATAGTCAGGGCAGCAAGAATGATGTATCAAGAGTTGCTATGGCTGGGGAAAAGGGCTTCACCTGAGCCATACGTCTGATTTGAAAGAGATACTGGCATGCCAGACCATTCATGGTGTTGGCACAAGGAATACTAGGAGGGCAGCAGGACCACCGTGGCCTCCATTTTGAGATCATCATTGCAGATGGTATTTACTTTTCCACCATCAAGAGCAGTGAAAGAATTGGAACCTATGGGGGAGAGGGGCTTTTTTTGTACTGGCATAGCACTCCTCGAATGAGATTCCACTGCATATTCATTATGTCCTTGCTTTGCAAGACGTTCAAGGAAGTGTTGAAGACCCACTTGTTCTTGTTGGCTTTTTATTTGGGGGCTGCTCGTTTTCTGTGGGTTTTTCATCTTCTTTTTTTCCCTATTGTTCATTTTATATGCAGTACCTTGGAAGAGTTCCAGCTTTAAAGACAGCCTAAAGATAATGTTATTTATTTATTTATTTATTTATTTATTTATTTATTTATTTATTTATTTATTTATTTATAAGTAAATAAATAAATAAATAAAATGTGATATATCATTTATTCCTGTGAACTTGCAATCACAGCTGAACCATTCCATGTAAATACCTCACACTTACTCTTAATGTGATTTAGATACCAAATTACTTATCGTATTTCTCACCGTAGCAAATGTGACCGCACTACATGTTTGTCTGCAGTTCAGTCATGCTGATAGAAAACGAGTAAATACATTGTTTCATTTTTAAAAAATCAATTTGTTTTTCTCAATTAAAGGTTGCTATACAAAATTGCTCTCCAACCAGCACTAATCTTCCTTTTAACTTTATGCCATGGCTGTTAGATACATTCTGTATTTTACTTTGATGTGATCTAAACTGTTGTTTTATATACCAGAACTTTAGTATTATTGAGCATGCCTGCCAGAGGTGTAAATAGCTTTAATTTGCCTGTTTAGTCACTGATTATAATTTTATTGTGGTTATTATTACCAGTAACATTTATACTTGAAGGAGAGCGGAACACTTTGTAAAATTAAAATGCTTAAAATACTGAAAGTACATACAAGTGTTTCTAATCCAGACTGCTTTTTTTTTACACTATAAACTTAAAAGGATGTGCGATTTGGCTGCTAAGCCACCGAAAGCTACCTCCACACCTTCTTCCAAGCACACTAAAAGTTGAGGTGGTTGTCCTGTCCCCTTGGATTTATATTAATGAAAAAATCATCCCTTCAAGGTCACAGAAACAATGCCAATATGTAATATTTTCATGATGCTTTGCACAGTTGAAAGCAAAGTATAAATGTTGAGTATCCTTATTCTCCAAGATGGGATGCAGCACTAGATTTCTAGTTATGGAACACTGGTCCAGCAAAAATGTGTGTGTTGGTGTGAGTAATCTCCTCTTCTCACTGCAGCCTCCTTTATAAGCTTTGATAACTACAAACTCCAAATTTGGGTTACCCCCAAAACCTGTGCCAAACATTTGTAAAAATGTTGTGGTGTTTTGCCACATTTTCCAGTAACCCCACCAAATGGTGTAACTGATTGATCAAATCAGGAATACAGCATTGCCAGTTTCATCCAGAACTTATGGCATAGTTTTGTAAATCATTTTGCCATGTTTGGCGGCATCAGCTTCTCTGTTTTGCAGCATTCAAAAAATGATATACAAATGTGGGACCTACTGAGCATCTCAAAATCAACACTGTGCATTTTAGACTTATATCATGATTTGCAATCATTTTGCAGCACTTTATAGTGCAAAATCTGAATTTTTTATTTATTTCTTTTATTATTATTATTATTATTGCAGGACCCTCCAAATGAACATTTAAAGAAATCCAACTCCAGAAGGCTCTGGAGCTGCTTTTTGGCTGCTCCAAGGATTGAAGGGAGACGGGGAAAGAGGGAAGTTCCATGAAGAAGCTGCTGTAGTGCCAAATCATGTTATCATTGTCTAATTGTAGTCCATACAGTACTGTAAGATACATTAGTACCATTAACTTCCATATTGGGGATGGGATGAATGACGCTGAGACCCTTGCCTAAGGTCACTTTATGTCTTTGTGGCAGAAGAACAACCTGAACTGGGAATGTTCTGATTCATAACTCAGTCTCTTAGCCACAATATTATTATAGACAGTATCATTACAGTGAAGATCCAGGATGCTACAGTAACAAATGCTTGCAAATGCTTCACCACCACAAATGTGGTAAAGTATAACTTTCAATACTAAGTCCTAGGAACAAGCAAGCTATAGGGAATGGCTGCCTTTGCTTCCGGCTTGTTCTGCTTGGAGTCTTTGGTTGGCCACTGCTTCAAACATCAGACCACCTTTAGTGCAAACATAAGTTTGGGGACACTTTGGCCAAAATCCTTCTGCCATACATTTACATGGTGGAAGCTGATGTTTCCACCAACTTTCAACAGTAAGGTAAACATTAAATTAATTAAAGCTTAGGCCCTAAGGAAAGCCACTGAGAGCCATTGGACAGGGGGAAGCAGTGGTGAACTGACAGTGATTTTTGGTGATTAAATACTTCCTCCTCATCTCATGGCTCGTAAAGGCTTCCCCAGGGCAAGAGGGAGACCCAGAGAGCCTTGGAACCTCTTGCCCTGGAGAAACATTGGGGATAGCTTTTAAATAACTAAAATTACATCTTACCAGCAGAAGCCATGGACATTTATGCCAACTTTTACCCATTGTTTAATTATTTATCATACATTTGTTTAGTGGTAGTAAGTACTGTCATTTGAACTCACTGTAAGTCAGCCTGTGACCTAGGCAAAAGCCACTGGCCTATAGGGGGCCCTTAGTATGATCTAGCATTGTGGAATACTTTTCTTGACCTTAATTTGAAAAGAACAGTTTCATTCCAGATTTAATCACTCTCCGTGGAGGCCCATTGAAATCAATGGAAGTTAATTTAGTTGTGATCGGCATCCCATTGACTTCAATATGACTAAATCTAGATCCAATCAATTTCTTAAACAAAATCCCAGAAAATAAAAACTGAATTGCTGGCAGGAATACTGCTGACCGAACTCTCCCACGCTTACCTGTCTCACTAGGATGGAAGCTTGTTTGCAGCAAATGCAGTGGAAAAGCACCAGATGTCCCTAGAGCCGTCACTGTTTTATTTTGCCACTGAAAGAAAGCTGAGCACTTTGGAATATCTGAATACTAGAAAAATCAGTCTGAATGCTCATGAAGATGTTATTCATGTAATGTCATGCCAAACTTGTGTTAGAAGACTGAAGGATGCCTCAGCCAAGGTGAACTTTTGATATGGACCTCACTTGCCTATAAGAAATTACCTCAAATCTGCAGAAGTCAAATATATGTTATTCATGTTGACGCCTCTCAAGCTACACACAGGGCCCTTTGTTCAATTTGCTACTTAGAAGTTACTTCCATGTAGCAAATGTGTCACTGGTGAAAAGGCCCTAACTATGCTTAGATCCCTGGCTTTTGACACTCAGGGTCAGAACATAGGCAGGTGGCATGAGGGCCTCTTACTTTGAGTTTCTTTCTCTGACAGCCTGGGGCCATCACATCGCAGTTCTTTCAGCTGCCTCTTGAAAAGCTTTCCTCTTCCTTCTTTTGAAAAGATTTTCAGTGGCTCCTGGGAAACTAAAAGCAGGGAGAAAAGAGCACACTCTCATGCTGACATTTGCACATTTGCTGTTTCCTTTCCTCTCTTTGTCAGCAGCAAGAAACTTGGATCCCCGTGAGAATGCTCAGTTTCTGTCGCTTTATTCCTTCCACACTCTATCTTCAACATTGTGTCTGGCACCAAAGAAAATAAATCCTGACCCAGGAATCTGGCATCCAAAGCAAGATTGTAGGAAGCCAAGGTTGATGAGATGCTACACTGTCAATCTTCATAAAATAAACAACGTATTTCCAAGTTGGACCCATACAGGCCAGATTTGATTTGAATGCCTGATCAATTCCAACTAGAGATGGGCACCAAAAATGAAAAATTGTGGTTTGTGATGGTTTGTGATTGGCCACAAATCACGAACCACAAACCCACCAGAAAACTGAACCCCAAACCGGTTCTGTTTTCAGTTCGTGCCTGATTGGGAGGGGGTTACCTTCTCGTTGTTGGTGGCAGCAGCACAGCCTTCAAAGAACACAGGCACTGCCTTCTGCACATGCTCCCACATCCCAGTTGATCAGGGCGATCAGCTGGGAGTCAGGTGCTTGTGCAGAAGGCAGCTCCTTGAAGGCCATGCCTCTGCTGCCACCAGGACAATGATGATGTTGGCAGCGGAGGAGGATTAGGTGGCAGGATGAGGTAGAGAGATGATGGGGGCAGCAGCAAGGGGGTGGGGGCATCCATTTTATTGAAACAAAATGAAGCACCAAGCAGAAAAAAAGTTCAGTGCTTTGCTTCGGCAAAATAGGATCCCTGAACTGGGTCACAAACAGAACCACAAACCAGCCCAGTTTGAGGGTTTTTCTGGTTCATAGTTCAGTTTGTGACCATCTCTAATTCCAACCTATAGGATATAACCAAATGACAGTGAGAAACTGGCTGATTCCCTGGCATTTAGAATCAGAGGTTAGTCATAACTTATGTTAAGTAACTTTGGTAAGAATGGCCTTCCAGACAGATTGGGAACATTCTTCCATTATCTTTTCACAAATATTGTTGGGAGCTAATAAGAGTTGTAAAACACTGCTGAAGAGTATTGAATTAGAAAAACCTGGATTGGAACCAAGGCTTGGAAAAGTTACTTTCTACAGGTACTTTAGCTATGTTAGCTGGGTGGTTCGGTCCCAGAAAGTAATATTTCCAAGCTCTCATAGACAAGTTTGTACACAAAGGAACTCTTGTTTTCCCCCAAATAGAAATATTATAAATGAATTTTTATTTTCATTCTTTTCATCTTGCATGTGAAAGAAAAGGTGAGAGGACCGAGAGGGTAAAAACCTGAGGTTTGTTGCAGTAGACCACCAATAAGCAAATCAAGGTTGGCAGCAGATGGCCCATAGGGCTCATGTGGCCCCTTGCTTGTTTTTGTGGCTCCCACAAAGTCCTAAGAAGTTGTTTTGGTGCAGTCAAATTTCAGTAGTGAAGTGGCAGAAAACATAAAACAACATAATTTCCATTGAAGACAGAGCACATGGTATGAGCTGCCTCCCACAAGCTCAATTCTGCTTCAAAAGAAGGTTTACATTCTACACTTGTCCTTTCCAAAGAATCAATCTTCCTTTCTTCTCATTTTTGAAGCTACAATATTACTGGATTTGGGAGACACGGCAGCAGCTGCAGGGTGTGCCCTTCCACTGGGTTCACTGAGTCAACATGGTCCCTCCATCCTAAAGAAACTGCCATCCATTACCTAAGACAGTGATGGCGAACCTATGGCACGTGTGCCCCAGGTGGCACGCGAAGCCCTTTCCTATGGCACGCGAGGTATTGGCCCACCCTCCCTCCCTTGTGGAGGTAAACCTTATGAGCCAGCTGCAGCCGGGATTCCCCCTTCTGCTGCCACTTCCTGGTCCTCTGGGTTCGTCGCTATGATTCCCCCTTCCGCTGCCACTTCCTGGTCCTCTGGGTTCATCGCCATGATTCCCCCTTAAACTTCCTGTTCCTGGTCCTCTGGGTCCATCCCTATGATTCCCCCTGAAACTGCAACTTCCGGTTCCGGACTTCCGGGCGGCACGACAGCCACTGGTTTCTCCCCCCACCCCTCATTTTGGGCACACGAGCCCAAAAAGGTTTGCCTCCACTGACCTAAGATATAGTTTAGATCAGCATTCCCCAACCTTTTTCGGACCGCAGACTGGTTGAGGGGTACGGACTCCATGCGCGGCCCAGTTCGGGGGCGGGGGCACCCCCGCGCTCATGGGTGGGCGTGTCAAGCTTGTGCACATGAGTTACACGCCCCTCACGCTCATGCGTGACACGCCCGCCTCTTGGGCGAGCCGGGGGGGAGGCAGGCTCGCAAGGGAGAGCGGGCGGGCTGTCAGGGCTGCGCAGAGCCCTCCTCGCCTTGCCCCATCGCCCTGCGCTTCCAGCCAACAGAGCCCGGGAAAATCAAATGGCCTCCCCACCAGGCTCCTGCCTCCTGCCGCGGGGTTTCTCCATGCTGCTGGCTTTCCAGCCAGGCTGGAAAGCCAGCAGCACGGAGGGATCCCGCGGCTGGAGACAGAGCCCGGGAAAATCAAAAGGCCTCCCCACCGGGCTCCTGCCTCCTGCCGCGGGGTTTCTCCGTGCTGCTGGCTTTCCAGCCAGGCTGGAAGACAGAGCGGCTGTCTCCTCCGCAGCTGGAAACAGAGCCCGGGAAAATCAAATGGCCTCCCCACCGGGCTCCTGCCTCCTGCCGCGGGGTTTCTCCGTGCTGCTGGCTTTCCAGCCTGGCTGGAAAGCCAGCAGCACGGAGAAACCTCGCGGCTGGAGACAGAGCCCGGGAAATTCCAAAGACCTCCCCACCGGGCTCCTGCCTCCTGCCACGGGGTTTCTCCGTGCTGCTGGCTTTCCAGCCAGGCTGGAAAGCCAGCAGCACGGAGGGATCCCGCGGCTGGAGACAGAGCCCCGTGGGGAGGCCATTTGAATTTCCCGGGCTCCTGTCTTCAGCCGCTGGGTCCCTCCGCGCTGCTAGCTTTCCAGCCGGGCTCCGGGAGGCCGTGCCGCCGTTCATGCAGGTGCACAAGCGCAAGTGCAGGCGCAAACAACCTTTGCGGCGGTGAGTGCGTGCAGGGTGGGTGGGGCGGGAGGTCTGTCTTGGCGGCCCGGTCGGGCTTAAACCACGAACCGGCAATGGGCCGCGGACCAGGGGTTGATGACCTCTGGTTTAGATCATCATCTGAATGGGGTCTCTCTTTGGTATAATGGGATTCAAACCCACTGTAGAAGCTTTGTGCTAAAGACACCGTTTAAGCACTGGGGTGTCTTTCTTTCTGTCCATGTCTGTCCACAAAGGCAATATCACACAACCCCTTGTCACCAGGAATGTGCTTGTCCCCTACCCTGTGGCTGATGCAGAGGCATCCTCTCCATGTCTTGCTATGACTGGTGTTTGTGAGCAGAAGTGCTATATCTATCAGTATTACTCTGTTATATCTTCCCCATTCTGCTGTCTTCTCATTCTTGTGGGTGCAGACACAACAACACTGATGGTGCTATGTCAGAGTTAGACTTCATCTGCTGCGATACTCTGTCATGAAGGCCCCAAACGTCACTTCTGGCCTTTCTATTCTTGGTCATTTCTAAGTTTTGCTTCTGAGATCACTGTCCTCATATCAGCTATTATATGCAACTTAGAATCTTAGAGATATTTCAGTACACAAAAGGTTTTTTCATTTAGAGGCATTTGCAAACCTTGTAAGCATGTGACTTACTTGCAGTTGACTCCATTGCTGCGATGTCACAAGCAACATTTGTTATATCACAGCACTTGGGCTTAACAGCTGACTCCTTAGGGTAGAGCGGGCAACTTTGGCAGCTCCATGGCACTATTTTATGCTCCTAGGATCCTCTGAGAGCTACACAGGCTAACAGAATTGCAGAAAAGACAAAGGAAATGAAACCAGAAATGGATGGAAATCTACTTCCTGCTTTAAAAATGAGGATTTCTGTGCATTTGTGTTTGCACATGCACAACATATTTAGAAGGTGAGTCACTGCTCCTGGAAGAAGCAACTCACTCACTCCCCCCCCAAAAAAATAAACACATTAGGGGGTAGGGGAGTATGATAGGGCTCAAGGCCATGAAAATGGCCTTGGGGACAGCATACAGTCAAAGGGTCACACAATTTGCCCAACTTAGCTTACAAGCAAGAGAAACGTTTTTGACTCTCATATGCATGTGCAAGCAAAGCAAGATTAAGGCTGCAGTGCTATGCACTTTTACCTGGGAGTAAGTCCAATTTAACTCAGTGAAGCCTACTTCTGAGTAGACATGAAACTGCTTGCAAAACCATCATTTTTAGGATAACACACTGTTGGGTGGAAATTGTATAACTAAAGGATTTTGAGAGCTAATCAAGAGGAGTTTCCTGATGATATCCATTAATTGACAAATAAATAAATCGCGGTGTGGTTTATTTCTATCTGAGAGACAGACAGATAGGAACAATTGAGGAATCTGCATAGCATGAAAATCCTGACCTTCTTTAATCAAACCATACAAATTCATTACAATCAATGAATCAGGCTGTATTTCCCCCCAAAAAATTATATACAACTCTGGAACCCAAGATGCCATTTTCTTCAATGATTAAACTCTATAATGGTCAAATTGTATAAGCATGTAATAGTGTAACATCTATCAGCATCATTATTTGGGCATATATGCATGTTCCGGGCTATGCAAAAGAAGTATATTTACAGCACTGACATTAAAGTGGCAATCCCAAGATTCAAACCATAGACGAAGTAGGTGAGAAGAAAGAGCAAGCCGGAGATGTCAAAATTTGTTCAAGGAAGTGAAAACAGATGCTGAAAAAATGAGATGGGGAAAGAACTAAGTGAAAAATAGAAAAATAGAATAAGGGAAAAGATCAATCCCTACAGAGAGATCAAATTTCTGCTTAATAAGAGATGGAAAGCCAGAGGTCAGAAATGGGTGTTCTTGGTCTAGAGATCCAGCACCCAGGCTAATCACATTTAAAATATTCTTCTTTTAAAAGGCCTTCCTTCAGCCACAAACATCGGAGCCAAGCAGTTTTAGAATGAAACATATGAGTTGTTCTTTATTATAATGTAACAACTGGTAAAATAAACAGAGTTCAACTTAAGTTTATACTAAGTTACATGCCAGCTCTCAAACATACAATCTCCCTCCCCCAGATACAAAACAACTCTATCCCATTCTCTTCAGCTCTTCTTGACTCCACCTCCTTCAGGCTATCCTGGATTGGCTCACCTCCTGCATTCTCCCAGCCAATCGCCTTATTTCTGCTGTTACTAACGATGTTCTCTATTTTTCCACCAGTTGAGTTCTTTCCTTCTACTTCAAATTCTGATATTCAAATGCTAATGAATAGAAAAAGAATATGTCATGGTCAAGGGCAAACAATTGTCAAAATTAGTCTCATAGCATCTGCTGTAAGAAGTTAGAAATATTCCATTTTTTTCTCAAGAAGAATTTTCCACTTTGGAGTTCTGTGAAGTTTAAATCCTGTCAGAGTCCAAGGAGTGAATTTCTTAATGCCCTAACATTTAGGAGAGCACTGGAGAACATTTTCAATTCAGATCCTCATTCCTCAAAATCTTGTCCCCCACAAGGAGCCAGCAACTACAAAAAGGAAGTTACAGCCTTTTAAAAGCCAGGTGTATCACTTGAGAGTTAACAGTCTGTAGTATCCATGCAGGAGACCTTTGTCATAGGGAGGAAGTTTGATATAATATGCATCAATAATGTTCCTGTACCCAGTGCTTAGAGTGCTGCTAAAAATGCTAGACATCAGAGGTTACTTAAAGGCTTCTGTTTATAGACTTCTGCTAGAGACAGCTTACTTTCTTCCTATAAAAAAAGAACAGTCTCTTCATATAAGGTGTTCTAGACAGAAGCTCGAAAGTCTAGACATCGGGTCAATGGTACTAAATCCGGACGGCTCTGGAATGATTTGTTTAACCCACATGTTCTAGGTGAGAAATCAAGGATAATGAGAAATACCCAGGCTAGATAGTTCTAGCACATGCTTGCTTGCTTGCTTGTTTAAAATATTTTTAATTTGCTTTTCTCTTTAAAAAGGACCCAAGGCAGCTTACATCATTAGAAACACATTATTAAAAGCTAAAAACAGTAAATTATTCAAATATAAAGAAGAATTAATAACATATTTAAAATGTTAGGTAAAAGCATTACAAAAAACAGATTTAGAAGCAACAAAATATAAACTGTCCCGTTTATTGTCTCCTAGACAGTCAGTCACTAAGGAAAAGCCTGCCGGGAGAGAAAGGTCTTTGCCTGCTTGCAGAAGGCTTTGATGTCTCATGTTTTATTTTTTGATGTCTGGTTCTGTTATTATTTTGCCAATTAGTGAAATGTAAACATATGAAAACTTGGCTATACATAGGCTATACTTGTGCTAAACAAACAGATGCACTTAATTGCTGTGCCATGAAAAATTGTATACAGGCTGGATTTGAAGGGCCTCAGTGCAGGGCTAGATCCTAGGAAGTATCATGCAACAAATTATTCCAAGGGTCGCCCTACCACCATTCTTCAGGGCTTCCTAGTGAGCAGACAGCATGTGAGATTTCTTACTACTTTGCCATTTTACTGCTTACGTATGCCTTCTGCTTTACTGCCTCTTTGTAAAAGTTTGGTACCTCTCCTCCATTTGAGTGTTCACTGTTTCCAAATCCAAAAGGGAACTTCTTCTGAGCCTTTGCAAGATCATCTCAAAAGGACTCTCCTGGCCAGACTATAAAACCCTGCCAGTTGGTCATGACCAATGCTGGAGTAATTCCTCTTTCTCTACTAGGTGACCACAGTAGGACCCTGATTTAAATGGCATAATGAGCAGAGCAGACTTTTGGGAGATATTCTAACCTGATTTTTCCTCAAATTCAAATGACTATGACCTTTGAGAGTAACAGAGAATCCTAATTATGTGACTTACTGACTCAAAATCCATACAATCATCCTCCCATAATCACACACACATTTAATTCTAATGTGTATAATAATATTTCAGTAAAGTTCAGTAAACTAAGCTGAGTGAGAAAACAAAGAAAAAAAACATTCCAGAATACCAAAAAAAAAAAAAAAAAAAAGATATAAAGGGGGAAGTGTTCTTTTCACCCTACAGTTCCAAGAAATGGCTGGCAGAGAGGCTGCAAATGGGTGTATGTGTATTATGTATTGATCTCAGTCTGAGCTCTGCTTCATGCCTTGGTGGTTGGAATGCCCAGGGGAGATGTTGGGGTTTATTGGGGGTTTCAGTGGTCACTGACCTTCTCCTTTGGCACCATCAACTCAGTCTACTTATTCTGCTGAGTTTTCGTTTCCTCGGTTCAAATTGTTGATCATTTTTAACCCTGAAAATGGAATGGAATATGAAGGATTTGTTGTGGTGCTGTTCTGACCTGTGGGTGAACTGCTGCTCCTTGCTCTGCCCTGTAGTTGCCATAGGACTGCACAAATAGCCCCAGTTTGGTGTGGTTTGGTTTGGTTTTGCTCATATGTCTGAAATAGTGCTCATACCTAGTCTCCTCGTTAGCAGCAGGATCTCTGTCCATGGTACTGAATCTGGGCCCAGTTCCTCTTGTGCTATCCTGGATCTTCAGCCTTCTTCATTCCAGCCTTGTTCCTGTCAGCTGCTCTACTTTGTGTTGTCTCACTTGAACCATCACTAGCAGAGATGACAAAACCACTGACAAAGCAAGACAACAGATGCCCCTAAATCATTCAGTTCATAATCTACATAATCAATAGAGTTCTCAAAAGAATGATAATTTCCTTGTAGGATCAGATCAACTGGACCATATAGTCCAGCTTTCTTCCAGAAGAAGTCTTTGAGAAACAAATAAAGCATGGCAGAACTTCTGTAGCCCTTTTCTTCGCATGCATCTGAAATCAATGATATATTGCAAAACTTGGAAGGGTGGAAAATGGACTGCAAGTCAAAAATCCTGTACACAGCACAGTCAGTAGCTGTGATGGCTGGAGGATTCCATACTTATCGTCCATATATATATATATATTCTCCAAGCACTGCTCTCTTGCCTGTTGGAGTAAGAAACACAGAATCTTCTTCAACCTCAAATAGAAGCAATGTGTTAAATAACTGTCCTGCATGTCTCTTCTGACTCCTCTTACCACCTGCTATTCTATTTATTTATATCTGTATATGAATACATGTATACACATTTAATAACTGGTGCACTTCTCTTTAAAACAGATGTTTTCTCAAAATGGTTTACAAAGGTAAAATAAAACGTTCACCAAAAAAGATATAGAAAACAATTTAACCAAAAATAGCAGTATAATTTTTTTCCCATGAGACCTATAAAATCATCATACCATTAAAAATGGTGCAAAATAAAATGTAAAAATCCAACTCAATCACTGTCCCAAACCATGTTAAAACTAAACAGAGAGGTAACCAAATACCCCTTCTTTAAAAGGAAGGGCCATCCACATAGGCCTCAAACTTTAAAAGTGCCATCTCTTGCTAATCAACACATTTTATCAGTAGGCCTACAGGCAGGGTGAGGGTAAAGGTTATCCTTCTGCTATGCATGGAATAGGTGCTTTGAACTGGTGTACTGGCTAGCCCACAAGAAACAGCCAGCTGGTCATGTACTGCTATCAAAAATACAGGATTGGGTTCCTTTGTATCCAGTTACAAACTCAGTTAATTCTCTCTCCCTCACTCTCCCCTCCCACCTCTTTCCAGATGTTTAGAAAATAAATTATGGAGGTAGGAACACTATGTATCTACAGCAGGTTGCCTTATTTGGTTCCAAAATGCCAGTCTCTGACAGAATAGAGCATTGGTATTTTATTCTGGATGTTTGCCTTAGTAATGCTTCTTTATTTGTGGCCACTATCACTTCATCCAACCAATATTTCAAGTGCCTATAGACTTTGCTTACTGTCCAAAAAGCTACAGAGACTCTTTCATGTTATCCACATTGGCAGCTGTTGTCATATTGACCTGTACATGTTCACTGAGGTTTGTAATTTCTGCCACTGCTCATTGAACAAAATCACCTTGTGCATTGTCAAGTCATATCTTGATGTGCTATGTCAATATGAAAGGCCTTTTAATGTTCCAGTCTTATGCACAAACACACTGAAGAGTCTCTGATTAGGTGAAGTAATGTCCCTGAATCTAAAGGAACCATGAAAGTCCATGATTCAGACATAAAAACACCATGTTTCACCATTTAATTTCTCTAAATTGGACCCAACAGAACCAGGAGTCTTGAATTTGTTCAGAGGTTTATTTGATCCCATCACTATGGTAGCAGAATTATTTTCCAACCATAATGCATTTCCCATCTCTCTTACTTATTACAGTCATCTCAGAATGGCAGTGGGGGCAAAAGGTCATTCAAATCTCCCACAACTTGTAGAACTTGTTGGACCAAAAAAAAAAGTATTCAGTTCTCATAAGGAGAAAACAATTTGAACCCAAGGAGGTCTGCGCCGACCAACCAACTCTCCTCCCCATCTCCTGCCATGTCATCCACTGGTATCCTGACACATAACCCTGAAAGCATTCAGATATACAGCCTTGTTTAACAAGTGTTGCTGCCAAAGCTGCCTTCCTTCAGCTTCTGCTTCTAGTGTGAGGACTCTAATATTTCTGCCTTGTGGATCCCCAAGAGGTTCCAAAACAAATGCCAGGATATTAATGCCAATTGGAAGAACCTACTCTTGACTAGCATATCTTGAACAAGTCAGCAAACAAACAAAGAACAGGAATCAATACACTGAAGAAAGCAAAAGACATATAAAGACCACAAGAAAAAAGGAGAAGCCCCTTCCCATCACAGTCATTTCTCATACCTCCCATTGCAACCACCCATGTTACTTTTGAAATCTTGTCTCAGATTCTGGGAAACACAGGTCTTCAAAGATTAACCTAGACATAATATTAAGAATGGTTGCCACCTGTATATCGCTTCCTCCCAACCTCTTTATATAGCAGTTATGTTAAAGGTTAATCCAGATCAGAAGTGTGATACAAAGTGAGAAGTGTTCCTATGAACCATTTCCACAGGTAAATAACCCTACTCCTGCTTTCTTATTTGGAACAGTTGGGGCAAATAGCAGCTTCAGGGACAATTTTTAATGGAAAAGTGACATAGTGAGGAGTTCACAGCCTTCACCCTATTCTGTCCTACACCCTCTGGCTGAAATTTTAAAGGAGGAAAGCATTAAAAGGACAATGTCATGTTCATTGTTGCATCCAATTTGACTTGTTATGAAATCATGGAGTCTAATCCGGAACATGGAAATATGCTGGTTGGGCGATCCTGGCAGTTGTAGTCAGATAAGTAACTTTTCCAAGTTCTGGTCTACTGTCAGCTGGAATGAGATTTAAACAGCCTTCCTCAGTTCTGCAAAACACACTGTACCAAATTCCCTTTTCTATACAGCTGTCTCAGAGAAAGTAAGATCGTGCCCTTTTTCACATACTAGTGCTTGCCAAGATGTACATGGCTGACGTACGTCTTGTGTGGTGACGGGGCTTAAGCACTGTAACACAGAGGGTTAAACTTTGAAAGTACAAAATGTCTGATGGGGTAAAGGGAAATCAATCATTATATTGGACAGGCTCATTGAAGTGAAGGAGCTTGGAGATGGAGCAAGGCTTACACTGCTTCATTAGATTAATTGGCTGTGGCATTTTAAATGAGAAAAGATGGATGTGAGGATAATAGGGTAAGTGTGGATTATACTTCATTCTCCTTGGCTGCCCTCATCACCTGGGAGGAATCACCAAGAACCTGGGAGGAATCGCCATTCAAGGCATTGTCTTTGCCATGAACACTCCCAGCTTGCTGTGTTTCAAGAATGGGAATAACCCCAGTGGTAGGAGCTCAGGAAATACAGGGGCTGGTACTGCACTGTTTTAGTAAAGATCCTTCAAAGGAAAGGTTTGTCTTTGGTGTCTCCTCCTTACAGCCATAGACTGTGTGATGCTGATCACACCATCTCAGTGGTGAAACTCACTCTCTGGAACATTCTTCCTCACATTGTCCAAGAAGCAGAGAGCAAATCTAGATTTAAATAACTACTGTATAATCTTGTGGCACCTGTAAGACTACAAGACTCATTCTTTAAGGCTCATGCTGTGTTTGACACCTTTAAATCTCATGCTATTTTAAGATGAGCTTTTGTGCCTTACGGTTGGCTGGATAGCTGAGTGAGTAGGACTCAGGACTCAGGAGTTTGGTCCTCCACTGTGCATTTTTGGCGAACAGCCATCCTGTGTGGTCTTAGGCAAGTAACAGCCCCAGAACACCCTCAGAAGAAAGGAATGGTAAAGCAATTCTGAGAATTGTGTACCTAGGAAACCCTAGAAAGGGTAGCTGTATGTTGTAACTGACTAAACGGCACATAATTGTTATTTCTTGTGCCTTACAAGATACTTCCTCGGCTGCATTTTACTCAGATGCATCTCAGATTAGACATTAAAATTATTCCCAAAAAATTAACCCATTTCCCCTCTCACAATAGGATTTTGTCAGAGCTGTATGAGTCACCAATCAGACTTTCTAATCAAGCTCATGTTTGTCTTACAGTGAGCAATTGCAAAGTTTACCAAGAACAAGTAGAAAACATCAGGGGCACGAAAGGAGGAAGACTGGAGAGTTAAATTTGGGAACCTGGCCATTCAATGAAATCATGCCAACCCAGCTATTGACTGAATGCAGATTGTTCCACTCAATCACAAAGTCAATTCCAAAATCCGTAAATCATTCACTATAGGATAGGGTTGGTTTGCAGTGGATACATGGAACTGAATGTTTGTGGCACTACCTAGCATGCATACCTGGGCTCCAGGTCTGTAGCTCAGTTGTCTTGAAAGAACTCACTTTTGCCACTTTCTTTTTTAAACCTACGCTGGTATTTTATTATTTCTGTTTAAACTCTGTTTAACATCATACTCTTCTGAACTCTTTAAGCACACACTAAGCATTTGTTCAGCTTTCCTTGAACCCATGATACTGGTACTGCATCCTGGTGTCTACATGATGTAAGACTGAAACTAGTATCAACAGAATTAAAGATGGACAAAAATGTGTTTTGGGGAGGATATTTTACTACCACCAGGTGTTGCTGTATTTTTGCTTTCCTTTGTTCTGATTACGATTGATGATGTTTTCTAATGGGCATGTTTGTGCTGGTTCAGCTCCACCCTGCTCACTTTACTCCCATTCCTTGGGAACCTTACTTTTCTTCCAACAGACAGAAGCTTTGCGAGTTGGCTGATGGTTGAGAACTGAGCTTTTAATGAGTTTCTATTGTTTATGTTTGTGTGTTTTTAAGTCTTAAATTGTTTTTTACTGAGCAGTGCTTAAATAGTTAGTTTTAATACAATGTTTAATTTAATTGTGCTTTAACCTGATCACCTTTAAACCTGTTTTTTTTAAAAAAAATCTATTTTAATCTGTTTGTGTTTTAATCTTGCTTTTGAGCCACTTTGGCCCCCAGTTCTGGGAAGAAAGTGGAACAAGAGTTGAATAAAGAAATAATATTATATCAATAAAATAGGCAAAGTTTACAAAGTGGCCAATACTGTTCTCTTTGTAAATCTAAGCTAAGGCCTGCAGGTCTTCTTAGAGCTGCAGATTTCCCACCACTACATCAGAAGCAATTCCACTGGGTTGACCATGGAGACATTTGCAGCATTTACAGTCCCAATTTGGTTCTTTGGTGCTCACAGTCACTGAGAAAGAGGCCTTTGATGTTTCATCCATTTCTAAAGTTTCCTGCAGCAAAGTATCAAACTGTAGTGCAGTCCATGCAGTGTGGTCATGAAAGCCCTGGTATGCCTATGGCTAGGACCAGAAATTCTAGCCAGCACAGCTAGTGCTTCTAGAAGTTATCATCTAAGAACAAATGGGGACTCAAGATTGGGAACACTGTTCTAGACTACTATTACTGTTCACTGGCCATACAGTTATCTAGGCTGCTCTAGTGTTTACTGCTAATAGTCTAACATTAAAACAACTATTTCTAATGGTTCTGCAAGTTTAAAAAAATGGACATGAGATTCAGTCTTTGGAAATAAAGATTATCAAAATTGGATTTAGGAACAGAGCTCTAATAATCCACCAGAAATTCCTGCCTTAAAGACATAATAAATTAATTTCTCATTCATCTATCCAAGTCAAGATGCACTCTCATTTAGCAACTTAATCTTGTGGATGTGTTATAGAGATGTGCTGCAAGACACTTTCTTCTAACATTATCAATATGATTCAATAACGCTATAAAAATAGAATCTTTAAAGATCTCAGTTTTTTTCTCCTAGATCCAGTGGAGGTAGGTTACACGTCTATTGACGGAGATGCTTTACTCTGATCAGTGACGGATGTCCTGCACATCTTCTCGCATGAGTTTATTAGTCAGTTTGAGTTACTTAGCACGAGAGCAAATCAAACAGTCAGGCTGTCTGAAGACCATGCTAGGTGCCCCACAACATTCTATCCCTATAACATCAGTCCCAAGGAACCTATCCTATTAATATCAGCCAAGTTAATCACTGGAACCTTCCCACCTACCCTTCAGAACCTTGCAAGCCATAAAAGACTCGGGACCAACTGAAAGGCTACCTTCCCTTATATGTACCTGCTTAAATTTTAGTATCTTCTAGTGAAGGCCTTCTGTCAACATCCAAAGTCCACAACCCTTTCTGACTGTGGCTCTCTACTGTGAAACAGATGGACAAATGGGATGGATCAGACTCCATATTTAGGAGTGTAAGGGCTAGCTCCATGGGCCCACAGGTTCATTTTGACCACAAGAGCCTCTTCACAAACTGAACCACCATTAAAATACAACTTTTCTGCATTTTTTCAAAATCAGGCATTCATTGCCTCTTTTGGAAAACTAATAGAAAAGCCATTCCCATCCACACAAGACCTGCACTTTATTCTAGGGGAATTGAGAGAGATTCAGGGGCTGAAAAAGGAGTCCCATGTGATCCACTCATTTCTTGCCTCTCATCTTTAAGGTACATGTGTTTTTTCTGCCTTTTTCTTAGAACTGGCTTTTGTGTGCTATTGGATCAAGATGTATTCACTACTATTGTTTAACTGTTCCATGGAATTTTATATTTTATGGGATATAACATTTATTTTTCACTGACTTTTATTAATAGTTCATTTTCTACGCCTCCACCCCACCCCTTGATTTATACAAAGTTTTGGATGTTGCTATGAATGGGAATTTGTCTTAGAGAAGAAATACAAATATAAGACCTTGAAATAGAGAAGACCATTACTTTCTGTTATAGCTGCTCCTTGGATTTTCTCAGCCATCCCTTACAGCAATCTTGTTGCTAATCTAAACACAGTGTGAAGATCATTATATCCCAACAGCATTCTGTCCACATGGAGTGGGGTCTGAGCAAACAGTCTTTCTGTTCTGCTCCATGTGAGAGCACATCATCACATACTTTAGAAAGGCCACATCCAGGCTGGTGCAGCCACCCAGCATGGAGAACTGAGGGATAATTTTTGTGTATTTTTAAAGGTTCGCCTCACTGCTAAGGAGATTTGTGAAAGCTCTAAATGTAGATCTCCCTGCCTTCAGTTTGTCTGCTTCACTCATTCTTTAGGCTGCATTATTTCCCTGCCTACATGCAGTTCTATTCTTAGGGCTTCTTCATTCCTGCAAAAGTTCAATACCTCCCCCAGAACACATGGTGCCACTTTTGGGGCTTTGTCAGCCTACCTGAAAAGGCAGACAGCTCATGAAGTCTTCCTGCCCCACCTTTGACATCAGGCCACCAGAAAACAATCAGCCACACAAGGCCAGGTGAGCCCTTGCTGCTCCATGACGCAATCACTCTGACCTCTCAAATGTCATGTTTGAGAATGGGCCTCCAGCTAAATAACATTCCTTTAGCAGAGTCTCCAATCTTCCTTTGTTCTCTGACCTGGAAAAAAAGTTGTGGTGATATATTCTACACTTTTTTCCCTGTCTTGAAAAAAAAAACAGTTTGGGAAAGTTGTGTTAACACCTTATTAGTTCTGCTACTCAAGCAAGCCTATTTTTTTCAAACTGAACAGTGCAGACGAGCACAAGTAAGGCACAATGGGCTGTGAAAACTGGCCCCATTGTGCATGTTCTCTCCACTCTCAGTCTCCTGAGCATGCCACATTAGGCTCAGAGACCTGAAAAGGATCTCCCAGTTTGAAAACAAGTGTTGGATCACAAATACAACTCTCCATGTGATTAGGGACTGAGTTTTGCTAGGTTCCCACTTTGCATGAAGAATTTTTCTTGTCTTCAAGTTAGTGTTAATAGAGACCTTCCTCTGACTTCCCCAATCAATACAGGGGTCTTGAGGGCTGAAGGGATGGAAGCAGAGCAGACAGGGATAATAGGCTACATAACTGCATGCCTCTTAGTCATGTTCAGCCGCTCTATTTGGGGTTACTTTCATAGCACAATCTTAATAGCTCAGAGATCTCTCAGGAGCTGCATGCACTGCGCCTTAGTTGTTGAACCTTGATCTCCCTACTTCCCCTCAAAACAAAACAAAAAACACCCACTTGTGAAAAACAGTAGTTCCACTTTCAGAAGCTCCATATAGTAATTCTCCTATAAAGCAAGGAACATGCATTATGATGGTGGTGACTGGTGAGGTCTTTTCCAAGTTTTTTTTAAACAGGAAGTGGATTTCTTGTCACTTCCAGTTTTGAAAAAATGAAAGGAAACCATATATTTGGAAATGGTAGGATTTGTGGCAGGTCTTGTGAGAGGAAAAATTGGCCACTGCAGCTGCCAACACTCCCTGCCCTGTCTTAAATTTTCTACAGGTAGAGGCCCTTTTCATATCTTCTCCACTGGGTGTGTTCCAAACTTGTGGAAGCCGGAGTGGCCTTGAACCCCCAGGCCAGCACCTATCTCTGCTAGCTTCCACAGACTACACCTCTCTTTATAGAGTCAAAAGGAAGAAGCACTTCACATGTTCAAGAATCCTATTCATATAGGATTTCTGATCTTGTAGATTACCTATGTCTGTGCTGCTGTGCCCATTTTCAGACCTTGGATTTTACACACAGGAGTCAAGTGGTACAAAGGCCAAGGAAGGGCACATGAGACATATATCACAGAGTGCACACCTTGGGGTGCATACATATTTTTATTACAGTCCTTAGACCAATTAAACAAAAACAATTACAGTTTCAACCTTTCCAGCATAAAAACATAACAGAATTACCACTTAATTTAAAATTCATTTAAAATCTTATAATTTAAATCCATTTAAAATCCACAATTTAAAACCATTTAAAATCTACACATCTAAAATTTATCTACACTTTGATTTCTGGAATTTAAGTATCACCATGCAGAAACTTGCAACGTGATAGGTAATCTTACGGTCTTTATCTGAGAGAAGAAACTGGAGTCTACATTCTTCTGTACGACCTGGGATTTTTTTAATCAGTGGAAAAATAATCTGGTTATCTGCAATCTCATAGTGGGGACAGGTAAAAAACATGTGTTGCATAGTTTCTACCACCTCTAGCGAATAGGAGCAAAACCTTTCTGCATGAGGCACGTTCCTATATTTCCCTTCGAGGATGGTAGATGGAAGGGCAAAGCAAATAAATCTTGCTAGTGTAAAAGCTCTTCTAAATCCTCTCACTTCTAAGAGTGATAGATAGTCTGTCGGTTCCATGGGGTTCTTAATGTAGGCCCTTAACAGCAGATTCTGTACACTAGCAAAATCAGCTTGGTGTTCTGTATCCTCAGTTCTTTCTTTAACTAATTTCCTTGCCTCATTTATTTGGAACGACAGCAGCACTTGTGGAGATAGACCAATTTCCATCAAATGGCTCTGGACAGCCTTTACCCAGTTGGATTGGAAATTATCATAGAAAATCAAGGGCAGAAGGCCTTGGGAGTTGTAATGTATATATAGACAGGATACAAACCCAGGCCTCGACTCTTCGGAGACCTGGATCCAATCGTATCCTTGCATTTCAGACACATCTGGGAACCTGGAGGATGGTTCTTAAAAAAATTAGATTGTACCCTTTCTTCGGGTGCAAAATGTGAACTTGTTGTTTAGTCGTTAAGTCATGTCCGACTCTTTGTGACCCCATAGACCAGAGCATGCCAGGCCCTCCTGTCTTCCACTGCCTCCTGGAGTTCGGTCAAATTCATGTTGGTAGCTTCGATGATACTGTCCATCCATCTCGTCCTCTGTCGTCCCCTTCTCCTCTTGCCTTCACACTTTCCCAACATCAGGGTCCTTTCCAGGGAGTCTTCTCTTCTCATGAGATGGCCAAAGTATTGAAGCCTCAGCTTCAGCATGTGTCCTTCCAGTGAGCACTCAGGGTTGATTTCCTTCAGAATGGATAGGTTGGATCTCCTTGCAGTCCAGGGGACTCTCAAGAGTCTCCTCCGGCACCACAATTCAAAAGCACCAATTCTTCGGCGGTCAGCCTTCTTTATGGTCCAGCTCTCACTTCCATACATCGCTACTGGAAAAAGTGATGTCTCTGCTTTTTAAGATGCTGTCCAGGTTTGTCATTGCTTTCCTCCCAAGAAGCAGGAGTCTTTTAATTTCGTGGCTGCTCTCACCATCTGCAGTGATCATGGAGCCTAAGAAAGTAAAATCTGTCACTGTCTCCATATCTTCCCCTTCTATTTGCCAGGAGGTGATGGGGCCAGTGGCCATGATCTTAGTTTTTTTGATGTTGAGCTTCAGACCATTTTTGGCGTTCTCCTCTTTCACCCTCACTAAGAGGTTCTTTAATTCCTCCTCACTTTCTGCCATCAGAGTGGTATCATCTGCATATCTGAGGTTGTTGATATTTCTTCCGGCAATCTTAATTCCGGTTTGGGATTCATCCAGTCCAGCCTTTCGCATGATGTATTCTGCATATAAGTTAAATAAGCACGGAGACAATATACAGCCTTGCCGTACTCCTTTCCCAATTTTGAACCAATCAGTTGTTCCATATCCAGTTCTAACTGTTGCTTCCTGTCCCACGTATAGATTTCTCAGGAGATAGATAAGGTGGTCAGGCACTCCCATTTCTTTAAGGACTTGCCATAGTTTGCTGTGGTCCACACAGTCAAAAGCTTTTGCATAGTCAATGAAGCAGAAGTAGATGTTTTTCTGGAACTCTCTGGATTTCTCCATAATCCAGCGCATGTTAGCAATTTGGTCTCTAGTTCCTCTGCCCCTTCGAAATCCAGCTTGTACTTCTGGGAGTTCTCGGTCCACATACTGCTGAAGCTTACCTTGTAGGATATTGAGCATAACCTTGCTAGCATGTGAAATGAGTGCAATTGTATGGTAGTTGGAGCATTCTTTGGCACTGGCCTTCTTTGGGATTGGGATGTAGACTGATCTTTTCCAATCCTCTGGCCACTGCTGAGTTTTCCAAACTTGCTGGCATATTGAGTGTAGCACCTTAACAGCATCATCTTTTAAGATTTTAAATAGTTCAACTGGAATGCTATCACCTCCACTGGCCTTGTTGTTAGCCATGCTTTCTAAGGCCCACTTGACTTCACTCTCTAGGATGTCTGTCTCAAGGTCAGCAACCACACTATCTGGGTTGTCCGGGACATCCAGATCTTTCTGGTATAATTCCTCTGTGTATTCTTGCCACCTCTTCTTGATGTCTTCTGCTTCTGTAAGGTCCCTACCCTTTTTGTCCTTTATCATGTCCATCTTTGCACAAAAGATTCCTTTAATATCTCCTATTTTCTTGAACAGATCTCTGGTTTTTCCCTTTCTATTGTTTTCCTCTATATCTTTGCACTGTTCATTTAAGAAGGCCCTCTTGTCTCTCCTTGCTATTCTTTGGAAGTCAGCATTCAATTTTCTGTAACTTTCCCTATCTCCCTTGCATTTTGTTTCCCTTCTCTTCTCTGCTATTTGTAAGGCCTCGTTGGACAGCCACTTTGCTTTCTTGCATTTCCTTTTCTTTGGGATGGTTTTTGTTGCTGCCTCCTGTACAATGTTACGAGCCTCCATCCATAGTTCTTCAGGCACTCTGTCCACCAAATCGAGTTCCTTAAATCTGTTCTTCACTTCCACTGTGTACTCATAAGGGATTTGGTTTAGATTATACCTGGCTAGCCCAGTGGGTTTTCCTACTTTCTTCAGTTTAAGCTTGAATTTTGCTATAAGAAGCTGATGGTCAGAGCCACAATCAGCTCCAGGTCTTGTTTTTGCTGACTGTATAGAGCTTCTCCATCTTTGGCTGCAGAGAACATAATCAATCTGATTTCGGTATTGCCCATCTGGTGATGTCCATGTGTAGAGTCGCCTCTTGTGTTGTTGGAAAAGAGTTTTTGTGATGACCAGCTTGTTCTCTTGACAAAACTCTATTAGCCTTTGCCCTGCTTCATTTTAAACTCCAAGGCCAAACTTACCTGTTGTTCCTTTTATCTCTTGACTCCCTACTTTAGCATTCCAGTCCCCTAGAATGAGAAGAACATCTTTCTTTGGTGTCAGTTCTAGAAGGTGTTGTAAGTCTTCACAGAACTGGTCAATTTCAGCCTCTTCAGCATGGGTGGTTGGTGCATAAACTTGGATTATTGTGATGTTGAAAGGTCTGCCTTGGATTCGTATTGAAATCATTCTATCATTTTTGAGATTGTATCCCAGTACAGCTTTCCCCACTCTTTTGTTGACTATGAGGGCTACTCCATTTCTTCTACGGGATTCTTGCCCACAATAGTAGATATGGTAATCATCTGAATTGAATTCTCCCATTCCCATCCATTTTAGTTCACTGACGCCCAGGATGTCAATGTTTATTCTTGCCATCTCCTGTTTGACCACATCCAACTTACCAAGGTTCATAGATCTTACATTCCAGGTTCCTATGCAGTATTCTTCTTTGCAGCATCGGACTTTCCTTTCACTTCCAGGCGCGTCCACAGCTGAGCGTCCTTTCGGCTTTGGCCCAACCGCTTCATTAGCTCTGGAGCTACTTGTACTTGTCCTCCGCTCTTCCTCAGTAGCATGCTGGACGCCTTCCGACCTGAGGGGCCCATCTTCCAGCATCATATCTTTTAGCCTTTTGTTTCTGTTCATGCGGTTTTCTTGGCAAAGATACTGGAGTGGCTTGCCAGTTCCTGCTCCAGGTGGATCGTGTTTAGTCAGAACTCTCCACTATGACCTGTCCGTCTTGGGTGTCCTTGCATGGCATAGCCCATAGCTTCTCTGAATTACTCAAGCCCCTTCGCCACGACAAGGCAGCAATCCATGAAGTGGAAAATGTGAACTAGGTGGCCCCAAAAACGAGCCATATAGCAGTTTTGCAAGCATCTTAGCCTTATAAAGTTTAAGAGCTGCAGGAACAAAGAATCTGCCCTGAGAGTGGTGAAACTTTGCTATACTAATTGTGGTCCTTTCTCCCTGATTGCGGCTGCATACTTACTGTGTTGAACCCTTGAGCCTGTGGCTTGTAGAATTACCCCAAAGTATTTGAAGTTACCTCTTCACGGATTGCTGCCTTGTCGTGGCGAAGGGGCTTGAGTAATTCAGAGAAGCTATGGGCTATGCCGTGCAGGGACACCCAAGACGGACAGGTCATAGTGGAGAGTTCTGACTAAATGCGATCCACCTGGAGCAGGAACTGGCAAGCCACTCCAGTATCTTTGCCAAGAAAACCCCATGAACAGAAACAAAAGGCTAAAAGATATGATGCTGGAAGATGGGCCCCTCAGGTCGGAAGGCGTCCAACATGCTACTGAGGAAGAGCGGAGGACAAGTACAAGTAGCTCCAGAGCTAATGAAGCGGTTGGGCCAAAGCTGAAAGGACGCTCAGCTGTGGACGCGCCTGGAAGTGAAAGGAAAGTCCGATGCTGCAAAGAAGAATACTGCATAGGAACCTGGAATGTAAGATCTATGAACCTTGGTAAGTTGGATGTGGTCAAACAGGAGATGGCAAGAATAAACATTGACATCCTGGGCGTCAGTGAACTAAAATGGATGGGAATGGGCGAATTCAATTCAGATGATTACCATATCTACTATTGTGGGCAAGAATCCCGTAGAAGAAATGGAGTAGCCCTCATAGTCAACAAAAGAGTGGGGAAAGCTGTACTGGGATACAATCTCAAAAATGATAGAATGATTTCAATACGAATCCAAGGCAGACCTCTCAACATCACAGTAATCCAAGTTTATGCACCAACCACCCATGCTGAAGAGGCTGAAATTGACCAATTCTATGAAGACCTACAACACCTTCTAGAACTGACACCAAAGAAAGATGTTCTTCTCATTCTAGGGGACTGGAATGCTAAAGTAGGGAGTCAAGAGATAAAAGGAACAACAGGTAAGTTTGGCCTTGGAGTTCACAACGAAGCAGGGCAAAGGCTAATAGAGTTCTGTCAAGAGAACAAGCTGGTCATCACAAACACTCTTTTCCAACAACACAAGAGGCGACTCTACACATGGACATCACCAAATGGGCAATACCAAAATCAGATTGATTATATTCTCTGCAGCCAAAGATGGAGAAGCTCTATACAGTCAGCAAAAACAAGACCTGGAGCTGATTGTGGCTCTGACCATCAGCTTCTTATAGCAAAATTCAAGCTTAAACTGAAGAAAGTAGGAAAACCCACTGGGCTAGCCAGGTATAATCTAAACCAAATCCCTTATGAGTACACAGTGGAAGTGAAGAACAGATTTAAGGAACTCGATTTGGTGGACAGAGTGCCTGAAGAACTATGGATGGAGGCTCGTAACATTGTACAGGAGGCAGCAACAAAAACCATCCCAAAGAAAAGGAAATGCAAGAAAGCAAAGTGGCTGTCCAACGAGGCCTTACAAATAGCAGAGAAGAGAAGGGAAACAAAATGCAAGGGAGATAGGGAAAGTTACAGAAAATTGAATGCGGACTTCCAAAGAATAGCAAGGAGAGACAAGAGGGCCTTCTTAAATGAACAATGCAAAGATATAGAGGAAAACAATAGAAAGGGAAAAACCAGAGATCTGTTCAAGAAAATTGGAGCCATTAAAGGAACATTTTGTGCAAAGATGGACATGATAAAGGACAAAAATGGTAGGGACCTCACAGAAGCAGAAGACATCAAGAAGAGGTGGAAAGAATACACAGAGGAATTATACCAGAAAGATCTGGATGTCCCGGACAACCCAGATAGTGTGGTTGCTGACCTTGAGCCAGACATCCTGGAGAGCAAAGTCAAGTGGGCCTTAGAAAGCATGGCTAACAACAAGGCCAGTGGAGGAGATGGCATTCCAGTCAAACTATTTAAAATCTTAAAAGATGATGCTGTTAAGGTGCTACACTCAATATGCCAGCAAGTTTGGAAAACTCAGCAGTGGCCAGAGGATTGGAAAAGATCAGTCTACATCCCAATCCCAAAGAAGGGAAGTGCTAAAGAATGCTCCAACTACCGTACAATTGCACTCATTTCACACGCTAGCAAGGTTATGCTCAAAATCCTCCAAGGCAGGCTTCAGCAGTATGTGGACCGAGAACTCCCAGAAGTACAAGCTGGATTTCGAAGGGGCAGAGAAACTAGAGACCAAATTGCTAACATGCGCTGGATTATGGAGAAAGCCAGAGAGTTCCAGAAAACATCTACTTCTGCTTCATTGACTACGCAAAAGCCTTTGACTGTGTGGACCACAGCAAACTATGGCAAGTTCTTAAAGAAATGGGAGTGCCTGACCACCTTATCCATCTCCTGAGAAATCTATATGTGGGACAGGAAACAACAGTTAGAACTGGATATGGAACAACTGATTGGTTCAAAATTGGGAAAGGAGTACGACAAGGCTGTATATTGTCCCCCTGCTTATTTAGCTTATATGCAGAATACATCATGCGGAAGGCTGGACTGGATGAATCCCAAGCCGGACTTAAGATTGCCGGAAGAAATATCAACAACCTCAGATATGCAGATGATACCACTCTGATGGCAGAAAGTGAGGAGGAATTAAAGAACCTCTTAATGAGAGTGAAAGAGGAGAGCGAAAAAAATGGTCTGAAGCTCAACATCAAAAAAACTAAGATCATGGCCACGGGCCCCATCACCTCCTGGCAAATAGAAGGGGAAGATATGGAGGCAGTGACAGAGTTTACCTTCCTGGGCTCCACGATCACTGCAGATGGTGACAGCAGCCACAAAATTAAAAGACGCCTGCTTCTTGGGAGGAAAGCGATGACAAACCTAGACAGCATCTTAAAAAGCAGAGACATCACCTTGCCGACAAAGGTCCGCATAGTCAAAGCGATGGTTTTTCCAGTAGTGATGTATGGAAGTGAGAGCTGGACCATAAAGAAGGCTGACCGCCAAAGAATTGATGCTTTTGAATTGTGGTGCTGGAGGAGACTCTTGAGAGTCCCCTGGACTGCAAGGAGAACAAACCTATCCATTTTGAAGGAAATCAACCCTGAGTGTTCACTGGAAGGACAGATCCTGAAGCTGAGGCTCCAATACTTTGGCCATCTCATGAGAAGAGAAGACTCCCTGGAAAAGACCCTGATGTTGGGAAAGTGTGAAGGCAAGAGGAGAAGGGGACGACAGAGGATGAGATCGTTGGACAGTGTCATCGAAGCAACCAACATGAATTTGACCCAACTTCGGGAGGCAGTGGAAGACAGGAGGGCCTGGCGTGCTCTGGTCCATGGGGTCACGAAGAGTCGGACACGACTAAACGACTAAACAACAACAACAAATTTGAAGTTATTAACTTGCTCAATACGGTGACCCTTATTTGACCAAACCCTTGTCTTTGGTTTTCTGATAGTTTATTGTTAGAAACTCAGTTTCACAGTATAAGGAGAGTTTCTGCAAAGCCCTCCTTAGACCAATAAGAGTTCTAGAGAGGATCACTGTGTCATCTGCGTACAGTAATGTTGATATAAGTCTATTAGCAAGTCTGGAAGGGTGGAGGTCAGGGTTATTGAGCCGGCTAGGTAAGTCATTTATATAAAAAATAAATAAAGCTGGGACTAGTAAACAGCCTTGCCTGACTCCTCTATAAGTTTGGATGGGTTCTGTAAGATGTCCTTGTCTACTGCATCTAACTCTTAAGTATGTTTCTTCGTATAAGGCCCTTACAAGACACAGAAGTCTTCTATCTATAGAGGACTTTATTAGTTTATCCCAGAGTCACATTCTAGATATGGAATCAAATGCCGATTTAAAATCAATGAATGCTGCATAAAGGGAGGTTGTACCCTTAGAGGAATATTTCTCAATAAGATGTTGAATAACTAGGCATTGATCTATTGTAGATCTCCCTGGCCTAAAACCTGCTTGTTCTGCCACTATGACATTCTGTTGCTCAAGCCAAACCAAAAATCTATCCAGAAGGTGCCTTGCATAGAGTTTGCTTATCATGTATATCAAACTAATCGGCCTATAGTTGGACAAGTCCTCCCTGTTGCCCTTCTTATAAAATGGGACTACAATGGCTGTTTTCCAGGATTTGGGTATATAGCCTGTAGTATCAATGTGCGTAAAAAGTGGGGCCATCTTGGGGTAATATCATGCTGACCATTGGCAGAGTATGGGAAGTAGGAAGAGGCCAGTGGTGGCATTTGTAGTGGAGAGGTATTTCAAATTGTCACTGGTTGACGAGTCACATATGAAGTGTGGCATAACACTCTGCCAACAGGTGTTCTAGCCAAGCTCTGTTCTACCTCTGTTGCACAAGAGGAAATCATGGAGTGCAGTCATTCACTAGAACAGGACTCCTGCTTGCATAAGGAAGTACTAGAGAACTACTTGTGCAAGCCCCATAAATGTATTCCACTTTCTTTAAAAAAAATACTCAAAACAAAGTTTATACTTCCTGTTTGCTTTGTTTTTATGTGTTTGTTTAAAATTGGGGGGGGGGGGGTGTCCCACTGCCACCATATCATTAACTGAGAGTGGTACATCAGGAAGAGGCATCCCTGAAGGGTTGAGGGGTACCAGTGGGACCTGCTCACCTCAATCTAGAAAATTCATCATGGCTCATGTTTCTTTGCAAAATACAGTATTTAGCAAAGAACTGGGATTCTTAGATGCTGTACTTTGCTAAAGAAGCTAAGATAGACATGGAAGCCAAAGCACCATCAGCCATGCACAAAAGAGTGGAATTAAATAGGATTGAAGAAGCCCCATGATTTACAGTGGTATGAAGCAAAGATGGGGGAGGGTCTGAAGAGGAAGAGAATATCTCAAATCAAACCCAGAGTATGTTTAGTGACCACATAACAC
Source organism: Intellagama lesueurii (assembly GCA_037013535.1). Classification (NCBI taxonomy): domain Eukaryota; kingdom Metazoa; phylum Chordata; class Lepidosauria; order Squamata; family Agamidae; genus Intellagama; species Intellagama lesueurii. The sequence continues at coordinate 201,774,730 of JBAJHW010000004.1, forward strand.
ATAATGTGTGTTGGGGAGCAATGGAAAATTTGGGATTAAGTGGAAGAAACTATCTAGTTTAACTGGAGAACAAAATCACTTCAACTTGTTTTCCTCCAGCTGCTGCAAGATTACAGTTCCCATGATCCCTCACCATTGGCTATGCTGGTTGGGCTGTTGGGAGCTGAAGTCCAACAATATTTAGAGAGTCACAAGTTATCCACCCTCATGTGAAATAAACAGAAGCAACAACAAAAGAAGCAGTCACAGATATAGTGATGCATTGCAACAAGGACCTTAGACTCTTCTGAGTCTAAGTAAATAAAACGAAAATAAATAAGGCAGATGGGTGGTGTGGGAAGGTGTGAAAGATAATGTGCAGAATAGTTCAGTGAAAATTGAAATGGAAGACCTGGAGCTGGTACAAGGATGATAAATGCAAGGCAGGGAAGAAAAGTGGTGGTTTCTGATGATTATAGGTAGACCTTGGGTCTTGGGCTGCTCTGTTCCTGATCCCAAATGGCTTCTAACTCAAAGGCAATGTTCTTAACACCTACTTTTCTCATCTTTCCCAACAATGAAACAACAAAAATAATTATATACCTGTCCTGCACTTCTCTGGGGTTTCCAAATGTTTGAACACATTACAAAATATTTATATTGTTATGATGATTTTCTTGCCTATTGTCAGCATTTTAACACACCATATTAGCATCTTGGATTGAGATGCTAACTGAGATGCAGAAAATTGCCCCTCTAAGTATGCATGCCTGGAAAGTTGAGCACACTCTGTAACTTGTTTTTAGGAGTCCTACAAACAGCAATTACAGGCTGGTTTTATGTCTTCTCTGTTTCACATGCATTGTCAAGACATTCTGGTGTAGCATAGGTCCTGCTGTTTATCCAGAGTCATTGAACTTCAGGTAGCAACTTCTCAGATATGTACCTACAGGCCTTTCGTGGACCTGGATGGCCATTGGATCCTCCTGGACTGGAAAGAACATTGTAAGAGGATTTCCTGGTCTAGCTGGAACAAGGTATGATTTGAACAGGGTAATTCATAATCGCATTAGCAATAAGATCTATCTAAATTGCATGGCCAATGGTGGGATGGAAGGAAGAACTAACAAACAAATGAACAAATGGATGGTAGATTTGTATGCACACTGCATATGGAAAAGTCATTGATGGCACTGAGTTCCATACACTGCAATCTAGATCAGAATTTTCCCATTTTCATGTTTTTTTTCCACAGTTCAGACAAATGCAAATACATACAAATACTTTCTAATATTTGGATACAAATCAAATCAGATGGGCCACAAAATGACTCAGAATGAATTGGTTGCAATCTGTAAGGCAAATAATTTGGACCAAGTTAAAGCAGAGGGTATTCATACTGTACAGCCCTGGTTTCCACACATTCTTCAGTCTTGATCCCCAGGTTTGTCCCACAGTTCCTGGTTCTTTTGTCCTGCCATGACCCTGTTTGAGTAGCAGTTGTTGTGTGCTCCTTTGGATCTGAGTTTTGGTGGCATATTTCTCAATCACCTTTGCCATCAGTGCTAACAGCTAAATGACTCTTTCCTCTACAACCAAATGAAAAAGTGGATTCTAAATGGCATGAGAAATAAGCACTTACATTTTTTTAGAACCACCTATCATTTCCCTTAAGACCTTTTGTCCTTTTGCTGCTCATGCTGCAGAAACAATTGCCAAGACCTGCTGCTTCGCTATGAAAAAGGAGTAAACAAGCTTTATAACTGTGAGCAAGATGGCATCATTAAGTCAAAGTGACACTCAACAAGGTCAAGGGCCAAAGGGTGGATTTTTGAAGAAGAAGTCCTAATATTTATAGAACTAAACAAACCCAGCTTTAGCACAAGTGGCAAATGTCACAAGGAGAAGATCAATATAATAGCTAATGGACACCGAAGAGCAATTAAATGGGTGTTGTGCTTGATAAATTATTAGTAGGGTTAAAAACACAGAAAAAGCACCACAGCCCTGCCTGCTCTGCAACTAAATGAGCTAGCCAACACAAACTGAGCCCAAATGATTAATGGTTATGAGCTCCATTGCTTGCTAAGTTGATGAGTCTTTGGGAGGAGAAACCAAACTGGAATATTTTTAATTGGGTTATATATGTGTTGCCATCACAGTTGGTTAGAGGAGAACACTTTTCTGTTTTTACTCAATTATTTTATCTATGGGACAATTATGTAGACGCATTGTTGCTCTGCATGGAGCACTGTTTCTTTTGGCCATTGTAGTGTCATTATGAGGCAGCCACAGGACTTAGTACCAATCCATGACATTGGAGGCAGGTGCTTGATGAAAGGAGGACAATCTGAAAGCTAGGAAGAAATAAGTAGCTGAAAAGAAAGGCAAAAAGTATACAAGAGGTGTGAAGTACCAGGGCTGGACTGGAAAAGAGATCAACCAAACAGACAATCTGCAAACTCTGCAAATTGGGAGCCTGAAGGGAGAGAACATGAGCAGAGCAGAGTAGCTGAAGAAGACATCAAGCAAAACAAGGAGGGTGGAGAGAGAAATGGTGCCAATGAAGCAGGAGGTAGCAAAAGTTGTTAAGAAGAAGAGAGGGAATTCTAAGATAGTTAATATTGAAATTAACTCCATAAAAATAATAGATCATGCTTTAATGTCAATGGAGATTGAAATTAAAAAAGATTATAAAGACTCTAAAAGGTGGAGAATGGATACTAATATTTTCCAGTACCCAGAGGTAATAGAAAAGATAAAGAAAGAATGGTTAGAATTATGGACAATTAATGAAGCAGGAGGTACGAAATTAGGCCTGTTGTGGGACATGATGAAAGCAATTTCGAGAGGAATAACAATAAGGGAATCCTGTAAATTGAAAAAAATTAAGGAGAAAAACATGAAAAAATTGGAAGAAGACTTGAGAAATTTGGAAAGCAAGGTTTTTTTTAGAAAGAGATAGAAGGTTATTAATAAAAATTCAGGCTAAGAGAAAGGAATTAGAAAACTTAGAAATAAAGTCCAGAGGGATTTGATGTACATAAAGAGACATTTTTTTTTAATTTAGCAACTAAAACTCAAAATTTTTAGCTAGAATGTGTAAAAATAAAAGATTAAAAAATACAATTGGGGTAATTAAAGATAAAACAGGTAAGAGTTGTAATATAATGAAAGATAAATTGAAGATTTTTCAAGAATTTTATCAGAAATTATATAATGGAAATAATGTACCGAAAGAGAATATAGAAAATTATATAAATGAGAATTTAAAAATTAAATTATTGGAATGTGATAAAAGGATATTAGAAGAAGAGATTGAAGAAGAAGAAATTGCTGAAGTTATTAATAAACTGAAAAATGGTAAAACACCAGGTCCTGATGGATTGGGTCCAGAATATTATAAACATTTTAGTTCCATTTTGATACCTAAGTTAAAAATGTTTTATAATAAAATACTGGAAGGAGAGACAATGTCATCTTCTTGGAAACATTCATTAACGATTCTTATCCCAAAACCCAACAAGGATCTAACAGATCCGGGATCTTATAGACCTATATTTCTAATAAACCAAGATGCCAAGATTTTTACTGCTATACTAGCAAATAGATTAAAGAGATTTATAGCTAATTATATTAAAGAGGATCAATGTGGTTTTATAAAGGGAAGACAAATGGACAATTTAACTAGACGAGTTTTAAATATTATATATGAGATAGAAAAGGAAAAAACAAAGGCAACAGTTTTATCATTAGACATATTTAAGGCGTTTGATTGTGTTGAATGGCCAACATTAAAACTGCTTATAAAGGGTTGGGGATTTGGTAAAAGATTTATAGGGGTTATAGACCAACTATATTCAGATAATACTTCAGAAGTAATAGTTAATGATGGTCAAACAGAGCGGATTTTTTTTAGGCCGAGGTACTAGACAAGGCTGTCCACTTTCACCAATATTGTTTAGTATGGTTATAGAATTGCTAGCTAATGCAATAAGAAATGATGAATTAATTAAAGGATTAGGAAAAAATGATATAATTAAGATTAATTTATTTGCTGGCAACTCATTGACTATTAAAAACCCATTAGAAAGTATGGATAAGATTAAAAATCATTTAGAAAAATTCGGGGAAATAACAGGATTAACTATTAATTGGCAAAAAACACAAATAATGATGTTTAATCATAATAAACATGAACAAGAAATGTTTGTAAATAAATATAGTTTTAAATTGTGTAATTATATTAAATATTTAGGTATAAATATAGTTAAAGTGACTCAAAAACTAAAAGAGCAAAATTTTAATACATTAAAAAGTGATATTAAAGATAAATTGCAGGAGTATTCTAAATTGAAACTATCGTGGTTTGGGAGAATCGCCATGATCAAAATGAAAATATTACCAAAAATTACTTTTTTATTCAGGATGCTCCCAATACAATTAGAAGAAGAAGATCTTAAGTATTGGCAGGGATTAATTAATGGATTTTGTAATCAAGGTAAAAAAATCTAGAATAAATAAAAGATATTGGTATAAGATTCAAAAAAAACGGTTTAGGTATTCCTAATATAAAAAATTATTATATAGCGAATCAGTTAAGATTTATTGGAGATATTATATGTAACAAAGGAAGGTTAATTTGGTGGGATATGGAATCCTTAGAAATAAATGGGAATATTGAAAAATATTTATTTAATGTAGTAAAAAAAATACAATAAATCAGCTGAACAACCCTTTTTTAAGAAACATGTTAAATGTATGGAATAGATATGCTTTGAGGAAGGGAGTAGTAAGTAGAATTTATAACCTAATTTTGGAACAAGAGGAAAAAGAGACAGAAATAGAAGGTTTGAAATCAATTTGGGAAAATGATTTAAAGACAGAAATCAAAATAGAGGATTAGATAAAAATTTGGAGGATGAGAGTTTTAAGATTAATGTCGGTAAGAATAAAGGGAAAAAATTTTAAAATCAGTTTTAGGTGGTATATGACTCTGGTGAAAATGAATATAATAAATTCAGATTATTCTAAAGCTTGTTGGAAATGTGATGAAGAAATTGGCACGTATTATATGTGGTGGGAGTGTAAACGGATTCAGAAATTTTGGAAACTGGTTTTTAGGAAATATGTGATATATTTGGAAAAGATATTGAATTCAATTCTAAAATTGCCTTGTCAATTTTTGATAAGATAGAATTTGATTATTGTTCGAAGGAATTGATTTCCAATTTTATGACAAGTGCTAGAATATTAATAGCTAGATTTTGGAAAGACAAAAATGACATTAAATTAGAAGATTGGTATAATGAAGTATGGGACATTGCATTAAATGATGAATTAACTACTGAACTTAAGATGAAAAGAGGGGAAATAAGTTCAAATATTTGTTATGCTATTTGGGGTAGATTTGTTGAATTTGTACTAGTGAAAGGAAAGGGGAAAGCCTCTAAACAATCAATACAATTTTGGAAAAGAGGTTTGTATTAAAAATACTGCTTCAAAAGGTCCCGTGGGTATGGGGGTGCACTCTGGTTTAGATAGTAATAGTAAGTATTTTGTATTCTTGTATTTGTTTTTCTTCTAAAAAATTAAAAAATAAAAAAAGAAGAAGAAGAAGAGAGGGAAGAAGGCAAGAGAGCAATGAGGAGAGAACGAAGACAGACAGGGCTAAAGATCTGGATCAGGAGTGAAGATAAGTTAAGGGTGCCCTCTCCAACCATGACTGATGAGTCAGGGAATGGGCATGGCCATCCACACCAACAACAGGGACCCAAGGGGGCACACATTTGCTTCCTCTCATTGCTAAATGACTACATTGGAAATCATTATTTATTTGTCTCTGGAATAAATTAAATCTGTACCTGTCGTGAACCCATAACGATAGTGTTGAAATTTCACTAATACTGAAACTTAAACATTGCAGATTCCTGTTAGTGTTGCTTAAATCACACACTTTAAAAATTAGCTTTAAATAAATTACCTCAGTCTGGAAAACAGAAGAGGCTGTGTGTGTGTGTGTGTGTGGTTTTCGTCCTGCTCCCAGAAAAAAAGGATATTCATTAAGGAGGGAAACCTATCTAAGCATACTCTACAAACTTAATTTTAGGTTTAAAAAAAAGCTGTCCTGTTTTAAAGACTGGATAAATACATGTGGGATAAGCCTATCAGTGGCTGCAGGCATGATGGATATATACACATCCCTCCAGTACGGAGGTGGTATGCTTCAGTATGTGAGTTGTTGGGAAGAAAAAGGAGGAGGCTGCAGTTCCATTCATGTCCTACACTGGGGGCTTTCCATGAGCAGCTGGTTCAAGAGAAATGTAAACCAGATAGGCTATTGATCTGCTTTCTTTTAACTAATTCTTCACTGATAAATATTATTGTTAAATGATTATAGCAAAGGAAGGAAGGAAAAGAAGGTAGGAAAAGATTTATATTTACAAATGAGATACCATTTGTCTGAATTGTTCACTTTTAATAAAGAGGTAAAAGAGATATTTACTGAAGAGATCTTTTATATCTCCATTCCAAAATATTCCAAGAGAAGGCTTCTTCACTCATTATATTATTATCAGTACTAGAATTTGGAAACAATTTGGTAGAAATTAATTGGATATCCTAATTTGATTTGGTTGCTTGTGTTTGCTCATTTGGCTCCTCTCAAGAAGACCCATGGGGGAATATAAGTGGTTCAAAGTAAGCACTATTTTTCTATTTTAAAATGGAAATGGATGACATTTGGATTTATTCTTTGAAAATGGCCATGTCTTCATATCAATTTTCCTATACTCTGAAGATAGCACTGTACCAAAAAAGATATTCAGAAATGAGTTATTTATTTCCTGAATAAACACTCTTTGGCTGATTAAGGATGCAATCAGATGGTGAAATAAGATCGCCTTGGATCATACCAGAAAGTGGCCCTTGAAAGCAACCCTTCCATCCACATGTGATCTCTTTCCAATCACTCCAGCCCAGCTCCAAAAAAAAGGAGGAGTCCTGCTGCTAGATCAAAAACCTCCAGACTGGGCACAGAACATGGCTGTGGTGGTTCACAACCTCATCTGGAAAATGTATCAAACCAAACTGCTGTAGCAAGATTTTAGATAACTCACCTGGTCCTCATTTAGCTCATCAGCGGGGTCTGACTCCAAGCTTTCACTTTAAAAAAGAAAATAAGTCTCTAAAACCAGAACTATAAGAGCCACCATGCATCACTATTTGGGGCAATTGTTTTCCAATGAATATATTTTTCCATGTGATTAGCAGAGACTGGAGCCATCCACAGTTGGCCAAGATTTCAGAGAGACTGTATAAACTAAAAGAATTAGCCTAAATGTTACAATTGTGGGAACGCCTGGAATGAAGCCATAGCAATTAATGCTGACTGGACGATTATGGAAGCTAGAGTCCAAAAAAAAGAAAGAAAGAAAGAAAGAAAGAAATATAACTCACCATGGTGGACTCCAGTTTCATTCTCGTAGATCTATGGGCGGCTTTGCCATCAACAGCCATCTCACAAGAATATCACTAGAAGCCTGTGCATGTGACAAATTGCAATTATTCCTTTATTTACGTGCACCAGGAATGCACACAGCTACTTATCATGACTCACCTCTCTCCCCATTATTTCCAAAACAACTGTAAGGTAAGTTTGACTCTGAAGTGCTGACCAGATCAAGAATACTCATCAAGTTTTGTGACTACACAGGGATCTGAATTTGGGTTTCCCTTTTCCAAGTCCAGCACTCTAACCCTTACACTATACTAGCTCTCTCAGAGCAATGATTACTGTATAAATGAAGCCAATGAATCATTCTTGGTCACTTAACAATTATTGTGCTTAACTGCATAATATGCACATCTGTGTGGTATACAAATGAATCATATTTGGACATACCCAGATCTGGACAACTGGAATATGGCAACCCTCCACTATGCACATAAGCTCTTTGCCTCCCTTCATCAGCCTGGAACAGTCCTTGAATATTTCATCTTCAGCTCATATCAGCCTTTTGTCCTTTGGCATTAATGCAGAAGAGTTTCCAGTGTGCCTTCTCAAATCTGTTCAAAAACCTGCCCATGTAATTTATTCACAAAAGCAAAGTCATGGGTTAGGCAATTCCTTTGAGGATCACTAAAAAGGTAGAAATAAGGCAAGCTTTCTATAGAACTCTTCATCAAGAAAGAGAATATAAAATTTGGGGTTCAAGCAGTTTTATTTCATTTTTGCCTGGTGAAGAGTTCTGTAGAACATGAAAACTTGCCTTATTTATAACTTTATCAGGATCCAATAAAGATATTGCCTAGCTTAGAACTTTGTTCCCAAGTCTTATATACTCTACCACTTATCTGTTATTGCCTTAGTCATTCTATGTATATCCCAAATCATTCTAATCAGCCAACTAGTTTCCCATTGTTCCCCATGGAGAAAGTGGCAGGCAGACAACTAGCAGGAAAGAAAAGATAGTCTTGTACCACCCGAAATTGCAGCATAAAATAAATAAACTAGAACAAAAAGGAATGGATTGTATGCCATTTTGAACTGTTCTACAGCTTGGTGTCATGTGCTACAATAGGAGCTGCTGAAGATTTGATCCAGTTTTTCTAGAGCTTGTAGTTTCAGCTTTTGCTACAAAATGCCATTGTGAGTGTGAGGAATATGTTAAAAAGCCCAAACACCAAGAAGTTATAATACAGGAGCCCAGGGAAGACCCAAGACATTTTGCTGACCGAGACAAAGACAAAAATTATGCTCCATTCCCATTGCAAGTATTGAAGCTGACTAGACTAGTGTCTAAATCTCACTTTAACATTGGTAGTGGGATTGCATATTCTACCACATCTGAGGCAGAAGACTTGTTCAGAAGATCCAGGGACAGGTTGTCTGCTAAACCCTGCTCCAACAGAAGAAAACTAATTGACAGCCAAACAGAAACAGATAAGGGTACCATCACTGCTCCTCAGCATCTGCTGCCTGAGGTGATAACATCGCTTGCCGTATAGTAGGGCTGGCCCTCTAGGCACTGTTTGCAAATTATACCCCAAGGTTTTTGAACACCTCTCTCCATCAATGCCACTACCATCCTGCTCATGAAATAAATAATTCTAACAATAATATGTTTACCTGTTACTACATTTATCACACAATTATATTTTTATTGCATAGGCAATTAATTCATTACATTTGGTTTCGTTTATTTACTACAGGAAACTATCTGAGCAAGAATGTCACTGCATGTGGAGGGTGAGCACTTCACCAGTTACAGTTCTATTAGCACATACGTCATAAAAACATCGATTTACACTCCAAATTAGCTTTGAGAAAATACAACAGGCAATTGATTACCTGAAAGGAAGTAGCAGTCCTTTGGTCTCACACATCACATTTAAGCCTGCAAAAATGTTGCAGTATTACTCAGCATATTGCCACCTTGGGAATTGGAGCCAAATATATGCCAATTAAATTTTAACACTCCCCACCCACATGCCCACACTTTCCTTCTAGTTTCCCCTGTCATTAAAAATGACACCTCTACTTTTCAAATCCTGACGGGCATTCAGAATGTTGCTACAGAGAAAGAAGCTAGTTTATGGAACCAATTAACAAAGTCAGGTTGGCAGTACAGGAAGGCCATGTCGGTTAGGGTGGGAGGTCAGACGCCTATTTGGCCTCTTGACTCTGGAGCCACTAAAATTCTCATTCTAATTTTTTTAAGGAAAAAAAAAGAGAGAAATGTGGTCTTAAACACCATGCCATCATGCAGAAGTGGACAACAGGAGAACAACACAACAACTGGGAGCAGAAGGCAGGTTCAAGATGGAATCTGATTGAGAAAAGATATTTGACTTTGCCCCCATCTCATAATTCTGTCTCCCACCGGGCCCATCCTGCTCTGACTTCAATTAATTTTTCTTCAGCCTGGCTCCCAAAGACAGAGGGTATTTTTAGGACAAAATCAGTAAGTGCAGGAAAGGTTAAGCAGCTTTCCCTCCAGCATACTGACCTTTCTCTCTTAAGCATCTCTGCATCCTTGTTAGTTCAGCAAATGGAGGTTTGGGACCACGAATTTGCTAGGGTAGCATCTAGCTTTGCTGCAAACCTCCTGATATCCATTTCAGCTCACTGAGAAGGGAAGTACCAGACCATCAAGTCTAAAACCGTGCTGCAAAGAATGGCCCCATGGGTACTGGCCGATGCAATTGAAACCACTATGATCCATGTGCTTGCTGAACAACATAACTCCAGATGGATCAAACAAATCACTCAAGCTTTACAACAAAAGATAAGCATTCATAGAAACTGTCCCAAGAGATATTGCGAAAATGGAGCAGGTGTGAATGATAGTGCTTGGAAGTATTTGGGGAAGTTACTCCCCCTAGATTCCGTCTCCAGGAATGCAGGTCCATATATCCCAATATCATTACTAAATGTCTCCAAAAATAAAATGGGGGAAGGGATGTCTCTTTTAGAGGAAGCATCAGAGGGATGTCAAAAGGAACAAAATGGTTTCAGTTGTGACTACCAAAATTTATTAGAATTCTATATACAGTATATTCCATTTCCAGAATGTGATAAGTTTCCTTTGTTAGAGGTGGACCTCTGGGAACACAATACTTCAGCATTCAGCAGCTACCTGGGATTAATTGGGCCTCTTGAGGCACAGTTCAGGATGTTATTTTTGGCCTATGGATCCCTGCGTATTTTACATTTCACTTACTATCAGGATGGTGCCCTACCCTACTGCAGTCTCTCTTCAGGGTTAGCCTAACATTAGAGAAACTGAAGCAGTTGCCTCAGGCAGCAAATACTACAAGGTGGCAAGCAAAGTTCTGAAGGAAAGAGTTACAGGCTACAGCCTATCCCCTTAAGCTAGCTTGTCCCTTTATCTCACAGGCAGTGGTGAAGAAAGATTCAACGCCTAACCCACTTTCCTTTTCCACATGGAAATGAAGAGCTGCCTATACTTTGTCCGTTACCTCAAGCAGCTAAGTATTTTGGGCTAGAGATATCTCTGTGGGCTGTGTATAGCTGCCTTTTAATTAGACTTTATCTTCATTAAGCGTGATAGCTAAAAATGATGTTCCAGATGCACCACAGCTTCTGAACCCTCTTCCATAGGCCCAATTCGTACATGTAACCAGCCATATAATTTCCATATGGCTGGTTGCATATATCAGCATTCTTAATACCACCCAAATACAACAGAGAAGACAGATTTATGCTGCTCTCCAATGATTAGATTAATGTCAACCCATTCTGCATATTTCCTTCAGTGTTTCTCTGAACTGACAAATATATATATATATGTCCTTAATAAACTACAAGTTTATATGTACATACATATGCCTCTGCAAACCAAACAATACGTCTGTGTGGCAAATACTATTGAACGACTCCATAAAGAGGGCTGTAAAGTCTTGTCAAAAATTCATGCTGTATAATTATTCCAAATGGTGTGCAAATGCCTTTCCAGCCAAAGGGCCCATCATATTCCATAAAGCAATATCCATCTGGAATATTAAGCAGGCAATGGTCTGGGCCTTTTTCACAAGAGAGATTTTGCTGGTGTGAAGCTTATGTAGGCTAAAATGAGCATTCAATATAAAATTGGCCGTCTTCCTCTTTCTATCCCTATTAACTGTTCACAAGTGACACACTCAAGATTCAGAAACTAGTCTAGAGCCACACATAGAAGTGGCCTTATTAAAGGCTTCTTCCCCCAAATTCTATCTTTTGGTCCAATGTAGGTATTTAGGATTGCAGGATATAGCCCTGTGCTTAAAGAAAAGTCGAATGAGTTAACTATGCAATTATCTTTTTTTCAGGTAAAATTATGAAGGCAGCTAGTTGTGATTTACTCTGTTCCTTGTTTCAGGAGTATGTAATCTTTTTTTAGAGCCCCTGTATGAACAAGATTGGAAGAAGAGGAAGGTGAGTTGGGCAATGGTCCACCTTGCTGAGCATGGATGGAAGAAGATGAAGATGAGCCAAATGAATTCCTGCCACCTCACGGAAACTACCAAGAAGCATCAGAAATGACTGGCTCACTCATTCACTCTTTCTTAGATCATGCAAGATTGGGGTTGCACTGGGTGGGAGAAGATTTCTTCATTCTTGGGCTTTTACCATCAAGAGAAAAACAAAAAAGGAAAGAGGAAAAAGGGGGAAAGGAAAGGAATGGGAGGGAAGAGGAGGCAAGGGAAAGGAAAAAGAAAAGCTGGCTGGAACTAAGGTGAAATCATAACTAGGAGATAAATCAAGTGGCAGGAGAGGAAAGATGGAGCTGCCTTAGGTGGGAAAAAGTAAATTAGAGAAATGAGAACAGTTTTGATGACATCCAGACACTGTGTTTTTGCTAAGTATTGGGTTGTGTTTTTTTTGGGGGGGGAGTGGAATATGTAAATTAAAGATTAACACAAGTTTTGTTCTGTTTTGTTTTTCAGCACATTTTTCCTCCAGAATGCTATTATTGTTTTCTGGTATTTCACAACTTCAGATTCCTAACGGCTCACACCACCTCTCTTTTCCTTGGCGGGCAAAGCTGCTTTAACAGTGCTTGCCCAAAGTAGAAAAAATAATGTTCATGAGGCCAAAAGAAAACTCATTGTTGTTCAAGTCAGAAAATCCATTTGGAATAATGGAACACAGAACACAGGTAGAACACAGATGTCTAAATATGATAACAGAGCCCTTACAGATGACTTGCAGGTCTGCTGCTCTGTCTAGTTAAGATGGAATAGAAAGAATAAACAGGAACTGACCACAGAAAAAGAGAGAAGGAAACCAGAGAGTACCAATCTGCACAAAAATCTTGGTTCATGTACCTGTCTATTTCTTCCCCCACTGTGTCAGATCACTTGCTAAATATATTGATGTTTTATTCCAAGAAAAATTAGGCACCTAACTACCCCCAAACGTCACCCTAAATGGTCAGTGGCAAGGATGCAAAAGAAGCTTGTATGTGCCTAATTTCTGAGATTAACGTCTGATCTGTCTAGTTAAGGTCTTAGTCTCATTGCATGCACAACCAATCAGTGTGTGTGTGTGGGGGGGAAATGTTGTTGTTACTGTTGACATTATTCTTATTGCTGATATAGTATCATCAATGTGCATGCAATGTGCATGCAATGAGCTTCCCACCAAGGGAGAGAAAACAACCAAAGAAAGGGAAGGAAGGAGCAGCAGCAGAGGTAAAGACCGGGATTCTTACCTCTGCTTCCACTTCTTTGTCTTTCTTTGGTTGCTTCTGTGGTTATTTCAGTTCCCAAGTCTGTGGTGTGGTTGCAGGCTTAATTACAGCCTAGCGCAGAAAATTGGGAGATGTACAAAAGGTTTTTATTGGAATGGGTTTGAGAATAAAGGTAAGTAGGAGAAATGGCATGAAAAAGGAGGGGTTGGGAAGGCAATTCAAGGCACACAAGGCAATGAGGGAGAAGAAGCAGTTGTTTGAGAGAGTCAGGGACCTTCAGAAATGTTTTTTCAGGTAATCTGAAAATCAGGCCACATTCTGAAGTGCCTGTGTGCATCAGAATCTTCCTGCCTTTAGGCTCCCTACCTTTGAAAATATCATCTCCGGTGCAATGGTAAACTTGGAGCAATGATTTGTGCCGCTGAACTCTCTGGCTGTTCATTGACATTTGAATTCATTTCATCCTGTTCAGTGCATCTCCAGCTCCTAATTCATTTACAAAATATTACTCTTGTGTCTGGATATTTTTTAATCTGATTGACCTTTATGTGCTGATCACAAATATCCTTTTCTTATTGGGTTGGTATCTGAAAGATGAAATATTTGCAAATGTTATTCCCCCTCACCTCTCTGATCATTTTGGACTATAATAAAGTTGGGGCTGGTTTCAGTCACAGATAATAAATTAGAATGGGTGCGTTTTCTCCCCCTTACAAGGTCTAAATAATAGAATAAAGGTGATGGCCTCCTTTGCGGGAATTACTGAAGCCCCAGGGCAGAACAAAATATCAGAATGAGTTTGCAGACAACAAAGCTGTCAAAGATTTCTGCTGAGTTCCTCTAGCTTGTAATTTATACTTTTAATTTATGAGTGATACTCTATGTTCAAGGAATGCTAGCAATTTATATGGCTGTAATGAATGCAGATAGTATTAGTCTAGCACTCAAATAGCCATTCTAGACTTCAGTACTGAGGAAGAGGCAAACAGGCAGAACAATCTTTATGGATGCCTTTCAGATAGGAAATTATTCTACCACCATCACACCAAGAACTCACCAAAATTAGTTCGAGCAAGTTCCAGAAAATAATATTATTGTTCAAGATGCCTTCTGCTAAAAGGCCATGGTTGGGATAAAGGGAAGGTTTAATTATTGCAGTTGGAATTTTATGGTTAACGTACTGGCCAGAATCTTATTGGTGTTCTTCATAAAAGATCTGCACAACTTGCTGCCATTAATTTACTTGGTGCATCTTGATTTTATGCTTGCTCATGCACTCAGTTGCACAACCAAAGTTCATCCCAATGCCTCTTTAATTAAATGCAATTAGCCACAGCAAGTTGTGCAAACCTGACATGAACACCCATGGGATTCATGCCTATGAAAAAGGTAGAAGCACTGGAAAAAAAACAATAAATAAAGAAGAAATATTTTGACTTTGGGTGTGGCTGCTGTAAACAATGAAGTTGTGTTATATCCCAAGAAGACTTCAAGGGTCTCCAGCCAATAAGTTCTTCCCCTTCATGAACTTTCTTTTACTTTCATTTCACTTTGAATGAATACCTGCAACAATTTGTATCTGTTGTGTCTCATTACATTACTGAAGTATTCTAGCTTTCCACATGTTATGAGTATCACAATTTCTTGGTTTTCATCCATTTTAGTACTTCTACATTGGTCACTCTCTTGATCTCACAAATTCATAGCATCCTGCAACAAATCCACACTCTCCTCAAAAGGGCCCAAGAAGGTTTATAATATTAAGACAAGCAATATAAAAACTGGAAGAAGGGGATCAGAAGCAAAGGCAAGCTGACGTTCAACATCTAACATGTGAGGAGGGGAGAGGAGGATGAAAGAAAGGAGGACGAAAAGCAGGGGGAGGGAGGAAAAGAGAAGGAGGCTTGGGTTTTCTCCTTTGGAGCAACAGAAAACAAATTTGCTCCATTTCTGTTGGATAAATAAATAAACTAGGCCAAGTGAATTGATCTGACAAAGGCTCTGTGGGCTTATCATCAATGAACCCTGTTGCAACTACTGTCAAGAATATTCCACTTTTTCTCAGTGCACTTGCTGTTGTAACAGTCTTATTATACCCTTCTTTAGTATAATAACATCACATTACATAAACGAAGCAATTAACTTAAGGTGAATTTGAGAGGGGAGACCCAAACCTATCTAAATTAACATGTCAGCTTAATTCCATTAATCTGCTTCTGTAATGTCAATTTGAAATGTTGTTGTAGAATTTTACTTTATATTCAGTATTGTTTTACAATTGGGCTCCCCTAGGAGCAGGGCAAAACTGACTCAAACATTTTGAATTAATATTCATTTATATTAATATTTAAATTTTGCTCTCACTTGATATTAGTAATTTAACCCTAAGTCTATAATACCAAAGCTGAAGGGAAAATGCAACTGCCTCAGATACTGTGGAAGCAGTTATTTTTGGTCAGAAACAGAACAGCTGGTCTTGTGGACAACGTTTTTAACATATTTTTCTGAACTGCAGGCTGCACCACTACTCTCTTGCCCTAAAGCTGGCCACTGTTAAGTGAACCTTTGCGGAGAACACGAAGGAAAGTATTAATTTTCACAAAGTGTTTGGGTGAATGTGAGTTGCTTTCTCTGGTTAAAGCTTACACATAAATCTCATCTCATAATTATTTGCCACTATCCCTTTTGCCTATGTTCTGGAGGCTGGGTTGTTAGCTGGTTTCTTTTATTGTTTCAAAGAGTTGGTCATTTCATTTGAGGGTATTTCTCTGTAGCAGATGCTGCCATTTCCCAGTATCTGATATTGCTCTGCATCACCCTGGATTTTATGATGGAGAACATGGACAAGGTTTGAGTATGTAATGCTCATATCAGATCAGTATTATTTACTCATAGAACTTTGACAGTCAGTTGATTTCATGCAGAATCAAGTCAGAGGATTTTCCATTC
The DNA here is from genome assembly GCA_037013535.1 of Intellagama lesueurii. Lineage (NCBI taxonomy): Eukaryota > Metazoa > Chordata > Lepidosauria > Squamata > Agamidae > Intellagama > Intellagama lesueurii. The sequence continues at coordinate 201,790,854 of JBAJHW010000004.1, forward strand.
ATTTCACAAAAGGGACTGTGGCGAGTTCACACCCAAGACTGGAGCTTTGGTTTATTTCTCTGTAACTTAAGATATAGAAGAACTTTTTATTATGATAAAACATGTATGTGCCAACTGTTCGTGTATCATCCCCCATGCACAATTCTTTCCATATATAAACCAGTTCTAGAACTATCGATGTAATGGCAATACAACACCCAAACTCCACATTAGAGTTATACCTTCATTAGGCCAATTATCAATTCCAGCTATGTATGTATTAGAATTGACTTCCTCCTCTCTTTTTTCTCAGACAGAAGAACATCTATTTCCTGCTGCAGTCCAACAACAGCAGTATGAACATCGAAATGTATTTATTTATTTATTTGTTCAACTTCTATACCGCCCATCTGGCTACAAGGCAGCTCTCTCATATATATAAGCACTTTCTTATATATATGAAATATAAGCACTTCCACCACAATCAGGCAATATTGGGACAGAAAGATTTAAAGACGTGGTTTGGTTTTGCTTTTTTTCTCTCTGCTCTTTCTCCATTTTGCAATACATTGCTTGATGAAGGGGTCCAATGCCTCTGAAAAGCTGCATGCAGTTTTGTGCCTTTTTGCTACAGTTGTTTAACAAAGGTATTCAAAACTCCCAACCATTAACAATTAAAGGTGGCTGTGAAATGAAGAAGCTGAGAGATATGGATGTTTTCACAAACATCTCCAATCAAAATAGTATTGTCATGCTGTGAATATACACACTTGTTCCTGCAGACATACTGTAGGTCACCCACCTTTTCCCGTATGGAAGAGCTTGGCTGGGAATCTGGCCTTATGGAAAATATAAGATTCTTCAAGGCCAACCCCTGGCTTACACAGCAAAGCTGTGCCTTTGAAGATTCATTGTTGACACCATTATTGGCAGTATAATATGCAATCCCCAATGGCTGCTTGAAATTTTCCTACCAAACCACATCCTTTGCACGTGCCCTTACCAGTTTAATTAGTTCCTATGCACCCTGTATAGCCCAAATCTAGCTAAGTGTAGGAGAACAGAAGCCACAATTTATAGCAGGCTACAGGCATTGAGCTACACACAGATAACCAGAGTCCAGGAATGACTTCATTGCTTTGAAAGGCAATCTCATCATCTTTCCTTCTATGTGCTGGACACGCGCACACACAACGCTATCTCTATTCATCTTCATAGACCAGAGGTTTAATAGCAAGCTCTGATGCAGAAAAGCTCCTGTTTCCAAGATGGAAACAGCTGATAAAAATGATAAATCATTTCCAAAGAGTTATGATAATGGATTATTGATTAATAGGCAAAGGCAAAGGAAACACAGAACTTGATGGAGGTCATAAATCCAGTAAATTAGTTAACCCTTACTATCCCTAAGAACTCAATGAATGTTGTGGTCAGAGCAATCCAAAGAAGGAAAATTCCCAGGTGTTACTACTCAGAAAGAAGAGGCAATAATGGAACCTGATCATCACTCATATCTGTCCTCTTTTGCCTCAGCCTTTGAGCTGCTTATCCTATGCACACAGAAGTCTATCACCTATAAGAATTAATAGTAGTGTCAGGTTTAAGGGGACTTCTGGCAATCTTCTTACATTTAATTTCTCTTTGCCACCACAAAGTACTAAGCTTTGCACATTTGCACGCATTGCTTCTTTGTCTCAGAATTGCACTGGTTTTATTTTTGTGTTCAATCTGTAAAAAAATGCAAAGGTTCAACAATTGTCTTTTTGCCCCAAAGCATAACCTGAGCAATTTGTTTCAGCTTGCTGGGTAGGAGGAGAGCAGGGATAAAATATATGGAACAGATCTATAGTGAGAAATTTGTTGTAGGTTTCTTCCTGCTGCTAAAGACAATTATCTACAGTAAAATTAACAGTGTTGAGGTAAATGACTGCAGTTTTAAAGGTTGTGAGCAGGACTGGCTCTACTATTAGACAGAGTGGCAATTGACCCAGGGAGGCAGCAGCACGAGCATCCACAGGAATAATCTGGGAGAGGCAAAGTCTACTAATGATATCTATGGATTGTTGACATGACTTTGATTTTTGCCTGTGTACATGTAAAGAAATACGAAGTTTAAGATTCTTGGTAGACAGCAGAACCCTCCCTTGCCTCCCTCCCAGGAATACCCATGGGCAGCAGTGGAATCAGGGCTGCCCTTACTATTGGATAGAGAGGCAATTGACCCAGAGATGAGGCAGCAGTGGCAGCCTCCCTATTGTTCCTCCTGCACACCCTAACCAAGCTTGCTATCTGGTGTGATGGAAGACCTTATTCTGTTGCCCATGTTGAAGAGCCACCTGCCTGCAAAGTTGGCTTCTATGTGTGCAGCAGAGACGTTAGATCTTGTCCTCTGCTGCAGGTAGAGGAGTGTAGATACTCCAATAAGGAAGAAGAATATAGTGTGAAAATAGGGAGAAAAATCCAAATGCTAGTCCTAAATGGAGTAGGCCCTTTGATTCTGTGGCTGAATAGTAAATCAACAATTAAGCAAATCCCACTAGTTCAACAAGTCTACTTTAGTTGCAACAAACATGTAGATTTAGGCCATAGAGTATATATATATTTAAAGCTGCAGAAACTTGTATGCTTAAAAAAGAATGGATTGTGCCACTGACAAGTGTCAGGATACTGTGTGGTCTGCACCCCCTTGTAAAACAAATATCAAAAGCATTTTATACCCCCATCCCTACCCCAAAAACAAAAAAATGCTGATCTGAAATATGCCCTATAAATATGATTCCTACAAGCCATAATTGATTGCAATTTTTTAATGCTCTTTTTCTCCACTTCCTCTCGCCACTGCTGTTAGAGGGATGCATTTTATTGGCACCTTTCTTCTCTCAATCCACTTCTATTCTGCCACTTTGTGATAAACTTTTGAAAATAATTTGCATAACCCAATGCTGTAGGCTGGAACGGAACGTTATATCCTGATCCAATTAACTTGCATGCTTGCACACCTTGAAATGTGGTAGAATGACAATAGACACTTATCACTCCACATAGTGCCAGGCTAGCTAACAGTAGACATTGATTTCTGCTTAGAAAAATTATTCTGTCTTGCTGTACTACAGTATATAATTTTTACAACCCTTCAAGTCAATTTCTAGGGCGTTAGCTTTTTTTTTTCCAGGTGTCTCAGCTTTACAAGCTTGTTAACTATTGCTTTTTCTGTTTTTATCACTCCCTCTTCCTCTGCTCCACACATATTCATATTAATACCCTCAATCTGAGTATGTTATCAAGCAGAGTGCAATTAAAATGGATTCAGATAACTAGCTAGTCCTCCCTTCACATAACAGTAAGTTCATCATTAATGAACAGAGCATGCTAAAAGGTTCTCCAAAACTGCAGTGAAAACCTATGAATGCCTACACGGGAATAAGTTGCATTGAATTCAGTAAACACAGATATGTTCAGGATGAACATGACCTAGATATGAGATGCAGGGATGTTGTGGCCCTTTTTACCAGTGATGCCCAAGCATGGGGCAGTTGTTAAGAGTGTTGGCTTAAGACTCTGAATGTCCACATCCACATTCTCATTAGGTAGTACAGTACAGCACTCCAGTTGTTATTGTTCTCTAGTTCAACAGACCTCATCAACATACCAATGGTGAGGAACTCTTCACGCTGAAGACACATTCTGTCAAAATAAAACGTCTTTATTCCCCCAAGCAACTATGACAGGCCTGTAAACATGAATGTATTTCAAATATGGACTCCCTTTTCTTTTTAACTAATTTTGCTGACTACAGATTTCAGGAATGGTTAAGTACACTCACTTCCCCCAAAACCTGAAATTATAACAAGTTAGTTTGATTCTTGGCATCATTCTTATTATTCGTGCTCCAAATTTGTACCACTGGTGATACAGAGAAAAATAAAAGTGTGGAGAATCCCATACTGTCCCTCTTTTGCTAGGATTAATTCTCCTAAGTGGGAGAATTCAACCGCTATTCCCCTAAGCACAGCTATCTTTTGTCCAGCTAATTTTCTAACCTGCTGACATTAGACAATAAAATCAATGGAACAATCAGTCTGAGGATGTTTTGGCCTGTCTTAATCACACCTTAAAGCAGTATTACAATCGCTGACTCTGACTAGCCTGCATCTTCCCCCTCTCCCTCGGATAGCTTGCTCTAACACTACACTGCCCTCTTGTGATTTCCAGTGCAATGGATTTCAACAAAGGAGCTGACAGTAAGCAAGAAGAGGTGTTAATGTTTCCTTGACCTGGTGACCTGCTGAAAATGAGCTTCCTTGCCCCCTTCTCCTCTCCCATGCAACCTTCTGGATGTAGAGTCTGGCACTGCTCACAGAAAGAGAGGCAAAACAAACAGCAGAGAGAATTTTTATAAAGACGAGGATGAGAAAAGGATCAACATGTGAAGGGAAAACATATTAAACCAGGAATGGGAAGCAGGTATATCGCAATCTGTCCCTAAATCTGCAGGCAATTTGCACTATATCATCAAAGGCTTCTGTCTCCTGGTGCTTAGAGAGCAACAACTTGGAAAGTGACTTTAAAAAAGAATGAAAATAATCACATACTAAATCCATCTGCAACCAGTGAGTGGTGGGATGATTCATCTATTCACTTAATTCATATCCTGCCTTTCTCCCAACAAAAGGACTCAGATATTAAAAGACAAATGCAGCTAAAATATTTTTTAAGAAAAGCAATTAAATATGTTACAGTTTCAAACAACAACTGAATGAAAGCCAATCAAATAGTGTATTTAAAGGTAAAAAGTAGAGCATCCCTCTTAAAACCTTTTTTCTTTGGCAACTGGCCATTTGCCAAAGGCCTGCTTAAACAGAAAATTCTTTGCTTACCAGAGGAAATATATTGAGAAAGGGTGCCAGCTGAGTTTCACAACCTGGGAGCTGACGCCTACGGCCCAGAGCATCTTCCTAACTCTACTCAGTTATGGATAGCTTCAGCGTTTGTCCATCCATTTGTTTGTTTAATATACCTCCTAATTAGTGAATTCACACTATTCTGGACAGTGTACAAATAAGCAAAACTCCACAACCACCATCCACTTCATTCCCGAAATAACACAATCAAAATGGCGCTAAAACTGACTCGAGTGTGGTAATCTACAGAAAACCTAAAATTCAAACATTAACATCATTTGAAGGTATAATGTTCTTAAAGCCTGTCTTATATAATTCTGTTTTGAGTAATTTCTTGAAAGTTGGTAGGGACAGAGCCTGACACACCTCAACTGGCAGTTTGTTCCACAAAGTTGGACTATTAGCGAGGAAGCTCGACTCCTCATTGTTACTTTTCTAGCTTCCCTCAACATAGCCACCTTTAACATTGCGGCTTAACATTGTGACACAGAAAGCTATTTCTTGGGAGAGATGTTCTGACCAGTATTAAGGTCCTAACCCATTTAGGGTTTATTGGTCATAACCAACACTTTGAATTGAGCACAGAAACTAACAGGGAGCCAGAGTAGATAGGCCAAGACTGAGGATATATGATCAAATTTACTAGTCCCAGAGATCGGTCTGGCCGCTGTATTTTTAATGTGCTGAAGTTACCATACTGTATTCAAGAGCAGCCCTATGCAGAGAGCATTGCAGTAGTCAAATTATTTTATTACTAATGCATGCACCACTGTTATGAAGCACTTCTTATCTAAATGGTGGCACAGCTGGACAAAGAACCAAAGATGATCTCATCCTATTCACGCTTCTTAAATGTAACATCCAAATATGTGTCTCCACCCAGTCCTACAATACTTCAGTGGGAAATTTTGAGTGACTGTTTGCATGCTCAGTGTGCATGTGAAGGAGCTCTGGTGAAAACACCATAGATGCATGAGGAAGGCTGGTGGAATCCTTCTCCTATCACATACACACACATACACACGTGTCTAATGAGATTGCTAGCATAACCTTTTCTCCTGTACCCCAACTGCACTTTTGCAGGACTTGTAGCAAAATACTTCCTGTTACACAACCTGAAAAAGGACATGGTTGTAAGGCTCTACCTCATTATATAGAGTATGTTCCAGACTTGGAACTAGCAGCACATGTTTCCTTTGTTTTTGGACATGAGTCACCATGGGTATATATTTCCTCAAGTCCAAAGGGGATACTCCCTTCAGTATCAGCTACTGGGAAGCCTAAAAGCAACTGATTTACTCTTATGCAAACAGAACAGAGGACTGAAGACAACTTTGGGCTGATTCCACGTGGTCATTGTTACATTCTTATGTTCTTAAGTGTAAGTTCATTCAGCTCAAGCTGGAAATTTCTACCTTTTTAGATTGATTTTCCTATAACTGTTTCTAGGAGTTGTAGTACAACACAGTGGTATTTCCAAGCTCTGCATTCAACGCACCACAACATCTTAGTAGGCAAGTACAGGATTGCACTGCATGTCTAGTGAACCTACAGGACATGAAGAGATGCCATCAGACAAAGTGCAAAAGAAAACAATCCTGCAATGTAGTGGATGTACCCAAAATCTGAAACATAGATATACAGTATTGAGTAATGTGTCCCATATGGCAATTTAAATGTGGCCACTGCTTTAACACAGCATAGCACCAACCTTTGAGAAATATAACAACATTTACTTTTCATGTTCAATAATCACAAGCAAGCCTCTCCACTAGCAAAAATAAAATGTAATATGATTAATAACTGGGCTGGTTCTACTATTAGGCAGAATTAGGCAGCTATATCAGCCTATACAGTTATAGTGTTGTGAAAGAGATGGTAAGAAATACCAAAATAACTTGGCCAGCTCTGGGTATTCTGCAGTCTGATTTGGGTCGGGTGGGGGCCCTTTTTGCCACTGTGCTTAGAAAGCAAAATGTCTTTGGTCAGCCCTAGTTAATAAATTCCAGAGATATAACAAAAGTGTGCTTGGATATGCTTGGAATAAGAATCATGTTCAGGATTTTTTTCCCCATAGCTTTTGTCTTATAACCTGGGTGAGAGATGAGGAGAGAAAAAGTAACATTCTTGCGGCATTTTCATGAAGGATATTCAAATTTAAAGGACTTTAAAAGTGTTCTTATTTTTTGGAACATCATTTATGTTCTTTTCAAAGCAGTATGAAAAAAATTTATTTCTATAAGCTGCCCAGCCTAAGAGGTCCTGAATCCAAATTCTTAGTGGATACTTGGTGGTAGTGGTTGTTCAGATTTCCAATCTTGCAAAACATTGCATTTTGCCACTATTGTGACTTTAGCATACAATTCCCTCTGTCTCTCTTTAGCTAGTCCCAGCGATTGAGTATATGGCTTACTAAATAGGTACTTAAGCTTCTTTTTCTTCAAAAAGAAACCTGTAAACTCCGAAATAAACCATTGATAACAAAAATGTGGGAGAGATACAGTTATATTAGCCATCAGTTTGATATAAAATCCCGTTTCTTTTGAACTAAACAGCAGGAGCCAAAGGAGGCAAGTAGGATATAGCACCCACTGCCATGCTGCTCTGAAAAGCAGTAATCACAAAAGACAAAGCAGGTAAGGTTGCCTGCAGGACACTATGAGATATTCTTCTTTTTGTTCCTTTGGTGCCTGAATAGATACATTCAAGAAAATTGTCAGGAACTTCAAAGAGCTTAATAAAAGCCATCTATATGGACAGTATGAAACAGAGCCTTGAAGGGGCATGAGTAAGGTGTTTCTTCCAGAAGAAGACACAATGCCCTGCCCACTTAAGCTGGGAAGTATCAGCCAGTGACAGAGTTTTCCCCTTTTTAATGATCAATGATACCTCATTGAGAGGCAAGCCTAGCAAAAGCAATAAATTAAAAGAAGGTACAACATAAGGTTCAGATATGATTCTCCCTGAATTAGACTTTTGATCCAAAACTCTGCTGCTACTTCCAGCTTGGCAGATTTGGATCCTTTGCTGTGCTAACAATGCTTAGCAAGGAGTATCAACATGAGGGCTGTAACCAGCTGAAAGGGATGCTACATTGGCCATTTGCTCCTCAATTTACATTCGTTTGAATTTGAATTAAAGCTCAGTGACTACATGACTCGAAGCTCACTATGGGGAAGCCCACAATGGAATCATCTTTTTTGGGCAGGGAATCAAGTTTTTTTGCTCATCCAGCGGGGTGGTTTAAATTCGTTCTGATCAGTTTAACATCACTTTTGTCTGCTTTCTGCCAGTGCGATGGGTACATGGGAAGAAATGGGTACATGGGAAACCTTCCCCTCAGGCAGGACTCTTTGCTTCATGTACATTGGTAGCAGATATTTTGGGGGGATTTTGTTTCCTGCACCTTTCCTTCCCTTAAAATTCTGAAGGGATTCCTCTCTCCCCCATTGTCCATAATAGGGCAGGGCTTGTGCATAGGGATGGAAACAGGGCAAACAATGGGAAAGGAAGGAAGGGGGTGTGGAGGAAGAAAGGAGAGAATGGGTAAAGGTAGAAACTCAACTAGGATTACACTCAAAGAAAAATTAAAATAGATATGGATGCTTCGAGTAAGTCCTTCTGGATCTGTGGAGCAAAAGGGTCACATTTGCAGCCCACATCAATGCAAACAACATATAGTATATCACAGAAGTGAGTACACCCCCTCACGTTTCATAAATATTTTAGTATATCTTTTCATGTGACAACACTGAAGAAATGACACTTGGCTACAATGTAAAGCAGTGAGTATACAGCTTGTAGAACAGTGTAAATGTGCTGTCCCCTCAAAATAACGCAACACACAGCCATTAATGTCTAAACCGCTGGCAACAAAGGTGAGTACACCCCTAAGTGACAATGTCCAAATTGGGCACAAAGTGTCAATATTTTGTGTGGCCACCGTTATTTTCCAGCACTGCCTTAACCCTCTTGGACATAGAGTTCACCAGAGCTTCACAGGTTGCCACTGGAGTCCTCTTCCACTCCATGACGACATCACAGAGCTGGTGGATGTTAGAGACCTTGCGCACCTCCACCTTCTGTTTCAGGATGCCCCACAGATGCTCAATAGGGTTTAGGTCTGGAGACATGCTTGACTAGTCCATCACCTTTACCCTCAGCTTCTTTAGCAAGGCAGTGGTCATTTTGGAGGTGTGTTTGGGGTTGTTATCATGTTGGAATACTGCCCTGCGGCCCAGTCTCCGAAGGGAGGGGAATCATGCTCTGCTTCAGTATGTCACAGTACATGTTGGCATTCATGGTTCCCTCAATGAACTGTAGCTCCCCAGTGCTGGCAGCACTCATGCAGCCCCAGGACACTCCCACCACCATGCCTGACTGTAGGCACGACACACTTGTCGTTGTACTCCTCACCTGGTTGCAGCCACACACGCTTGACACCATCTGAACATGGTCTCATCGGACCACAGGACATGGTTCCAGAAATCCATGTCCTTAGTCTGCTTGTCTGCCGCAAACCATATGCGGGCCTTCTTGTGCATCATCTTTAGAAGAGGCTTCCTTCTGGGACGACAGCCCTGGAGACCAATTTGATGCAATGTGCGGCATATGGTCTGAGCACTGACAAGCTGACCCTCGCACCCCTTCAACCTCTGCAGCAATGCTGGCAGCACTCATACGTCTATTTCCCAAAGCCAACCTCTGGATATGACACTGAGCACGGGCACTGAACTTCTTTGGTCGACCATGGCGAGGCCTGTTCTGAGTGGAACCTGTCCTGTTAAACCACTCTATGGTCATGGCCACCATGCTGCAGCTCAGTTTCAGGGTTTTGGCAATCTTCTTATAGCCTAGGCCATCTTTATGCAGAGCAACAATTCATTTTTTCAGATCCTCAGATAGTTCATTACCATAAGGTGCCATGTGGAACTTCCAGTGAGCAGCCTGAGAGAGTGAGAGCGATAACACCTGCTCCCCCTTCACACCTGAGACTTGTGACACTAACAAGTCTCATGACACCAGGGAGGGAAAACGGCTACTTGGGCCCAATTTGGACATTGTCACTTAGGGGTGTACTCACTTTTGCTGCCAGCGGTTTAGACATTCATGGCTGTGTGTTGCGTTATTTTGAGGGGACAGCACATTTACACTGTTCTACAAGCTGTATACTCACTGCTTTACATTGTAGCCAAGTGTCATTTCTTCAGTGTTGTCACATGAAAAGATATACTAAAATATTTATGAAATGTGAGGGGGTGTACTCACTTCTGTGATATACTGTACCTGTTTTGGAAGAGCTCCTTGCTAAGCTTGAACCTAATCAAGCAGAAGTCCATTCAGTAGTAGATGTGCATAAAATTCTGGTTGATTCCTCTGGCCATCTAAATCTGGCCAAAGGTGGGTGGGGGAGACTTTGAACCATGAAGTCCACTTGTATTGGAGGATGGTGAGTTGGTGAATGCAGCAGTAGGGAAGCCCTGGGTTCTTTTCACCTCTCCTGTCCTCGGCACACACTCATTCACACATACACTGTTCCCTCACTTACTCTCATATGGATAAGAGCAGCAACGTCAGGGGTAACTGTTCTGCCCTAAAAGAAATCCTACTGCAGGAGTACGTTAAGAGCTCTATGGGATAGCTTTAGCCACCAACATTTGTGTGACATCAGCAATTAAGGTTCAATGGATGGCGATCAAGAAGAAATTTGCAGCAAGAGGAGACACCCTGTTTCTGTCCATAATGTAGAGACGTAGCAGATCTTCAGAGACCTTGCTTTCCCTATCCTGCCCCTCTCTGCCACAAATCGTACTCTGGTTCACCTGCCTTTTCCCATAGAAGTGTGCCACTGGCCCCATATATCACTTAGACAATTGAACACTACTGGGTTTCTTGTGCATGTCCACTTAAAAGCTGCAAGGCTCACCTGCCTAGGTAAAAGGACACTGCAGAGATTGTGTAACTTCAAGAACTGACACCTGAAATTGTTTGTTTTCCTTTTCTGACCCCATTCCTTTTTCTTTTTCTATCTTGTCTATTAAATTACAAGCCTGCGGGGCTCAAAACAATCCCACAAATGAAGAATTTATATTATAACCACTGAAAGCTAGTCTATAAACATACCTGGTAGACATTCTAGCAACACAGTGTATTCAGGATGGCTGAAGTATGGGCCTAGGGATTCTACAAGCAATCAGACCAGCAAGGCCTGAACTTCCATGAATGCTCAGTCTGAGCTCTGGTGCAAGTGCCTGATTGAGCACCTGCAAAAGGCTTGATGGCGCTTGAAAACCATCTGCTTTTGCTGCTTACTTCTGTGACCAATGAAAGAAAAGACCATTCTGATGGCATTTCTTTCCACCCCAAGGGTGCACCTCAGAGGACCAGTCCTAAAATTTCTGGGAGGAAAATGACGTTATTCATCATTAAGGAAGCTGAGCAATAAGGGTGGGAGATGCTGATAAGCTACTGCACATATCAGTGATCAGTGATGCCAGCACTACAACTGAGGATGAACTGTTGTTTCCCTTTGTTTCAGTTATCTACTAGATAGCTGAGGAGATGATCAATGGCAGATCACCAAGTCTGGCACCCCAGCCAATCACCTGAGTTGCCTGCCCCTAAATCAAGTCTTGAGCCAGAAAATGTAATACAGGATACTTCTGTTTAGAAGTGCAAAGCATTTCACTCTCCTTACCTGCCCTTAATTTTCACTTGGCTGTTTCTGGGGTTCTTCTCTTAAGGTTTCTTATGTTTCACACTTCTGCAAATTTTGGGGTTCTTCCAAAGCCTCTCTTTTCTCTTCTGGATAGCTCAGTGGTTTAGTTATCTGGCTCAGGAGGCAGAGTTTGGGAGTTCAATTCCCCACTGTGCCTCCTTTGACAGGAGCTGGACTAGATGATCCACAGGGTCCCTTCCAGCTCTGCAGTTCTTTTTTTTAATTTTTTTATTTTTTAAAATTTCCAAAACAAATACAAGAATACAAAATACTTACTAATACAATCTAAAACACAGTGCACCCCCATACCCACGAGACCCTTTGGAGCAATACTTTTATTACGAACCTCCTTTCCAAAATTGTATTGATTGTTGTTTAGAGGCTTTCCCCTTTCCTTTCACTAATACAAATTCAATAAATCTACCCCAAATAGCATAACAAATATTTAAACTTATTTCCCCTCTTTTCATCTTAAGTTCAGTAGTCAATTTATCATTTAATGCAATGTCCCATACTTCATTATACCAATCTTCTAATTTAATATCATTTTTATCTTTCCAGAATCTAGCTATTAATATTCTAGCACTTGTCATAAAATTAGAAATCAATTCCTTTGAGCAATAATCAAGTTCTATCTTATCAAAAAATGACAGCAAAGCAATTTTAGAATTAAATTTGATATATTTTCCAAATATATCACATATTTTCTTAAAAATCAATTTCCAAAATTTCTGAATCCATTTACACTCCCACCACATATGATAATACGTGCCAATTTCTTCATCACATTTCCAACAGGCCTTAGAATAGTCTGAATTTATTATGTTCAGTTTCAACAGAGTCATGTACCACCTTAAACTAATTTCTTTTAAAAATTTCCTTTATTCTTACCGACATTAATCTTAAAACTCTCATCTTCCAAATTTTTGTCCAATCCTCTGTTTTAATTTCTGTCTTTAAATCATGTTCCCAAATTGATTTCAAACCTTCTATTTCAGTCTCTTTTTCCTCTTGTTCCAAAATTAGGTTATAAATTCTACTTACTACTCCCTTCCTCAAAGCATCTTTCTGCATGTCTTCATGTGATGAAAGAAATTGTTCATATTTAGTACATTCTCTACATTTGCCATTAGTCTTCAACCATTCATTTGTCCAACTATCTAATTGGATATAATTATACCATGATAGTTTATTAGTTTGAAGTTTAACTATAATCTGATCCTTCGATCTCATTTTAATCATCCAATCCTTCAATCTGGCAAAAAAAATTTTCCTTAAACAAATCAACTAAACCCTTCAAGTTTGCTGGGAAATTTTCTATTTCAGTCACTAACTTTAGTGGTGAAGTAAAGGGACATAACTTCTTTTTATATCTGTTCCAGACATTTAACATGTTTCTTTAAAAAGGGTTGTTCACCTGATTTATTGTATTTCTTTTTACTACATTAAACAAATATTTTTCAATATTCCCATTTATTTCTAAGGATTCCATATCCCACCAAATTAACCTTCCTTTGTTATATATAATAACAATAAATCTTAGTTGATTTGCTATATAATAATTTTTTATATTAGGAATACCTAAACCTCCATTTTTTGAGCCTTATACCAATATCTTTTATTTATTCTTGATTTTTTTACCTTGATTACAAAATCCATTAATTAATCCCTGCCAATACTTAAAATCTTCTTCTTCTAATTGTATTGGGAGCATCCTGAATAAAAAAGTAATTTTTGGTAATATTTTCACTTTGATCATAGCGATTCTCCCAAACCACGATAGTTTCAATTTAGAATACTCCTGCAATTTATCTTTAATATCACTTTTTAATTTGTTAAAATTTTGCTTCTTTAATTTTTGAGTCACTTTAACTATATTTATACCTAAATATTTAATATAATTACACTTATTTATTTATTTAACTTATATGCCACCCAGAGACCTTTGGGTAAGGTGGGCGGCATATAAGTTAAATAAATAAATAAGTTAAATAAATTTTAAAACCATATTTATTTACAGACGTTTCTTGTTCATATTTATTGTAATTAAACATCATTATTTGTGTTTTTTGCCAGTTAATAGTTAATCCTGTTATTTCCCCAAATTTTTCTAAATGATTTTTAATTTTATCCATACTTTCAAATGGGTTTTTAATAGTTAGTAATGAATCATCAGCAAATAAATTAATCTTACTTGTATGATTTTTACCTAATCCTTTAATTAATTCATCATTTCTTATTGCATTAGCTAACAGTTCTATAATCATACAAAACAATATTGGTGAAAGTGGACAGCCTTGTCTTGTACCTCGGCCTAGAAAAATCTGCTCTGTTAAACCATCATTAACTATTACGTCTGAAGTATTATCTGAATATAATTGATCTATAACCCCAATAAATCTTCTACCAAATCCCCAACCCTTTATAAGCAGCTTTAATGTTGGCCATTCCACACAATCAAAGGCCTTAAATATGTCTAGTGATAAAACAGTTGCTTTTGTTTTTTTCCTTTTTTACCTCATATATAATGTTCAAAACTCGCCTAGTTAAATTATCCATTTGTCTTCCCTTTATAAAGCCACATTGATCCTCTTTAATACAGTGGTGTCTCGACTTATGAACACCCCTACTTACAACCATTTCGAGTTACGACCAGCTCTGGCCACAAAATTTTGCTTCTACTTGCGACTGGAGCTTCCCCTTACGAACAGAAAAAGGCAGGGGGAAAAAGCGGGAAATTCAAATTTCTAACTGTAGGTGGCGACGAGGCTGCTTCTTTGTAGCTCTTTCACCCCAGCAGTTAGAGAGTGTGCGGCGGCGTCGGAGGCTTGGGACTGCCTCGCTTCTGCTTCTGAGTGATCGTGTGTATGTGTTTGCAGGGAGGCTCCAGGCTGCCTGGTAAGGTAAGGTGCTGTTTCCTGCTTTTTAAAAACTGTTCAGGGTGTTTTTGCAGCGTGGTTTTGAGCTGGGGGGGGTTATGTTTCTGTGCTGTGATGGGTCTTGGGGGGTTGTTTGTTTTTTGGGGTTTTTTCCCCATTTTCGATGGGTCTTGGGGTTTTTTGTTGCATTTTGGATTCCCCCCCCCCCATTTCTGATGGGTCTTGGGGGGTTTGGTTGCTTTTTGGATTTTTCCCCCATTTCTGATGGGTCTTGGGGGGTTTGGTTGCTTTTTGGATTTTTTTCCCCCATTTCCGATGGGTCTTGGGGAGTTTGTTTGCTTTTTAGTTTTTTTCCCCCCACATTTCCGATCTTGCACGATATGCTTGATTGCTTTTTGCTTTGTCTTGTTTGCATTTGCAATGGGTCTTGCACGGTTGATTGCTTTTCTCCCCCCCCCCCCTCCTTCGGCTGGAAGGGAATAATCGCGTTTCCAACCGGTCTTGCAGTGATTTTTTGTGTGTGTGTGATTTTTTTCTTCGGCTGGAATGGATTAATTGCATTTCAATGCATTCCAATGGGAAATGGTGCTTCAGCTACGACCATTTCAAGTTAAAACCATCTTCCTGAACCAATTAAGTTCATAAGTCGAGGCACCACTGTATAATTTGCTATAAATCTATTTAATCCATTTGCTAATATAGCAGTAAAAATCTTAGAATCTTGATTTATTAGAGATATAGGTCTATAAGATCCCGGATCTGTTAGATACTTGTTGGGTTTTGGAATAAGAATCGTTAATGAGTGTTTCCAAGAAGGTGGCATTGTCTCTCCTTCCAATATTTTATTATAAAACATTTTTAGCTTAGGTATCAAAATGGAACTAAGATTTTTATAATATTTAATATTATAAACATCAAATCCCTCTGAACTTTCTCTATCTCTAAGTTTTCTAGTTCCTTTCTCTTTGCCTGAATTTCTGCCAATATCCTTCTATCTCTTTCTAAAAAAACTTGCTTTCCAAATTTCTCAAGTCTTCTTCCAGTTTTTTCACGCTTATCTCCTTAATTTTTTTCAGTTTACAGGATTCCCTTATTGTTATTCCTCTTGAAATTGCTTTCATCGTGTCCCACAACAGGCCTAATTTCGTACCTCCTGCTTCCTTTATTGCCCATAATTCTAACCATTCTTTCTTTATCTTTTCTATTACCTCTGGGTACTGGAAAATGTTAGTATCCATTCTCCATCTTTTAGAGTCTTTATAATCTTTTTAAATCTCAATCTCCATTGACATCAAAGCATGATCTGTTATTTTTATAGAATTAATCTCAGTATTAACTATTTTAGGAATTAAATCTTGAGATGTGAATATGAAATCTATTCTGGAATAACTATTATATACTGCTGAAAAATAAGTATATCTTCTTTCATCACCTTTCATTACCCTCCAAATATCTTTCAAGTGGTTATTTTTTACCTTCTGCTCAATATTATATTTCTTTGGAGAACATCATTCTGATCATAAAAACTTTTAACCTTTATCTTATCCATAACCATATTGAAATCTCCTGCCATAATAACATAACCCTTCTTTACCTTCTCCATTTCTTTAATAACCGTGTCATAAAAATCTCCTTGTTTATTATTAGGTGCGTAAACATTAACCAAAGTATATTCTTCTAAACCCATTTTACCCTGTATTATTATAAATCTACCATTACAATCTTTTACTACCTGTTTCACTGTAAATTCACAATTTTTAAAAATTATGATTGCCACATCTCTAGATTTAGACGTTCCAAAGTTTTTTTCATAAATGTCTATATTATTCATCTTACGTTCGTTGACTCCATCTTCTGATTGATGAGTCTCTTGAAAAAGGCAATGTCCACCTTATTTTTCTTCAATAATGCTCTGCAGTTCTAAGACGGTTTTTTTAATATTAGAGCTCTGGAAAATTACTTTTTCTGGGGGATTCTGGAAGCTGCATTTTGGCTATGTAAGCAGTCACATTCATAGTTTGAAAAAAATAAAGAGAATTATATTAAAGACTTTCCAATTTAAAAAAGAAGTCAGTTTGATGAACTCATTTAGGGAAACACCCCGGTCCATGTTCTTTCTCCCCACCCCCACAAAATGAACTTCCACCAGTGGCGTCAGCCGCCTGTGAAAACATTAACTACCTTGTCTCAAAGACTGCACTGTGTGCTCACAAATCATTACAAATAATTATTCAGGCTGGTATTCCAGTTTGATATCCCATAATTAAACATAATGATTTCATGGTGCTTTGGCTGACCAAGAACCAGGCATTTGAAGATAATGGCTTTCCCTGCCTTTTATTCAAAGCGTATTAGCTTCCTTCACTGCCTGAAAGGCAGTTATTAACACAAGTGCATTTTATAATTGGGTTTGTTCTGACTTGCATGCTATTCATTAAATACTTACAGTCAAACCTGATAAGATCCCACTTCTTGGACAGAGCAAAACTATGTTCTTCACTAATGGGCAATCTTATTCTTTTTGACATGACGCTTTATCACTGAACAATCACCACCATTTTTAGTATCTAGGTAGCATTTATAATTGTGTTAGGGAATAGATAAGTCAGATCAGCACAGGTCACTGTTAAAGCAATTCATATGAGGTATAAAAAAAGAGAAAGACTTAGAGAAGCATAGATCCTAAAAGGCTTTTTCCAGTAGTGTCTTATAGCTCAAGTAATAGTGAATTCCTCTAGCAAGTTTGGTTGGTGTTAATACCCTCTGAAAATATTCAAAGTTCATAAAGACTTGGGTTGCAGAGGTACGAAATTCAAACACATTATTTCTGTGTTCATACAAATGAAATTGTAGTTATCTACTTCCAAGACCAGACACAAATTCTTGCAGCAACATCGAGTGACAAAAGAAGTTGGTAGGTAATAAAATTGCTGTATCTCCAAAGAATATGTTTGGCTTTTGGACTACAACTTCCAGAATCCTGCAGTCAGCATGGCCATTTGATGAAAATTCATTTCCATGTCAAAGCCACATTTGCATTCTATTTCCCACAGCCCCAAAATTTCACACTTCCTTATTCCAACATCAGTAGTCCAGGAAAAGAACTACATTTCCCAAGAGAAACTTGGTCCTTTTGTCCCTAGCATGTCGCTACCAAATGTGATAGGTGATGGGCAGGGGTGGAGGAGACATCTCGCCTTCTCTTTTCCTACAGTAAGAGTACTACCACTAGCTTGACTACTACATAGCATATAAAAAGAGCAGAAAGAGAACTAGAATGTTGAGTGCATTGACCAGGGTAAATCACAAATTCTTTTTCAGTTTGGATTTGAATCTAACCACAGATTACTTTAGAACTCCTTTTTCTCTTCCCTTCTTTGGGAGGTGAGGGAGAACTATAGACCCCCAAAATGTATAATCAACCTCCAAAGCTATGCATTTGGTTAACATCTCTAGCTTTAAGTAGATTTTTTTAAGTAATATTGAAAACCTTTAATGGCAACTAATTCTCTTTAATTTCAAGTCAAAAGATTGAGATGTTTTGAAAGATGAACAATTTATAGAAGTGGTTCTCTAAAAGAAACCCCAATCATTTCCCAGTTCTGTCAAATCCTATAAAATCTAAGCATCTTTCTTGTATCTTTTTCCACGAGTAGTTTTAAACATTTTTGTTGAATCTTCAGCTCAGCGTAGGTAGCTACGCAATGTGAGGAGGGGCATTCTGTTCCAAATTTTAGGTAACATTTCAGTAATCTGGAAAGGTTTGGGAAGTTCATGTTCATTTCACAGTAATACAAACTTTATTAGCTTTCTGAATTATTTAGTACAAAAACCCCTTTTAAAATATTGAACAATTAAATCTGCTTGTTGTTATGTTTCCAGTGATATAAGCACTCAGCAATCTGGTGACCTCTTTCACCTATTATTTTCTTCCCAGCCGAGCAGAAAGTGTTTTTGTTTTTGTTTTAAATAATCTTGGCTAAAGATGATTTTGGGTTGTCTTCATCCATTTTTAAAGCTGATTTCAAAGGCCCATTTTGCAGAATGATGGCAACAGAGTTACGTTTGTGCTGTACCTTCTCATCACAGAATGTGTCTTAAGAAATTGCACCACTTACTGACCTTTATGCTGGGCGCCTTTGCTCTGAGCAGTAACAACCTCAATAAAGAACTTCCTAAATATTTTATAAAGCCATGCAATTGTTTCATTAGATCCTGTGTACAATTTGGCCAGGACATAATGTTCAGAAGGATCTTCTGGTGCCTGCTGGGAAACTTGGAGGTGGTTTTTGTGTGTCTTTTTACAATTTGATACTTTGTAATTGTTTCTGATGAATTAAATACTCTCCTTACTTAAAAGTTTCTCATTGGTTGTGCCACTTATTTATCTGCAGTAATGGTTCTTTTGGGGGGAATGGGGAGGGTTGCCAATCCTTTTCCTGGCACAGATGTTTGACTATTAGTAGCTATGTCACACATTGACATTCACTAGTTGTACCTAAGCATTTGCTGTGTGAACTCCCAGCAAGCACCAGGGCAATGTCCTTTTCTAACATGAGGCTGGACTGCAGCTTGGCCTATCTAAGGCCATGAAGCTTTCTAGCCCAGCCTTTGTCCAGGTAAGCACAATTTAGAAGTGGGTCTGGCAGGTAGAACTCCCAGAATGGAGAATTCTTAGGCCAAAAAACCCCCACAAACGGCACATCCCTTTTTCTGACCCACACATGTAGCGGTGGAAAAACCATGCCCAACCCTTCCAATCTTCTCTCTGGATGTATAGAGCCACAGTCCCCATCACAGTCCCCTAGCCATCATAATCATCGGCAATGGCGATTGGGGATGATGGGGTGTAGTTCTACAAATGGAATGTCAGCACAAATATGGCATCTCCCTTCTGGCCACCCATTGGGGTTTTCTTTTAAAAGCACCGTGCAGGTGTTGTAGGTGGGGTAAAAAGTCCTGCCCAGTTGGTCATGGCGGGTCACATTCTGGTAAGCAGGACAGCTTGGGCTACTGGGGTTTGTATCTGCACGAAGTCACTTCTCATAAAACACTTGTGGTCAGGAAATCTTCAAGATTCTTCCAAAACCATGGAGAAGAAGGGAAAAAAGACTAAGCTTTGCATCTGAAGTCTTTTGGGTTTTTTTATTTGTGTTTTTTGTTTTGTTCTAAAGGGGAAGAGCAGCTAATTGATAGCTTAATTAAAATCTGGCCAGGAGAAAGTGACCAGGAAATGAACTTGCACTGAGAAGTGCCATAGTACTAAACTCTGCCCCCACCAGAACAAACTGATTTTTTAAGGAGGCTCAGAAAGGTATTTTGTTGCTATCCATGCTGAATTTACCCTCACATCATACACATGGAATACAATCATTGCTGAAACAAGTACAATATGAAGAAAAACACACTTCCTCAGGACAATCTGTTAATAACTTGTAATGGGTTGTAAAGCATTTCGCATGCATAAAGCTTCGAACTAAAATATGAGCATTACGATTTTGTAATGCCACCCAGGACACAATTCCACAAAACCTCCAATGTTTGCTCTTCCTTTCCTTGATGTGAAAATACTCGTAGGAATTCACCCAGCCAGGACAGAGGATTTCCATGTCCTTACACTATCTAATGGTGCCATTTCCAGCAGCATTATGGGGCAATCTTTGCAAATCCCTAGCAGAGAATTTGTGGGAATTGGCAAATAACATCTATCACTACTCACAGCACAGCGTCCAGTGGAATCACAGGTATTTTTAATACCTCCATCAATCAGGACACCATGCTCTGCAAATAAAACAAATGAGAGCAAACCCTGGCATCTGGAATCCCTCTTGCTGCTGGATACACTTTAAATAAAGAGATTTGGAACCACTTGATCCTGGCTTATCTCCTTCTGAAAGAAGGGATTTAGCAGCAGCTTGCTCCCTGACGTCTTCTTCTCTGTTTTCAATTGAAAGCCACTTCTTTACTGATTGCAGCAGCAGCCGCCACCTCTGCTAGGCAGTCAACAGCTGGCCTCAGGCCATCTCCATTCTATGTTTATTAAATGTTTACTTTCCCAGATACAGCAAAACACATCAGAGGGGCAAACTATTACATAATCTAAACCAGTAATTCCCACATCACAGTTTGGGACACACAATCAATCTATAAGGGAATTGCTAGAGTGCAGGAGGAGGAATGAAGTAAATGAGTCATTAATGACAACGATGACAACAACGACAACAGCAGCAACAACAACAACAACCAGGAAAGAATCCATGCCTAGGGACAATCTTTATTAAGGGCAACCAAAATGCTCAAAATAGACATCCTTTGAGTTCTCTGGAAGTCTGAACTAGGCTGGATATTAAACAAAGTTTGTGCAGGTGAGGGAGACAGAGAGATTAAACCTGGTTTGATGCTAAAGCAGCAAAGTATGTATTCAGTCAGAGTCCTAAGAAAACTGGAGAAAGGCTGTTGCTCAGTGGTTGTACTCTATATAGAGGAAATCTCAGGTTCTAGCCCCAGCATCTTCATCTAGGGCTAGGAAGGAATCATGCTTGAAGCCTGAGAGAGGTGCTGCCAGTCAGTGCTAGTAGTACTTTGCTCAATGGACAAAAAGTCTGACCCAATAGAAGGCAACTTCTTAGTTTCTGTATCCCAACATAAGGGTTTGCAACTAGTATTGCTGGGACAATGGAACACATCGTGCCTGTCCACACTGGCATATAGATATGATATATGGATTGCTGATGGCATAGTTTGGATTGGGGAAAAAGACTTTGTCTGCAAAATACACAATAAAGCAATATCACTCAACAGAACCTAATTAAAACAGCTAGTACTTTATTCCACTTTCCATATTACACCTGTGATTTTTTTTTAAATGGCTTTGGGTACAGTAGGACCACTGTATCCATGGGATCAGTACCCGTGGTTTCACTTATCTGATGGCTGAAAATATTAAATAAAAAACTTCAGAAATAGGTGTTGACAAGATATATTACCAGAAATGGCCACTAAAGGGAGCAAGAGACTATGCAGAATTCATGGGGGGAGGACTGATCCCCCACTGATACTGTGGTCCTTTAATTTTGGTGAAGTGAACAATAAATTCTGAGTGTCCCTACCACAGTTTTGGTAACTAACAGCCCTGGCCAAATCAAAGCCCTCAAAGAGTGCTATTTGGTCCCTATGCCAATGCCTACCACTGCATACCCCATCCATCTGCAAGGAGTAGATTTGTAGCAGGAATGGTTTTAACAACATCTCACCCAAATTCCACCGATAGCCCCAAACCCCATTTCTAACCTTAAAGGAGGTTCTTTTCTGTCACCTCTAACAAATGAGAAAGATTTCTCTCAGTCTATTCAAGCATCACATTTCTTCAGAGTACATTACAGGGCTTGTTATTACTGAACATAAGTGAACATTCATTAATGTTTATTAATAACTCTCCTCAAAAAGACAGTCACCTTTCTGAAACAACATTTTCCCACAGCAAATCAAATACATTTTCCCACAGATAACCAAACACTGCCACACCTAGCCAGGCAGGCAACAATAACATTTGGCATTTCACAGAGATGGGCTCAGCATGCCACCAGCTTTACAAAGAGATGAAAACTCTTCTATTCTGCTTTCAAGGCAGCTGTGGACATGTTTCTCAGGCAAAAGGTTAACAGAGTTCAAGAAATGAGAAAACAAGCCAAGGAAGAGACCGAATTATTTAGCATCAGAATTTACTTATTTATTTACTGACATTTCATCCAACTATCTAACCACCCATGGTGTCTTCTGTCCCTTGTTTACGGCTCAGTACAAAGCAACTGATTCAGTTGAAACTGAGTTGTCTGGGTGAGAAATACAAATGAATATGGAAGATTTGTCATTTTTCTGGTGGCAGCAGGATATTCCCCAAGAAACCTGAGAGGATCAGTTGCTGACCAGTGTTTTAGAAGCCTCTCTTGAAGCCCTGAACTACATCTACAACTGAAGTTATGAAATCTGAATAGACACGAATAGGGAAGCACCACACCAGACATTTTTTGTTTTAGTGGGATATAAAGAGGACCCGATGACACTGAAGGCAATGTATTCTGCCTCTCGTTCAGGCACTGTAACATAATGTAATACTGTCTTTAATGCATTCATCATCACAACCTCCCTGCCGCTTGGATATGTTGAGGCAAATAAAGGGCTTAGCCTTTAGGACTCCTGTGGGAAGGGAATAATAAGTAGTCCATTTGCTGTGTCCTCAGCAGCTCTGCTACCCTCCTTTCCCCCATGCAAATGAAGACAATGAAGACATCAGAAAGGTGACACTCAGCGGTGTGAGACTTGACTCTTCATTACAGACTCATCAAGCTGTGGGATCGATTCCATTTTCTCTCAGTTTATTGTAGTTCAAAGCTTGGTTAGCTTTAGCATTTCATTTTCTAAAGGGCTCCCTGCACTCCTAAGACAGACATCAAAGAGTGAGTGGTATTAGAGAGGTCAATGAAGCACTCGGAAATGGCAACAGCACCTGTGGAAACAGATCACTCTATTCATTAAGATGTATGACAAGAAGCCTATGCTCAAAGAATGCTTGCAAAGAAAACAGCCTAAAAGGAAAAGGTCCTGCTAATTTGAAGGCGGCGGGGGTGTGTGTGTTAAATAACCTGTGACCTACAGCATTCAGGAGACTTAGAAGTTGAACACAAGTATGCATATTCTACTGCCAGGATGGTACACAGCATTGTTCTGTGGTCTGCCATTCTAACTAGCTTCCCTGCTGGTCATAAAACTTCTGAAAGCTGGACACACAGAGAGGTTCTGTGCTGGGAAAAACGTGTTGTCAGATCTTTTTTATGATGGTGTCTCTTCCTGCCCTGGGATTCAGGATATTAGGCAAAGCCATTCTTTTTTCTTTCCTGTACACGATGGGAGGGAACTATGCAGCCTAGGTTGTTTTGCGTGCATTGGTCCCCTCCTGGATTTTTAAAAAATGCCTTTTGGAGAATGGCTTACTTTTAGAGGAAGTGGCAGGGGAGAACATATCTTTTTAGTGTTTAAAAACTCTTAAGGAGGCTCCCGGGGAACCCCAGGAGCAGGAAATTGGCCCCTGGCACTGTTTATATCTGCTATACCCAAACAGGGACACAAGAGAGGCTGTCATTGTTCTGGGATGAGGTGAGCAAATCCAGGAGGTACAGAGAGCAGTTTTCTGCTCCTGGAGTCCACCATGGGCTGGTTACATCCAAGTCTTTGACTCTTTAACTTCTGGTCTAAATATCCCTTATTTTTTATTTAGGTGTGTAGAGCCCTAGAATGTGGATCACAGTGTTATTTGGAGAGCACAATTCACAGGGTAGGTGATACACTGAGAGGCAATTTCTGAGCTGGGGTTGGACTGTAATCCAACACCACCAGGGAGATTATTTTAGACTGAAGCTCCTAACATCCCTCACTTTTGCCTGTGATAGTTGGAGCTGGCATGGGTTGAGTTCCAGAAACATCTAGAGCCATACTTTGGCTTTAGCAGCTGTGTAATCATCAGCAGCATCACCACCATTAATGTCTAAACCGCTGGCAACAAAGTTGAGTACACCCCTAAGTGACAATGTCCAAATTGGGCACAAAGGGTCAATATTTTGTGTGGCCACCATTATTTTCCAGCACTGCCTTAACCCTCTTGGACATAGAGTTCACCAGAGCTTCACAGGTTGCCACTGGAGTCCTCTTCCACTCCATGACGACATCACAGAGCTGGTGGATGTTAGAGACCTTGCGCACCTCCACCTTCTGTTTCAGGATGCCCCACAGATGCTCAATAGGGTTCAGGTCTGGAGACATGCTTGGCCAGTCCATCACCTTTACCCTCAGCTTCTTTAGCAAGGCAGTGGTCGTTTTGGAGGTGTGTTTGGGGTCGTTATCATGTTGGAATACTGTCCTGCAGCCCAGTCTCCAAAGGGAGGGGATCATGCTCTGCTTCAGTATGTCACAGTACATGTCGGCATTCATGGTTCCCTCAATGAACTGTAGCTCCCCAGTGCTGGCAGCACTCATGCAGCCCCAGACCATGACACTCCCACCACCATGCTTGACTGTAGGCACAACACACTTGTCTTTGTACTCCTCACCTGGTTGCGGCCACACACGCTTGACACCATCTGAACTAAATAAGTTTATCTTGGTCTCATCGGACCACAGGACATGGTTCCAGAAATCCATGTCCTTAGTCTGCTTCTCTGCAGCAAACCGTATGTAAACCACTGAGTTATCAAGCTGTGTAAGAAATTCTGCAGATGAAGCTTTTCTAGGCATGGAGAGTCAGTGATGGAAAATCTTCCTCAATTGATTTCATTTTACTTTTAACTTTTTGCCACTGATCCAAAACTGAGAAGAACTTAATATTCCCTCACATCCTCCCTCTGTGATGCTGCTCCAATTGGGTCTCAGGGCCAAAATACAGGGTACCAGCCAAAGCCCAAGAAGAAGGGGTGATCATCAGTAAAGTTGTAGCAACAGAGACAGATGGAGTAGGCATCAGCTCTTAGGCCAGCATGTGGAGAGCAGGTCCCGTTGTGATGAACAGTGCTCTCTGCAGCCTCCATTCATTCTCATTACCATTTAAAACATTTTTTAATCAAATGAAAACTATCTGGCCAGGCTTGTGTATGGTTACAGATTCTCATTTTATTATTTTTACTTTTCTGATATATATTTTTCTTTCTTTCTAACACATGTGTAGGTTCTTTCCCCCTTTTTTTACCCCCCGAGTTGGCTTTTTTTCTCTCTTTTCTTTTGAACTTTATCAGTAATATAGAAGCAACTGTAAAGTTAGGAGATGGAGGTGAGGGAGAGCTTTAAGAAAAAATGCACTTGGTTATATAAAGGATTGGTGGCCTAACACCATTAAGACCAGGAAAGAACTACAATTACATAGCTACTGCACAGCCCCCACCATACCCAGAATGCACAGACAGTGATATGAATTACTGTTTTAGGGCATTCTTTTTCAGACTGTGGGATATTGAACCCACTGACTTTTGATTTCACATCTGGAGCAAGCCTTATCACCTGCTTTGCTCAGCTTCCACAAATGCTAATCTGAAAAAGATCAATTGTGCCTTCCTGACACAAGCCCTGTGTCTAAATGCTGACACCCAGGGCAACCCTAGGGGAAATGGCATATTAACATAGAACTCATTTTCCTTCTCAGGTTCCCTGTTGTGCCCTTCTCTGGAACCATTCAGAATGAAATAGTCCCTTTATTTTGTAAAGGCTTACTGTAGAAAAACCTGTTACTGCAAAGTTAAGCACAGTGTAGAAAATTTGACTGCCATAAACTTTTGTAACAAGGATTCTAGTGTAGGAATAGTTCTTTGGGATGTTGGTGTTGCTTTAGATAATAACACACAAGGCTGCTGGCAAGACATTTCTTCAAGTATCCCAATTTGAGGTCTCTAAACCTAAACAAAAAATAGATTTGCAGAGTTCAGGAATCAGAGTGACAACCCTAGACAGAAATTTACATTCATTGTGCTCTTAAAAATTCTATAAGCTTTATTCAGCATAACCTTTCAGAGACTGCAGCCCATTTTATTAGATGCAAGTAGACCAAATGGTTATGCCAAATAGATTTGTTAGTGTTTAAGTTCCACCAGACTCTGTTGCCTTGGCTGCAACGAACTAACTCAAAATAGTTGAGTTGGTTGAGAGCCATATTAGCTTACTTTGCCATGATTTCTCATCTCCTTTTTTATATATGAGATACACACCTTCAGTTAAGACTGGGCCATTAAGACAGATGGGACACTGCCCAGGTTTAACCCCACCTCTGCCAACCTCCTTAACAGGGTATGAGAATTAGGGCCCCATCTGTTTTAGAACCATAAGTAGGTCTGGGGAACTGAGGCTTTGTCCCAGAGCACCAAAATTTAAAAGGTAACAGATTTAGAGTGACTGAAGAGTCCCAGGAAGGTAAGTAGCTACACTTCTCAGCACTATTCAATTTTGGGAGACTCTCCACTATTTAAATCAGGAAGCAAAGTGCCACCCCTGCAACATTGTTCCATTGTGACATCCCTCCCATAAAAGCAGGAGAAAGTCTGCACTTTCAAAGAAAGAAAAAGAGGTTATCATGGCACCATGTCCATCCTCTGCCCTGCCAGACAATGACAAGGGCCCTTGCAGCTGTCATGCACATGTCTGCATCACATGCCCCAGAAAAAGGAGCAGATTGTGGGAGCAATGGCATTGTAGGGGAGCCATATTCCCTTTTAAAAGAGGAAGAAGAGGCTCCAGATGGAGTGAATGGGACACAGTGCTACCTGTCCCAGGTGTCAGTTCCATCCTTGCTGAGTATGTGTGAGAATTCCAGGGTTGGGGGAAGTAAATGAGAATGAATGTGAGTGAATAAACCAATTGATTAGCTTTGAAACTGGGCACAGAGAAAAGCAGCACCAGGGAAGAATATTTCTAATTTCAGGGGGAAGGTGTACTTTTCTGCTTCTCAGCTGGGATGGCAGGGGAGGTAGTACTTGAGTGACTGCTTTTGTATTATGTAAATGAATGCTTGCTTGCCTCTTTCACACATGCCCCGTGTGTTTGTGTGTAAGAGAGAGAGGGAGAGAGAGAATACCCATTTATGCTGATGATTGTGCCCATCACACACACCATGGTTGTTGGGTCATCATCCTCACCAACTGCAATGGACACCAGCCACACTGCTGCACACTACCCTATTAATTATGAAGCTCAAAGCAAGCAAGCTAGGACCTGCACTTGCCACCTTCTTTTGATAAGGATCCTGCACCTTTAACAGTAGTGGGTGTAGCTACCAATCCAACCTATGCAACAACTTCTTCTGACCACAGTTGCTGCATCCTTATGGCATGGTTCCTGTATCTTTACCAGTGCATTTCAGGAAGATCTTCAATTTTGTTTTGCTTCATGTTATGTTATTTTGTTACTTACATCCTAGGAAAAGCTTTAACAAAGCTGTTGAGGACAAAGAAGCCAAAAAGCAACACAAAATAGGCCACCTTATTTTATGGTAGCTCTGAAAAGTTCTATCCAAGATTAGTAGGGATTCCTATACATTTAATAACTGAGAGATGCCAGAGTTCAGCATTGCATGAAAATGCTGTTATGATGGAGGGCTCCCCCCATCTGACTGTTGTACAGTTACAAAGGGATTATGCTGACTGAAACCCAATAGTAAGTCACAACTAGAGGAGGCCCATTGAATCAACAGAACCTACAGATGAGTTGAAGTATCCAATAGTATCAAATCTGCACTGATTCAATGGGCCTGCTCTAGTTACAACTTACTACTTGTTTTCAGTGTGGTGATTTCAAGTGTGGTGTACAGGACAGAGTGACAGACTAGGACTCTGGAGAACAGGGTTTGAATGCCCACTTGGCTATGGAAACTCACCAGGGGAGCAGAACTGGCAAAACCACTCCTTAAATATCTCACTTATCTTGAAAGCCCTATTAGGGTCACTATAAGTCGGTTCCAACTTGATAGCACAAACACACTTTATTTCAGCCTATTAAAGGGAGTGAAGTATCAGGTTGGAACGGCTAGCTAGAAGGCATTACCAACTCTTGGGATAACACTCAGTAGCAGTATCTTACCAGGAGCAGGATATATCACATTCCAAGCAATGATTGACTGCAAAAGTTTCTGATGTAGAAACAGCTAGAATCTGGTGAACGTTACTGGTAGCTTTGTTGGTTTCTCTTGCCTCTGCCGAGTCTCTTTGTGCAATGACAAAAGTTCTGAGGAGGGCTGTCAGCTTTCCTCCTCACCTGGCTTACTGACCTGTGATCACTACCCAGGCTTCACTGCTCACCAGAAGGCATGTGTACAAATGCATGCATCGAGCCTAGTGCTACTGGGGAAAGGAGATGGCTAATTGCCTGACAAGGAGAGGATGAATATGAGATGCTGATCTTTAATTGCAAACAATTACATTTGCAAGAAACAAGCTCATCCTCATGCCTGATGTGTAGCTTTTAATTAAATGTTAAACACGTTCATTTTCCATGCCTTCTCTTCTTTTTCCACCCCCCTGTAGAAAGTAATTAACAGCCTTGTCTACTAGTAAACCATTAATTAATACTTTGCTCATTATGATCAACATCAGATTGCTTTGATTTATTTAGTGTTACTTTTCCCTTGATGCAATTACTCTCTGATTCTCAGGAAGGGACAGTGGTAGCTGATCTTATATGATAGGAAGAGTCAAACTTTGAAGTGTGCTGTGGAGGCTACAACTCTTCAAAGACTTCTGATGGAAGCAGAATATACACAATGCATGGATGTACTGCCTCTGTTGGAAAATACTGTGTATGATGAAGAACAGTGAGAAACTAGGCTCCTTTGAGTGGGCCCATAGCTCACTGGTAGATCATATGCAGGAGGCCCAGTTTCAATCTCCAGCATCTCCAGGAAAGCCTAGGAAAGAATTCTGCTTGAAAAACCTGGAGAGCTGCTGCCAGCCAGAGTTAACAGTACTTAGTCAAATGGATCTATGGCCTGACACAGTACAAGACAGCTTCTTATGAGATGGCTGTTTCCTCCATGCAAATCATTTCCCAATGGTATACTACCAGTGAATGATGAACATATTAATGTGAATTCACAATAGACTGAGTGACACTCACACACCCCAAAATCTTATGTGGAATGAAGAGTTCTCACACTTGAGCTTTCTTAAAATGTCCACCCTTTGCCTTGCATTGGTAAATAGCCACACTAATCCCAGTCTTGTCAATGGTTTGGTTGATATTATAATTATAGATAATAAGATATCAGATAGAATCAGAAATCAGTCTGTTGAGCCTGTGATGTTGATGCTCATTGAATAATTCATATTACTGTAGTAGATACAGAGATAAGCAAGATAATACAATTGTAACTAAATGAGGACAGCCAAGTTGATGTCCTGGATAGGAGACCTGGGTTCAGATTCATGCCTGGCCATAGAAACTCACTGGAGGGGAGAAGATTGTTATTGGTAAAATTATTCCCTAAATATCTCATATATCTTGAAATTCCTGTTAGGGTCACCATAAATTGGATATGCATTGGTGACACATAACAACAACAAATAAATGGGGTATGTGGGATAAGGGCTGAAGTTTCTAGGACTTAGAGGCATTGGTCATTAACAAAATAGAGGTACTGATAATTAACAAGGCAATGTGCTGATGTGCCAACCACCCCAGGCTTCATTGTTTCCTTGAGGAAGCAGCTTTTATTATGGACACCAACTGTTGTAACGCAAAGTGTTCACAGATACCTTAGTCATGAATGACTATTTATGACCATTAGCACCTGCTATAGATGAAAACTGCCAAAACTGGTTTGTTGTGGTGGATCAACACAACTGCCTGCATTTTTGGATACTCTTTAGGGGCATGGCTAGTGAAGATTTTCCTGAGGAGAATTTATTTCCAAAATTTAACCAGTATAACAGCACTGTGTGACTTAAACTCACCCTCACCTTCCTTCCTCATCACTTGCTCATGTAATCCCTTCTCATAGTCTGGCTTTCCCTCTCTCATTGTAGCTTTTCATAACACTAGATCAGTTCAAATAGCCTCTTCTTTGCTCCAGAACCAAATTTGCCTGTTCTAATTTGATCCGGACCGTGTAGAAATTGGCTTACATCAGGCCAGTTCAGTTCAGGATTCCATATTGACCTGAAGTCAGGACATAACCCTACTTGTGAGTAATTTGTGTTGCCGATTAGAGTGCAAGGATAGAGGGGAAACTGGGCAGTTTCTTGACCGACTCTTCAGACAAGGCAAAGACAATATTTTCTAAATTTAATCTAAGTGATGATCTAGCAGAGTAAAAAATAATAATAATTTCATTTCCCCCACCTCTCCACCAAAGTAAAGGGGAAGTGTTCAATTTACTGATATACTGAAGTGGCTCGCTTATTAAGTCACTTCATGATATCAGAAATTGACAGCAGAAGGAGCTGGACTAAAGAGGGTTGCTTGAGGTCCTTATGCAATTTGAATGGAAGCATCGCACCAAATGGCACATTGCACCTCCAGCTGACCTCAACAAACCCTATGTAGACTGCACCAGCCTGTTCCAAAAGGACTACTGTAAATGAGCCCTCACTTTATGATTTTATATAACCCAATGTTCAATCTGACCTCTGTGCTGCTAAGAGATGTAAGCAAAGCAATTGCCACTAGAGGATGCCCTAAGCTACAAAATGAAGCAAAGCCTTAGGCTAACCAACAGTCAGTCACAGCTAAAACTTACAGTGGAAAAATAAAAAATAAAAGTATTTTTTTCATTCTTTTTTTCCATTCCACTCACTAGAAGTGTATGACCTACGGACAGTATTTCTCACAGAAATACATTCTCATGACTGGCTCCTTCCTCCTTCTGCTGTACATTTAATGGAGGCACCTTTTCCCTCCACCCCAGTGAAAAAAAGTCTAATTAGCATTGCATCCCTCTCTCACACCTAGACCTAGTCATCAGAACCTGCTGTTGTTAGTGATATTCAGAGACAGGGCCTCAAACATTTCTCCTTCTCCTGCCATCCATTCTTGGACAAAAGTACAGGTGTAGCAGCCAAAAATCTGACACCTTGATCCATCTTTTCCTGAGCTTTGAAATACAAGGATGCCTTATCATGAATTATGGATAATCACAGAAGTTCATGCTGTCCAATAAATCTGAGTTTTATCTAGTAAGGATGAATATTCAATAGTGGAATTCCGGCATCCAATTTTAATTACAGATACCCATAAATCACATTCCTTTATTATCAGAGGGTACCAGATTGAAGTAACTGCCAGAGAGGTATTATGTGCATCATTTGGATTCCCCAGTTTGGGAACTAAAAAGACACAGTCTTTAGCACTAAACCCAATACAGCCCTCTGGATGTTCCTACATGGCCATTCCCAGCATTTTCGCCATTGGCTATGCTTGCTAAGGCTGATGGGTTGTAGTTAGTAACTACTGTACAGTGCCAAGACCTACTGATGTAATCTCTGAAAGGGGCAAAGGAATTTAACAGGTCTGGTATCAGGTAGAGCCCTACCATTAGGCTGAGTGAGGAGCTGCTTTAGGCAGCAGAATTTGGGCAGCAAAGAGCTATTTACTTTGTTGTTGCATTTTTCCTGCCAGGAAAGGAGAGAGCAGCTTGTAGGAAATGCTCCCTCCTGTGCCAAAACCACTTGCACTTTGATCAGAGTGAGGGGTGGAGGAGCGGCTATTTGCTTCTCTTCCTCAGGTGGTCCCAGTGGCAGGGTAGGGGACAGTAAACAAGTAAATCACATTCATCCTCTTCTACTGCTAGTCCATCCATCTTATCTTTCTCTGCATCCCTTATCCCTACTTTGGACAATCAGACAAGTCAGCTGTTCTCAAGTACACCTGCGAATCCATGACATAGGAATCCTCCTCTTGCATGATTAACTTTAGACCTCAGATATGTTGCCTAGATTCTCTACACCTGGATTCTAGTAAGTCCAGCTCTTTGATGTGACAGCATTGTTGGCAATTTGCAAGAATAAATACAATCACATCAAAGAGCAGAGAAGAATTAGAGGCATGATCAGCCCAATACAAAAAGTAGCCTACAGGTAGCATCAGAATGCAAGAGATGTCAGGGTATTCTCAAAATAACCTCAAGAGAGAAGCACCATCTTTTTCTTTCCAAGAACCTTGTGACCACAAGGTATGGGGAGCAGATGTCCACGTCCCCCATCTTTGGGGTGTCACATGGAAACTAGAGGTGCACAGTAGGTGCATTATGTGAGGTATGACGTAAAATGCATAGAATGTGTCTTTATGCAGCAGCAGTTAGGAGCTTTCAGATACTGATGAATGGAAGTTCCAAACATCACTGGCCACTGGCCACATTAATTAGTGCTAACAAGAGTTGAAAGTCCATCAATATCTGGCTGAATATGGTTTCTTTTCTTTTTTGCTCACCAATCTTAAAGGCAATGACTAGGACCTTTTTTAAAAGGGTAGGAGGACAAACAGTACATGATCATGAGGAAGAGCATGCCTTACTGCAAACTCAGGTTCAGAAGCTGTGCTGCAACTCTCTTGAGATAAATGCCCAGTTCAGCCAAATTCCAGTGATGGAATTTTTTAAAAGCAGCTCTCTTTAATAGAATATAATCTGGAGAAAGAATAATGGTTGATTAATTTATTGGGATCTGCCCCCTTTTTAGTACTGCTTGGTTGATATATTAAAAGAGGGGTTGTTTTCTTTTTCTTTTTGCAACTCTTAATCAACGGGAGCAAACATCTCTGCTTCTATAGGGTGCACCCATTGCTTATACTGAGTTATACCTATGGTCCAATCAGCCCAGCATTGTCAACACTGACTGGCAGCAGCTCTCCAGGGAGCCAGTCAGTATTTCCAGCCCTACCAGAAAATGCTAGAATCCTGGGATCTTCTGCATACAAATCATGCGTCTGCTGCTGAGCTATGGCTCTTCCCCATGTGATTATACCACGTTTGAGTAAAACATACACAAAATGAACACTAGTGATTTTTAAGTTTCTTTGTTTAAACATACTGGCCAGTATCCTATTTAATATTCATGTGCATGGTGTTCCAACAGTAGCAGCTGGAGCCATCTGACAGTGCCAGCTGTGGACTGTTGCATGCCTGATTACACGACCTGGTCATGCAACCAGCACTTGCTGTTGGAGTACTGTACTATTGCTGCATGATAGTGATGATATTGTACAGCAAATAAACATTCTACAAGGCAATTCTAAAAATGGGTGCCACCCAAATAAAACATTATAACTTTGAAACTGGGTTTCAGATCAGCACTAAATATGTCACAGCTGTAGTAGACAAACTGCTCTTACCCTGAGCCTAAGTTCGCACAAAGCTTTTGAGTTATTATTTTTTAAAAAACTGTTTTACCCACCCACCTTACTCAGAAATAGGCAACACTAAGTTACTCCAGATTTAAAATAGCTCCCATAAATTGAAGAGACCAATCTTGCTTATCTTGAAAGAGAATTGTTGGCCCCACCAGCTTTTCTTTATTTGGAAAGAATCCAGGCTGTAGGGGCTGAAAGTCTGATCCTTTAAAAAGGAGTTTCACATGGGATACAGTTATTTCTTATAACACTGAGTATGTGTGGTATAGGGTTGCCAGGTAAAATATATATTTATCTGATTGGCAGGGGAAAACTGTAGGTCAGCTAAAGAGAAGGAGTAAAAAAAAACCCCACAGGTTTGCTTTAAATAAAGTTATGGAGTGACAGTGTCCCAGGAAATGGGTCATTTTGCTATGTATTTTCTGGTAATTAGCATATGATTTGAAATCAGTAAAGCACGGTAATTGCATTTGTATTAGTCCAAAATGCTTTCAGTAAACATTCTCTCAAAATTTCTAAGACCAGTCTTCTGGCATAAGTTTTTAAAGGAGGAATCAGCTCTGTGTCTGGGACAATCTGAATTTTTGAATCTGTCAATCAGGACCCAATTAGCTAACTCTCAGGAAGAGAACTTTAACTCCTTCCTGGCCAAACAGGCTGTTTGAGATCATGTTTACAAGGGCATTGTGTCTATTAGATGACTTTGCCCCTAAATTTGTTCATTGGAGATCTCTCCACTTCACAGGATTGTTGAGGAGCATAGGTGCTGCCTTCAGCAACTTGGAAGAAAAGTGGAATATAAAATGAACAAAAAAATGAACATCATTTCTTTCCTTTTATTTTACTTGGTGCCATTGTACACGTGTAGCAGGGAAAATTTCCTCAGTGCCTTGTGGAATGAGTATATTGTGGTATCACTTTTATTATTTTATTTTCATTACTGTTGCACTTTGTTTTAAGTTGTTAATCAGTTATTCTTTGTATTGTTGTTTTACAATGATGGAATTTGTAAACTGCCCAGAGTAGCCTTAGCAGCCAGATGGGCAGTATAAAAATCAAATCAAATCAAATAAATTAAATAAATAAATAAATAAATGGGGAGGACAGCTGGAAAAATATGCTAGCTAAGACCATGTGTGGTTGTTTAAAGAAATCACAACACAATAGCTTGAAACTGCATTTGCATTCCCCTACTCTCCGATTTGCACCTAATGAGAACATTGGAGCAGCAGTGGCATACAACAAAGTGGTGACAAGATGGCCACCTTACCTGCTGGTGATGTCCAGGAATCTCTTGACCAAACTGCGCTGTTACCTAGTGGTTAGAGCAGTGTCTCGTGGGGTCAGAAGGGTGCCTAGAGTGAGGGCTTGAGTGTGCATCTGTAGTGTGAGGCATGCACCCTGAGCAGGGTATAAAAGAACACTCTTTTCAACTGATGTGGCATGATACCTCTGCCACTGATCCACTGCCTGGCCTTGGGTTTGGCATTTATCTGCTCAGTCCTAGAAGCACTAGATGACTTTGCTCCAAAGATTGTAAATAGGAGATCTATATTCACATTAAAAGTGAAAGAAAATGTACAAAATATCAACTACCATGTATCCTTCTTGTATTTTATGACTTATGTCTGAGAAAGTGGACTTGTCCACACAAGCTTTCTTCCTTTTTTTGTTTCTTTCCACTTTTATACTGCCCAATGAGTGCAAGGGAGTATATAGAGCATCTGAAAAACATTGGTCTCTGGGAACTATAGCATACAGAAACCAGTCACATTTCACATATACAGTTAAATGGCCTTTCTCATCTGACCAGAGTAGCCACAAGACCACTCAGCCAAGCAGCTTTATTTTACTTTTCGGGAGCAGGCTAAGCTTTGCATGCTTATTTTAGAGTTGTCGTTTGCCCCAAATCCTGCTCACTGTATGCTACCAGAGGCTGAATGCTGGGATGGAGAACCTTTAGCACACCAAATATTTGGGATTTCAGTTCACAGATTTACCACCCAGCATGGCCAATACTAAGGGATTATGGAAGTAGTTTAAAGGCTTCCCAGTCCAGCCAATTGTCCTACAGTTATTTTTGGTGCCTAACAGTCCCATGTGGAGAACAATAATGAGCTTCCCCACGCTCTGACAATCGTATTTATATAGTGTGAATCATTTAGCAGAAGGCAAGGTACAATGAGAACAGAGCAAATTAGCAATATATTGAAGGGATGAGTACTCTGAGGCAGGGAAGCACGTATGTCTGTTGATGTGGGAGCTTAGGGACTAGCTTGTTCTTATTTGTCCTGTGGCTTTCCTACAACTCCCTCTAGACCTAATTTTCTCAAGACACAGGGCTTTGGGTAAGCTGCTTTCTCATCCTTCATTTTCTCCAGGCCTCATTCACCTAACACCTCCCACTATCTCCACCCCCACAAAACACACTTTGGATGTTTGAAGAGCAGCAGCCTCTGCTATTCAACAATGAGCTCCTGAGTCAGCAAAGCTCAAATCTTCTGGCAAACCTAAATAAATGGTCCCACAGGCTCAGGAGAAAGGCGGACGGGCAAGAATGCCAATCCCCTCCTTATGGTCATCACATGAATGTTCTCAGTGCTCCCGTCTTCGAAGGGGATTGAAATGCATTAATGGTAATGATTAAGCCGCTTTGCCGATTGTTTGAATGCCTGCCTGTGTGTGACAAGGGATTGGGGAAAGGTCACAAAGGACAGGCCACTTCTTTGCTAGGAAATAGTGCAAGGAAAAGTGATGCTATCTTCAACCTAAACTTTTATCTTAACACAAAGCATCAGCAGCTGCAAAACCAACCTGACAGGCTAGCAAGCAGTTAACAACCAGATTCCCTTGCAAGGAGATAAAGGTAACAGGTGTGGTTACTGCAGTCCAGGAACCTAAGTGTATTATCTTGGTTAAATGAGAAGTAGCCTGAGCACAGTTACAGAGTGAGCTACAATTTCAGTATACATGAAGACGAGCCATATTGCTTGTTCTCCATGACCCAGGGACTATAGAAAGCCTCTCTGACCAAAATAGGAAATAGATGTTGTAGGGAAATAGAGGGAAAGGGCTTTAAGAAAAAACATTAATTTATATATAAGAAAAGCAAAGATAAAACGTAATTCGATCACCACAATTAACAACAAAATGATGGATCCAAAGGCCTATGAGTACTATCTTCACTAAAATCCCAAGCCATTTGATGTTAACTTTAACTACTGGAAAAGAGTACTCTCAAAATTCTAACATGGAAAGCAAAGGGGGATACCTTATTTAGCATATGTTGAAATGGAAGGAAATCACTTTAGCTATGTGACAACTGAGAAAGGCCTAGGGTACTCCAGGATGTACCTTGCAATAAGTGAAAGGCAGGAAAGAACTCTGATCTTCTAAAGTGGAAGGAAGGAAGGAAGGAAGGAAGGAAGGAAGGAAGGAAGGAAGGAAGGAAGGAAGGAAGGAAGGAAGGAAGGAAGGAAGGAAGGAAGGAAGGAAGGAAGGAAGGAGTAGATGTGCATGTTCATATGTGTGAATGAAATCAACTAGGTAAATGCATTTCAACTAAAGCTGATAAAAATTGTGTATGAGAAAAATGGTCTATCTGTGATCATTGAAAGTGGGGAAAGAAGATTCTGCAATGTCACAGAAGGCCAAATGAAAATAAAAGAGTAGATGTGTTTTTCTGTCCTCGTCTGAGAGAAACAATGTGACTTGGCCATTAACTGCCGTGCCACAGAGTTGACTGGCAAGAAGAAGGTATTTTAAGGATGTGCCATTTTACGCATGGACAGAAATAGGAGGCAGAACTATGAAGATAAGATAGCCCCTTCTGGAATGACCCAAAGCTCTACATAAAGAGAACTGTCAAGTTTAAAACAGTGAATCACTTGTTTGCAGCTTTAACTGAATGTGTCAAAACAGGGGTCTGTGGCAGCAGAAACACCCACTAAAATCGCACAAGCCTCCAGCTGTGGGAGGTGTGCTTTCTGCACTTTTGCATCCACAAGGTTTGATAACCCTCACTACAAAATTAACACAGCATGAAGGGACTGGGTTGACCACTGCTGTTTTCAGTCTCTCCTTTCCAACTTAGAAGTACATGGACCAGCCCTTGCTCAATGTAGTTGGGGAGCATCATCAAAAAAGCAACTAGGGAAAGAGCAAAATTATACCTGCATGCTCCCAAACTGGTGTATGCTGATACTGGCACATGAGCATTCTTATAATTTGGGAAAGCAGAAGGTAGCCACTGAACAGCTGCACAATGTTGTGTTTTAAGCTCCAACCAAGAAGAGGACAATTAGTGGCATTTCATTTGTGAGCAGGTCATTGGAAGCCTACCCTATACAGTACCTGGTGTAGTTCTCTAAAGTAACAAGCCATGGTAGTCAACATTCCAAACATGCTATTCCGTATTTATAGCAGGCTGTGCACAAAAATAAGTACCTAAACCAACACATCTATTAGTTTCCTTAGTATAGTTCATTCCAATCGAATACTTAGGG
Source organism: Intellagama lesueurii (assembly GCA_037013535.1). Taxonomy (NCBI): domain Eukaryota; kingdom Metazoa; phylum Chordata; class Lepidosauria; order Squamata; family Agamidae; genus Intellagama; species Intellagama lesueurii. The sequence continues at coordinate 201,828,703 of JBAJHW010000004.1, forward strand.
AACTGTAAACATAAGGTTAGCTGGCTGGATAGATTAGTGTGGTTAAGTATCTGGCTGCAGAACCAGAGGTTGGGAGTTCAATTCCCCACTGTGCATTTCAGAAGGACCAGCCTGTGTGGCTTTGAGAAAGCTGTTCAGTCCCAGGGTACCCCACAAGGGAATGGTAAACCACTTCTGAGAATTTGCTACCTTGAAAACCCTGGAAATGGTTGCCATAAGATGGAATTGACTTGACGGTGAAAGGTAAAGGTTCCCCTTGACATTTAGTCCAGTCGTGTCCGACTCTAGGGCGCGGTGCAGTCTCCAAGCCATAGACCCAGTGTTTGTCTGTAGACAGTTTCCGTGGTCACGTGGCTACAGACACGGAACACGGAACGCCGTTACCTTCCCACCGTGGTGGTACCTATTTATCTACTCGCATTTACATGCTTTCGAACTGCTAGGTTGGCAGGAGCTGGGACAAGTGACGGGAGCTCACTCCGTCGCGTGGATTCGATCTTACGACTGCTAGTCTTCTGACCTTGCAGCACAGAGGCTTCTGCGGTTTAACCCGCAGTGCCACCACATCCCACAGACTTGACGGTACACTATTATTATTAAATATTAGGTGAGAATATGCATCCACTGTTATCATTTTGATGCAATTAAAAATGGGTGAGATGGTGGATTCTTCAAAACCATTTTCTTTCTCCACCATCCCTTGTAAAGTCACAGTATTAAGATCTCCAGCTAGCTGTTCAGTGGCTATCTTCTTCCTCCCCAAATTATAAGAATGTTGTTGTGTCAGTATCAGTCCACTTATTGTAAGGAAGACACCTACATGTTTATACACAACTGTGCAAATCATGATGGGGGTGGTAACTGTAATGCAGTGGCTCTGGTTTGGGCAGGGGCACGGATTGGTTTCTTTCTGAATGGACAGCTCAGCTTTAGATACTAAAAATACATTCTAGCCCTTCCATTTTCCCATCAGTAACAGAGACCCAAGCTACATGTTACCTAGCAGGTTTGTTAAGTGGACCTCACACAATTTCCTTCCTTAATGGAAAGCAGCTAAAGAGAGCTTCCAGTTTTTATCAAACCAGTAACAAGAAGCACAAGGATATTTAACTTTTACATCCACTTGCCCTGTTTAGCAGGCTACCACACAGGGAAGGTTTTTTTAAAAAAAAAAAATTCTTAAGATCAATTTACAGGTCTTCAGTTTAAAAACAGGAGAGACAAAGGATGACAGTTGTTTCAGACACACTAAGAGATACTTGTTTAAAGCAGAATTTGGTGAATGACAGTAGCCTTCACAAGGTCAAACTGGCATGTAACACCCAAGGCTGCTATAGAGCATGCATAGCTTACATTAAACTAGAAGTAGCTTTGAGAATGGGCCAAAGAAATGAGGTATGTATAGCTCTCTCTATGAATATGCACATAAATCTTAAGTCTCCTAGTTAGCTGAGAAACTAGAGGAGGGAGCAGGAAGGAAGCAAAATTTCAAGGGTTTGTGAAACAGCCTCAGCTTTAACCGTAGCCTAGGGGGGGGAAAAAGTGAAAGAAGCGGGCAAAACAGAGCACTTATATAGACTGCAACCTGGGGAGCTATCGGTTCTGGAGCTGAACAGTTGTTTCCCTTGCCATTAAAAGGCATCTTTGACCTATGCAAATCAGATGCCTTCTTTTAGTAGAAACTTCCCCTAGAGGCATGAACACTTAATCCAGAATTCTCTGCTGTTCTCCACTCTCCAAATGCAGGGACCAGGCTCTTTGCTCTCACCCATCTCCTCTCCATCTGTCATTTCGCTGCAAAGTAGTGGGATGGTATGGAATATTCCCTTACTACCTGCATTACTAGCAACAGAGTCTGGCACCAGGGACAGGAGGAACAGAGAAAAATAAAATGTTACAATCCACTATATGGTCAGGACTTTATAGGGCAGCAAAAAACAAATGTTTGGCAGCAGCTCTGGAAAGGTTTAACAGAAGCTACAAAAATTCCTTTCTAGCAGTTTCATCTGTGCAGTCACAACGGCTATGGAAGAAATCTCCATGGGATTTCTTCTCTCCCTTTACTCTGTGTAAGCAGTAAAACAATTAACTAATTATATTTGTGTTTCTGTCGTTCCATATTCTAGTTTCTTCAAGATAAGTGCCGCAGACATCTAGATTACTCAAGAAGCACTTCTGCAGACACACAAAAGCTGCCCTGCATGCAAAGTATCACATCAGCACTTCTTAGTTTAATATAGTTGAAGAATCACTCAGCAATTTTCGGCTTTGACCAACCAAAGGAATGTGACAGGGAGCAACCCAGAAATGCAGCCATTACAGGCTGCTAATGAGCACTGTAATATCAGCACTCAGGACCCCTGTATCTATCTTGCGAGTTACTCAACATCTAGAAGAGGTAAAAAGCAAGCAAATAAGGACTTCCTTTTGTGGGGTGGGACATTTCCCACTGCACAATAATCAAAGTTAATTGCAGCCACTGCAACATTGAAATGATGATGATGATCCTCCTCCTCCTCCTCTGGAAGGGACCCTGTGGATCATTGAGTCCAGCCCATGTTAACGAGGCACTGTGGGGAATCGAACCCCCAAACTCTCACTCCGCAATCAGATCCTGAAACCATTAAGCTATCCAAGATCGGTGTACAAAGAAACATTCAGATACTCAGGGAGAATCACTCATGGGAGCCAACATGCTATTTTTAGAAATAGCTGTAATAATATATAAATTAAAATCAGAAATGGCTGTTCTGTTCTTTAAATATCTTCCGTAACAGAGAACTTGTCACCTCTACAATGTACTGTTATTGTCTTTTGGTATTCAGGCAAGAGCTGTAGAGCTGGATTCCTGCCCAAGAGCATGGCCTAAAGAAGCAAAAGAGGACAGATGTACTCGGTTACTAAGCCTCCCAGGCTCAGCAGATTAGAGAGATAAAGATAAAAGTATGCTATTTCCACACCTTGCTCCTTCAGTTTGTTTGCCAGCCAAAACTACTAAGACAATCAATCACTAGACTCAATATAGATTGGGTTTGCTACAAGAACTGTAACTTGCATGCATATTAACAAACAATATTCTCTTTCTGCATCTACCTATTTCTATACTTTCCATACTATACCCCAGGTCATATAAGGGGCTTACATAGGTATGTGTTGTGGGAAGTATTAAATATTCAATGGCTCACATAGTTCCAAAAGTGTCCAGTTCAAGTCAGTTCCAGGTATATCTGCTTCTGTTAGCCCCATTCTCTCCTGACAAAAGACAAAGCATAGCAAACAACCAAGCCCAGTTCCAATCTGCTGGAGTCCCTAATCCAGGCATGCTGGATTAGTTAGCATGCTAGTAAATGTATAGCAGTGATGAAGTATTTTTATGCAGCAGTCACTATCAAGACTCATGCAGGGAGCCACAACGTAGTTCAATGAGCCACTAGTCTCACATATACCATCATCATCCACTCAAAATTGTATGTATGTTTATTCAGAAATAAATCCCACTGACCTCAGTGGGGCTGACTCCCAGATAAATGGTACGAATGACTCCAAAAAGGAAGGGTTTAAACAGAATGAACAGCTTTTTACCCAGAGTGAAGAAAAAGTCAAAATTGTGTGTTGAAGAAATTAAGAGGGACAGTCCACTGTCCTGACCTTCTTTGCAAGCCATCTCGGGACAAATCACACCAATATAAGCAGGAACAAAATTCCTACTTTTTGTGCGAAGAGTTACAAGAGCTATTAGTGTATGAAATGTTAATTGGGGGGGGGGGGAAGAATTCCCCGTGTCATCCTTGACACATTAAACACAGGGAGCTGACTGGGAACAATGTTCATTAGACACACCTTTATCTTCTGCTGTATCAGCTATGGCACAGGCTATGCCTTGTACCCCAACAGATGACACAACATTCCTTGTGTATGAGATAGCCACCATCTGGCAGCTCCATCTTGTCTGAAAGATCTTTTTGTTAAAATTCCTAGCTGCCAATACAATACATCAAAAGCCCAGTTCCAATGCTTTGCCTTTGATTCTCTTAGGATGTAGCTCCAGAAGGCAACTGTTCTGCTTTGAAACCATTCCTGGTCTTTTTTCCACCCCAATGTTTCTATAGAATATGATTTCTCCCAAAGCTTAACTGACAGATTAGTAATCTCCACTGAGGTGGTGCCAATTCTAACAATGGAACAAGTAAACAAGGGCTTTTTTTCTGCCAGCACAGAGTAGTTTTTCCATAAACTGCAAAGGAGAAGATCAGGCTCTGACGCAGAACCCTTCTTGTACAGGATGTTGTACAATAAATGGAGTCCTGCTATTCACACTACTGTTATCCCAGTATTATAAAACAGGAATAGAGGCAAAAATGAGTTACTATCTCAGTAGCACTTCAGACCAGCATTATTTAGTTCACTGATTCGTAACCTTGGGTCACTTAGATTTTCTTGGACTGCAACTTCCAGAAACGCTGGCCAGCACAGCTGGTGGTGAAGGCTTCTGGGAATTGCAGTCCAAGACAATCTGGGTTACCCAATGTTTGGAACCACTGATTTAGTTCAAAATCCACTACTGAACCATACCTGCTCTCAGAATTAGTCCGGTTTTTTAGAATTGAATACACAGACCATTCACTTCAAAACAAACATCTACCTCTACCATTGTAAAAAGTTAAAAGGGAAATATCTGTATGACTGAGCAAAGGAAATAATTCTAGATGCCAAAACAAGCAGTGGCAGCAAAAATGTCTCTGGATTCCAGGATATTCCCTACCTTATGAATATTTTATTTATTATTATTCATTTATTTTATTCTAACCATTTTCACCCCACTTCTCAGTATTTCCAAAGGGTAATGTGGCTACAGTGTCTCCTAGTAAATATGGAGTTAGACCAAATCCATAAAGATGCAGCTGTTATCTTCATAATTACTTGTACTTACAAGAACATGGACCAGACTGGAAGCTTTTCAAGGTTAGTTTATTGCAGTGGGAACCAGTTATTACGACCTCATGACACATGAAATGCCAGAACATATAACAACTTGGTTTTACAATATAACAGCTCAATACAGTACAATAAAATTTGTTTATACAAAATACTCTATTGGCTTTATAAACGTTTTCTAAAATATGAAAATACCCTGACCTGTTCCTTTTTGTACAAGTTTAGAGCAGAATGCAATTATAACGTGTGTGTTTTTTTTAAAAAAATCCAATAAACTAACTCAGCAGCCAATAAAAGAGTAGAGAATTTAACAGTGCATTGTGTAATACTGTCAAGGAATTTCCCAAAACTTTGTTAAACACAGGAAAGGTCACTGGGAATCTACATAGGTAGGGTGGGGAAATGGAAACTGTAATTTTAACTTCTTTAGCTTTATTTCTAGAAACCTAAAGTAGGGGCTTGCTACCAAGCACTCTCAACTGCATGACATAATAAGCAGACCAGTCTCTGCAGAATTGTTAGAAATCTCTTTAATATGAATTTGACGAGGCAATTGTCTCAAGGAAAAGGGATTTATCTTTATTAGAAGTTGTGGGTTATACAAAGAAGGAAAGCAATTTGTTTAAATTTATTGGATCACAATCCTTTAAAGATGCCATGGGGACAAGAGGTTAAAGCAAAGGTGGGCTTTTTTTCTTTTTCTTGTTGAGGACTATATTCCTTCTGGGCCAATCTATCAGGTTCCATATGTCAGAGGTGGTGAGACTGATGCCAAGACAGGACGCGGCCGAGCCAAACAAGATAAGCCCACTCTTTTTCTCTCTTCCCAACACCATGACTCTTTCTACTAGTTTCTTTTCTCTCTTTTTGCCTCTTCTCTATTCTCCTTCCTCACTGAGAAGACTGAGCTGTTCATTAGCAGAGGGCATCTGAAATTAAGACTGAGATCAGGCCAGGATCTGCTGCCCATCTCTGGACTAAAACCATGGTATGAGTACAACCTAAGGATGTGTCTGCAGCAATTTCTTGTGGGGAATGAATGACTAATAACTATTTTTACAAATATTTATTAGCCACAGTTTGCACCAACATTCATGATCAGATCACCATGCACTATATTTCTGTTCATTATTTTTCTACTAGAGTCTACAGATTGCTCATATCAAAACCCACATGCTACAAATATCATGTCTCTTCACTTTTCATGTGCCCCACACAATCCAAAGCTGTTTGCATAGCATGGCATGTGGGGCTTCATCAACATCCTGAATTTCAAAAGGAAGCTATGATGGAAACATCATTGGCCACACAGCCTGCAGGGGACTGAAAATGTTGGTGTGCGGAACTGATGAGCCACAACAAATCTTCTTTTAGCTAGAATAAAACTGTCTCTGCAGAGGAACTTCCTGTGTCCCAGTATGCTGCTAAAGCCCTAAAAGAAAAGGGGGGGGAAAACCACCACCAAACATACAGGAGGTTCCTATGCAAATATCATTAAAAGCCATTACCCGAGAGAGAGCAAGAGAGAGAGAGAGAAACAAAGACAATACAAATATTCAGTATTAAAGCCTTTGTAGTAAAAACATCTCCAACTTTTCATGCCATTAAGAACAGCCATTTGTGTTTTATCAGCCACTGTCTGAGATGAAACAGTATTCAGAAAAATAAAACATGGATTAGAAGACATTACTGCACTATCACACTCATATCAGTCTAGATTTACATTTCCACATCATCAATGGCAAATAGCAGGCAAATTTTAACATTTCTATATTTAAAAAAAAAAGAAATTCAGCATCACAGCATGTCACTTCCTCTACCCATTGCCAGATCTAGATATTCCATTTAACATGTGGCTCCCACCAAAAACAGCAGTCTTGACACCTCTTCTTCCTGTCTCCAGTCTACTATTATAGAACATGGGCGTCTGGATTTAAAATAATTTACTTTATTAAAGATAACTGGTACTATTCTCTTTAGCAGTCATATTAACACACACCATTCATAAGTGATCATTGTGTACAGGTCAAAGAAGACCTGACTCAATTCTGTCAATTACTCTCTTGCAGCCTGCTAGTTTTTCTAGGTTTAGCGTAATCATTGTATCATGTCTCAATTGGTACATGACTTCGAAGGGCTTGTTTGTGTCTATTTCATCACAAGAAAACCCATAAGTTATACATGCATCAACATACTCTTGTACTTTGGAATGTGGCTGTGAAAGTTAAATATTATAAAAATAGTTTATGTAGGGGAAAAAAATCTTCAGTTTGTGGGTGCATTATGTAAGTATTTTTATTTTAAAAAGTCAGCATCTTACACAATTATTAACTTCCAACAGAATTGGCCTGTGAGGAGAAAACTGTTCTTTGCTTATTCTCCCATGTGAAGTGGCATATTCACCAATACTAATAAAAGAATAAATAGAAAGAATTCTCCCATCTTTTACTAGTAAAGTATCTTGCAGCTGGGCAGCTATGTGAGCTCGTTTAGAAAAGGGGCCAAAACAGAAAGCTCAAAGAACTGAAAACAAAAAAGCATCTGATTCTGAGCTATATCACTCTTCAACAAAGCTATTCTGAGCACAGGTTAGAAAGAACCACTAGTGTTAAAATACAGTGTACTCTAGGCACTACTGTATATAAAACTGGGCAGCATATTAGGTTTTCCCTACACAAATCAATACCTTGAAGAAAGTAAAAAAATGAAATTGCATCCCTTAGGAAGCACTGAAGTTGATAAGAGGCAGAGAGATCACAGTACAAGCATAACTGGCAATGATGCAAAGTACAAGTCTGTTCCCAAATCTGCTTCCTCAAGTGTAGGCTGCACTGATTTCAATGACACTTCCCAAGCAAGATTGTTTTAGTTTAACAACTTTAGTCTTTTCAATTCCAAATAATAAACTCAGGCACAGACATGTAGGACAGATGATGGAAACAGTACATATTTAGATTATTCCAATCATATTTAAGGCATGGACTAGATTATCAGCTCATTCTCTTCCACTGATGACTCTTTAATTTTGTAATTATTATTCAAGATAGTATATATTACTCACCGACTGATGAGAACCAGGAAAAAAAAGATGACAAAGAAGTAGGCTAAACTCCATATTAAGTCTAATGAAGACAGTATATGCAATATGCCTGCATATTTTATCCTATTTTGGGGGCACAATTTTAACCAAGGTATTACAACAAAGAAAGAAACCCCACAACAGTTAGAAATGTTTTTAAAAGCTATTAGAAACCCAAACAAGGTGGCTTGAAAATGGCATCCAAAAAATTAGGGCTGCGATACTATTTATTAAAGACTCACCAACATTTTCCTCATCTGTGCTCCAAATATATTGTACTTCTACACAAGTAACAGATTTTAGGAGCATGTGAAGTACTGTTCACGTAATACCCACGCTTGAAACCTACTGAATAAAAGTACTCAGATATCGTTTATAGATATAGGCTAGGTAGACTACAAACCTGCAAGAAGAACAGTTTGTAGAATGGAGTTAAGGCTTTGCCAGAATAGCCTAAATGTGGAAGCTCTAAGGCACATATTAGTACATTCACATTGTTAAAAAAAGCAGAATACAAAAAAATTCCCTCCCTCCCCATCCAACCCTCAATAAAAAGATGGCACTGCCCATGGAGCTCTGTTACTCCTTTCAAATGCTGACCAAAAAAAAAAAAAAAAGATATTTTGCAGCTTCATGTATGTGTGTATTTTAAGATCACCTGATTTATGAACCTCTCACCACTGTTCACTACCAGCAGTGTTTTCCCCACCCATGTTGACAAAAGTTATACCCTGCTAGATTTAAGATACCAGTTCCTCACATATGGCTATCTTCCTCTTTTATACCATCTTCTGTGGTTTTTGGAGGCAGATTTGCCACATCATTGCTAGGCTCCTTTTGTTTTTCAGCTTCATCGACATTAGTTTCTTCTTCTTTCCCTTCAGCCTTCTGCTTATTATCGGCCTTCTGCTCTTTTGCCAACAGCCGATAATTGATGCCCATCCCAATAAACAGGAAGATTCCAGAGACAATCAGGATGATGCCACATGCCCAATAGGTATATTTGTAGTCACCATACACGTCGTTGAGTTTACCTAATAGAGAAAACATTCATTATGAAAAGACTGTCTTCTTTTTAATCACCGAAACTAATAATAGCTAGACATGGAAACCTTCAACTTAATACCAAGAAGTTTGGTAGCCATCTCCTCATACTTTTGAACTGTTTCAAAAGAGATGCTGATTCATAACATTGTTTTATACAAGTGGCATGATGGGTCAGCCTTAACACAGTAGTATAGTACAGCTGTACCACAAGCTGGTAAGACAGCTTTTCTGACATTCGCACAGTGCTAAAAGCAACATACCCTGTTTTCCCGAAAATAAGACCTAACCTGAAAATAAGCCCTTGCATGATTTTTCAGGATGCTCGTAATATAAGCCCTACCCCCCAAATAAGCCTCAGTTAAGTGAAACCCCGCCCTCCACTATTGTTCAGCATTGTGCAGCAACCCGAAGATGACATGGCTGTATTTGAATAAATGTAGATTGTTGTACATGAAAAAAATAAAACATCCCCTGAAAATAAGCCCTAATGTGTTTTTTGAAGTAAAAATTAATATAAGACCCTGTCTTATTTTCGGGGAAACACGGTAATTGCCCACCACCACCATATGGCATATAAAACCACACATCCTCCTTCCCCACCAAGACAAATATAGAAAATACTTTACCTAGGAGAGGTGGTCCCAAAAGCACAGGGCAACATTCCACGATAGTCACCAAACCAACAGCACTGGAGAACCGTTGAGAACCAACTAAATCCATCAGTGTTTCAAACAAGACAGAGCTGAGCCAGCCAAATGCAAATCCAAAGAAGCCAGCATAGACACAGAAGCCAGCATAGCTGGTGGACAAAGGAGCCAGAAGGTGACACACTCCATTATAGATTACGGACACAGCAAAAAAATACTGGATTCTGGGTCTCACCCACTTGGTATTTGCTACTAAGCCCATAGATGGCCTTGCAACCATATCTACAAAGGCCAAAATTGACAATAGGAAGGCAGAAGATTCTTTAGAAAAATGCATGCTCTTTCCATAGTTACTGAGAAAGACTAATGGAGTGAATAGTCCAAAAAACATGACCACGTTGCCTAACAGATAAAGTAAGAAGCCACGATGTGTGAAAAGAGACAAATCCAAGAACTTGTTAATAGTCTGGAGGGCTGTGGATTTCTCCTTCTTAGTCTTCCCAGCAATGAGGTCTGCACTGACATCTCCCACTCCTTCTTCTTTCCTCTCTACTTTGCCAGTTTCTTGCAATGCTTCCTTATTAACTTCTTTCTTCAGCTGGTCTGGCCTGGGACCTATTGGTCTCATCAGAGACCCAGCAACACAACAGTTCAGCAACAGGCCCCCAAGAATTAGGAAGCTTCCTCTCCAACCAAAAATTCCATAAAAATATTGGTTCAAAGGAGCCAGTGTAGACAAGAACACAGGGCTGCCTGCCATAGCTAAACCATTAGCCAATGGACGTTTCTTGTAGAAATACTTGCCAATCATGGTCAAAGCTGGGTTTAAATTAAATGCGAGTCCAAGACCTGGAAATAGAAGTAAATATATTATTAAATTAAGGCCACTAGAATTGTGCTTTCATAAACTGTCCACTTTAGCAACAACAAAAACAAAACAAAAATAGAAGCAAAAAATAATGTGGTACCTTTGAGGCCAATATGATTATTTCAGTGTGAACTTCCATGGATTTCAACCCACTTCTTCACACACATCCACTTTTTGTGTGTGTTTTAAGAAGTGAGTTGCAATCTACCAGTGTTCACACTGAAATAAATTTATTTAGTTTCAAAGGTATGTTTTTGCTTTTGTTTTGATTTTGTTGCAGCAGAATCAAACTAATGTGGCTACCCCTGTGAAAACTACCGTATTTTTCGCTCCATAAGACGCACCTCACCATAAGACGCAGCTAATTATGGAGCGAAAAATAAGGTACTTTGGAGGTATTTGCCTTTTTGCCTTCGGAGATCTGCAAGGGCTCCCTCCGATGTCGGGGGAAAGCCCTTGGAGACCTCCTGGGGGTCGAATCGCGGCGGCGGGGGACCCCGAGGAGGTATCCGATGGCTTGGAGGAAGCCCTGGGAGACCTCCTGGGGGTCCCCCGCCGCCGCGAAGGCAAAAAGGCAGGGGGAAAGGATGGGAGATTCGAATCTCCCGTCATTTTCCCCTGCCTTTTTGCCTTCGGAGGTCTGCAAGAGCTCCCTCCGATGTCAGGGGGAAAGCCCTTGGAGACCCCCTGGGGGTCCGATTGCGGCGGCGGGGGACCCCAAGGAGGTCTCCGATGGCTGAGCAAAAGGAAGTGAGTCATGCTCTCAGTGTGACTAAAATATTCACTATCTAACTTTGGAGCTGTTAAGGAAGAGTGATTAAATGCTGAACCTAGAACACATTTATGAACTTTTCTGAACTTGGTGATCAGGAAACAGTGGAATGGAATGGAACTGATATTTTGCAAAGTAGTTTTAGTTGGTTCTAGATTCATAATTTTTCCAAAAATAAAGAACAGTGATACTAAATAATGTAGTATCTAACACTCTGAATGAAAGTGAGGAGCACGAGCTGTTCTTACCTAACAAGAATCCCTCCTGTGTTCCAGGAAGGGTACCTACAAGGTCAGAAACAGTGATGTCTTCACAATTACAGTCCAGTGTTCAAAGATATGGCAGGGGCTAGAACTCAGTTGCTGGAAGTATTGTGTTTCTGCTTCCAGAAAGAGGATTCTTTCATTAACATATGGGAAATCCCTACAGAAGTATCTCTATCTCTGGAATGACACTTAAATCTCCCAAAGAATTGGGCTGAAAGTAATGCTTGTATTTTTCTTGCTTAGCACTGTTGGCAGAGCTAAAACAGAGATACAGAAATGCCCAGACCTCTGAGTAACCTCTTTATTTCCTGATGGAAGAGACACGTGCCTTTTTAAAATGTTCACAGTGTAACGTATAGCTACGAAATGTTCTCAGGCCAACAACAAATTAAAACAGGTCAATACAGAAAAAAAAACAGGACAATATTAAATACAAGGCAGCTAAAACCACATAAACTCAGATCTAGGAGATTAAGCCAGGGAGACCCAGCTCCCATCCTCAGTCCAAGGAGACAGCTGCCCTGCTCTCTGAAAGTCTACGCAATTTCTATTATTTTCTCTGCTACTTCCCATATCTAACAATCTCATTAACACAATACTCTATTACAGAACTACATGCTGTGATACATACAGTAGATTTCTTTCCCCCCATGAACTATAGCTTTCTTCTATCATGATCAGATCCATTATAATCCCTTTAAGAGAGTGGTGTTTATAAAGATCTATCAGGAAGAAGAAAACATTCTATAGTTGCATCACTCACCTCCTACAACCCCAACGCAAAAGTAAAGCTCCTCCACAGTATTACAGAAAGAGGCCGCAATCAAACCACACCCTGACAGACAGCCCCCTGCAATCATGACTGGCCGGCTGCCATATTTATTCACCAGGATGCTGCTGATGGGACCTAGGAGACAAAAAAAGAAAAAAAAAATCCAGATAAGAAAACCTTCGCATTTTATTCATTTTCTTCACATTCAAAAGTAAACCATGAACTTTTGAAGGCTGGACATTTTACTGGAATCATCATATACGGAGGTTTAGCTAGTTTATATGTTGCCATTTCACATGTTGCACTGACCTCTAAGAACTACTATTTCCCCTGGGTGACCTGGCAAATGGCATAGGATACACGTTATGGGGAGATTGAGCTGAAAAGGAGAAAGTCAAGTAGAAAGAACTGGACATCCTACTTCATGGACAATAAGGATGAACTATTGGTATCTAAACAAACAAACAATGAGCTAAAAGACAAAAGGTGTTCTCTTTTATATAATTCATGTTCTTTTCACAATTCATGTTTTAGAGGCTCTTCTTTCAGCAACTGCCAAAAGACAGCCTCTAAAACACAAGTGACTTGTACTTATCAAAGAGGGATACATAAAATGTTCCCTCTTTCGTATAATCTTTTGGTACCTTTCACCCTTTTGTCTGTCAGGTCACCTGGGAAATTTTTCATCCAATAATGTTGCAAGGGCTTTCAGCAGCCAATCAGAATATCCAGCAGTAGTGGGAATTTTGAATCTGTAAAAGGGTTTGGAGTTCTCAAAATAGATTAAATGTGTGATGCTGCTTTTCGTGGTAGTTCTATAAGTTCCAGCAGTTTGACAGGGGTCAAAAGAGACAAAATAATTTTAACCCTGCATTAAACAGGGAGTTCATTTTATATTAAGAGGGACGTGGTGGCGCTGTGGATTAAACCGCAGAAGCCTCTGTGCTGCAAGGTCAGAAGACCAGCAGACGTAAGATTGAATCCATGCGACGGAGTGAGCTCCCGTCGCTTGTCCCAGCTCCTACCAACCTAGCAGTTTGAAAGCATGCAAATGCAAGTAGATAAATAGGTACCACCTATTTTATATTATATACATATTCTACCCATAACAACTCAGTGGCAGTAATCACAGTTCAACTCACCTCTAGATTTGATTCCAATTTATCTATATGGAAGTATTTAAAATACTTTACTAAAGAAGGAAATACTTTAACTCCAAAGTAAATAGTGTTTAAGGACAGACGGAATGTTCTACAAAGCCTAAAGCCTGTTTAAATAAAACCAAATTGGCATGTTCTCCATATTAAGTGATTTCTGGTTTCTCCATTAACTGATAGCAAGTTGTCAACACAAGCTACGTGGTGACCTTTTAACCTAGATAACTGAGCAGGAGAAACTGGCCAACTGTCAATAGTGTCCAGGCTGAAAAATAAAGTACTCAGAAATTCCATTATAGTTCCAACAATGCCATGTCACTATCCTACCTGCTACCCTTTATGGCTGATTTCAGGGAAGTATGCAAGATTACAACTTTAATAATATATTAATTTTTTTTAAGTTACTAGCTGTGTTTTAAAGAGGGCGCCATAGGAAAGCTCAGAAGTAAATGTACAAAATGTGATTCCATTAAATTCAGTAGCTCTCCAAAGTTACAGGTAGAGATGTTTCCCCCCTTGCTATCCTACATCCTTTTAGAGATACTAGGCACACCAAACATGACTTTCAGTATGCAGAACATACGCACTGCCACCAAACCATTTCCCCCACTCTTTCCTTTCAGATGGGAATATCTCATACAAATACTCCCCTCAACATCATACCCGTGTGTGTCTCTCTGATCTATGCCATCAAGCTGGAACCAGCTTATAGTGACCCTGATAGAGCTTTCAAGGTAACAGAGATTTTTAAGGAGTGGTTTTACCAGCTCCACTCCCCCAGTTTCCATGGCTGAGCAGGGAGTTGAACCCTGTTCTCCAGAGTCCTAGTCCATCACTCTATCCACACCACCACACAGGGAATCATGCCAGTAGAAACTTACATTTAGGAGCTGGTGTGCTATAACTCCTGCTTTCTGAGCCACAGTCTAACATCACGTATATCTGTATATATTATTGACAAAGCTTCAATCTAATCTAGCCTTTCTCCCATCACCTACATGCAAATGTCCAGTATAGCTAATAAATAAACAAATATATTAAATAAACAAAACCCACTATTAATACTACTGTTTTGTTTATGACAACATCCATGTATTTCATCAGCTGGAACATGTCCAAGTACAGCACATAAGAGCTCAAAGGCTTATAGACATTTCTCTATCCTTTCAGTTTGTCTGACTGAGGAGTTACTGAGGAGTATTTTGTATTTTGGAATTAAACAGTTTGGATTAGAAGTTCTTTGTTTGTTCAAAGAACATTATAAAATGGGAAACTGCTGTAATTCACATAGACAAATTATATTTTGTATCACGAAGTCAAATCTCAAAAGGACAGACAGCACCCGGTGTAAATAAAAAGGAGGCAGACTGTATATCTGATTGTAGATTTAAGATTTCAGATATTTCTGAAATTTAGGGTGAATGGGCATATAAATTCAAATTGCTACGAAGTCACAAATAAACACACACTAATAATCAGTTAGAAGGAGGAGTGAAAATCAGTGGAATGATTTTCAACAATTTATGCAGATGACACCATCTTACTGGCAGAAAGCAGCAATGACTTGAAACAACCGTTAGGGAAAGTGAAGGAAGAAGGTGACAAAGCAGGACTGCAGTTGAATATTCAGAGGACAAAATCATGACTATAGAAGAACTACAAAACTTTGACATTGACAATGAAGAAACTGAAACAGTTAAAAGAGATTTTGTATACTTTGGTTCATGGATCCAAATGGAGACTGCAGCCAAGAAACAGGAAGAAGACCGAGGCGGCACTCATAAGGGCAACAATGAAAGAATTAGAAAAGATCATCAAGTGTAAGAATATGCCCCTGGAGACTAAGACCAAGATCATCCATACTCTTGTATTTCTAATCACTATGTACGGGTGTGAAAACTGGAGAGTGAAGATAGCTGACAGGGAAAAAAATAGATTTGTTTGAAATGTGGTGCTTTACAGATACCCTGGACTGCCAGAAAAATGAACAAGTAGGTAGTCTGGAGGCAAACATTTTGAAACTGAGGCTGTTCTACTTTGGGCACATCATAAGAATACAGGGTTCTCTGGAAAGGACCATAATAATGTTGGGGAAAGTGGAAGATAGCAGGAAAAGAGGAAGGCCAAATATGAGATCAACTGACAGGGTTGAGTTTGCAACAGCTGAGCAGGGCTGTTGAAGACAGGACATTTTGGAGACTGCTCATTCATAGGGCTACCATAAGTCAAAGGCAACATGACAGCACCTAACAACAACAATAATCAATTCAGTAACAAAATATTTTTATCAGGGTGTTTTAGCAATATGGACAAGTTTTGCTATTGGAAATCATTTTCTCCCTGAGATTCTAGAATAGATTTCTCATTCCCCAAAGACAGCAAATCAATTGACACAACACAACAGTATATTGCCTTTTACCTGTGGGAAAATCGACAGTAAACATAAAACTTGTAAAAATACGGCACCTAGACCAACATTAAACATAGCAAGCACTCTCATTAGAGCATCCAATCATTTGGAGAAAAAGAAGTTTTTTGATGGATTTATTTTTCAGCATCCATTAGTGTCCAGGAAGCAACATTTGTAGCTATACATAGAGAAAAATTATCAAATGTTTGGTATGGTTTTTGGCTGGTTACAAATTCATGAATATGAACTTAGCCTGGGTCACAGGCTACTGGAAACAGAAAGACAAGAATCTTTCTTTGCATACAGAAATTTAATACACTCTAAAAAGCAGACTTTCAAGCAAAGTATTCCTATTTCTTAGTTCAATAACAACAAAAATCCCTAAGAACAGTTTGATTCCTTAGTAACGTTAGCCTGTCCTCTCAGGGCCTCGGGGTTGTATTGTACTGAGGTCAAATCTGGTTTCTACCATTCTCTTTTATAACTACTAATTTGTGTCTTAGATTGCTTAACTATTTCTTCACAAAGAATACTGTAGTGGAGGTTTTTCTGCCACTACCCTCTGAAGAATGCAGCTATACCAAAGAATATATAGAACAAGATCGGAGACTTTTTCATTCTATTTACTGGTTAAGTGAAGGGCAGATTTGGTTTCCTCAAGAGTCTAAAAAGCCCACACCCTGCAGCCAATTCTCAGTTCCATAGTCTGCTGCTGATACAGAGAAAAGAGGATGGATGAGTTCTGTGAATTCAAAGTTGTGTGAATTCATGAGTTGTGTGCATACACCACTTGAAGAACTGCAGTTACAGATAAGCAATCTGTCCTTCTTCATGTTCTCAGTAAATGACACATATGGGTGACTGAGAAGCTCACTTACTGGCTGCTGGGACGTCAAGTCAATACAGAGATTACTGCTCTGCCAAATGCAACATCAAGTTTGGCCCTGATGTTCAGTCTTTTGAAGTTTGAACATCGAAGACTGTGATCAAGTTGCTGCCTTGCTAATATCTCTCAACTGAACTCCTCTGAGCAGTGCTATTGACGTAGCAACTGCCCTAGCAGAATGCTCTTTTAAAGAATTGGGCAATGGCTTTTTTTGCTAATTGATAGCATAAGGCTAATTATCCATTTAGACAATCTTTGAGATGTGACATGTCCACCCTTCTTTGATCCTTGGTAAGTGACAAAAAGTCTAGCAGACTTTCAGAAGTTTCCTGTTCTTGTTCGGAAGACTAATGACTTGCGGACATCCAAAGTGTGGAGTGACTTTTCCAGCTCCAAGGTAGGAAGCACCAAGGGCTGCTTTAGGTGAAAGCCAGAAACCCATTCTAGGTAACAATGTCACCTTGCCCTTATAAAATTGCAGGATAGATGGGTAATACCGTGCATAGTTCGCTAGCCCTATGTGCAGAAGTAACTGCAACCAGGAACACAGTCTTATAAGCCAGCAACCTATATGTGCCTTCTCGGCGATTAAGATCAGCAGAGGAGGCCCTCCTCTTGGTCCCATTGCCAGCACAAGCACAGCTGATGGGGACATGGGAGAGGGCCTTCTCTGTGGCAGCTCCCAGGCTACAGAACGCTCTCCCTCAGGAGATCAGGATGGCCCCTTCCCTGTTATCCTTCCGAAGAAAGCTAAAGACCCATCTCTTCAGGCAGGCTTTTAACCATTACAACTGAATCCCTGAACCCCATTTTAGCAGATAATTTTAATCTTTTTTATGTTTTCATGTTTTAATCTTTTAATTGTATTTTAAATGATATATTGTTTAATTTATCTTTTAATATTTAACTTGTGTTTTTAAATTGTGTGAATTTTAATGTTGTGAGCCGCTTTGGGTCCCTTGTTGGGAGAAATGCAGCATATAAATAAAACTAATAATAATAATAACCTAAGATCCAAAGTTGCTATGAGCTCAAGTGGTGGTTTCATGAGCTGAGTAAGTAACCACTGTGGCATCAGGGCTCTGATGTGTGGGTAAATGCTTTTCAGACCCTTCAAAAATCTTTTGAGAAGGGGTTTCTGGAGAAGCGAGAAGCTGCAGAACCTTGAGACTGATAAGCCATGATCGCTGACAAGTATACTTTTATAGAGGAAGGGGTTAGTTGTTTCTCCTTAAGGTGTAGCAAGAAACAGAACCATGTGCAGATTAGGTGGAAGACAGGATTTCTACAATGGTTTTGCAAACTTGGTGAATTGTCTCCATTTATACTGGATGGCTTTCTCACTTTGAGCAGAATTCTTTTTAATTCAGGTGAATTCTCCATTCCGTCAGCCTCAGTCAAACGAAGTCTGGGTGACTAATTTTCCCTTGGTGATATAAAACAAGAGCTGAGACTTTTTCCATCCTGTTTATTGGTTAAGTAAACAATAAAGTTATTCTTAGCATTGGGAATTATAGTATCTGAAAGCAAGCACCTTGTCTTGCTCTCGGAAGGCTCTTTCAATATCCTAGAAACAATAATACCAATTAACAGGGATGGCACTAATGACCTTCTTTCTTCCTTTCTACCTCCCCCTAACTCCAGTGTTCAAACCTAGAACAACATACACTCCTCAGGGCAAGGAGCTATATTTTTCTTTCTCATGAAATGTCATATAACTTGATTATTTTTCCCATCTTGAACTATATTACTACTGTTTTTTTTAAAAAAAATTATTACAGTGGTGCCTCGACTTACGACCATAATCCGTTCCAGAAGATGGACGTAACTCGAAATGGTCGTAAGTCGAAGCACCATTTCCCATTGAAATGCATTGGAACGCGATTAATCCGTTCCAGAAGGGAAAAAAAATACCCCAATAAAATAAAATAAAAATAAAACACTGCAAGCCCCATAGCTGGGGCTGCAAAAAAACAAAAACCAAAAAAAAAAAATAAAAAAAAAATAAATAAATAATAATAATAAAAAAAACACACACAAAAACCAAAAAAACCCCCCACCAAAAATAAACCAGGGAGCAAGCCCAGAAGGCGCTGGGGCTTAAAAACAAAAAAACAAAACCCCAAAAATAAACCACGGAGCAAGCCCCGAAGGCGCTGGGGCTTTAAAAAAACAAAACCAAAAATAAACCACGGAGCAAGCCCCGAAGGCGCTAGGGCTTAAAAACAAAACAAAACCAAAAATAAACAATGGAGCAAGCCTCATCGGAAGGCACTGGGGCTGCAAAAAAAAAACCCAAACACCAAAAAACAAAACAACAACACAGCACAGAAACATAACCCCCCCAAGCCCAAACCCACCCTGCAAAACCCACCCAGAACAGGCAGTTTTTAAAAAGCAGAAAGCAGCACCTTACCTTACCAGGCAGTCCCAAGCCTCCCTGCAAACGCACACACTCTCACTCAGAAGCAGAAGCCAGGCAGTCCCAAGCCTCCTCCGATCGCACACTCTCTAACTGCTGGGGCGAAAGAGCTACAAAGAAGCAGCCTCTTCGCCACCAACAGTTAGCAATTTGAATTTCCCGCCTTTCCCCCCTGCCTTTTTGTGTTCGTAACTGGAAGCTCCGGCCGCAAGTCGAAGCAAAATTTTGCGGCCGGAGCTCGTCGTAACTCGAAATGGTCGTAAGTCGGGACGTTCGTAAGTCGAGGCACCACTGTATATTGTTTTTATTTTATCTATTATTATTAGCCGCCCAGAGTAGACTTCGGTCTAGATGGGCGGGGTATAAATTTAATTAATTAATTAATTAACAACAATAATAATATACTGTTGTGTCAATTCTAACTTATGACAAGTCTTGCCAGGGTTTTCTAGGTACAAAGTATTCCGTAGCAGTTTACCAGTCCCTTCTTCTTCTGATGCTCAGGGACTATGCAGCTTGCCTAAGTTTATACAAGCTGGTTCTTCTCCTGGGCGGTACAGTGTGAAATCAAGCTCCCTGGGACTCCAACTCACTGAGCTATCCAGCCAGCTAAATGTCATATGATTAGTTACATGCCATCAAGTCAGAACCAACTTATAGCATCCCTAACAGGGCTTTCAAGGTAAATGAGATGTTTAAGGATTTACCCGTTCCACTCCCCCAGTGAGTTCCCATGGCCAACTGGGGATTCAAACCCTGGTCTCCAGAGTCTCATTCCATCACTTTATCCACTATACCACACTAGGTGCCTATTAAAATGTCATATACATCAGTGCAAAAGGACATGTTACAGTTGGGATTGCTTATAGCAAAAACGTTGTAACTGGAGACCCAGCTACATTTCTGGGCATTGCTTAAAGTTTTGGTGCTTGACTATAAAACCATATTTCATTTATATGTTAGATTTCTATCCCACCCGTCTTCCAAAAAAATAGGACTCAGAGCAGTTAGCAATAACATGAACAAAACAAACTCGGATAAAACAAACATACAACAGACTAATGCAAGCATCAAAAGATTTTAAAAGCGATTAATCCAGTTTAACAGCATAGGCCTGCCTATATATCAAAGGGAAGCACCTCTGGTGCCTGCCTCGAGTATAAGCAGTCTGTATCCTTGGATAAACTTTGGAAGCTCTCCCTGACATCTGAACTGTGGCAGGTGGTGGGAAGAGACAATACCCCAACAATGGCATGCTTTCTCCTGGGAATCTTGCCAGGAACCTCTTGCATTGTCTTTTTTTAAAAAACAGATTTTTCTTCCTCTTGGATGCACATCTTAATGTTGTGGTCATGGGGAGAACTGTGTGTGTCAAGGAAGTGGAGAGTGATGCCATGAGGAAGCTAGACTCTATTATAAGTCTGGACTCCTAGCAGCATCACCCAAGGTAGAATGGTGAAAGCTGAGACACCAGACTAAAGCTGTGACTATGAGATCAAATATTTTGCTATGGTTATAGTATGGGCTGATTCTAAGTATTTTTTTCTGATCACATGATGCAAAACCCAATTCGAATCAGTCCAGCTCTTTTTGCTTCCAACACAGTTTTTTTTTCCTGCTTTCTCAGTTAATTCATTCTCATAAAGATGGGGGAAGGCATGTCTGTGGATGGTGTTTCGGTGGCATAAGTAGTTGGGGTGCAATATTCAGGACGGTGGGAACACCTGCCCCCACGTTATTTCCCAGTTGTCCTCCACATGTATGTATGTATGTATGTATGTATGTATGTATGTATGTATGTATGTATGTATGTATGTATGTATGTATGTATGTACCTCTTCTTGATGTATGTATTGTAGGGACGTGCTGGCGCTGCGGGTTAAACCGCAGAAGCCTCTGTGCTGCAAGGTCAGAAGACCAGCAGTCGTAAGATCGAATCCACGTGATGGAGTGAGCTCCCGTCGCTTGTCCCAGCTTGTACCAAACTGTCTACGGACAAACGCTGGCTCTACGGCTTGGAAACGGGGATGAGCACCGCGCCCTCTGTCGTCCCCTTCTCCTCTTGCCTTCACACTTTCCCAACATCAGGGTCTTTTCCAGGGAGTCTTCTCTTCTCATGAGATGGCTAAAGTATTGGAGCCTCAGCTTCAGGATCTGTCCTTCCAGTGAGCACTCAGGGTTGATTTCCTTCAAAATGGATAGGTTTGTTCTCTTTGCAGTCCAGGGGACTCTTAAGAGTCTCCTCCAGCACCACAATTCAAAAGCATCAATTCTTTGGCGGTCAGCCTTCTTTATGGTCCAGCTCTCACTTCCATACATCGCTACTGGAAAAACCATAGCTTTGACTATGTTAATTGAAACCCCTCCCTCCACCATTGTGAAGCAACCCAAAGATGACATGACTGTATTTGAATAAATGCATATTGTTGTACATGAAAAAAAAATGCCCTGAAAATAAGCCCTAATGAGTTTTTCATTACCCCATGGACCAGAGCACACCAAGCCCTCCTGTCTTCCACTGCCTCCCGGAGTTTGGTCAAATTCATGTTGGTAGCTTCGATGACACTGTCCAACCATCTTGTCCTCTGTCGTCCCCTTCTCCTCTTGCCTTCACACTTTCCCAACATCAGGGTCTTTTCCAGGGAGTCTTCTCTTCTCATGAGATGGCCAAAGTATTGGAGCCTCAGTTTCAGGATCTGTCCTTCCAGTGAGCACTCAGGGTTGATTTCCTTCAAAATGGATAGGTTTGTTCTCTTTGCAATCCAGGGGACTCTCAAGAGTCTCCTCCAGCACCACAATTCAAAAGCATCAATTCTTTGGCGGTCAGCCTTCTTTATGGTCCAGCTCTCACTTCCATACATCACTACTGGAAAAACCATAGCTTTGACTATGCGGACCTTTGTCGGCAAGGTGATGTCTCTGCTTTTTAAGATGCTGTCTAGGTTTCTCACCGCTTTCCTCCCAAGAAGCAGGTGTCTTTTAATTTCGTGGCTGCCGTCCCCATCTGCAGTGATCATGGAGCCCAAGAAAGTAAAATCTGTCACTGTCTCCATATCTTCCCCTTCTATTTACCAGGAGGTGATGGGACCAGTGGCCATGATCTTAGTTTTTTTGATGTTGAGCTTCAGACCATTTTTTGCACTCTCCTCTTTCACCCTCATTAAGAGGTTCTTTAATTCCTCCTCACTTTCTGCCATCAGAATGGTATCATCTGCAT
Organism: Intellagama lesueurii; assembly: GCA_037013535.1. Classification (NCBI taxonomy): domain Eukaryota; kingdom Metazoa; phylum Chordata; class Lepidosauria; order Squamata; family Agamidae; genus Intellagama; species Intellagama lesueurii. Next base: position 201,851,181 of record JBAJHW010000004.1, read on the forward strand.
ATCTGAGGTTGTTGATATTTCTTCCGGCAATCTTAATTCCGGCTTGGGATTCCTCCAGTCCGTCCTTTCGCATGATGTATTCTGCATATAAGTTAAATAAGCAGGGAGACAATATACAGCCTTGTCGTACTCCTTTCCCAATTTTGAACCAATCAGTTGTTCCATATCCAATTCTAACTGTTGCTTCCTGTCCCACATATAGATTTCTCAGGAGATAGATAAGGTGGTCAGGCACTCCCATTTCTTTAAGAACTTGCCATAGTTTGTTGTGGTCAACACAGTCAAAGGCTTTTGCGTAGTCAATGAAGCAGAAGTAGACGTTTTTCTGGAACTCTCTGGCTTTCTCCATAATTCAGCACATGTTAGCAATTTGGTCTCTAGTTTCTCTGCCCCTTCGAAATCCAGCTTGTACTTCTGGGAGTTCTCGGTCCACATACTGCTGAAGCCTACCTTGGAGGATTTTGAGCATAACCTTGCTAGCGTGTGAAATGAGTGCAATTGTACGGTAGTTGGAGCATTCTTTGGTACTGCCCTTCTTTGGGATTGGGATGTAGACTGATCTTTTCCAATCCTCTGGCCACTACTAAGTTTTCCAAACTTGCTGGTATATTGAGTGTAGCACCTTAACAGCGTCATCTTTTAAGATTTTAAATAGTTCCACTGGAATGCCATCACCTCCACTGGCCTTGTTAGCCATGCTTTCTAAGGCCCAGTTGACTTCACTCTCCAGGATGTCTGGCTCAAGGTCAGCAACCACACTATCTGGGTTGTCCGGGACATCCAGATCTTTCTGGTACAATTCCTCTGTGTATTCTTGCCACCTCTTCTTGATGTCTTCTGCTTCTGTGAGGTCCCTACCTTTTTTGTCTTTTATCATGTCCATCTTTGCACAAAAGGTTCCTTTAATATCTCCTATTTTCTTGAACAGATCTCTGGTTTTTCTCTTTCTATTCTTTTCCTCTATATCCTTGCACTGTTCATTTAAGAAGGCCCTCTTGTCTCTCCTTGCTATTCTTTGGAAGTCAGCATTCAATTTTCTGTAACTTTCCCTATCTCCCTTGCATTTTGTTTCCCTTCTCTTCTCTACTATTTGTAAGGCCTCGTTGGACAGCCACTTTGCTTTCTTGCATTTCCTTTTCTTTGGGATGGTTTTTGTTGCTGCCTCCTGCACAATGTTACGAGCCTAAATCCATAGTTCTTCAGGCACGCTGTCCACCAAGTCTAATTCCTTAAATCTGTTCTTCACTTCCACTGTGTATTCATAAGGGATTTGGTTTAGATTATACCTGACTAGCCCAGTGGTTTCTCCTACTTTCTTCAGTTTAAGCTTGAGTTTTGCTATAAGAAGCTGATGATCAGAGCCACAATCAGCTCCAGGTCTTGTTTTTGCTGACTGTATAGAGCTTCTCCATCTTTGGCTGCAGAGAATATAATCAATCTGATTTCGGTATTGCCCATTTGGTGATGTCCATGTGTAGAGTCGCCTCTTGTGTTGTTGGAAAAGAGTGTTTGTGATGACCAGCTTGTTCTCTTGACAGAACTCTATTAGGCTTTGCCCTGCTTCGTTTTGAACTCCAAGGCCAAACTTACCTGTTGTTCCTTTTATCTCTTGACTCCCTACTTTAGCATTCCAGTCCCCTAGAATGAGAAGAACATCTTTCTTTGGTGTCAGTTCTAGAAGGTGTTGTAGGTCTTCACAGAATTGGGCAATTTCAGCCTCTTCAGCATTGGTGGTTGGTGCATAAACTTGGATTACTGTGATGTTGAAAGGTCTGCCTTGGATTCGTATTGAAATCATTCTATCATACTAGGGCTTATTTTCAGGTTAGGTCTTATTTTTGGGGAAACAGGGTATGTCTGTCTGTCTGTCTGTCTGTACCGTGTTTCCCCAAAAATAAGACAGGGTCTTATATTATTTTTTGCTGCAAAAAACACATTAGGGTTTATTTTCAGGGGATGTTTCATTTTTTTTCATGTACAACAATCTACATTTATTCAAATACAGTTATGTCATTGTTGCTGCACACTGGTGGAGGGCGGGGTTTCACTTAACTGGGGCTTATTTTGGGGGTAGGGCTTGTATTACAAGGATCCTGAAAAATCATACTAGGGCTTATTTTCAGGTTAGGTCTTATTTTCAGGGAAACAGGGTATGTATGTATGTATGTATGTATGTATGTATGTATGTATTATGTATTATATGAGATAAGCATTACATCACCTTATTGCTAGAACTGATATACTAGTTTAGCACTAGATCGCCTCTGGACAAGGAAAAAGAAATTGTTTAATTATGAACAAAACAGAAAGAACCCAGATGAAATAAGACATTTGTGTAGTATTTTTCTACACATTAAGAAGAACTTTGGTATGCTGCCATCTTTTCTGGATCACTGTTCAATTCTTTCAAAGCCAAGCAGCTTAACAGCAAACCATAAAACGATCAGCAAAAACAGGACCAGAGGAAGGAAGAAAAGAAGGGAGACTGTGGGCTGAATGGTGTACTGCATCCTGTGTGAACCCTCAACTCCTGAATCAATTTGCAGCCCCATGTAAGCACTGATAGCAAATTCAGCTGTAATACATGTTACAAATCAAATCAGCAGAAGGAAATGGATAGTTCCAAAAGTAACGGGGGTAGAGAATCTCCTGAAAGGCAGCTACTAGGCAGTGGAAGTAGTGGAAGATGACACTGGTGGAGAATCTTTCGCAGACTACAATGACACTCAAGCTAACTTTTCTTAGTACTATACATAAGAAGGCCACAAGAAACTACTTTTGAATATTTCTTAGTTTCAAAATTCTATGAGGTAGCAGTCCAAAATGAAACAAGAGATAATGCTAGATGAGACTCCCAAGTTGGAAGGCACTCGATCAGCTACTGGGGAAGAGCAAAAGACAAGTACAAATAGTACTGTTGCTAATGAAGCAACTAGATTAAAGCCAAAAGGACATCTAGCGGCCAATGTGCACAGGGGTGAAAGTCTGATGCAACATATATAACTGGAACATAGAATGTGAGAAGTCTGAATCCAGGTAGACTGAAAGCCATAAAGAAAGAAGCCCAGCTGCTGCCGTCTCCATCCGCCATTATCCTTTGTTCACTGCACAAGACTGGCAACAGCAGTTGTGGACAGGTTCGGCAAGCAGGAGGCAGCAGCGATAAAGAGCCTGAGAGGGAATGAGAGGATGGCAGTAGAAGAACAGAGAGAAGAGGTTTCATCTTAAAATTAAAAATAATAATTGTTGGTCAAGGGGATTCTACAAGGTCCCTGACTGTGTTTGGCAGCGCCATGGGGCACTGTGGCGCACAATCTGGGAACCACTAAACACAGTAAAACCAGACAATCAAACAGATGGTCGTACATATGGACATCATCAGACGACCAATATACAAATCAAACAACTTGAAGATGAAAAAACTGTATTCTCTCTGCCAAACCAAGACCAGGAACAGAATGTGGCACTAACCACATACTGAATAATACTGAAAATTAGTGTAAAGGTGAAAAAGAACACTCAGATAATCCTAGTGCCAAAATATAATTTAAATAATAATTTAAAATCTAAGCCAAATCTAAACCAAACCTTTGTTGCCCTAAAAACAAAAATGCCAAATTGAGGCTGTTATATTCATGAGAAGCCAAAAGTCACTGGAAAAAAACAATAATGCTCAAAAAACGTCAAGACAACAAGAAGACCAAATAAGAGATCAATCAATACAGGAAACCATAGCCTTGAGTTTGCCAGAACTGAGCAGGGCTGCTGATGACAAGACCCTTTGGAGGTCACTACTGCATAGGGTTGCCATACATTGGGAGCCACCTGATCGCATATAACACAGATGTGTTGTTGTGTTATGTGCCATCAAGTGGTTCCCAACTTAAAGAATTTTAAACTGATGAAAGAACCATTTTATCTTCCACTGTTTTACCTTTGTGCTCAAGACAGTATGGCATGTTTATAACAACAGACTAAATGGCCACCTCTGAAGACTGTTATAGTAACAGATTTTCTGCATCAATAGAGGTTGGACTAGATGACGTTTGACATCTTTTCCAACTCTGATTATCTTTTTTAGACTGGTATTGTAGGCTGCCCTTACAACATAAAATAAGATTTATAAGAACAGGAGGATATCAATTGACTGATTAAATACATACTTTTATGATGGTGGTGGGTGTGAAGAAAGAAACGTCCCTCATCGAAATTAGCCCTAGTTGCTTAATCAACATCATAACAAGATGGTGATGCATCCTAGTTTTGTGTGTTAAAAATTTATATTATCTCTAAATGTGAAGAGGCTTGTAACAAGATATAATAGTGAGTCTATAATACCTGGGTAATTGGCTTTCAAAACCACAGACATAATATTACAAGAGCTTTTCTCCAAAGGATTTTTTTAAATGCCACATGCACATACAATGTCTCAATGATTATTGTTAGTTCATTTTATTTATTTATTTTACAGTATTTTACAGTTATTCCCTCACAAGTCTTTTAGCAAATATCTAAGGAATGAATTCTCTAAGCCATTAGAAGCAAACAATTATGGAGGTCTCATTAATACAATTACAGTTACGTGCTTCTTGTAACACTAAAGCACAGAAGTCTTGCTAGCTGAGTGAGGACAAAGCAGAGACTGTTCCCTTCCAAGGAAAAGTCTCATGCTCAGCCCACCAACGTCACTTGCTTTTGAGGCACAAATGCAAAATAAAGTCTGGCTGTTCACCCGCCAACATTACAGCAGCATCAAGGCTGCAAACATTCAGTTCTGTTTCTAAACAAGGATGTAATGTCAGGTCATCCCCCAAAAAGAGGAGAAAGGAAAGCAGCAGTATTAAGTGATGAATTAAAAAGGCATGTAAATGGTTTTATATTTTGGGGTACTTGACAGTTTTGCTTTATAGAATGAGGGAGGTAACACAGCCCACTTTAAAATAATGTAAGAGAAGCATTTTAAACTACAAGGCTGCAGCTATCATTGTCTACAATTCACGTTCTAATGTATGTATTTCAATATTGCATAAGAACATGGGACCATACAGTTTCTAACTGGCACCAAGAATAGTTATTCTTTAAGTGAAATAACACTGCCTCGTTCACTTTTCTTTTTCTTGCTTTAAAACAGTTTGCTCTGATTTACATGTGGTATATTGCTCATACAATGTCAGTTCTGGAAGCTATTTCAGCATTTTTAATAGTAGTAGAACATTATTATTATCAAACCTAGGTGGATTTTATTGTTTTCTATGTTTTTAAGAAATCTCTGGACAAAACACATGTTAATTTTAGTATATGAATGATTCCTACACACATTTCGGACTCTCTGTTCTTTTTGTTTCATCTCGAACATCAGATCTGTAGCTACGCTGTTAAGATGTCAGCAATAATTCTGAGGGTTTTATCCGTACATTCTCTTTCTACTTTTTGTAAGTTAAAGCAGTGGTCCCCAACCTTGGGCCTCCAGATGTTCTTGGACTACCACTCCCAGAAGCCTTCACCACCACCTCTGCTGGCCAGGAATTCTGGGAGTTGAAGTCCAAGAACATCTGGAGGCCCAAGGTTGGGGACCACTGAGTTAAAGAACAAATACATGGCCTTGCCAGTACAATGCACCAAGGCACCTCAACGTCTAGATTGCAAATTAGGTCAGTTAGTTATTGAGCTTCTAGATCGCCCAACTTAGTGACACTATTTGGGACAGTTTACATAATTAAGCAAAACATACAAACTAAAATAGTAAAAGAATAAGTGTATAATACCACAAACTAAACAGATACAGATTCTGTAATGTTTTTATTGTAGAATATTGAATATTATAGAATATCTGGTGTTTTGTGGGATTCACAGCACAAAGGCGAATGACTGAAGAAGAAGAGATGATAAAAATAAGGAGACCGCAGAGAGGAGTATGGAAAAATAATGGGACAATTTGGGGAAAAAATAAAAGATAGAAAATCTCCACCCTCTTATGTGGCTCATTGACCAGGGAATTTGGAACTTTACCTGGGGCACTGCAACTCAGTTCTTCCCAAATATGAATACTTCGGTGTGACGTTCACCCAGTGTCCCCTGTTTGTTTCCCCCAAACCTAGGGCTCACTCTGGCAACGTTCTCTCTTTTCTTCACTGCCACCAGTGGATTTCCCTTATCCACTCTGTAAAGGACTTTCATCAGACACTTGCTACCAACAGAACTGATTTATTAAAAGATATTAGGTTGAATGAGAATCACAGATGTCCTTTAATCATTGTATGGAATTAAAATCATTGAAACCTTGTATATTTTGTTACACACTCAATCACCATTTGCTTTATGAATTCACTTTAACCCGCTTAGTTTTATTATCAGTTCTCTCTATTTCTCTGACTATCTCTCTCTCTCAGCTCTTCAATCTCTCTCCTTCACACTTAGCACTCCCCTGCTCTCTCTCTAACTGACCAACTGCCTAACTGACTGAATGATCCCGCCCCTCCAGTCCTCTCATAGGCTCCTGCACCTGAGCTCCAGCTATGAGTGACAGGAGTGACTTGGGCATTCGTCACATGCCTCCCCCCTAGGAAAAGTTTGTTTCATGGGAGAAACTTTATAGTTTACCCTCATGAACAACGCAGTAAGCAATGAACAATTTATTTCAACTTTTCACAATACTATGCTGAATACTAAAACATGTATTACAAGTTACTCTTTTTCACAATATATTTATCTTATACCGTATCTATGCATATGCGTTATTATCGATTACTATTTAGAACAAATTAAACTTATTAATTTAAACATTTAAACCAGTCATTACACTTATACATATTTGCCTTACCTACAATTACATTAATACAAATCCCATTACTGTTACATTTATCACTTATCACTACTTACCATTAATTCAACACGCCATTATATATATATATTTTTTTACATCTCAAACTTATGCATAAACAGAACAGTTTATACCATTACATTTTAAATTTTTCTTCTCCTCCATCCATCAGTCCTCTGGTCTCTGAGATAACGCGTCAGCCACCATGTTCTGGGTTCCTTTCACATTCCGAATCTCAAAATCAAAGTCCTGCAAAAGTAGGGCCCATCTCATCAGTTTGTTGTTATTGGCCCTGATAGTTCTCAGCCACAGAAGTTTTTGCAATGCCCAGATTCTGGCTAGGCCCTCCCGCTCAGTCGTAGATGGGTGCCTCTCGCTCGCCTGCAGCTTCTTGCTAAGATAGGTCCTAGGATGATGGTTTCCGTCCTCGTCAGCTTGGCTCAGCTCGGCTCCCAGCCCGACATTGGATGCCTCGGTGTAGACAGTAAACTCCTCCCGCTGGAAGTCTGGAGCTCTCAGGACAGGACCGGTAGTCAACGCCGTCTTCAACTTGCTAAAGGCCTCCTCGCAGTGGACTGTCCATTGGATCTTCTCAGCCTTTCTTTTATGAGTTAAATCAGATAAAGGGGCAGCTATCTCGCTGAAATTGGGCACAAAGCGACGATAATAGCCGGCTAACCCTAGGAAAGATCTTATTTTTATCTTAGATGTTGTCCTGGACCAATTGTTAATAGCTTCTATTTTGGGTTCTAGGGGTTTGATTATACCTCCCCCTACTACATGGCCTAAGTATTTTAATTCAGAACTACCCAGTTAACATTTACTAGCTTTGACTGTTAAACCGGTCTCATGTAGTCTCTGTAGCACTGTTTCAAGATGGATTTTGTGCTCTTCCCATGTCTCTATTTTATGCCCTACACCCTTGGCTATACCAGGCTTATTAGAAAAGACATGCTTATATTTTTGCAATAAAGCCCTGGCTTCTTCTTGTTGCTCAGGTTCTAGAGTAAGGCTAATTTTGATTTCCTCAGGGTTATACTGGAGTACACCCCTTCCTTCCCAATACTGTAATTCAGGTTTTTCGTTGGGCACTTCTTTAATGGCATATAACACAAAATTTTCTTTCCTATAATAAGGTTTAATCATATTTACATGCACAACTCTTCTGACTTCTTCTCCCTCCTCCTGAATTACATAATTCACGTCACTTATTTTAGAGACCACTCTAAATGGGCTTGCCCAAGCTAATTGGAGTTTATTTCCTTTACTAGGTTTCAACATTAGCACTTCGTCTCCAGGATTAAATGCTCTTTCTCTGGCCCTCTTGTCGTACCAGTGTTTTTGCTTTCCTTGATGGCTCTTTAAGTTTTCTGCTGCTAACTCACGAGACTGCTGCAAGGAGTTCATCAGCACATCTATATATTGGACCACTGACTCAGGATCCTCCCCTCTATGTTCCTCCCAGTTTTGCCGGAGTAAATCTAGGGGTCCCCGAGCTTTCCTTCCAAATAATAGTTCGAAAGGGCTAAATCCTGTACTTTCCTGGGGTACAGATCTATAAGCATACAATAATGGTTGCAATTTATGGTCCCAATCATTTGGATTTTCAGCGGTATATGTTCGAATCATTCGCATTAGGGTCCCACTAAATCTCTCAACCAATCCATTAGTCTGGGGATGATAAGGGGATGATGTGATGTGAGTGATGCCACAGACTTGCCACAACCTTTTCATTAATTTGGACGTAAATGAGGTCCCCAAATCGGTAACTATCTCGGAAGCGAAGTCCATGCAACACATATAATTTAATAGTGCATCTGCCACTGTCTCTGTTTCAATATTCCGCAAGGGAACAGCTTCCGGGTATCTTGTGGCATAATCAATTATGGATAAAATGAATCTATTTCCCCGCCTGATAACTTTAGGTAGGGGTCCCACTATGTCTAGGCCTATTCGCTGAAATGGGGTTGAGATGACTGGTAATGGGCACAGCTTAGCCTTGGTCTTGTCATTCCCAGTACCCTGCCTTTGACATGTGTCAGAGCTTTGACAATATAACTTGACCTGCTTCCCCATCCCAGGCCAGTAAAAGTTTTGAGCCATCCTTTGCCTGGTACGTGAGATGCCTAAATGAGCCGCAAATGCATCTTTATGTCCCTTTTCTAAAATTCTTTCTCTGTATTTGAAGGGCACTACCAGTTGTCTGAGAATGCTCTCCCCTCCCCTCATAGGATTCACTAGAACCTCTCTGTACAATAGGTCTTCCTTCACACAGTATCTTTCAGGGTTTTCAGGGGTCAGGGGCCCTTCCTTAACTTGTCTAAAGCATTCATTTAAGGTAGGGTCTTCTTTTTGTTCTTTTATGAAAGACAGATTACTACTAGGATTCCGCATAGTGACTAGATCAGCTGTTTAATTCCCTTCTATTATTTCAGAATTCCCAATGTTTTCTTCAGTGTCTTCAATTGGCCTTCCCTGGGAGCGAGTTGTTACAAAAACACTCTGTACATGCTCCACTAAATCCAGGCCTATTGAACATGGGGCAGGAATTTGCTCAGATATGGCCACTGTCCAATCTCCTGTCCACCCTTTATATTTTATGGGAATTTTTGCCAAAGACAGCTTCACTATTTCAGCTCCAATCCCTTTAATAGAAATTGTCTCATGTTCCAGCATATTTTTCTTAGGGATTATCTCTGGATGACACACTGTAACTTGTGAGCAGGAATATTTTAGAGCAAGATATTTGTTATTATTAACATATATAACATCGCCTGAACTGCGTAGAAGATCCTGGTCATATTTTATCAAATAACATTGAACAACCCTAGCCATAGGAGGCTCCTCTTGGCTCTCTGGCCCCTCTGTCATTGGGGTTGTTATGGCAACCGATTCAATGGTTCCCTTAACTCCATTCTGTTGTACACAGTATACTTTCTTTGACAGACTGGAATTTCCTCCTCCTTTTTGCTGACGAACATCCCTATTCTTGGTGGTCTGGCACTGAGCCCAAAAATGTCCTTTCTCCCCACACCCATAACATGTTTTATTGGCTCTGGGTTCAAAATACGGGGGACTTGTCACCCTTTCCTTCAAAGCTATTATGTTTCTGGTGACTCAGCTCTGAAGGCTTGCCTTTAAAATGGCTTCCAGTAGCTTGATTATTTCTGAGGTAATCCCTAGGTCCTCTCCTCCTGTCGTCCCATACTTTCCCTCCAATTTTTACCTCAGAGAATCTGGGGTTCCTTATCTCATTTATAGAATCAGCTGTTTCACTTGCCTCCTGTACATTTTTAGGCTTTTTGTCTCTCACTAAATATCTTAAATCACCAGGTAGAACAGAATAAAATTGCTCCAGCCCTATTACATTTTTCATTTGTTCTAGAGATGTGACATTCTCCCGCTCCATCCATTTCTCCAAGCATTGTACTAATTTTGCCTCTAATTGGGAATACGATTCATCAGGCTTTTTGGTCAGGGTGTGAAATTTTCGTCGCAGCTGTTCTGCATTGATCCCGTACCTCGCATAAACCATTTTTCTGTAAGCCTCAAAGTCTCTGGCTTGATCTAGGGGCATTTGTGAATAGAGGTCAGCTAACTCCCCACTTATTTGAGACCTTAGCACAATCATTCGTTCTTCCTCTCTCACATTAAAGTCCCAGAAAGCTCGCTCAAAAGAAATGAGAAATGATTCTGGGCAGTCACCTTTTCTATACTGGGGAAATTTCTTTAGGTCTATTTTTGAGAAATTTCCCTCAGCATTACTACTGTTGTTATTATTGTTATTTTGAGCTGTCAGTTCTAGTCGTTTCATTTGCAATTGAAAATCCATTTCTTTCTGTCTTAATTCTAGCTCCTTAAGCTTGCGCTTTTTCCTCAGCCCTAGCTTTGATTTCTAGTTCCTTTAATTTAAATTCCTGAAGTAACCTCCATTTTTCAAACTATTGGGAGCTTAGATCACCTTCTCTCCCTGAGTCACCCTCGTGAGTCTCCTCCTGTTCTACAGATATTTCCCCCGGGACTTCATTTCCCTCCACTTCATGAGGTAAATCTTGAGGATCAATTACCTCCATCCCTATCTTTTTGCTTCTTTTAGGAGGCATATGTATGTGTATTTATTTGGATAAGCTGGTTTATTTTGCAGATAGATAGTCAAGCCTCTGTTTAAAATACTTTTTCCTTTCTGAGTTACTCTGTAGCTCTCCCTCGGCAGCTAAGGATTGCTACACTGTTTCTTTTGGCACCCCGCCAGCCACGCTGTTCTTTGGTCTGAGACACTCTATTTTCTTGCCTCCAGACACAAAACTATTTCAGATTTTTTTCCAAGCCTCTGCTTGTTCCTGTCACCTCAGACCTGTTTCTGACCCTGGCTTCCGCTTTTGTCCACCCGCGCTCCCTTAACTCTTGGAGCCTTGGATCCAAAGCTAGCCCACTGGTCTTCCAAATCTTGAGGTAACCCTCACACAGAGTTTTTCCCTCAGAGTCTTTTCCTATCTTAGTCCCCCCAAGATCTGCGTTCAGGAGCCGCGCTACTAAGCTTTCCCACAAAAGCTCTAGCGAGTCACCCACTCCTTCATGACAGACCTCTCTCTGACTAACAGGTATCTTTGACTCAGAAAATTCGCTTTTTCGTTGGCTTTACTGGACTCTATTTGAATCCCGCCGCTGGTCACCACTTGTGACATTCACCCAGTGTCCCCTGTTTGTTTCCCCCAAACCTAGGGTTCACTCTGGCAACGTTCTCTCTTTTCTTCACTGCCACCAGTGGATTTCCCTTATCCACTCTGTAAATGACTTTCATCAGACACTTGCTGCCAACAGAACTGATTTATTAAAAGATATTAGGTTGAATGAGAATCACAGATGTCCTTTAATCATTGTATGGAATTAAAATCATTGAAACCTTGTATACAGTATTTTGTTACACACTCAATCACCATTTGCTTTATGCATTCACTTTAACCCACTTAGTTTTATTATCAGTTCTCTCTATTTCTCCGACTATCTCTCTCTCTCAGCTCTTCAATCTCTCTCCTTCACACTTCGCACTCTCCTCCTCTCTCTCTAACTGACCAACTGCCTAACTGACTGAATGATCCCGCCCCTCTAGTCCTCTTATAGGCTCCTGCACCTGAGCTCCAGCTATGAGTGACAGGAGTGACTTGGGCATTCGTCACACTCGGCTTCAGAAAATTAGCCTCCAATGACTTCCTTCCCCCACTCCTCCTACTTGTTGTATACTTAAAAATGTACAGGATTCAAGAAAAAAACAACAGAAAGTCTTCTCTGAAGGCGGGTATGCAATGGGAACAGCAAATGTAAAAGGAATATATTAGAAAGTGTTCATATATATTTCTCACCCAGCAAATCAGTCTGCAGAACTATGTGATGTGGGTCCCAGGCCCCTGCCATAGTATTAGTCTCAATGACTGAATCCCAGCAGTAAGTCACCTAGAGTGGGCCAACTGAACCAATGGAATTTACATAGGTGCTGACTCACCACTCCCTACCAATGGGCCTGCTCTAGTTGTAGCGTACTGCTAGATCTCAGCCAATAGGGTAGAATACAACCTACGTTCATACCATCTCTTCCTCCATAGCATTTATTTATTATTCTTAAAAAATCTTACTGTGCCATGTCAAAATAGTTAAGTGTATTACATAAATACCTGTTCACACTTTCCTTTAGTTCAAAATCCTGTAGTAGAAATTCATGAGTTATGGGGACAAGTGTCAGAGAAGAGCAGGGTGGGAACAATTCTAGTGAACTATTGGACAAGTCTGTCTCTCAACCTCACCTGGCTCATTTTGTTTGTTTGTTACCCCACTTTTCTCCTTAAAAATCATCCAAGGCAACTTACATCATTAAAAAAATAGAAATATTTAAAAAGAATTAAACAAATACTATATGAAAAACTGTAAAAAAAAAAATCAATACTAAAACACATTTAAAAGCAACAAGGCATAACAATCAATTCAAAAGCCACTCTCAGACAGGCACTAAGGAAAAGCCTGCCTGAAGATAAAGGTCTTCACCAGCTTGTGGAAGAACAGCAAAGATGGGGCCACTCCAGCCTCCCGTGAGAGGAAGTTTCAGAGTCTTGGAGCAGCAACAGAGAAAGTAATCTCCTGTGTCCCCACCAAATGCACCTGAGAAGGTGGTGGGACTGAGAGAAAGGCTTCCCCTGATGATTTTAACACAACACAGTTCTTGAGATAACTTGGACCCAAGCCATTTAAGGCTTTACAAGTTAAAACCAACATTTTGAACTGTGCCTAGAAATGGACTGGCAGCCAGTAGAGGTGCTGTAACTGCGGGGGGCAGGGAGGCGAGCGAGCTATGCAATACCTTCTGTTTACATGGCTAAGACAATAAGAAAAGTTGGGCCTTCATATATGGCATGTAAAATTTAAGCATAAATAAATCTAATTTCTGAGAAAATGATTGATTAATCAATGATAATCAAGTCTCATTATGAAAAGCAACAATGGAGGAGATATTTATTTAATCTTGTGCTCCTGTTTTTAGTTATTATGGGGTATATTATAAAAGAATGGAAATGACCATACCACACACGTCAATTCTGGCTGCAAGGAACTGTACACAATAACCAGAGCTAATCCATTCCAGAGGCAGACCATATTTCTAATGGCCAACATGAGACGAAAATGGCACAGCTTAATATTCTTCTCTGACTTACAAGGATAAGGACCCATTTTCCTTCCTCATATAAACTGATGTCAAAGTCCTGAATTTGCTTTAACTCACAACTGCCTTCTGGAAGATGATGTTAGGAGGGAACAACGTTAAAGAGTGCAAGTTCTGAATTACGCAAGTAATAATTCCCCGGAAAGATTTTATTTACAGCTTTGCAAAGAAACAGGACAGATTAGCCTCATTTAAAAAAATATTTTGGGTATTACAAGGTTTTAACCTCAAATGGAAACACCTTTAAGATAACCTACAGAAAATCTATTAATGATGTTCTTTTTCCTGAAAGCCAGTTTCAACCAGACCAGAAACAGTAATTAAGTCAAACCTCTGTATATTCTGTGGTAAAAGCATTCAGCTTATTTGCAACTTACCTCCTCCATACATAACTGCCAGCATAATGGAAGAGATCCAGGAGACTTTGCTGCTAGAGGCATCAAAGATGATCTCTATCTCTTTAAAGAACACCGTAATGGATTTGGGGAATGCATAGGAAAAGCCAATAGAGATGAAGGCGCCAACAACTACTGCCCAGCCCCATCCTCCTTCTGGCGGGGTATATCCCACAGGGCCTCCAACTACTGGTGCCATCTTAGCTGAAGTGAAAGTGATTCAACTAGGAGTTGAAGAATCTGTAAAGAAAACAGAGGAAGAAGTTAGAACTGCTGAAATAAATAAAGGTAACAATGATATATATTGTTCTCTACCACATTCTGTATTTCTTATTTACCCCAGTACCTTGTTCCAAATCCCCTTCCCTATGATCTTCCCTGACCCAATGGAAAATGAATAAAAATTATTATTTTTTAAAAAAGGACTGCTGAAATAAATGTTGCATGCTGAAATTTATCCTGACCATTAATTATCCAGAAGAATCTGAGAGGAATGGTCCATCCACAGTTTAACTATAGTCAGTAAACTAGCTTCATAAACTACAGCTTAAAGTTTGGTAGCTCCTACAAACCACCGTTATGAACTAGAATGTACAAACTGCAGTTATAAACAATCACTCTTTATCGGGATTCAGAAAGCACATCAAGTTGCAGCTAATCTAGAACAGAACTGAAATATTCTGAACAACTCTATACAGTCATGCCCAAAGAGAAAAGGAGAACATATGAAAGCAATGAGTGTCTTGGGTAGAGATGGGGGTATTCGTATTTGTATACGAATATTCCCCCACAGGTGCAGATAACGAGGGTCCGGCCCCCTGGGGCCAGACTGACCACATGATGCTGCCGCGAGCTCCGCAGTGCCTTGCTATCTCTCCGTTGCTTGCGATGGATTAGCCACTGTGCGAACTGGCAGAGAGGCTTGTCATCCCACCTTCTGCCAGGACTGGCTAATCTATCTCGAGCAATAGAGTGACAGGAAGACTCTGTGGAACTCGCAGCAGCAGCGGAATAGTGAGTGGTCGGTCTGGCCCCAGGGGGCCGGACCCTCGTTATCTGCACCTGTGGGGGGATATTCGTATACAAATACGAATACCCCCATCTCTAGTCTTGGCTCATTTCAATAATGCTAACATTTAGTGACTAAAGCATGATTACCACAGAAGTGGGCAATCTCAGCAGGACGAAGGGCCTTTTTGCAGATTTGCCAGGAGCCATACTCCAAAAGAGACTAAAGAATGTGGGGCATGGCCAAAGAGGCCAATTGCATTTTTTTAAATTTAATGCAGTAGTCATACTGCAATGATTACTACAATTGATTTTTGTTAACTGAAACAAAAAGTTGTTTTTTTAAAATTAATACTTCTTTTCATCTACCAGAGCCCCAAAAGGTATTGGGATCCAGCACTTCCTTCCTTCCATCCAGTCCCCCAACATGATAAATATGTCTTCTACATCCTCTAGAAGGAACCAACGGAATGTTTTGAGCAAAAGCAATTTTTAAAAAGCAAAACTGGGTTTATATGTGGCCCATGCCCCACATGTTGCCCAACCCCTTGTTTCATATAACACTGACACCAGGCTTTAATGAGATTAACAGTTAGTGGACACTAGATTCTTGTATTCCAAAAGTAAATCATTTAAAAAAAACCTCGTTTATGTCCAGTTAGAATGTCATGGCTGTATTTGAAAGCTCAAGATCATGCTATTCTGCTTCTGTCCCATAATAGTAGAGTGGAGGTAAGGAAAACATGTCCCTATTCTAAGCTAGACTGAGTGAAATTCATAAATGTAAAACAATTTTGTCAGTGTATAGCAAAAATATAAGCAAAAAAGTGGTAGCAACTTAAAGACTAATGGATTTATCATAGAATCATAGAAAAGTGAAGTTGGAAGGGGCGTACAAGGCCATCAAGTCCAACCCCCTGCTCAATGCAAGAATACAATCAAAGCATAATCTGCCAGGTGATTATATATCACAATCCACTTCCTTCCATCCTGCATCTCAGTAAATGGATGATAATCCTTAAAAACACTGGAATTAACCTGTTACTAGTTAAAGTGCCACCATTTTTGATATTTTTGGAAACCTTGTTTAAAACTGTTAGAATTCTGTAAAATTCATTTTTCAGGCACATACAGCTTGTACAAGAGCAGAGACATAAAATGTAGATCACCTGGGCCTTTCAAAAAGAAAAGCTATCAGTATTAACTACTTACATCTGACCATTATCTTGGGTCAGCTCTTTCAGAAATACCATAGTCGAAACTGACTGTCACACACACACACTTCTAATTAGCACAGCCATAACACTGATGCATAAGTTAGTTGCAGAAACATTAACCAAGGGAGATGCTATACACAGTCTCTCATGCACAACTAATAAATTATAAGGCATTTCAAAATCAATTTCACTGCAGATGAAACCCAGTAAT
Source organism: Intellagama lesueurii (assembly GCA_037013535.1). Lineage (NCBI taxonomy): Eukaryota > Metazoa > Chordata > Lepidosauria > Squamata > Agamidae > Intellagama > Intellagama lesueurii. The sequence continues at coordinate 201,867,541 of JBAJHW010000004.1, forward strand.
TCAACACCTCTTTCCATAGCACCTATAGCAGGTTTCCTCTTTTCCAGAAAAACCAACCCGATCTGAATCATCACATAGCTACCAGTCACACTATAGGGAATCAAATCCCAGAAGCGATTGCATGCAAAATTAGCACAATGGTTCACAGGCATTCTGGATCTGGGGTGCATTGCAAACAGACACATACTCAGAAGCCACTGAGTATGTGTAAATCAGGCCCACAAAGGACCAATGTGATCACCATCAAGACACACATCAAATGAGTATGATCATTAGTAAGCCATTCCTCCCTGAAAGATCACATCAATAACATTTTGTTCTGAGGCAACAAACAGAAAATCTTGATGAGATTGTCCACTTAAGACTCTGTAGATTCCTTCATCTTCTCTCCCTTTCTCTTTGGTTCAGCTGCATAGAAGAGTTGAGAAGCTATCAGTTTCATTATAGATTATAATCAGAAGCTACTGCAGTCTGAAAAATCACTATACAGTGGTGCCTCGCAAGACGAAATTAATCCATTCCACGGTTAATGCCGTCTAGCGAAAATTTCGTCTTGCGAAGCCCGTTTTCCCATAGGAATGCATTGAAATTTAATTAATGCGTTCCTATGGGGAAAAAAAAAGTCAGAACCCCCCAAAAAAGTCAGCAAAAAGTCACTTACCAGGTAGAGTAGACTGAGTCCAGCTCCTCACAGTGCGTTTGTAGCCCCAGAACAGCCGGAAAAAGAGTGCCAAACAGCGGAGATTCAGCAACCAGCAGGGAGCCGGCAGCCATTTTGTGGTCATCTCTGCTCCTGCCCCCCTCTCCCCGCCTCTCAGCTGATCGGCGCTGGGTCTGAGAGGCTTTTTCCCTGCTAGGCAAGCCTCAGGAAGCCTGTTAGACCCAGCGCCCATCAGCTTTCCCGCCTCTCCCCGCCTCTCAGCTGATCGGCGCTGGGTCTAACAGGCTTCCTGAGGCTTGCCTAGCAGGGAAAAAGCCTCTCAGACCCAGCGCCGATCAGCTGAGAGGCGGGGAAAGGGGGGCCAGGAGGGAGACTAACACAAAATGGCTGCCGGCTCCCTGCTGGTTGCTCGCTGTTTGGCACTCTTTTTCCGGCTGTTCTGGGGCTACAAACGCACTGAGAGGAGCTGGACTCAGTCTACTCTACCTGGTAAGTGACTTTTTGCTGACTTTTTTGGGGGGTTCTGACTTTTTTTTCCCCATAGGAACGCATTAATTAAATTTCAATGCATTCCTATGGGAAACGCGCCTCGCAAGACGAAAAATATCGCAAGACGGCCCGTCTTGCGAGGCACCAAAAATCTCTCAAGACCCTTTCGTCTTGTGAGTTTTTTGTCTTGCGAGGCATTCGTCTTGCGAGGCACCACTGTACTATGAATTTCTGTATTTTCACTTTTATTACTCGTATCAGTATCTCAGCAAAAAAAGACACATCTACATTTCAAGAAATCATGTAAGAAGGCAGTATCAAGAATTGCCAGTCCTGCATTTTTAAAGAACTGTTTAATTACTTTTGTACAACAACAGACACTTAATAAAACCCAAGTCAGAAAGCCAAAGAGACAAACTTCATAAAGCTCTATCTTCCACCTTGCAAATAAATGTGCCTCTGAAGTCACTTTGCAGGTCCCCTTTTTTAAATTCGTTGCTCTAAAGAATATATTCTAAATAAGTCCAATTAATATTTGCTCTACAACCAGTATTTGTTCTGTTCTGTGTTTTAAAGAACCCATGTTTAGCTAGTTTGCCAGTACTCTGAAACTCAGAGAATCCCCAGTGCTTGCTGCTTATGGAAACATTTTAGGATTTTACAAAAACACCACAGATACCTAGTGCTCACCTATTGTCAACAGTTCTTAATACTGCTCTTCCTGACTGGTTCCTGCAAGCCTTTAGGGGTCAGACAGATTACAGTGGAACCTCTACTTACGAACGTCCCTACCTACGAACATTTCAACTTACGAACAGCTCCGTCTGCAAAATTTTGCTTCTACTTGCGAACGGAGCTTCAACTTACGAACCGGAAAAAAAAGGTGTTCTGTTTAAAAGGTGTTCCCTCCCTCCCTCCCTCCTTTCCTGCCTTTTTTTTAACCTAAGTCATCTTAGGTTAAAAGAAAAAAAAATCTCCCCCTAGTGGTAGAGGATGGATTAACCAGCTTTGCATTAGTTCCTATGGGAACTAATGCTTCAATGTAAGAACGGCGCCTCGACATAAGAACCAAAAACAGCCGGAACGGATTAATCGGTTTTCAATGCATTCCTATGGGAAATTTTGCTTCAACTTACGAACGTTTCAACTTAAGAACACCTTCTGGGATGGATTAAGTTCGTAAGTAGAGGTTCCACTGTACATTACACTAGACTTCTGCTATTCTGTACCTGTATGAAGCTCCACACTTTTCCAGCTGCATTTGAGAAATGGTAGACTTAAGATATAACTGGCATGTACTGCAATGCCAAACACAGCTCACGCTTCACACTTAACAGAGCAACACAAAGGTGAAGTCTGAAATACTTAAATTGTTAATAAACAGTACACTGATTAGCTCTAGAGCATTTTCCCCAAAAGGACACAGGATCTTGTAGCAAATGATGTCTGATGGCAGAACACTGCTCTGAAAGTAATGGCTGATGAAAACTAGGAAGTGTTAGCTGATGCAGATAAATAATGTGTGAACCTACTGAAAAGAATGCCCAATAGAGCACAAAGAATTTGATATAACGGCCAGAACACTCTTCACTCTAAATAGATACAAGTGTCCCAGATGTATATAAACATCACTTAGCATAAGAAGAATTGGGGAAACATCATAAGCTACAAAGCTGCAACAGGCACACCACTTTTCAAGCCTCCAAAAACTAGATTTGAAATGCAACCCAAGTTTCAAAGCAAAGTTCTTTGCATGGTCACAGTGTAATTTATTAAGCAAAATTGCAACCAAAGCAAACCAATCTAACAAGGATACGTAATAAAGTGGTTCTTCCTTGCTGGAAAAGTTGCAGGACCACACCAATGGCAGAGTTAGGCATATTTAACTTAATTGAAATCAGTAGTTTATGAATGCCTGTTAAGATTACATTCAAGAATCCTGAGGTGTGGGAGCTTGCTCCACTACTAGAGATGGTCCCGAATTAATTTGGGCCCCTTTGTACGAAGTACACCATGCAGCGCCACAGGGGTTGGGCGAGTCTACCTCCCCCCTGGGCTGGCTGGGCCACTTACCTTTTGTCAAGTGCCACCAGGATCCTTTGTCTCTGGCAGCACTCCAATCTGGGCAGAAGCCCGGGCTGCCCATCCCCATCTCCTCCAGCAGCCAACCATTCATTGCCTGCGCAGGGAGAATCCTCGTCCCACCTCATCTCCTTGTACATGGTTTAATGACCAAGTGAGGACACAGATAATGGTCTAAGTGCAATGGCTTGTTAGTAACGACGTAGGACTATCAGCCTGTGAGTTTACAAGGTAATATAGCATGTTGACCAAGTGGCAAACTGTGAGAATCAATGTAGGATTTCACACTTACAGCTAGGAATCCTTGACTGACGTTTAATCCTTTTGAGTGGTTCTTCAGCATCCAAATGTATCTTATCTCAGCATTTTCTTTCAAGTCTACTCCTGTAATCCTTTTTTCCTCTAAGAGTCACTTTAGGCCAGCATGTAGCCAGAATGACTTTGTGACTTAGCGTATAAAAGAATATTCCTCCTCAGTACGAAGCAGTCAAGAAAAAAAACATTATTCCAACTGAAGCAATTTATTTTCTAAAAATTACGTAAGAGGACCATTGGTCCCCACAGATACCAAGTAGAATATGAAAACACAATACAACCAAGCCCACCTTTATTATGTATATTTGTGGTGGGGAGGAGAGAGACTGGCAGGTTCATCGAAGTGTTTTATATGAATCTCACAAAGTCAGGTAATGACCAATTAACATTTTCCATCAAATAAAGAAGAGCTGAACGTTGAAGAGATATTTCTCCTTAAGATTCATCCTACAGTTCATGGGAAGGTGGGAGGATCTAGGATCCTTAAAGGACTATGCATTATATACTTAGCCTGCCATGACAATACCAAATTCTAAGCTAAATCTATGGCCCATATGGTTATGGACCACAATTTAACTGGGTCTCATGAGAATACATCAAGTTTAATAACAAATGGCTTTGTACCACTGCAGCCTAGTTAGGAAATACTATCACAATGCTCAGTGAGGTTTACCAAATTATAGTGTTTCTAGATTAGCAATTCCCAAATGTCTTTGCATCACAACCTCTTTCTGCTTTCTCAGAAATTCTAATGCCTTCCCATCTTTCCTTCACAGTCATCCAGGCCCTTATTTAAAAAAATATAACTTCACAATTTATAATTTAAAATAAATAAAAAAGCCACAGAAAAAAAACACTTTTAATTTAAAAATAAGCATAGATCATTTTTTCTTTTCATAAAAAGTTCATAACAATGTGATTTACCTTGTGAAAATCAGAAATAAAACAATGTGAAGGATGCTGCCGTATCTCAGTCTCATGTCCCCTTGGAATATCTTTAAGCCTTCCTGCCACCTGCAAGTCTGGGAATTAATGTTCCAGATAGACGGCATCTAGAGTTAACAGGAAAACAACTCTAGAGCTATTCCATCTACTGTATTTTTCGCTCCATAAGACGCACCTGACCATAAGATGCACCTAATTAAAATAAATAAATAAATAAAATAAAACTCCGCCCCAGCCAGCTCATCATCTGGAAGCGCTCCCTGCCCCGGAAGGGGAGGAGAAGGGCGGTGTGGTGGCGATGGCGGCGGTGGGAAGCCAAAGAAGATTTGTCTCGATTGGCCGGGTATAAAATCCTGTTTTCTTTCCACGTGCTGTCGGGCTTGGGTTGGGGTCGGGAGGGTCTGGCGGTGGGGGGGGCATGTGGAGCGAAAAATACGGTACTTGTTTTCTTTAGAATAAATTAGAATTTTAAAAAAATTAAAAAAATAAAACTCCGCCCCAGCCAGCTCATCATCCGGAAGGGGAGGAAAAGGGCGGCGTGGTGGCGATGGCGGCGGTGGGAAGATTTGTCTCGATCGGCCGGGTATAAAATCTGGTTGTACTTTCATAGAGACATTAAAATATATACCAAGTTTAACAGTGAAAGTAAAAAGCGGCATGGGCTCTGGGGCGTCTATAATTGCACCATTTTTTACAGTATTCGCTCCATAAGATGCACACACTTTCCCCCCCACTTTTTTTTGGGGGGGGAGTGCGTCTTATGGAGCGAAAAATACGGTACCTCTCTTTAACAGATTTGATGTGGTAAGAAAATAAGTGGAAGAGGTAAAGAAATACACGAAGATTACAAATGGAATTTCTCTGAATGTTGTTATGTATTGTCAATTCCCTTCTGACGTATCGTGAGCATATGAATTAATGACCTCCAAAAGCTCCTATAATTAACAACCCATGTCTTTCAACCTAAAGGCCACAGCTTCCTTTATTGAATAAATACTCCTCACATTAGGGCTTTCACTTTTCCTACTGCCTTCAACACTTTCTAGCATTATTGTCTTTTTCAGTGAGTCTTTGTCTTTTCCTGTTATGTCCAAAATAGAATGCCTCAGTTTAGTCATTTTAGCTTCTGATGATTATTCGGACATGCTTTGATCTAGAACTAGACAAGGGAGCTTCATATTCAATAACAAAGCTCCCCGGCACAGATGGCCGGCCCAATTGGGCTCTCCCCACCCCCTAAACCAGGCGTCCACTTACCACTTGTCGCGTGGCCCTGGTGATGCCCTGCCTCCCTGCTTGGCTGGCCACTCAGAAGCTGAGTGTGGAGGCTCATTATCCCGCCCCCTCACTGGAGTGGTCAACTGAGCAGGGAGTCAGGACACCGCCAGCTGAGCTACTGCCACGTTTGGCATACTTTCGATGATGAATACAAAGCTCCCATCTCTATCAAGAACTCATTTATCATTCTGGTGGTCCCTGGTTATCTGTAAAGGTCTCTTCCAACACCATTTTAAACAAATTTATTTTTTCCCTGTCAGTTTTCTTCACCATCCAGCTTTCACATGTATTAAGAATGCCATACCATGGATGATACTGGCCTTGGTTTCCAGTGACACATTTTTATGTCTAAATATCTCTTCTAGTTCTTTCATAGCTGTCCTTCCACGTCTCTGACTTCTTGGCTGCAATCTTCCTTTGGATTTATGACTGAACCAAAGCATAGATGATAATTAACGATGTTGATTTCTTCAAATTTTTGAATTAGAATTATGTAATTCTGTAATTATTATCTTCTTAGCGTCCAACTATAATTCTCCTTTTGTGCTTCTTTAACTTTCATTGGTAGCTGTTTCAAGTCACTAATATTTTCTGTCAGTACACAGTATAATCTATGTACCTTAAATTATTTATGTTTCTTCCATCAATTTTCACTCCTCTTTCATTTGAATGTAATCTAGTTTTTCATCTGACATATTCTATATACAGACTGAATGGACAAGGAAATAAAGTATGGTCTTGTCTAACACATTTCCCTGGAGAAAACCATTGTTTTTCCACATTCTGTCTTAATAATAGCTTTTTGCCCAGAGTGTAAGTTACTAATTAGGACAATCAAATATTATGGCACACCCACAGTTCATCTAACAATGATCAATACATGTTAATGATCCACAGAGTCAAAGATTTTACTGCAATTTATAAAGTACAAACTGATTTTCTTTTGAAATTCTCTGGCACACTTCAGTAGCTTATCTATATTTGCATTTTGATCTCTAGTACCTCCTTCATTTCTGAAATAAGCTTTAATATCTGACATTTCTTTCTCGTAAAGTGTAGAAGTCTTTGTTGTAAAATCTTGAGAATCACTTTACTTCCAAGGAAAATCAGTCCAATAGTTCTATTCAGTTCTATACAGTTACTGCAATCTTTGACATCTCCTTTTTTTAGAGGATGTGGTGTATCTTATCATTTCCATCTATGGGCCAAAGCTTTGTTTTCCACATTTGCTGACTCAATCTTTGAAGCTTGAGACAGCTTGTGGGCATCCCAGCTACTCCCAGTGGTTTATTTCTTCAATTGCATTAAGAGAAGATTTAACTTGTTCTAAAATTGCAGGTTCTTCAGCAAGAGATCCTTCTTTAAAGGAATGTGTCCTTCTTGCACCTCTGTATAGTTCTTCGATATATCATTTCCATTTTCTCTTTATTTTATCCTGATTGGATACTACATTCTCCTGTTGATCTTTCATTATCTCTAATCTTAGCTGGACTCACATCTTAATGTGCTGAAGGTGTTTGAATGTGTCAGTGAAGTCAAGAGCAATGTCATTAAGAGGCTGGACTCCATTATGAGTTTGGACTCCTAAGCAGGTTCACCCAAAATGGAATGGTCACAGCTGAGACATCAGACTAAGATGTATCTAAGTGGGCAGCAGTGGTAACAGAAAGTGACACTGGAGGAAGAGGCAACAGCGATGACACTCAAACTGAATTCTGATAGTACTGTCGAATCAGTGGCAATGGTAAACCCCTGATGAATTTTCCCTACTATGAAAACCTATGAGGTGGCAGTCGAAAATGAAACAAGACATAGTACTAGAAGATGAGACTCCTGGGTTGAAAAGCACTCAATCAGCTACTGGGGAAGAGCAAAGGAGAAGTACAAATAGCACTGTTGCTAATGATGCAAAAAGATTAAAATGAAAAAGATGTCTAGTGGCTGATGTGCACAGAAATGAAAGTCTGAAGCTGTACAACACATAGAACTGGAACATGGAATGTGAGAACTATGAAACAAAGTAAACTGCAAACTGTAAAGCAAGAAATGGAATATATAAACATGCAGTGCTTGGTGTCAGTGAAGTAAAATGGACTGGAATTTGATATTTTCAAAGTTACAAAGTGTTCTAACTCCAGAAATGACAAAGTCAGAAGAAATGGAGTCGCAAGATGTAGCACAGCTAGTTAGGGGCTATAATGAAATATCTGACTAATATCTATTCAATCTCTATGCAGAACACAACATAAGGAAAGCCAAATTAGATTCAGATGAAGGAGTGAAAATTGGTGAAAGAAACATCAACATCAATATGCAGTTAACATAATCTTACTGCCAGAAAACAGCAATGACTTGAAATGACGTGAAAGAAGAGAAGTGCCAAAGTAGGACTGCAGTTGAACATTCAGAGGGCAAAAATCATGACTACAGAAGAACTACACAACTTTAACATTGACAATGAAGCAATTGAAATAAAGATTTTATATACATTGGTTCAATCATCAAATGAAGACTGCAGCCAAGAAATCAAAAGACAGACTCAGAAAGGCAGCAATGAAGGAATTAGAAAAGATCATCAAGTGTAAAGATATGTCACTGGAGACAAAGACTTCTGTTTTGGGCACATCATGAGAAGACAGGATTCTCTGGAAAAGACAATATTGCTGGGAAAGGTGGAAGGCAGTAGAAAAAAGAGGAAGACTAAATACAAGATGCATTGACTCCCTAAAGGAAGCCACAGGAGGCTTGAGTTTGGAAGAGCTGAGTAGGACTGTTGAGGACAGGACATTTTGGAAATGGTTCATTCACAGGATCAGCATAGGTGCCCTCAGGTTGCCTTTAACTTAACAACAAAAATCTTGGTTTACAGTTCCCTTTGTTTTCTTAACCATTATGGAAGAGATCTGATTTTTCCTTTCTTATTGTTCTATTGCTTTGCAATTATAATAGCTCCCTGTGTGGATACCTTGTTAAATTCTTTGAGTGAGGCAAAGCAGTAGCAGAACAACCTAAATCTAAGCACCTGAAAACTGAAATCCATTTCATGTTTTCATTTTGAACTAAGTTACTTAAATACTGAACCAGGGCTATGTCTTTTACACTATTCAGCTTAATTTAAAAAACACATGGATTCTGTCTATACACTTTAATTATCAGTTCTGAAAACCATGTAATATCAATAGGAAAGGTTGTGATGCCCATAATAGGATTGAACCACTTCTATAAGCACAATGTATGCTGAAGGATCAAACCTGTAATGCTAGATTATGCTCCACAAGACTTTCAGTTGACAGAGCTGAAAAGAAATACCCATTACATGAGGCTTAACACAATGCTGTCTTGCCTGTTGGATTACAGCCTTTGTGCAAATATATAACTAGTTTTAAGTACATACTTGTAAAATTGAATATAAAGATTCCTGCCTGGTTCATTTTATTTTAAAACTACAGAAAAGGCCACATATGGCTTTCCTTTATTTTATATTGCTACAATCAACAGTATGTCCCATAGATTAAACACTATGGGGTGGAATATAAGTAGCACACTTTGCTTTGCGTATTTTAAGTGACTTCCAGATGGTCCAGCTAGAGTCCTGTCCTGGTGGGAGATACTCTTCAGCATTTATCCACTCAAAAGTTAGTTCATCCATTACAAGTAAAAGAAAATCACACAAATAGGAACCTTAATGCAGATTAAGGTACACACAACTATTTGGGGCATTGTTCAGTCTTTTGATGCAGCATTATTATATGCTTTACTATGCCTGAGTTGTATTAAAATAAGCTACATAACATGATACACAGATGATGTTTTCTAAAGTCACTTTCAGGGATGACTAGACACTGAGCTGATGTGACTGTTTCACTACCTTTCTTTATATTCTCCATAATTATGTAGAAACACCTAGCATTATTTTATATATTGTTACAGTTATCTTTATACTACTTACATGCAGAAAGTAAACTTCTTTTAAAAAATAATCTCTACTGAATTAAGAGTTAGCAGGTTTCCACAAAACAAGACGTAAATCTAAAAATGATTGGCTTGCTTATCTATTAAGAAAAGCCCTGGGTCTGAATCTGAACAATAGTTATTAGAGCAAATGCAATGAATCAGTGGGATGAATATAAGTATTAACTCACCAATGAGCAACTGGATCTACTGTAGCTAAGGCTGGCAATTAAATTTTGGTGCTCAGTTTCAACTGGTGTTCTCTCTTTCCTCAGCCAGGGCAAAGAGGCTTCAGTAGTCTTCTAAAGGCTCCTTACCACTGGCAACAAAAGTGAGTACACCCCTAAGTGACAATGTCCAAACTGGGCCCAAGTAGCCGTTTTCCCTCCCTGGTGTCATGAGACCCGTTAGTGTCACAAGTCTCAGGTATGAAGGGGGAGCAGGTGTTATCGCTCTCACTCTCTCAGACTGGTCACTGGAAGTGTACTCACTTTTGTTGCCAGCGGTTTAGACATTAATGGCTGTGTGTTGTGTTATTTTGATAGGACAGCACATTTACACTGTTATACAAGCTGTATACTCACTGCTTTACACTGTAGTCAAGTGTCATTTCTTCAGTGTTGTCACATGAAAAGATATACTAAAATATTTATGAAAGGTGAGGGGGTGTACTCACTTCTGTGATATACTGTACATGTTCAGCCATTCCCAACAAATAATCTTAATCTTCCTTATTCCTCTGCATCAAATAATTAGATTATACTGATACCGGAGCAGAATCAAACTAGATTTTAGTATAACCCTTAGCAGAGAAACATTCACAGATAGTATAAGATTTTCCTTTAGTTACTCTTCCCTGCACCCCTTCACCTTTGATCTAGCAGATGACCAGCTAAGGAATGTGGCCAAGGAGGAACCAGGCGATAATAGTCGGAACATCACCAGCAGGGGAGCTGGAGAGTGAAGGCCATATATCAGAGCCCAGGAAAGCCTACACATAGACATACCAAAAGATAAGATTCTTTCCCCAGACATTTAGACGCTTCCTGAGCATAAGCAAAGAACACATGAGCACACAATCTGCATATCTATAGGTAGCCAATAGGTTAACTTAATTGGCATCACTACCCAATGAGGAACTGAATCCAAAGTTGGGATACAAATGACCAATAGAATTGTAGTACTTTTATTGCTCTTTGTCTGTATCATTATAAAACATGTGTACACTGTATTTTCGGGGTCTTCTCTGCTTTTAAGAGAAGTCCCAGCTGACCTTTTCTTTGCTGCTATTCAAATAAAATTGGGCCTTTGGTTCAGCTGTTTGCGTCTATGCCTGATTCCTTGCCAGAGAATTTTAGAACCCAGATTTGGCCGGTAACAATACCATTGGATATTTTATACACAGGGTGTTTCTACACTACAATTTTATTCGAAATCTTGCTTTACTGTAGAATTGTGCTATATAAACAACTCATCACTTCACATCTGTTCAAATTGATAATGGCAGTTCCAAAAATGGGGAGGGGGAGAGAAAGGGCAAATTTCAGATATTTCCAACTCTTCTATCATGATTAAATTCAGATGAGTGAAAAAGATGAAAGTTTACCAATGCAGTGTGAAGCTTTTATTAATTTTACCGTTCATTATGTTTCACACCATTCTCAGAAACACTAGACTCACTTCTGCTGCTCCAAATTGAAAGAAAATATGTCCAATTCAAGCAGTCAGTTTCACAGGCTAAGTTCTCTCCATGTGAAAAGCTTAAACTGTAATATTTTCAGTTCAGTCTAGAAACACTGCTACGTGTCAGACGTGCTTGGCAGATGAATCCATAGCTGCAAGCCATTTATAAACATTAAAGAAGCCACATTTACAGTAATTAAGACTGGCTAGTCATAAATGATGCTGCAAAAATCATGTTCTCTACAAGGCTTTGGGAGTTAGCAGGCAGAGGCAAATATGCACTCAATGTCAACAAGAAGAGAAGGAGACTGAATGGATTTTGTTTAGGCAAGGAAAAAGATGTAACCAGGAAGGAGAGAGCACCAAAGTCTCAGTTCTTACTTCAATCAATATGCTCAGGAAGAGAAAGAATACACAAGATTTTGAATGACATTAAGTTTTCATGTTCACACACCATGCTAAACCATGGTTTGCCACAATGTGAATGTGCTACTGATACTGAACATATTGCACAGTCTTATATATAGTCACTATTAGTCTGAACTAAAAAAGTCAGAGGAGGCTGCAAATATGTTAATTAAATATACACTGATCAGCCCTAACATTAAAACCACCTGCCTAACATTGTGTAGGTCCCCTTGTGCTGCCAAAACGGCTCTGAGGCACGGCTTCCACAAGACCTCTGAATGTGTCCTGTGGCATCTGGCACCAAGATATTAGCGGTAGATCCCTTAAATCTAGCAAGTTTCAAGGTAGGGCCTCCATGGATTGGATTTAGTGTTCCAGCACATCCCACAGGTGCTCAATCGGACTGAAATATGGGGAATTTGGAGGCCAAGGCAACACCTTGAGCTCTTTGTCCTGTTCCTCAATCCATTCCTGAACAATTTTTGCTGTATGACAGGATGCATTATCCTGCTGAAAGAGGCCACTGCTATCAGGGAACACCATTGCCATGAAAGGGTGTATGTGGTCTGCAACAATATCTAGGTAGGTGAAACATGTCAAAGTAACATCCACATGAATGCCAGGACCCTAGGTTTCCCAGCAGAATATTGCTCAGAACATAACACTGCCTCTGCCGGCCAGCCTTATTCCCACAGTACATCCTGCTCTTATCTCTTCCCCAGGTAAACAACACACACACACCCAGCCATCCACCTGATCTAAAACAAAAACATGATTCATTAGACCAAGCAACCTTCTTCTATTGCTCCATGATCCATTTCTGACGTTCACGTCCCATTCTAGCACTTTCAGCAGTGGACAAGGGTCATCATGGGCACTCTGGTCAGTCTGTGACCACGCAGCCCCATACTCAGCAAACTGCAATGCATTGCGTGTTCCGACACCTTTCTATCATGGCCAGCATTACATTTTTCAGCAGCTTTTTTCCCCCAATATACAAGTCAGTCCCTAACCAGAGGTTGTGATTTCAGTTCCTCACTGTGCCCCCTTGACAGGGGCTAGACTCAACAATTAATAAGGTCCCTTCCAGCTCTGCAGTTCTAAGAGTGTTCTAGGATTATTTACTGGTAAGTGCAGGCCCATTCTGTTTTCTTTCAAATGGGTCTCTAAAACCCAATGGAGTGAAGTTGGGTTTGGGATAGTCAGTTTAAATGACAGCCATTTATAATATTTGTTCTAATATTTGCCAGATATTGGTTCTGTCATATCAGAACTCAAACAGGAAAAGATATCTGAAACTCTACCATGGGACTCAAGTGGGTAAATACAGTCCTTCCATCAGCAACCGTTCACCCATATTGCAAGTAAGGCATTTCCCCTACCAATGCATAAAGCAATTAATCCATACTTCCACTCTTGCCCGAGATTAGTTTACACAGTGGATCAGAACAGGCTGAAATGAATTTTATCTCACTATGTGCACTGTTTTAATGGAGCTGTCACCACATTATGTACATTGTCTACAATGGAAAGCCATCCCCCAGATAACTGGATCAGTTAGAAAACGGAAAGGCAGATAAAAGGGGGCAGAAAATTCTCATTTAACAGCTTCAGAAAGAAAATGCCTGTACAGGGAGGGGGGCGATTTAGCAGCAGTTATGTGAACAAACACAAGATGAAATAAAACTTATTGTGATCACTACCTTTCTTCTTTCAGTTTAAGCAGACTTAAGGAATTTGTTTGGAATGGAATTTCATTCAGCCCCCTTCACTGAGAGTAAGTACAGTCTATCTAGGCCTAGTATACGTGACTTACTGGGGCTTTTAAGGCCTGCACAGCACACAATAGACAATTGAGAGCCTACTTGGTTACTGCAGAATTCACAGGGTGAACTAAGGTCAGCAACATGCAGACAGAGAGCTAGCTGAGAGTTTCTCATTTAGTGGAAGTGAGACAACATTCCTTTTAAAGTCATCCACGGCATATCCACAAGCAAGCAGAAGCATCCAGTCACCTCTTGGCGTCTGACATGCTCACTCCTTTGTGTGATCACAGTCTCTGAACAAGATGGGACAGAAGACTATCAAGAAAAGCATCAGTCTGAGGCACCATGTGTATGTTCCTCAAACAGTATCTGTAGGACACTGTTGATCCCTCAGCCAACTGAAACTAAAGATTCAATCATATTATAGTACTAGCTTGTTTAAATATAAAACAGTTTCTTCAGAAATAGATAGAGTGTGTTGCTACAAAGGCATTTTTTCAATGTTTGATCTGTTTACAGTATCATCCGCACTGCCAAAATACACAACTGTAACTACTCATAAAAGAGTTCAACAGCAAAGTCAACCAAAAGTCCTTGAATTCGTCACTTTCATGAAGGGCACTACTATTTTATTTAACTGTACTGAAAGAAATAACTGAGATTATATTGATTCCAATGAATATCCATTTTTAAAAGATCACGAGAGCTCATGGACTATTATGTAAATAGATTGTCTCATTTTCAGATAAGGTAACGAAACCAGAATTACCATTTAGTTAACTGTGTTTTTTTGCCCAGCACATTAAAGCATTTTTTTAAAAAGTTTCAAATTGTTGCAGAAATGGCTTAGAACAGATTTATGGATCAAGTTACACAGAGCACGGTGATCTCTCCATCCTTGTGTTGTTGTTTAGTCGTTTCCGACTCTTCGTGACCCCATGGACCAGAGCACGCCAGGCCCTCCTGTCTTCCACTGCCTCCCGGAGTTGGGTCAAAGTCATGTTGGTAGCTTCGATGACACTGTCCAACCATCTCATCCTCTGTCGTCCCCTTCTCCTCTTGCCTTCACACTTTCCTAACATCAGGGTCTTTTCCAGGAAGTCTTCTCTTCTCATGAGATGGCCAAAGTATTGGAGCCTCAGCTTCAGGATCTGTCCTTCCAGTGAGCACTCAGGGTTGATTTCCTTTAGAATGGATAGGTTTGTTCTCCTTGCAGTCCAGGGGACTCTCAAGAGCCTCCTCCAGCACCACAATTCAAAAGCATCAATTCTTCGGCGGTCAGCTTTCTTTATGGTCCAGCTCTCACTTCCATACATCACTACTGGAAAAACCATAGCTTTGACTATGCGGACCTTTGTCGGCAAGGTGATGTCTCTGCTTTTTAAGATGCTGTCCAGGTTTGTCATCGCTTTCCTCCCAAGAAGCAGGCGTCTTAATTTCGTGGCTGCTGTCACCCTCTGCAGTGATCAGGGAGCCCAAGAAAGTAAAATCTGTCACTGCCTCCATATCTTCCCCTTCTATTTGCCAGGAGGTGATGGGGCCAGTGGCCATGATCTTGGTTTTTTTGATGTTGAGCTTCAGACCGTTTTTTGCACTCTCCTCTTTCACCCTCATTAAGAGGTTCTTTAATTCCTCCTCACTTTCTGCCATCAGAGTGGTATCATCTGCATATCGGAGGTTGTTGATATTTCTTCCGGCAATCTTAATTCTGGCTTGGGATTCCTCCAGTCCGGCCTTTCGCATGATGTATTCTGCATATAAGTTAAATAAGCCGGGGGACAATATACAGCCTTGTCGTACTCCATCCTTGTAATTTTCCTCAAAAAAATTATACTTTTTAATTAATTCTTTATTAATTCTCTAGCAATCGCTTTCCTATGCATGCGTCTAGTTAATGCTTATATAAACCACACATTATTTTCTAAAATACCATTTAAAAACAGGCTTTTTCAATACTAAAACACACACTGGAAAAACTCCACACACCAGTTAGCGGAACCTAAACAATGATAGTGAGATGGCCAAGGAACTCTTAAGCACTATGGAGGAACATTATCTTAAAAAAATGTTATCTAAAATAAATGCTCTTTTTTTATTATATAGGACACTGCTAACAACTAGGACATTTGTTACAAAGGAAGATCTTAAGACATGGGCAGGCTGGTATGGGAAGATCCTGTAAAGCAACATTATGCTTCATCAGTCTGATGATTTCACCAGTGGTTTTACAGATATTAAAAATTTCCAAACCCCTCCAAAAGGGTCTGGGGCTCCCCTGGGATCCATCTTTTTTTGGGGGGGGGTGTTGGGGGTCATGAGATAGGAGTCTTTAATTTCCAAAAGTTTTCCCTGATGAGATGATTTTACTCTCTCCCATCCCACAGTACCCAATGGTTTTCCACAATTAAAAGGATCCCAAGGGAGCCTCAGAACGTTCTTTTGGTGGTGGTGGGAAAATCAGAAGTGCTTAACTTAAAAAAAAAAACATATATGAGGACATCTTTAGCCTTAGGCAACATAAAGTTACACAACAAGATTTCAGCAATTACAGTAATCCAGTCAGGAAGTTATCAGACCAGTGATTTTTCCTGCCTGAAAAGACAAAAATGCTAAAAACTATTCCGTGTCCACTGAGGTCATCTGGTTATCCAGCAACAAAACTGAATCTAAGAACAATCTCAGTACAAACATATACTTTTGGGAAGAAATAAAAGCTATGAAAGATGGAATATAAATTTTCTAGACTATTTTCTTGCACTAAGAATGGGCACTCATTGGCTGCATAAGGACCAATAAAAAAGTGAATCCTCCTGATGAGGCTGAAGTAATATGAATAAGTGGTTCTCACACTTACTCATATTATTTCAGCCTCATTAGGAGGATTCACTTTTTTATTGGTCCTTATCCAGCCAATGAGTGCCCATTCTTAGTGCAATGAACTGAACTAGAGAAAAATCTCATCCCATTTTTACCCTACAGTTCACAGATATTAGCATGGTCTCTTCTCACATGGCTTTGTCCTAAGGCAATACTTTTGAATATTTTCAGAGCTCTGGACACATTTCAACCTCACGGCATTTATTCTATTTTCAAGAGTCCCATGATTATTTGCTTTCAATCATATAACATCAGAGAGTTGCTGATGCCAATTTTAGCAGAGTGGTAAATATCAAGGAAAGCAGGACAGACCAAAAGTGTACCAGGAACACTGTTACAGGAGGTGGTCAAATGGATGACATCCACAGAAGGCAAAATGGGGAAAGGAGAGGTACAACCAGAAAAGATGTGCAATTAGCCAAGCAGGAACTGCACAGTGAGGCTGACATTCTGATTTCAAAAATCCAGCCTAACCTCTGACTCCAGAGCTAAAGTCTTCTTACAGTACATTCAATTCTAAATTGGAATTAGTAGAATTGATTTCTCATGTACAACTCCTGCCAACATTACAAAGAGCAACCCATAGAACATACAGGACAGCAACTAAGTTCACTTGGTCCATTTTACACCTAATATATTGTACAAACATATGTCTCCACCACCACCACTAAAATAAGTGCAACATCCAAAACTGTTCCAGAAGTAATAGGGCCTATAAATAACTAGTCTGAGAACTGAATATCTACTTTGAGATAAATACATCAAGCACAATATTTTAGAAACCAAAAATGGAGTGTCATTGTTGTGTATCTCTTTGATAATGAAAACAGGTTAGATAAAGCAGTTTCTTACTTTCTGTGTTTCAAGTCAGATATTCTACATTTCAATAGTGGGCAATCACTCAGGCTTAAGTGCAAAAAATGCTACTTGGAAAGAAATCCAATGAAATCAGTGCAGCCTACTTACCAGTTAAGTTGGCTGACATAAGTCAGAAGAACACTGAGATCATTATATCTCACACATAGTTCTCAGAATATTCAATCACAGATTACTCTCCAGGTCTCATAAGCTCTCTTCAATATCACAATATTGATTAGGTGCTGCTTATCATGTTACAATCTCTCTCCCCTCCAGATCCACAGACAGAGAACTACTTCAATGGTTAAACCTCAGAACTGAGAAAACCACTAACAGTGCAATCCAAACTCAAAGATATGCCATCTTCTGTAGTGGGTTTCAAATGGACAGGAGCCTCTTATGCTGGCAGAAATGCTTTTCTGCAGACTGATCTCAGATCTGCCAACAGAACAGGATCTGCCAGCACGACTGCTAAGCTGCCTGAGAACAGCAGGCAGAACAGCCAAAGGAAGGAGCAGGGGAGGAGCCCAATCATACTTGATAGACACTAATCTCAGCCCAGACTCACAACCACTATGCAGATACAAAGTTAGGCCAGGGGAGAAGTAGGCCCAAGTAATTTTCATCCCTGGCCTGGGTGGTGTGTGAATACAGCACTCCTAGCTAATTTATAAGCAGCAGTTCATCTTCCCAAGAAAATTAGCCATGCTTCCTAAAACATTATTATCTCATCTAAGTGTTTTCCTCTCTGCTTGTGTTTCATAGTCTTTGGATGAGTCCAGACCAGCAAGGACTATAATAAGATCACTTAAACTGCTTGAGCTTAATTACTTTCAATGTGAACGATAGCCTCACATGAAGGAAGCAATTATAAGTGTCAGTTTCTAAGTGGTATTTTTTTATTAATAACTCATACTAAGAGCAATGAGAAAAAGTACCCCAACACTTCTTAAACTCGATATTTAGAGAATGATTCAAAACAATATGATCAAGAAGCTACAAAGCTACATTTCCAACCCTACAACAAACAGAACCAAATAAAATGAAGGACTCTAATTAGAATATATGCAGCCCGATCACAAGACATGTTAAAGCTCAAGAAGCACCTGACCACACAGATTCTAACCTGAGAATATTATTTTGCAAACAGATAGGTGTGTGAGGATAAACATATGCACATATAAACTGATGTGTATTTTTATTTCTTCTCTTCACTGAGTTGCTCTAATATGTCAGCACAACATATAGCACAGGAAGTGTACAAAAATGTGTCACCACAAACACAAGAAGCTGGCTCTGAATCAAGTCTAATGAAGCCTTTGCTTTCAATATAGTACTAAAAATATGAACACTGGCTGAGGGCTAGTCTTGCAAAAAGCCTACTAAAAATTACTTGCCTGCTCTTATTGCATAAGAGAGGCTGGTGGAGGAATGGTACAGCATTTTATCTAGCCTTCCATCCATTCTTAGGAGTAAACCGGAAGTTGGTTTAAAAAATGCAAGTCAAAAATGCACTTGGTAGAGGAAGGAGACATACAGCAACATGCAGAAAGAGGCTTCACCTCCTGCATATCTAGTATTGAAACACAGTGGATTGTCATGATGGATGAAACACTCCATGCTTCAACTGCCTTGCTTTCTGTGCTGGGTAAGATGGAGAAAGGTCTCTCTGTCCCACATAGAAAAGCAGAGGACTGCAATGAGATGCAGAGCAATCCAATCTCTCTTTTCCTGATAAAATTGCCTATGGCAACCAGAACTGGCTGGATAGCTCATTGGCTTAGGTATCTGGGTACAGAACCAGAGGTTGGGAGTCCAATACCCCGCTGTGCCTCCTGTGAGTAGAGCCAGCCTGTGGGGTCTTGGGCAAGCTGCACAGTCCCAGAGCACCAGCAGAAAGAGGGAAGGGTAAACCACTTCTGAATATTCTCTACCTGGAAAACCCTGAAAAGGATCACCCTAAGTCAGAATTGACTTGATGGCACAGGATTATGGCAACCAGAATGGCTGAGTTGGGTGAAAGTACAATGATCAACATGGAAATTCTCACAATTTATTATTTACATTTATACCCCACACTTCCTCCGAAGGGCTGCATCTCCTCCCAACTTTATCTTCATAACAGCTCATATGGCATGAGTCAAAGTGACAGGGCAAGAACCAGAAGTCACCAAGTAGGTTTGATAAATTTGATTCCTTAAACTCAAGGACAGAAAAACTTAGGGGAAAATTTACCCTTGACAAAGACAAAAGTCTAAATTACTAAAGAAGAGAGATCAACTTTCCTCCAGCTTCATTACTGCAACCAGAAAACAGAATAGTTTTGCAGGATACGAGGCTTACAACAGCAGCACAGCAAGTCAAGAACAAAGGCAGCCTGAATTGAACCATCTTATCCTAAAGGTTTATGTCGGAAATAAGGCTATAATTTAGCATGAGCAATGCAATCCGTTTTTATAAACAATATGCTCAAAATTCACCAGGAATAAGAGAAAAGTTCATGCTTAATTGTAGCAAAAGAAGTTTACAGTTTTCTATGAAAACACAAGTTTCTTTTAAAAAAGCATTTAACTTTGCTGTTGCCTAATTTGACTGTAACAGAGTTCCAGATATACAGAAATTTTAAATATTAAAATTCTAAATTCCAAATTTGAAGGGAGTAATTCCAAATCTGAATTCTGAAACTGAATTTTGATGCTAGTGCACATCCCTAGTATAAAGTCACTAAGGTTTAATTCCTGCCCTGTGTAAAGGCAATCAACATTGTCTAATATTATGTTATTTCACTGAACTTCTAGGAAAGACTCCCCCACACCTAGAGTCCTCCATCACCTCTGACTACTGGCCATTGTGGCTGAAAAAAGGAACCGAACTGTTAATTCTGGAATAACATACTGTTTAGACTTTTATATTTAAAGAACTGAACATACGGAGCTACCTATTTCAAACCCACCTAACCTAGTACTATGTAATACAAGCAGCATCCCTTTTCCAAACCCCAGGTGGGATTCGTTTCTTGTTTACCAACTGGCAAATGTAAATAAAATGTGACAAAGAAAATTAACATCTAGCAAATAAAATTATCATTTAGCAATTTTTTTTTTTAAAAAAAGGAACCACTACTTAAGCCATCTGAACAGGATGGTATATTTTACTCCTGAATCACATTTGTTGCAGAATTATCACAGAACTACGCCTGTTTAGTACACATTCTACAACACATTAGTCACCTGTAGGCATGCAAGCAATGTCCCAAAGTTTGGGAACACTTGCCATGCACCTTTTTTAAACAAAGAATACCTGGGTCAAAATTGTCTCAACGTAGTTATTGCTTTTCCTGTTCAGTACTTTTTTTGTCCCAGGCAATGAAATGTACTGGGGCAGAAAAAGTCTCATTCATTTTTTTCTTTGTGAACAATTATGCTGAAAATAGAAATGATGAATACTTTTTGTCAGTAAGCGCCAGGGAAGGGGAGGAAGACACTGGAATTCTCAGTGGCCTCAGAAAGTGTTAAAAGTGTTTATCTATCCCAGCTTTAACCCTACTGTCCACCTCCGGCCACTGGAATTCTACTTAAAGAAATTGTTTTAATCATGAGACATGAGGGTTAAAGTGATTGTACCAACCTGCAGCATTAATTGTGCAGGTTAGTTTTAATTAGCAGTGGCACAGCTTACAGCTTAGAGATAAATGAGGTTAGTGCAGGTGAACAGAAAAATAAATTACTCCTGCTTTTCCTATCTTGGTCCCCTGTATTTTGCAGGAAAGTAGATTTGCCTTAGTAGATCTGTATTCTAGAACAGTCCTTTTTACAAAAGCTCAACTAACTCCGTAACTGCCATTTGATAATTACAGTTCATGTCAATCTATTGAACTAGCTCAAAATGAGAAGACAGTAACCAATACTTTAGATTATATAGCATTATGCAAAAGAGGTTGGCAGCCCCAAAATTTATTTGCCCTGGACAAAATGCCAGATTTTGCCAAACTGCAACCTTAAGGGGCAGTGTGGGGTTGTTGTTGTTTTTAATTAAGCCAACTATTAATACTTTGGCTTCTAGTATCAAGAAAATTACATCCTCTTTTGAAGATTAATTCTCCTACGAATGCTTTTATAATAGCTTCTGCAACATGACCAGTGTTCAACTTAAATTAGAAGGTCAGTAAATTAGCAGATTCTAATCTATGTGGTTAACTGTAAGCAAGACATGCATGAGAAACTTACCACAATACATGCAAAGGTGGAAATCAGTAAAACCGAAACACTTTTGGATGAGCACCCTACTATCCTGAATACTAATACATTAATTAGTCAAGCAGACCCATCCTTTAATCGATCCACTGGAATGAAAATCTTGTCTTTCTTCAAGCCAATGCTATACTCTCCCAAGGATAAAGATCCAGAGCCATGCAGGAGGGCCAGCCTCCTCAATAAAATTCAGTGACCCAGTGTCACCTGACTGCAGTTTGGCAGCTATCATTGGTGCTGCTCTGTCAACACACTGGTCAAACCCTATGAAAATCAGTTTGGGGTTGGAACCATGGAAGGGGCAGGACAGAGAAAGCAGGAAGTATCAACATCCCCTTGGTGCACTCTAATAAGATTAATGAGACACAGGAGCCTAATCATCCCCTAGAAGCCTGGAAGTCTTTCCCCACCAGCTCTATGCACAGCCGACCTGTAGTAATTTAGGAAGAAACAACTAGGAGGACAGAGAATGCTTGGAGACACAATCCTAGGAATTTCTTAGGTCCAGTTAAACTCAATTAGACTTCCAGATTAATTGTGTGTTGGATTGTGGGGTACAATCAGGAAGAAATCTGTATGCCTTTTGGGCCCATTCAAATACAAATGTGGAGTATAATTACTTATCTAGTAGTTTTCAATATACAGTGGTGCCTCGCTAGACGATGTTAATCCGTTCCGCGAAGATCGCTGTCTTGCGAAAACATCGTCTAGCGAAGCGCGTTTCCCCATTGGAATGCATTGAAATCTCTTTAATGCGTTCCAACGGAAAACTCGTCGTCTTGCGAAGATCGTCCATAGGGAAACATCGTCTAGCGAGCGCGGGTCCCCGTTGGAATGCACTGACAGCTATTGACAGCTAGTCAATGCATTCCAATGGGGAAAACTCGTCGTCTAGCGAAAATCGCCCATAGGACACCATCGTTTTGCGAAGCGCATTAGCGATCGCAAAAAGCCATCGTCTAGCGAATTCCTCGTCCTGCGAGGCAATCGTCTAGCGAGGCACCACTGTACTCTTGTCCACAACTTATCTTGTCTTAAAAGTCATCCTGGTCAAAATAAATCTGCTTCCATTTCCCTGTACACCCTAAACTTTGAATGTTCAATTAGTAAAGGTACATGGAAGCATTGGGGTACTGTTTCTTCATCCTGTCTCTTCTGCACCTGCCTAATGGTAACTACCACTTCCATTTGCTACACCAGGCTGCCAAAATGTTATATAAAGTCTCACTACATTATGTTAGCAAGAGTGCACACTTAAATACATTAATCCACTAGGAGTTCTGGATTGCAAGAGCACAAGATTCATACATTAAGCTTTCTAAGGAACAGGACGTTTTGCTTCAACAATTTCCACTGTACAGCTGAGCAGTTTTAGTTCAATAAAATGGAGGTTGGGACTCCATTAGGCAGGTAGTGAGAAGAGGCCAGTTTGTTCTCAGAACAGACTGAAATCATGAAACTGCTTGTTTAAAACAATGCCACATTTTCAAATTCCCACTGAATCCAGGTCACTTTAAAAAAAACCTTAAAGCTAGCCAGGGTTGAGGTATTTATTAACTGTAATGCCATTAGCTATATAACAATGTTAGATGTTTTAGAAGAGGTAGCTGTGTTAGTCTGTGCTAGCATATCAGGTAAAAAAAACTAAAGAAAATTTTAAAAAAAGACAAAAACTTTGGCACCTTAATGGTTTCTTAGGCTATTATCAAATGTAAAACGCTGCAACTATTGTGTTGTATTTCCTAACTAACTAACCAGAGCCATCTTACAAGCTTCAATGGTAATCAGATATATTAATTACCTTGTTTGTCCTGCTATGTTTATAGCCTGAGATTAATTTAGTCACCAATCACTGTCATTGTTTACAGAACAATGCTTCCTGGGAGGGAAACTGAATATGAACAGAGGTTGTAAAAATTACTGCCAGATGTGAAATGCCACGTCATCAACTTGTTCCCATGAAATGGTCTCTTTTCTTAGGGACCATGTATAAATATTTGACTTGTAGTCTCACTCTTATGGCTGAGGAAGTGGACTTGTCCACAAAAACTCACATTAAAATATAGCAGTTAGTCTTTAAGGTGCCACAACATTTTTGTCTTCTTTATTTTTTTATTTTTCTTTTGTTTATGATCTGTAGTGTTAGATGTGACTTTTTTTGTCTGTACCTCACTCCATGAACCATTATCAAAGGCAAAACTAAGGATACAACATGACATGAAATGTATTTCTTCTTTCTTTGAACATTTACAAATGGCAAGTGCCAACTGAGGTCCTTGACTGAAACCATAGAAAGGGGAAGCAGGGCTTACATCTTCCTCTTTCACAGTATTCCAGATGAACAACTATTGAAGCTACTACTTATGTTTTCTGTTCCTTAGAGAGCATTATCCATGAATCTTGTGCTCTTCAGAGTCATGACCCTAAACATACACATCCAGTTAGTTAGTCTGAGGACTAACTAAACACACCTACTCAAGCAGTGCTCTTAGAATGCCACTCAGTGAGGATGGATAAGAATCTTATGGCTAGAAAAAGACTTTAGTGCTGGAGGAACAATCCAGACCCACTTCAGATTTCTGCAATACCTTGTATGCCATGAAGCCTACTACAATACTTTTCAGAATATAAACAAACCTGAAAATACAGGTGAAAAAGTTTCGGAGTTTTGAATTTCTGGTAAAATTCCTATTTGCTACATAGTAGAAGTACAGAGATCGACAGAGGAGAATAGTTACTAGTTCCCTGGATGTTCCACCTCTTTCTCCTTAACTGGCACTCAATAACTCACTCACTGTTTATAGTAGAAAAAAACAAAAAAAAACATTTCCTTAAGTTACTGTTGTTTCAAATTACACTGGCAACGAACTGAAAAGTCCCTCCCAATCACACAAACTACAGATAGCATCTGAGATCACAAACAGCATTCCAACACTTTCATCACGTAGAAATTCCATGCAAGGAAAGCCCATACAACACATTAGGCTATACAGACAGTTACCAGAAAGATGAAGAAGAAAAATGTATAACTAAAGCACATAACTTTGCAACTTTATTTAAAACCATCAAAGCAAATCCTCACTTTAAAAAACAGGAACCCATAATTCCCTACACCTTATATGCAGCTTTAGCTGCTAAACCACACTTGTGCCAGAAAAAAACAAAAAACAAAATTCAACATCTCAATTCAGCACATTTGCTGTATTCAAGCACATTTTCTGCATCTGCTATGAAGCGCCTGTACTCTTAAGCTTCAAGAAGTAACCAAAAGAAAGCACAATGAAAAAAGGCAAGGCCTTCAGGTGAAAAACTTCCCCTTCCCCCAATCTAAAGTGTGCCATTTTGAAATGCTTTTAACCTCATACAAGAAAAAAAATACAGCTGTGCTCTCAAAGGCCTCTCAAATGTGTCTGGAGAGAACAAGTGCAATAAACGCAAGAAGCAACATGTGCTCAATTACTACAAACAGAAACAGCAAAGAGTTCCATTCATACACACTGCAGACACCACAGCCTTTCCGTTTCACATCTGATAATTCACTACTTCTAGATGCAGAGTTGATTCTCACTGGCTGCTCATCACCTGGTGTCTGTAATACAAAGTGCAGAGACAGAATTTTCATTTATAACTTCAAAATACAGAGGTAAGTATATTATTTAGCAGATTCTGTGTATTCTAAGAGGGTAGCCAGGCATTAATTAAATTTATTACACTTTTATCAGCAGTCAAATTAGAGGAACTTAAGGGATTGGTTGTCCCATGTGCCAAAATATTGTCTGGCTCTGGACACTTTGCTGCTTCAGGGTGGCAGGATATGCTACTCTATCTTCAAAAGCAAAATGATTTGTAGAATAGCTTCAAATACTTTTACAAGGTAGGCAATTCACACCGTGAACCCTAATTTATTAAGTTACAAGCTATGAAAGGATAAGCATCGTTTCACGCACGTCCCCACACACTCTCCACTTTACAAGCATGCACCGAACAAGCAGATTCAAAGTACAGCGGAAGAGGACACATTACACAGCAGATTGTCTTGTGCACACTACAGGTTACTTTCTGAGGGCTGTAAACAAAATTGCCCAGTGTTTCCGTATAAGTGGAAAGAAAGCAAGGTATCGATCTCAACGCTGAGACGCACGTGTAGAAAGAAGAAAGGAAGGCCTCCTTCCCGCTGACATAACACGCGGACGTGCTCTCACGTATACTGGAAGCCACGTGCTGGAATTACGCACAGCCACTTTAACTATGTTTGAGATAAATATTCTCTAACTTCTTTAATTTATACACACCACAACCACCAACCGGCCCCACGTGTTCAGTTTAAACAAAGCAGCCAGCAAAACCTACCCTCGCCATAAAAGCAAGAGCGGGGGAACACAGAATGGAAGCAGACCCCAGAAATTTACAAGCAGAACACTGACAAACTCCAAATATCTATCAGGAAAAGACCAGCAAGCTACGGTCAATGACCGAATCTCCTAAAACGGCCATTGCACCAGGATGGCCGCCAACCCGGGCCCTTCGCCTGTCCTTCTTCGCACTACATCACCACGAAATGGAGACGGGGGGCGGGGGAAGAAAAGAGACGCAGTTCTCCCCACGATTCATGCCAGCCACCCCTCTTCCTCCTCAGCCCCTCCGGATCCCTACAACCTAGCCCTCGTGGTTCCAACCTAAAGGTGGCCTCCGGGCGGCCATTCGTCCCCAAGACGCCTAAGCCCGGCTCTCTCCTCTCGCTCCTTCCCCACGTGGAACCCAGAGGCTCCTCCATCAGCACCGAGAGCGAGCGAGCCGCTCGGGTAACGGCCCTACCAGCCACCCCACCCCGGGGGCCTCCCAAGCCCAGCCAAGCCCAGCCCAGCCCAGCCCAGTAAAGCTACCTGATGCCTGCAGCCAGCCTAGCGCCAGGCGTCCCTCGTCTTTCGCCCTCTGTTTCGCTCGTCTTTCTTGCAGGGAGATACTCCCCGCTCCCCCCGCCCCCCTCACGCACTATAATGGACAGGGGAGGAGTTGAACCTCCTGAAAAGGGCGGGCAATCGTGTGGAGTTGCCCAAAGGGACGTTGCGGACCACTGGGCATCCCCTTGAGGCTGCTGGGAGAAGCGGCGAGCGCCCCTTGTTGGGGAGGAGCACCTCTTTATTGTCTGAAGGACCCCTTTGTGGTGGGGCTTTGCTTCCGAGGAGAGGCGGGAAGCGAGTCGCGGGGTGCCCAAGGCGACGGTGTCTTCTGCACGTAGCAAAGGGGAGTGAGGAGGAGCTGGGAT
This sequence comes from Intellagama lesueurii, assembly GCA_037013535.1. Taxonomy (NCBI): domain Eukaryota; kingdom Metazoa; phylum Chordata; class Lepidosauria; order Squamata; family Agamidae; genus Intellagama; species Intellagama lesueurii. The sequence continues at coordinate 201,894,370 of JBAJHW010000004.1, forward strand.
CTTTTGGGTAAGAAACCGAGAGAAAAAAAGAAGAAGTGCCCCTGCTTCGACTTTCTCTGTGACCGAAACTCTGCCTGCTTATGTCTGTGACAAATGCCCCTCATTAACTGGTTCCCAAAAAGAAGAAGAGAGTCTAGCCTAGCAAGAATTCAAGTCTGACTTAGGAGACGCATCTTCACCCGCAATGTTTCATATTTTGCCAGGAGTCAGTTCTAGTATTGAAAGGGTCCTGGGATAAAACCTGATTCAGATTAACCCTTCTCTGGCGTTTTAAACCCAGGAATGAGGTTTCTTCTGCCAGAGGTGCTCTGCCTGCTCTGTTTATTACTGCTGAGGATTCCAAAACTCGGCACAAAGGCAGACCTGCTCCCCAAAATCTAATTTATACCCCATATATGGTGACTTCTCTGCAGTCAGCATCCATGTCCCTTCCAAACATGAGCATCAGTCCTTAACGCTGTAATTAAGGAATGTGCCCTTTTGAACATACTTATACTGTACTTACTTTCTGAGCAAATTTGCTTATGGAGTTGTCTGTTGGTGGGTACCTGTGCTATGAACAGAGCAGTTCTGCAGAATCAGACCAAAGTCCACAAGCTGAAGCTGAGAAAACAGTGAAAAATAGTGCTGAAGGCAGGACAGGATGGCAGGATTAACATTTCATGCAGGCAGGGAGGTGAAGTATTGGAAGTTATTTTTGTAAGAAATATTTTAGGCAGCAGTTTTTCTAAAATGAAACACCAAGGGCAGTGGTCCCCAACCTTTTTGACACCAGCGATGGGGTTAGTTGAAGATGGACTGGGGAGGGGGGGGAGGGTTAGGGTTATGCAGTAGGTTGTTGGAGGATAGCTTTGAATTGAACTCATTACATGTTTTGTGCTGCGAAAGATGAGCGGCGAGCAGGAGGTGAGCTGCAATTGAAGCTCCACCTCCTGTTAGATCAGCAGCGGCTTAGAACCTAATAGGAGTGCAGGCTCCTATGAGATTCTAATGCCACAGGCACAGCTGATCTGGTAGCAGCAGGAGGGGGGCGGGGAGTGAAGCTCCGCCTCCTGTCAGATCAGCAGCGGCATTAGAACACAATAGAAGTGCCCTGACAGGAGGCGGAGCTTCACTCGCCGCTCACCTCCTGCTCGCTGCTCATCTGTCCCGGTGGCCTGGTCCCTCCAAGGCCACGGACCCGTACCAGTCCGTGGCCGAGGGGCTGGGGACCCCTGACCTAGGGCACTAACAGAAAACAGTACAAGCTGGAGTTGATTTTAATGAGATGACTTTGTTGTTATGTGCCATAAAGTTGGAACTGACTTATAGCGGCCCTAATAAGGCTTTCAAAGTGACTGAGATATTTAAGGAATGATTTTACCAATGCCACACGCTCAATGATTTTCCATGGTCGAGGAGAGATTTGAATCCGGGCCTCCTGAGTCTAGTCCATCACTGTATCCACTACACCAGAGGTCGTCAACCCCCCCGGTCCGCGGCCCGGTGCCAGTCCGTGGCCTGAGCCGGACCGGGCCGCGAAGACAGACCTCCCGGCCCCCCCCGCACGCACTCCCCTCCCCACAGCTGCTTTGCGCACGTGTACGTGTGCCAGTGCCGGCGTTAGCGCTCCCCCACCCCTTCGCGCATGCGCCTGAGTGCCCGCATGAAGGGGCGTGCGTGCAGGCGCCCCTGCGCCTGCGCGAAGGGGTGGGGGAGCGCTCGGGCTGGCGGGCGCTCCCCCCACCGCTTCGTGCATGTGCCCGAGCGAAGGGGTGCACAGGCGTGCAGGCGCCCCTGCGCATGCGTGAAGGGGTGGGGGGAGCGCTCACGCCGGCGCTGGCGGGCGGGTGCTCCCCCACCGCTTCGCGCATGCGCCCGAGAGAGAGAGAGCACACCTGCGGGGGGGGGGCTTCCTTAGAGGCTCAGCCGGTCCGCGGTCCCAAAAAGGTTGGGTACCGCTGCACTACACCACACTTAGTATCCAGAAGACCTGTAATATGCCATGATAAACAGAAATGGAGGGATAAAGACAATGTATTCTATGGATGATTCGGGGGGGGACCCAGCTGAATATATGGATCTGAAATTTTGCAGAATAAAACAGGTCTATTTGAGGGCAGTCTGGGCCATTTTGAGGTAAGGGTGAGAAATGATTTATCATAGGAGATTAGATGTCTGGCTTTCTGCATGTTTGCAGAAATGATTTCTTATATTGTTAGGGACTAATATATACTTTGCCATTATGTTAAGTGTATTGTGCCATTATATTCTGTCTTGTTCAGGCCATTTTGGACTATACAGTTCACAAAGTCCTTTCAGTACATGCTCAGTTACATTCTGTGTGGGAGAGACCAGAAGGAAGGGTACAAAATGAGAATGTCTATGGTTGCCAAGGAGATTGGGCCTGCTTTACAAAATTTTTACAGCCTACTATAACTCCAAAACAGAATATTTTAGAAGATAACCAAAACTGTTCCATCTACCAGTAAATAAGAAATTAAGGGAAATAAAATAAAGGGTAAGTGTTATATGTGAATGGTTTAACTCATTTATGCTGGTGGTATCTCTTTACAGGAACAGATTAAATTCCATATTACTAGTACCTAATTGGCAACCAATGCCATCCACATAGAGTTGGAGAGGAGCTTGAAGATCATCTGGCCTTGGCCCTATCATCAGAAAAGCATTTTGAAGCATCTTTCCTTTTAGTTAAGTAAATGAAAGAGTAGGCATAGTAAAAACCAATTCTGCTCTAGTGGCAGCACAGTGTTGTGCATGGATCCTAACTGTTAATTGGTTAAACCAAAAGAGCTTTTTTTCTTGTTTGTTGGGAGGGTTGTATGTAGTACAGTAGCACCTCCGTATCCATGGCATCCGTATCTGTGCTTTCACTTACCCACAGTCTGAAAATATTAAAAATATTAAAAGAAAAAAATCCAGAAAAACTATTTTCACATGTATTACCAGAACTGACCACTAAAGGAAGCAAGATATTGTGCTATGAATACTTGTTAGTGGAGAATACATAGCATGGTATCTGCCACCATCTGGTGTTCGCTATTATCTGCAGTTTCCAGTATCTGCAGGAGACTTGGAACTAATCCCTAGCTGATATACAGTGATGCCTCGCAAGATGAATGCCTCGCGCAACGAAAAATTCGCAAGACGAAAGCGTTTTGCGATTTTTTTGGTGACTCGCAAGACGATTTTTTCTATGGCCGTGCTTCGCAAGACGAATTTTTTTGCGTTTTTTTTTCCTTGAATTTCAATGCATTCCTATGGGAAACCGCGCGCTTCGCAAGACGAAATTTTCGCAAGACGAAATGACTCGCGGAACGAATTATTTTCGTCTTGTGAGGCATCACTGTAGAGGTCCTACTGTAATTGTGAGAAGAATGTGAGGATCATTATGTTTCTAAGGAGACTTAAACTTACCCACAAACACACACGCACAAGTCAAGCAGTGATGCTCCCATGGAGTAGTGGAGGTCACTCACAATTTGCTGGGGAAATAACCAGCGGTTATTGGCATGTAAGCAGATGAAATACAGAAATGGGAGCTTTATGGAATGAAGGAGGATGGCGAAAATGGAAAATGAAAGCCATCCTGGGACCTGAATAAAACAGAGTGAGGCCATAACTTCATGCATCAGTCACTGATAGACTAAGGTTTTTGCCATTCAGCAATGCCCGTTCAGTGCTGTTTATCTGGCTTGGAGCCTTGGGTTCAATGCATGGAGCTGGGCTTATGGAAGGGATATGTCACACTCTTGAGGTCCCCTGAAAGGTCCCATCAGGGGTCTTCAGTATAGCTAGTATGCTGTTTTCTGGAACAGGAGGCTTGTGTTTTAGTCCAGCAGTGCCAAAATCCTCAATTGAATCTTCTCTAATGTCTTTTGGAATTTGTGATATAGCTAATAATTTACTATATATGACGAACAATAAGATTTTTTAAAAATGTATGCCTTTACTATCTTTACCATATCCTTTTTGGTCCCAATAAGTAAGGTTTCATTAAGCATGTTCCATGTTAGGCCAGATTTTTAACTTTCAGACCAACATATTTATCAGTATGTACATAGCCTCATTCTGTTTGGTCATAAATAAACCATATTGTGTTCAGTGGACTTTACTCACGGCACGGGGGAGGCAGAATACTACAACATTTTGCTCATTTATGTCTAATAAGGATTTGCACATTTATGTCTAATAAGTTGATCTATGGAAGGTGGAAATTTCTGCCATATGTGAACAACGTTTTGCCTTCTAGTACTTTTTCATCTACGTTGTAGTCTTCAAAGTGGTAGCCGTGTTAGTCTCTGAAAGCGTATCATACAAGAAACAAAACAAAATCAAAAGCCAAAAAAAGAAGAAGAAAAAGAAGATGACAAAAACGTTGTGGTACCTTAAAGCCTAAGTGCTATATTTTAATGTGAATTTTCATCGATTAAGTCCACTTCCTCAAACATAAGAGTGAGACTACATGACAAATATTTATACATTTATACATGGCCCCAAAATAAAGGGACAGTGGTTTGTTGGTAGATACAAGTTGCAAATTGTGTGAGTCAGTGTAATATTTCACACTTAGGAATGACATAAGATCACTGATATTAAGTTCTTTTCCTTTGAAGCTTGTTCTGTAAAGGTGGCTGTGGTTTGTTGGGAAGGAACCTGACTTATGGAAAATAACAGCAGATAACATAATTATTGTAGTACTTTACATCTTGTAATGGCTTAAGAAAGCTTGACTAATTTTTATCAAGCCTATGGATATATTTTATCTCAGTGGTTCCCAACCTTGGGGTCCCTAGATGTTCTTGGATTAAAACACCCAGAAGCCTTCACCACAAGCTGTGCTGGCCAGGATTTCTGGGAATTGTACTCCAAGAATATCTGGGGACCCAAAGATCCACTGCTCTGGATCCTTATCCTGTAATTTTTTTCTCGGGATGGCAGCTTTCAAATCCCATGAAGATTGTCCGGGTAGATTAAAATGATTTGAAACAGGTTTCTGTGTTTTTCATCTACTTTACTGTTTCATGCTGATAGAGATCTGAACTGTCAGCCAGGAACTTCTAAAATTGCCTGTAGGTAGATGTGCTACGAGATTGATAATTAGCCTCATGATATATTTGCACTAATTCTAGTTAATGCTGCCAGAAAATATTGTTGTGTCTACAATGGATCTTTGTAGATAAGTAAAGTTCTGCCCTAGGGCTTGAGGAACAGTCTGTGAGAATGGGAATGATTATTGAGACTGCATTCCTCTGCATACCTACTTAGATATTTTCCCACTCAACTCACATTTATGTAATATGATTGTGCTATAAACCTTGTAGATTAAACCGTCAGCTGCTGAATTGAAACTATGTGATGCATAAGATTTTCATCCCTGTTTTCAAACAATCATGCTGTCTAAAATACATTGAGAGATGGCTCATGGTCTGAGAAAGCAGGTGTCTCATCCCAAAATATAGGGGTGATCCCTCCTTCCCATCTAAGACTACAAGCAGCAGTTGAGTACATCCACTCTTTGTAACAGGAGTGGGCAAAATTCAGCCCTGTAGATAATGGACCATATATTTCCTAGAATTCCTCATCATTGCCTATGTTGACTAGAGCTGTTGGGAGCTATAGCCCAGCAACAAGTAGAGCAGGGGGTCTCCAAACATTTGAGCGTGAGGGCCACATTGTATATTTTCAACATTTTTGAGGGCCGAAGGAATGTACGTGCAGCCGCATGCAGCCCCGCACACATACACACACACTCACTGCATGCACGGGCTGAAGGGAACGGGCCAGATAAAACAGCAAGGCAGGCCAGATGTGGCCCACGGGCTGTAGTTTGGAGACCCCTGATGTAGAGCATGGCACTTCACCAACCCTTGCTTTGCAAAAAATTGCCAGAATCCTACTGGTGCTTATTTTAAGAATCACATAACTGGAGTGCTAGGGTGTCAAGATGAGGAATTTTGAATATATAGAGAGTTAAAATAATTAAGGGAGTATAGAAAAAGCTGCCCTGAAAACATACACTGTATTTTAGAAATGAGGGTTGAGCAGCAGTTTGCTAAAAGTCACTGCAAAACAACTACTGCAAAGCAAGATCACAATACAATAACATTCTTGAAAGATGGATGTGTTTGCAAATGATAGCCATAAATAAAGGAGAGAAGTTAAAGTTTATTGTAGAGATGGGCATGAACCGCCAGTTTGGCACGGTTCATTTCCCACACAAACAACTCATCCATGGTTCAGCACCTCACCTCCTCCAGCGGGCATGCATTTGGAGGCAGCACATCGAGGAGGAGGGGGCAGGGTGCTGCTGCTGGAGGGAACAGGGCACCCGCTGGAGGGGATGGCGCCAAACCACAGATCAGCTGTTCAGCCGGGAAACTGACTGCACCGAACCAGCAATTCATGCCCATCTCTAGTGTATTAAAATAATTACTTTGTAATATGTAAGTGTTAACATGACCAATAGATGGCATTAGCAGACTCGGTGACTTGCTGTGCTTTGATATATTGATTCCAGCGCTTTGCTCCTTCCGTGAGTTGCTGTCCTTATGGTTACAGTCAGTGCAAGCCTGTTAGACAGAATAATAATGCTTATCATCATGGTGGAAGTTTGCCAGGTTCTGATTTACAAGTAATTGTATTTACAAGAGGTACAAAAGCAATATAAATTTCCATTATAAATTTTCTGATTATTCATGCAGGCCTCTTGAATTTACTGATCATGGAAAAGAGAATGTTTGCAGTTTGAAGGGAAATGTAAACATTTGAGAGAAACATAAATATAGAGAGACAGGAGACAAATACGGGACTATATAATGCATTACACCACACCACATACACCAGATACCAACAGCCATCATACAGCAGCAACAGTAGCAGCCAACGAGGATAACATAGATTTTTCTTAATACACTGTAGATTCAATCTGGTTTGGCTGGGTGAGCACTTAGAATATTTTTTTGTGTGCCATTATTATAACATGTTTAAAGGCCAAAGATTAATTAAAGCTATTATGCTTTTAACTTTTTAATAATATATTTTAGAGTTGTATTCTCTGCCTTTTCAATGCGCATTTTAAAGCTATAAGCTTCTGCATTTTTAGAATGTAACTGAAACATCCTTTTTGGCATTTTAATTGTACTTTGTATACTCCTATATTTTGGACTGAATTCTGACTTAAGTATTTGTGTGTATCAAGTTTAGTTTTCATATATTTTTAAGCATTTATGCCTACATTTTTTTCATAACTATAAGACTGTTGGATGTTTTCAACTTTGAAGTATTTTTGTGCATATGGAACATAGAAGCAATATACATAAATAAAGGTAGAATTAGACAAGCTGATGTTGCCTGGAATCATTGCTACAATGAAAATACTTATCCCTTGATACCCAGATAAATTTTGATGTGATTGGGAACGACTATCTGATTTCATTCTGGAATAACCCTTTTTTTGGGGGGGGGGGGATAAATGCCAGCTGTGAGGAACACAGGCTTTTGATTTTTTTGAGAGATTTATAAAGATCTATCGGGTTCTTAGGAAAATATTCAGCATTGGACTCTCTGACCTGACAGGGGTACATTTCAGTTGCACAGTCAGGTACATAACCAAACATACAACTGAGATGTGCCCTGATATTTGAACAATTAGCCACAGTTAGCCATGGCAACCTATACAAACCCTATGCAAACATCAACAGGGTTTTCATTAATATATATAAAGAGAAATAATAGACCAATCTAAAGCATTGAGTTTAATTAACTTTAACAGGTACCGACCAGTACAGCTTATATTTCAATGAATTACACCTGGAAATTCAGAAATTTGCAAATAAAGTCCTTTTATCAGAACCCAAAAAAAATAGCAAGGAACTGTCACAATTTAAGGGTACTTTAACATTATTATTTTAATATTATTTTAGCATTACATTAGGGGGGAAAAAAACAAGCACACGTGCCAGCAATCATCCTTATGACTTCTAGTATACATTTTTGAGGAAAACACAGATTGGTCAAATGGTTGTGTGTAAATTGCTGTGTACGTCTTGTGCTTTATCCTACCAAAAAAGGACTTTCTGAATATGAATGTAAACTTTGGAGCACAATCAATTATAATATTCATACTCGCCCCAACAGGGCTAAAGTTTTATGTGTTGAATTCAACATTACATAAGTGCAGGGGGTGAACAATATGACTCTCCAACTTTTGACTTCAGCTCCCATCAGCCCTATCTAGCATAGGAAATGGTGAGGAGTTATTGGGCCTGCAGTCCAGCAGCATGGGGTGTTGCTATCCAAAGCTGCCTATCCATGTAGTTGTACCGTGTTTCCCCGAAAATAAGACAGGGTCTTATATTAATTTTTGCTCCAAAAAATGCATCACGGCTTATTTTGAGGGGATGTTTCATTTTTTTTCATGTACAACAATATACATTTATTCAAATATAGTCATGTCACCTTCTTCTGGTTGCTGCACAATGGAGGGCAGGGGTTTCACTTAACTGGGGCTTATTTTGGGGGTAGGGCTTATATTATGAGCATCCTGAAAAATCATACTAGGGCTTATTTTCAGGTTAGGTCTTATTTTCGGGGAAACAGGGTATAAGTCCAGTAGCACAATAAAGCATTCTTATCCCTTCATTTTCTCAACACTATAGCTCTATGCTCCATTAAAAAGAAAACCTGCACCAGAGAATATCACAGTCCTGCAGATTAGATCTGAGCTACATGGGCAGTTGGAAGTGAAAATAATTGGTCCCCGCTTCAAGTTCTGTGGATGGAAACAGTTTTTTTCAGCAGAATTATACTATTGGACCAAATCCCTTGTATCTGAGAAGCCCATTGTAAAATGTATATTTGAAATGCATAATAACCTGAAGTAAGTTGAGTTTGACTTGTTTTGCCTTTTCCAAAGGATGAAGGCTTAATATCTAGTGATTTGTTCCACACAAGATGAAAAAGATACAGGGAACAAACACAGTTAGTGACACTAAACAGATGGGAAATGGATCTTCTGCCACATCAAAAGGAAAATGCATCTCCACACCAGGCACGATCATTCATGGTACTCTTCATAAATATTAAGACACTTAATGATACTGGAAAGTGAAAAACAGGACCTTGTACAGTGGATAATAACACAATTATTGAAATCTGGGTATTAAAACCATTCCATTAATCTACCACTTTCAAATGACATAAATGTGAGTATAAAAATTGGTAGGCTGACCCAAGTTCCTTTTAATTTGTTTAATATAGCTATGATATATTTTGCTTCTCAATAGATTTCTCAAACAACCTCTCTGGCTTTAACTTTCTCTAAGAATTTTCTGACAGCTCTATCTCAGGTTTTGAGCTGACAGTGAGCAGGAGGTAGTGGTAGCAATGGCGGCCTTGCCAGCCCTCTTCTGCCTGACACTACCACTTCACCAGGGCTGGCCCTGTGAATCAAGTCATATCTTCATAGAATCGTGATATGACTTGATTCAGATGATTAAAGTCATCAAAGACCTATATATCAGGTCTTTATATCAAATATTTATATCAAATATAATATGAATTTAAATATAATATGAATGTGCTGCCAATGGATATAAATTTGTACCTACTAGTCTTTGGCACATAGATTGAGATTCATATATACATAAACTAAACATTAAAACAGTACAAAAGTAGAAAGATAGAAAAATATACAAAACAAATTTAAAACACAATGCAAAACATCCCTCCACCTTTGGGATGTATTTATTTATTTATTTATTTATTTACTTAATTACTTACTTAATTACTTACTTAGTAAGTAAGTAACTTACTTACTTAGTAACTTACTTAGTAAGTAAGTAAGTACCCTGTTTCTCTCCAAAAATATAACAAATCTTGGTCTGGAGTATAACCTTTGCCTTTCCCAAACACATATTCTAAAGATACATTCCATATATCCCTAACATGCTTTACTTTCAATATTCCTTTTCTAACTTCCAATTCACAAGTTAATTTATCATTATTAGCAATATTCCACATTTCTTTATACCATTCCTCCGTATTAAGATAATTGTTACTCTTCCAATTTCTTGCAAATATCAATCTTGCTACAGTTACCATAATAGTAATCAATTCCTCCCCCCCCCCCATTCTATTTGAGCAAGTCAAAACATGTTTAACAAAGTGATCATTGGCATTTTTGATTACAGTATTTATCCCCATAATTTTCTTTACCCCATTAAAGAGATTCATATACAGTGGACCCTCGACTTACGGAATTAATCTGTATTGGAACGGTGGCTGCAGGTCGAAAAGTCTGTAGGTCGAGGCTCCATTGACCTACAATGCAATGAAAACCAATTAATCCGTAACCGGCCGTTTTTGGTTTTGTTTGATTTTCCGGTCTGTAGGTCGATTCTCCGGCCGCAAGTCGAACCTAAATTTTGCGGCCAGAGAAGTCTGTAACTCGAAAAGTCTGCAGGTCGAGCTGTCTGTAAGTCGAGGGTTCACTGTACTTTTTCAAATATCCATATTATATTTGATGCCTTTTTTGATGCAGGGGTATTAATACCAGCCATAATATCCATTGACTTCTCAGATCATTAAAAAACAGCGTAGAGATGAATTAGAGCCAGTGTTGTATGTCTCAGATACAGATTAAATGACAGACTCTCATTATTTGTTATTCATTTATTGAAAGTATCATTTCCTTATCTGCCTATCAGAGTCCCCAAAGCAATGTATATGAGTAGTAAAAGTAATAAAACATCATTTGGAAACATTTTTAAAAACTAAGAACCAAATAGGATAGCACAAAATAATACTAGTATTATTAACTGTAGTATATACAGTATTGTTAAACCAGCCTGACTTCGCTTGGGAAAGTGTTCTACAACCAAGGTACTGCTACAGAGCAGTATTGTAATAAAGATAGCAAAGGTAGCAACAAGCAAAGACCTGTGCATTCTCTTAATGGTTTATTGATGCACTTAGACTGTCGTTCTACACCTCTCTGTTTGCTTTCCTACTTCATCTGAAGTATTTGCCACCTCTCATTTATGAGAGATAGAAATGAATGCATCTAAAGAACATAACATTAAAAAAGAAAAGAATAATGTGTAAATAGAAAAGATAGCACCCATTCATTCGTCACTTCTACAAAATGTCTAATGAATAGTTATATAGAGCTTCTGTAGAACCTGTTCTGAAATGCAACCATTATAGTGAAAATCTAGCACCAACATGTCCGCTCCAGAATTTATTCCCGATCATGAGGACAGAATCAGTTTTAATATACTGAAATATTTACAATATATATAATTATATATTTGGATTAAATTATACTAAATTAATATATTAAGATCCAAAAATGATTTGTGTTATATTTATATATAAGTTATAATTGAATGAGAAAAGTTGTCTCTTCTTATTGCTGCGCTACTTGAACAGGCACAAATGGTCAAGATCATGGTTTACTGATTTTAAAAAATCCCCACTGTGGCTCCTTGATGGGGGCTGGACTTAATCCATAGGGTTTTTTTCCCCACTGTGCAATTCTAAGATTATTATTATTACTAAATTAATCTTTTAAGGATTTTCTCATGATACTCAGTAGCAAACCTGTGCCTTAAACATACTTGCACTAGCAATGTTGCTTGTGTTTGCTTTGCTGGCACACAAGTTCCACAGCATACACAAAAGAATGGTAAGTCATGCAAACAGAGTCACTCCTTTAAATGAAATGAAAATAAAACCCTTGTCAACCTGTCATTTGTTTTAACTTCCAATGGGATTAGGTTTGATAATAGGTATTTAAAGTTTAAGCTGCGTACATACCATGCGTGTCCATGCTCTACCTCCTGAGAACCACTTTACAACATGTGTGGCAACTGTTTGTGAGATGAATACATTGGTGATACATCAGGATTCTACATAGCAAACTTGTAAACAGTGAAGGGCAGGTACACATTTTTAAATGTGAAATATACATGAACTAGAAATTCAGCACTTCAAGGCACATTAATTGGATATTTAAGAACAAGCTTCTTCCTTTCATATTTTTTAATCATGTTTACTGCAGAGAGCATTGGTGTATCCAGAGCAACTTCAATTGCTACATGGAACTGGACATCTTTTGACAGAAGAAGAAGCTGAGCATCTTCTAATGGCATCCTAGATGGAAAAGTATTATGCAAAGTAAGTAAAATAAACATGTTAAAATAAATAACCTAGTATACACCGTGAGGTTAAATGAAGAAGGCAAAGAAACATGGGTATTATCCTGATATTCTTGATAGAACGATGGGATTTTTTAAACACACCCACCCACCCTCTGAATGAACAATCAACAAATAGAATGTCAAAACAGGTCAGGAGCAAAACAAAAGAAGGAATTGTGTTATGTTTAGATAACCAACCTTGTTCCCATGCCTACTTTGGCATGTGTAGGTCAGGGGCAGCAGAACAAAGAGTTCATCTTCAAAAGTTTCACCTCTAAGAACAATACATCCAGTTTATCAAAACCGTTGATGTAAAACAGTTCCCAACTAATAATTCTTTGTCCAGAGACAGGACACCCTAGTTGCTTTTGACACCATGTCACCTACTCAAAGGAGACAATGGAGAAATGCATGACTTTATTGTTTCTTTGATTTGGCAGCAACATGGCTTCACCGCGCCTCAGAAAGTAGAAACCAAGACAAAAGATTAATGCTATTTCAAACCAAATCCTTTTTTTTTGGGGGGGGGGGGGATGTAATTTATTTTTCAATTTATACTCATCCTGGCACTAATTTGAGGCTGGGATGAGAGAAACAAACATGTCTAATATTATTTTACATATGGAAATAAAGAGCCGGAGTTATTATACCCATTGCATGAACAGGATGTAGGTCTATTGCAACTGTGGCCCTCCAGATGTTGCTGGATTCAGCTTCCAGCTCTTCTCACTATTTGCTATGCTATCCCCACCATCTTCACAGGTGTGTTTGTTGCTAACATGGGAGAGGGCCTTCTTTGTCGCTGCCACCAGACTCTGGAACTCCCTCCCACAGAAGGCTAGGCTTGCCCCATCTTTGTTATACTTCCTCAGGCTGACAAAAACCTTTCTCTTCAGGCAGGCTTTCTCATAGTGACTGGCTGTCCAATTTTAAATGGATTTTTGTGCCTTTTTGTTTTGAATGTGCTTTGGTGTTGATTTTGTTTACCATTTTTTGTGTGGTATTTTAAAATATTTTTATACTTACTATTTTTTAGCTTTTAAATATTGTCTTTTAATGGTGTAAGCCACCTTTGGTCCATTTTAAGGAGAAAGGTGGGGGTAACATATTTTTAATAAATGAAATAAAATAAAATAAAATAGAGTTGGTGCAAGCAGTAGTTCAATGGCATCTGGACTTGCCCACCCTTGATCTACAGCAATCATCTGCATACTTCAGGTTGTGTCTGAGGAGTAGTTTACAACAACCTTATCATATACTTCTCTGTTGTTGTTCTAGCCTTTCAGCTTTAAAAGAGGAGATTTAAAATAACCCTACTTTGTTGGATGGCATAATAATATCTATGGGAATACAACGACCTATTTGAAGGCAAGGATAGGTGATAACTTTATTAGACCACTAAAAAACTCACAAGCATGTGCTAGCTTTCGACCTGTACAAGTCTTTATCATCACAGGGGCGTTCACCTGATGAAGACCTCTATGGTGTTGAAAGCTAGCTTTTTAAAAAAATAATCTAATAAAGGTATCGCCTGTCCTTGCCTTCATGCTTTCAGATTGTATATAAGGAACACACAGCTGTTTTTTTATTTTTTGTTGAACTACCAATCTTTTATCCATATCATATATTAGTACCCACAGTGTATTCCCATGAATTATGATAATCATCGTATTTTGAATGGGACTTGAGGTTGATAGGTACTAGCTTACAACTGCTCTAATAAAGACTTCATGAACAATCATCTACTCGGCCGTTTTTGACAAGATACTGCCACAAAACAATAGACACATAGAATGCATACATCATATGAAGCTACAGATGAGAAGAGGGAGAAATGTGGTCTGAGGCCTGCATGGGGACCCCAGCACCCATGGCAAACCAAATATATATATTTTAAATGGGGGAGGGATGCATTACTCAGAAAGTCCCATCGTGAGGTGGGAATTAGCCATGTCTCAAAGGACCATCACCACTCTTGAGGGCCCCATAACCCCCCCCCCAATTTAATTTTTTGAAAATACTGGATACTAAGGGGTACAAGGGGCTTTTTAAAAAATGTAGTTAAACCAATTTTTCAGTTAACAAACCCCCATTGTATCAACTGCTGTGAGTACTCTTCTCCTCAGTTATACTTGTCACCTTGGGGTAGCAATCTAAAAAACTGCAAGATGGCCCTTGTACCTTCTAAAATCACTCAGCCTTAATCTATACTGTCATATTGGTTATGTTACTGTAGTTTCACTAGCAATCTGCAATTAACTAAATAACATGAAATCAGCAGTCATAGTAAAAACAAACAGTTCATTAAAAATGACAATAAGCTCAGACCATCATCCCCATCAGTCACTCTCTCATGTTTAATTATCTATTGCTTGGTTACCAGGTGTTCTAGCCTGGTAGAAGTACTTTTTAATGCCAGGTCCATGCATAATAATTGTAGATAGCAAAACTGGTATATATTACTAAGACATGAGTGGATGACGCTGTTCCAAGTCCTCTATTCAGAGCACGTTATCATAGTCCCTCGAGACTGAAGGATGCCTAAACAACTAAATGAGTGAATGAGATGAACCAGTTGTGCCCACCTCGGTAATCAATTTAGCATCAACCCAGTCTGGAGGTCTGAGGTAGAAGGGAAATTGCTATAGTCCATAGAAATACCATCTTACTAGGAATGTTGTCTTCCCTGGAGAGGGCTGGAAGGAGTATATTTTGCATTGGGCCAGAGTCAGATTGCAGCTGCTTTTGACGTTTTACCGATCATAATACCCAGGCATCCCAAATGCAAGAGTAGGCGATACCTTTACAGAGCACTAAAATATATATCATACAGTCTGCTCACTTTGGTGGATCAGATTGATGAAAGCTAGCAAAAAATAATATCAAATGCAAAAACTACATTTTTTTCTTTTATTTTTGCCACCATATTTTTGGTTTTGGTTTTATTTTTATAAAATATGGGTTCCCAACAAAACACGAACTCAGGAGCACGACATGTACTATTCGTGACTTTGAAATTTCTCTTCAGAACTGTTACGTGACAAAGTTAGAGACTTTTTTGTTGGATGCTCTTGGCTATTCTCTTGTTTATCCACCTGATGATAAAGGACGTTTTTTAAGAGGTTAAAGTCCAAGATAATAAAGTTCCTTGATAGTTCAGAAAAACACAGTGAGAAGAAAATGTTATTTACTGACTTAAAATACTTCAGTAAGCTGTTTATTAGTAGTTAATGTTCATCAGGGTTCTTCCCCATTCCTGCTTTAATTAGTTAAATCATAGCTAAGGGTCAGGGCCCTTTTCTATTGTGTTTTGTATCTTCTATGAATTTCACAAATGGCTCCTTGTCTAAGAGGAAGCCAGTTCTTGCTCTGATCTTATCAAAAATTGTCCTTAAGACTCTATATCCACATACTGATGTCTCCAGCCTCTTTTTATCAGCTACTTTTATCCCAGTACCTGTCAGCTAGACACAAAGCAGTTTTTCCATCCCTTCATACTGATAAGATTTGATAGATGCTGGGCAGTTGATTTATAATTCAAATTCCTTGCACATAGGAGGACATTTACAGTGGGAGGAAAAGGTTTACGTGAGAAACAAGAAGTTCCTCCAAGCCTGCTATTTGGATCTGGTTCTCTCAGGTGCTTCTGTCCTCCATAGCTCAGCAAAGAGAAGCAGCCAGTTTAGAAACAGCAGCTTCTGAGCTCTTAGTACTTCTTCTTTTCTTTTACCCCCTGTGAAACGCACTCCTGTTTATTTTCAGCATTTTCGCACTCACTGGTAAAAAGATGTAAAACAGGATATATGCTAGTGGGTGAGACAGAGACAAAGGTTGAACAAGTTATTTTTTTTGGATTACAGTTCTTGAACTCCCAAACAGCATGCCTTCTGAGTATTCTAGGTACCGCCGTTTTAAAAAGTGGCTTTGCCAAGTGCAGGAAAGAAGGAATACGTCTTTGTTTCCAAGGCAATCGAGGCAGTGCTTCTTTGCTCCAATCAAATTGCGTTTTGTTTATTAGATAAGGGCCCATCTAGACCTACCATTGGTTGCACTTTATGTGTAAATGATACTGGTACTGTACTTTTCCCACTGTCCAAACAACACAGGACTTAAGCTGGTATCAATTGTGACAAAGGCAGCTCCTGATGCAACTGTGATCCACTTAGCTGTGCCACTTTCAGGCTGAAATACGGTTGCATGGTTCTGTGTGTGCAATGGGAATGATACCAACTGCAGCAGGAAATCACAGCTGATTTAGGCTTCCTTTGGTAATTTCAGGGAATGTGTGACTTTGCTGCATTGTGTATGCATCACCCAACAGAACTTGAGGCTTGATGTGATATTTCCAAATACTTGTGAAAAGCATATGTAGACACAGCTGGATTGGGATGTAAGTCTTCCTAGAATGTGTTGCAGGAAGCTAAACTACTTACTACCAAGCATCACTCAAAACATAACACTCTTAATGTTCCCCCAAGAAAAAATGTGTTTCTATATGGACATGTTTGTTTTTATATTAAAGACAGGTCATTAGACTTAATCTATTTATATTATTAGGATAGCAATCTCAGGTATATTTAATAATGAGTAAACCCTACTGAGCACAGTATGACTCCTTTCTGAATTAATCTTCATTGTCACCTTTTTTGTGATTATTATATCCAACCTTGATTTCTGTTTTCATTCATAACTTTATAATGGTAGAAAATTATTTGTCCCCTCTGCCTTATCTATATGGGCACTGCTATATGTATAATTTTGCTTGTGTTGTCTTGGGTTATTTGGTGTGGCTATAAGACATTTTTGCAGGGATTCATCTACTGTTCTCATTATTCCATTTTCTGTATTATTTTGAATGCTTAATAAAACAGAACAGGTTTATTTATGAAATTATTCTGATACATTAGCAGTTAACAGCAATAGCCTTCTGACTACAGGGATGTGCTATAACTATCAAATGTAAGTAAGTACAGCAATGTGTGCTCCATGAACTTGTTTTCACTGAGAATTCTTGTTAAAATACATGTAGAATTTGTTCAACTCAAATAATAGTTATTGATAAATTGAGGATCTAATATCCCCCACCTTGGAAACATGTACCTCTGTTCATGAGATACACAGGACTACTTCATATACCATTTGTAATATGCATCTTTATAATATATACTGATATAATAAAATGTTTAATGCTTACAAGTGCATAGTTAAAACAGATGTTTTATATGGTCCAAGTTCAAGGAATTGCAAATTGGATGTACTTTCCTGCAGCATGTATCCCTAATGCAAGACTCTTGTCTTTCAGACCAGCTTGAGAGAGACAAATAATTTCTTGTCTACATCCACCAAGTCAAAGCTGAATGTTACATGTATTTTGCCTGAATTCAAGTGTTTCTCATTTTCCAACATCTTGAGTGAATACAGGATCTGAGGCCATAACAATCATACACATGTATATAAGTTGCTGAGCAAGATTTCCAAAGGGCTAATATCTTTTTGAGCTTCTCCTGAATGGGAAGTCCTACTAGCATAGCAACACTGGATAGCACCACTTATGCAAGCACTGCTATTGTGTAAGCCAGTGATGGTGAACCTTTTTGAGCCCGAGTGCCCAAACTGCAACACAAAATCAACTTATTTATTTCAAAGTGCCAATACTGCAATTAAAACCCGAATGCTGAGGTTTTAGTTTAGAAAAAACAACTGCTCCTGCACTGCAAGGGTTAAATGCTTGTTTGTTTGTTTTTCCTATGGGCGGTATTAACAAATAAATACTTACTGGTCCTCCAATCCCCCATTGGGCTAGACAATGTAATGCAACGGTAATGGTTGCCATTGCACCCCTCTGCTGGACCACTGCACCAGCAGAGGGGACTGCCGAAATCCGGGATCGGAGGACGGGTAAGTATTTCTCTATAGCGACTTATGGCTCGTGTGCCCACAGAGAGGGCTCTGTGTGCCAGCTGTGGCACACGAGCCATAGGTTCGCCATCACTGGTGTAAGTGGTGTTCTGCATGAAGAAACACCATCTTCCTCTTGCACAGTGGTTTTTGTGCAAGGGGTGCAATCCACTATACTATGCTGACAGGAATTTCTGCCCTGTGGGCACTCAGTAGGATACTGGCCAATGGCATCATTCCAAATGAGTTTATGCAAATCTAATCCTGTACTTGAATGGGTAGATACATTGGTTATCCCAGTAATGTCTTTCTCCAACTTACCTAACCAAATTTTGCATGAAATTTCTGCCAATCTGCTTTTAGTGAAGTCAGAAGTTCACCACACTTCTGTCACCTGTTCATTATTCCAAAGATTTTGGGTCCTGTTCCAGCATCAGAATAATGGTTGACCATTAAAGCCTGTTTCTGGTTGTTGAAAATCACAGAAAGTAAATGACAATTCAAGCCATATGCTACAATATCACAGCTCCCTCCTTTCCTGATGGTTTATGAAGGAACTGGCATAGTGACTAAGACTGAGTGATCTTGTCAGCTCCCTCTTCCTACACACAAACATATTGTGTTTGCATGTTTTTGCCTCATTCAAAGGGCAGCACGTGTTGCTACTATCTCAGTGGTAGCAGAATAGGCATAGATAATGTAGATTGTAGAACTCTGAAAACCTTCTATGGCAGTTTCCTCCATCTGATGCTACTGACATTGTTCCCAGAGAGGAGTACATGTGGGAAATATTGTGCCTGAATGGAAAGGCAGTAGTCTGAATATTATAGCTGGAAGCTCCACAGGCAGAAGGCAATGACTGGAATATTGTCCTTTCCTGGGAAAGCATGGGTTTTTATTTCTACTACAATGCTTTCCATATGTGCTCCTACTTAGTGGATTCACTCCAAGAGGAAGGTATTACAGTGGGCTTCACTCTCAGAATTAACTTCAGTATAGCTGTTTTGTTTTGTTTTTTAACTGGCTTATAGCACATGGGCATTTTGCCATATATATAGGGAGTCTGGCCAAGGGGTATTCAAATTTTCTTTGTGAGTAGCAGCCATGCATGAGAACTAGCAGAAGATTTACAGCTGAGAAAATTAGAGCTAGCAGCTGGGGGGCATTCATGATCAACAGCCAGTAACTGGCTGAGGGAACAACCAATTACTGTGGCTGAGTAAGAATCATTACTTCACTTTAGCACATTATCAGCTAGGAGTAGCACCACTGATTCCATTAGTGGAAATCACATAAATGTAGGTTTTAAGCAATCACCTATATGCAAATTTTAAACAAGCCTTTGAGGCTTCTTTTCAACCTGTAACTCTCTTTAGCTCTTCTGACTAGCTAGTCAGAGACAGCACATAGAAAATTCCTTAATAACTTACCTAGTCTTACTTTGGTTCCAAATGAAAGTGTTGTCTCTTATGAAAAATCAGGTAGTATTCAGATAATCAAGCTTTTTACTTCCCACATGTTGAAGCCTGAGCTTTCTTTTGTCAAGGAGACACAACTTAGTCCCTTAGTTTCTTACAGGACTGTTTTCAGGCAAGGGAAACCAAATGGTAGCTGTACAAGGTGGTGCATAAGTATTGACTGCAGTTAGCCAATTGTTGAGGGCTCATCTTTTTTTCAACACTGCAGTGTGAACCAAAGGTTGCACCATTTGTGTTATGCTTATATAATGAACCAGTACAGAGACTGGCAAATTCTAGATGTCATTTAGGCTTTTATAGATCTTACCTAAGGAGAAATCCATGAACTCCACCTCACTGGTTTACCAGAGACGCAAGGAAGACAGTAGCATGCATCATCCACGCTTCCATGTCTTCCACTTATTTGTAAGATAGTCCCCACATTAGAAGCAGCACTCTGAAGAAGATAATTTCACCCAACTGCTGTCATCCTTCTTCAGCCTTTTTCAGTACTCAGTGTTATCAGCCACAGGGGACTTGCCTACATTATCAGTTATCAGGAAGTACTATATCAAAGGTGGAAATGAGCTTCTTGTTGTTGTTTAGTTGTTAAGTCGTGTCCGACTCTTCGTGACCCCATGGACCAGAGCACGCCAGGCCCTCCTGTCTTCCACTGCCTCCCGGAGTTGGGTCAAATTCATGTTGGTAGCTTCGATGACACTGTCTAACCATCTCGTCCTCTGTCGTCCCCTTCTCCTCTTGCCTTCACATTTTCCCAACATCAGGGTCTTTTCCAGGGAGTCTTCTCTTCTCATGAGATGGCCAAAGTATTGGAGCCTCAGCTTCAGGATCTGTCCTTCCAGTGAGCACTCAGGGTTGATTTCCTTCAGAATTGATAGGTTTGTTCTCCTTGCAGTCCAGGGGACTCTCAAGAGTCTCCTCCAGCACCACAATTCAAAAGCATCAATTCTTCAGCGGTCAGCCTTCTTTATGGTCCAGCTCTCACTTCCATACATCGCTACTGGAAAAACCATAGCTTTGACTATGCGGACCTTTGTCGGCAAGGTGATGTCTCTGCTTTTTAAGATACTATCTAGGTTTGTCATCGCTTTCCTCCCAAGAAGCAGGCGTCTTTTAATTTCGTGGCTGCTGTCACCATCTGCAGTGATCATGGAGCCCAAGAAGGTAAAATCTGTCACTGCCTCCATATCTTCCCCTTCTGTTTGCCAGGAGGTGATGGGACCAGTGGCCATGATCTTGGTTTTTTTGATGTTGAGCTTCAGACCATTTTTGGCGTTCTCCTCTTTCACCCTCATTAAGAGGTTCTTTAATTCCTCCTCACTTTCTGCCATCAGAGTGGTATCATCTGCATATCTGAGGTTGTTGATATTTCTTTTGGCAATCTTAATTCCGGTTTGGGATTCCTCCAGTCCGGCCTTTCGCATGATGTATTCTGCATATAAGTTAAATAAGCAGGGAGACAATATACAGCCTTGTCGTACTCCTTTCCCAATTTTGAACCAATCGGTTGGTCCATATCCAGTTCTAACTGTTGCTTCCTGTCCCACATATAGATTTCTCAGGAGATAGATAAGGTGGTCAGGCACTCCCATTTCTTTAAGAACTTGCCATAGTTTGCTGTGGTCCACACAGTCAAAGGCTTTTGCGTAGTCAATGAAGCAGAAGTAGATGTTTTTCTGGAACTCTCTGGCTTTCTCCGTAATCCAGCGCATGTTAGCAATTTGGTCTCTAGTTCCTCTGCCTCTAGTTCCTCTTCTTTGGAACTGCCCTTCTTTGGGATTGGGATGTAGACTGATCTTTTCCAATCCTCTGGCCACTGCTGAGTTTTCCAGACTTGCTGGCATATTGAGTGTAGCACCTTAACAGCATCATCTTTTAAGATTTTAAATAGTTCAACTGGAATGCCATCACCTCCACTGGCCTTGTTGTTAGCCATGCTTTCTAAGGCCCACTTGACTTCACTCTCCAGGACGTCTGGCTCAAGGTCAGCAACCACACTATCTGGGTTGTCCGGGACATCCAGATCTTTCTTGTATAATTCCTCTGTGTATTCTTGCCACCTCTTCTTGATGTCTTCTGCTTCTGTGAGGTCCCTACCATTTTTGTCCTTTATCATGTCCATCTTTGCACAAAATGTTCCTTTAATATCTCCAATTTTCTTGAACAGATCTCTGGTTTTTCCCTTTCTATTATTTTCCTCTATATCTTTGCACTGTTCATTTAAGAAGGCCCTCTTGTCTCTCCTTGCTATTCTTTGGAAGTCAGCATTCAATTTTCTGTAACTTTCCCTATCTCCCTTGCATTTTGTTTCCCTTCTCTTCTCTGCTATTTGTAAGGCCTCGTTGGACAGCCACTTTGCTTTCTTGCATTTCCTTTTCTTTGGAATGGTTTTTGTTGCTGCCTCCTGTACAATGTTACGAGCCTCCATCCATAGTTCTTCAGGCACTCTGTCCACCAAATCGAGTTCCTTAAATCTGTTCTTCACTTCCACTGTGTATTCATAAGGGATTTGGTTTAGATTATACCTGACTAGCCCAGTGGTTTTTCCTACTTTCTTCAGTTTAAGCTTGAGTTTTGCTATAAGAAGCTGATGATCAGAGCCACAGTCAGCTCCAGGTCTTGTTTTTGCTGACTGTATAGAGCTTCTCCATCTCTGGCTGCAGAGAACATAATCAATCTGATTTCGGTATTGCCCATCTGGTGATGTCCATGTGTAGAGTCGCCTCTTGTCTTGTTGGAAAAGAGTGTTTGTGATGACCAGCTTGTTCTCTTGACAAAACTCTATTAGCCTTTGCCCTGCTTTGTTTTAAACTCCAAGGCCAAACTTACCTGTTGTTCCTTTTATCTCTTGACTCCCTACTTTAGCATTCCAATCCCCTATAATGAGAAGAACATCTTTCTTTGGTGTCAGTTCTAGAAGGTGTTGTAAGTCTTCATAGAATTGGTCAATTTCAGCCTCTTCAGCATGGGTGGTTGGTGCATAAACTTGGATTACTGTGATGTTGAATGGTCTGCCTTGGATTCGTATTGAAATCATTCTATCATTTTTGAGATTGTATCCCAGTACAGCTTTTCCCACTCTTTTGTTGACTATGAGGGCTATTCCATTTCTTCTACGGGATTCTTGCCCACAATAGTAGATATGATAATTGTCTGAATTGAATTCGCCCATTCCCGTCCATTTTAGTTCACTGACGCCCAGGATGTCAATGTTTATTCTTGCCATCTCCTGTTTGACCACATCCAGCTTACCAAGGTTCATAGATCTTACATTCCAGGTTCCTATGCAGTATTTTTCTTTGCAGCATCCGACTTTCCTTTCACTTCCAGGCGCGTCCGCAGCTGAGCGTCCTTTCGGCTTTGGCCCAACCACTTCATTAGCTCGGGAGCTACTTGTACTTGTCCTCCGCTCTTCCTCAGTAGCATGTTGGACACCTTCCGACCTGAGGGGCTGATCTTCCAGCATCATATCTTTTAGCCTTTTGTTTCTGTCCATGGAGTTTTCTTGGCAAAGATACTGGAGTGGCTTGCTAGTTCCTGCTCCAGGTGGATCGCGTTTAGTCAGAACTCTCCACTATGACCTGTCCGTCTTGGGTGTCCCTGCATGGCATAGCCCATAGCTTCTCTGAATTACTCAAGCCCCTTCGCCACGACAAGGCAGCAATCCGTGAAGGGGGGAAATGAGCTAAGGACAACTAAAGGTCCCTCTGTTTGAAATGATAATTGATCCTGTAAACAATAGATAGATAGCTGGCTGTACTTTCTTATAGAAAAGGAAGCAGCTGTCCCTTAAATGACAGAAAATTATCAGAAGTGTATCCATTCATTCATAATATTTTTACCCTGCTCCTCAGCCAATGAAAGAGAGAGTTTTTAGAGCAGCTTAATTATCAATTGGAACAGTGTCTCCTAGTGTAAAATTCTTATGTCTGTGAATTAGAGTTTGGTGCTTGGCTTAAGAAACTGTCAAACACTGAAATAGTAATTGCAGTATAAAGCATAAAGGGTGGGAGTGAAGATATAATTTGCCCTTTCTCCGTCATAATAAAAATAAATAACAAGTATGAATACTACAGTAATGGTAGGCCTTGCTTTAAGGCATTATGGGGAAAGGATATTGGAATGCAATTACAGACAAGTCTATCAAACACATGTACATACATTTTTCCCTATATGAAATGCAATACAAATTGTTGCTCAGATGATATTTAATGCCTGTGAGGATCAAGAGGATGCCTTAAAAGTCAGTCATAAATGTTTGAAATGTAAGTGATCCAGAACAGCTATTTCTCATATGTGTCATGGAGTGCCAATACACAAAAAGACATACTGATAGATAGTATTTGATGGTATTTGAATACCAAGTTTTATCTCACTTATATAAAACTCTTTTTCTTTTCCTAGGCATACAAGTATAAATGGAACAACACAAAAGGAAAAAGACTTAGGGAAGGAAGAGGAAAGAAACAACCCCTCACCCTAACAATTTTAGTTGTTATAACAACTAAGAGAACACCAAAGGCAGCCGATGTAGGATAGAGTACGGTAGGGTATTGTACTGTATCATGTGGTTGAAACACCCTCAAATTCCCAAATGATATGACACAGTCTTGACACAATCTTAGGCCAGATTTGTCAGGGCTTTTTCCCCGCTTTTGCTGAACCAGATTCCCACTGTGTGCTATGCCTTCCAAGAGCTTTGTTGACACATAGTGTTTTACTACTTTTCTTTAATTCACTCTTTTGCTTCAGAATGTTCTTAAATATTGCAACCTTCCCACTGTGAAGGAAGTGCCCCTCAGCAGGCAAAGCTTTCTCTTACAAGACTCCTTGCTGTTTGAAGTAGTCAACATATGTTCAGACTTGAACATGAAATCTATTAGCAGGGCCTGTGTTTAGTTTCCTCTTTTGGCCCCTGTAGACTAGCTATGTAACCCTCGTTCTTCTGGTTATACATTAATTCTTTCTACCTTATCCATGCAAACAGGAGCGAATGTTTGGGGTTGTTACATGTACGGCATAATTAAGTGTACTTTTGGGGGGGGGCAGCAACACTCTGAGCATGTGTACTGAGATATGAAGAATTCAGGAAGCTTTCCTAGACCAGAAGGACATCAGGTCAGCTGCAAATAGACTACTGCAGAGGCAGTAAGGCCGTGTAGCATAAAGTCATATTAACTGCAAGATGTTCAGGTTAAAATTAGGTTCCAGATAACCCTCCTAGGAAGAAATGAGGGATTTCTAACAAAGAGCAATGATAGCAGTTTTTCTGGGATTCCAGTAGCCAGGCAGGAATTACCATGAGCATTGGAAGATGTTGGCAAAAGAGAATAATTATGTCCCATTAAATTGATTCTGAGTCATGTTGCTCCTTCCCGTGGTTTTCAAAGAATAAAGAAGTCAGAAGGGGTCTACCAATGATCTACCAGTTCCATCATCTACTGATGCTCTATGACTGTGCATTTTGCCCAAGGCTACACAGGCTGGCTGTTCTCCCAGTTAGCAGAATGGGGAATTGAACTCTCAGCCCCTGGTGCTCCAACTCATATATACTCAGATCAATGGTTTTGCTCATTTTCTTGTACAGCCTTCTGAAACCTCCAATGTATCAATCTCAAAAAAAGTAAGTCATTTGGTAACAAGCTAGAAAAGGAACACAATTCTCATGTTAAAAACAGTCACTAGGGCTGCTACACATTCTCAGTTGTTGAACTTTGAGCCCAGTGCAATTATGACCAATTATTGTAACATGCTTTGGATGCTCAGCAGGAGATACCTTGGGCCTGCTTCCACAGATTTCATTCTAGTGACAAAATCACTGACATTCCAGCTTAAACTTGTGAACATTTTCCAGAGTAATACGCTGGCCTAAGCAGGCCTAATGTATTTCTGCAGACATACTACAGGCTGCAGAGGGAAGCCACCAAGCCTGCGAGGTGTCTTGCAACTCTTTCTCGCCTTATCAAAACTGGGTAAAAAATGTCCACTTCCCACACTCCAAGAAGTTATGGTTCTTCAGTCATGCCAGGCAATGATATTATGGAATGTTCAAATTGTAAGTCTAGTTCTATGTAGATTCCGCAACAGAACATAATGCCGGAAGTCTAAAATGTCCCTTCCTGGCACAAAAGGGTTAACAAGAACTGGGTTGGGCCTCTATTCATGGTTGCTTGCCATGCTAAAAGAGGCATCCTTGGCTGGAGAGTATGCACCTGGTGGGTGTGGGAGGAAAAATGGGAATCCCAGGGACAGCTAGGGCCATAAGGACTGAAGATAAAGATGTTGCAGGGGAGCAGAACAACAGAGAGAGAGAGAGAGGTGCTGAGGAGTGGAGGAAAGCCCCAGAGGCTGTGGATGACCTCTTCAACCTGGCCATGCCCTCTTATTTTTATTTTATTACCTGCCTGACTGCATGGTTCTGGCCCCAGGGACTAAGGCATGGAAGTACCATCTTGGCTAGGGACATGGCTTTTCAGACTAGCCCATGAATGAGGAAGTAGGCTACCTAGGGCCAAGTGGTAAAGCCAGCTGTTTCATTGCCCACACTGGTCCAACTTCATCACTGGTGGTGGTAGCACCAGTTCAAACAGCTGAGGCAGTTCAAGTGTGACATGGAGGAGGAGCAGAGCCAGCATCCAGGTGCTGGGACCAAGGGAGCTGGGTAAGAGTAAACAGGGACTATGCCCAGTCAGAACTGCACCTTTGACCCTTGAGTGAGAAGATGTAGACCTCAGGGGAGGGTAAGAGAGTGAAGGGACATCCCTCATGGGTTCTGGTCTTAAGGCTGGAAGGCCTGTGTACATCATTCCACAATAAAATCTGTTTGGTTGCTGCTTAAATCACTCTATCATGTCCTGATGATCACTGTGAGAGGCCTTTTTGACCCCCTCCTCACCCATGGAGAGCGTGGGAGCACACAGTCACCAATCTTTTATGCTATGCTTTCAACACTAGGAGTGCATCTCTGCATTAATCCAGTCACAGACAAGAGATTTGTGCTTCTTTCCCCTCACACTCCTAGAGATTTGGAAGAGTTGTTCACATTTTGGCTTCTCACTCCCTACTACTTTGTATTTTTATCTGCTTCCAAACAATCCACCAAGTTTAAGATGTGATGTTCTGAGAGCTGTGTCACTTAAAAATGCTTACCTACACGAAGAACACTCAGAATTTTAAAGCAAAGCAAAGTGTGCTGCTTATATATCACCTCATAGCTCTTAAAGCACTCTCTGGGCTGTTTACATTTTAATTATACAGGCTACATATTGCGCCCCCCACCCCAACAAGCTGGATATTGTTTACCAGGATGGAAGGCTGAGTCATCCTTGAGCAGCTACCTGAATCTGTTGGGATTAAATGCAGGTTGTGAGCGGAGCTTTTGACTGCAGTACTGCATTTTAACCATTGCACCACAAGGTGCAATGCATTGCTGTGTGTAAAAGTCATGTGTGCGTCTATTTCTACTACATTTATATCTACATCTATATCTATTTTGGCTGATGGACAGCTCAGAGGTTTTGGTATTTGGCTGCAGAGCTAAAGGCTGGGATTTCAATTCCCCACTGTGCCTCCTGCAAGTAGAGCCAGCTTATGTGGCTTTGGGCAAGCTGCACAGTCTCTGCACACCCCCAGGAGAAGTGACAGGTAAACCACTGAGTACTCTCTATCTGGAAAATCCTGAAAAGGGTCACCATAAGTCAAAACTGACTTGATGGCACATAGTTATTATTATTATATCTGTTTCAGGAATGGAACTTCAGAGATGTTGCTCACTTAAATTGCCATTTAATTTAATGGGCCTACTGTTCTAGTATGATTAGCTACACTAAGCAACAGGATTCTGGCCAATATCAGCCTTCATGGAATAAAATCCAGTTCCTCATTTGCACTCCCTGTGTCTGAGGAAGTGATGTTTGATCCCTGAAAATTCACTCTGAAACAAATCTTTTAGTCTTTGAAATGCCTAACTATTTTGCCTTTTTTCTTTTCCCAACAGAGAGTAAATGGTGGAGCCAAAAAGGTCATGGAATGCAAGAGATGCAATCATCTGAGTTCTGGCATTTCTCTCTAAAGCCTAAAGGTATACAAGATAAGCACAGTGTCCATTCAGAGCAACAGTAGCAGGTGATTACATAATCTTTTTAGCTTTGCTGTGCTAATTTTGACAGTGGTTCAGGCAAAGGAATTCCAAAACAATCTTGAGTTATGTTGAGCCACAGGACCAAAACAAAACTCAAATTCCAGAATCCCCATACAAGCAATGCCTTTATTAGAATCAGTTGTAACAGCACAAAATATGCAAGCTTTTGGACTCTGTAGAATTTCTTCATCAGCCTAAGGTTTTTTTAAAAATCAGGGACCAAAGTCTGGCTTTCAGGACACTATAACTGAGATTGGCTTAGTCAGGAAGGCCATAATGCAGTAAGGAGGATGATATACGGACAACATCCTCAATCCAACCTTATAACGCAAAATCATCTCCTCAAACTCATAAACCTTGAGGAAAAAGTCCTATAGTTAGGATGATATGATGTTTAAATATCATAAGGACCTCAACATCTATGTTGAAGCCATAAGTGGATCAGCTCAAGAGAACCATAGGGATGTCCTAGCTTGTCATTGGGCCCACATAAAAAATCCAACTAGATACTGGCTCATTTTAGAAAACCTCTGCTTAAGAAATCAGTGGAAAACCTACAAGAGATTTCTTTCTCCAGCCCTGAAAGATAAATTGGTATATTATGACATTTCCTCCCTGGTTACACTTGTCCTGTTGAGCTAGCAGATTTTATTCCATTTCATAATTTTTTTATATGAAAACACTGTTAGCCACTTCTAGCACATATTAAAATGTTCCATAATTCTTCTGAAACCTTTTCTCCATTTTTCTAGTGAAATGTTTACTAAAGACACAATACTGTTATAAAGTGGGGTGGGCAATAGTTAATGAATAACTCATATTATAGAACATTCTTGTTCTTGGAAATGAAACTGTTTTATAGCTGTTAGCCAACGATTCTTTTCATATTGTTACATGCTGTTAAGTAGCTTCCCGCATGTGGCAACCCTAGTAGGGTTTTTAAGGTGTGAGATGTTGAACAAATGATTAACCTTTGTCATTGCTCAGTGAGGCTTCATAGCTGAGTGGAGACTTGAGAACAGATTTCCTCAGCCCTAGACCATCACTCTATGTATATATCACATTGGCCCTCCAGTGCCACTTACCTTGTGTCAGACAAATGGTTTATTAAGAGTCCAGATGTCAGTTAATGTCTCTTTAGTGCAAGATAATAGCTGGGGAATTATTGTCTGATAGGTATGCATACTGTGTATTTTGAAGGGTATAGCTAGCAGAGTTTATATAATGGAACCATAGAATAATGGAACTGGAAGGGGACTGTAGACCAGGGGTCCCCAACCCCCGGTGGGCCGTGGCCTTGGCAGGACCGGGCCGCAGAGACAGATCTCCAGCTCCCCACGCACGCATGTATGGATGTACGCCCCCCATATACACTCACGGATGCACGCACACCCTGCCTACGGACGCACAGATGCACGCACGCCCCGCATGGCCCCCCACATGCATGTACGGATGCCCCGCCCACCCATGTACAGATGCACGCACACCCCACGTACGAACGGACGCACACACACTCCGCCCACGCACACACATATGCTGCCCCCCTGCCCGCCCGCTGAACCAGTCCACAGTTCGAAAAAGGTTGGGGACCACTGCTGTAGACCATCAAGGACAACCCTCTGCTCAATGCAGGAATCCAAATCAAAGGATATCTAAATGATCCTATGAAACATCTGAATAACACAGATCTATAAACAAATTGGTATATTTAGATCTTGAATATGTTATTTATCACAAAATCCAAAGCATCTCCTAATGAAGTAAACCATCCCATCTGTCTCATAAACTACTGCTTTAAGCTTTCCCCTTGTAATTTGAGAAATCTCTTTCTTCAACTTTTTTTTCCTTATTTTTTGAGAAATAGAAAACCCATCAGTAATGTAGTTCACAGTTGCTGAGCTGTCTTTTAAAAAGTAAATATTTGAGTTTGAGGGCTTGGCTAAGCTGGATCAGAACCATGGATGGGAAGGGAGGTTTGCTCCTATCACAATCCTAATCAGATCAGAATAACACTCCATGCACCTATACTTTGCAAAAGGAGGAAGCTCCCATTTGTTCCCATTATGAATAGTAGGTGGAATGTGTAGGAAATACCAGTGACAACCAAGTCAAGGTCAAAAGTTAAAAGAATATTCCCTGCTCCAGGCCTTGTTTGCAATCTAACTCAGCTGTACCCATCCAGCTTTGACCAAACATTTCAAAACATCAACAAACAGTGAAGTAAGGGCATATAGGACCAGAGCCACACCTTGTTTAACCTTTAGTCTCTCTCCCTGCTATTCATTTGATTGCTTCTAATAAATATTCAGTAACTGTGTAATGAATAATTCCCATTACAGTAAAGTTGTATCTGATACATTTTTATCCTCTTTGATACCAATATGCCTTTACTATGCAAATATTTGATATCTGCAAAGTACTATAACTCTAAAACTTTACTATAACCCCAAAAAAGTATATCCGACAGATAGTTGTAGAATTTTATCTTGAATGCCTCCAGTGTTGGAACACTCATCATCTCCTCAGGTAAGTGGTTCCATTGTCATACTGCTCTAACAGTTACAACATTTTTCCTGATATCAACCAAAATCTGGCTTGCTGTAACTGGAGCCCATTATTACATGTCCTGAACTCTGGGATGATTGAGAACTAGAGATGGGGATGAACCTCAGCCAGTCTCTGGCAAGAGCATGGGCTTCCCTGTCCCACCTCCTTGACTGATCGCCCACTCCAATAAGGAGGCGGGACAGGCAACACCATGCTCCTGCCAAGGATTGACCGAATAGCCGAAGAGGAGGAGGAGAGGAGTGTGCACCAGCTGGTGAGTGGATCATTGGCCAGGGAGGTGGGGGAAGGGAACACACGGCACCTGTAGTGCCATGTGTACAGACCAGCATGAACCTCCGAACCAAGGTTCATGCTCATCTCTGTTGGGAACAGATCTTGCCCCTCCTTTGTATGAGAACGTTTCAAGTACAGTATTTGAAGAGTGCTATCATATCTCCCCTCAGTCTTCTTTTCTCAAGGCTAAACATGCCCAGTTCTTTCAGTCTTTCCTCCTATGACTTGGTTTCCAGCCCTCTGATCATCCTTGTTGCCCTGCTCTGAACTTGTTCCAGTTTGTCAGCATTCTTGTTTAAAGTGTGGTGTCCAGAACTGGACACAGTACTCAATATGAGGCCTAATCAGTGCCAAATAAAGGGGAACTGCTGCTTTACGGGTCACATATGGACAGAGATGAACAGAGAGAGAGAGAGAGAGAGAGAAGGGACAGTGCATGCATATTTCCAGCTGAAATTGGGAGACTCATGCAAGTTGCTTTCCTGAGTATCTTTTGTATCAAAAGTGTTCAGCCATGCTTTTTGTGTATCTAATCACATAACAAAAATATTACAAAGATACCACAAGTATTTTCTCACTCAGAGGGAATTAAACATGACAGTTTTTCTACAGAATTTTTTTTTTATTGCTCAAGGAAATGTGGAGAAATCCACCAGTAGAATCCATTAGTAGAAAATAACCTTGTATAACATGGCTACAACTTCAAAAGCTCACTGTGTGCCTTTGTAATATAGGGAATTAATGATCACATACAATGACTAGGGATTTGTTAAAAACAGTAAAACAATTTAAAACAAAACCAGTTTGAAGCAATGTAAACACTGTTTAAAATGATGTACTTCACAAGCTAGTCAATTCTTGAAAGCTTGGAGGAAGGACGAAGTTTCAGCATGGTGGCAAAATGAGGCCAATGGCAGTACCATCTGGACTTCCATAGGGAAGGATTCCCACAAGTGGGGAACCACAACAGAGAAGGCCCTCCCTTGCATTTTTGCATTATGTATTGCCCCAACTGGAGGAACACACCTCTCTCTTTCCTCAGGTGTGCCCATGAAGAGATTGGAAGCGTATGCTTCCAGTTTAGACTATCCAGTGTTCTTTGTGCTGTTTGAACTGGGGTTGCTCTGACTGAGAGGACAAATGGGACTCATGCACTTTTGTTGAATGCTCCCCAACCGAAAGCACCTCTGTGGCTGCTGCGGTTCCTGCTGTCACTGCCATTCATGCTACCAATAACACTGGAGCAAATTCTACTTCTTTCTTTGCTTCCTGCTATTTTGCCTTGCAATTGTTTCCTAGTCGTCTGCTGTGCAGTTTCTATAGCTATATGCTGCAGGAGAACTCTCTGGCCGTCTGCAATACCATGAAGATTCACCACAGTTGCCACTGAATTTTAGCAAGAGTACAGGATCCTATTCAGTCATTCTTAAAGCTTATGTGCTACAGTTCTAAAGCAGATCACTATAATCCCACCACTCTTAATGAGTCTGAAGAGGGGAGCTTCTGCTATTTGGGGGGGCTCTCCAGGAAAAAGTGGCATCCCAAACTATGTGAAGAGTCCTCAAGGGCTGCAGGGTCTCTGCTCTTTAAATTTGTTACTCTCTACATATTGGAGACAAAGGTCCGCATAGTCAAAGCTAGGGTTTTTCCAGTAGCGATGTATGGAAGTGAGAGCTGGACCATAAAGAAGGCTGACCGCCGAAGAATTGATGCTTTTGAATTGTGGTGCTGGAGGAGACTCTTGAGAGTCCCCTGGACTGCAAAGAGATCAAACCTATCCGTTCTGAAGGAAATCAACCCTGAGTGCTCACTGGAAGGACAGATCCTGAAGCTGAGGCTCCAATACTTTGGCCATCTCATGAGAAAAGAAGACTCCCTGGAAAAGACCCTGATGTTGGGAAAATGTGAAGGCAAGAGGAGAAGGGGACGACAGAGGACAAGATGGTTGGACAGTGTCATCGAAGCTACCAACATGAATTTGACCCAACTCCGGGAGGCAGTGGAAGACAGGAGGGCCTGGCGTGCTCTGGTCCATGGGGTCACGAAGAGTTGGACACGACTTAACAACTAAACAACAACAACATATTGGAGAGCAACAAAACCAGAACCAGACAGGGTAAAGCTAAAGCACTCCCCTCTAGGTATGGTAAGTGTCCTTGCTTTAGGAATGGCTGAATAGGGCTTTGGTTTCAGAGGGTCCAGAGTATACACACACCCCTATCCTGGTAAGTTGCCCAGCCCAGCTTTATTTTTTTTTTCCTTTACAAGATAGAATCATGTGTACAAGATAGAATCATGTGTAAGAGTCTGATCCTGGCTTCTTTGAATCAGTAGTTTAAAGTAACCAGAACTCTGGATACACCACGAGAAAGTATGTTTGGTGTAAAACAGTATGTTAAAGCTTCCAGTCTCCTTGCAGAAGGAGAGGGAATAGATCAGGGAATGTAAAATGGGACTAAGTCCATGTTTACAGTCCACAATTCCTATTGTCCAAATACTGTTTTGCGGTTTGGAGAAAACACTGTTTTCTGTTCTTTACTCTGTGACCTAGTCAAGCATGTGTAACAGCAGCGGGGAGAAAAAGAGCAACCGTAGGGCAGACAGATTTATTTCAGTGTGATCTTTTGTAGATTATAATCTGAAGAAGTGGGTTGCAATCCATGAAAGCCCACATTGAATAAATCTGTTAGTCTTAAAGTATCACAGGAATTTGGTAAGTATATATGTTTGTTTCCGTTACACATGCCAAAAGCCTGAATCATACTATTAAAGCCTAGCTATTTGTAAATAGAGGAATGAATTTTCTGTGAAGCTATACATATACAAGTCAGAGTTTCTTTTCCCATTTGAGTCCATTGATGTCTTGAACTACTTCATGCTAACAAAGAAAACACATTCCTCCACTTAATACATGCACAAATACAGTGGTAGCTGGAATTGAGCTGCTCCTTTAATTTCCCCTAATTTTCTATCTCTTACAGTATATGCATTTAAACAAATATAGTTGATAATTTGCACTAAAATAGGGACATTATTTATTTGCCTGGATGGGTTTGGAAAACTTTTTCCAAGTGCACATACAGCTGGTATATTGTGCAGTAGGGCCTTGGGATTTCCTGAAATGAGTTCAGCAGGCTGCAAAAGCTCAAGGAATGCTGCTCTTTCTTGCTGTTTGGGGAAATCCCAACTCCCAGGCGCACGGCATGAATAAAGATCACTGAGCAGGGATGTGTGGTGGGAATATCAGCCGAAACATCTTGCTCAGGCAGCCCCAAGAAACACCATGAACTTGACAGGGCTGATGTTGGATAAACTGCAGTAACAGAACTTATGTGTCTTCCTGCCCCTTTGGACACCTTCTACATGCAGGATGGGAATCAATTAGCAATCTGTGCAGTGCCTGGTCCAGATGAAGAGTGAAGCAGACAGCCCTCAGCGGTGGA
Organism: Intellagama lesueurii; assembly: GCA_037013535.1. Taxonomy (NCBI): domain Eukaryota; kingdom Metazoa; phylum Chordata; class Lepidosauria; order Squamata; family Agamidae; genus Intellagama; species Intellagama lesueurii. The sequence goes on from JBAJHW010000004.1 coordinate 201,928,373, forward strand.
AATTCTGTCCAATGCCAGGTTTCAGCAAGTGTATGGAAATGGTTTAGCTGTGACGGTCAACATGGAGTTCAAATATTCTGTTTTTTAAGCAGAACAATTTTAAAGTTACAGCACTGGTCATATTCAGCAAGATTGGAATGGCTGGGCAAGCTATTTCAGTGCTGGCAAAAGGAAATAATGTGAAATCTCACAGACTGTTATCTGTGAAAGCAACTTTAAAATGGGTCCATGTTATTCTGACAGTCAGTCCCTGTATCCCTATGGCATCCTCCTGAATTTTCTAAACTCAGGAGGAACACACGTCGTGACAAAATACTGTGGCTTTTCATTTCTCACCTTTCTGGGATATAGGTTGAAATGTATTTATTTTATTTTTTTAATGGAGCAGCTTAACCATGATAATAAACAATTACTTCTGCATTTTTAGAACTGTTCAGACAAGAGCTTGGGGGAAATAATTGTGCAAGGGCTTCCATTCTCAGAATCCCCAGCCAGAGAGCTGACTGTAGGATTTTGGAGCTGAAGTCCAAAAATATATTTTTTACATATTATCGTTCAGGTTTGATCACAGGAAAAGTTGCAGAGGTACCCCAGGTTCCACAGGCACTAGGACACCAGGACTGCTTCCAGAGAACCAATGTGCCAGCATGTCAGTCAATGGCAACTTCCCTCCAGAGATGAGTCTGCCTCACTCACCATTTTCTATACTGACAGGCTGTGGTTCTCCAGTGTTTCTGACACTGCTCCTTTCCTGCCCTACTTACCTCAGACAACAGATTTGCAGTATCATGAAAATGCAACAAATGGCTTGATACTTAATTTGTCATTGTGTTTTTAGTGCACTGGAATTCCCACTGGAGTGGGAGAGGTACTTATGGACTTTTCTGTGGCCAAAATAGCTTGGCTGGGTTTCTTATTACGTATCTTAATTGGCAAATACAGAACATTTGTTTCTGCCTCAGGTGGCAAAATGACACTTCCCAACATCAGCTTCAGAAACAGAAGTCACTGTAATTTCCCTTGGCATTATTGGGTACCTGCACAGAAGGAATATGAGCTCTTCTAGTTCTGGTGCTCAAAATGAACTCCTGGCAACATTCCCTCTAGGTTGCGTAGGCATGCAGATGTGCAGCACTGCACTGGGTGCACACAGCTGAGGCAGTGTTGCCATCCATTTACTTCTGGTTGCAGCCAGAACCCCAGGCATATGGGGCGGAGCCCCCTCCCCCCACAGTGCTCCAGAAAATTAGAGGGAACAATGACTCCTGGACTTCGTGTAGGCATCCTTCAATCTTGAGAGACTATGGTAACATGCTCTGAATAGAGGTCTAGATCAGCGTCTAGTGTGGCTGAGAAGGCCAATTCAAGAGTGACAGTCCCTTCCACACTGAAGACAAATACAATCTGTCCCCTGTCCAGCTCCTGATTTTGCTGGTTTCAGGACTGCCTCTTTGCCTCGGCCTGCTGAACAAGTGTCTCTTCAAATTGGGAGAGGCCATGCTCTACTGCCTGCCTCCAGGCTGAATCATCAGATGTCAAAGTTTCCCATCTGTTGAGGGTCCACTCCTAAGGCCTTCAGATCAAGCTTGCAGATATCCTTGTATCGCAGCTGTGGTCTCTCTTTGGAACGCTTTCCCTGCGCTAATTCTCCATACAGGAGATCTTTTGGAATCCGACCGTCAGCCATTCTCACGACATGCCCAAGCCAACGTAGACGTCGCTGTTTCAGTAACGTATACATGCTAACAATTCCAGCTCGTTCTAGGACTACTCTATTTAGAACTTTGTCCTGCCAGGTGATACCAAAAATGAGTCGGAGACAATGCATATGGAATATGTCGAACTTCCTCTCCTGCCATGCACAAAGGGTCCAGGACTCACTGCAGTACAGGAGTGTACTCAGGACACAGGCTCTATAGACCTGGATCTTGATGTATGCCGTCAGCTTCTTATTAAGCCATACTCTCTTGTGAGTCTAGAGAACATGGTAGCTGCTTGCCAATGCGTTTATCCAGCTCGACATCTAGAGAGAGGGTGTCAGAGATTGTTGAGCCAAGGTACATGAAATCATGAACAACCTCCAATTCTTGTGTAGAGATGGTAATAGAGGGAGGTGAGTCCATGCCCTGGCCCATGACTTGTGTTTTCTTCAGGCTGATTGTTAATCCAAAATCTTGGCAGACCTTACTAAAACGATTCATAAGATGCTTGAGCTCTTCAGCAGAGTGGGCAAAAACAGCTGCATCATCGGCGAAGAGGAAGTCCCACATGCATTTCATCTGGATTTGGTCTTCGCTCTCAATCTAGAGAGATTAAAGAGCTTTCCATCTGATCTAGTCCGGATATTCTCCCTAGAATATAGCTCAGAGTAGTGCTGCACCTAGCGTTCCATCGCTGTGCTCGGTCCTGGATGATCACGCCTGTAGCAGACTTCAAAGGAGCAGATTTCTTCTGTATTGGACCTAAAGCCTGCTTGATACCGTCATACATTCTCTTGATGTTACCTGTGTCCGCTGCTATCTGTATCTGAGAGCAGAGCTGAAGCCAATAATCATTAGAACATCTCCTGGCGGTCTGTTGGACTTTGCTACAAGCAACTCGAAGAACCTGCAAGTTGTACTCACTAGGGCAGGCTCTGTATGCTGCTAGAGCTCTCCTCTTTTCCTCGATGGCTGGCATCAACTCCTCCGAATGGGCTTCAAACCAGTCTGCCGTCTTTTTGGTCTTCTTGCCAAGTGTGGACAAGGCGGTGTTATAAACAGCATTCTTGAAATGTTCCCATCGTTCAGGTGCATTTGCAACAGCCACGCCTGGAAGAGTTTCCTCAATCGCTTGGGCAAATTCCTCCACTTTTCTCTGATCGCGAGTCTTGCTGATGTCAGTACGTGGTCTTCCTTCCTTTTTTGTGTGATACAATCTCTTTATTCACAGTTTGACTCTGCTACACACTAGGGAGTGATCAGTATTGCAATCAGCACCCTGATAACTGTGTGTGATCGTAATACTAGGAAGGCTAGAGCGTCTAGTGAGGATCAAATCGAGCTGATGCCAATGCTTCGATCTTGGATGTCTCTAAGAGACTCTGTGTCGAAGCTTCGTACAGAACGTGTTGCTGACACAAAGACCATAATAACAGCAAAATTCCAGCAAGCGTTGGCTATTTTCATTATCTTCCCAATGCCAAAACAGCCTAGACAAGTGGGCCAAGAATTGTGATCAGCACCAACTCTAGCGTTAATGTCTCCGAGAATGAACAGCGCTCTCTCTCAGGATTTTTTTGATAGTAGCTGCCAGATCGTCATAGAATTTGTCTTTGACTTCTGTTGTAGACAACAGTCTTGGTGCATATGCACTAATGAAGGTGACCGGTCCTGCTGATAAGTGGAGCTGCAAAGATAGGATTCTTTCACTCCCCGCAGTAGGTGGAACAATGGATCTCAGCAGAGTATTTCTAACCGCAAAGCCAACACCATATTCCCTGGTCTCATTCAATGGTTTTCCCTGCCAGAAGAATGAGAAAAAAATTTTCTTTGACAGATCCCGAGTCTGGCAATCTCGTCTCTTGCAGGGCAACAATGTCCATCTGCAGCCTACTCAGTTCCATGTCGATGACAGCTGTCTTGCGTGCGTTGCCTATTTCCTGCAGGTCGTCAGAAAAGCCAGGGGTCATTGTCCGAACATTCCAGGTGCCCAACTTTAGGGCAGAAGTTTTCTTATGATTATTGCATGGGATCTGCTTGTCGGCTTTCACCCTAAACCCCATGTACCCTGTGAGGTTAACAGACCGTGGCGAGGCAGCACCTTACTGGCTGGGGGCTGGCCAGCTTAAGGCGGGTGGTAGCTACCTAGTGAGGTGCAATGCCCTCTCCCACCATTGGAAGTAGCCCCTGGCGTCATGCTCTACACCAATCGAGCAAAGACTTATAACCGGTAACTGCTACTTCCCGTGTTATTTCAACGCTGTATGCGAAGCTGGAGTGTCCTTTCCAGAGCACGAAGCCTGGGTAAAATAATATGGAGGATAGGCTGTTACCCAAGCAGAAAATCCCCCTCTCCACATCACTAAAATAGTCCAATGGAAAGGCAAGAGCCAATACAACTGGTTCCAGCGACGTTGCAGGAGTTGCCAGAGCGTGACTGTGCACAGTCACAAACTGCCTCCGGGGGACCAGCTCCGGATTTTGCCTCGAGGTTAACTCCTGAAGCCTTTCCATTGGTGGATATAGCCACAAGGCAGTGGAGGTTTGAAATCAGAGTTTTCCTTCTCCTCGATGGGCTGCCTTCCAAGGCTAACAAGCCCCACCTACCAGGGTGCATAGATTACCGTGCTTTTCGGACACGGAAAGGAATATAAAAGGGGTGGGAAGGGAAAGGGAGAGGAAAGGAGTTTGGAAGGGGTGGAGAAAGAAAGGCGGAGGAAAGGAGTTTGGAAGGGGAGGAGAAAGAAAGGGAGAGGAAAGGAGTTTGGAAGGGGAGGAGAAAGAAAGGGAGAGGAAAGGAGAGGAAGGGGTTTCTTTCCCCACCCTTCTAAACTCCTTTCCTCCCCCTTTCTTTCTCCTGGACTTATGTAACAAGAATTGTATTTGAACCCAGTAAATATTATCTTCACACAAGATAATAAAAATATAGTAAAAAATCTAGAAAGTCTCTTCCTTAAAAACATGCATCTAATTTGGAATAGATATAGAAAAATATTTAACCCACCAGTTTCCCCTTTACATTTGGTTGACAAGAGTTGGAGAAATTCCCAGAAAAACTAAAAGGACTGATTGAAAATTTATTAATGAAGAGACAAGTAATTACAATAAAGTATTGGTTTGGGGGGGAATGAAGAGTAAAGAGCAAATAAAAGAAGTGATAGATATAGATAAAGTATCTTGGTATAATATTATTCAGCTACGACAATGGAGAAAGAACTGGGTAAAAAGAAATGGGAAATGGTAAACATACAGAATATGAAAGAATTGTGTTACAAAAGGAAAGGTTAAAACAATGTAGTGAAGAGTATATTAAGTAAAATTTATATCATGTTATTGGAAGAAGAAGATCTCACTTAAATTGTAATAATAATAATTATTACGGTCAGTGACCAGGAAGATAAAAATACATTATCTAGCTAAAATTACATAATATCAGAGACATTGGTCAAGACATGACATGACACCATCAGTGTACCCTCTGGCTCTTTTACAACATTATAGTTAAAAAGATGTTCTGAGTCAGCCAGCAGCATTGAAGGATATAAAAACTTTTAAAACATCACAGCCATCACATGATATAGGATGAGATTAGGAGACACATATAACCACCACTATGCCACCCCAACTCTCCTAGAAAGTAAGTTAAACAAAACATTTCTAACAAGGGCAGGGGCACTCGAAGACCTTATGTGGTCAGGAGACTGCGGCAATCTAGTGTGGCAGTGCAATATTTGGCCACTTTACTAGTAATATAAGAAACATTGGAGAGCAGCAAAAGAATATAAAATTCATCGGATCTCCCTGTAAATGTTTGAAAAATAGAGGAGAGAAGATCCTTGTGGAGATCTTGACACTTAAATTGTAAAGATAATGGGAAGTTTTTATAAGTTAGTTTGGAGATGGAACTTAACTCTAGTGAAACTAAATCAAATACATGGTAATTATTCCAAGATGTGCTACAGAAGGTGCCAGAAAATGGGTACAGTAGGACTCCCATATCCGTGGGATCAGTATCTACAGTTTCACTTATCCACAGTCTGACAATATTAAAAATATTAAAAGAACAACATCCGGGGGGGGGGGGGATCTATTTTCAGATGTATTACCAGAACCTGCCACTAGAGGGAGCCAGAGACCATTCTATGAATACTTGTTACTGAACAATGCATAGCATGGTCACTGGCGCCCTCTGGTGGCCAGTTCTGGTAATGCATGTAAAATATTTTTTTTATCCCCTGTTTTTTTTTTCTTTTACCATTCTACATAGATAGTGTTCACTATTATCCATGGTTTTCAGTATCAACAGGGCTTGGAACCAATCCCCAGCACGTATGGGGATTCTACTGTACTTACTTTCATATGTAGTGGGAATATGAGAATATATTGGAATTTTCGCAATTGGTTTTTGACTAAATAGATTAAATAAGCAATTAAAGTTAGCTGTATTTCCTAAAATTGTACTTTTATTAGTATTTTAAAAGGAGGTGGGCAACTAAAGAATTAGTTTTCAATTTGTTAACAATGATGAGCTTGATTATTTCTAGGAACTGGAAAACAGCTTATAATTTCTAGTTAAGTGATTGATATAGGGAACGTTGGGCTATACCTATCAATAACATGTACTATAAAAGTTAAGAGGGGGGTAACTGGCAGAGATGTATTTATATATATACGGGGAGAATGTATCAATTTTGTATTAATAAAATGGAAAGGACAAAGCCCAATGCAAGAGTCAATACAAATCTGGAAGAGAGATGGGGCTCCACAAGGGTAAATGGTATGGGTGGTTACTCCCAAATGGTCCCAGTGGCAGTGAGCAGTGTCTATTTGGATGTTTCTTTATTCAATGTTTTTACTTCCTTTTTTTTAATTTTTGAAAATAATAATAAATACATTATTTTTAAAAGACAAACAGAAGATAGCAATGTCTAGAATCTCTATAAAAATTATTTACATAAGGTAGGGTGATTGCACAATAAAATCCTCATCTGGAAGCAACCTAACATTCAGAATGGTTAATTAACAGATGATTCTCACTTTTCTTGGGGCCTCAAGCTTTAATCTAATAATGAGATGAATCTAATAACAGGATCCAATATGTATTAAGTTAATTAGGCATCCTTCAGTCTCGAGAGACTATGGTAACGTGCTCTGTATGGAGGACTTGGAACAGCGTCCAGTGTGTCTGAGAAGGCCGAGAAGGCCAATTCGAGAGTGACAATCCCTTCCACACTGAAGACAAATACAATCTGTCCCCTGTCCAGCTCCCTGATTTTGCTGCTTTTGGGACTGCCTCTTTGCCTCGGCCTGCTGGACAAGGGTCTCTTCAAATTGGGAGAGGCTGTGATGCACCACCTGCCTCCAGGCTGAACGATCAGATGTCAAGGTTTCCCATCTGTTGAGGTCCATTCCTAAGGCCTTCAGATCCCGCTTGCAGATATCCTTGTATCGCAGCTGTGGTCTCCCTCTGGGGCGATTTCCCTGCACTAATTCTTCATACAGGAGATCTTTTGGAATCTGACCATCAGCCATTCTCACGACATGCCCAAGCCAACGTAGATATCGCTGTTTCAGTAATGTATACATGCTAAAAATTCCAGCTCATTCTAGGACTACTCTGTTTGGAACTTTGTCCTGCCAGGTGATACAAAAAATGCGTCGGAGACAGCGCATATGGAACGTGTTCAGCTTCCTCTCCTGACGTGCTTATATATATTTAATATATATTAGTTTACTTATTAAGTAAACTAATATATATTAAATAAATCCAATATTCAGATAAAATGTATACCGATTAGAGGCACTTCGTCTTGGTTCATGGGTTGTCACGACCCACAAATTGCCCCCCAGTGGCCCGATGAACCAAGAATCAATTTGTTGGTTCATTGGCTCATTTTTTTTAGACAGCCCATAGGGCTATCAAAAAAAAAAAAAGCCTCAACCCCCACAGCCTTCCTATGCCCTCCATAGGAAGAGGAGGGGAGGGATCAAAGCGATCCCCCAGCCCCACTGCCTTTGCAAAGGCACAGGAGCTGCGGGATGGCTTGGGTCCCCCGCTTTCCCTCCTCTTCCTATGCCCCCGTGGCATAGGAAGAGGAGGGAAGGGATCAAAGTGAGATCAAAGCTTTGATCAGGCTATGATCCTTTTCCTCCACGGGGGCATAGGAAGAGGAGGGAAAGCAGGACGCAAGCCATCCTGCAGCCCCGCTACACTGGGGGATCGCTTTGATCCCACTTTGATCCCTTCCCTCCTCTTCCTATGCCCCACAGGCATAGGAAGAGGGGGAAAGGGGAACCAAGCCATCCCCGAGCCCCGGAGATGGGATTCCCTTTGAGCAGACTTTAGCAAGCCGCCCAAAGGGAAAATCCCTCTTTGCTTATGCCCCCGAGGAACAGCTGATCTGCGGGGGGGGGCATAAGCAGATAGGGGATGAAGGGATGAATATAAAACAGGTTATATTCGTTGCTTTGTATTTGTCGGGGGTCTCTGGACCCCAAGAATATGAAGCAACGAATATATGGCAAATCAGGGATATTTGTTGAATATCCAGATTAGTTTTTATATTAGTCCCCATGTCTAATACTCATCAAAGATCCTGTCTAATGATCTTAAGATGCATATGTAGTAGATATCAGCTACTGCAATAAAGATTGCTTCCATTTTTAACTCTTTTTTTACCTGTCTGGCCCTTACTTTTCTAACTTGTTTAGCAATATTTTTACTCTGAGCAAGGAATCCAGAATGCAGCCTCCTTATTGCAATTGCATGCAAAAACCCTATTTTCCTGTCAATGAGCCAGTGAGTGCAAGTATCAAGAACATTCCATGAACTCAAAAAGTATATCAGGATCTGTCAGAAATAAATCAAACAAAACCCAGCCAGATTGACAAGAAAAACTAGATTTCAGCAAGAAAATGCTAGATTCTTGAAATCAGCCAAAGCCAGACATTCCTGTGTCAAAACTCAGGAAGTAAAATGGCAGGAATGTTATATGACAGGTATAATGTCTTTCATAGACCTTGCCCAATTATAGCACTCATCTTCCACTCCAGAACATTTCCAAAAAACAAGCAGCAATCCTATAAGTACGGCAAAGTGAAAAAAGTCTGCAAGAATGTGCTACATCTGAAATCATGCCTTTCCGTATAGCTTATCAATAACACACTTAATTCACCACTATAGATTTCAGATTAAGTGTTATGCTTAACTGCTCCTATGTCACATAATAACCTTATATGAACACTGTAAACACATCTTAATCCTTATACCTTCATGCTACTTATAATCAATTCCTAAAGCAGCTTTCTCCTGTCCATCCTCTAGTCACCCTTCTAAAAAACAGGGACCCCCTCCAAAGCAAGCAGCTTTCTGTTATTATTCTGTGTGACACTAAATAGCAGATGCCCCTAGCAGCTGTCAAGAAACTACCCTCTGCCTTCAACCATTTTATTTTCTGTGTTGTAGAACTATACCTCTTCCCACTGCAGGAGAAAGAAACAACCACAGCAGGAACTTAGTTCATCCATCATATTCTTCCTGTCTTGGATGTCTTCTCTTGAGTCTCAGGGTCTTGTAAAGCTGTTTTTGTCCCTCCTAGCAGAGGAGTCAAATGCATTGTATTTCAAATGGTTTGCTGTCACTTAAAAAAAAACACAACCCTTCTTATTGTTGTTCCTCTCCCACCAGAGGTTGGACTTTGTCACGGCTATGCTGATTTTGGATGCAGCAGCTCTCAATAATGAGGTTGCATTCAAACTGGTCTCCAAGATTCTAACTAAAGAATCAGGCAGACGTTATATAAATGAGATCCTTTATTTATTCATCTATGATTTCAACTCTTCATTTTTGTCTCTGTGCTCTACTACTGTCACCGTACTGCTGTGCTGAGTCATTTATGCAATTTTGTGATGAGTCGTTTCCTGGTAATTCTTCCCACGAATTATGCCTTCCTTCTGGCTAGATTATTCTCTATGTCTTTCCTCCTAATCGATGTACTTGATTTGTTTTGTACTGACACACATTACATCCTACCCACCAGCCAGATGTTTAAGACTGCAACTCCCATCAACTCCCACTACAGTTCAACCCACTTGAAAGAAACCAGACTAGGGAAGGCTGCATAAGGGTTTTTTTTAAAAAAATCTACAGCTCTTTGTATTTTCAGAGATGCAGAGCATTCTTGCAATTTCAGTCATGGGAAACTAACTAGCTCCAGTGACCACTGGAGGTTTCAGTTGGCTTAAGCATGACATTCTGAAAAGGGCTTTGCTGTCAGAATTAAAGCCAAGTGCTTAATTTAGCATGCCAGTTGTGGATTTAGACTGTGTGCAACACTGCATGAGGCCCAAAGAAGACTTCCAAAGGATCACTGGGATGGTTCAGCCTTTAGATAGAGGCAGCACTAAAATAGTGATGGGGCTGGCAAAGAGACTAACTTGGCCCACCTCTCACTTCTCTGCTGTCATTGATTGCATGGCTGTATATTCCAAAGGGAGCATTTGGCTTGCTCACCTTGCACCATTTTCAAACTAGGATAACTACCTACAATTAAAATGGCATGTCGCTACAGCCTCAATCTGACTGGTGCTTTCCTTTGCATTGCTTTCTGTTGCTTTGCAGTGCAACTCCTTGTGTTGCTGGGGAGCAGTGTGTTGAGCCCTAGACTTTTGCCTAAACTGCAGTGCACTTCCCCACCACCAATGTTTAAATAAGATTCACATCTTATTTGCCCATCAACAATAAATGGTGTATAATTTAATCTCAGGCAGCAAATTATCTTGAATGGGCCCTATGTGGCTATATCTTTAATAAGGGTGGAAGAACCATGTATTTAGTGTATATAGGCAGAATGGACAGGGTGGAAGCACCATTTCAGTAACAGGTTCCTGTTTATTGCCTGTTCAGATAGACATTTACAATAATCTGATGAGGGGAAGAGATACAAATACACTGGATGAAATTCTGTAGCACAATCACATAAATGGCATAAAGTTAAGAAATCTCTGTACTGGACATTCAACAAATATCCCTGATTTGTCAGATATTCATTGCTTCATATTCTTGGAGTCCAGAATACGAATATGAGACCCTGATGACTATGAAGCAACGAATATAACCCTTTTATATTTGTCCCTTCGTTCCTTATCTGCTTGTGCCCCCGCGGATCAGCTGTTCCTCAGGGGCATAAGCAGAGAGGGATTTTCCCTTCGGGTGGCTTGCTAAAGCCTGCCCAAAGGGAATCCCACCCCCGGGGCTGGGGGATGGCTTGGTTCCCCTTCCCCCCCCCCTTTTTTTTGCATAGGAAGAGGGGGAAAGGGATCAAAGTGATCCCCCAGTTCCGCTGCCTTTGCAAAAGCCCACCTTCACTTTTACAAACTTTGGTCAAGAAAGTAACGTGCTCTGACCTCAATACGAGCAGCCTTCATCCAGGCCAGAGCACTGGCTTTTCTGTGCATTCAAGTCCTCACACCTTCCTGCTACTCTGCCATGGTTTGGAATTAAATATTGTGTTGTTGACATCCTGAATCTCCTACCACCTTTGGTTTCTGATAAGCAGAGGAGAGAATTGTTGAGCCTCTTCCAAGTTCCCCACTGGGAAAGGAAACACACCTAGCCAGGGTCATGCCCACATATTTTGCTGCCTGAAGCAAAGGGCAAGGTTTCAGCTGTTTCCCTTTCTACATAGCCAAAATGGCAGTTGCATCTTACCTCAACACTTGCAAATTGTGAGAATGCTCATACCCTTGTTACTTAAATGCAGTAACCAGACAACCACGAATACAAGCAGCACTCCTTTATTAAAAAGCACTTTTGCAAAAGCGGGTGTCCTAACTGGGTAGGCACACCTATCAATACAGGTAGCATGATATTTATCCCCTACTCCCGGCCGCATGGTCCCTCCCTTGTTTCCCCATTGGTCTGGGTGATCCAAGGTGTACAGCCTATCCAGTACGCCTAAACAGATCACAGGAAGTCCCGCCTTTCTTTACATCTCCCACTCCTCTCTTTACCTAGTCCCCAGACTCTTATTTATTTCTATCCTTATTTGGTATATGCGCCCTTTTCCTAACCTCCCTGCGGTCATTCTAACTGACCCATTAAGTTCCTTCATTCTTTCCTAGGCCTACTCGCTCAATCTTCTTGTCAGTACAATAGGGTACCTCCCTTATTTGCACTTTCCTCTTATAATTTCTCATGACTTCTTTAAATTCCTTGTGTTGGCTAAATAATGAACAGAGAGTATGTACTGATTATTTTACCATGACCATTTACTCAATCATCCTGTCTTTACAGGGACTTGCAAAAGGAGCACTGATTCCTCTATTTCTCTCAAAATGAGACAGCATCCTCCAGTGTACCTGAAAGACCACATCAGGCAGATTGCTTGGCCCCCCACACCTTGTTGCTTGGCATTTGCCGTCTGAGGTGGCCAGCAAACCTCACGTAATGCTAGGGCTGACTGCCATTTTCAATGGAGGGGGCATATGGCCCCCTGGGGGCCTTGGGACATTTGAAGGGGTCCACAGACACGAAACAATTCTTCACATACCACCTTCTAAGGTTTATTGCGTGACTTATACAATCCTGATTTTGCCTATATTTATTTCATATTCTGTTTATGGCCATGGCCAGAAAAAGGTTGAGAATGTCTGCTTTAGCTTGCCTTTGTCATTGCCATCTGCCTCAGTTCCTTGGATCTTTGTACGCCTGTGCCGGAACCAGGGTCTCAGGCATCCCTGGATTCAGTGGCTTATTGCCAAGCTTGGTTAATAACTGATCAGAGCAAGCCAAGCCAGACAATGAAATTAAAGAAGCCTATGTGTGACTGTAGTGACTGAGTAAGCTGAGGATAAAGAGAATGGTGCTGGAACAATGTTAGAAAGCCAGATATTTGCAGGTCTGAAGCCCTTCAGCAGAGGTAGTATTGTCAGGTCTCATGAAATGCTGTGCCTAGTTATCTCCATGTGAGGAGACAACTTTGAGTGCGAGCAGTGCCAGAGAAGAAAGTTGTATTTTATTGGGTGTGGAGTATAATTAATGGCTAGATTGATACCCATTTTCTCCCCACCGATAGCTGTGGCACACATAATGTTTGTTTAGAACACAGGCCTGAAATCCACATCATCTATCACACTCTTAGCTGAGAGCGCGCACACACCTTCCCATAATAGTTTAAGTTGTTACACTTCCTGTGACATCCAAAGGGCCTGTTCCTGGTCTCAGATTATGGCTCTGAAAACTCAAGGACTGGGAAGCTGCTGATCTGTCTACTCTAGGCAGCTGCTAATTATAATTGGTGTGTTTTCAGATCTCTTTGAACAATCTGGAGTCAGCCTTATGCAGATTAGTCAAGGGAGGGACAATCCTGTGGCATTACTGCCTCAGATTCAGTCAGTCATAGGCTACATTTGCAATTGATGGAGGGTAACTGTAAGGCAATAGCAACGTTATGGCATATAATCATGCCATTATATAGGTCAAAGAAATTCAAACTGCGCAGATTGATTCAACATTTTAAATCTTCATTACTGTCATTGTGTTCATTACTTGTTATGTAAAACACACCCATCCAAATAACCTGAAATGACTCTTCAACGATGTAGAAGAAAACCAAAGTTTGATCAAATTGAATCCAATTTAAATTCCCATCCTATCTATGAAAACATTTTTGTAATATTTTGGAAGACTATCAATAATGCAGAAAAACAGTAAGATAAGTATGGTCAAAAAGCCAAAGAGTACTGCTCGTACTCTGATAGCCCTTGAATCTAATTTCTCTTCCACCAGCTATCCTATCATTTTCTCTCCCATAGTCAGGCTATAGGTGCTGTTGCTTAGATAGCCAAAATGTGTCACTCATATACATGTGGGAAGCATCAGCAGGCTTGAAAGGATATCATAGTTTGCAGAAGAAGGAAAAGAGGAAGAACTGGGAGGAACCCAAAACATCTCAGTGACATCTAAACATGCTTGGTGGGTATGGAATGCTGTGCTGACTGACTGTGGGGAGAGGTAGGAATGAAATGGAGTGGTTAAATCCTGAACAGGGAGCCCTCTGCATTCCAGCATTTTATTTTATTTTATTTTTAATAATTGAGGGGGTAAATCCCAACTGTATTCTGTACTAAGCATTTCAATTGAATTTTGGACTTTTATATTAAAATGCTTTCCGTTCTTTCAAAACTATAGTCCTAGACAGTCGTGCTCCATTCTTTGACACTAGCCCAGGCCTGTTGTAGCATCTAATTCGTAGTTTTTAGGGTCCAAGAAGACCCCATGAACCAGCAGCCTAATGGTGAGTGAGACCAAATGAGAAAGTTCTGAGGCCAGGAATTTGTCCTGCGTACAGAGGTGAATGGAGCACATTCCTTTCACAGAGAAAACCAGTCCTAGCTAGTCCCTAATTTCTCTCTTATTTTTCAGTTATACAATATAGGGTTGGCAATGAATTATTTTGGTGTTGATATATGTTAGATATGGCTGCTCACCAGCTGAGAGATTTACCCCTAGATGCAGGTTCACCTCTTGGCTTGCTTACTCTTCTTAGTTTAGACTTCCAAGACCAATTTATCAGTTCTTTTCTGTTGTTACAAATTTGCCTCAAATTAGATTACCAGATGTGACGGGTTTTAGATCTGTGTGGATTTTTCCCTCCATGTGTATATCAAATGCATGGAAGGAGAGGCAGGACCTGCTGGTCATACATTTATCAACTCTGGCATGACAGCATTGGTTATGCATATTTGATGTCTGTAGATAAAGGGTCTCATCCATATGTGCACAGGACTCTTTCTCCACATACAGTGGTGCCTCAACTTACGAACTCCATTGGTTCCAGAACTCTGGTCGTAACTTGAAATGGTCGTAAGTCGAAGCACCATTTCCCATTGAAATGCATTGAAATGCAATTAATCCATTCCGGCCGGAAAAAAAATCACCAAAAAAAATCACTGCAAGACCCATCGGAAATGTGATTAATCTGTTCCGGCCGAAGGGGGGAAGGAAGAAAACCGAAGCGTGCAAGACCCATCGGGGAGGAAATTACCAAAAAACAAGCAAACCCCCCAAGACCCATCACAGCACAGAAACATAACCCCCCCCCAGCCCAAAACCACACTGCAAAACCCACCCAGAACAGTTTTTAAAAAGCAGAAAGCAGCACCTTACCTTACCAGGCAGTCCCAAGCCTCCTCTGATCGCACTCACTCTAACCGTTGGGGCGAAAGAGCTACATACAAAGAAGCAGCCTCTTCGCCTACCAACGGTTAGCAATTTGAATTTCCCACCTTTTCTCCCTGCCTTTTTGTGTTCATAACTGGAAGCTCCGGCCGCAAGTCGAAGCAAAATTTTGCGGCCGGAGCTGGTCGTAACTCGAAATGGTCGTAAGTCGGGACGTTCGTAAGTCGAGGCACCACTGTAGTCTGGAATCCCAGCCATTAAGGATTCCAGAATCACACACAGGAGACTAATGACAAGGCCAGTGTTTAATGGTTTCCCATCATTTGTCAGATTCCTCCCACCCACACCCTGACATTCTAATAGGTAAAAAGGTATCTCCAAAGGTTCAGTTACTAGTAAGGCTTAGTTACTTCTAAAGTTATTAGTAATACTGAGGGCCTAATCATATAGACTAGGGGTCTCCAAACTTTTTATTTATTTTTTAATTTTTTGCTCATTTTCAATAAGGGTAAGATTGGGATATGGGTACAAGGGCATAAGGAGGGAATGGATAGGGGTGGGATAAGGGTAAAATTCCAGAGAGTGAAAGAGTATTCTTACATCTACTTACTTAGTTCTGTTAAAAGGGAAATCACATAGATAAACCATTTAACAATTTTTCCAGACTATCTATCTTTACAGCTCTTCCCATTCCTTTGGACCTTCTTATACTTCTTTTATATATACTTTCCAGTCCATATTTCAGATCCAGTTACAAAGTTGTTCCCATTTTTAAGTTCTTTTTGAGGTGGTCTTTTATTTAGTGCTCCGTTAGTACATCCATCTCTGCCACTTCCATTATCTTTTCTATCAGTTCCTCCAAACTTTTGACCATGAGGGCCACACCGGATATTTTCAACGTTTTTGAGAGCCAAAGGAACAGGAATGTGTGCACTCACGTGTGCGCATACGTGAGGCCACACACACGCATGAACGCACACACCCCACCCGCCCCCCTGCACGCGCGGCCGTTTGTTAAGATTGTCAGGAGAGGCTGTTGTCTCAGCCCCACCACCTCCACAGGTGCATTTGGTGGAGACAGGGGAAAGGGTCTTCTCTGTTGCCGCTCCCAGACTCTTGAACTCCTTCCTACAGGAGGTCAGGCTAGCCCCATCTTTACTGTCCTTCTGCAAGCAGGCAAAGACCTTTCTCTTCAGGCATGCTTTCCTTGAGTGGCTGGCTGTCTGTATAGGGTTTTTAAAGGGATTGTTATACTTTACTGCTTTGAATGTGTTTTGGGGTTGCTTATGTTTTTTAGTATGGGACTTGTTTGATCTCTTTTAGCATTTGTATACTCACTGTTGTTAGCTTTAACATAGTCTTTTAATGATGTAAGCCACATTGGGTCCTTTTAAGGAGGAGAAAGGCAGGGTAAAAATATTTTAAATAAATAAATAAAAATCACTTGAATCCCTGGGATGCAAAGGAAAAGAGAGCAATGAAGACTCACTGAAGATTCCTTGGGAGATCACAGCCTACTTTAAAGGAGGCGGGGTAAAGGTTGAACACAGTGAGCAAAATCCTGTTGCTTATCTATGTGGGTGTATCTCAACATATGCCCGCAGTAGTTCCGATAGCACTAAGGCGGAAATGCCATTTGTGAAATGCTTTTGATCGTACATTGCATAACAGTTGCAATGCAAATTGCATGACCAATTGCACAACTGAATTTGGAGGATATAGTGCAAAACAGTATGCAGAGTAGACCAATGAGTAGCTATGTGTCTTGTATTATCACTATCATAGTTCTTATTATAGTAGGTGCTGCTGTTAGTATGAATCTGAAATTGTGGATCAACTGAATTTCTCCAATCCTGCTTTGATGGTGTGCTTCACATTGTATGCAAATGTTCTTAGTTCAGAACAGGAAGCAATAAAAGCATTAAAATTCTATAAGTAGAGATACTTTCAATAACAAATATATTGTCAAGTAGGGAAACCCTGAAAATATATCTAAGTGTTTAAGAAGCATCCAACTGAAGATGCTGGATATCAGGCAAGCCAAGATCCCCTGGACTGCAAGGAGAACAAACCTATCCATTCTAAAGGAAATCAACCCTGAGTGCTCACTGGAAGGACAGATCCTGAAGCTGAGGCTCCAATACTTTGGCCATCTCATGAGAAGAGAAGACTCCCTGGAAAAGACCCTGATGTTGGGAAAGAGTGAAGGCAAGAGGAGAAGGGGACGACAGAGGACGAGATGGCTGGACAGTGTCACCGAAGCTACCAACATGACTTTGACCAAACTCCAGGAGGCAGTGGAAGACAGGAGGGCCTGGCGTGCTCTGGTCCATGGGATCACGAGTAGGACACGACAACGACTAAACAACAACAACAACAACATTCAAATAAACTGTATAATGATGTAAAAATGCAGCAAATCAACCAGATTCTCTCCACAGCACAGCTGATGTCAGCTGGTCCTGTGGGAAAGTTCAGCTGGAGCAGGCTCTGACGGTTGCGCCCACTTCCCACACTTTAACCACATTCAATTGCAGTTTCTTTTGTTATTCGGCACTTCACCCAAGAATCCAAGGATACTGGCAAGATACAGGGAGAGTTCTGTGAGTTTCAATCATGCCTTTAAATATTAACAATGTACAGCATACCATAGGATGCCATTTGTTATTCAGGCCTGTTTGAGAAAATTGTACACAAACATTTAATCAACTTTTTCCATATGTGTTTTTCTGCCTTATCTGAACTACTTAGAAATTCCTTTGGGACCAGCAAGATTGTTGGAATCATCACGAAGGCAACCAGAAGGCACATCTCATACTTCTGAAAATTGCAAGCAGCATGACTTCCGTCTCTCACTATTTGGAAACCATGTTCCATTCATACAATAAGAGTGCATAAAGACCAGCAAGCAGCACATTACAGTAGCCCTCATTTAGCTGCATAGTTTCTTTGTTAGCATCACACCATAAGCAATTTTTTTCCTACTGGATACTGTACTCTTTCAAGTGTGTAATAATCCTGACATAAAATAAACAGTGAATAATTCTCATTCCTTTTCAGTTCAGATATTACTGGCCTATTCAATTAAAAACTGAGGATGAGAATAATTTCCCCTCATCCACACCACATCAAAAGGGGGGGGGTGACAGCATGTGCTGTCAAGTCAATTCTGACTTATGGTGATGCTCTTCACAGTTTTCCAGGTAGAGACTTATCAGAAGTGGTTTACTATTCTCTTCTTCTGGGGATGCCCTGAGACTGTGCAGCTTGCCCATGGCCACACAGGCTGGCTCTACTCACAGGAGACACAGTGGGGAATCAAACTTCCAACCTATGGCTTTGCAACTACTAAGCCACTGAGCTATCCAGCCATAGACACACACATATCACAGACCAGTTTGATGAATTTTTCCCTTTCTGAGGAATAGATTTCTGTCTCAATCCAAATTCATACCGAGCATGAGTCCTTAGTGTCTGGAGCTTATTTTAATTAGGATGGTTTCATTTTTAATCACAGTTTTTGAAACTTGCCTGCTTGTACGCACTTGTAACCAAGTAAATGAAGACTAGTAGCAAAGGTTGTTCAGACTTGCCATTAGCACATATAAAAGCAAACCTGAGAAGGAATACTGTTTAGCAGTTCATAAATTATGTCATATATAGTAATATTGTCAGTTTCTCTTTGGTGCTCTTGCTCTTTGGAAGTCAAACAACTGTTAGCACTCTTTCTGCCTCCCAACTCCCCACCAAGAAGGCCCTGATCCTTCTCACCACCCTTCTCAGATAATTTTGTTTATTTAAAGTACTGTACTTGTTTATCATTTTTCTACTGACCAGGATTCCCAAATCCTGGTCAGTAGAAATGTACAATAACAGATTAAAATTATTAGAAACATATTAAAACCATTATTTGAAACAGCTTTAAAACATTCTCTAGAAGCCTGTTTTAAAGTCTAATACCCTGCACAACAACACTGTTTTGACTGCCCACTGAAAGCTTAACCAGCAACCAGTCCAGATTTTCTTGGTCTTAGTTTGGGCTTTGGTTGTATACAGAGGGAGCATTACAAGTTCTCTTTTTCTATATTTCTTATTGTGAAAATGCAAAAAGGACTAAATTATTGTCACAAAAATATGAACTTTAAATACATGGTACACCCGCCCACCCAAACAACATTAAGCCCAATTTTATATTTCATTTCTGTATGTTTCCATCCCACATTCCATCTATCCTTACACTTCTTTTGACACAACGTACTACTGGTTCCCACCATCTATGTTTCCACCTTACTAAATCACACAACTTAAAAAGACAACTTTTATAAAAATAACATACAAATGAACTCTTGGCTGGCAGTTTTCCCATGGGCTGAGCCCAGCTTCCTGCCATCTCTTACATAAAAGAATGAGGTGCAAACCACACACCACTGAATCATGAGTCTTGTCTCAGCCTATGCAACAGGTGGGTTGTCCTTTTTTCCTGATTTGAGTCTTTCCATTAATCAAAATTTCACTCATCATTTTGTTGTTCCAAAGAAAGAAAGCACCAATTTATTTTTAAAATACAGAAGCACCATGGAGTTGAGAGAGAGGGGTTTAAAAAAACAACAACCAAGCAGCCAAATTCTCTGCCATCTTACAGACTCTATAATAGTGTAATAAAGAACATTTTGTTATTGTTGTTTTTGGACCTCCAACGCAGCAAGGAAGTAGTATCTATGAGAAGTCTACAGAAGATGCTCTTCCACTTCTTGAAGCAATAAAAATTGTAGGAACAAGTCAAGATATTTGCTGCCTGGCACAGAGCAGCAAGTGATATCTCTTCCTCCATGTTTGAGGAGAATCAAGTTATAAGGCATAAGAGACCTGCAATTCCACAAGCCCTTTTCTTTCTCCTTGACATTAGAAACTTACAAAAAGTAACTGGCTAGCCATTTGCTGCCCTTCTGTTACACTCATTCAGATTCCAGAGGAAGTTGTTTCAGTCTGTCTAATAACAGGACTGGCCCTGAAAATTTGTATGCTGCCTTTTTCATTCTTACCAGCAAGGCTTCAGGTTTTAACAAGGAGACTAGCATAAAAAGTATGACAGTATGTCAAGTGACGGAAACAATATATCCATTTCAATCTTCTGACCCACTTTCCAATGGGTACAGTTAGACCATTTCTACTGAAAGGCCAGAAATGAAACCCAGAGTTTCATCAGCCATTGGGACTGTACATTCATTCCTTCTAACTTAAGAAAGTAAAAACATCATCCATTCTGTTAACAATGCACATCATGTGGAAGTGTGTTTTTCCCCTGGAGTCACCTTCTGGTTCTTAATTTAGTGTGACAGGCAGCTTAGTGAGTAGCTCAGCAACAGGGTGACCTTATGCTCTGCCGGGGGTTTTGAACGTTTTATTAGCCACACTGGATTCTTTCCATCTTTCTGCCTTGTACCTTATTGCTGAGCCCCTCATTAGCGCAATTAATAAGCTGCTTCTGTCAAGGCAATCAAACAGAGGGATCTACAGCAGCCAAAGGCTTTGGCAGATCAAGTTGGGGGGATTCCGGGTCATACTGGGGAATTATAGGGGAGGCTTTCATCTCTCTCCACGGGCCCAAACAGTCCTGGAATTGTAGGTCTGGGATTCTCTCAGGTCATGTTTGTTTAATGCCGCCTTTTTGGTAGAATAAATCGGTGCCTCTTGTCATGTTGGATAAAGTCACAGGTTCAGTGGGGAGAAATTGGCAGGACACCCTGATATTATTAGTGATGGGGTGCACAAAAACTCATGCAAGATAATATCTTGGACTCGGCTCTCCTTCGAGATCACCCACACGCACACTTGCTCTCATACCCTCTCCCTGGGCATACAACAGGCCTGCTTGGTTGTGGTTCATCCCAGGGCAAGGCCTGGACTTACAATGCCAACTAAGTGCATGGAGGGGGGTGGAGCACCAGGATGTACTATGTGTCTTGGATACTGACCTGAGATGCCACTGAGCTAATAACCTAAATGTATTTGATATATTGGGAAATATCGCAGAGATGGGGAAAGCAATAGAAAAGAATAACAGTTTAATGGACAGTTGGTGAGCTCAAAAATCCAAATCAGTTAAGTTGAAATGGGCAAAGTTTTAACAGTGGCGTTGATATTAAATTGCAGTTGAAGTTGAAGTTAGACTGTGAGTACCTTTCCAGAAATAAGTAAAAAGAAAACCCATGCATTATTTCTGAAACAGAATATGTGTTTCCCCTCCCCACTACTTAACCTCCTAACAACATGAGGTAGATCAGACTGAGACCACAAATGACAGATTATTCAGACAGAGAGGGGAAATGTTAACTCCTTTGGATTACAACTCCTAGAAACCCCCAGCATAGCATAGCATAGCTATCTGGGGGATTCTAGGAGATATAACAACCCAAATCAATATTTTCAAAGCTCTGAAATCAGTGAGCATGTGTTGCAACCTTGATTTCCCCTGTTTGTTTGTTTGTTTGTTTAAAATATTTTTACCCCACCTGTCTCTTTAAAAAGAACCCATAGTGACTTACTTCATTAAAAGGTCTTTGTCTGCTTGCAGAAGGACAGCAAATATGGGGCCAGTCTGGCATCCTGTGGGAGGGAGTTCCAGAGCTCCAGTCATTATGTCATACCAGCTGGCTCTCTTCCTCACCACCCAATGGGCTGTCAGACAGGCTGTCACAGAAGGGTCCCATCAATCTTTCCTTAAATCTTGATAGTGGAGTACTGGATAGCCACAACATTTGTGGAAGCAGTGCATGACTTGGCATCTAGACTTTTCTAAGGAGCCAGTTCTTACAGAATAAACGTTGAGATCAGAACATCATACAGCATTAGGAATGTTGAAGACTGCAGCTGCAGAAGCTTATGTAAAAGGTTATGTAAAAGCTTATGTAAAAGGGCGGGATAAAAATGTAAGAAATAAATAAATAAATAAAATAAATAAATAAAGGTCAGTTATGGACACAAAAAAACAAACAGTTTTTTCCTATTATTTTCATCAGGTTACTAGAGGGTTGCTATTACATATAAGGCACAATTTAGTATAAAGACATTTTTCTGTGTTATAATATATGAAATGGAATTTGACCAATGACTGTGATGCCTGAATCTAACAGAGACGTGGCCCAGGGACTTGAATCACTCATGATTTGTGAAAGTTAAATCTGTTAAAATAGATGACATCTAATAATATAGGCATAAAATATTTTTTAAAATGTGTGAGTCAATAAATAATCACTTACTATAGCAGGTTTCCCCCGCCCCCAACAATTAACAAAAAATGTAATATGTGTTTGTTTGTGTCATGTGTGCAAAACAGATGGCCCATGAGATTCTCAAAGATGTAATCCAGAAAACATTTTCTACCAAAAATTTACATGGGCTTGAGGACATCAGATTCAGGTCCATTCCCCATCCTATATGCTTCATCTATGCCATCTTCAGACACCTACTGCCCTCCAGATGTGTCAGACTACAATACTTATCCCCAGCCATCATCCTGGAGGAGGGAAGCCAAGCTGATACTAGAAAAGCAAGATAAAGTTAAAATAAATGAAAACCATCACTCTCCCTATTTGGATTTAGGACTACATCAGTATGTTGAAGCAGGTGCTTCCAAATTTCCTATCCTCTGTGTAGACCTTTTCCTCACTGATTTGGCTACTGAAGAAGACCTGGAAACTTGGGAGTGGATTTTAGAAAATACTCAATAGATAAGTAAGATATCAGTATTCAAACCCTACATTCTCTGATTTAAAGATTTGTTAAACCTACAAAAGAGTAAATCAAGCAGCAGTTGTTGTGTACTGTCAAGTTGCCTCTGACTTATGGCAATCCTATGAATGAATTGCCTCCAAAATGTCCTGTCGTGATGCAACAGGCATCCAGCAGGAGCCCATTACAAAGGCAGCTCTGAGACTGACAGTGAGCATGAAGAAAACTGAACCTGACTTGAAGGGGAACACCAGGCTATGGTAAGATGGTAGACTTCATGTCACTTTTGTACCTTCCAACCAATCAGATTTATATGGGAGTGGATAGATCCCCATTTTAAAACACAGATGTCCCATTCTTTTGTGGAGTTTAGAGCCAAGACAAATGGCCAATCAGAAACCTTGAAAAGTTGCTTAAAAAGAATGAATATAATGACCTGATAGAAGCCACCCAAAAATGAGCAAGGACAGGATGTGGGAAATCATTAGGAAAAGAAGGAGAATGCCAGGAAATAACATCCATGACTGTGTGTAACATTTTGTTTTAATGATTGTGGCAAACATATCTACAAAACAGTGTGACAAGGCTACTCCTCTATTTTAAAGCTTTTTATGCAAGTCAGTGCTAAAGATAAGGAGCCAAAGATGGAAGAGAGAGGTGTCTTGAAATTGCCTATCAACAATGAGCATCTGGGCAAGAGGCTAAGTAGGAACACAAGTTACCTGATTATATTCCTCTATACTAGGGTACAGGTGCTGGAGGAGGCTCTTGAGAGTCCCCTGGACTGCAAGGAGAACAAACCTATCCATTTTGAAGGAAATCAACCCTGAGTGTTCACTGGAAGGACAGATCCTGAAGCTGAGGCTCCAATACTTTGGCCATCTCATGAGAAGAGAAGACTCCCTGGAAAAGACCCTGATGTTGGGCAAGAGTGAAGGCAAGAGGAGAAGGGGACGACAGAGGACGAGATGGTTGGACAGTGTCATCGAAGCGACCAACATGAATTTGACCCAACTTCGGGAGGCAGTGGAAGACAGGAGGGCCTGGCGTGCTCTGGTCCATGGGGTCACGAAGAGTCAGACACGACTAAACGACTAAACAACAACAACAAATACTAGGGTACGTTGTACCATATTTCTGCTTAAATTACAGCCATTTCAATTTGTCTTATGCCATCAACTAATTTCCCACTTATGGCAAACCTATAAATTAATGACCTCCAAAACCTGCTCAGGTCTTGCAAGCTAAATCATCATACCCCAATTTAATGCAGAACTATCTATTACGATCCTCTTTTCTGCGTGACAAATCTTCTGTTAAAAAACACACTAACCTTGATGCTACCCTATTCCATATCTAAATTGTTGTCGTCGTCACAGTTGTGCTACTCCTCCCTCCCTTTGATGTTTGAACAGTCTTGGACCTCAAGCTGATTTTAAACAGCCTTGTGCATTTCAAAGACTGCTTTAGTTTTAATTAGCTTTTTTTCCATTATGGAACTAGTGCAATAAAACAACAGAAGTAAATCAAAGGCAGGTCTAGAGAGAAAAAGTAGTGACAACAAGATGATGAACTGCACTGAAAGCCCCGCCATAGAAAACAGTAAGTAGTGTGTGATTAAGATTTCCAAATACAACTAAAAGTTGAGAAAGAAGATTCTTAAATATACCAATCATTGCAGCAACAGCTCTTTTGTTCTCTGACTGATGGTTCTAAGTGTTCAGGAGTTTCTTTTCTTTTTCTTTTTTTCCTTTCCTTTCCTTTTCTTTTCTACTCAGAATTCAAAATACTGAGCTCTGAAGGCTCTCCAGAAGCCTGTACAGTCCTCTTAAGGCTTTGTAGGAGGCTGGTCAGATATGTGCTTTGGCCATTTACAATCATCATCATCATCATCTTGGAATTGCAAAGCTGGAAGGGACCATATGGATCATCAAGCCCAGCCCCTGTCAAGGAAGATCAGTGGGAAACTGAACCCCCAATCTCTGGCTCTGCAGCAGGAACATAAACCACTGAGATATCCAGCAGTTTTTTTTGAGTCAATGCATAAAAGCTGTTTTTGAAGATGAACTTATTAACCTGCCCTTCTTTCTCTCCTGTCCCCAATCGCTATGATGTTTGCTTCTCATAGAGCAGAAGCCCACGACAGAGGACAACAATATGATGATCCTGTAATGGATCTGTACAGACATTGCCTTTAGTGTAGAACAACAATCTCTAACCTGGCATTCTCCAAATATCCTAGATCACTGTTCCAATCTTGGCCAAGTAGAATATAGGCCAACATGACAGTCACATCTATATAGACTTAGTCTCTGTGGACAAAAAGAAACGATCTAGAAGACGTGCAAACTATGTTACAAGTCAAACAGGTTCGAAGAACTCAGATTGTGACTGGTTAATATTATTGTTCAATAGTATGGTAGATGCTAGCAGTAACAATGCAGCCAGAGTTGCATATTGGGACCTAAGTCCACATCAAGACCTTTATCCCAATTCCCAGACACTTCCTTCCATTAACTCCCAAAAGATCAACAAATGCTGGAGACCATGACAAGCAGTCCTGGTATAACTACCTGGGCTGTCATGTGATGCAGTCTATTTTTGCTGTCTTAAGAGAGTCTTTTTTTTTTTTCATTTCCTATGCTGAGAAGCAGAGGAAGTATTTAATTTGCCAGTATCCTCAAGTGGCTTCTCTTATTAAGCCATTTCATGATGTTGGAAATTCCCACCCAAATGAGCCTGGACAGCCAGAAGGCTCACTTTTGGTTTGTTCTCAGCAGTCACACAAACAAAAAAGTAGAAGCCCCTGATACAGGCTCAGAAAGGTATGGGTAGGACTATTCTGGGAATGGGCTCGTCCACTCCAGCAAAGATGTCATCTGATCACCATCTTTAGAAGCAAACCAGCCTGTCCTCGTAACGAACTAAATGCCTGTGTCATCGTCCCTTTGTCTATTATCTGTATCCTCACCTGGACATGTGTCTCATCATCAATGAATAAATATAGGGGAGAAAACTGGATTTTGATTCACAAAAGCCCACAATGAAATTTAATATGTTAGTTTTTAATGTGTTACAGCATTTTCTTTATTCTCTCTCTCTCTCTCTCTCTCTCTCTCTCTCTCTCTGTCACACACATACATGAAGCCTTATTCTAAAACTTTTTTGATAGAAACCAAGGTTCTCAGCCTGACTTAGTTCTCATAAAACACATATATTACAAACTGGTCTGAACTTGTTGAGTTCCAGGAGGGAAAAAGTTAAAGCCCAAAGGGCAACTTGCTACTGCAATTTGTATAATGTTTAGCATTTGGATAATGATAAGCAAAGTTTGATCATACAAGTCCAGAGAGGACAAGAACATTCAGCAAAGCCCAAATAAGGGGAAGATCATCAGAAGCAAACTGACTCTTAGGGGTCAATACTGAGTACTTTGTAATGTTATTCTCGGGAACATTCGTCACCAGGAATGGTCTCACTCACTCCTGGGTCCATTTTGTGCCAACTGTGTTAGTGTACCTCGTGTTTGCCTGAACTTTGCTCTGGCTTTTAAGTTTATAAAAACAAAATGGCCTTTGGATCCTGCTGCAGTTCCATAGAAGTTTTAAACCAAAGGGCAAGACCTTATCATAGGAGTTCCACAACAACGCCCTGTGGCCCAGTTGGAGCCCAGCCTTTTGCTCAGAAGCACATTAGGTTTACATGATGTGGAAGTCACTCCCCCCCCCCGATAGGGAACACTCCCAAATCCACAGTATTTTTTTTCTCCATTTGAAGGATTCTTCAGGCAGCAGGATGCTGAGCTGTCTAAACCCTGAAATCTTCCAATCAATGCAAAATATAAAGAAAATTGTATAGAGTCCCCTTCCCTATTTCAATCATTCCTCTTTCAGTCTGATTGATCTGGATTTCCAGATTGTTCCATTTTTCCTTTCCATCAACGATGAGCATTTTGTGTAATATCTGGTGCCACAAGAGAGACCAATGTGTGAAACAATTTAGTGGTGTTTATTCATTAAGAGTAGATTGGAAACAAAAAGTTTGAGTCCTCCAGTGGGATAGCATGGAAATGTAACTCTGACCAATTTTTTGTTACATGAAGAGTAGTAACTTGGGACACTTCATGTTACTTCTAATCCTCTGTTCCCTCCCCATGCCAACGTATCATGAGAAATGTAAGAATGACTAAAAACGCCCACATTTATTTGTTGGAAGAAAAATTGGCTTTTTTCTTTTTCTATCATGGTGGGACTCGGGCTGTTTGATCCTGTAACTGGTGGAATGTAGCATACCAAAGGTTGAGGAGTAATTATATAATAAAACATTTTATGGAAAGTTAAGAAGTTATTTTAAATCTCTTTGATTTCTCTTGAGCTGACAGGAGGCTAGGAAAGCAGAATATAATTAGCTGTTTCAATTTTGTTTTCAAAGATTATTTTTCTAGCATGGCTTTTTGCCTACTTTTATCTTAAAAAGTATAATTCATACATCATGAATTCTACTACTTACTGTAAAGCATGACTAGTGAAGCAAAAGATGTTGCAAGGAGCTTTTCAGTGTGTGTAGAGGTTGGAAACATTCCCCACCTCACTCCACCAAATGAGTTACTGGGTGCTTTCAGAGGCAGGTTCTGCACAATCACTCCAACTCATTCACAGAATTTTGTGGGGGTTCCTGATAACAACATAATCCATTTCTACTTTCCCACCACCACCATTTTTCCTAGGAAAGACAATATGATAAGGAGAAGAAGATGGAAGAACAGCAAAGTGTCTTTTGATTGGCAACTCTGTGAGGGCTTTCACTAGGACTCATACACCATTTTGTACGTTGACTCATTGTTAATGTAGGTGTCTTGCAAATAATGTTTGTTTGTTCTTCAGTTGTACCAATGTGTATTTATACTCTTTAATAAGAGTATTGCACAATGTGTGACTACAAACTGTATAGTGATAATAATTTTTTACTTATCTTCACATAATCAGGGTTTTATGTTTATTTTTGGTTTGTTTTACCCTTTCCTACAGGAGATTTTTGGTTCTGAAAGATTTCTATAATAACTTATATTAATCATTCACCCTCACAAATTCTTATTTCATCACGTTATCATGGTACTCTGTGACTCTCTAAGGCTAAGCCCTGATGTTAAGTCAGTGTCCATGCTTGGGTGTAGATGGTGTAATGGGTGGCTGTTAAGGATAACTTTTATAGTTAAAAAAATGGATGTGGGGGAGAGGTGTGGTCCTTGTATGTTATCAAAAGGTGAGGGTAGGTGATACTTCTATTAGACCACTAAGGCGGTGTTTATCAGGCAGGGCACCACTTATCTTTGGATGGTGCAGAAAAAATACAAGAGTAACAAAAATCCTGGCTAGATGTCTAGGCCAGCTTCAAGATGAGGGCTGCAAAGCACCATCTGCAACAAGCACCATCTGCAATAAAGCATGGACATTGACTTAGCATCAATCAAGCAAGACTGCAAACTAAGGACAGCATCTTCCTCCAACCACTAGATCAGGGGTCTCCAAACTTTTTAGTATGAGGGCCACATCATATATTTTATACATTTTTGAGGGCCAAAGGGGGAAAAACACAATTTTATAATGAATGAATGACAGATGGGGTGGGGGGTTGCTTCTGTCAGGCTTTGCTCCTCTTCCTATCCCCACGTGGGCATAGGAAGAGGAGGGAAGGGGAACTCAAGCGATCCCCCCATCCCCCCGTCTTTGCAAAGACAGTGGGGGTGGGGAATCGCTTCAATAAGACTTCGCTCCTCTTCCTATGCCCGAGCGGCATAGGAAGACACTTCAGTTCCACTTCCCTTGTCTTTCTATGCCCGTTGGGACACAGGAAGATGGATGAAGCCTGACCCAAGCGATCCCCCACCCGTGCTGTCTGTGAAAAGACATTGGCGGAATCACCTCAGTCAGGCTTGCCGAAAGGGAAGCTGTCCCTGCTCCTCCTTGCAAAAACTAGGCTGCTGGAACTGAAATCGCGGTTCCAGCAGTCTAGCTTCTGTTTCTGCTACCATCCATTCTAAGCAGCCATGGGCCCTCAACATACTGGACAGGGCTGGATAAAAAGGCAAGGCAGGCTGGATGTGGCCCGTGGGCCATAGTTTGGAGACCCCTGCACTTGATAATACAATTAATGTCTGTAACTGACTTGCATAGTGGGTAAACAAAATATTACCCCAATGTCTCTGATTAGAAGTTTACCACATTTCTCTGTAATTCCAGCCAAAGAAAACAAACTTTTTGTTTCAATGTAAGGACATGGTCAGCTGGCAGCCTTCTGTCTAGATGTTTTGAGACAATTCAATCAACAATGCCAGAGGTGGAGTTTGAAACCAACACTCCTAGTTTGACTTAGCAGCCCTCGTTTTGAAATTGGCACAAACATCTAGACATAATTTTTGGAACTCTCATATTTTTTTTCCTGCACCATCCACAGATAAGTAGTGCCCCACCTGATGAAGGCCCATATGGGCTGAAAG
Source organism: Intellagama lesueurii (assembly GCA_037013535.1). NCBI lineage: Eukaryota > Metazoa > Chordata > Lepidosauria > Squamata > Agamidae > Intellagama > Intellagama lesueurii. The sequence goes on from JBAJHW010000004.1 coordinate 201,957,480, forward strand.
CTAGCCTTTGTGATTTTTTAGTAGTCTTATACAAATATCACCTACTCCTGCTTTTGGATTGTTTACAAGGACCACACAGCTTTTCCCTTTTAGCTGAAATCTTGTTGCTTAGTGTAGTAAATCACACTAAAGTAGGCCTATTGAAATAATGGGGATTTGGTGATTCAACTCCCCCCTAAGTTCCACTGATCCAAATGGCCCTGCTCTAGTTTCAACTTACTTTAGAACAGTAAGTCACAGTTAGAGTAGATCGATCTGAATCAATGGAACTTATGAGAGCGTTAACTCACCAAATCACCACTGATTCAATGGGTTTACTCTAGTGCAACTTATTACCCTAAGCAACAGGATTCCAACCAGTAGTTTCCAGAGGAATCCTTGTGTTAGTCTATTGAGTCAAAAACAGTAGTTTTATGGAATCTTAAAGCTTGGCACACTTGCTATGCCATATCTTTTCATGGAAAGCAGGCAACCTTTTTTTTTTTTTTTTTTGGTTAATTATAAACATGAAAATATTTTATGTGCCTTATTTTCCCATATTTTAAATTGCCTGCCTTGATTACAGTTGCATTTCAAAAAGACAGGTAATTTAAAATATGGGAAAGCAACGCTCGCAAAACACGTTAATGTCTTCCTTTTTATAATTGTGAAAACATGTTGTCTGTTTACAAATAAAGTATTTTTGTTGCCACTTATCTGCCAGATCTGTTTGCCATTTCCTGTAATATATTACAGCTGAAAGGAGGAAATTGGCAAAAAAAAAAAAAAGGTTTGCTATCAAAAGTTAAACTCTTCTAAACCTAGTTTTTACGATAAGAACAGTTTTATTTTTGTACTGATAACGCAGTGGGCAATGGGGGTGTAAAGAGACCTGCATCTTGCTCAGATGCTTATCCTCCAATTTGTGTGCTAAATAAACTTGGTTTCTGGTTTTACAAAACTCCATTTATGGTGCAGTGGTCATAGACATGTCAGGAAGCAACAGAATTACCAATATGTCCTCAACTTCTACTATGCTGTGTTTGCACTTGACAATGATATATGGGTATACTGATTGCCTTAAGCAGATCATTTCTCTCAAGTCTATCTGTAAAAGTAAGCTGACAGATAGGAACTAGATATGGTTGTATGTACATTTAAAATGTTATGCAAATAAAATTTGTCATGTCAAGTCAGTTCTGACTTATGGAAACCCTTTTTAGGGTATTTCAGGTAGAGAATACTCAGAAGTGGTTCAGCATTCCCTTCTTCTGGGGGCACTCTAGGACTGTGCAGCTTGCCCAAGGCCACACAGGCTGGTTCTATTTACAGGAGGCACCGGGAGGAATCAAACTCTCAACCTCTGGCTCCGCAGCCAGATACCTAAGCCACTGCAATGTGTTCACTTAACAACAGACTCTTTGTGCTTCAGATTTTTTTTTTTCAAAGCAATAGCTCACTAACTGTTTGAGTCTTGTCTCAGAACCTTGATCTGTTGTTCTAAGAGTACATATATTCTAGAATGGCTTGATGGTGTAAGTTTCTTTAAAATGTCACACACATATTGTATGTATAATGTGCTTGGCTCACCTACTTTTGCTATCTTAACTGTTCATGCAGTGATTACTTTCTGGTTTTTGACACATTTATTGTTCTGGCTTCTGTTGCACTGATGTTTTGAGGCCAAAATACGTGTATCAAACACACACTCCACACTAAAATGCATAATGAACAGATAACAACTTTTTATCTCAAGAACTTAAGCCTCTGGAGACACTGCAACCCTGTAGCAGCAAGATCCCAATTTTCTACCCCATCCTCCCAATGAGATTTGAAAAGAATGTGGCTGTTCTTTTCTGCTGAAGTTTCAGAACAGCTTCAGAGATACCCTGTTTCATTCCTTCTTGAATTCCAGTGTTGAAATTGGCACCATGATGACCAGCTCTCTTCTATATGCCAGTTGGCTATGTGCACACAAGCAGCTGCAAAGATCTGGGTAAGGTTAGGAAGATAGAATGCATTTCAAATCCTCAACAGTATGAGAAACTTGCCCTGAATGTGTCCAGGTGTGATGGACTACCACAGACTCAAACTACCAAGGCGTGCTATAAAGTAGTTCTCAGAGGTTGTTGTTCAAGCCCACTGCTTCACCTTCCAGTGCCATCTACTGGCGTCAGAAATATTAAATGCCTTAAAGCAGAGATTGGGAACCTTTCTTTCATTGAGAATCACATTCCCTGAGGGAGAATTTCACTACGCTTACTAAATGGCTCATCTGTGCATTTCTGCCTATTACCACCCAGCTATTTTATTGCGATAAAAGATACATCTCTTTGGATAATTTTTGTCACCAATATTTATGCAATTTTTGCATTTCTATTCCCTCTGCCCCCTTTGAGTTCAATCCTGCATTCAGGCCCCCTGAACCCTCAGAGGAGGCCCAGACCATTTCACATTGTGAGTCCCTCCCATTATTCGAGAAGAGAAGGGAAATATTTTAATGTAAAGCGGTGGTTCTCAGCCTTGGGTAACCCAGGTGTTGTTGGACTGCAACTCCCAGAAACCCTGGCCAGCACAGCTGGTGGTGAAAGCTTTTGGGAATTGCAGTTCAAGAACACCTGGGTTACCCAAGGTTGGGAACCACTGCTCTAGGCACTGGCTCCCAATCTTAGGTCCCCAGATATTCTTGGTCTAAAATTCCCAGAAGCCTTCACCACTTGTTCTGCTGGCCTTGGGAATTATCGTCCAAGAACATCTGGAGACCCAAGGTTGGGAAGCATTGACATAAAGAATGGCATGTACATTTTTAAAAAAAGTCATACAGTGCCTGACCAGCATGCATCCTTAGCTGAGGTGAGGTCCCCTCTGAGGTAAGGCCCAGCCAAATCGTCCTGCTGCACGCTCCCCTTATAAGGCCTGCCTCCACCAGTAGCTTATATCCATAGGCCAACCTCTTGTTTTTATCCTTGGTTTAGGCAATTTTTTTTCCCAACAGAAATGCATTAATCTGCTTAACTATGCTGGGATGTACTCAATTTTTGAACTCATTAAAACCACCATTAAACTCTGGACTGAGGGAAGGTTAAATAGCCATTAACCTTTGCTAAGGTTATCACCATTCTGGAGCCTTTATACATAACGTTCACTTTTGACCTCCGCCCCCCCCCCCCCCCGGATATGTATAAATGTTTGTCTACTGAGCTTATACTCCATGCATCAGAAGTGGGCTGCTGTCTATGAAAGTAGGTGTTGTTATGATGCCACATGACTCTTTGTCAGATTTGCTACAAATAACAACAAACTAGCATGGCAAGCATGCTGGGAATTCCCTTGAGGATAATCAGAGCTTGGCAAAACGTTTGTTGATTATAGCTTCTAGAAATTCCCAGCCAACAATGGCCAACTGGAAATTCTAGAAGTAGTGGTCCAGAAAAGTAGCTGTTTACAGTTCTGGTGATAATATGTTGTGGAGGGGGGGTGTCACATTGTGTGCTGAACAGGGCCAGAGACAGTGCTAAGATTAGAGCAAAAGGTGAGCCAAGACACATCTCTTCCAGAGTGGGAAAGTAACTAGTTCTAAATAATTAGTCAATTGTTGTAATTCATTCCATTTTGCAGTATCTTGGCATAACTAAGTTAGGTTACATTAATGAAGTAACTTTTAATTACTTTGAGAGTTACATGAGGAAAATCCTGTTATTTGAGTACCCATTCATATTGTATCTCATGTGGCTGTCTCCGATTCAGTTATGGGGTTTGATGCAATAATGAGGTAGGGAGGAGAAGGGCTTTGTAGAGGCCAGTGGTTTCTACTAGGTGTGTGTACTGCCATTGGACAACTGTGCAAAACCAGACCAAATCAAGGGCGTTTGGGTGATCTGGGGAGAAACTACAAGATGGAAGAAGGAACTGCTGTTCAGCTCTGGGGTGGAGCAACACCACAACAGATCCTCTGTATTCTGTCTGACATTTGCAATATTAAAAAGATGGTCAGCAAATTTAATTGAAGGAAAAGAAAAATAAAGTAATACAGTAGACTGGGTTAATGGCACAAAAGAAGAAGGTGAGTGACTCCCTCCTCCTCCCTCAATAGAGCCCACAGTATCCCCTGGACATTTCAACCATAGAGGCGCCAGGGAGGGCTTAGACTGAGGTCATTCCCATAAGCCTCTCTAGCAACCATTTCACAAATCTGTAGGGTGAAGAGAAATATTTGTATCATTGTTCAAATAGCCTTCTTACATTCTCAATCTCTCCCCCCCCCCCCCGTCTCACTAACTGTTAAGAGTAGTACAATGATGGAACCAATTACTTTGGGAGGTGATGAGTGCTCCAACACTGGAAGCATTCAAGAGAAAATTAGACAATCATTTGTCAGATAATTTTGCTATCAAACCTAAAGTCTGCTTTGTATGTTACATTTTTATCACTGACATGGTAGCGGTCAGATTTGTCACATGAGCAATAATACAACTGTAAGGCCTTGTTATCACTTCAGGCTCTTGCAGAAGCGAGGAGCAGCTGTCAGTCGCTCAGGTGGACATGCAGATGGTAGAATAATCCATGCTCGGAAAAAAGATCCCAGTCGGTTTTCCTTTAAACCTAAAGCAGGGGTGGGCAAGTGGAGCTGGAAGGTCCAGGGGCCAATTTTCTGCTCCCAGTTATTCTCATCCAATACACTGGCTACTTCCCAATGCAACCTAACACCAGCAGCATCTGAAAGAGTTGCATTTGAATATCTGCTGATCCTTCATCACAGCTTGGGACAGTATGGCAATATACTGACCTTACAAGCAATTCTGGTTTTGTTTTCTTTTGTGTCTTTCCTTTCCCCAGCATCTTCTTGGCTCAAGGCAGCTGGTAATTCCAAAAGCTTGCACAGAATTTGGTTCCTCATTTTCATTGGCCTAATTACCCTGTTAATATTACCTTAATGTGGAATTTGGATTTCTTGGTCTGTGTACTTAAGGGAATCAACCCGAGCACAACAGGAAAAGGAAGGAGGAATGCAAAGGCAGCCCAAGTACTCCCGCCTCCTGAAATGAGAGGAGGGGCACCCTGATTCCTCCCATTTTGCAGCCTCTCAGCCATCTTTCTGCCTGTTGTTTTCCTTTGTCTGCCACTGCACTGCTGTTTAGAAAACTTCTGGGCTAATCCTGCCAGCTCTGTGCAAATACACACTGGCTGCTTTTGAACAGGGGGTGACTTTTTCCACAGAGATGGCTGTTGGTGAGCAGCTGCCGCCGCCGCCATACAACTGATTGCTGAGAATTTTAGGAAGGGTGGAGGTCAGTAGTGTTAAATTGAGGCTGGGGAGGAAGCTGGAGCAGTAGCAGGGCCCTTATGTTGGGGAAGAGTGGTACAACCTATAACTTCTACTACCCTGGTTGGTGCTGGAGATGAACACGTCACTCTGCCTAATGCCATAACGACCACGACAGCTCTTACAAACTCCTGTAGTGTCAAGGCCCTTGGGCTAAAGATCACAGGCAGACAGCACACAGCCCTGAAAGAGCTTATTGGGTTGCTGTTGAACTGGCAGCCAGAAAGTAACTCACAGACTAGATGAATAAACATTTACTATACCAGACTTAGTGGAAAATTCTCTTCTGGCAGAGGTACATATTGGAAGGCCTGGCAGTCTATGGCTGATTTATGTTCATATGAGTGAACACTAAAAAGGCCTAGACTATGAGGCATGCCTTATTCTTGCCTTCAGTATTTCTACAAATGAAGTAATCTGAAAGGAAAAAGAAAAAGAAAAAAAATCCAAAAGCGAAAATCTAAATAATCCAAATCATGATTTTCCATTCTTCATGACTGTAGTTAGCATGGAAACCTATTCTGAGTCTTGTCATTTCTGAAGTTTTCAAGGGTGGGGTAAGAAATCCACGTGGGGATATGACAGGAACCAAATGACAGCTGAACTCCTGTGCACATTTTATGAACATTTAATGTGCCACTTATTAACATGAGATTTACATTTAATAACATGAGATTTACACAGGATCAAACTTTGCCTATCACAGTGTTAGAGGTGAGTGCCTTCAGGAGCAATGCAAAGCAAAGTGTGCTGCTTATATACCACCCTATAGTGCTTAAAGCACTCTCTTGGTGGTTTACAATTTAATTATGCAGGCTACACACTGCCTCCTCTCAACAAGCTGGATACTGAATTTACCGAGCTTGACCGCAGTACTACAGTTTAACCACTGTGCCACGAGACTCCTAATGCAGATATTTTGCTCAGCAAGAGATCTGCTGTGGATCACTTTGCTATCTGCCATTTGGCAGGACCAGAAATAAAACACATCTGGAAAGAAAGATGTCTAACCTGATACGATTTGTCTTTCCCATTTCCAGCCTAGATCTCTTGGAATGTACATATAAGTTACTAGCTGAAATCCTGTTGCTTAGCACAGTAAATTGCACTAAAGCAGGCCTATTGAATCAGGCAGTATTTGGTGGGTGGCCTTCAGTCTCAGGCAGGTAGGCGGGATCCCTCCTCCTCCGCTGCTACCTTGGGGCTGCTTCTAGCCAAGGAAGCAGAGTCAGAGGGGGCAGCTCTCACCCCATCCCCACCCTGGTGGTTTGGCCCCTTCACCCACTGTCACTGCGAGAAGTAGATGGAGGGATGTGGGGCTGGCCCAGGCTATTTCTTGTAAGGGTGGTGACAGTGGAGTGGGGGCATTCACTATTATCTGTGATTTTCAGGATCCGCAGGGGGGGGGGGCTTGGAACCAATGCCCCATGGATATGAGGGGCCTACTGTAGTTAATAATGGGTTCATACTATTTAATTTCTGCATCATCCTCCATTCTTTAAAAAAGTGCACAGAAAGTCACATTTACTTTCCTGATACCTAATATATGCACTTCATACGCATCCTCCCCTAGCATACACATTTTTCTGTTACCTGTCATTTTTTTTCCTGACATGTCACGTGCTCAGCATTCTTTACAGCTGTTTGTGTGCAAATCCTCCCAAGACATATGTTCTTCTACACCGTTTTTGAGTGGAGAAATGTGTCTTAGATGTCTGAGAAGAAAACAAAATTTGATTGATCCATTTAAGTACAGAGACCAAGATGATTCTCCAGCAACTCTTCTGTTCCCACAATTACCAGATTTACTCAATTACTCACTGTTTACAAAGTTTTGCCATTTAAGCTGCCCATAAGGCAGCTTAAAGGATAACACTTTACATACCTGATAATGGAGCTTTTCTTGTCCATAAAAATTTATGTCACAATATCTCATCATAGTTCAGGTGTCATGGAAGTCTTCTGTAATTGCCAACACATTGAAACAACTATCATTCTTGAATATAACATATCATTCACCGAAGAAGTGAAGCAAAATTGGAATGCTCATGCCACCTAGAGGAAGCTGAATTGAAGATCTCACACAGGACTTGAACAATATAGAAAGCTGCCTTGTATTGAGCCAGACTGTTGGTCCATCTGGCCTAGTACTGTCCACTCTGATGGACAGCGGCTCTTACAGGCAGAATTTTCTTCTAGCCCTGTCCAGAGAGTCTAGGAATTTAACTTGGTACTGTCTATATGCAAAACTATAACAAAGATGTGTCCAAAGTATTTAACCAATGAACAAAGTGATATCACCTTAGCTTCCCAGCTCTAAGTGTCCATAGTTACTGGCCTTGACCTGGCACCGCTGGGATAAACATATGCCTTTCCTAGATAAGCATCTGTCAGGTCAGGCAAAGGGCATAAGGAGAGAACAGAGCTGTGAATAAAACCAGCTTCTAGAAGATACTCTGAATAGTGCCTCAGAAAAGATGTAGTTTTAGAAGAGGTAACCATGTTAATCTGTGCTAGTATATCAGGAAAAAACAAAAGAAAAATAAAAGGTAAAGAAGATAAAAGTGTTGTGGCAACTAACTGCTATATTTTAATGTGAGCTTTTTTCTTTCTTTTTTTCTTTTTGAGGACAAGGAAGTGGGCTCGTCCTCATGGTCTGAGGAAGTGACTTGTCCACGAAAGCTCACATTAAAATACAACAGTTAGACTTTAAGGTGCCACAATATTTTTGTCTTCTTTATTTTTTTCTTTTTCTTTTCTTTTTTGCAAGAAAGGATGGAAGCTTTGCGCCTAGGGAGAAACATGGGTACATAATACTACACCTCGTCCATATACCAAAATTCTTCCACAATGGCATTACAGCATCTTCTCTTCTCCTGTCCTTTTGCCCTCAAATTTAGTCAATTACTTCCTTCTTGACAAACAGAGCTTTGTATTTAAGGCATTTAGCAAATGACCAAACTGAAGGTGTCATACTTTGGATGTATCATGAGAAGACATACCTATTTATTTCACAGCAACCCATTGTTTCTCATGATCTACATAGTCAAAGGTTTTGCTGTAGTCTATAAAGCACAGACTGATCTTCTTCTGAGATTCTTTACGGTGTTACTTGTCAGGAATGCGCATATCAACAACCTCAGATATGCAGATGATACCACTCTGATGGCAGAAAGTGAGGAGGAATTAAAGAACCTCTTAATGAGGGTGAAAGAGGAAAGTGCCAAAAATGGTCTGAAGCTCAACATCAAGAAAACTAAGATCATGGCCACTGGTCCCATCACCTCCTGGCAAATAGAAGGGGAACATATGGAGGCAGTGACATATTTTACTTTCCTGGGCTCCATGATCACTGCAGATGGTGACAGCAGCCACGAAATTAAAAGACGCCTGCTTCTTGGGAGGAAAGCCATGACAAACCTAGACAGCATCTTAAAAAGCAGAGACATCACCTTGCCGACAAAGGTCCGCATAGTCAAAGCTAGGGTTTTTCCAGTAGTGATGTATGGAAGCGAGAGCTGGACCATAAAGAAAGCTGACCGCCGAAGAATTGATGCTTTTGAATTGTGGTGCTGGAGGAGACTCTTGAGAGTCCCCTGGACTGCAAGGAGATCAAACCTATCCGTTCTGAAGGAAATCAACTTGTGCTCACTGGAAGGACAGATCCTGAAGCTGAGGCTCCAATACTTTGGCCATCTCATGAGAAGAGAAGACTCCCTGGAAAAGACCCTGATGTTGGGAAAGTGTGAAGGCAAGAGGAGAAGGGGATGACAGAGGACGAGATGGTTGGACAGTGTCACCGATGCGACCAACATGAATTTGACCAAACTCTGGGAGGCAGTGGAAGACAGGAGGGCCTGGCGTGCTCTGGTCCATGGGGTCACGAAGAGTCGGATACGACTAAACAACTAAACAACAACAAAAAGAAGAGTCATTCCACTAGGGGAAGATGCCATAACTCTAGTTCCCAGCTTCCACCACCCTTTAACTCTAGGTTTGGTGAGGCCTAGAACGTGTGTGAGTTTGCAACTATGGGCAAGCTTCTAACCCTAGATTTCCAACTCCTCCCTTATTTGGGCTTAAATACTCTTTAGCCGTGTACTTTAAACCTTGCACACCAGCCTTACCAGGTAGGACACCTGAAGAACCAAATAGCAAACATAGCCCTCGTGGCTAAGGCACTTTCTTTAGGCACTCACACCCTTGCCCTCAAGAATCACACTTGGGTAAAATATAAAAGGTTTATTTAAAAAGAGTAAAAAGTTATAAAACAAAAGAAATACAAAAAGATACAAATTGTACTGTTAAATGCTAAGCATCTAAGTATTAAGTAAGCTTCTGCAAGGCTTTACCGTAAAACAATAAAATGATTAACTAGCTAATGATTTTACTACTTAAATACCATGCAATTCCAAGTCACCATTGCTAAGTCTCCTAATCAATCAAGGAAGGCTTTAAACCTGTTACCTCCTCCTTCACCTCCTCCTCTAACTTACACACACCTAACCCCCCTTTCTATAACTTAAATCAAAGTCTCTGCTTTGTGATGGTATCCAATCAGCATACAGTCCTTTGTTCACAAGTTCACGCCCCTCTTGTAACTTTCTACTGTTCAGTCTCTTGTTCCCAGGCTGGTAAGCACTTAGAATGGAATGCAATGTTTATCAGTCTTGAGATGTGACCTTGATTCTCCTCCTCTGAACCAACACAACAAGAGTTGGGTCTCAGGCCAAGATGGAAATGCCCGTGGAACTCTGAAAAACAAGTACTACAAACCCCATATCCTCACAGTACTTTAAATTCATCAGGAATATTGTTTAAATTATATTTTGGCACTACGATTCTTTTAGTGTTCTTTTTCAGCTTTACTCTTTTGTTGGATATTAACAGTTCATGATCAATCAGCTCCTGATCTTGTTATGATAGAGAGAATACAGCTTCTCAATCTCCTGCTTCTAATTATATAGTTTATTTGATTTATGTATTGACCATCTGGTGATGTCCAAATGTACAACTGTCTGTTTGGTTGCTTGAAGCATTTATTTGCAATAAACAGATTGCTGGCTTTACAGAACTCTATGAATCATTGTCCTGCTTCATTTCTGTCCCCTTAGCCAAATTTTCCAACAACATTTGTTTCTTTTTTTGGTCCCTACTTCCACATTCCAGTCATCTATGATTATAAGCAAATCTTGTTTTTGTATGTGACCAATTTCCTCTTGGATATTTGCGTAAACTCTTCTTCAGCATTGATAGTTGGAGCATAGACTTGAATTATCCTTATGTTGATAGGTTTTCCGTTGAGTTTGATAATATTTGGTCAGAGTTTGCCTTATAGCCCTTAACTGCCTGTGCTACATCTTGCCTCAGTATTAGAGCCGCTCCATTTCTTCTGGGTGTGTCATTTGTGGAGTAGAACACTTTGTAAATAGCTTAGCAGCTGCATAGTAACAACAAAGCCATATATAAAATGCTTAAAAGCATTTAAAGGCATAAGCTCCACCTCCAGGCACCCACCATACCTTTAAATATATGTGTGCAAATGTGCAGTGATCATTTTCAGTCCAAGATAAAAAGATACAAATGTGTCAATTCTGAATAGTTCTAATAGTCAGGAAAGGAAAGAGGGCTCTCTGAAGGAGGAATCATGGGAGTGTAGGCTGTAGATTATGGGTTATAAAGGAACTTCCCTTCTGTTGTGGTTGATGACACAGGCATCTATATTCATGAATGTACGAGCAAAATCACATACCTCCCAGTGGTGATAGTAACCCAGGTACTAGTGGCCTGATTGCCAAACTTGTTTTGTGACATCTGAGGGAGAGAACAGGATAGCTAGAAATGAGGACAACCTGGGAGTTTACCAACTGTAAACAAACATGTAGCCATTAGGTGGCAGTGTAGACCCAGCAATCTGCCAACAGCTGGCCATTCCTCCAGGAAGAAAGCAACAGACATCCCTACATGGATAGGAAACAAGATGCCAAAGAGAAGTATTTGACTCTGGCTTTCTTCCTAACATACTGACTTTCTCTGTGCAGAACTTTGTTCTCGTTATTTTTCCCACACAGGAAACAATTCCATCCTGTGATTCATGGTTTGAAGTAATACAGATTGGATGCAGCTTTCCTTTGTTGTCCTGTGCTATCAAGCCACACTTGACCAAAGGCAACCCTAATAGGGTTTTCAAGGTATGCGGGGTATTTAAAGAGTGGGTTTACCAGTACCACCCCCAGCAAACTCCCATGGCCAAACAGAGATTTGAACCCAGGTCTCCCAGATTCTAGTCCCACACTCTATCCAGTACACCACACTGGCTGTCCTGAATTTCCCGTTTCAGTGGGAAAAGAAGGTTGTAATCTTATGTACACTTGTTACAGAATGTGTTTTGTTGAACCCAGTGGAACTTGCTTCCAGGTCAATGGGTGTAGATTTAGATTGCACATTTCAGAGCTACAATGTGTTCTTTGTGTTGTTTTCAGTTCCTGTGAACATTTTTCTACTCGCATGCTTGACACAAAAACACAAATGAAATATTTATTATATACACAAAATAATATTGGGCCCAAATCTCAGCTACAGTTTGATAGTTTCTTTAAGATGCAATCCTACACGCACTAACCTTACAATAGGCCACATTAAACTCAATGAGATTTACATTTGAGTTGGTGTCTACAGAATGGCATGATTCATGCTATATCTCATACAAATGTACCTATAATTTTGAAAACATGCATATGATCTGCTGTGGAGCATTCTGAGAATCTAGACCAGGTTTTCCAAATATTATGCCCTTCCATCAAAGCTCAGAAGTAACACTGGAGATTAAAAGTCCCAGAATCTTGTCTAAATGCCTCTAAAAAGGCATTTTGCCCTTAGAAGTAATTTTTCAAAGTAACTAGAAGCTGTAACTTTTTCCACCAGCAATAATAGTAATTACATGCAATTAATCTGATTTTGATTTGCAACTCTTTCTAGGCAGAGAGCAGTCAGATGTGGCTTCCCATTCCCTTCTTTGGGGGCACCTTGGGACTGCATAACTTGCCCAAGGCTACATAGACTGCCTCTTTCCTTACAAGGCACAGAGGGGAATCAAACCCCCAACTCAGTAGCCAGCTACTCAACTCACTGAGCTATCTAGCTGGCAATAGGTAGCCTCAATCTTACTCATTACATTGCTTTTGAAATGTAACTTTGTTATACCTTCATTTCACTAGAAAACAACTACTTATAGGTAACAGCATTACCTGTAATACTTTATGTCCAAGCTGCAAATTGCAAGACTACAGTGCAGAATGTAAGCTCTAGCAGATTCGGAGTGGTGGTCCTCTAGTAGGGTCTAAGCTTAGGTGAAGATTCTTTTAACACCATGTCACTATCAAAGATCCTCAGCAGTAAGTCTGTTATGGCAAGCCTGTCAGGAAAAAAAAAGTTTGTAAAAAGAAAGATTCGAGGGAGGCACAGGGAGTCAGCATGACCTTCTTTCATATGGAGTTTCCAGAGTCTGGAAGAATCCACTTATCCATATGCATGTAAGAACAGAAAAGGCTATTAAGGAAAATGGTAGGGCAGGAAATAGCCTTATTCAAAGCTGTGTGAAGATAGACAAAAAAAAAAATACAATTATGACTGTGCTTGGATGCAGTGATGAGTCACAGTTGCTGAGGATTCTCACTTATTACTTACAAGCCACTTTGTTTGTCTCATCCCTAATCCCACACAAACCAGGGCCAGAAGCCAGAATTTGTTGAGGAAGTTTGTTAGTGACATGGTGTTAAAAGAATCTTCACCTAAGTGTAGACCCTTGTAAAGAAGAGCAGACCAAAATTCCTCCACAACAATGTGAAAGACTGATAAAGTCATAGAGAAAATGATTACTTCAAGTTATTGCTGCTAAAGACAGTCCTACAAGGTGTACTTGGTTTTTCACACATGGATTCTCCATTTTGGCTTTATTTTTATAAAATGTCATGTGTTGTTGTTCATCTGAGGTTGTATTTACCTAATTTTCAGATCTGCTAAGGACCAGATGATTTTTATTATGGCCTGATATGTAAAACCATAGAATTCAAAGAGGGTATACTTTCTTTTTCACATGATTGTAGCTAAATAGCTTTAACCTTGGGAGGGTAATACGTATAGCAGTGAATAATGGCTTCAATGCTCATTAACAGCCAGGAAATACAGTGAGAGCAAACCTACAACTCTCAGACCAATTTCCCCTCCTGTGTAGCCCCACAAGCTGACAAAGCTTTGCTGGAGGTTTGTAGCTGATATCCAAATTGCTCATCAAACACCCCAGATGTTGGGCGAAAAGCTCAATGAAAAGTTTCAACTTCAACTACAGAATCAGTACGGAAGCTACGAATGGGAGCATGGCCATGTCCAATTCATTCTCAGGAAGAAGTACAGGAGGAATGCAGTTTCTGCCTCAGTGATTCAGGGAATACAACATTTGTGGAAGCCTTTATCAGGGCTTGTACAAGATGCCCTTCTGGGAAAAAAATTATGATGGAAAATGGCCTGGAAAAAGAAAATGTGTCATAGAAATAGACTTGAACTGTATAAAAAAATTAGCAGGGGATGATCACAATAATACTGGAGGCAAGGATCAAATAGAAGGCGTTGTCACATCCTGGGTGGCAGCTCCCACCTTTGGCAAGGACCTGGCAGGGATAGCCGTTTCCTGTGTCTTGGCAACACCTGTCTAGCTTGTCCTGCCAATAAACACTTGTAGAGGACTGAATGGAATGTGGCATGGGAAGTTCCTGAAAGAGCCATGACACCAATAATGAGTATCTTTCCCATACTTCCTGCAGACAAGAGGCAACAAACTTCATTCACATAGAATACTCAACATTTGCAACTGCAACCATTTTTCTTTTTCAGCTTTTACTGCAAAGCTCAAGTGACTACCTAGACAGCCCTTTGACTCAGAGCTTGGAGGTAATGATTTACCTTGGATATTAAGTTTTTCCCCCAATAACTAAAGCATTATATGTTGTAATATTTATTTGTTTAAATTTTTTTTAAGCCAACCCTCCTTTCTCCTTAAAAAGGACCCATGGTGGCTTACAATTCAAAGGCAGTATTTAAGTTAATAACAATGAGTATACAATACTGAAAAGATTGTGAATACATATAAATATGAATAATATTACATTTGAAAACGTCAGTCCTTTGCAGTGAAACTTTAATTGTTTTACTCACTTTACTGTATATTTATAGGGAACAGCTCACCACTTATCTGTGTTCACATTACACAGCAAGTTGAGGTTATACCAGTAATATGACACAAGACTGGGTAAACCTTGCTTACTTTAACCTAAATTGTAAGAAATAATTGCTTTTCAAGCATGTGATGCTCCTTTAATTTGTATTTAGACACACCTGTCGCAAGTAAGAGGTGTGGGCAATATAGTAATCACACTTGCAACCAGTTAAGATGGAGAAAAGTTGACTCACCCTTTGTGTTCTGTGTGACACTGAGCATGGAGAAAAGAATGAAGTGTAAAGAGTTGTCTGTAGATTTGAGAGAGAAAAATGTGGAAAAACATCGACAATCTCAAGGCTACAAGTCCATCTCCAGAGATCTTAATGTTCCTGTGTCCACTGTGCGCAATATCAAGAGGTTTACAGCCCATGGCACTGTAGCTAACCTCCCTGGATGTGGACGGAAGAGCCAAATTACTGAAAAATTACAACAAAGGGTTGTTCAAATGGTGGATACAGAACCCAGATTAACTTCCAAACAAATTCAGCTGATCTGCAGACACAGGGTACAACAGTGTCAGCTCGCACTATCCGTCGCCATCTGAATGAAAAGGGACACTATGGAAGGAGACCCAGGAGGACACCACTGCTGACACAAAGGCATAAAAAAGCAAGACTGGAGTATGCCAAAACATATGTGACAAAACCACAATCCTTCTGGGAGAACATACTGTGGACAGATGAGACAAAAGTACAGCTTTTTGGTAAAGGACATCATGGCACTGTTTACAGAAAAAGAAATGAGGCATTCAAAGAAAAGAACACAGTCCCTACAGTCAAACATGGTGGAGATTCAAATATGTTTTGGGGTTGCTTTGCTGCTTCTGACACTGGATGCCTTGACTGTGTGAACGGTATCATGAAATCTGATGATTACCAAAGAATTTTGGGGCGCAACATAGTGGCCAGTGTCAGAAAGTTGCATCTCCACTAGAGGTCATGGGTCTTCCAGCAGGACAATGACCCGAAACACACTTCAAAAAGCACTCAGAAATGGTTACAAACAAAGCGCTGGAGAGTTCTGAAATGGCCAGCAATGAGTCCAGATCTGAATCCCATAGAACACCTGTGGAGAGATCTCAAAACAGCAGTTGGGAGAAGGCATCCTTCAAATCTGAAGGCCCTGGAACAGTTTGCAAAAGAAGAGTGGTCCAAAATTCCAGTAGACAGGTGTAAGAAACTCATTCATGGTTACAGGAAGCGATTGATTTCAGTTATTTTTTCCAAAGGGGGTGCTTCCAAATATTATGTTAAGGGTGCCAATAATTTTGGCCAGTGCATTTTTGGGCTTCTGTGTGGGATTGTATCAGATTTGACTTTTCTTCTCTACCAACGCAAACCAAAGAAATGAACATGTGAGTACCAAAACATTTGCAACTGCAACAATTTTCTGAGAGAAGGGTTGCATTTTCTGACAGAATTGCAAGAGTGCCAATATTTTTGGCAATGACTGTATATCAGTCATCTAACATGGGATATTTAAGTGATATATATATTAATTGTCAAGTCACTGACAGAAATGGATTATGACTGCTGCATTTGGTCTATTCTTCTAGATTGCTTAGTCATGAGACAGAGAGGCTCCCAGGTATAGGACATATGGATGAAAAATGTTTTCTTTTTAATGCAAATGGATAGGTCAAATACTACCTATATTCACATTTAGGGCAGAAAACAGACCTAATTCATAAAAGAAAGCTCCAGAACTCTTATTACTTGTAATCCTTCATTAGCAAACACATCTCTTGCAGATTTAATGCAGGCAATCACAACAGGGACATTTTGATTGTGATTAACTTGTAATCCAATTAAGATGTGAGAGGAGGGGAAACAAATTTGACAAAAGTATTTGTCATATGAGCTGGGAAAGAGCTGATTTCACTATGAAGCAATTGTTACGGGGTTTAAACCTGCCGGAAAATGCTTGGACATTAAAATGACAACTATCTTCCTACTAACAAAAGTTGCACTACCAGACTAAAATAATAATCTTGGAACTGCAGAGCTGGAAGGGCCCCTATGGATCACTGAGACCAGCTCCTATCAGGGAGACACAGTGGGGAAACAAACTCCCAACCTTTGGCTCTACAGCCAGATGCATAAAATAGAACATACCATTGCTTGATGGAAACCTAAAGGCACGAGCAATTTCTGAATAAGGGAAAGATGCAAAAAAAAGAAAGAAAGAAAGAAAAGAAAGAAAGAAAGAAAAAGAAAAAAGAGCAGGATCTTGGATCTTGGAAAAGAGGTTCTCTCTTCCACACAATGATTAAAGGTGTAAGAGCCCTGTTCTTCTTTGCATCCGATCACTCTGAAGCAGCAAAGGAAATTTCAGCAGACAGAATTGTCATTGCTGCAAACAGAAGAGAGACTCAGCTGGAAGGGTAGATCAGAGGTTCACCCATTTATTTCTGACATCACAGCAGTGACTAAGAAGCTGCCAATTCCCCTCAAAAGCCTTTGAAGACCTTCTTGTTAATCCCCCCCCCCCTATAATACTATGGTTCAGACAATGAACTGATGAATAGCTCAGTGGTTAGAGGTTGGGGATTTGATTCTGACTGTGCCTCCTTGACAGGGGCTGAACTTTAATGATCTATAGGGCCCCTTCCACCTCTGCAGTTCTAAGACGACGACGATGATCTAGGCTGGCTGGATAAATAAGTAAGTTAGGTACCTAGTAGGGAGTTCAATTTTTCATTGCATCTCCCAGCTGAAGAGCCAGCCTGTGTAGCCTTTGGCAAGTTGTACAGTCTCAGGGTGCCCCCAGGATAAGAAACTAGTAAGCCACTTCTGAGTACTGTCTATCAAAAAAATCCTGGAAAGGTTTGCCATAAATAAGAATTGACTTGATGGCACACAGTTAATATCCACCATAGGTGAACACCAATTTTTAATTTCAATGACAAGTGAGTTGTGCATCAAATTTCCTTCCATTCTGTGGGATTCCGAATTCCTACACTTTGGCCAGAACAAGATGACTACATTTGTTATTGAATTCTGCTCAGCATGGCCTGCTCAGATCTGCTGTATTCACTAGAGTTGCAACTTATTCACTGAGAGGTTTCTCATGCTTTTAAGAAGCACACATCAAACAGAAATCCAGCAGACAAAGCTACTGCAAGCATGGAAGGCCACTGGGGGATAGTGCTACCTTTTAAGTTCCTGGCTGCAGTGTAAATACTTAAAGATGCATGAGCATTGCTAGTAGCTCCAATTGGCACTGGTTTTGTCTTGCTTTTGGCAAACCCACAAACAGTAAACTAACACTACCACCCCCACCCCCATGTAATTGACCTTTACTTATTTAGGATAAATCATCTGTTTCCTTTAATACATCTATAAAATAAAAGTATGGAAATGAATGTTTTATAAGAAATGCTGTTGTCTATAACACATTACTTTAGGAGGGTATAAAAAGAGCATGACAACATCATTTTGATCAAACAATATAACAGTTCTTCATAAAACCAATGCCAAAGATTCATCAGGTAGATACATGAATCCCTTAGTTTTCTTCATTGCACTTTACCAGTAGAAAAAGCTACATAAACTGAAGGGAGAGTAAACATAATAGAAAGCAGTGCTTCTATTAATTTGCATGTAAAAATTTGCATGACAGACCATATCTAGTAAAATCCCCTCTTCCACCCAACAGCAGTTGTACTGGTGGCAGGATTCTGAGAATTCTACTCCAAAAAAAAGTAATTTTTCCTGTCTCTAAATAAGGCCCTGGGCCTCAGAGCTTTCAAAACCAGGTCTAATACATGGAGAATTTGCATCATATCCCAATTTTAAAGTTGACTGCCCATGCCCATTTCACACCATTGTCTTGCTATTTCAGGTTCAAGTGATATTCTCCAATGGCACTGCCCTTTTAATTTTAACTTGCTGCTTTCCAAAGGCTCTTCCTGTGGTTGATTCATGGACCAGGATTGGGGAAGGAGGTTCCCCAAGATTTCAGGGAGTGCCCGTCCTGTCCTAGTCACTAACTGCTGCTGACTCTGCCTGTGTAGCACTACATAATATCCTTGAAGACAAGAAAGACTGAAAGAACTAGGCATGTTCTCACCCTTGAGAAAAGAAGACTGAGGGGAAAATATGATGGCACTTTTCAAATACTTGAAAGGCTGTCATCCAGGAGGAGGGGCAGGACATGTTCTTGATCATCCCAGAGTACAGGACACACAACAATGGGCTCAAGCTACAGGAAGCCAGATTTCGGTTGAATATCAGGAAAAACTTCCTAACTGTTAGAGCAGTATGGCAATGGAACCAGTTACCTCGAGAGGTGGTGAGTGCTCCAACACTGGAGGCATTCAAGAGAAATTTAGACAACCACCTGGCAGATATCCTTTGATTTGTATTCCTGCATTTAGCAGGGGGTTGGACTCAATGGTCTTATAGGCCCTTTCCAACACCATTATTCTATTATTCTAAGAAGAAAAATATATGTGTTCAGTTAAAGATTGGAGGGGGAGGCAAGAGGAGTTGCTTGAGGTCAGCAGAAACTCAGGGCACACAGCCCCTTCTTAAAATCATATCTTATTTGATGCAAAATATAGCAATTAAGATGGCCCATAGCATTTTGGTGCTAGAGGCAAAAAAATCCAAATGGGACCCTCATAGTGTGGAAAAACATGATAAGCAAAATAATTGGCAATTTGATGCTTTATAGTGGCATTTCAAGCCTACGGCAAATCACCTCAACCTGCTTAATTGTAACACAGAGCCTTAAAAAATGTTTTCCAAAGAGTACAAAGTCCCCAATGCAAAAGCTAGAAAAGCAAATGTACTTTCAGAGATGGATGGTTCAGAAGTTCTGCTGTCAGAGGAAATGGAAGCCTGCTCTCCATATTCTAGCTTTCTGCTGCAACAGAAAGTGTGAGGCCATGTTGGTGATATAAGTTAACAGATTTACTTCACGTTTGGCCTTTTGCTTGGAACTACATGTTATAGTTGGCCATCTGTTTACTGCTACTGAGTTTCTCTACCATAAGAATACTGGGCAGGGGTTGAGACAGCTTTGCATCCTGATAAGCATTTGGCTATGGCTTGATTTACTGTTGCTTTCCAGTGCATCTTGGCCCTTTTGACACATCATGCCAGACTTTTTCTTTTAAAAAAAAGTTATCCTCCTTATTTTTCTCTTCCTTTATTTTTTCCCTTAAAAATTTAATTTTATTGCATTCATGAATTATATATGCATTGGGAGGAAGAAAAAAAAGGAAGAAGAAAAAACCCTTGAGATGTCTGGTTATATTTAAATGTATTGTGATGGTAAATGTATTGTTTGAAATGCCTTAGTTTAGTAAGTATTTGATGGGAGGAGTGAGTGAGGAGCATGGAATGTGTTGGACTTTATACAACTTTGCACGCTGCCTTTAGCAGGTTTGGCTGGGTTGGAGCCTTCTGGGATAGGGTGACTGTCAGTCTATCCAGCAATAACCAATCGTTCCTTCTCTGCCTCTGAATTCAAAGAGACCCCGCCTCTCAGCTCTGTCTTCCTTTCTCTCTTTTTAGCCTGTTGAGATCTGTTGAAGGCAGCCATGTTTGTCAGTTTGCAGCTTGATCTGCTCACCACTATAAGTAAAGAAAATGTTTTTTATTCTTTCTACTACTACTGTCTCAGAGTGAATTATTGAGACTGTAAGTGCCAGTTAATGAGAAAAGGGATGGAATATTCTTAGAAACTTTTACTGATTTTGCTCTGTGAATCTCTGTACTTTTGCTGCACAGCTAGAGGAATTTAACAAATTCAGAACTCTGCAACAGAATGTTGGTAACAATTATTTTTGGGGGAGAAACTTGATAAGGAAGGTGTGTGTGAGAGAAGAGTCTGATATAGATGGATTGGGAGAATGTGGTTTGAGCAGTCTGAGAAAGAGTTTGAGAAGGAAAGCTGGTAGATACAATGAAGAACTGTGTTGAATAAACTTAAAGCCTAGGAATAAACAATGTTCTTTAAAAAGCATTATTTTAATAAAATCTTATTTGTTCTATTTAAACTGAGTGGTATTGAGTTCAACACCTGAGGGCTGGCTATGTGGAGAATGGTATAGGGGATTCAGTGAAAGGGCAAATGAACACACAGAGGGGCAGCTAAACAAGAAAAGAGGAAATAAGATTATTGAGGAAAACATTTTCACTTCTGTAATGAGTTAAAGAGACCATTACCTCCATAGCAAAGGGAGGTTTGACATCAGCATCAGAGAAGAGGGGTGTGGCCTTTCTTTGAATGGTGAGGGTGGGGTGTGTGCACATGGCCTGTAGAACTGGGACATGACATCAGATCCACAGCTGCTTCAGCTGTAACCCTAAAATGGTAATCACTGCTTCCTGCACCTCTCCTGACTTCCATCTAAGAAACATGCCAGTTGAAACCCATCTTGCCAAGAACTTTTGGAGTTTATATCTAAGAGTAACTTTCCTGGCAAAATCCCTTATTCCATGAACTTTGGACTTTAAGTCTTCACACTCCAAGGCTAACAGTACAGCCTGATGAAGTGGTACTTTGGTCCACGAAAGCTCGTGTGTGATTATTTTTGAGTGGTCTATAAAAATATTGCCTATTGCATTTGTATTTTATTTTGCTTTGACCACATGGCTCCACTTTTATTTCAATGGGATTTTATTGTGTGCTTATGGGAACACTGAAGCAACGTAGATAAATAAACTTGTAGAACAAGACAAGCCGATGTTGCCTTGAATTACTGCAACAATGGCAAGACTTATGCCTTGATACCCAACTGAATTTTGATATGAATAGAAATTGCCTGATTTTGTCAAGCTTCTGATTTTTCCCTAGAGACCTATAAAATTCTGTGAAACTCTTAGGGAAAGGTTCAGGCATCAGCCTGCCTGACCTGACAACACTATCTAAGAATACTCTTAAGTGCTTTTTTTTTTTTTACCCTTTTGGGTGTGAAGATCTCAGTGGTTGCCTTCAGTGTATCACTGATTCACAAACATGTTCTCTGCCTGCCTCAGCAGTTACATAACCTGGACTTTCCTGCTGCTGGCTTCCATTATATTCCATTACCACTTCTCTTCTGTTTGCTGAATTCAGTGGTTTATAGGCTCTAGGAAGGGTAGGAAACAGAGTTCATAAATGTAAATACACTTTGGGATTTTATTATGGATTTGAGATGATTCAATATAAGTAGCATAAGCCTTTATGATGACTTGTAGCTCAGCCTGGCATCCACAAATAATCTTGACTCCCACATTTTTGCTTTGTAATCAACTAATGGGATCCTAGCAACATTGAGTCTAAGCTGTGCGCAGAGCTCCATCAGGGCTGCATACTGGCAGCCTGTTTAGTTCCGGTTTCAGCTGTAAACCCGCCCCCGTGCGTTCACATGCACAGGGGTAAGGCTCCCACATAGCAGGGCGGAAAATTAGAGAGAATGTTGGTTCCTAGTGTGGTGTAGTGGATTAAGTGATGCCCTAGGACTCTGGGGAACAGGATTTGAATCCCCACTTGGCCATGGAAACTGAATGGGGAAGTGGGAAAATCACTCCTTAAATATCTCACTAACCTTGAAAACTCTGTTAGAATTGCTATAAGTCAGTTTTGACAGATTTGACAGCATGTAACAACAACAGTTAATGTACAGTAGATATATTTTTATTTGGTGGTAAACTTTGGAGAAAGGGGACTTCCATGTTAAATTATTGTTTGTTGTTATTTATTTAAACTATTTTACCCCACCTTTCTCCTTGAAAAGGACCCAAGACAGCTTATATCATTAAAAGACCATATTTACAGCTAAAAACAGCTTACATCATTTAAAAAAAGGATAAAACAAATACCACTCTGAGAAATGATAAACAAAAGCAATACTAAAAACACATTCAAAGCAATAAAGCATCACGATTTATTTAAAAATCCCACTGAGGCAGCCAGTCACTCAAGGAAAGCTTGTCTGAAGAGAAAGGGCTTTGCCTGCTTGCAGATGGACAGGAAAGATGGGGCCAGTCTGACCTCCTGTGGGAGGGAGTTCCAAAGTCTGGGAGTAGCAACAAAGAAGGCCCTCTCCTGTGTCCCCATCTGGACTAAGTTTCAGTTTATTCAACCTCATCTGTCCATTACTGATACCAAACACTGCTCTAGAGCCAAAAGAGCTTCCTCAGATTTAGATGGCAATAGGAGAGGTAGAGCTGGGTGTCAGCCGCCTACTGGTGACACCAAACCCTAAAACTCTGGACAACCATTTCCCAGCAGTTTCATGCAGATGTTAAATAACATAGGACTGTGGTCCCCAACCTTTTTGCCTCAACAGACCTGTTTAGCGTGTGGGCGGGTGTGTGTGTCTGTAAATGCGTGGCACAGGGCTGTGCATGCATGGGGCCATGCGTCCATGGGAGGGGCCCTGGGTGCATGGGAGGGGCCGTGGGTGTGTCTGCACATGCGGGGGGGAGGAGATTTGTCTCCGCGGCCTGGTCCTGGCAAGGCCACGGACCGGGACAGGTCCGCAGACTGGGGGTTGGGGACCCCTGACATAGAAGACAAAACAGAATCTTGAAGGCCAGCAGCCAGGGTGTCAAACAGGAGCCCCCTAGCATCACTTTTTGAGTTCTCTCATCCAGGAAAGACTGGAGCCAGCATAAAACAGTGCCTCCAAGTGCCATCCCAGAAAGGCAGTCCAGAATGATACCATGGCCAATAGTATCAAAAGCTGCTGCGAGGTCCAGCAGAACCAACAGAGACACGCTCTCCCTAACCCGTTCCCAGCATAGATCATCCACCAAGCCAACCAAAGTAGTCTCCATCCCATAACTATATAAATCTAAGAAATAAATAAATAAGCCATTACCTAGCCTATCTCCCCTTTTCTTCTTTTTCTTTTCTCTCCTTCTTCTTCCTCTTCTTTTTTCCCCCTCTTTTTTTTTCCTTTCCCATCTTGGATTAATCTGGATTTTATCTTAGTTTATTTTTATATTATATGTAAACCGCCCAGAGTAGACACGTTCTAGATGGGCGGTATATAAATCTAATAAATAAATAAACAAACCAACCAGGTCTGAAGCCAGACTGAAATTGATCTAGATAACCCATCTCATCCAGGAACCTCTGGAACTGAGAAGCCACGACCCGCTCTAGCATCTTGCCCAAGAATGGAACATTAGATACTGGTTGGTAATTATTCAGTATTGTGGGATCCAAGGAGAGCTTTTTCCAACAATGGTCTCACTATCCTGTCACAAGGAGACATTCACCACTTCTCCTATCCACTCAACCGGTCCCTTCTTGTTGTTGCTGCTGTTGTTATATGCCATCAGGTCACCCTCAACATATGGTGACCCCATGAATGAGCAATCTCCAAAATGTCCTGTTCACAACAGCCCTGCTCAGCTCTTGCAAACTCAAGCCTGTGGCTTCCTTTAGGGAGTTAATCCATCTTGTATTTGGCCTTCCAACTTATATTTGCTGTCTTCCACCTTTCCCAGCATTATTATCTTTTCCAGAGAATCTCACCTTCTTATGATGTGCCCAAAGCAGGACAGTCTCGGCTTCAACATTTTTGCCTCCAGAAATAGCTCAGGCTTGATTTGATCTAGGACCCCCTTGTTTGTCTTTCTGGCACTCCAAGGTATCTGCAAAGCTCTCCTTCAGCACCATATTTCAAACAAAGCATTTTTTCCCCTGTCATCTTTCTTGACTGTCCGGCTTTCACACCCATACATGACGATTTGCAAATTCAAAAGAGTGAATGATCTTGGTCTTAAGATTGTACTTCTGCTGCTTCCTATATTGTACACCAATTTTCTCAAAAAAAAAAAAAACTTCTATTAGTCAGAATCCTATGGGTATTTACATAAAGCCTGCATAACCTGTTATGGCTAATTGAGGAAGTGGTGTGCCTTGCAGCTCAGCCTGGCATCCACAAATCTTAGTTGCACACCTGGGTGAAGAACCAGGCACTGGGGCATGACACTCTTGGGCATCTCATCAATCAGCTGTAGCAAGTTCCTCAAACCTTACACAAACAAGAACAGAATTCTGGCCATTGATTTTGGCCATGCCAGCTTGGGATAAATCCTAAAGTTACTTAAATCAAACCTGCGTAGGACTGCAGCCTTATTTTAAACTTCATTTTATTCCTTACAATTTGCACGTGAATAAACTTTCCTCTCTTCCCCCCTCCCCCGCGAATACCCACAGGATTCCACTGATAGTGCTTATGGAAGGACAGGGTAGAGATCCCTGCCCCTTTAATCCGCCTAATACACCAAAGGTGATATCGCTTTCATTCCGAAGCACCGCAAGGCTAGTCGGACACACCAGCGTATGTATCCCCCCCCCTGGATCTAACGCTTCATCTCCGCTGTCATTACCGTGGATGAACCGGAGCAAGGTTTAAGTAAACACGCTTCCGGGAGGGGTTGCGAAATTCCCCAATTGCCCGGCCCCTCTCCCCCCCCCCCCAAGGTGCCGCTGACGTTTCACCCCCCGCCCCCCTTGGCCTCCGGACGGGCCCCTCCGACCGCCCTTCGCGTCGGCTTCTCAGGGCCGGCGCGCGTGCGCAGAACTCGCCTGGGGCCCTGGCCTTGCCTTCTCCTGGCTCCTCCCCCTCCGGGCCCAGGCAGGCAAAGGCATGGGGGCGGGGAGCGCAGGAGGCCGAGGTCGGAGCAGCGCGGCCTGAGTGGGCCTTCGGGGCAGGAGAGTGAGTGAGTGAGTGAGGAAGGCAAGGAGGATGCGACCGTGCTCGGTGCCGGCCCGGGGGTCGCCAATCCCGCTCCTCTTCCTCCTCCTCCTCTTCCTCCTCCTCCCGCAGGAGGCGACCGGGGAGCCGTGCGCCGCCGCCGTGCCTTGTTCGTGCAGGCGAGGGCTGCTGGATTGTAGCCGCCTCCGTCTGGCCGGCCGGAGCTTGGAGCCGGGCCTGCTCTCGCCTTTGGCCCCCGGCACCACTGCCCTGTGAGTAGCGGTCCTGGCCGGTCGCCCCTTTCCCCCTCCTGAGCGGGACGAGGTCTTTCCCTGGCAAGCTACGGGGGGGGGGGCGGGGGGGGCAGGCAGGTCTCCGCTCCGCCGGCACGGCAGGTGCTCCAGCCTCTCCATGTGCAAGAGCGTCACCACCGAATCATACGTAGAAGGTCCTTGTGGGGATTGGTGGGCTTGGTCGTCTGAAGGCTTGCGTGTTTTCTCCCCACGGTTTCTGCCGGTGGCGAGGTTTACCTCTCGACGCCGAAGGGAAGGCAAGGAGAGAGGATGGTGCGGACCCTTGGTGTTGCTGCTGGCGGTGTCTCCTCTCATAGTGTCTCAAAACAACACAAAAGTGGCTGGCGTTCTTATAGATTCGCATTCAACTTTGTATTTACCAAATAGTGGAGGCCTTGTGTGGCTCAACTGATGGAAAGTGCTGGATCTTCATTGGATGTGGTGCCAAAATTGTTGGCCTGTCAATTTGTGTTCTCTGATTTGTTGCTTTTTGGAGCCTGCCAGGGAACTGAGTTTGAGTTGGTCTGTAAGAATGACAGCAGGAAGGCAAGGGGGATATCCGTTGTCTGAACCTGGCCTTAATGAAACTATTTACCAAACTAAAAAAAATGTGACATTGAGAGGACAATTGAGAGTTGTGAAGTTGTGCAATACTGGTTAAGCATCCACACTAACAGGTGTCTCTCAGTGTTCACTATATACTGTATGTCAAAAGCTACTAGGGTAGGTAAGAGGGGTTTGTCCTGTCTCCTGTCATGTTTGCTTGATCAATGGCTGTTGAACTAGTAAGCTTTAGGTGGCTTTTGCTTTTGAAGAGTTTTTGGTAGCTACACCTGGTGGAAATGATGGCGGCCAGACTGTTGTGTAGCAAACGCTTTAGATGTCATACATAGCCATGTATACATATCCTGCATCAACTATTGACTTCCAAACACAAATCAAAGTGTTGTTTTTGATCTGCAGAGTCCACTTTTGGGCCAAGATAGCTGAAAGGCCACCTTCTTCTGGAAGTGGCAACCTAGCAGTTGAGAACCTCAGCCCTGTTTTAATTTGCTTGCCATTTTAAAAGACTAAGCTGGTATATACATGACCCAGAGGTTTCTCTGTAGCATCCCTTCAGTTGTGGAAGTCCCCTCCCAAAGGAGGTCCAGCTGGCTCCATCCTTCATGAACTTCTCAGAAGCAGCCCAAACTATATTTTTCCAAATAGTTCCTTTGGTTTTTAAGATTGGTTTGAACATTTGATTTTGGGGTCTGTGTTAGAATATAGCTAGAGCTGCAAAAGTGGGGATGGGGAAGGTAACAAGACTGTGCTGCTGGAGACTCCCCCACCCCCAGCCAGAGAGATTACGATATGCTAAAATAGTTCAGAAGAAAATGTGGATTAAGAAGGTGTATCAGACAGGTGTGTAAAATAATACATGTTTGTGGATAGAGTAGATTCCACCATCTTCCACCTTCTGGAAGATAAGAATGTTTGTAGCTACTAGTCTTGATGGTTAGATCTTGTTGCAAGGATCAAAGGCAACATGCTTTTGGATACCAGTTACAGTGGCAATGGAGACTGTTGCCATTATGTCTCACTTTGGGGCTTCCTATAAGTAGATGTTCACTACTGAGGGAGCAAAAGGCAATACAAGATAGGCTTTTGGTTTGGTCCAGTAAGACTGTTCTTAGGAAGGCAAAAGCACTAGATAGCTGTTGTGTCATTTTCTGCTAAGTGGGCACTGACCTCTTTTTTGCTCTTGTCTTGTCAGTTATCTCATGGAATGTGAAATATCAATTAATTGTGCTTTACATGTGAGATATCACAGAGCAAGGTATAAATATATATATATTATTATTATCTCTTTTATTCCCTTAAAATGTTTAACAGAGTGCCTTCAGCACTAGCAATATATGTTGTTATTTATTGTGTCTATTTCTGTGGATCTTTCTCCAATGCTTTGAATAGCACCTTCTTTTTAACCTTTGGGTCAGAATGATAGATCTTGAAATAGCTCTTCCTAGAAGTAAATTGCTTCTGTTTCATTTCAGAATGCGTGCCTACATTACAAACTTCTGCAGTTAGGTTCTATATCAGTCTGGTTGTCATGATGTCCTCCAAAGAATCCTGGAAGTTGTAATTTGATGCTGATACTGCAAATTCCCTGTAAAAATATCCCTTGCATCCTTTGCAGTACTATAGTTCCCAGAATTCCTGCTTAGGGAAACAGATATTAAACTACAGTAGTTTGAGACTTTAGTATTGGTATGTTTGGCCTTGTGTTACATGGGAAGCATTCTAGGATGTTCACTTATGTTATACATTGAGACATGGAAGCCTTATTGATAGCTAAAGGAATCCCATGCTAAGTATTATTGAATACACAGAATAAGCAGTGTCACCAAGTTATATATAAAGACATGCAGCAGAGAGGAGTGATGCAGATTTATATGCATGTATTTTATTATTATTTAAAAGTGGAATTTGTGTGCTGTTTGTATCATGAAAGTCACTTCCCATTATTGGAGCTCTTTTCTGAAGACTGACAATTGTTGATTCTGATTCTAATAATATCTTCTAGTTGTTGGTCATGAGCCCAGGGCTGCATCTGTCCTTTTATATTTAAGTTTAATGCCAAATGCTTCTATTATGAAGCTACTTAATCTGCTTCCTAGTAGTGTTACTTCTGCTGGCATTAAAAAAAGTAGTTGCCAATTAAATGACTTTAAATAGCCTAAGGATATTATTCAAGCTCCAGCTGGCTATATAGCTCAGTGAGTTAGATATCTGGCTGTGGAGCCAGAGGTTGGAAGTTCAGTTCTACACTGGGCATCACAGAGCCAGCCTGTGTGGCCTTGGGCAAGCTGCACAATCCCAGGGAATCTCCAGAAGAAGGGTCTCATAAACCATTTCTGAGTACACTACCTAGAAAACCTTGAAAAGGATTGCCATAAGTCAGAATTGACTTGATGGCACACAATTATTATTACTGAAGTCAGGGAAGTGTGATTTTTGTTGAGCCCCTAAGCATGCTCAAGTAAGCAGAGAGTGGACTAAAGTAACCCTCTAATATTTATGGGAAAGTACTATGGCAGTTTAACAGATTTATTCTGGCATAAGCATGTTTGCTTTGTCACGATGCCTGACTATGTTATCCTCAGTTGGCAGATGATGTGTACACACAGGAGTACAAAGAAAGAAAACTGTAAATAATAGTCTGTGACATTTCTATACAAAGCTCAAATATATACAAACTTGAATGTATATTTTTCATATATAAAAATGTCACAGATCTCTTACATCTGGTGGCTTATTGGACTTACTGCTTAAATTTCCCCCATTTAGTCAAGATATAATATGCCCAGGATGTGGAGAGCCAGATGGATGAGATGTCACTGTTGTTCGGGAGAGTGGCACCCCTAGAGGAGAAAAGAGAGAGCTTGGGGGTGGAAGATATAAAAGACACCCTGGAGGAGATTGATGGAGGTAGAAGGACAAGAGGAGAGAGAGAGAGGCCTCAAAGAAGGAGAAGGGAGGAGCCTGGGTGATGCCCCAGAGGATATGGGCAATGCATGTAATGCTGAGGAGGAGAAGAAGAAAGACCTCCAAATCTCAGAGCAAGAGGGACTACATAAAAAAAGAGAACCCTTGAACTGGGATCATGGTTCAGCTGAGGGTAGCCAAAGGAGAGGGCAAAACACCAGAACCCCAGCTGCTTTTAGAGGGTAACAATGTGTGAAGTCAGAACAGAGACCAGACCCCCAACAAAGGTAGGTGCAGGGAAGCAGACTCTGTCTGGATTCTGGCTGATGATATGCCACTTGTCTTGCCCTCACTCTGGGTGTACCAGCTCTTCTCCAGGGTCCTTGCTTCGGGGTCGTGGGGTGACTCTCCCTGATGTGAACTGTAAGCAACCCCATCCCATTGTTGTAAACTAGGTGTGAGGAAAGACTGGACAGAGAATATTTATTAGTACTTCTACATTGAATTTTTTGCACTTTGTACTTAGGTTTATGTGACAGCAAGTCTCAGGTATGTCGGTGGCATTTGCTCCCATGTAACACTGCAGTCCAAATTTAAATATAACACCAACAATAGTGGGTTTGGAATGGGCAGACTATTCTTCAGTTGACAAAGCCCCTCTTGTCTTGACTGATTTCAGATCTGCCTGCACAGTTCTCCTGGCTCAACTGAGATCAGCTGTCAGAAGATTCCCCCCCCCCCCAAAAAAAGAGGATTCACCAAAGCATCAACTGGCCTAGTGTCAGCTCAGCAAGCCCTCAGCCATCTTGGCTAGTTAGGATTGCGTCCCAAGTGTGTGTATGATTGCTGCCAGAAGTGCACAGTATGGGAGAGATTTTCTGCTCTTTGCATGATTGGTCAAATCTGTTTAACAGCTGCTTACTACTCTTTAAGGTTAATTTGGGGAAATGACTTTTGCTTTTAAAACTTTGAGGAAGTGTCATCATTGCTTGTGGTTCTCACTCTCAGAAAATGCTGTGTTACTAAGTGTGGGTTTTATTTAATCAAGATAAGGGAATCATGTCATGTGGCATTTAACTTTCTAAATTGTGAAATAAATTTGTGACTTTGGTCTCTTGAGTAAGACTGTATACCAAACAACCTCTGAGAGAAAATGATTTGAGACTGCTGCTTCTAGAAAAGGAACAGTAAAACATATAGTCTGATACTTAAGCAAAATGAGGTGGTGGTCTTATTGAACTAGTCAGACACTTATCATTTGAACTGATATTCTGCATTTGACACTGAGGTTCACGTCCTGTGCATATTTAGAGGTAAGTCTCATTGAACAAAGCAGTATTTCTAAATAAAGTATGCAAAGATGAGGCTGCATATGTTCTCATACACAGAAGGACAGTACTTGTATTTAGATGGTGATTTTATCAGAAAGTAAGCAGAAATATCTCTGAAATTTTAGATGAATTACTTTTTAAAATTTTAATTTTTTAATTTAAATCATCCAAAAAATCCATTTAAAAAAAGTCATGATCAAATTTACATCAAATTCACCCTGTCTTGAATACATGTAGGCATCAGACCTCACCAGTGTTCAGTGATTAAATTATTCTGCTTTTTATCCATGTTACATGGGGGGGGGGGGGATTTGTGTATAGGTTCGGATATGTCACTGAAAGCTTTTATTCAGCTTTACCAAAGATTGATAGAAGTGGAAATAAATAAATAAGTTGCAATATAGATGCTTTATATTTTATTTTGTTAACAGAAAAAGGTGTTTTATTAGTTACACTTCTCACAAACATGCCTTTTGGTTATACATCAGCTTTACTTTATAGTTTGATAGGTGATGGCAGGCTGTACTTCCCCACATGCTTGCTATCAGAGATGCTGTACCAGTCACTTTAAAACAAGTCAGTTCTCATTCTTTGGACATGCATGAGATTAGTCTGTGGCCTAGTTAATATTAGTTGTATTGTATGATTTTGTACTGCTTCCTGTTTTTTGACTGGGTACCAAATCATGTACCAAGCACTTCTAAGTAAAACTTAGCAGTCACAGGTGTCTGGTTGAATGGGAAGGTGGGTTGGGGCTCAGTGGGCACTTTTTACATGAAAGGGAAGTAAGCAGCTTGGTCTCTCCCCACCCCGGTAATTAAATTAGTGTTGTTGATTTTAATTGTAAGGAGTCTGAAGTGGCTGTGGACATGGTATTCTTCTGGGTTGTCTGTCTGAGATGGGACTTGCAGGTGTTCCTATCCAGTACCTCTGTTGTTTTCTAGAGGTGTGAGGTCAGAAGGTGATGCTGGAAGTATCCTGTTAAACACCCTGACTGCTGACCCACAGTTCAGTTCTTTCCCCTATGTTGTTCAACATATGCATGAAACCTCTGGGAGAGGTTTTGTGGAGTTTTGGGGTGTCAGCCCTGTACCAAACTCCTTCCCAACAAACTAAGGAAACTCTTTTCATTCTAGACCAGTGCCTGATGTCAGTGATGGACCAGGTGAGGGCAGACAGATGAAAGCTTAATCCATATAAGACAGAGGTGCTTCCAGTCTGCCAAAAGGCAGATGAGGGAGTAGGGATTTAGGCTGTCTTTGATGAGGCTACATACCCTCTGAAAACTGAGGTTCAAAGCTTGGGTGTGCTCCTGGGTTGAGCCCTGAGCCTGGGTGCCAGTGTTTTTGCTGTGACCAGTAGTAAATTAGCCCACTTCAAGCTAATTCGCCACCTGTGCCTGTTCCCTTGAGATATCTGATCTAGCTATGGTGGCAAATGCCTTAATGTTATTTTATCTGAATTACTACAGTGTACCATATATTTCCATGTATAAGACACCCCCATGTATAAGACTCCCCCCCCCCCCCACTTTTCTAACCCAAAATTAAGAAATCTAACTGGCGCTTAGCAAGTGGAGGGGGAAAGGGATCAGTGCGCTGCAGGATCGGGTTGATCCCTGCTTTCTCCTTTCTAAGCCCCGCGGGCCTTAGCAAAAGGAGGGGGAAAGAGATCAAAGTAATCCCGTGGCTACACGATTGCTTTGATCCCTTTCCCCCTCATGCAGCCACGGGATTGCTTTGATCCTTTTCTCCCTCCTTTTGCTAAGCCCCATGGGACTTAGCAAGTGGAGGGGAAAGCAGGGATCAAAGCGATCCTGCAGCACTTTGATCCCTGCTTTCCCCTCCACTTGCTAAGCCTTGGCAAAAGGAAAGCAGGGATCAAAGTACTGCAGGATCACTTTGATCCCTGCTTTCCCCTCCACTTGTTTTTGTTCTCTCCTCAGCTTACTTCCGTGTATAAGACAACCCTCAATTTTTAGTCTAAAGATTTTAGACAAAAGTATCATCTTATACACGGAAAAATACGGTAATTGAAGAGTACTGAGAAACTTAATTTGGTTCAAAACACTGCAGCCAGATTACTAAGATGGGCTCTTTACAGGGAGCACATAACTTCCATACTGCAACCCTTTCACTGGCTGCTAGTCTGTTTGGGGGACTGAATTTGAAGTGATGGTTATGACCTATAAAGCCCTGTACAGGTTCAGTCTAGACTAGCTAAAAGCCTGTATCTTCTTATATGAACCTGCCCAGGTTTTAAGATCTTCAGAGGAGGCCAGTCTTGCCAGCCAGTTTCACAGGCATGTTTGCTTAGAATGTGAGAGAGGGCTTTTTCAATGTGTGTTCCCAGGTTGTAGAGTGCACTCCACAAGGAGACCAAGGTTGAACATCTCCCT
This sequence comes from Intellagama lesueurii, assembly GCA_037013535.1. Lineage (NCBI taxonomy): Eukaryota > Metazoa > Chordata > Lepidosauria > Squamata > Agamidae > Intellagama > Intellagama lesueurii. The sequence goes on from JBAJHW010000004.1 coordinate 201,990,194, forward strand.
GCTGTCCTTTAGACAGCAAAGACCTTCCTTTTAAGGCGGTTTTTAATAAGTTTTATTGGAAGATACTGCCCCCCCTTTTTTTGCTTTTCACATAAGTTTATTTTAAAAATTGTATTTAAATGTTTTTATTTACAGTTATAAAATACTTTTGTTTAATGTTATAACTTAATATGCTTTTAATTTCCCTTGTTTTTAACTATTCATGAGCAGACTTTAGTCCCTATATCAGCCAAAAGGTGGTATCAAAGTTAAATACATACATAAGAAGACCTTTCTCTTCAGGCAGGCTTTCCCTTAGTGTCTGTTTGTCTGTCTGAGAGAGACTTTTAAATGGATTGTGGTGCCTTGTTGCTTTGAATGTGGGTTTGGAGTTGATTTTGTTTATCATTGTAGTGTGGCAATTTTTTTAATTCTTTTTAAATATTTGTATACTGTTTTTAGTTTTTAAATATTGTCTTCTACTGATGTAAGCTGCCTTGGGCCCTTTTTAAAGAGAAAGGCAGGGTAAAAATATTTTAAATAAATAAATAATCTTAGGAATGTGGAGACTCTTGGAGCAGCCTGGGAGCATTGCTTCCTCATTGCCATGCCACCAAATTTCAGCAGAAGAAAAATATTTGTATATAAATATAGCATGTAGGAAACAAGGAAGCCTATTTTTAAGGTGGATCATATCCCTCTAGTTTTCAGAAAGTGCAGTCTCTTTAGAAATAAGGACGACAGCCTAAGCATGCTTTATGTGTAAAAAAAAGTGTCCACTTGTATCACTACTGTGAGGACATCAGGGGGAAAAAAGCAACACTTTTCTGCAAGGATACTAGGCAAGTGGCATCTGAGGACTGTTTCCTTTGTAGCCTGCAAATAGTGCCCACCTCACTTTTGTCAGCAGCATGAGAACCTGCTGTGCTTCACCTGAGCTTTCGCCCTATTTTCTGACTGTCCTGATGTCTGTTTGAGATGATGTCAGAACCAGACTCTGTGTCTCAGCTAAACTGAAGAAGAAGTAGATCTTTGGTGACAAATGTATACCAGCTGAAATTTTAAAATTTTGGACCCTCTGCACAACAGGGGAATATACTGAAGAATATGGTAATATTTATTAATTTATTGAAATTACACCTTTGGCTCTCTTTTGCTGCATTTATAGTGTATGTGTGTTTAAAAAAAACACAGCAAAAATATAATAGAAATTAAACAAATAATAGTAAAACCAGACAGGGTTACAGTGGCAGCCACAGCGGCATCCTCAAACCAGCAGGTCACATATTTGCCAGAATGAATAAAAATGTTATCCAAACGGGGAGCAATGATATCCTGTGGCCAGCCATTTGTGGTATTAAAAGCAATCACCAGCACTTTGAATTAGGCCCTGAAAAGGATTACCGATCATGGCAGATGTGCAGATGTAATTATAATACAATTTTTTATCATACACACAATGTACATATGTTTTGTACTGTATTACATGACATTGAATTGTATTATATTTTATATGATAGCCAGTATAATGTACTGCTTTGAATGTTGGACCTAGGACTCATGGCCATTTGGTCATGAAACTTACCAGGTAACTTGGAGCCAGTCACACTTTCTCAACCTAGCCTTCCCTGTGACATTGATATGGGGATGAGCAGAGCAGTGTTCACTATCTTGAGTTTGTTGTATGGAAAGTGAGATAGAAGTGTAGCTGACTAAATATGTTCCTTTGTATAGGTACCCACTAGGATAGGCACTAATTTTTTTATCCAGGCTTCGTGCTCTGGATAGGACACTCCAGCTTCGCATACAGCGATGAAATAACATGGGAAGTAGCAGTTACCGGTTATAAGTCTTTGCTCGATTGGCGTAGAGCATGACGCCAGGGGCTACTTCCGACAGTGGGAGAGGTCATTGCACCTCACTAGGTAGCTACCGCCCACCTTAAGCTGGGCAGCCCCCAGCCAGTAAGGTGCTGCCTCGCCATGGTCTGTTAACCTCACGGGGTGCGTGGGGTTTAGGGTGAAAGTTGACAAGCAGATCGATAACTCTGCACCATGCAATAATCATAAGAAAACTTCTGCCCTAAAGTTGGGCACCTGGAATGTTCAGACAATGACCCCTGGCTTTTCTGACGACCTGCAGGAAATAGGCGACGCACGCAGGACAGCTGTCATCGACATGGAACTGAGTAGGCTGCAGATGGACATTGTTGCCCTGCAAGATACGAGATTGCCAGACTCGGGCTCTGTCAAAGAAAAAAAATTCTCATTCTTCCGGCAGGGAAAACCATTGAATGAGACCAGGAAATACGGTGTTGGCTTTGTGGTTAGAAATACTCTGCTGAGATCCATTGTTCCACCTACTGCGGGGAGTGAAAGAATCCTGTCTCTGCAGCTCCACTCATCAGCAGGACTGGTCACCCTCATTAGTGTATATGTACCAACACTGTCGTCTACAACAGAAGACAAAGACAAATTCTATGATGATCTGGCAGCTACTATCAAAAAAATCCGGGAGAGAGAGCCGCTGTTCGTTCTCGGAGACTTTAACGCTAGAGTTGGTGCTGATCACAATTCTTGGCCCACTTGTCTAGGCTGTTTTGGCATTGGGAAGATGAACGAAAATGACCAACGCTTGCTGGAGTTTTGCTGTTATTATGGTCTTTGTGTCAGCAACATATTCTTTAATACGAAGCTTCAATACAGAGTCTCTTGGAGACATCCAAGATCGAAGCATTGGCATCAGCTCGATTTGATCCTCACTAGATGCTCTAGCCTTCCTAGTATTACGATCACACACAGTTATCAGGGTGCTGATTGCGATACTGATCACTCCCTGGTGTGTAGCAGAGTCAAACTGTGAATAAAGAGATTGTATCACACGAAAAAGGAAGGAAGACCACATATTGACATCAGCAAGACTCGCGATCAGAGAAAAGTGGAGGAATTTGCCCAAGCGCTTGAGGAAACTCTTCCAGGCCCGGCTGGTGCAAATGCACCTGAACAATGGGAACATTTCAAGAACGCTGTTTATAACACCGCCTTGTCCACATTTGTCAAGAAGACCAAAAAGACGGCAGACTGGTTTGAAGCCCATTCGGAGGAGTTGATGCCAGCCATCGAGGAAAAGAGGAGAGCTCTAGCAGCATACAAAGCCTGTCCTAGTGAGTACAACTTGCAGATTCTTCGAGTTGCTTGTAGCAAAGTCCAACAGACCACCAGGAGATGTTCTAATGATTATTGGCTTCAGCTCTGCTCTCAGATACAGATAGCAGCGGACATAGGTAACATCAAGGGAATGTATGTCGGTATCAAGCAGGCTTTAGGTCCAATACAGAAGAAATCTGCTCCCTTGAAGTCTGCTACAGGCGTGATCATCCAGGACCGAGCACAGCAGATGGAATGCTGGGTGCAGCACTACTCTGAGCTATATTCTAGGCAGAATGTAGTAACCAAAGAGGCATTAAATAACATCGAGTGCCTGCCTGTCTTGGAAGAGTTGGACAGCGAACCAACTTTACCAGAAGTAAAAGCGGCCTTGGATTCCCTCGCCTCCGGCAAGGCACCTGGGAAGGATAACATCCCTTTTGAAGTGCTGAAGTGCTGTAAAGAGACCATCACCACTGAGCTGTATGAAATCTTTTGTCTTTGCTGGAGGGAAGGTGGAGTACCGCAGGACATGAAGGATGCAAACATTGTCACATTGTACAAGAACAAAGGTGACAGGGGCGACTGCAGTAACTACCATGGCATCTCTCTTCTCAGGGTTGTAGGGAAGCTGCTTGCCTGTGTTGTGCTGAAGAGGCTCCAGGTGCTTGCAGATAGAGTCTATCCAGAATCACAGTGTGGATTTTGAGCTAATAGAGCCATCATTGACATGGTATTTTCCCTCAGAGAGTTGCAGGAAAAAATGTAGGGAACAACAACAGCCACTCTTTGTGGCCTTCATAGATCTTACAAAGGCCTTTGATTTGGTTAGCAGGGATGGCCTTTTTAAAATACTTCCCAAGATTGGATGCCCACCTCGACTCCTTAACATCATCAGGTCCTTTCATGAGGAAATGAAGGGGACTGTAGTTTTTGATGGCTCAACATCAGATCCCTTTGACATTCAAAGTGGAGTGAAACAGGGCTGTGTCCTTGTGCCGACTCTGTTTGGGATCTTTTTTGCTGTCATGCTGAAGCACGCCTTTGGAACTGCAACAGAAGGTGTCTATCTCTGAACTAGATCAGATGGAAAGCTCTTTAATCTCTCTAGATTGAGAGCGAAGACCAAAGTCCAGCTGAAATGCATGCGGGACTTCCTCTTTGCCGATGATGCAGCTGTTGTTCTGCTGAAGAGCTGCAACAACTTATGAATCGTTTTAGTAAGGCCTGCCAAAATTTGGATTAACAATCAGCCTGAAGAAAACACAAGTCATGGGCCAGGGCATGGACTCACCTCCCTCTATTACCATCTCTACACAAGAATTGGAGGTTGTTCATGATTTTGTGTACCTTGGCTCAACAATCTCTGACACTCTCTCTCTAGATGTCGAGCTGGATAAATGCATTGGCAAAGCAGCTACCATGTTCTCTAGACTCACAAAGAGAGTATGGCTTAATAAGAAGCTGACGGCCTATACCAAGATCCAGGTCTATAGAGCCTGTGTCTTGAGTACACTCCTGTACTGCAGTGAGTCCTGGTCCCTTTGTGCACAGCAGGAGAGGAAGTTGAACACATTCCATATGCGTTGTCTCCAATGCATTTTTTGTATCACCTGGCGGGACAAAGTTCCAAATAGAATAGTCCTAGAACGAGCTGGAATTTTTAGCATGTATACATTACTGAAACAGCGACGTCTACGTTGGCTTGGGCATGTTGTGAGAATGGCTGACGGTTGGATTCCAAAAGATCTCCTGTATGGAGAATTAGTGCAGGGAAAGCGTCCCAGAGAGAGACCACAGCTGCGATACAAGGATATCTGCAAGTGGGATCTGAAGGCCTTAGGAATGGACCTCAACAGATGGGAAACCTTGACATCTGAGCGTTCAGCCTGGAGGCAGGCAGTGCAGCATGGCCTCTCCCCATTTGGAGAGACACTTGTTGAGCAGGCTGAGGCAAAGAGGCAATCCCAAAACCAGCAAAATCAGAGAGCTGGACAGGGGACAGATTGTATTTGTCTTCAGTGTGGAAGGAATTGTCACTCTCGAATTCGCCTTCTCAGCCACACTAGACGCTGTTTCAAGACCTCAATTCAGAGCACGTTACCATAGTCTCTCAAGACTGAAGGATGCCTACAGGATAGGCACTAGAGATGGGCACGAACAGCCAGTTCGGCAATTCATCCTTGTTCATTTACCATTGCAACGGGTATTCAACAGTTTGGTACTCCACCCCCTCCGGTGGGCACCCACTCAGAGACCGCACCCAGAGGAGGCAGGGCAGAGAAACCAGGATATTGCCTCTGAGTGGGCACTCGCTGGAGGGAATGAGGTGCCAAACTGCCACATTCCTGTTGTGGTGGTAAACTAACCGGGATGAACCGCCAAAGGAGCAGTTCATGCTCATCTCTAGTAAGTGCATTGCTGCATTTTGGACTAAGTGAAATCTTTGGCAAAAAGGTTGCTCAGCTTGAAGCACCTCAAGAGTAATCCAGTCTGGAACTAAGTAAAATGCTTAATCAAGATCTGTATGAAACCTTCCCAAAAGCAGGGATAGTAGTTTGAGCTAGGCAGATGTGGTAACTATTAACTTAAGTAGCTTTAAAAAGGGTATTGATCATATTCAGGATCTGTCGAGCCATGGTAATTAAAATAGAACTTTCAGCATCAGAGGTGCAAGATTTCACTGTGTGAAATGCCAGTGAGTTCCAAGGGTGAAACCATTTGTATTTGTCCCCTGGTTGTGTGGTTCCTGACAGCACTTAGCCAGTGATTCTGGAAACATGTTGCTTATCAAAGTGGATCTGTGATTCTGTCCAGCAGCACTTCTCTTGGGGATTTTTCCCAAGGTAAGTGAAGTGAAAGAGGCATACATAGTTCAGTTGTGAAGCATCTGCTTTGAATGCAGAAAATGCTCATGTGCAGTCCCTGGCATCTGCAGATAGGACTGAAAAAACTGCTGCCTGAAAATGCCGAAGAGTCAGAATAAACAGTACTAAGTTAAATGGATCGTGCCCTGACTAAGTAGAAGATAGTTTCTCCGAGTGGTATCTATAGCATTCATATAGCAGAAGTAATTCAAAACTGAGATTTCCAAATACAAATACGGATATTTGTACATAGTTTTAATCAGGTTGAATGGTTTTGTTTTAAAAATAGAAACAATTCTGAAAAAAGAAATAAAAACAAATTCACAAAGGTTTTGATCACAGTGCTGTAAAGATCAGTGAGATTTGGCACCTGTGTTAACTCATCCAAATTAATTAACAGGAATGGGGTGGAGATGGGCAAGAATCCTAAAAATGTATCAGCGGTGTGGGACTGAACTATTTCACACCTTGAGACTAAGTAATTCTTACAACTGCTGTCTTGTCCATTAAGAATCACCTGAATAAGGTTCAATTAAGTTTTAAGATATTCTTTATGTTAGTTATGGCCATGAACACCACAGGCATCTTATAATTTTGCACTTACTTAGTTCAAAAGAGAGGTGGTTCTTCCCTCCCTCTTCTCCATGTGTTTACTCAGTAATTGGCCTGCAGCAAAAAATGCAGGAAGAGCCACACCATCAAGCCCTTTTCTCTCACTTCCTTTACTGTACAGAATTTTAGGCTGTCATATGAGATTGCCTTATTATAGGTAATACTGTTGGTCCCTCTAGTATAGGGTGGGACTCATGCAACCACTAAGGCTGTCTCTGCGGCCCTCATTAGTGGAGCCAGAGTTTGGAAGTTTGATTCCCCACTGTGCCTCCTTGATGGGCTGGACTTGATGATCCATAGGATCCCTTCAGAATCTCCAGAAACCCTCACGGATTTAAGTTCTGTTAACCTTCTGATCACATCTGGTTTGGCTGGGAGAGGCTGGTGCAACTGTGCTGTATACTCTGATTGGTTTAATACTGCCCGATGATACCTAGAGAAGCCAAGAGTTGAACATGGGATCATCTGTATGCAAACCATGTGCTGTGTCACTAAGCATGGTCCCCCTCCCCACATAACCACACAGTGGAATAAAAGAAACACCAACAGAACTGACTTGCAGTGACCCTAATAGGGTTTTCAAGATAAATCAGATGTTTAAGGAGCGGTTTTACCAGTCTCTCCCACCCCTAGTGAGTTTCCATGGCTAAACAGAGATTCAGATCTGGGTCTCCTTGGCTGTCACCAAGTGATTTTCCACTTAGGTCCCTTTAAAAATAACAGTCTTTAATGGGAAAAATTCTCATTTTGCTCAATGTTTTCTTAGGTGTTCTTAAGCATTAAAACATATGGGTTAAATGCTTAGAAAATGTATAGGAGAAGTAATGGAAGAAGACCCTAACCCTTTTAGCTTTCAAGGGCCTCTCTGGATTTTCCCTTCATCCTTAAATATCTTTTCTGGACTGAGTGTCAAGGTTTGATAGTACTGCCTGTCACAACCATCAAGCACCAACCATAAATCTTGCTGCAACAGCGTCTTATTCTTTTCACTTACTCCAGAATGATGCTCTGGGCCACAGCTTGGAAAAGTTAATTTTCTGGGCTACAGTTCCCAGCCTCACTCCAGCCAGCTTGGCCACTATTCACTGATAAAGAGAGTAACCATTCCAGGTAGCCACAACAGCAGCTTTTCTTTCTTGCCAGGAAGCATAACTAAGTTGGGGCCAAGAAGTCTGTTAGAGCATACCAAAACTGGTAGCAGCCACAGGTGGATTACTGTGTTTTCTAGAGCTGGGTATGCTGGCTGCTACATGATCTTGCCTTCCTGTTGAAGAAAAAGGTAAATTTAGAGGAAGAGCCTGGGGAAAAGGGATCAGTGACTGGTAGAGGAGACTGGGAGTACTTTCAAGGCTCACTTGTTCCTATGTGTGGTGTGCGGGAAAGCTGTCCTGTGCAGTGCTTTGAGATTAGAGACATATTTCAATGTGTATGAGACTTTAGGGGTCCCTGAATATAACCATCTTGAAATTCTTTTCAGTGGCAACGAAGAATAAAAAGGGAACTTAGAAACTAGCAGAAGTTCAGAGACCTGTGGTCTTCATTGCCCAAGGCTTTAAACTGTATTAAAGTCTTATTTTATTTATTCAGATGTGTAATTTACCATGATTATGTACTAAGGGAAGGGTGCCAAAGAATGTTTGCTGTATGCAACCTCCTGGCTGACAGATGTGTTACCACTGAATGCCAGGTGTTGGGAGTAAGGTTAGGAGAAGGCTATTGTTGCTTTATATGTATGCGTTGCAGAGAATTGAAGTTGGTCAGTGTGGGAAAACAGGATACTGGACTAAATAGGCCATCAATCTGATACAGTAGAGAGTGCTCTTTATGTTCATATATTTTGAATTTTAGAGATATGTTTCCTGTCATGTGATTTCCTTGAGGATGATGTGACATAATTGATCTTAAATGAAAGTATACTTTGTAGTGAGTAAGAACTTGAGATCATGCAGTCAAAGCATTAGATGCAGGCCTTTCTCTTCTCTTCTCTTCTCTCCTTCCTTCCTTCCTTCCTTCCTTCCTTCCTTCCTTCCTTCCTTCCTTCCTTCCTTCCTTCCTTCCTTCCTTCCTTCCTTCCTTCCTTCCTTCCTTCCTTCCTTCCTTTCTTTCTTTCTTTCTTTCTTTCTTTCTTTCTTTCTTTCTTTCTTTCTTTCTTTCAAGAAGAAGAGATTGTATTTGCAGCAGACAGAAACAGCCAGATTGCACTGCGTAAGGGTTTGGGCCCTGAGAATAGGTAGAAAATGGAAAAGAAAAATGGCAAATTTTAGGATTTCAAACATGAAAATAAAGCTCTCAGGTTACGGAGTTTGAAGCCTGAACATCCTCCTTAGAGCCCTATAGAATTTTATAGACTCTAGGGGAAAAAATCAGAAACCTGTGTTCATCACAGTTGGCATTTATCCCATTTAGGATTAGCTCCGGAATAAAAACAGACAGTAATTTTGAATCATATCAAAATTCATCTGGATATCAAGGTCTTTTCATTGTTGTAATGATTCCAGGTAACATCAGCTTGTCTGATTCTACAAGTTTTATTCATCTGCATTGTTTCTATATTCCATATGTACAAAAATACTTCACAATTGTTGAAAACATGCAAATTCTTACAGCTGTGGGGGAAATGTAGGTACAATGCTTTAAAATACCTAAGTCAGATTTCAATCCAAAATACTAGAAATACCAAAAATAATATTTTAATTACATTCTAAAAATGCAGGACCTTATAGCCTTAAAAAGGCACAATGCAAAAGCAGAAAATACAACTCAAAAATACATAATTATAAAATGAAAAGTGTTAGTGTTGGGCAGTCTTTAGCCTTTAAGCATATGATAATGACACTCAGAAAATTTTTCTAAATGCTCACCCATCCAAATCAGTTGGAAACTGTGGAGAAAAATCCATCTTATCCTTATCTGCTGCCAGTGTTGTTGCTGCTGCTATGTGATGCTGGATGCTCCCTGGTATTAGTGTTGTTGTTATCTGGTGTATGTGGCATGGCAGTGTGTGAAGTTGCATGTATGTATCTCTTGCCTCCCTGTATTTATATTTCTCTCAGATGTTTACATTTCCCTTCAGTTGTAAACAACTGGCTTCACCACCAAGATTTACACCAAGTGTGTTATCCCAGCATAAAAGCAAAATAGGATTCCTGTTAATGTTTCATTGACTTACATTATAATGTTCTTGATATAAAGCTTGAATTCCTTTTCATTTACAGTGTGCTAACTAGATGATGCACCTACAGTTGCTTGTTCTTCTGTGGCATGCAGTGAAAAAGCCATACAGAGATGGGTGTAGCATTATTTTAGAACACAAATAACGCCCCACTATTTACTCGTTTATGACACTGAGAAAAGTTTCACATCTCCTTTAGTGCTCATGTGAGTTTAAGCTTAGGAAAATTATTTCCCCATAAGCGAGGTGTTTGGCAGGAAAACAAAAGAGAGAGCTTTCATTGACTTGAATAATGAGGGCATGTTTTTTGCTTCTCAAAACACTTCTGTCCAAGTAGATGAAGGGTTGTGCATATAGCTTGGCAGGAGCTTGGATTCTCATGCTCTACAGAGTTAAGCAATTTCATAAGTTCTGTAAATAATAATATAAATATGTTCCTTGTGGTTGAGGAATATTTCATGCTGTGTATTAGGTGTGGGCAGCCTGCTAAACTAGCCCCACGCCCTTGAACTGTTTCCCAACATGTGGATGGCGGCCATCAGAAGAGGAGAACTTTTTTTGTTCAAGAATGATCTCCATTCACTCATTTTCCAGGGTTCCAAATTGTGTTGAGAGCCTCCATGAATAGAGGAGTCTTCTCTCTTTAAACAGTTGACAGAACTGGCAACAGGGGGGATGTGGTTAGTACCCACTTCATACGTTTATTTAGTAGGATCTTTGTAGGATTTTTTTATTATTTGAATAGTGTTGTTGTTTTTGTTTATGTGCACACAGGTTGCTTATATTAACCCTAGGAGTGAGTGACTCACACAATGTCCGATTGTTAACAGCTCTGTGCAGCTCTTGCAAACTCAAGGCCAGTGCTTCCTTTATTGAGTCAATCTATCTTACAGTTGAATGGTACATACGTATTGGGTTTTCAAAGGCAAAAATTAGTAACCAAATATCTCATAGGTGACCTAGGTCAAACGTGCTGTCTTTGGCTTTGAGTGGTCTCCTCTTTAGTTCTAATCTCTCAGAAGAGAAGCTCAAGGGATTTTGTTGGCAGTTTCATTTCATATAGGACAGAATCATATTGGTGTTTTCATAGGTTTGCCCTGGCTAAATGAGGAGGTGTTGGGATGTGCAGTTGTGCATGTGGCAAAAATGTGGCCCTCTTCAGTTACCCGCAGTTAGAAATGGCAAGGGTTACATTCCTTAGTGAATACCAATAGGATTTTGGCCCCAGGATTGAAGCAAGCTACAGCCCTTTGTTCAGGGCTGAAATGTTATTCATGGCAAAATAGCAAGTTAGATGCAGGTTTGGTGGTATCTAACCTGCTGAGGGTTAGCTTTCTCCTAATGTCTGAGTTAGGTTTGTCTTAAACTCTGTCCTGGTAGTAGGCTTCAAAGAGATTAGAACAAATTGTAACATATGTTGCGGTAAGGCACTCCTTTCAACAAATGAAAAGTGAAATCTTGCAATACAAAAAAAAAGTACCAAAATAGAATTGTTTAGTAAGTCAATAGCCATCAGAAATACAGTGCTATGGATGGCCTTGGCCTTGTTTTCCAGTACTACATCTTTACACTTGAAGAACTTCGCTTCTTTCCCCATAGCTGCCCTTTTCACTGATGTAAGTTAAAATTCTCTTTTGCAACATCTTAAGAATCACTTTACTTGATTGAGAAATGAGTGCAGTGGTCCTATAGTTATTGCACTCCTTAACATCTCCTTTCTTGGGGGTTGGCATATATATTGAATTTTTGCTTCTAGTCTATGAATCATTGTTCTGTTTTCCATATTTATTGGCATATTCTTTTTAAGGATTTTGAGGGATTTAGTCTCTGTTGCTGAAATAGTTCTATTGGTATCTCATCTACTCTTAGCTAATTATTTCTTCCAAGTACTTTCAGGGTAATTTGCATTTCCCTTTCTAAAATGAAAGGTTCTTCATCACTAGATTCTTCTTCAAGGAAATCTGTCAACCTTTTATCTCCTCTGAATAGTTCTTCAGTATATTGTTTCCACCTTGTCTTTATTTTAACCCTGGTAGGATAGTATGTTCCCCTAGCATTCCTAGTCTAGGTTTAATTTTCCCGTTGATTTCTTGCATCTTCTGGAAAAGCTCTCTTCTTCTCTTGTTCTTCTTTCTTTCCACTCATCATTGTAATAATTCTCTTTGTCTTGATGTGATAGTCACCGAAAAGTTGCTTTCAAAATTCTGACGCCATTTCTGTCACCTTTTAGTCATCTCTATAGGTTTCTCTTTCCTTTTGACTACAGCAATAGCCTTTTTTGCAGTCTTCCCTTATAAGATTTCAATGCACAGCTCTGGTTGACAGACAGTTAGCTATACCTATTGCAAGAATTGATAAGTTTGAATATTGATACTTCTCTCCTATCCCCTGCATACTCTCATCAGCAGTAATCATTTGTCCTCAATTCCACCTCAACTGATAAAAATTTAGTCACAGATAATGATGCTGTGTATATGTTAATTTTTTAAAAAAGAATAGAACTAGACATACCAACCAGGTGGTCAATAAAGGAGCAATCATTGACTGGCAAACGCCATCATACAGATTGTGAAAGAAAAGAGCATGCACCAATTCAGAGTTCTGATTATTACATGCACAGACTATTACCAGAAGGCTGAATGCCACCATAATGACCACTTAACTATTGTGAAAACAAAACTTGAACACAGTCTAAAATAAAGGTAAAACAATATTTAGGTATGTACAACTTACTCAAATAGGGAGCTAGCTGAAAGAAGTTCTGTAATGGATACCCAGGAATGAGGTAAGCAGGTCACACTTACAGAAGCAAAAAGATTTTGGAATGAGATATTCCAAAGTTTTTGCTTTATTGTGGTGATGGTAGATTCAAATCCTCATGCATGTAGATAGGTGAAGTGCAGTCTGTCTAATGGACAGTAATTTGTGTAACTGCCATCTGATAAGTATAATGGTTAGCCAAGAGCCAGCCTAGAAATATAAATCCTAAACTAGAACTTCAGGCTTGCTAGCCAACCCCTCACTACTAAAACATACTTTCCAGTTTCCAGCAAGACGGTTGCTTTGGGTGTGCATCTTGGGAAGAGCAAGAGAGCACTAAGGAATCAAGCTTGAATGTTATTAATATTAGACTACATCCCTTTGATCCAGTGCATCCATAAGGGAGCTTTAGGGATATCTTTGCATTAAAAACCTTATTAGATGCTGGGATACCTTCACCATTCTTTGCGGGGAGAAATGTATTAAGGCTATTTCACTAAAGCTTTCTGAATTGCTTGGGAACTGTGAGTAGACCATGAGATGGAATCATGAAATATCAATCCTAGCTGTTGTAAGCTTTTGACTTTTGTTTTGACCAGTCATTCGAGAACCACCTACATTATTTATGTTTCCCCCCTCCCCAAACACCAGAATCTGTGATTTTTATGGTTGATCTTTAACCCATTACTTTTGCAGTACATAGAAAACTTAATAACAATTTAAGCCCAATTCTAGACAGGGCTAAAATACAGCAGGATCTAAATTGCATAAAGCAGAACAGTAATTTTCCTAACCCTAAGTGTAACAACATAGTCATCAGGATCTGACATGCCCAAGGTAGTTTGCAATATTAATCAAATAATATCAGGATGTAATCAAAATGATAAAAGCGACAAAATAGTCAAATCATGTCAAAAATTTACCAAAGTTTTTGTCCCAATATGTGCAACCACATTTAAGTTGACTAGTGCTATCCTTTTGCTACCCAGCTTGGAGAGAGTCATTTTGAGCTCTTCATAATTTGATGGCTGTTCGTTTTTGCTTCCTATCATTTCTAAGTGAGCAAGAACCTAAAAGTGGCAGAAATCTATCTAACTTCTGAAAGGTATTTATTTTATTTTTATTTATTTTATTGGATTTCTACCCCGCCCATCTAGACCAAAGGTCTACTCTGTAGCATTGAGATGCTTAAAAATAGAAAATATAGTGAACAAATATATTTTCTAAGCATTTTTTAAAAAGGAATTGTTATGGTGAACAGATTCCTGGCAGGTAGTTCGTCTTGAGAAAACGATGCCACCGGGTGTAATTGGTTGTTAGCTGAAACTGATTTGCAGTATGGTAACACCCAGATCCCTGTGTAGGTAAAAGTGATGCAGTCACTACAGTCCAAAGCCTGTTGTTCCCATCCCTCTCTCAGAGTCAAGAAAACACAGCTAACCAGAGAAAGAATTCTATGCCATCCTCTTGTAAATAATCAGGTCATGTAATGAATGCTGTGTCACAGGCTTTCTCAGACTAGTTTGGAGTACAAACTGTTCCTTAGTAAGATTATCTTACTTGCCCTGTTTGCAGTTAAATAGCATCTGTGTGGCAACTGCACCAGTGTCTGACTTGGCACTGTGTAGTTAGAAAATCATTTATGTTGAATCTGAAGATGATGATCTAATACCATGCATCAAGTAGGATACCTTTCTGACGCTGAGTTTTAATGTTAGAAACAGATTGTGTCAGTTTGAACTGGAAAGAGCTATTTGCCTTCAGGCAGCTATACCCATTAATCTGGGTTTAGAGGCTGCTGTCAGAAAGAAATTGGTGAGGCTTTTTGAATTTCCCTTGGACTACTTTTTTACTTTGGAATAGGTTGTGGATTTTCATATGGCACTGCTAAAGCATGATAGAGCTCAACCCTTTTTCTTTTCTACAATTATTTATGATAATCACATGGAATTGAGTTGTAATTGGCTTCCATGAGATCCTCCCAAGTCTTCTGATTACCTATAAAGTTGTTATGAGTCTGTGCTAGGTCTGCAGGTTGTGGAGCTGAATCAGTAAGCTCATTCAGTGTGCATCTGTGCATCTATATGACCTTTGTCTATCTCTTGCCTCTGAAAACATTGGTGTTCATTCTGCGTGTGATTCTGGCACTGGGAACTTGATGTTTTACCTTCCTTCATTGCCCCAGAGACACATTTAGTGGTGAAGAAGTCCCTTGTCATCTGAAGGGCTCTTTTGGCTTAATGTCAAGCATAGGCCAGAAGGGAAAGTGCAGCTTCTTTGGCAAATTAAATCCCAAGAGAATAAAAAGAGAAAAGCTTTATGTGTGGATGTAGATGTAACACGTGTCAGAATTTTATTGTAAATGATTCTGTGTGAAAGTGTGTGGTGGAGCTGTTAACATGCTATTAGATCACCAAGCGTGCTAATCAGATATTTGGTGATTAATGGTGATTTCTTAGCTTCATCTTTGCTTTGACTCTCGAGGGAGAAAGATTTCTCTGCCAGTTTTTAGGTGGGGGTGAGGGCTAATGTTTTCAAAACCTTACTGTGATTCTGTATATCTTCCCTCAATTAATTAAAATTTCATGGTACTGAACAGTTACATTAACAGCACCTCTGACAACATGAAATAGCTTTTAATAATTAATTGCTTATTACAGTTGAATCCTGGTACCAGAGCACGCACATGCTCTTTCTACAACAGCAAATTCTTCTTTGTGTACTGCAGCCAGTGTTTATGTTTCCTATCAAGCTTTAATTAGTGATGTTCATAGAATAAGCTAAAATAGAATAGAAATATTCACAGAATACCTTTACTACAAATACATGCCAGTATTTTACAAGCATGCTTCATCAGAATAAAAGTACTTGTGGCACCTTAAAGACGTAACTGTTGTAGTTCACTGTGAGCTTTTGTGGACAAGTTCACTTCCTCGGGTAGATTTTTCATAATTTATTTATTTTATTTATTTATTAGATTTATATACCGCCCATCTAGAACATGTCTACTCTGGGCGGTTTACATATAATATAAAAAATAAACTAAGATAAAATCCAGATTAATCCAAGATGGGAAAGGAAAAAAGAAAGAGGGGAAAAAAGAAGAGGAAGAAGAAAGAGAGAAAAGAAAAAGAAGAAAAGGGGAGATAGGCTAGGTAATGGCTGTAGGGAAGGCCTGCCTGTATAGCCATGTCCAAGTTAGTCTTGAAGGCCCTCAGCGAGGGAGCCAGGTGGATCTCAACAGGTAAGTTGTTCCAAAGCCAAGAGGCCACTGCCAAGAAGGCCCGATTTCTGTTTTTTCCCCACCAGGCCTCTCTTGGCGTTAGGCCCCTCAGCCGCCCAGCCTGACTGGAGTGGGTGATACAGGTAGAACTGGGCGGAAGAAGGCGCTCTGCCAGGTATCGAGGTCCTAAACTGTTAAGGGCTTTATATGTAATGGCTAACACCTTGAAATCAATGCGGAAGCGGATAGGTAGCCAGTGTAAGGCGGCCAGAGTGGGGGAAATATGGTGAAATCTTTTCACCCCTGTTAATAGCCTGGCCACCGTGTTCTGGACCATCTGAAGATTCCGCATCAGTCCCAAAGGAAGCCCCACGTAGAGAGCGTTACAGTAGTCTATTCTTTAGACTACGAGCACATGGACTAGCGTGGTGAGCCCCCCCATGTCTAGATAGGGACGCAGCTGGGCAATCCACCGAAGATGTAAGTGGGCAGACTGAACCACAGACGCTACCTGGGTCTCCATGGTAAGCGCCAGGTCAAGATGGACCCCCAGACTGCGAACCGAATTCTTTGTGGTGAAAGTCACCCCCCCAAAAGAGAGGGAGTTCCCCAAACCACTGACATCGGGGGGCCCCCACCCGCAGGACCTCCTTGTCCAGGTTCAACCTTAGTCCATTCGACTGCATCCATTGCAGAACGGCCTCCAGGCAGCACCCAAGGGACGGGACGGCATCCACTGCAGATGGAAAAAAGGAGATATAGAGCTGGGTGTCATCAGCGTATTGGTGACACGAAGCTCCACATCCCCGAATGACACCCCCCCCCAACGGCCTCATATAGATGTTAAACAGCATTGGGGAGATGATCGAACCCTGCGGAACCCCACAACTGAGGGACCACAGGGCCGATACATTCTGCCCAAGCTGCACTCTCTGGGGATGGCCCTTCAAGAAGGACCGGAGCCAAGCGAGAGCAAGGCCACCAATCCCCAACTTGGAGAGCCGCCCCAGGAGGATACCGTGGTCGACAGTATCAAAGGCGGCTGAGATATAAAGGAGGACGAGCAAGGGCATTTTGCCCCTGTCGGCCTCCCTAAGTAGGTCATCCAGCAGGGCGACCAATGCCGTTTCCATGCCGTGGTGCGGCCTGAAGCCCGACTGAAACGGATCCAGGGCATCGGTTTCATCCAAGAGAGCCTGAAGCTGGTCGGCCACCACCCTCTCAACTACCTTGCTGAGAAAATAAACATTGGTGACGGGCCTATAATTGCCAATGTTGTCCGCCACCAAGCTTGGTTTCTGTCTAATGGGTCTAATGAGCGTTTCCTTAAGGGCAAGGTGCCCTCAAGAAGAGACCCATTTATTATTTCAGTGGCCCATTCAGTTATCACTGGCCTGGCAGCTTTGATTAGCCAGGCCGGGCAAGGGTCAAGGGAGAAGGAGGTGGCTCAGCAGCGATCAAGGACCTTGTCCACCTCTGTGGACGTCACAGGTTGAAACTGAGTAATTCTCAACAGACAAGGCGCTGCGCTGGATGTCTCAGCTCAATCCACTGTTTCCAAATAGGGTGCAAGATCCCAGCGGATGGCCTCCACTTTTGATTTTAAAAATGCTGCAAATTGGTCACAAGAAATGCTAGATGGAGGCCAATCGTTGTGGCCAATTCCGGATAGGTCGCGTACTATACAGAAAAGTTCCGCATGCTGATTGGATGCTTCGCTTATCCGGACAGCAAAGTAGGCTTTCCTAGCAGCCTCAACCTTAGCAAGATAGAGGTTAGATGCGACCTTGGCAGCTTTTAACTTATTTTCTGTCAGGTTCCGCCTCCAAACACTCTCTAGCCTTCTCCTATTCCATAAGGGTTTTTTTCACAGTAAAACCTACTGTGTGAGAAGCATTTCCTTTATGGATATTACCTAATCAATGTTTGTTTGTTTGTTTGATTATATGTTTCATTACTTCCCTCAAAATACCACTGGTTGCCCATTGGTGAGAGACATGACTAGGTTTTAACAAATACAGTAGTGTTATCCTTGTTCTAGATAGGTTGAAATGACACTTACTGAAGCATGTACATAAAGTGAACAGTTACTTGGTCTGGTAGTCAGTTTTCCACAATACCTCTTACCCCCATAAAAACTTTATCATAGCTGCTACCTCACCTAATGTGTTAATATTGTCTGTTAGATTTATGCCATAAATTTTCAATTGGCTGTAGCTAAAGACAGAATAGAAGTACTGTACAGTATCACAGATGGATGGAATGTTTGCTTAAATAGTAATAAACTTGCAAAATTCTGTTCAAGTTTAGTTTCTATTACAGTGGTTCTCAAACTGGGGTCCCCAGATATTATTGGACTGCAATTCCCAGAAGCCTTCACCACTTGCTGTGCTGGCCAGGATTTCTGGGAGTTGCAGTCCAAGAACATCTGGGGACCCAACTTTGAGAACCACTGTTCTTAGAAATATTGATATAGAAATAGAACTGTATTATGAGGCTATTCTGAGCTTTTGGTATAAAGCTCAGAGTGTGAAGCTGGTTGGTCTAGAGCAGTGGTCCCAGATGTTTTTGGACTGCAGCTCCCAGAAATCCTGACCAGCACAGCTAGTGGTGAAGAGTTCTGGGAGTTTTAGTCCAAGAACATCTGGGGATCCATGGTTAAGAACCACTGGTCTAGACACTGGTCTAGAGTATAGGAGAAAAGAAAATACCAGGTTAAATGATTTTGAGGACAGAAATGTTCAACAAATATCTTCATCAATTAAGTGTAGCTGAAATCTGATTATCCACTGGGCCATTTTGTCATAAAAGTCTTACTATATCTGAAAATCCGTCAAAAGAAATAATCTCTCTCTTTTTTTAGGTTGCTGAAGTCAGAAAATAATTTTTGCTGTTTTCTCTTTCATCTGGAATGAACTATTTTTGGTGTAGCACCACAAAGAAATAAATATTGTACTTGAAAAGAAAGATGGTGTAAAATCAAATAGCTGTTGGAATTATCAGCTGAAATCTAGCATTAGACCAGTGAGAATAATGAAGGGAAAGTGGCTAGTACTTCTCTGAGAGACAGGTATGACTTGCTAGCTGAGGCAGAACTTTGTTTTAATAGAGACATTGTGCAAGCATGCAAGCATCTATCAACAGCTTGCTCATTCTGACAAGATAAACTGCTTGCCATCTCTGTTATCTGGACTGTTTCATAAACTTGCTCTAGGTGCCAGCCTACTGTGTTTGAGCTGTCAGCACAAGCAGCCTGGGTTTCATCTCCTTTCTGGAGGAGAGCCAAAATACATTAACAAGGTAAAATAGAAGTCTACTTTAGATCGTTGTGTGTTGCTGTTGTTCTAGGAGTCACAGTTATAGGCCTTGTGTCTCATTGCATTAGGAATGAACGGTCCAATTGTTCTTGGAGTAATAAACAGCAATTTACTCTCCCCTTCCAATGTTCAGGTTGGAGCATTCCTTAAAGAAAGATTACACAGTTTGATAAAAATCACAATGTTCTCAAGACAGAATAAGAAATTGCTTCTCTATTTTGTTCAGTTTTCAGAGCAGTACATTTCCAGTCTAATTAGCAAATTACACAGATTGCAGTTAATAATGGGGATGTGCGGGGACTCCCCCAAACCAATTCATACCTCAGTAAAGAGCTCATAGATTAGGGCTGACCCACCCTGTACTCTTTAGCAAACATTTCAACCTGCTCTGTCCCCAGTTCCAAGACATTACGTATCTTGTATTTGTATTTATAGATCTTGTGGGGTTTTTTAAAGTCCTACAAATGGGACAGAAACACAAATGGCAGCAGCAAAGTAAAGAAAAATAATAAGAAAAAATGGTGGGGTGGGAGCCTAACAGCCTGAAGATGAAGACTGGCACCCTGTGACATTAAGGTCAGGAGGCAGTTGATGTTTTACAGTCTCATCTAAAAATGAAAAAAGAGAAAGAAAAAACGGGGGGGGGGGGGGAGAGACAGACTGTGTGATGACCCACAACAATAATCTTTCCTTAAGTCCTCACACACTCAGTCGTAATAGTATTGATAATTTCTTCTTCATGGTCTCTGTGAATGCACACTATAGGGTTTATTCTGCGCTTGCGCAGAGTTTTCCAGAATATTCTAGAGCTTTAGCATGCGTTCGCCAGGACTGCCCCCCCCCAGTACACATGGTCTCGATGAGCAGTGCTCCGTTCGCCTTTTTCTCTCTCTTCGTGAGTTCTATATACAAAGGAAAGGGAAAGAAGAGTAGGAAACTTTCAACAATTAATCCTCTCTCTTTTCCCCTGACTTTCCCTCCTTCCCCTTCCCGCCATTTTATGGCCCCGACAGTAGCATTTAGTAAACTAAGCTGAATGAGAGAACAAAGAAACAGAATATTCCAGAACACAAAAAGGCTGTCTGGACAGCAACACAAGTCTTTCTCTTGACTCTACAGTTCTGAGAAGTGGCTGGTAGAGCAACTAATAAGGGGTGTATATATACTGCATAAAACACTGTGATTTATAGTATTATCTGGCTATAGAGGGGCCGAAATCTGATTGCATAGTATAGTCAGTCACACTAGAATATGTCCATTGAATCAGTGGGAGAGTCAACTCCTCTGTAAATTCAGTTGATTCAAATGGGCCTACTCTAGTTGCAGCTTACTAGGCTCAAGCAAGTTGCAACTAGAATAGGCCCATTTCATTCAGCAGAAGTTATGGAGAATCTGACTCACCAAATCCCCACTGATTCTGTGGACCTATTCTATCTAGTGCAACTTACTACACTAAGCAACAGGATTTCAGCCAGTGTGTGTTGGCTTAGGATACAAACTTAAACACAACTTGTTATGTGTGTGTGTGTGTGTGTGTGTGTGTACACACACACACACACAACTTGTTATACCTTCACTCTTGGTATATTTTATTGAAGGAGCTGTGTGTAATGTCAAGCCCATAAAATTCTTATTGAAATGAGTGCATCCCAGAGTAATAAAGCTTCTTTTCCTGGCAAACTATTGTTAAAATTATTTGTGAGAAATATTTGTGTTATGTTAAGTCACCTTGGTCCAGTTATCTGGGATAATTCCTACCAATGAGTTTTTAATATCATTGATCACCAAGTGGCTCTTTCAAATGCTCACGATCCGGGGTTCAATCCCAGGTAGCCGGCTCAAGGTTGACTCAGCCTTCTATCCTTCCGAGGTCGGTAAAATGAGTACCCAGCTTTCGGGGGGGGGGGGGCAATGTGTAGCCTGCATAATTAACTTGTAAACCGCCCAAAGAGTGCTTGAAGCACTATGGGGCGGTATATAAGCAGCACGCTTTGCTTTGCTTTAAATTCTACAATTCATGCATAGGCCTTTTGTGTCCTTCCTATGACAGACCAGTCCTGAGGGTGGAGAAAAGTGAGGTCAACTGGAAGAACCATCATTTCTATTATCATGTTAGTTCATGCCAGCAGGATGAAAGATTATTTCTGTGGCTTTTGGGGGGAGCAGTCAGACAACAGTTTGTTTCTTTTCTTTTCTTATTCCCCTTGCTTTGAGTGCGAGGGAATGAAATTGTGCCAGCTTCAGGACTGGTAGAGTGTTTACCCTTCTGGGTTGTATCAGGGCATAGGAGGGCTTTGTAGTGTATATCACCATAGCATCACCTGGAATGCCTTCCTTTTTTTCTCTTTCTGATGTCTGAAGGATACTGATTAAAGACCTTTCTATACCCTGTATCAGGTAAAGCTTGCAAAATAAAGTCTGCTTGGCCAAAGTCCCAACTTTCTCCCCACTCTTGAAGACAGATATTTTAAAAATCCTTTTCAGGATCATAGGATTGCAGCCTTAACACATTTTTTAAATTTTATTTAATCTTTCAGGAATGGCATATTGTTGAAAAAGTACTTCATATTTTGCTTCTCACAAACTGTTATTGAAAAATGCCTCCTTTCAGGCCTAAAGTCATATCTCAAATTTTTCGATTAAAGTCCAACACAGAATTTTTGCTGTTGCAGTGCTGGCATTCTTAGAGGGGAACATCCCACCACTCCTGAACAATGCAAAAGGCATTGCAAAAGGAGCTGAGGAGTCCTCCAGAGCTAGTTTGCTGGGAAGATCCATTATGCTAGTGCTGCGTTGCATTTAGGCCCCTTATTCCATTGTAACTTGAAAAACTCCATTGATTTAGATTTGAAGATGTCTTACATAGTTGAGAACATATCTTTTTTATATATCTTTAACAGAAATATTTACCCTGGCATATTTTAGATTCTGCTTTTTTTTTAAAGTCTGTTTAATCAGACATAAAACAACTAACCTGCTAACCTGCAAGAGTAGATTAGTTTGTCCCATGCCCCATCTTTTAACCACTACATCATACTAGCAATCAGGATACTTAGAGTAGTAACTGTATTTTTCTTATCTTTTTTAATGCATGTGCACGGTGAATTGGAATTTTGTAAGTACAGAATCATAGATGGTAATTACGCAGGCTTGAGTTGCTTGGTATAATTTTGCAAATAAAGTGCAAGTCGGATTCAAGTGTTACAGCTATGAGATTAGATTACTTCCTGAATCTGTTTTGTGTGATATTCAGTTATAGATGGTCAGTTTAGAAATAGCTGTGGTTTGATTGTGGTCTTGTTAAATGGATTTTGGACAGAAAAAAAACTATTCAAAATGCCCTTACAGTTTTCTTTTTGTTTGCAGAGACTTGAGTCATAACCATTTGTTGTCTTCTAACTGGAGCATTGATTCACCAGGACAAATGCTACAAGATGTGTGAGTCATTCTACTACCTAAGGAATTGTATGATGATAGGGGCAGTAATGTAATATGAAGCAATACGAGATGATTCCTCAGAAACAATTCAGTACCTAATTAGGAAAGCAGAAATTGAAAAAGCTGAGGAAAGATGTTGGGAAGAGAAGGCAACCAGAAACTGAGTTGCTAGAAGGGAGAGAGAAACACGGCAAGAGATGTGTGGTAGGTTTTTATTTAGATAGCAACATGAATTAATGTGCACAATCTTTGACAGCAATCTGCAGGCTTCTAAGTGTTATATGTCTGTATGCTGAAGGTTGGCAATGTATAATTCATAAGCTACAGCAGAATCTTGTATAGGCATAGTCAAAAATAAACCTTACTGTGTTCAACAGGCTCATTGACCTATGAATATACAGAAGATGACAACCATACAGTGCCTTAGGGATTTTCAATATTTTTTAAACTCACGGTTTAATTAACAAAAATTAAGCAACAGAATTCTCAATCCTTTTATATATTAAAACATATTAAAGGATGGAGAATTTTGTTGCTTAATTTTTGTTAATTAAACTGCAGAAGTAGAGGTCACAAAATGATCCTCAGTTTATTTAGATTTTCAGGTTCCACAATATAAGTTGTTCCCAGCTGCCTATATGCCCAGGTTTCTCCAGAAAAGTCAGCTCACTTAATCCTGAGGTTCTTTATGTGAGCATGATAATTTTGCTATTCCATGATATGGTATTTCACTATCAGGAAAACAAATTTTCAAATATCTCTAGTTCATTCTTCCTTGCTGAATATTCCACTGAGCCAGGAAGGTATTCTTAATTTAACTAAAGCAGTTCTTTGAATCTCCAAGATTTTCAGACTTCTGTTATGCAGTTCACATTGAGGAGTATGCCAGCTTTGGATCTTTTAGGTTTCACACTAAACTGAAATGTTTATAAAAGATATATTCAAGTAGAGTATAGTATGAGAAGTGCTTATATCTTTATTGACCTTATCATTTTTCAAATGCACTGAAGGAATCTCTCTTTTAGGAGGATGAACTACAATGAACTGACTGACATTCCCTACTTCAGTGAATTGACTTCTAATATTACACTGCTTTCATTGTAAGTCACTATTCACAGTTTGATAAGACTTCTTATTGAGCTTTGATAATGCAAGGAAACATTTCTCATGGAGAACTTCTTGTTAGAGGAAACTGAATCATGTACTAGTGCTTGCAAACATAAGTCTTCATTTAAAGTATTAACTGTGCTGAAAAAGATCAGTCAATAGCACCATAGAGACTACAGTCCTTCTAAACTACCTATCTGATGGTTATAGCTCATGTTTCATTTTGCTCTCTGACCAGGCAGTTGGGTAGTTAAACCATACTTCAGTTGTGAAAATGTGTACTGGAACCATACTTTCCAAAAGCAAACTATTCTTATATCTTTGATAATTTGCAATAATCTTAACCTATCATAAATTGTGGTGATAAAATGGAATTCAGCTTTCACCTAGTTGTTGAATGCAGAGTATTACAGGAAGAAGGGTAAACAGTTTCAGTGTGTTGTGCTAGAATCATTTCTAACAAATAGTTCACAAAGTAACCAAACTGCAGAGGTGGTTTACTAATGGCCCTTATGGTAGTTCTCATTTTCTTTTTAGAGTGCACAATACAATTCCAGAGATTGTCCCTGAACAACTTCAGCTTTACATTTCCTTGGAGAACCTTGACCTTAGCTCTAACCTCATATCTGAAATCAAAGTGTCTTCATTCCCACGGATGCAGCTGAAGTATCTGTAAGTACCAGGTGGTAGTTAACTTGTGATGTAGAAGATGCATACATTCACATCTTTGTAGCCGTCTTCGGGTTTTTTTCCCTAAAGATGGAAAAGGATGTGAAAGTTGGCATAGAAAGCAGTGTATCAGTGCTTCTTTATTTCTTCTTCATTGTATTTGGGAGAAGTCATGTGATCCTTTAAACAGGTTAATACATCTCTTCTTACTCTAATGGTCCTGAAATATAATAGTTTTGCAGTCCAGAGTCTTGGAACAGGGATGTTTTGGACTGGGGAAAAAGAATTATCTTTACTATTTTAAAAAATGACCAATGGGAGGCTATGATAGAGATTTATAAAATTACGCATAATGTGGCAGGTGGATAGAGTGAAATATTTTCCTATGTCCTGTAAGAAATTTGGAGGGAGTTCCTTAAATTGATTCCTACTAGACACAGGATTCACGTGATAGATAATAAGAGATTCAGAGGTGGCATCCCTCTAGATAACAGCTGTTGGAATGTTGTAAGCAGTTGAGGAGGGCCATTGGGATTATTGCCTTTGTGCCCTGTGCTAGACTTCACCAGATCTTCTGT
The DNA here is from genome assembly GCA_037013535.1 of Intellagama lesueurii. Lineage (NCBI taxonomy): Eukaryota > Metazoa > Chordata > Lepidosauria > Squamata > Agamidae > Intellagama > Intellagama lesueurii. Next base: position 202,015,062 of record JBAJHW010000004.1, read on the forward strand.
CAGTCATTGCTGGAATTAGGATACTTGACTTAAATAGTTGTTAATACTGGTGGAGCTTTGGCATTGTAATCATTGAGTGCATTGAGACAGCACAGTGAACTGTAGTGAGAAATTAACATATCTAGTTTCCTACCAAGCTCTCTCCTTCCTTCTCCTCCCATGAGTAGGAGTTCAAAGGCTTGTCCTTCTACAGTTGCAATTAGTTAAGCATTCCTTATCATATCCGAATTGAGAACTATAATTAACATTAATTATAGTTAGTTGTATCTTCTCTGCTAGGAATTAATTTGCTTTATTTAAAAATGGGTCCCTGGTCTATAAAACTGGTTTATAAAACTGCTACACCATCAGATTTATACTAAAGTGCTACAAAATTACATGATATTGGAAACAGAGAGCTTTTGTTTATAGCAGGAAAAAAGAGGCAAATGAATATGGTAAAAATTATGTTTTTTTATTTTTCATATACAAAATACAGAAGGTATGTAAACTTACATAAACTACACATGTTTCCTAAACATTTTCATAGTATGAGTTATTCACACAAGACTCATCAGTTGCAATTATTCATAAAACTGCATAGGTTGAATGGCATACTGAAAATTATTATCAGAATATATTATTAGTTATGGTTTCGCCAAAAGAGGCTGAACAAGTGATTTGAATGCTCCCAGTGCAGCCTGCAAGGTTGGTAAACTCTGGCCATCTTCCCTGCTGCCTGGCTATATCAGATGGATAGTGAGAGGGCAATATAGATCATTGGTTTTTACAGAGATGAAAACATCTAGTAGTTCCTACTGATCCTCATGCATACAGCTGAGATAGTTCTTTTCCTGCTGGCATTAGCTGTAGAATAGCAGCCTCAGTGGGTATTGCAGGCAGACATTTGCATCACACATTTCCCCCAGTTCCTCATGCATCAGTCATCCCTAGATCTTTAAGACTTCACTGCCCACTGAGTTATTGGAGGAAAGGAAAGAATATATTTCTGTGCAAATGCACAGTATGCAACCCTCAGGACATAAACCAAGCCAACTTCAGAGACCTCCATTTAGAATCGCCTTGTTTAAAGTGTGTGCGATCCTGGGACCCCTCATGACTTGCTAATCCATAGTTTAGCATGTTGCCAGCCTGTTGCCATTGTGGTAACATCTGAAAAAAGAAACCATTTTTGTCTTACTTTAACCCTACTGTGTTCCACTCAAGGAACTAAAATCTCATTTGGCCTACCTTTTCAGTCATTCAAGCTGTTTATAATATCATGATGTCTGTTGACAGTGGTGGATATCAGCTGTTTAAAGGGCACATAAGCCAGGGATATGAGACCACATACCTTATTGCCGAATTGTATCTGATTAAATCTTACAGCCATTAGGGATCAGTGAAACACCCTATGATAAGTTTTCTCCAGTATGAAACTGAGCTACCTTGAGGCAAGGAAAAGAACCACCAAACCAAAATATAATTGACTACTTTGAAATTCTTGTATAATTTGTCAGGCATGATTTCTCTTGTGAAGGGTTTATTTTATTTTATTTTTTAACTTGTACTCTTACAGGAATCTCAGCAATAATCGGATAACTACTCTGGAAGCAGGCTGTTTTGATAACTTATCCAGCTCCCTGATAGTACTGAAACTAAACAGAAACAGGATAAACATGATTCCACTGAAGACTTTCAGGCTGCCTCATGTACAATATTTGTAAGTGATTATGCCCCATCAGTTTGAAACCTTTATGCTGAATGACTCAATCACTGCCATAAATTCAAGCCAGAAAAAAAATATCTTTTATTTGAAGATAAAAGATCTTTAAAGTTAATGGTCAGAATCCTGCTACAACCTGGGCACTCTTATCCACAGTGTTCGGTGATTTCTGGTTTGCTCTTTTTCTAGCTTGGAAATTGTACCAACAAAACAGGTGAGGCTTACCTCCTTGCACTTTCAGCACTTGCATCGTGGCAGTGGAGTCATCCATGCCGTTGCGTGACAGTCAAATAATTGCTCCTGGTGTTACAGGTTTACAACATGCCTGGAATGGTTGGAAAGGGTTAAAATCCTGAGAAAGATCGTCTGAGATATCAGCAGTGATGCTGATGATGACTCTCAAGTATTAGGCAATAATGCTTATTGAAGGAATTTTATATTAGCAGTAGAAAGTTTCCTCCCTGTTTTGGTTCATAAGGCCATGTGGTTGAGTGAAGCAGGCTGAGAGTGAGGACTGTGATTGTAATAAAATGGTTTTCGGATAGACATGTGATGGACATTTTTGATTGTTTAATGATCATTTGCTACTCAGAATGCTTTTGGCCCACACAGGATTTTCTTCTTTCTTTAAAGTTAGCCTGGTATTTGCATTTTAAAGGCTTGCAAGCATTGTAGGATATGTAGTTCCCCCTATGATTGGGAAACTAACTGGACACATCCCTGGTACATGAACAGAGCTGATGAGGCAGTGGAGTGGACAGATTTTATCTCAAGAGGAGTTAGGTTTTATTACATGTTAAGGCAAAGAGTGAAACATATTAAAAGGGAAAATACAAGGTAAATGCCGGGGACAGGTTAATGAAATATGCAAGTATTTTGAATAGCCAATCAGCGTAAAACAATCGAAAATATATCTCACATGTCTGTTTGAAAACTGTTCCTGTTACATTCACAGCCAAGTTGCTCAATGAGGTTTCTGTCCAATATTGTCCTTGCTTTCAGCCAGCTCCATCCAGCTTCATGATTGCTTGAAACAAGAGATACATAGAGAAAGGAACCTTTCCACTCATCATTTAAAAATCCCTCAACAAGCATCATTGGCTAATACCTGCAAGTCAGCAGCAGCATCACCACTAACACCAGAGACTACCTTTCTCAAGACAGCACTCCTTTCTAACCTTTCCAGGCATATTGTAAGCCTATAATCTGAAGAACAATGCCTTTTTGTTTATGGGATTTCACAGTAGTATGGCTGAAGCTGTTGCCATGACAGCTCATGCAGCAAGACTGTGGCCCCTATCTAACAGGATAAGTGAAGGATTTTTATTAGGCAAATTAGATTTTCACATGCAAGGAGCAATGCTTTGACTACATATATTAAAAGAAACCTTTCCATGCTGAGGTATGTTTCCTGGATAAGCTGTACTCATTTTTGAAAAATGAAGACCCCTTTAAAACAAAGGACTTAAAGGATTTTCATTTAAGAATGTCCTGCATTATCTGTTTTACAGCAATGGCAGCATTGCTTAGAAGAATAGTAACAAAATTCTGGAGAAATAGCTTTGTTCTTTGTTTTTATTGCAGCAAATATAGCACACAACTTTAGTATCTTTATGAGTAAAACATTGATGATGGCATAAACTTTCAAGGAATACGCCATAAGAAATGTGTTGTTCTTGAAATGGTGCGAGCTAACATAACTAGTATACAAATGCTTTATTGCTTTGTAGTTCATCAGGCTATACACAAGAGCGTAGATTAAAACAATCTTAAAAATAGTATTTGCCATCTCATGCAATAAACAAGAATTAAAAGTATATGATAAAATAATAGTAATAAAATAATATAATAATTCTCAGGAAACGAATCAAGATATGAGATTAACTTGAAGAACTTGTGAAGCAGGCAATAAGTTCCATCTTTCCATGGCTTGTTTAATGAATTTAGCGGTCCTATAGGATATATAGTAGCCTGTGCCAGCTAGCAGGAATAGAACTGTGCATAAAGGGGAAGTGTTCTTGATCCCAATTTTTAAGGTTTTAAGATATTAGTCCCTCAGATCTGCATATAGAGGGCATTCTGTTAGAAAGTGTACCATATCCTCCATTTTCGAGCATCCTGCTGGGCAATGTCTGCCTGTACCATGTTGTTCCATGTAATGTCCCTGAATCTCTTTCAGCTGTAACTAGTTCAGTCTGCACTTAGTTAACAGTTGTCTCAGCTTGTGTGAGCTAATAAGGGACAAATATGGGGGCAACTTTCCAAAAGGCAAGAAAATACTTAACTGGCAGAGGAGATACTTTGGTCATAACTAGTATAAATACAACATTTAATCATGTACATTTATTAATTGAGCAATGAAATCTCTTAGCTAAATTTGCATGTGTGTAGAAATGATAAGAGAGGAATACTTCATGTTTAGATGTACACATTTAACCTGAAAATGCCGTGTTAATAAGTACTGGAATCACAACAGGCATGGAAGATGAAGTTATCTTTCCTCTTCTACTGCAATAAAAATTGTCTTCCAAAGCATCTGTTTGCATTGAGAGGAAATTTTTATCAGTCAGGAGATATATGTTGCATATTCTTGCAACACATTTCTATTTCTCCAGAGTATATAGGCCTTTAATAACATTTGCACCTGTTCTTTGTTTGGTGTGACTTCTAAATGTATATTGTTCATACTAGATCAATATCTTTTGTTTACAACAAGAAAGATAAAGGTTATGCTTGACTTCAACTAACTGATGTTAATGATCCTATTATTTAGGGAACTTAAACGCAACCGAATTAAAGTAATAGATAGCCTTACCTTCCAAGGCTTAGACTCCTTGAAGTCATTAAAAATGCAGCGCAATGGGATTAATAGACTAATGGATGGTGCTTTCTTTGGATTGGATAATATGGAAGAACTGTAAGTACATCATCTTCTAATTTATTTTCATTAGAGAGCCTTGATAATACAGTTCTATAGGGACTGATGAAATTGAGTTGTTTGGGAAATGCTGCTATGTTTTCTACCCATTGCTCATCAACTATTATGTCTTCATATCATACTTAGAACTCAGCAGAGCAGAGCCTTACTCTGGCATTAAAAAAGGGATTAATTTGAAAGTCAGTAGGGAAAGAGTTCTAGTCCCATACTGTTTTTCATTGTTTCCCCATAGAGAGGGACAATCTGGAGATGAGTCAATCTATTATACTTGGATTCTCTCTATAGGATCAAGAGCCCTGATTTTTCAAGATCTTCAGTTGTCTAGAGAGGCTTCACATGTAACAGAACCATTCCTCTTGAGACACTTGTCTTCCATGTGGAGACGGCAGCAGATGGGGGGGGGGGGATTTAGGACTAAAACACTCTCTCTGGTTTACTTTCAGATTAGTCCCTAATCTCTGTACTGGCATTGCATAGCAGAATTTAAAAATCTTAGATCCCTACAATTAACTACAGTAAGCTTTGTGGCCCTTGCATCCTTCTGTTGTAAAAAGAACACTCCTAGTCCCACCAATTCCATATATATGGTAAATGTGCAGGAGAATTGTGAGTAGGACTGAACTGCCAGCCCTCTCCCAGGTATTGCTGAGAGTTTGATCCACATCCACTCACAACTAGCTTCCATTGAATCCTGTTGGTTTACTTTGAGGTAAGTATGTATAGGATAGCAACCTTAATTGTGTCTTTCATCTGGGTTCAGTAAACGGCTTTATTGCCATCTCAATTAAATTATTTGGAAACTATGTTACTTGCTCATAGACTCAGTGCTTGTATTGTGTAATCACACGTCGAAATGCAGAATGCTGACAAAGTGGAGACAGATTTGTAAAGGTATAATTTCCAGTTTCAACAATCCATGTTTTTCCTTTAGAAAAGTACGTAATAATATAGACTTCAAGTTCTGTTCTATAAGCCTCAGACAGCTATTTCAGACTCTCTGTAGCAGAAACCCTAGAACAGTTTCCACCCATGAGGAACTCCATCTTGGGATATAACATAAATTGCACATCCACAGAGCTCTGAACAAAGTAACAGATGAAGATTTCATTTTTATTCTGTAGTCTTTGGGGGATATGATTTTGAAATAGTGGAGCTTTGCAGTGTTGCTTGGGATGTTATAAAGAGCACCTGCACCACTACTGTTCTACTGAGTTTAGTATTTGTAAATTCCGTTTCATTCGTCCTCCCAATAAAGTGCTTTGTAAAGTATAGAATTCATTGAGACTGTTTATGACATTCATAACCTATATAACATTTCTTGTTGTTCCTACAGAGAACTAGAACAGAACAATCTGACAGAAGTCAACAAGGGTTGGCTGTATGGTTTGAGGATGTTACAACAGCTTTATGTCAGTCAGAATGCCATTAACAGGATTGGACCTGATGCATGGGAATTCTGCCAAAGGCTTTCTGAACTGTGAGTTCTAGAATTTGTTTCAATGAGCTTTTCCATGTTAATTGGAGAAAAATCAGTAGTAAAAATAACTTTCCCCAGAGAAAAGTAGCTTAATTTTTTTAAATAATTTTTTAAAATAAAAAATTATTCTTATTCTATGTGTTATGTTTTGTTTCAGAGATCTGTCTTACAACCTACTGACTCGCCTAGATGAGTTTGCTTTTATTGGACTGAATTTATTGGAGAGACTGAATTTGAGTGATAACAGAGTCAGTCACATCGCTGACGGTGTCTTTAAGGGACTTTCGAATCTTCAGACTTTGTAAGTGCATGTAATTCAGAGAATAATATAGCATTTATAAGTAATTGAAAGTACTAGAAGGTAATCCTCTTCTGGAAGATTTCATTGTGTTATTAAGAACACCAAAAAGAGGTCTCTACCCCAATTATATAAAATGAGAGGTCTCTACTAATCCATTTATATAAAATGGTGTAAACGTAAGGGACTAGCTCATTGTAAGACAAAACTAAGGAATATTGCTGCTGCAAAGTAGCAGTTGTGTTTCAGGACAGTCAGTTTATAATTCAATAAGCATTTAGTATCTTCCTTCAAGAAAAAAAACTTTTTTTAGAGTACATGATTGTCGCAGTAGTCAAAGTTTCCTATGAAATGTCTCTTTTCCCCATGCTCTAGTTCCCATTAAAAGAGCAATTGCCGTTTAAAATGCTGCATGAAATACTGTTCTTCAGTACTACACACCACATCTTGGATAGGGAATATCACTTTCCTGATGAGTGCAATTCTTGGAATCCCAACTGTTACCACTGTCTTTTTAATACTGCATGAACACCCAAGAGAGCCTCCTGTGTTAATTTCTAGTTCTCCTGGCCTCAGGGTACCTTTCTGGCCCCAGAGTTGGTTTGTTTGTATATGTGAATATACATTGAGAGAGAGAGAGAGAGAGAGATATGTGTGTGTGTGTGAATCTGTGTTGAGGTAGGTATGTTACTGTGCAGCATATTTACACACATATATGCACACATACACACACACATCCTTGTATAAACACAAGGATGTGTGTGTGTATGTATATGCCCACCTTTTAGTAGCCAAAAACTGATATAGCAACCAAGAATATAGTACAAGAACCTCTGAACATATGGTCTGTATGTTCCTCCATCCTGTTCATCAGTTAATTTACAAAACAAACCTTATTCTTTTAAACAAACATCTTCCAACACGAAGTGGCAGGAACATTTTGACTAGGACATATGTGGAAGGAGTATATTCCCAAAGAGAAGCAGAGAAGACAGGGTTACAAAGTTGAAAAATAGTGCTAGTCAAGTAGACAGCATGAGGGAAGAAAGAAAAAAGTAGATTCTGTGGTAGAACGCACTTTGCGCATAGAGAAGTGGAATTGGAACACAGTACTGAGCGTGCCAGAGAGATTGAAATGGTATACCCCAAATTGTTGCATCATTCAGAAAGATTTATTTAAGTGGTCATAGTTTATTAACTCTAGTGCAACCTTTGGACAGATAAGTTTAAACCGACCTTTCAGGCTTAAAACACTATGAAAAAGAGCAGTTGATTAATGAATGGGTGTTATTGGGCTCTTGAGAGGCATCAGGCTTCTGACAAGCAGGGTATTTTGGTTCAGGGTCAGTGGGTATTCACAAGCAATGGAATGAAGTTGTTAACAGGATTTCAGGCCTTCTTGCCTAACCAGACATGAGGACCACTCCATTGGCTTACATAATAAGGGCCTGTTCTGGATTGTTCAAAATAGCTTGCTCTTGTTTCATATTTTGTAGGAGGGGTAACAACAATGGATCTGAATAGGAGATGTTCCTCCTCGTGTGTAGGCTCTACATGTGAGCAATGACTCTGGAAAAACAAGGCTTTTTCTAAATTGTAGAGTGTAAATGCCAGCAGGAACCTCTTCCTACTTGTTGCTGCTTGTGTAGAGAAAACAACAAGAGAGGGTAAAACTAGGCCTCTGTAACTGTTTGACAATGCTGGATGCAACAATGCTTGAACAGGGCTATTTTATTCTCTCATTTCGCAGTATGACTTTAACAGATAAATATTAAATGCTCTGATGTATGCCACTAGATTGTGCCAAATTGCAGAAATTCTGTATGTTCATTGTGCTGTAAAAAGAATTTGAGAATTGTTGCTGTGATAAATTTATGACCTGTCATGTAAAGGAAACACACTGCTGAATCTATTACACTTGAATGAAGCATCTTCCCACCCATATCCCCAAACATGAGCTTTCTGAATTGGTTTTAACATTGTTCTCTTCTGTGCTTTGGGACAGAAGTGCAATGCAAGGGTCAGACAGAAATCCCATTAGCGTGTAACAGGATTTGTGAGCTGAACCATCATTCCTCCTCTCTGAAAATCTATTCTTTCGTGGTTAACAATTTTTCACCTGACCTGTATATAATCTCCTTAATATGTTAATGTTATTATAGGCTTTTCACTCCAGCAGATTAAACAATGTACTGGCAACATTTAATTCAGTTTTCAAACCTCTGCAAGAGGCTCCCCCAGTCTGTGTTAAATGGTATACTGCGTCCCCCAACGGCTAACAGGGTAGGGAAAGAGAACTGCTTCAAAGCTATAGCCGTGCACAACTTCTACAATCTGTGTAAAGTTTATCATTTAGAAACAGCAAGTTTCACATTAAGATCTTTGCCACAAAGGAGTTTATTATCCCAGTATGATGAAACAGTAGCTTTACTAGTGAGATTTTATTTTTAAAATGAACCATAAAAATGACAAATCCTGTAGAGGGAAAGGAGGAGCTGTCTGATGTTGTTATCTCTGTGTTATTTTTTTAAATCTCAGGCATGTTGGTTGGTATATGTGGTATGTTTTCTTTTTTTCCAGAGACCTGAGGAATAATGAGATCTCCTGGGCCATAGAAGATTCCGATGAAGCATTTGTGGGACTTGACCGACTCAATAAATTGTAAGCCTTATAAGTTGTAGAATTGTCTGTCAGAATAGAAGTCACAATGTATGTGACAACAGAAGCCACAGTATAAGTAAAGCTATACTATCTGTGACAATCTGTATTTACAAAACATTTTTAGTAACATTTCACCAGTTCAATGAGAAATATTTTCAGTTAGATAAAATTTGACTCTTTCCTTCTCCAAGATGGATTTCTGTACAGTGTTACAAAAAGTACTGTGCTTGTGGTAAAAAGCCATACCAATTCACACCCTATGAGAAATGGAAGTAGGGATTTAATTGTTAAAATTAATCAAAAGATCAAATTATCTCAGGACAGGTCAGTCAATAAAACAACATAAAACAATGAACAGATTAAGACAGTTTAAAATATCTCAGAGCAGTGTAAAACAATTGAAAACCATACAGGCAGGGAAAGATTCCTCAGCCCTGTTTTACCATGTGACAGGAAGCAATTAAGAAGAAATGTTTCTGCAGGGGAGTGTGTGCAAGAAGGAAAGCATTTTGTTGCACTGGCGCTCAAGCAGATCCAGCGAGGACTCTTGATTTGTAATCATCATATTCCTTCCCAATTCTGGCCATGCAGCTTATCAGTTGCCTGCCACCAGATATATGTGTGGATTGCATTTACATGGGTTGATTCTCTTCTGGCCTTTATTCTTGTGCTTTGGTTGGTGACACGCACGATCTTTCCCCCTCTGCCTTTATGATGTCAAACGGTGAAGATTGTTGGAAGTATACTAGAAAAGTGTTTTTGTTGAAATAGAATAGCCCCACCCCTTGAATGCTCATTAACTAGATTTCCTGCTTCTCTCAGTTGAGTGAAAACTTACTTGATTTGCTTCAGTATTCCAATTTTATTTGGACTGTGTTTTAGGATTCTGCAAGGAAACCAGATTAAGTCAATCACAAAGCGAGTTTTTGTTGGTCTTCAAGCTCTTGAATACCTGTAAGTCTGTTTCATTGTCATTTTCTATCACTTATGCTACTTCTTCAGATATACATTTGCCTTGGTGTTAGAGGTACAGTGAGGTAAATATGTGCATTATTTAATATTACAGAGATCTGAGCAACAATGCAATTATATCAATTCAAGAAAGTGCCTTTTCCCAGCCTCTTAAAGAACTGTAAGTATCTAGTTTGTTTTCATTGAGATATTATTAAATATTTGAGTGATGATTAAAAATGTTTTAGAACTCAGTTTTATACATTTTATACTAATTGATAACGGTTTTCTCTTAATTTTGTCTCTGCAATAAATTTCCTGTTATACTAGACTGAGAAAAAAAATGAAAAACATTTGTTTAATGTGGGTTCAAGAGAAAATTTCCATATGGCCTGATGCAGTGCTTTTGTTTTTCATCATTTAAAATTAATCTCCAGAAAGGGGTGTGTGTACAGAAGTCTCCATTTTTCTTTACATTTCACATATTGGGTTTATCCATGTGTTGTTACAACATCATTATTTTGAACTAATATGATTTCAGTATATAGTTGGAAAAAGTCGCCTGTCAAGTGCAATGCTGGGAACTGACGTCTCACTGATGTCCTGTGCAAGAACATCCAAAGTTAGCTAGAGGTCAAATTCTACACGGTCAACTGTTCTCTTGCACTATAAATTGTTCCAGCTGAAATCTTAACATGGCCTCAGGATTCTGACATGACTATTGTGTTGAATAGAACTTTTAGAATAGTGGGACTGGATTTATATCCTTTTGCCATATATTTATATTCACATTATAGTTGATATTAAAGTCCCATGACCTACCGAACCAATGAGAGAGAGAGAGTCCTTCTACAGCAGAGTTAACAAACTCCATATATCCTCTTATATTTAATTCATATTATTTTCTCCTTCAGCTTTTCTTTGCACCTTTGTACTGCTTTCTAGTACCATTCCTGTGAGAGGTATTTTTAAAATGCTATTTAGGATAGTGACCTTGTTGGAAAACAATCCTTTCATCTGCCATAAGCTTCTGCGAGGAATGATAAATATGAATTTGTTTATAGGAAGATGACACTAAAGCTACTCAGAATACAGATGGGATACTTTATCAAGCAGATCAAGTATATAGTGTTGAAATGTTGGTGGACAGCAATGTGTAGGAAAAAAATTCTGTTTGATGACTCCAAATGAGTGTGTACTGTGTTAAAAACTTTCTACTTTTACTTTTCAGGGCGTTGAACACTAGTAGTTTATTGTGTGACTGCCAGTTGAAATGGCTGCCATCTTGGCTTACCCAGAACAATTTGCAGGGTGCTGTTGATGTCATCTGCGCTCATCCAGAAAGGCTGGCTGGGCAGAGCCTCCTCAGCATAAACTCTGAAGCTCTTGTCTGCGGTTTGTACTCTTAGTGGCATTTAATTTTAAATATGAGGAGTGGGTATCCTTATGATTTTTGTTCTGGAAAATGGTCATCTTTGAGAAGCTGACCTGCGTATTGAATATATTGGGTTGTCATAGATTAGTCTTTGGGCTGCAATCTTGTAAAAAAAAAACATTTATGATATGTGTATATTAGAACATCATATGCCTGGATTAAAAAGATTAACTGGAACACTTCCTTGGGTTCATTCAGTAAGAAACGTATAGATTAGCACAGCACTAGGACAAAGGAATTTTTCCTCAGTGGGACCTGAGAGCCATTCATTCTGGATCTTCTCAGAAACATATCACAGAGGAAGATTTGATGGCAGAGGCTGTGGAACTAATGAGAGGATTCTAGGTTGGATCCTTCTCTCTTTCTCCCATACCTTAAGGAGTACTGCTGCTCTGTGATCTTCTTTTCCATTTAGCAGTGCTGTTTCATTATACAGTTGTTCAAGAAGTTTTAATTTGATGGTTTTTACAACTGTATGGAGAGAACTTTTTCAAACAATTACTGACACCCACTATGTGTGGCTTGCCAAAATAATCCAATATAAAATAAGCATGTGTTGACATCCAACACATGGGCAAGAAAATCAATGTTGCCAAGGACAGCATGGGATCATTCTTGAAAGGATGTATTAGTCATACAGTCAGTTACCCAAGACAGATGCAAAGTAAGGTTTATCTATTTAAAGTTGGTTTTTCTTTTCTTAAGAATCTCTGGAAACTAGAGGCCTTAACAGCTGGTTCCCAGTGGATTTATACATCTCACACTGTATCTCTTGCTATTGCTTTCATTCTTCACACATACAATCTGTTACATAGCTTCATACCCACACAGTGAGTTCAATTGTGAAAACAGAGATAGCTTATTTATTTATTTATTTATTTATTTATTTATCTATCTATCTATCTATCTATCTATCTATCTATCTATCTATCTATCTATTTATTTATTTATTTATTTATTTATTTATTTATTTATTTATTTATTTATTTATTTATTTATTTATTTATTTATTTATTTATTTATTGCATTTATGTCCCGCCCATCTAGACAACGTCTACTCTGGGCAGCAATGCTTGAGGAATTACCAAGCTGAATTACAATTTGCACTGGTATTTATGTCAGATACCTGCTGAAAAGGAAATTTTGCTAAATTTTGATCTGTTTTTCACAGATGATTTTCCCAAGCCGCAGATAAGAGTACATCCTGAGACTACTGTTGCACTGAGAGGCACCAATGTCACCTTGACTTGCAAGGCAGTGAGCAGTAGTGATTTGCCCATGTCTACCACCTGGCGAAAGGACAGTGAAATCCTGTATGATGCAGATGTGGAAAATTTTGTCAGATACCAGCAGCGAGATGGGGATGTTTTGGAGTATACTACTGTGCTGCATGTGTTCAATGTAAACTTCACTGATGAAGGAAAATACCAGTGTATCATCTCCAATCACTTTGGATCCAATTATTCCAACAAAGCCAAGTTGACTGTCAATGGTATGCAGCAATCTTGGTTTTTTGTTCTTGTTTTTGTAGTGGTGGCTTTTTTTTCTTTTTAGAAAGAAGCTAATTTAAAAGGCTTTTGGAAGTGAGTTCTCAGAAACCTTTCTAATGTTGGCTGATTGTCCAGATGAAAAAAAGTGTCCAGAAAGTCCGTCTGTTTTAATCCACTGCTCTAGAGAGGAGTTGAAGAAGGAAAAACTGGGCCAATGAGGGCAAAAACTATTGGTGGGGATCAATTAGTTTGAAGAGTCCTTGAAGATGCCTTCTGGCCAGCCTTAAAAGCTGGCCAAACAGCAGTGTTTTTCCACAAAACGTTTTTCTGTTTGAAAATGAAAATATTTGAACCAGCTGCAGTCCTCACAAGTTCATTGAGCCAAGACTGCTTCCCACAGATAACTTCAGAACTAGTCTGTTTGTAAGAAGTAGATTCTGCAATTTAACTATACTGTTCAAATCAAGATTATTCAATGTTTTAAGTAAAGGTACACCACATGTCAAATTCACGCCAATTGCCTTGTAAATTTGACTTTTTGTAGTTGAGTTTTCTTAAATAGGTGGTGCAGAGGGGCTGGAGTGGGGGAGCTTGAGCCATGGTTTGTGAATAGCAGTTGCAGGAGACTGATGACTGGTTAGGATTGTGACTTGGGCAGAAGCTCCTGGCATCGCTTGAAATACTAAAAGAATCATAGTGCCAAAGTATTATGTAAATAACATTTCTGATTAATTTAAAGTCTACATAAAGAACTGATTTGCATTACAAATTTCAATTGACTGTAAACCGGAAGAACGATAGATTGAAACCAGAGATATTGGCTGAAATCCTCTTGTTTAAACTTAGGCTGCGAAAAGCAGATGACATCATCATCTGGCAATTAGACTATTTAATTTAAATTAATTGAAAGCTTCCTATCCCCCTCTTTCAGATTCTGAGGCTTTCTAGCCCCCCTCCCTTTGCCTTGGGGAAGCATTTGGGAGCAGCAGGATGGGGGTAGGGAGCCTTTAATAGCTAAAATCGTTGTTGGATTGCTGCTGCCGAGATTGGGGCTTCCAACAGCTTTTACTCTCTTGTGTTACTTACCTGAATCATACCACATCAGTGAAGTCATTTTCACTAGGCTACTTTTTAAAACTTACATTTGCATAAACAGAGACAGCATGCTCTCTTCATTTTAACCAGCATTAAGGGATGATAGATGGAGAGCTTTTGGGGACAAAATATTTTCCAAGGAGGCAGCAAATTGGTTTGTTTTTCCCCAATAAATTGCTAGTCTTTCATGATGAACATCCTGTTGTGAAAAAGGGCCCACATGACGAGGACATGCAAGCTTTTCAGTTAGTTTCAAAAGGCTGAGTGGAACAGCCTTCTTTTTGTTGAGACAAAAATTGCTGTTAAGCATCATTTTAGATAAAAGTGTGCTAGAATCCTGATTGTTTCAAATAAAGAACCCAAAAAATAAGAAGTGAAAGGTTATACCCATTCCCAATAGAGGGAGAATAATGCCTTCTCTGTGCAATATGTGGAAACTGTACAGGATTGTTGTTTGTTTTCTAATCCTTGTCCAGAGTTGCCTTCTTTTGTGAAAACTCCTATGGATTTAACTATCCGGACTAGAGCCATGGCTAAACTTGAGTGTGCTGCAGAAGGCCACCCTCCACCTCAGATTTCCTGGCAGAAAGATGGAGGCACTGATTTCCCTGCTGCTCGTGAAAGACGCATGCATGTGATGCCTGAAGATGACGTCTTTTTCATAGCAAATGTGAAAATAGAGGACATGGGAATCTACAGTTGTATGGCACAAAATGTAGCAGGTGGTATATCAGCAAATGCTACATTGACAGTACTGGGTAAGCAAACTAATAAAGGCACTGTGTTGTTTTACTGAACCTTCACACTTGGAATTGAAGATATCCTTGAACCTCCTAAACTGCCTTGATTGTCCAATAAGATCAGGAACATGTTTTAAGGTCACATAGGATTCGTCTCCGTCTCTATTCTTTTTGTGTAGACAGTGGTGCCCAAATTCAAGATCCCATGCTTATTTGAACAGCTATTACTGCTAACCCAAGAAACTACGAAAGAGCAGTTTCAGTGTCATGAATGACAGGAGCCCCCATGTTCAGACAACTATAGGAGGTTTCATTTTTGACATTTTCTTCCCTGAAGAGAGTTGAAGGGATCACACAAGCTTGAGATTTGCTCACATTATTTTGAGGTGGAAGGGTTGAACTAATAAACTAAAGAAATTAATTGAGTCAAATTAATGTAATTTTCAGGACTTGCTAGAGCACTCAGGTGCTTCCTTGAAGTTGTTTGAATTCAGGGCAGTGGCAGTAACTACAGCATTTAAAAGAGGAATTTACAATTTTTTCCTTCCTTCCTTTTGGTTTGATTTAGTCTAGCTAGCAGCTGGCATGGTATTTCCCCAGAATGTATCCTACTCCTAAGACAAATAACTTCTGCAGCATCTGTTTTAAATATTGTTTCTTGCTGCTGACCCACTTTATTTTGAACAGTTTGAGAGATGTCTGATTTTATTTGCTGTCTCTCTCCAATGCTAAATGTCTGATTTGGGAGATGTGGTTCTGTTCTTTCATGTCTCCCATGAGAAAATGGTGCAGATAAACTATTATTTAATAGCTTTGACCAGAAAAATGTCATAAAAATGTTCTTGAGATTTTTTTTTATGGTAGAGAGTGAAAAATAATACCAAGTACTAAATTGATGTATTTCCCCATAGTTGTATTATGTTTAGGGAATCAAGAATTATTTTGGAGCTGACTGTGCGTCATTCTCCTGTACTACCTTTGAAACTGAATTGTCCAAAATTAAATAAAATACTTCCAGATAGTTAGATACCTCTCAGAATGTGAAATGCCTTATAATGTAGAAACATTTCTTCCATTTTGTATATGATTTACATCAGTTGTCAAAATCACAATATGCATGTAACCAGCAGTGTTCTCTGCACTTGGAATTCTTTCCTGAAGGAACTTTACATTGGCTCTTTCTGTTTCCAGAAACACCTTCCTTTGTCAGGCCCCTGGAAGACAGGACTGTGGCCCAAGGTGAAACAGCAGTGTTGCAATGCATTGCTAGTGGTAGTCCTGCTCCTCGGCTAAACTGGACCAAAGACGATGGGCCTCTGATGGTCACAGAACGGCATTTCTTTGCTGCTGCTAATCAACTCCTCATCATTGTAGATGCTGGATTAGAGGATGCTGGGAAATACACCTGTGTTATGTCCAATACACTTGGTACAGTGCGTGGCCATATATACCTATATGTCATCTCTTCACCAAACTGTGACCCTTCCCAAGGTGGCATTGGGATTGAAGAAGATGGCTGGACGACAGTTGGCATTGTGATCATTGTTGTGGTGTGCTGTGTTGTGGGTACCTCTCTGGTTTGGGTCATTGTTATCTACCATATGAGAAGAAAAAATGAAGACTACAGCATTACTAACACAGGTGGGGAACCAGCAGACAAAAGTATTTTCCAGCATTTGACTGGTGTGATTTTGCTTTGATAAATAAAATATTTTTAAAAGTTCTTTTTAAAATAAGCTAGCTAAGAAAAGTTATGAAATACCAAGTGTGATGTAGTGGATAGACTGATGGAGTAGGCAATGGAAGCTTACTGGGGGTGTGGAACTGGTAAAATACTGCTTAAATATCTCACTTATTTTGAAAAGCCCTCTAAGGGTCACTGTAAGTTGGTTCCAACTTGACAGCACATAACATAACAAGAACATACAGCCTGACATGGGAAAAGACATCCTTCCTTTTGCCTGGCGTCTGAGGAGGAGATAGTGCCTGTGCATCTCAGCCTTGCATAGACTTAAGCATGGGCATTCTCCTAGCTGTGTGAGTAGGCATAGGAGCAAACAATAAGATATGGAAGGAATTTGCAGCAGATCAGTGAGTGAAAAGGCAAGATTTGACATTTCACTGTGTATGGTGGTTCTGCAGATTTTAACTCAGGCCAGGGCATTTGGAGGAAGTATTTTCACCATAATGGCAATTGGTAGAAAAGAGGTGTTATGTTGCAGTGGGGAACTCTAACTCTGCCCAAGGTGGCATTGGGGTTGAAGATGGCTTTTTCTACCTGTAAAATATTTAATACTTCCTGTGCATGTAAAATATGGCACTAAATAAGGTGTATCTAAATCATTAGAGAAGAGTAGATAAAGATAAGGAATGTATGCTCTTAGTCTCATCAGGTAACCTTTCCATGAGATTACTTTGCTTGGAGATCAACTAGAGTGTCTTCATCTTGACAGACATCTGATTGCTATATAGTTTTTTTGCCAGAGCAAAATCATTGTGTTGCCATTGTTTTTCTTTCAGAGGAGGTAAACTTGCCTGCTGATATTCCCAGTTACCTGTCTTCCCAAGGGACTCTGTCAGAGCCTCAGGAAGGCTATAGTAATTCAGAGGCAGGAAGCAACCAGCAGCTAATGCCTCCCTCCAGTGGTTACATGCACAAAGGCAAAGATGGTAAGCCCTGCAGTTCCTGGGCAGAGCTGGGCAGAAGTTACATGTCTGTGACCAGTTTCTGGTGGCCTACCTAGTTCTTAATATAGCACAACAAAACTTAATTCTTTAAAAAGAATGCATGCTCAGTGTTGAATGAAATCAAGTGTTGATAGATCTTGAGTTTTGACTAGTGCTTTCTAATTTTAAAAGATACTTGTGGTCGCACAGGTGTTATAGTGGCAAATAAAGCACACCACACAAGACTGGTCACTCCATGTTTTCTCTAGGCAAACCCTTAAACAAACAAACAAACAAAACTGAACACAACCACTAACCTATTTTTACAGAGCGGTGTAATTATGTGTGGAATGTGAAGCTTTGGCACTTTTGAAAAATTAAGTTCCAGCATATTTGTCACCTCTAATAATAAAACTTACCTTTATGTAAACAGGGATAGATTGAGGTGTGTACTGTTCTAGAATTCCAATACAGACTATGATAAATGTCATGCTCAAAAGATACTTGTTCTGCCCTTTCTATCTATTAGAGAAGGTTTCTGTACATTATTACATGAATGGAACCATCAGATGTGCCTGATGTGGTTTGGCTTAGAGTTTATCAGCTGTCTGTGCTAAGTCCTCATTGGGCGGCTTTGGTTTTTTAAGAAGGAGTTTCCTTTCACCTTCTGATAAAGTCTGTTTTATTTTTTGTATGTCAGCACACCCTGGGGTTTCCCCAATATCCGGTACCTCCTTGTTGCTTGCTGGATTAACAGTCCTGTTGGCAGTCACCTGAGTTTACTGTTAGAGAACATGATATTGTATAGCAGACTAATAATGAAAGAAGACATTGAATCCACCTGCTCAGTCTCAGAAAGTCACCTTTGAACATAAGAGAAGGACTCAGACTGTGAATATCAAGAGCTTTTAAATCTTTCATTCCCTTAAAGACTGGCATTGTTCTGTAATCACAAAGATGGGAAAGAATCATTGTTCCCACTGGTCACAGCTATGTTACTTGTCTCCTTTTTCTTCTTCTTTCACTATCTTCATTCCTCCTCCCTTTCATTCCCCGGCTAGTTAAGAAAAGAAGAATCCTGCTGTGTCAGGCTCAGGGTTTCATCCAGTCCAGCTGTCAACTTCACACAATAGCCACCCAGATACCTTTGAGGAGCAAGACTATGAAGGCAACAGCCTTCCTCATCTCCCAGCTTATACAGAACTTTAACAATCATTGAAAGGAGCTTGAAGTTAGTCCAGAAACATATTGGCTGCCAGTTCCATTGTTAGAGCATTATGTGCAAAAAAGCCATGTGGTTAAAATTAACTGGTTAACTGCAGCTATGTGTTGGACAGCAAGTGAAATACAACTTTTAAATTCCTCCAGTTATTATCTGATAGAATGCATTACTATAGTATAGTCCCCCAGACATGTATGATGGTGGCTAGATACATTTTATTTTATTTCACTTTATTTTATTTTATTTTCGTCCAAAGAGAGGGAAAAGCTGCAGAATTAGGCAAAGACAAAAAGGTAGTATTTAAAAGCAATGGCAAGTCCATATGCACACTTCCCAAACTGTGTATCTGGCTCTTAAGAGGAAAGTGAGATCTGATACAGAATAGGTAAGATGCCTGTATCTTGGTTGAAAAGGCCCCCATCAATATTTGTTTTTCCTGGAGTAAGGTATATGTGCTATCTATTATGATACTTACACATTTTGCATATATTATCTTCATTGTCTTCAACTTCTTGTCCTCTTCATTCTGAAATCACTATCAGACATTTTGTCTGAGAGACAGTTTGTATATCCCCAGTGCTATTTTAATTTTTTAGGGACACTTCCACAGTGCTTCTCGACAGAACTTTTTCTCCTAAATTTCCTACCTTAGTGAATCTTACTGGGCTCCTGTCCTCTCCTGTATATATGGTGATAATAACCAGTAATAGCTACATTCCATTCTGTCTTCCCGCTCGTACAGGTTTTTGTTATTCTTTCATCATAGTGAATGCTTAGTTTCTGCCCTATCTTGGCTTAGAAGGTTCCTTATGCATGCAATTATCACTAAGCTTAAATGATTTGCATCGATCTTTGCATACTTCTTGCCAACCTCTGCCCAGTGTTGAGGACTGGAAACATTTGTACCATTAGCTCCAAAAGGAAGAGTCATTCCAAATGAGATACTCTTTGTTTCTTTTAGCTTTCCTTTAGAAGTCCATTTTAAAGCTGTTCTGTGACTTTTTTTATGTTAACCATAGTAGTTCTGTATATTCTCAAACAGTAATTTTCAGTACAAAACTTGTATGCATGTAGAAAGTGAAATATTCCCTGAAACCTTTTAATGCTTTTTTTAAAATGACACTTGACTGGTATTCCAACCATCTCAACTACAGTATGCTTAATTGCTTTCTCGTCTTTAGGACACTTATCCCATTTAACTCAGGCTCATGCTGATGACAGGATGTCAGGAAGTTAATGCAGAAAGGAGGACAGGAAGCTGTCAGTCAGAATTTATCTGGGATTTGAGCAGTGCTTCAAACAACACTTTGCCCATCCCATGCCAAAAAGAAAACAGTCTCTTTCCACCACAGCTCCACCATCATTGGCTTTTTTAAAAAAATATTTATTTATTTATTTATTGCATTTGTGTGCAAATTCAGCTTTATCCTAAATATTTCGCAATGCTTAAGTCTAAAATCTTTCCTTCCAGCACTAGCATCTCACCTGTGTTTTCAGGCCCCATAGCTTTATACCAGCCTTGTGTGCAACAGCATTTATTAGAGTAATACTGTCAACATCTAACCTAGTAATCTAAATGTGGTCTTCAGGATCTCACAAGTGTTATTTTGTACTGCCCCTGATACCAGTGTGTGCTACATCAATTGACTCTTTATCTGAATAATAAACCAGTCCAAAGAGCAAGACAGCCAATGCACTTTGCACTAACCCATCTTTCCATGCCTGGAATTATTAAAGCCAGAGACCTATTAGTATCAGCAAGCATGGACAGACCATTGTCCAAGGACTGTATGCTATTTTATGGGCTGGTCATGCACTTGGTCATGCCCTACTTGCTCAAACAGTTTACTGCTTGGTTACATGACAGAAAATGCAAAACCCACTTATCAGAGTAGGATCCAACAGGATTCTAACCTAATGGCCCCCATTCCAATATTACTCCCCAAAGTTACAAATAAGGTCGTCTGAAAGCAAGTAGTTGTTTCCTTCTCCCTTAATTATTATGCCTTCCTGTTCCAAGATTGCTCTTCTGTATAATATGAGTGAAACTACTATAATCATCGGTGCATAAGCACAGTGTTACCTTCTGAAAGTCTCATCTTCACACCTTTCTGTTAGTTTTTCATAGTTATTTTCAAGGGAACAAATTAAGGAACTAGAACAATGGTTCCCAACCTCTGGAAACCCAGGTGTTCTTGGACTGCAGCTCCAGAAGCCTTCTCTACTAGCTGTGCTGGCCAAGGTTTCTGGGAGTTGCAGTCCAAGAACACCTGGGTTACTCAAGGTTGGGAACTACTAAACTGAAAGATTATCATGATGTCTCCATAACCACAATCCAGAAGGCAAATACTT
This sequence comes from Intellagama lesueurii, assembly GCA_037013535.1. Classification (NCBI taxonomy): domain Eukaryota; kingdom Metazoa; phylum Chordata; class Lepidosauria; order Squamata; family Agamidae; genus Intellagama; species Intellagama lesueurii. The sequence continues at coordinate 202,036,093 of JBAJHW010000004.1, forward strand.
CCAGCCCACCTACTCCACACATACTCCTTCATAGACTTTATTTTTAAGACTTTCTACTTTACCATGTATTATTACCGTTGGGGTTTTTAAAAACTTACTGTGGTGGTGCAAAAGATTCCCTGTTATCATTAACAAATTCATACAGATACCCAAGTCATCTAGCTCCTCTCTTTTTTCTTAATGCCTTGTCACTGGAGATGCCCCACTTAATTGCTAGTGTTCCTTCATGCTGGAAAAGCTGTTTCCCAAATATAAGAGCATAGCTGCTAGTTCCAGCTGTGACTCATAGAAGGACTGTCAGCTGTCCAGTGGCAGGGGAGCCTCTAATGAAGGGAGTCAAGTCACAGCACACTAATTGTCCATTGTTCTTCTTCCATTAGGTGGCACAGGGCCATTGGTCATCTGTTCAGATTGCTATGACAATGCCAACATCTATTCCAGAACCAGAGAATATTGTCCTTACGCATACATCACAGAAGATGATCCACTTGACCAAACGTTGTCCAGTCTAATGGTGCAAATGTCCAAAGAGCCCTATCCAGTGTGCCACCGGCATGAAGGCACCACTCTAGATAGTCTCTCGCTTAACAATCAAGACAGAACACATGAGAAGAAACCTTGCTCTCAACCATGCAACAGTGGTAAGTTCTGTATTTCCAAGTTGTGATACTAGTGGTTCTCCCCCTGTGGTCTTCCAAATGTTTTGGACTACAATGACCAGAAGCCATAACAACCATCATAGTCAGAGGTGAGGGACTCTTAAGAAAAATGTAAACCATCTGAATTACTCATAAAAGTATAGTTGACCATTAACTATGAAACTGCTAATATGCTTTGATAAATCTTATCTTCAGCATGGCACAAAGTCACAATAAAATTGTTTTTAGACAGAGAAGCACTTATCCAATTATTTTTTGAAAATATCTAGTCTCCAGAGCTGCTAACCTAGCAATTTTTTAGCAAGCTCCACTACAAAGGTCTGTTAACCTCCCAGGTAGGAGTTGTCAATTTTGATTTTATCGTTGGGTTCTTTGAAACTGAATTTCAGTACTTAATTATCCAAAACCCATTTGCCAGTAGAGGATGAAGCTAGAGAGATGAGATGAGTTATAGACAAGTGACCTTCTTTATTTGCACCCATCCTGGTAACTTTGGAATCAGAAATACTCAACAAACACACTTCAGAGATGGCAACAAACATGTTTCTTAATTGGTATTTTTTATAGTACATTAATTACCACCAGCCCCCTTTTTAAATTGACTCAACAGAGGATTGTGTGTTATTTCTGCAGGGAATGTTTTGTAATGCCCACATAACTGTTGTTAGGTATATTATTGCTGGTTGTTGTAGCAATTTGCTGTATTATGAAAATCTCCAGAAAAGGTGGGGGTATTTAGTTTAAGAATGTGCTTCTTGCTGCCAAAATGACAATTATAGTGTCATACATTTTTATTTTTCTCTCTCTCATTTTCCTTCTACAGCTCCTTTTCAGCTCTCTTTATGGGGCATCAATAAAGACCTTGGGTTGTTGCATCCTCATTTCTCACCTCAGCCAAAGACCCATGAGGGACCTCAAATTCTTCAAAATGAAGGTATCACAGAAGCTGAACAAGAGCAAGTTATTTCCCCTAGACCTTGCCACAGGCTACATGAACATAACTTTGATTTTAATAGGACACAGAACACACAGGAACATCATGAAGCCACCTAAAAAGAATCAAAGTGGAAAACCTTAACAGCAAGCTTGGAGCAGTTGACTGTATCTTTGCTACCTCAGGTTTTGCCCCATGGCCAAAGATGTTCCATGCTTGTGTTAGGTTTAGCGGACCAGACTCGTGACTGCCTGCCATAGGCAAGGAATGGACGAGCAATGAAAGACAGCCTTTCTTCTGTTGAGTTCCACTAAGTGGTACATGTTAAAGCTCAGCAGTCCTAAGAACTAAATAGTGGACTGGAGAGAACATGATACATTAAAGTATCTCTGTTGCCTTGGAAACAGTCCCATGAAAGCTTCATAAGCACTTCTTTCTTGCTGAAGAAACCAACTACAAAGAGTCCCTTTGCAAGATCCCTTGATCATCTTGAGCATGAAGCTCTTGCTGGCCTCACTTGGTTCTTGTAATGGCTGACAGAAATGTACATCACTTTGTTCAGTCACAGATGTTATTTACTCTCTCTCTCTGGCTAAAAGACTTCAGTTGTAAATACATTTATATAATATAAATATTTTGTATACACTACTAAACATATAAATGTCAGGCTGAAATGTAAATTTTGTGTTATGCCAAAAATTACATTGTGTTGTACCATTGTGGCATCTGCTGACCAATCCGTAAAAGACAACAAATGGTTATTTCAAAGGATTAAAGGCTTACGGGCTGATTCATACAGTCATCTGTTCCACACAGTAACCGTAGTTATCCCTTGCTATCCTAGTGAGTGGAATTTTTCATTATATGATGGCTCTTTTCACAGTCTAGTATGAGGGCTCTTAGTAAGAGTACAGATCACACATGAAGAGGACTTCATGTGAATCAGTCCATAGGCTCTGAAGCAGGAGCAGGTGCATGTGATTGGGGCCACAAGCGATTCTTTTGTGTAAACTTTTAAGTTATTCTTAAAATGCTGCAGCTACAAGCTGTTTAACTTTATGCTCTAAACTTCACGGCTTCTTAAAAAGGTCAACAGTATGACTGCTCAAACCTTTAAAAACTGAACTGGTGACTTTTGTGTAAATGAGCTACTGTGGATCTGATAAAACGTAAACATGACTTAAAAACCAATGTTTTTTGGTGAGACCTGTTCACACACAAGGCTGTGAGAAATGAAGAAGTGAGTCCACATGGTGAGAATTGGTCTTGAGAAGTCAAATACTAAATATTGATGGTTAGGTTAAGAAGTTTGGGTCATTTCCAGCTGGCACAGCAGGAGTGGAAAGAAAGTTAGCCACACTTCCTAACTTACTGTTTTACTCCAAAATGAAAGGTCATACATGGCAGATGATTATAACCAACATAAATCTGCAAAGGATCCACAGGAAAAAGTAGATTATCTTTAAAGAAAAAGGCTATACAGCTAGTTATTACTGATCTTTCTGGTTAAGACATTTCAGAGTTCTGGAACACAAGTTGAGGAAATCTACTAAGCTGTAAATATGCCATCATCATAAGTAACTACATTTGCCATAGCCAATCATCAGCCATATTGAGACAAAAATAAAACTTAAAAACTATAATGCTGTATTCAAATAATAATAAAAATGGAAAAAGTATCAATGCAATTCTAGGCATGTCTACTCAGGAGTAAGTCCCACTGGATTCAATGAGTTCAGATAAGTGGTTATAGGATTGTAGCCTAAATGTGAAAATTAGCCACAGTTTTAAGTTCTGTGCAGTAAATAGGCTCATTAATCTTTCTGTACTGTTCAGTAAAAGATGCTGCCTGAACTATTTGGGCATCATTTTATAGTAAGATGATGGTGGGCATGAAAGGCTTGCCAGGGTAATTATAGTCCCGGTTAATTGAATTAATTTGCATAGAGCTCATTATGAATCAGGCTTGGCTAGTGTAATTGTTGGCTTCTTTTTAGCAGTTGGAATTCTGGTATTCTTTTGTTGCTGTGTGTGTCCTGTTATATAAAACAGGAAATTTTGGCTGGAAATAATGGTACTCTTCTTTTTAACGTAAGACTAATTAGCAGATTTGTCTCAGTTACACTAAGTCCTGAGCCATGTACCTAATCTGTACAAGTGCAAGCTCCATATATGGTAGCTCCTTGCCTTTTATTTCTTGGCTGCCTTAGAAGGTGTGGACCCCTCCTGCTTCTTATTCATGCTTAATCATTGTTTCTCCAAGACTTGGAAAACTGCAAAGCCCCACCCTCCAAAAGTGTCTGAGGTTTCCAAAGTGGTCTTCCCATTGTCTACAAGAAGCCTTAAACTTCTTTCTGGGGCAAAAAAGGTTAGTCGTTCATTTCAGTCGGGTTCACTTCAAAGCACTCAAGATAGATGAACAGAATTAGATTTATCACTGCTCAATGCCTCCCCCTCCCTGCTTGCTGCTTTATTATCTATGAAAGGTCCTATCTGACTTATAACTACTAAAATGAAAATACTGAATATGCAATTTTTGCACATGGTGATCATCCAAATAACAACAGCACTTTACTTTCATCCCAGATGTTCGTAAGTTATGCAAGAGTGGAATCTGTCCCATTTGAGCAGCCTTTGTTGAAATACTGGGTACTTTCTAAGGATATATGAGTAGGACGATACCTGAAACAAATCCAGTCTGCTTCATGCCTTTGAGGAGAGAGTAACTGGCATGAATCACACCTTTGTAAACTAAATGAAAAGTATGTCAGAGTGATCCTCTGGGGTTAAAATCACCCAGTCAAGGAAGACTGTTCTGCAGTAGTATCTCAATGTTGCTGATTCTGCATGTTCAGTAGTTCATGCCTCTAGGACAGTTAAAGCATTCTTTTCCTACTTGATAAAAAGTTGTTCCAATAAATGAGCAAGTTAGGAGAGCAGGAACCTGCCACTACAGAATCCATTCAGCATAAGACATATTGGAAAGCAAGGCTGGAAAAGCATGCGGTTGGGAAAAGGGCACTTAATTTTGAAACATGCATAATTCACTTACCTGTCTGTTTCCTAAAAGATCTGTATTAAAATTGTAAGGAGGAATGTTATTCCACTGATACTTTTCCTCCCTGCCAATGCCAAAGTATTTGTAGCTGGACATCCATATGGCAGTGGAAACCAATAGCTCTTTGTCTGTACCTGTCTTTTCCTTGTATCTATTTATATTTTCTCAGTTATCAGAATGTATATTTTGTATAGCATGTGTAAAATGTTTGTCTGTTGTAACATATCATCATCCAATAAAGTGACACACAGTGATCTGCCTTGGTTTGTCATGGTTTCCGGCAGGCCAGATGTGTATAGCCCACCAGATATAATTGCCATTAGTTGTGACCAGTCTAAAAGTACTTAAAGGTGGCACAGAAGGAAGGAGGAACGTATTGCTACAGTTCTTTTGAATGTTGAGGTTTGTAAGTAGTACCTTGAATAACTAGAATGAGGCTGAACAGCATCAAGGAATTTTATCCTCTTGTGCAATGCAGAGCTTTGCTTTCCAATTTTAGCAAGCTGACGCTGTGCAAAAAGAGTTCACTGACACCATGGCCTTGCAATTATATTAGTGTGGTATGTTCTGTTCAGTCATCTGTTAAGCACTGGCATAGGCTGAGAAGAGCTGTCTGCAAACTAAAGAATTTAAAAAAAAAAAAAGGCTTGGGGCTCAAATACACCGCCATTTCATGTCAACCTGCTGGAGTGTTAATATAATGAGGAGCAGCCCTTCCCTGTATGCCCCCTGTGCAGCTGTGCCTTTGCTTTGGAACACTTTCCCACCATGAGGTGTACTTAGTACCAATATTGCATTTGTTTTGGCACCAGGATAAACCTTTTAATTTTCACATGCATTAAGACAGTGGTTCCCAACCTTGGGTCCCTAGACATTCTTGGCCTACAACTCACAGAAGTTTCAACCAGTTTCAACTAGTGGTAAAAGCTTCTGGGAGTTGTAGTCCAAGAACATCTGGGGAGCCAAGATTGGGAAACACTGCATTAAGACATGGCCAAAAGATAAAAAGCAGGCCAGTCTTTATGTAGACTGCTATACAAGCAGTCTGCCATTTTATAACATCCATTAAACCAGATTTTAGGGGGTTTGAGTATTTCAAGGGTTTATCACATTATTTACAACTTATCTGAACGTTTCTCTGTCGGGTGGGTCTCGATTCATTATTTTGTTCATTGTATTTAGCAGAATAATCACATGTACCTATCTGTTATAAAATTGAGGAACATCAGATACATCAGAGGTGGGTGGCCAACTATTAGAGGTTGGGAGGCTTTACCCCCAACTCCTGGACCTCAGATAGTTCGCCTCTACTGCTCTGTGTTTAAAAACTTTTTCAAAACAGAAAATAAATCCAAAGGTCCTTCAGACTCCCTAGGTTGCAGAGTGAAATTTTGTCATGTTCCTCCCCTCCATAAAGCTGCTTTCAGGCCTGTATGGATTTTTTTTCTCCCATAAACCAGAAGAGACTGAAAGCTTAAGATGGCAAAACCACTGCAGAATTCCCTCCATTGCCATAGAGTGCAAAGGGTGCTAAGGTTTTTTTAAAAAAACACGGGAGGGTACTGGAGGACCTACATGTGTTCCTTGAAGGGCTTACATTCAAAGTTAAGGGCCCTGCTTTGATAATCCTTGACTTACATGGTCAATGAATGCAAAGATCACCTTAAAAAAAAACCTTGAGAAGATTAGCAGGGAGCCAGTCTTTTTCCTTGTTTGGTCTGTGTTATGTGGGTGAGGCATGTTTAGTGATGCCACTCTGCTTTGAGCCAGGCAATATGTTTGAACCTGAGTATCCTCTGGTCAAGGTGCAGCCTGAAAAAAAAGTTGAAAGACACATATGAAGCAGCCAAAGGGCTGGCCCAAGACATTTTTCTACTTGACACAAAGGACAGGAAAGGTCCTGATAAGTTGGCTGGACATACTACTGAATCTTTACTTCAGCACTAGCTGTGGGGTACCATCCTCCACTGTATGTGATACAACAGGCTACTTTAGAGGCCCAAATCAGATTGTGTGACAATTCAGTGAGAGTAGAAACTCAATAACAACACTATTTTGAGAGATTTCCATACAAGAGTCTCAGTAACAAAACTGCACTTATTCATAAAAGCAAATGGAATACCATTTGCATTTTTAAAAAGACAGCCTATCAGCCATTGGGTGTTTGCATCTTTAAAAACAAGCAGTCCCATATCTTAAAATTTACACTAATTACTTGCATGTGGTAGGGAAGGCAATCACGATTTTGTAATTAAGTATTTATCTAGCATAGCCTTGTTCCACTGATCTGTTTCTCCAATGGAACAGCAAATTATTTATCAATTTGACACTATGCATCTTTTCAGTTGCTCAGTTTCAAAATGTGCATATGTTACGGAAAGATCATGTTTTAAATCTCTTCAGCTGGTGACACTGAGAGCACTTATCTGCACAGAGAATAAAGTCCTGAGGCTGACAAATGTAGGCAATGCAGCCTTCACTTTCAGGGCTCAATCACTGTTTGTGTAAAAGTAAAAGATACTTTTGAGCTGCAATCCCTTGATTGCAATCAGGTTCACAATTTCAGTTTCACAGTTACAATCTCAGGGCTGTACAATCTCAGAGCTTTATGTGAATGGAATGCACAATAGAACTGTATAGATATTCACTTGAGAACTTGACTGAGCCCTTTTAAGGTCCTCTAATCACAACATCCACTTTTAGGGATCCTCTCAATCCAGTACTAATATTATTCTCTACATCCCTAGAGAAGACATCAGAAACGTCTGTATATTCTAGCTTGTTCACTGAAAATAGGAAGGGCAGATAAAAGAGAATGTCATAGCACCAGTAGTAAGAGTGGGTTGTCAGAACAAGCATAAAAATCAGATACAGTCAACCATATGTCTGAAACCTTAAAGTATTGTTGGATCTCTCATATTTCATACTTGCTTATATGAGCATCTAAGTGGGCCATATGTCCAAAATACTATGCAAAAAGTTTCATAATGCAGTGCAGATTTCAGAGTTCTGTGTTTGTAGGATCATTGCCAGGATGCATGGAATGGAACAACTGCCATCATAAACACCAACACAGACACATATAGAGAGGGAGAGAGCCTAAGAGATTAAGTGCCATATTTTATGCCTGTTATTCTTTTGTTCTCCACTGGCAGCTCTTTGATGGACAAGCAGATCTGTGCTATGCCTGTTCCATATGTGCCAGTGTAAGGTAAGCATAAAATTGCTCATCTCCAGCGTTGGTTCTGTCGTTAAGGAGAGAGCTGCCTGCCCCAGATGCTCAGGGGAGAGGAATCATCCCATGGTGCTAGAGGGAAACACCCTGGGCATGCCTGGTGCCCTGTCCTGTGATCCCCAAGCTGGCCTGCAACACACAGGGGTAGTGAGGATGCTGCTCCCTCATCAGTTTTGAATTGAATTAATCTGCAATCTCACTAGCTTCCAGACATGGATGAATTGGTAGGAGTGCAGTTGCTACCATATCTACCCCAGATGGTAAAACGTCTTGGGCCATTCCTCCTGATATCAGTCATGTAGATGGCTCGTAGACCAGAACAGGGAGGTAGTTCACCCCCAAATTTGGGGGACATTCCTGCCCTGGTCACAAGATGTTAGTGGTCAGTGACACTGCAGACTATGGAGAAGATGTGTCATGCTCTACTGACTAAGAGTGTGTGACTTTATGACCCAGAAACTCCTAGTTTAAGTTTCATGCTGGCCATGAACTCAACATTGAGTGTTGGAAAAGTTCTGTTCTCACTTTCAAACTGCCACATCCAATATGAAGAAGATGATTATTTCCTAACAATGAGGAAGAACTCCTGCCAGGAAGAGTTGTTCAGCATTGGAATGGACTGCCACAGTGGCGGACTCTTCTCTGCTGGCAGCTTTTAAAGAAAAGTAAAATGGCCATCTGTTAGGGATGTTTTTGCTGTAAATTTTTGATATCTGCAGGAGAATGGATTAGATTACCATCAAATCCCTTCCAACTTTATAATTCTGTGATTCCCTTACAAATTTGTTGTAAAGAATACTGTGTAATGTTCCTGGTGCATTTTGAACATCTAAAGTACACTATACAAATGGTATTTGTAATATGAATTACAATCAGTATTTCTATGCCACCACTTACATTCCAGTTTGCAAGAATTTGTCAATCTGTAGTTCAGCATGTTTAGTTTTTCATGGGGAGGAAGCCTTTTTCCTGCTAACCTCTTGGCTTGATCCTCTACTACGGTGGTCCCCAACCTTGGGCCTCCAGATGTTCTTAGACTTCAACTCCCAGAAATCCTGGCCAGCAGAGGTGGTGGTGAAGGCTTCTGGGAGTTGTAGTCCAAGAACATCTGGAGGCCCAAGGTTGGGGACCACTGCTCTACTACACCTTTGATCTGAACTAGCTTTGTCTTGGTAATGACATCACGTTTTTGCTGCCTTTTGTCTACCAGCAGGTTGGGCCTGCACAAGCCCTGAAAAAGCACAGACTGAGCAAGAAGCCAACTGCAAGGAGGGATGGCTCAAGTGTGTTAGGGTGCAACTACACTGGAAAGCTGAATTGCAGCAATTTGGCTTTGCCGCAATTTGATTTGTAGCCTGTATTACATTTGAAATCACAGTCAATGCTCACACAAGGAATGCAGATTGATTTAGGAGTTCACTGTTCACACTGGATCAATGCAATTCACATTCCAGCACAGAGCCCCTCCTTCCTTCCTTCCTTCCCTCCTTCCTTCCTTCAGTCTCCCCTCTGCTGATTCTTTTATGGGGCGTAAATATGGGAAATAATAACAAAGACCCAGTATAGGTGATATAGCACTAATCTCATATATCTAAGAATTTTTTAAAAAAATTAAATGGAGGACAGTCGGAAGAGAGGAAAGAATGCAGGGAGGGGTTTTCCCCTGCTACTGAACATCATGCCCCAGCTACCTACATCACAGAAATACCATCTGCAAACATGTTCCCCAACTTTACAAGAATATATCACAACTAACCGCATAGGTAAAAGCCCACTCAAATTGTTCCAGCTTGAAAAAGTAGAAGCACCCCAGGTGGGGGGGGGGGGAGCTGCTTTGGGAGCAAAAAGGGCTCAAATGATTCAAGTCAGCCTTTGCATCATGTGCCCAGTAAAACATACTTTGAATTCACCTGTTTTCTAAATGGAGCAAATCCTGTGGTATTTGACCATGCAGTTGCAGCCATCATCCCTCCCTCACTTGGCTTGGTGCCACTTGCAGGATGGAGAGAACGCAGAAAGAAAACCTTTGCCCTGTTTCCCCGCGCGCCCCCCCCCCCTTTTCTGCTGAAATAGAGCTGAGCTCTGAGGTCACTCACCGGACATGTTCCCATCAATAACAATATCCATATTGCCTGGACTAGAATTGTAGTTCTCCAGATGGGCACAGACTCTGTTTTTGCTGCCAGGTGTCAAAACAGCCTCTCTTAGTTAAGAATTGGCTGTAGCCTTACTTGCTTAAAGATGTTGCCAGAAGAAGTTCATTTGCCTCTTTGGAGGCATTATTGTAATCAAGAATATGCTTTCTCCAGGCAGGGAGTTCAGTTCTAAAGCACTCTGTGTATGAGAGCCAGAGCCCTACTTTAAGATGGCTCTTCAGCACTTTGAAAGAGACTCTCAGTATATTTTAATCTTAATTATTACAAAATCTTGTTGTAACAAAAGATTACCTGCAACTGCTATTAGAAACTCATGCTTTGTCATAAAAGCAGAATGAAATTAAAAGTAATTCATTTGTGTGTGTGTGTGATATATCATCCTGTCCTCTGAATCTGTCCTTCCAAAGACCTTGCTGGCAAAAATGCCTGTTTCACTGACAAAATAGATGTCAGCTCTGCCAAGGTGGTTTGGGATTCAAAACTGATCTGTGTGTGATTAAAACAATATGAGCATGAGTGTGTTGTGGAGAATGGAGAACAAGGTTCTAAAATGTCCAAATACATATTATGTAACCTGTGTTCCAAAACTAGCTAGCCTGTAAACTAAATTTGAAATCTATACGTAAACTACTGGTACTGAGGAGGAGTAAACTTATTGGAGATAAAAATCATGAATTCCTCAGAGTCTCAGCTCTCCAAGCTTATTTAAAAATTAACTCTGCCACTTGGCACTACTAAGATGAAAGACCTGGGACTTCTGAGAGGGACAGATGGCATAATGGAAAACAATTGCTTCTTTCCAGGGGTTTCCCTAATCACCTCCTCTTCTCTAGTGGCTTTGGTTTTATCTGATTCTTGCCTTAATCCTTCTGTGACTTAAAGATAATTGGATAGAGCATCAGAGCCGTTTCTCTCCCCCTTAATTTCTGACTGTGGGAGTTTAATGTTCTCCCACCTAAACGATGTGGAAGTCTCTTTGGCAACCTTCACTAAGCCCAAGTCTTGAGGACTAAAGAATCCCTACAAGTGTGTGTGTATGGGGGGGGGGGGGGCTGTCTGTCTTCCAGGAGTAGGTTCTTTTCTTTCTTTGCACTTAAGGACAGATTGCAAAACACAGGATTTTAGGGCACCAGAGAGAGCTTCCTCCTCCTGGGGAAAAGAAAACGTTCTGTGTGCTCAGTGGCCCCTAGATGGCAAACGTGCACCATGGTTATAGCTGTCAAACAGCTAGCTGGATTTTGATGGGCTCACTTACCTAACAGCTTGCATCCATCTTTGGGAAGTGCAGCATGGTGGCAAAACAACAGGAGAACAAAAATACATTTAACACCCAGTAGGCCATTTTTCCAGAGGACAGGAATGATTGCCACTGCTAATGAAATCTTAGTTTTCAGCAGTATTATTCACTTTCAGGCTCAAAACTCAGTGCATTCTGCACCAGTCTCCTGGCCCCCAGTTTTAGCCATAAATTGTAGTAGCCAAAGGACTGATTGCACTAATCTAATATAGCTGATTCACGGACACAACACACATCTGAAGAACTGTTGTTCTTACGTATTTACTGTCAGGTCACTTATAAATTAATCTAATGCTCTGAATTTGTTATGTGCAGGAGGTCTCGTCATTAATAGCTCTCCTGAGATATTGCAAACTAAAAGCTGTGGCTTCCTTTATTGAACAAATCCATCTCGTGTTCAGTCTTCCTTTTTTTTCCCCTACTGCCTTCTACTTTTCTCAGAATTATTGCCTAAAGTACAATCACCTCTTAGCATTATGTTCTGCTTTTGTGCTTTCTTTTTAAACCTCTACCAACAGTAACTTCAAGTCATTTTTTTTCCTGCCAGAAACATGATGTCACCTGTATATCTTAGATTATTGATGCTTCCTCCAACAATTTTCACTTCTTGTTCATTTGAACTTACAACCATTTTTTGTATTATATACTCTGCATGCAGAGTGAACAAATGGGATTAAAGTTACTGGATTAAAAATTTACTGGGATTTTTTTTTTAAAAAAACCCAAAATCAGTGGTTTAAGTAAGCATGACATAGTAAGTATAGACAATTCATTGTTTCTCATAACAGCACTTTTGTTGCAAAGTAAGTCCATTTTCCTAGCAATCACACCACATGCACTACGATAATCTTGTGGACAGACATGCAACTGTCTTTGTTACCTAGTAAATGCATACAAAGATGACTAATCTAACAGATTCTCTGACCGTTCATCTCCATCTCCTTGGCTAGTGATAGAACATGCTTAAAATGTCAAGGAAGAAGTAGTTTACAGAATGTTTTAAAGGGCGAACTCTACAGGGGTGGGTGGTGATTACAAGTTTGCAGAGGTGGTGAATCCACTCCAGGTTTTAGCACCAATCTAATCAAGCATTATTAGGTTTTCTCTCTGTCAGTAACTAGAAAGCATAAGGGCCTTGTGAAGAAGAGATCAAAACTCTATTTAAAAATAGAATAGTTATTTTATTAGCAAAATTGCAGATTAATTTTAGGTGGAGCTAGTTTTCTGATCTTGTAGTCTACTTAGTACAACCCAAGATAATTTTGCACCAAACATCAGTCTAATTAATTATTTTCAGTTTATTGCTTTTGGAAACCTAGAAAAGAGATATAGTTCCTGGTCTTGATGAAAGAAGATTGTGTTCTCAGAACTTCAAAAGAAAACCTAAATGCCATGCGAAGTAAAACATCCTATAAATTTTATTTTTCAACATTTCCTCATTTTGCATCATTTGTTCTTCTTTCGCAGGGCAAGGGGAAGGCTGGGCCCTGAAGCTCTCCTTCAGGGACACTGCTAATTGATCACTGAATGTGGAAATACAGATATTATCCGTGTGCTTTCAAGAACTGCAGCCTCTCTCTTTGGCCAGCTTCTTATTGCCAGCTGATTCAATTACTGAATGTAAGTAGAAAGTTATGCAAATGTCATTGAATCAATCGGTCTAATTTTGGAGGGGAATGGCAGTAAGAAACTGATCTTTAAGAGCAGCAGATCTAGAAACCTGATTTTGTCTGAAAGCTTCTAGGCTCCCTTTTTAATTCTCTCAAGCCAATATTACTCTCCAACCATCTATTATTTGCTTTCGCACATGCAGAATGAGTATGTCTATACTTTACAAGATTCAGGGGTAATGATAATATTCTCCAACAAAAGCTTCTGTTAACTGTTAACATCTAGAAAATGCATTAGGAATAAATATGCCATTTGCTCAGCATATACTGTTGCCTGATGCAACGCCCTGCATCAAAGCAGTACAAACCTTGTGCCAAAGACTTATTTGTTTGTATCACTAAGAGACTACTGCATCATACTTGCAGAACAGGTATTATAATGTATCCTAAAGCACAGCATTTACGGAAGGCTTTTTGTAAAACATTTCTACTAACATCTCTAGCATGGTTCATCTCCAATTATGCCTTTGTTTAGTTTCTAACTGAGGCAAACGTGCAAGGTTAGGGCACTAAAGAAGAGACATTTGGACTCTAAGCTTTGTTCTGCTGAGAACAGTCCAGATATAGTCCTTGTGTTTCTAATACCTATTCTATTGTTATAAAACAGCCCGTAATGCAGCACTGTATACAGCCAGTCCAGAGAAATGTGCATTGTGTTGTGCTTTTTGGCAATGAAACATTATTGTGAGGTCAACCTGTGTGGTTGCAGACAAATACCACAAAAGCACTACTCAGATCTTCCCAGATGTTCTTCCCCGTCTTGAGAACATACTTTAAAAAGCTTTGTCTTCTTTGTTTAGCAAATGGATGTCACTGTTAGCACCTTAGACTATTTCCTAGTGCTGCAGAAAAGCTTCAACAGAAGTCAGAAGTATGGATGCTATAAGGGTGCAGCTCTCATAATCATTATACTGTGCTGTACTTCCATTTATCACCATGTGAATAAATCATGGTCACCTCTGTGAGTGCTTTGGTTGCCCTCCAAAGACAATTAAAATTGGGTGAGTTGGGCCTTGTACAATGTTTGTACTGCTTCTGTCTCACAAACACTTTACAAATTATTTTAGGTTTTGATTGAGGAAGGCCGATATAACAAAACTGAGCATGACTTCTTCCTCAACCATATCTCTCCCACTCCACCTCCACCCCACCCAATTCCCTATTCTATCACTGAATGTTAGTTCAAAAGGTCCTGAGGCCAGGAACTTCATTTTGTGCATTCTACCCAAGTCTGTGCACATTGATGCAATTATAAACAATAATGTGTTTCTGGAACTAACTTATAAAAAAACTATCTATGTACTTATTTTCAAAAGATGTAGATCTTTCCATTCTGCCCAAGACAGAATTGGGTAATGCAAAAGCATATTCTCCCTAGAGCAATGCAATTTCTTCAGTGCTTCATGCCTGAGTGATCAGATGTGAAAATGAAACCTGGGTTTACATCCCAATGGCCAATCAGAAAGCAAGGCAAACTAATTGGCACAATGTGAAAGTGAGAAAAGCTCTTGCTATCATCTCACCTACTCTGACTCCAGGTCAAAGACATAAGCCGTAACCATAAATAACAGTTTCATTAATATCCCTCACTTCTAAGAGAGGAAACAATTGTGGATTATTGCATACAGCTTAAATGGAATGATTTGGCATGGCATGGCATGGCATGGCACAGCATATGCAGTGTTCTTCTAAAGAAAGAGGCATGAAAATGCAGTTGTAATGTTCCTGAATTATAGTGTGTTTCATTTCTTTCATGCTGGAGGTCTTGTTGATTTGCTCTAGTTCTAGAAATTGTTACTACAGGGGTGGGGGGTGGGGAGGCAAATGCTATTAGAGTTGCTGTTTATCTCATTTTCTTTTTGATGAGTCACTATTGATTTGCTCCCTTAAAGGGACGTATGTTGATTAAACCATAAATGTATATTGATGGGTGCTGTTAAAGGGCAAAGCAAGCGACTCCATTCTTGTGCTCATCTCGATTTCGCATCGTTCTCTCTCGCTACTACAGGGAGCCCAAATTACAGCTGCTGGAAGGCTGTTCTTCCTCTCTGCCAATAATATTCCACACTGTGCTTTATCTTCCTGGCTGACAGCCACTTTGTCCCACAATGGAGAGGGAGGAATCCCCTTGGATGAGAAACACATCAGGGTTACAGCCAGAAGGCCTGCCTGCTTATACCGTATGGAGAAGGCTAAGGTACTTATGGGTACATCCCATATCCAAACAGGAAGACCTTTCATAGCTCTAAGCATTCTTATGCATGGAAAGTTGCCTGTATTGTAACAGAGTCTGCTTTTGTAGCCATGCAGCCATGTGCATGTGTAGAGGCTGAAGACGTGGGAGGGATGAAACGGTCATTCCCTCCCCCGGCAGCCCCTTGCATGTGTTCTGCAGGCATCCCAAAGTGAGTGAAAGCTAAGATCAGGCCATACAGCAGAAGTCTGGTATTTTTGTTGTTTCTGCGTTCTCTCCTCCCTAGAGGTTCACCACAGCTGTTGGACTGAAACAATCTCCTAGCAATTGGATTTATTCTTGATTTCCATCCACACACGTCTTCTTGGCATCAGGCCTGGTAATGTGAGATGGGTGGAGAGCAGCTGGCCTGATAACTTTACTCTCAGTAATTACTTTCACATGGGCAAAACTAGATGGATGCTGCTTTTCAATTAAATAAACCCAGAATAACAGCCCCAATACTGTACAGGAGGGACGAGGCCCATCAAATGCTGTTTGCCTATGATTCCCATCAGCCTTAGCTAGCGCAACCAATGGTGAGGGATTATACATTATTCAGTGCAAAAACATCTGGAGGGCCACAGTTCCTCACATCTGCTACATCTGCTGTTTAGGTTTTGGGGATTTTTAAAACAGCCATTCTATCACATACTCACCCAAAACAAAAGTGCATACTTCAGATACTTTTCTTCTTTGGGTAGAGTCTGCAGGCAGTGTGAAACATGGGTGCAATAGGAGAAGTAGGCACTTGGGGAAGGCTGCAAGAATGCTGCCTGCACCCACTACACTAGCTTCTACTGAGAGGCATGGGAAAGAAAGAGAGTGGAAAAAGGCAGGCTGCAACTGCTATTATGAGCCCCCTAAAATATATATAGGGACGTGGTGGCGCTGCGGGTTAAACCGCAGAAGCCTCTGTGCTGTAAGGTCAGAAGACCAGCAGTCGTAAGATCGAATCCACGCGACGGAGTGAGCTCCCGTCACTTGTCCCAGCTCCTGCCAACCTAGCAGTTCGAAAGCACGTAAATGCGAGTAGATAAATAGGTATCACCACGGTGGGAAGGTAACGGCGTTCCGTGTCTAGTCGCACTGGCCACATGACCACGGAAACTGTCTACGGACAAATGCTGGCTCTACAGCTTGGAGACGGGGATGAGCACCGCGCCCTAGAGTCGGACACGACTGGACTAAATGTCAAGGGGAACCTTTACCTTTACCTAATATATATATATATATGTTGTCCAGCTCCCTTGTTTAGCACTGACATCATGCTTCAGTCTGCTGTCCCCTCTTGCCTCTTTCATTCTTCCAACTGCCACCCCAAGATTGTGCTCAACCACTCAACTGTGTTGTGCCCCATGTTGTTGGCACAAGTTCCCACACACCACAGGCTACCTTGTGCTCCAGTCTGCCTGCCAGTGCTGCCCAGGGCATTTGCCCACTCCCAAGTGAGACCTGTCCTCTGCTTCTCCAATGCTGCTGACATTTCCTGCTACCATTCCCATTGTTCAGGGTTCAATCAGGATGCCCATTACAGTTATTTCCCAATTTGTAGTCACTGCTGGCTGTTGGTGTGCACTAGAGATGGGCACAAAATGGTTGATGAACCACAAACCACAAATTTACAGATGCTTTACCAACAAACCACAAATTGGTTCGTCATTTCATCAATGTGTTTTTTAAGACAGCCCATGGCTGTCAAAAAAAAAAAAAAGCTGAACAGCCCCTCACCCCCTCAGCTGCCCCCACCCCCTTCCCACTGCCCCATCACCTCCCCACCTTTTCCACCACTGCTGCCTATGTCACCTCTTCTGCCACCCATGCCAGCGCCTGCTAATCAGCTGCTGCTGCCACCACTGTTCCTACCACGGCTGCCACTCAACAGGCCTTAGGCAGACAAGGCAGGCTAGGCTGCCAGAAGGGAAGCCAGGCACTGTTTGCAAATATGGCAGTTGATGAACCACATCAGGCGGTGGCGACAGCAGCACCTCATTGGCGGGTGGCAGCATGGGCAGCAGAGTTGGTGGCACAGGCAGTGGACAAGGAAAAGGTAGGGAGGCAAAGGGGGCAGTGGGAAGGGACAGGGGGAATGTGGAGGGGTGGGGAAATATGAAGGGGGCTGGGGGAATCTGTGGAAGAGCGACAAACCAGGAGGTTCATAAATCATCTCCAAATTTGTTGCTTTGGGAAAGTCAGGGTTCCCTGAATTGGACAATCCGAAGCAATGAATTGGTGATTTTTCACTAATTTCCTGGTTCGTTTTGGGCTTCATGCCCATTTCTAGTGTGCACTCTTTTTGTTTAGCACAATCGCTGGGAAGGTGTCGGAGGATACAGAGAAATCCTTTAACATGTATTGCCTTTTTGTGGTTTTTTTGGAAGGTGAAACTAATAGCTATATAATATTCATAATAACTGTAATTGACTTCTGGATATCAAGCAATTCCATTTAAAAAAAAAAATTCTGAATCTGAAGGGCTGTAATTCCAATTCCAAATTCTGAATCTAAATTTTCATGCTAGTGCCCATCCCTATTTGTTACCTTTCTTTTTGCCTGGAAGAGTTCTCATGCTTGAAACATGAGAAATCTGGTAACTGATGGGAAAGGTTTAACTTTCTGAATATATTTATATAAACTTCTCCCTTCATACTCTGAGCCATAAGCAATTGAAATATTTAATACTGTGTGAGCATATTGGCTTAAAAAAAATAGTATCTCCTGGGGCAGGGCTAGCCTTTGAGCCTGTAGGTTACATTCAGTTTTTCATACTGTCAAGATTTTCTTTAAACCCCAATAGCACAAGGGATTTTGCTTTGGGTTTTTGAAGCAACAACTGAGATTTCTGAGTCTAGCAAAAGTAATCCAAACAGTAGGACACTCGGCAATATATATTTTTAAACCCTGTGAGGACTGTATATGCTCAGAACTTGTTTGCTCTGCAGGGCTCTTAAATGTCCTCTAGCTTTATCGCAGTCATCAAGTGCTGCTCTGGTGTGCTTTTGCCTCTTTAGAGATTTGGAAGATCTCTTATTTCAAGGCAATGATTCTAAAACCATATGCCCGGGCACACCAGTGTGACTGGATAGAAATAAGAAAAGTAAATTATATAACATAAGAAGAGACTAGCTGGATCAGACCTGCGGCTTATCTAAATCTGAGCTTGTTTTATACAGTGGCCAAGCAGGTGGCTAAGGAATGTGCACATACATGACATTACGGCAGAGATGCTGGCAAGTTTTTGGATCCGAGTTCCAAGTCTGAGTCCAAAGTCTTTCATACCAAATCCTGAGTCCCAAGCCCCAAGTCTGAGTCCCTATTAAAAATAAGCTTTTTTCCTTGGGTGGGTTCCAAGTTACAAGTTGAGTCCAAGTCATTAGAGAGAAAAAAAACAAGTTAAGTTGCTTAAGTCTGACTTGACAGTGAACCCCGCGACTTGAGTCCCCATCCCTGCATAATAGCAATAACACTTTCCTTTGGTTATTCCCCAGTAACTGATAATTCAGAGGTGTCTTCTGTACATGGATCAAATTACCCATGTATTTCCTGCTATTGGAACAATTTCTCTTTAGACATGCAATTCCTTCAAAGCAAGGTGATCCAATGTGCTACCAATTACAAAATGAAGGCAAGCTAATTTGCAAGAAATGGAGATAAGGAAAACGTACACTAATTTGAGTAAAACAGAAGGTAGTATAGATAGCTGCCGTGTCTTAGTCTAATTTAAAACTAATTAAATTAATGTCCATCAGCATCAGTTGGTTGGTTGGTTGGTTGGTTGGTTGGTTGGTTGGTTGGTTGGTTGGTTGGTTATGGATGGATGGATAGGTGGGTGGATATACCACTCCATTAGTTGTTGTTGTTGTTGTTTAGTCGTTAAGTCGTGTCCAACTCTTCGTGACCCCATGGACCAGAGCACACCAGGCCCTCCTGTCTTCCACTGCCTCCCGGAGTTTGGTCAAATTCATGTTGGTAGCTTCGATGACACTGTCCAACCATCTCGTCCTCTACGAAGGGGATTGGACAACCATCCCCTTCTCCTCTTGCCCTCACACTTTCCCAACATCAGGGTCTTTTCCAGGGAGTCTTCTCTTCTCATGAGATGGCCAAAGTATTGGAGCCTCAGCTTCAGAATCTGTCCTTCCAGTGAGCACTCAGGGTTGATTTCCTTCAGAACAGATAGGTTTGATCTCCTTGCAGTCCAGGGGACTCTCAAGAGTCTCCTCCAGCACCACAATTCAAAAGCATCAATTCTTCAGCGGTCAGCCTTCTTTATGGTCCAGCTCTCACTTCCATACATAGCTACTGGAAAAACCATAGCTTTGACTATGCAGACCTTTGTCGGCAAGGTGATGTCTCTGCTTTTTAAGATGCTGTCTAGGTTTGTCATTGCTTTCCTCCCAAGAAGCAGCCGTCTTTTAATTTCATGGCTGCTGTCACCATCTGCAGTGATCATGGAGCCCAAGAAGGTAAAATCTGTCACTGCCTCCATATCTTCCCCTTCTATTTGCCAGGTGATGGGACCAGTGGCCATGATCTTAGTTTTTTTGATGTTGAGCTTCAGACCATTTTTTGCGCTCTCCTCTTTCACCCTCATTAAGAGGTTCTTTAATTCCTCCTCACTTTCTGCCATCAGAGTGGTATCATCTGCATATCTGAGGTTGTTGATATTTCTTCCGGCAATCTTAATTCCGGTTTGGGATTCATCCAGTCCAGCCTTTCGCATGATGTATTCTGCATATACGAGTTAAATAAGCAGGGAGACAATATACAGCCTTGTCGTACTCCTTTCCTAATATTGAACCAATCAGTTGTTCCATATCCAGTTCTAACTGTTGCTTCCTGTCCCACATATAGATTTATCAGGAGATAGATAAGGTGATCAGGCACTCCCATTTCTTTAAGGACTTGCCATCGTTTGTTGTGGTCCACACAGTCAAAGGCTTTTGCGTAGTCAATGAAGCAGAAGTAAATGTTTTTCTGGAACTCTCTGGCTTTCTCCATAATCCAGCGCATGTTAGCAATTTGGTCTCTAGTTCCTCTGCCCCTTCAAAATCCAGCTTGTACTTCTGGGAGTTCTCGGTCCACATACTGCTGAAGTCTACCTTGTAGGATTTTGAGCATAACCTTGCTAGCGTGTGAAATGAGTGCTAACTCCATTAGTACAATGCACTATTCTGGGTGGTTTACAACATAATAAAATAAACAAACATATAACTGAAAAGTAAAAAAAGAGCTGAAACAGTCAAAAAATTAAAACCAAAAAGGTGACAAATTCTCTCTCAAGAGCATGATGCATATATGTTCACATGGAAGCAGGTCCCATAACTGTCACTGATCTTCAAAGATCTGAACATGCTTCCTTTTATTCTTTTTTTGGACTTAACACCTATGTACTGAATGGCCTGTTGTTATTCAGACTCACTGGATGTGATGTTTGCTTCTTTCCCATTACAGTGTGTGTATGATTGTGGACTATGGTTATCAGGTTTAGAAATTTCTTCACCAGAGCATTTCAGAAGAAATTTGTAGAAGTTTATCTGTGCAGTTTGCCTCTTTTGGACTTAACACTCAAGCTGACGACTCATCTACATTACTCAGAACTAAGCTCTATGGATCTCCTCTGGATTTAATCTTAAATTAGTGTATATAGAATTCCAGATTGATTCATTGATTAAGCTCAATGCGTGCATGGGGCAATCCAAGGAAGGGCAGTGATTCAATATTTCTGTTAGAAAGAGCAGGGGAGATGGAAAGCAGAAGCTACTATTTTCATAGACGATGATAAGGCCGTTACCACCTTGTTTTAGGTAGTAGAATTTCAATATGTTTGTACAGGAAGGGCACTGGAAAGGTGAATCCACATCGTGATCTTATGTATTTGCATTTGCATTTGTATTTTATTTTAGGGCTTTAGAGACTATACTTGGAGCCGATTGCTTTATGTTGTGGGTGTCCTGCCTCAGCCTATACTTCTGTTGTCTTCGTTTTTATTTGGCCTCAAGGAGACATTTGCATTCTTCCTTGTTTCTTCAAGCAATTCCCACTCTGGTGCTGGTGAAAAGAACTTGGGCATCCAGTTCTTTACAAATTGTAGCATCCAGTTTAAGGCTGTGTTATATCTCTGCTGTCATTGTTAGAACCAGAGAGTGTTCCAGTAACATGTGATTCCTTTGGGACAGCAAAGCTGCTTTTTCCTCTAGTTTGCTGTCCTGGGGAGTGTATTTTCCTCAACAGTTGCCCCTCCTTTTTTTTTTTTTTTAAAGGAGCGATTGTGCTAACAGCTGGAGGAGTGGCAACAGTTCAGCAGGAGAATCTTTTCCCAGCACAGGAAATTGAGTTACAGGAAAAGCTGCTCTGGCTGTAGCTTTTAAAGGCTTCTGTCAGTACTGTCAGCATATGACTTGTCCCTCTGCTAATTAAGAACATGAGAAGAGCCAAAATGGGCCAAGCCAGGCTGGATTAGATCAAAGACCTATCTAGTGCAGCAATCTGTTCTCACAGTGGCCAAGCAGATGCCTCTGGGGAGCCCATAAGCAGGACACGAGAGTAATAACTCCTTTTCATCTTCCCCAACAACTGATACTGAGAAACGCACTGACTCCAGAACTTCCTTTCCTTTGCTCATGTCAGAAGTACACAGTACAATAAATAAATATATCAGATAATTTTCACCCACTAACAGGGGCAGGGCATGGAAGGTGCCCCAAAGAATGCAAACACATATAGACATCCCCTGGGAAATGACACAGCCTATCAGCAGATCATTTCACTCCAGAAACACCAACATGAAGTTGTATGAACTCCAATATTGGAGGTGACATATATTGGCACGCACAGCCATTGATATTAGCAGAAATCCTGTTCTGGGGGGCATGGTTCTCAGAGTATCTGCAATATACAAATCAAATGACTACAAAATTGGAAGTTGTAAATGGAGAAGCTGTATTCTCTCTGCCAAAACAAGACCAAGAGCAGATTGTGGCACTAACCACAAACTGCTAATACCAAAAAAATCAGGGTAAAGCTGATAAAAACTCAAAGAATCTTAGTGCTAAAATATAAATAACATTCCTGATTAATTTAAAGTCCACATAAAGAATAAACTTGCATTACTAAACTTAAGAGACCGTCTGCCAGAAGAACTCTGCATTGACACCAGAGGTATTATCAAGGAAGAATGTAAAAAGAAAATTCAGTTTGTCAAATGAAAAGAAACACCTAGCTGAATACTTTTCAGAATATTCAGTATTAGGCATCCTTCAGTCTCGAAAGACTATGGTAACGTGCTCTGTATGGAGGACTTGGAACAGCGTCTAGTGTGGCTGAGAAGGCCAATTCGAGAGTGACAATCCCTTCCACACTGAAGACAAATACAATCTGTCCCCTGTCCAGCTCCCTGATTTTGCTGCTTCCGTGACTGCCTCTTTGCCTCGGTCTGCTGGACAAGGGTCTCTTCAAAATGGGAGAGGCCATGATGCAACGCCTGCCTCCAGGCTGAACGCTCAGATGTCAGGGTTTCCCATCTGTTGAGGTCCATTCCTAAGGCCTTCAGATCCCGCTTGCAGATGTCCTTGTATCGCAGCTGTGGTCTCCCTCTGGGGCGATTTCCCTCCACTAATTCTCCATACAGGAGATCTTTTGGAATCCGACCATCAGCCATTCTCACGACATGCCCAAGCCAACGTAGACGTCGCTGTTTCAGTAATGTATACATGCTAAAGATTCCAGCTCGTTCTAGGACTACTCTATTTGGAACTTTGTCCTGCCAGGTGATACCAAAAATGCGTCGGAGGCAACGCATATGGAAGGTGTTCAGCTTCCTCTCCTGCCGTGCACAAAGGGTCCAGGACTCACTGCAGTACAGGAGTGTGCTCAGGACGCAGGCTCTATATACCTGGATCTTGGTATATGTCGTCAGCTTCTTATTGAGCCATACTCTCTTCGTGAGTCTAGAGAACATGGTAGCTGCTTTGCCAATGCGTTTATCCAGCTCGACATCTAGAGAGAGAGTGTCAGAGATCGTTGAGCCAAGGTACACAAAGTCATGAACAACCTCCAATTCTTGTGTGGAGATGGTAATAGAGGGAGGTGAGTCCACGCCCTGGCCCATGACTTGTGTTTTCTTCAGGCTGATTGTTAGTCCAAAGTCTTGGCAGGCCTTGCTAAAACAATTCATGAGTTGTTGGAGGTCTTGAGCAGAGTGGGCAACAATGGCTGCATCATTGGCGAAGAGGAAATCCCGCATGCATTTCAGCTGGACTTTGGTCTTCGCTCTCAATCTAGAGAGATTAAAGAGCTTTCCGTCTGATCTAGTCCGGAGATAGACACCTTCTGTTGCAGTTCCAAAGGCGTGCTTCAGCATGACAGCAAAAAAGATCCCAAAAAGGGTTGGTGCGAGGACACAGCCCTGTTTCACTCCGCTTCGGATGTCAAAGGGATCTGATGTTGAACCATCAAAAACTACAGTGCCTTTCATTCCCTCATGGAAGGACCTGATGATTTTAAGGAGTCGAGGTGGACATCCAATCTTGGAAAGGATTTTAAAAAGGCCATCCCTGCTAACCAAATCAAAGGCCTTTGTGAGATCTATGAAGGCGACAAAGAGTGGCTGTTGTTGTTCCCTGCATTTCTCCTGCAACTGTCTGAGGGAGAATACCATGTCAGTGGTGGATCTATTAGCTCGAAATCCACACTGTGATTCTGGATAGACTCTGTCTGCGAGCACCCGGAGCCTCTTCAGCACAACACGGGCAAGCAGCTTCCCTACAACGCTGAGAAGAGAGATGCCACGGTAGTTATTGCAGTCGCCCCTGTCTCCTTTGTTCTTGTACAATGTGACGATGTTTGCATCCTTCATGTCCTGTGGTACTCCACCTTCCCTCCAGCAAAGACAAAAGATTTCATACAGCTCGGTAGTGATGGTCTCTTTACAGCACTTCAGCACTTCAACAGGGATGTTATCCTTTCCAGGTGCCTTGCCAGAGGCGAGGGAATCCAAGGCCGCTTTTATTTCTGCTAAGGTTGGTTCGCTGTCCAACTCTTCCAAGACAGGCAGGCACTCAATGTTATTTAATGCTTCTTCGGTTACTACATTCTCTCTGGAATACAGCTCAGAGTAGTGTTGCACCCAGCGGTCCATCTGCTGTGCTCGGTCCTGGATGATCACGCCTGTAGCAGACTTCAAGGGAGCAGATTTCTTCTGTATTGGACCTAAAGCCTGCTTGATACCGTAATACATTCCCTTGATGTTACCTGTGTCCGCTGCTATCCGTATCTGAGAGCAGAGCTGAAGCCAATAATCGTTGGAACATCTCCTGGCAGCCTGTTGGACTTGGCTACGAGCAGCTCGAAGAGCTTGCAAGTTGTACTCGCTAGGACAGGCTTTGTATGCTGCTAGAGCTCTCCTCTTATCCTCGATGGCTGGCATCAACTCCTCCGAATGGGCTTCGAACCAGTCGGCCGTCTTTTTGGTCTTCTTGCCAAATGTGGACAAGGCGGTGTTATACACAGCGTTCTTAAAATGTTCCCATCGTTCAGGTGCATTTGCATCAGCCGGGCCTGGAAGGGTTTCCTCAAGCGCTTGGGCAAATTCCTCCACTTTTCTTTGATCGCAAGTCTTCCTGATGTCAATACGTGGTCTTCCTTCCTTTTTCGTGTGATATAATCTCTTTGTTCGCAGTTTTACTCTACTACACACCAGGGAGTGATCAGTATCGCAATCAGCACTCTGGTAGCTGCGTGTGATCGTAATACTAGGAAGGCTAGAACGTCTAGTGAGGATCAAATCGAGCTGATGCCAATGCTTGGATCTTGGATGTCTCCAGGAAACTCTGTGTTGAGGCTTCGTATTAAAGAATGTGTTGCTGACGCAAAGACCATAATAACAGCAAAACTCCAGCAAGCGTTGGCCATTTTCGTTCATCTTTCCAATGCCAAAACGGCCTAGACAAGTGGGCCAAGAATTGTGATCATCACCAACTCTAGCGTTAAAGTCTCCAAGAATGAACAGTGCCTCTCTTTCAGGGACTTTTTTGATAGTAGCTGCCAGATCGTCGTAGAATTTATCTTTCACTTCTGTAGTGGATGACAGTGTTGGTGCATATGCACTAATGAGGGTGACCGGTCCCGCTGATGAGTGGAGCTGCAGAGACAGGATTCTTTCACTCCCCACAGTAGGTGGAACAATGGATCTCAGAAGAGTATTTCTGACTGCAAAGCCAACACCATATTCCCTGGTCTCATTCAATGGTTTTCCCTGCCAGAAGAATGAGAAGTTTTTTTCCTTGACAGATCCCGAGTCTGGCAATCTCGTCTCTTGCAGGGCAACAATGTCCATCTGCAGTCTACTCAGTTCCATGTCGATGACAGCTGTCTTGCGCACATCGTCTATTTCCTGCAGGTCGTCAGAAAAGCCGTGGTCAGAAAAGCCAGGGGTCATTGTCCGTACATTCCAGGTGCCCAGCTTTAGGGCAGAAGTTTTCTTATGATTGTTGCATGGTGCAGGGTTATCGATCTGCTTGTCGGCTTTTACCCTAAACCCCACGCACCCCGTGAGGTTAACAGACCGTGGCGAGGTAGCACCTTACTGGCTGGGGGCTGCCCAGCTTAAGGCGGGCGGTATCTACCTAGTGAGGTGCAATGACCTCTCCCACCGTCAGAAGTAGCCCCTGGCGTCATGCTCTACGCCAATTGAGCAAAGACTTATAACCGGTAACTGCTACTTCCCGTGTTGTTTCGACGCTGTATGCGAAGCTGGAGTGTCCTCTCCAGAGCACGAAGCCTGGGTAAAATAATATGGAGGATAGGCTGTTACCCAAGCAGCAAATCCCCCCTCTCCACGTCACTGAGATAGTCCAGTGGAAAGGCAAGAGCCAATACAACTGGTTCCAGCGACGTTGCAGGAGTTGCCAGAACGACATGAACTGCCTCCGGGACTCCGGCTCCGGGTTTTGCCTCGAGGTTAACTCCTGAAGCCTTTTCCATCAGTGGATATAGCCACAAGGCAGTGGAGGTTTGAGATCAGAGTTTTCCTTCTCCTAGATGGGCTGCCTTCCAGGGCTGACGAGCCCCACCTACCCGGCCTGCTCTCTAATAGTGCAGAAGTATGATCTGACCCTTAAAAGGTTCCTACCCCCAGGTGTATGTAATGCTAATTGGCTTTCCTATTTACCCAAATTAGTAATTTTCCTATTTACCTTTTCCTATTTACCCAAAATTAATCTGAAAAAAGATTAGGGTGAAAAATAGAGTTCAAGAAAGGAGCTTAGGAGTGTCTGCAAAACCCTTTTAAAGCTGAAACCCCGCCCCCTCAGCCCATGCGGTTAGAAAGAGCAAAGGCAGCCTGAAAAAACATCACACCAAAGAAAATATCTACCCAAAAACATACCTCAATTCCTCCCTCAGCTTCTTCTTCAAGAAAGGAGCTTAGGAGTGTCTGCAAAACCCTTTTAAAGCTGAAACCCCGCCCCCTCAGCCCATGCGGTTAGAAAGAGCAAAGGTCAGCCTGAAAAAACATCACACCAAAGAAAATATCTGCCCCAAAACATACCTCAATTCCTCCCTCAGCTTCTTCTTCAAGAAAGGAGCTTAGGAGTGTCTGCAAAACCCTTTTAAAGCTGAAACCCCGCCCCCTCAGCCCATGCGGTTAGAAAGAGCAAAGGTCAGCCTGAAAAAACATCACACCAAAGAAAATATCTACCCAAAAACATACCTCAATTCCTCCCTCAGCTTCTTCTTCAAGAAAGGAGCTTAGGAGTGTCTGCAAAACCCTTTTAAAGCTGAAACCCCGCCCCCTCAGCCCATGCGGTTAGAAAGAGCAAAGGTCAGCCTGAAAAAACATCACACCAAAGAAAATATCTACCCAAAAACATACCTCAATTCCTCCCTCAGCTTCTTCTTCAAGAAAGGAGCTTAGGAGTGTCTGCAAAACCCTTTTAAAGCTGAAACCCCGCCCCCTCAGCCCATGCGGTTAGAAAGAGCAAAGGTCAGCCTGAAAAAACATCACACCAAAGAAAATATCTACCCAAAAACATACCTCAATTCCTCCCTCAGCTTCTTCTTCAAGAAAGGAGCTTAGGAGTGTCTGCAAAACCCTTTTAAAGCTGAAACCCCGCCCCCTCAGCCCATGCGGTTAGAAAGAGCAAAGGTCAGCCTGAAAAAACATCACACCAAAGAAAATATCTGCCCCAAAACATACCTCAATTCCTCCCTCAGCTTCTTCTTCAAGAAAGGAGCTTAGGAGTGTCTGCAAAACCCTTTTAAAGCTGAAACCCCGCCCCCTCAGCCCATGCGGTTAGAAAGAGCAAAGGTCAGCCTGAAAAAACATCACACCAAAGAAAATATCTACCCAAAAACATACCTCAATTCCTCCCTCAGCTTCTTCTTCAAGAAAGGAGCTTAGGAGTGTCTGCAAAACCCTTTTAAAGCTGAAACCCCGCCCCCTCAGCCCATGCGGTTAGAAAGAGCAAAGGTCAGCCTGAAAAAATTTTCAGAATAGATAAGAAGCAAAAGTAAGGTGTTATAAAAATAGAGAATCCTGGATGCAACTTTTCAGCAACTGTCACAAAGTGGCAAAAAGAATTTTTACAATATAAATGCAAAGAGAACAACCAAGGAGGAAAAATGAGATATCTCTTCCAGGAGTCTCAAGCAATCAAAGAGAAGTTTAAACCTAGAACAGGGATGCTAAAAGACTAATAGAAGAACATATTATCTGATCAGAATAAAATAAAGAGAAGGTGGAAATGATATACTGAAGAACTGTACAAAAGAGATAGAAGGATGATTTAAAGAGGAATCTGATGATGAAGAACCTACAGTTTTAAAAAGTGAAATGAATGCTCCTCTGAAAACACTCAGAATAAATAAATTACCAGGAATAGATGGAATACCAACAGAACTATTCCCAGCTACAGAGACTGAGTCTGTCAAAATCCTAACAAGAATATGCCAAGAAGAGGGCTGCTGTATCTTTTTTCCCCTTCTAATTTTTATACTGTTTGCTTTAATATTGTAAGCTATCTTGGGTCCTCTTAAGGAGAAAGGTGAGATATGCTGTAAATATTTTAAATAAATAAATAAATTATAGGTAAAGAAATAAATTATTTGTTGCACCTCGGCAATGTAGATGTTACTCAATAGTTCTAAAAAGCATCTTTGCAATTACATTCCTCATTGCTCAAAAAGTAATTAGCTGCAGGCAACCACATTGCTTGTATCTACTTATTTTCACATTCTCTGTTTGACCATACAGCCTATTACCACTGTGTCAGTACGATAGTTATTGTTGTCAGTTGTGTCTGAAGGGCACTAGTTTGGGGAAGTGCTCTGTTAGAGTTCTTTAAGGTGTTTCCCTATTTACAGTACTTCTAATAGAAAAGTAGGTTGGAAATGCATTTTTAGGCTAGTGGCGCTGCGGGTTAAACCGCAGAAGCCTCTGTGCTGCAAGGTCGGAAGACCAGCCGTCGTAAGATCGAATCCACGCGACGGAGTGAGCTCCCGTCACTTGTCCCAGCTCCTGCCAACCTAGCAGCTCGAAAGCATGTAAAAATGCGAGTAGATAAATAGGTACCACCTCGGTGGGAAGGTCACGGCGTTCTGTGTCTAGTCGCGCTGGCCACGTGACCACGGAAACTGTCTTCGGACAAACGCTGGCTCTATGGCTTGGAAACGGGGATGAGCACTGCACCCTAGAGTCGGACACGACTGGACAATTTGTCAAGGAGAACCTGTCATATGCTTGTAAACGCACATATGTGAATAGCAAATTCCAGTGTACCACAAAAATTGTTATAGACGTTTTAGTATACCTTGTTTCAAAAAACAGTGTAGGACCAAAGAGTGCAAATTACATGAAAGCTACAACAGGAAAAGAAGACCCCATATTTGTTTGGCATGGGGTGTGACGTTTGCCCACTATCCTTATGTGAAACTGGCAGTGTTCATTAACAAACACAGAAACATGGCCAGATTTTCATCTCTGGCACTTTAGAGAGCACTGCATAGAGTTTTCAACATAAATAATATCCCTTTCAAGACAAGGAGGAGTAGCCAGGGGCCAGACCATGGAAAAAAATTAACATTTAAGTGTACTAGTGTATATCCCAGCCTAATTGGGCACAAAACGTCTGTGGCTGCTGCCTGCCTTGCAGAAAATAAGACATAACAGCGAGGAAGCTTCCGCAGTGTGTGGCTGTCAGAGCTCTTTCAGCCAAAGTGGAGGGAGAAATTTCAGGCTGTCTTTTTTACCTTACAAGAGCATTTCAAGGCATCATCGATCAATGTGTATATATCACAGTTGTCCACTTTATGAAGGATACCCAAATATACTCTTTCCAGCTCAGAGGTCAGGAAAGCACTGGGAGCAAGACAATGATTTCGGCTGAAGGAGGATGCTGCAGGATGCCGAGTCAAAGCAGTGTGTGCTCTCTTTATTATCAGATTAATTGTTCAGATATGTTGTCCCCTCAGGACTGGTCTCTGATAGTGGCACCGGTCATATGAAATCACCACAAGGTCCTTTGGAGTTTTGTTCATGTGGCTTCACCTTTGCAGTCTCTGGCCAAGGTCTTGACAATAGTGCAAAGGCTGGCTGATGAGTCAGGTTTTGGCCAACTGCTTTGTAAGGATACTAAACATGAGCCAACCTTTCCACAGGAAGATGGTTGTGCCTCAACTCTCCCTCTTGACTCTTCAGTATTTGATTTGTAAAATGGGAAATGCTGAGTCTCAGGCTGAGCCTGGAGGCACTAATGCAATAGGACTAAGATGATTAATTTTGCTGTATATGAGGAAACTTCAGCAGTAATTGTGGAAATGTAGGTTTGCCCTACTTGCTTTGAGCCAAAAATAGACATTTTTAACTTTGCTTAGCTCACTGACAGGCCCCAAGGAATGTGGATTCAAGTTAATTACCAGTCTTCTTTTTGGATATCACTTGTTTGGGAACTTTGATATCTACTTGTCAAATGAAAATGTTCTTCTTAAAGCCAACAAGCAGTCTTTATTTATCTGGATTATCAGGAAAGTTAATTTGTCCAGAACCATCCTGTCTACTAACTCCAGGAGACTCCCAGGATGCAGCTGGGTCAAAATGAGCTGGAACCCAAACATCTTGCCTCTTCTAGTCCCTGGTGGCAGGGAAGTCATTCCAGAGACACTTCATTGGGTCTTTTCCAGCTCTGCCATTCTAAGATGATGATGATGGTGTTAATGGTTATGATTGCACCATAGGCAAGCAGCACACAAACATGTAAGGAAAAATCTTGGTTTAGAATGTAGAAAAGTATTGGTAGCACAAAACACACATGGAATAAATGGATGGATTCAAGTGGAAAGAAAACAAGATTATGTGGAGCAAGGGAATTCAAGTTATTTGGAAGCAAAATGAATTTTGAAGTAAGGGAAGATGAGAAATGGGCAGGTCAGTAAGAATAGCATTAAGGTTGTCAACAGCAGGTGATTCAAGCAATATTTTAGTTGTACTATGGACAGTAAGAAACAGACACACATTTTTGAAATATTAAGAAGCTAAAATCAGCAAGTCTGAAAATAAAAAAGGAAAGAAGCGGGGAGAAATCTAACACAACCAAGTTCTGGCTGAAGACTCAGGTACTTACTACTCTTCTGCAGGTCTCTCAGTGGGAAGACTAGTCTTAGGGGCAGGAAGCACTGGAGGAGAAGAAAAATTGAATTTTGTGTGCAAAGTGGCTTGAGAACCTGGGCTCCCATATCTACCCATTCTCAGCCATCAGCTCACCATGAAGCTGTTTGCGTTATGTGTAGGATGATGGGTCCAAGTGCATGCACCCATTGGTTCTCTCCCCAGTCTCTCTCTTTTGCTCCTGGGTTTTAGGGGATGCCGATGTTGGGGCCAGTGTGCCATTTGGAACAAGGCAGGGAGTGGAGCAGCCGTGCCACAACCCATGAGCCTTCCTGCTGCATAAGTCCTGGAAGCAGTTGGACAAATCCTGGTGGGAGGGGAATACCTGTCCTTTTTGCTCTTTTGGCAAGCCAAAATAGTTACTTAATAACTATTAAGTATGCCCCCACTGAAGGATTTCTACAGCAAGGATTTTCAGTCCCGAGAGTCAGAACTGGAACCAGCTGCCCCAGTGGACTCTGGATCTTTGGAGTAGAGGCAAAGGATGCTGTACCCCTTAAAAAAGGGGGAGGGTTAGTCCCAGATGAGCAGGGCCTTATTTCAGTCACAAATACTGATTCAAGATGAAAGTACAGGTTGGTGAAGTAGGAGGGTTACTTGGGCACAGGAACCTTCTCAAGATGTAAGAGGTCTGCTTGTAGAAGACAAACAAAGTGCTTCCAGATGAGCCTGAGCTGGATCATGACATATGTACTGAGATGTTCCAAGACAACAATATATGTATTGAGATGTTCCAAGTCAATCATTCCTTGGAAAATGCCTTTTATTGTGCTTGAATGTTCATTGTGTTGTATTTTTATTGTAAAACTCCCTTTACTTGTTTTCTGCTTTGCTCTGCTCCTGATTCAACTTCAGACTGTCTGGGTTGGCCTTTGTATGTACTGTTATTTGGACTGATTGCTTTTTGGTAAGATGGGGTTATTTGACCATGGCTGGACTACGGACCATACTGTTGGATTACCCCTGTCTGATTTGTCTGGTGCTCTGTTGTTGTTGTTGTTTGGACTTAATACCTTATTAATAGAGTTTGTCCGATCCTGTGTGTATTCTATGCCATCAAATCAGAATTACACAGCAACTTATAGTGACTCATAGGAACCCTAATAGGGCTTTAAAGTTAAGTGAGACATTTAAGGAGTGGTTTTACCAGTTCCACTCCCCTAGTGAGTTTCCGTGGCCAAGTGGGGATTTGAAGCCTGTCGTCCACAGTCCTAGTCCATCACTCTATCCACTACACCACACTGGGAATCCTGGCTCTAGAACATGACAAGTGGAAAGATTAAGCTTTAAGGAGTGAGAGAACACTTCAGATGAAATAGGTAAGAGAGATAGTAAGAATCAGCAAGAAAAGTAACAAATGAAAAATGGTTACAAATCATCCATGGAAAAGCAAAAATCAGTATTAGAAGAATTATTAATAGACCAAGAGGAAGAAGTTAAAGAGAAATTGACTCAAGACACAAAATGAAAGAAGTACCTCAAAAGTGGAAAGATGGACAATGTCTTAAATGGGGGGGGGGGGGGGGAGAGAATGGTCAGAGAGTTAAAAATTAATCAAAGAAAAAACATATACCTAAACCCCAAGGTCATTGAAAGGTATGAGAGTAACAATGTCCTTAATAGTCATTGAAAGGTATGAGAATAACAATGTCCTTAATACTATCAAATGTTGAAACAGACCAAGCAGGATGAAAAAGTACAAAAATAACCATAATATCCAGCTAGCAAAAAAAAAAAAAAAAGCTGCAAATGAATGTAAGATCCACAGAGTACAGTTAACAAGACATGAAAATACCTCTGTTCTAAGGTGCAATAGCACTAAAGTGCTCCGATTTAGGTATAAGTGAGAAGATTGCAGCAATCTGGACAGTTTAGTTCATGGATGGGGGAACAGTTATACCTTTCATCCACTATTTTAGTTTTCAGTTGAAATTGGAGTTGGAGAATATGTCCAAATGGTAACATATCCTGAACCCAATTTTCTCTCGCCAAGGTCTTTTAAGTTATCTGGGGATGATTACTTCCTTCATGATTTTAATTGTCCCTTGGGGATTAACAAGGATCAGAGGAACCACAGTTTCTTCCACCCCCCAATACTAATTAATCCCCTGCCCCATAGTGCCATTCAAAGTACAATGGCAGAAGGTCTGCTGAAAGGATAAGTGCGGGGAGAGATTGTGTTGGATAAGCAGACATTTTCGTCTTGCTTATGGTTGGCTCCATTTTGTTGCTTTACTGATTAGTACTGGCCCACCCAGGTCGTTATTAGAAGAAATTATTCATGATGGAACAAATGAAATGAACGCAAACCAGATTGATAGGGATTGTGCCATCAGTGAAAATAAAAGTGAAGACTCTATGTACAACTGGGATATTCAAGAAACCTAGAAGCAAAAGGGAGGAGAAAGAAAAGATGATTGTTAGAAAGAGAAATAAGATCACAAGCACAGCTTTACAGAACGAGATAAACAAGAACAGTATTGGAATGGGGGAAGGGGAGAGAGACCAAAAGAGAGACAGCATTGTTTTTTCAATTATTCAGGCATGGGATAATGGAAGGATCAATGTTTTCCAAGATGGAAAAAAGAAAATGGGGTCCATCAGCATTGGAACTTTTTCCCCTGTTTATTCATTTTTGTCAGGGAATCCAATCAACTCCATTGAAGGGGCATTACATTTCACTATTGTCTTTCCAGATGTCCTTGAAGCAGTTTTTAAAATTTCTTTGCCTTGACTAATTTAGGGGTTACAGGGTTACCACTGGCCTTTTGTCAAAAGTTACCTGCTTGCAAGTTCACTCACTTTTATGGATTTCCCCTGAGTGGGATTGGGGAATTCATTGTAGATGGCTCATCTCTGAAATGTTCTTCATTTTCTGGTCCCATTTTTGCAAGTAGGGTTTTTTAATTACTGCTTTCTTCCCACTCTTTAAATTTCATTTTTATATTGTGAAACATAAAGTAACAATAAGGAGTCATTTAGAGCTGCCCTTTAAGCCCATTTAAGACTCACCAGAAAGTAATTAATGTGAGCTTGCAAGCCATCTATTTTATCTTGGAAAAGATCTTCATTGAATGGGACATTTCTGAATAAATATGGAGAGATCTTGCCAGTTGGAAACAAACTGCTAGGTAACACAATTCACACTGAACACTATATGGAATCATCATTTAAATTATGGTTCCAGATAATTGTAGAAGAGCAATCTCAGAAGATCTGAAGGTCACTGTTGTGGCAGCAACTCTGTAAATAAACATCCTCCACAGCTACATGTATGCACTTTGGTGATATTAAGCAAAAGCAAAGTGTGATGTTTAAATACTGCCCCATCATGTTTAAAGCACTCTCTCGGTGGTTTACAATTTAGTTATGCAGGCTACACATTCTGCCCCCCCCCCCCCATGAGTTGGGTACTCAGTTTACGGACCTGGAAGGATAGAAGACTGAGTCAACCTCAAGTTACCTACTTGAGCCCAGGATTGAACTCGGATTGTGAACTGAGTCTTCACTGCTGTACTGCAGTTTAACCACTTCGCCACAAGGCCCTCAAGCACAATGCATGCTGATACAGGATATTTGAAAACTGGCCATAGATTTATCCCAGGATCACATACCTACATTTCTAAGGGGAATTTTATTTTACACAATGATCACTGTGAGGAAGTAGGAAGCATAATTACATAAATTCAGATAAAGAATTAATTAGCTCCTAGGCAACATGTATAGAATTAGATAGAACTAATGTCAACATGTGAAATCAGGCTTCAGTATGGGGAGAATAACTAATAGACTGCACTCTTAGTTTATAGAAAGGATAGTGAGGAAACTAGATTGACATCATTTGCGGTAAAAGCTGAGTAGACGAGGTTTTCAGTGGGAGTGGAAGATTGGAACAGGCTAGTTCGGACTGATGGGAGAAAGAGGAAGAGACAGAAGGAAAAGGGAATAAAGGGGTTTGCAGTGGATTTTGTGTGCTCAAGGGGAGCACAGCAGGTGCTTTCTTAGAAATGAAGAGGGCAGGCTTAAGCAATACAGATGCACTCATTAACTGCACACACACAGCAGAACAAAAAAACCTGTCAGATGGACAACTGCAGTAAGAAAATATGGGCAAAAAGGGCCCAAGCTATCAGATGTGGGTAAACTTCCTTCCAGGACTAGATGGGACTCCAAAGGACTCCAAATCTTTCCTGAAGATGCAGCTGGAGTGAGATTAGAATGCCTGTAGATGCAGCAGAGAAGACAAAGGAGTTGTGAACAAAGGCTAGAAAGCTCTTGCTGTAGCAGAAAGAAGTTTCAGATTATTAGGACCAGTGTGGTTTGGGGGAGCAGGCTAAGCGTGCTCTTCTTCAGCTGAAGTAAATCTTGGCAAGTCTGAACCAGCTGCTGAGAGGAAGCAGGTTAACTAGGTATCAGTGCTCCAGGTTCTGCAGTACAATGATTTCAAAGTAATTTTGAAAACTTACGGCTGGCTGGAGCAGGAGCAGCTCTTTGGAGAACTGGGTCAGCAAACAGGAAA
Organism: Intellagama lesueurii; assembly: GCA_037013535.1. Lineage (NCBI taxonomy): Eukaryota > Metazoa > Chordata > Lepidosauria > Squamata > Agamidae > Intellagama > Intellagama lesueurii. Next base: position 202,071,515 of record JBAJHW010000004.1, read on the forward strand.
GGAGCAATGTAACACAACAACAGAGAAAGGGATCAGTTGAGTTATGAGCAACACAGATGGGCCTGTCATGTCAACAAAAGGAAAAAACATGACATATTCCCATATTCTAGTTGGTTTGGGGAGGGGCATCGGTTGTATTTTTTTGCCTTTATTTGCTTGCTTGCTTTTCTTGCTTTGAGAGAGGTGTGTGTATGTTTGTGTTATTTTGCTATTTTTTTGCCAGGGGGTGGTTCTTTATTTAATTGATTTTTTTTAAAAAAAAAGTTATATGATTAATTTACTACTTCTTTATTTTTTTAAAGGTGCAAATTTTGATGGGGTTTGGGGCAGATTTTTTTCTGCTGGCTGAAGAAACAGCGGCAAGCCTGCTAGCAAATAGCATTTAAGGAGAAGAGAACAGGGATTAGAAGGTGGTTGAAATGTAGCAGCTGCTCATTCAGTAGAACAGGAGTTTAGGAAGGAATTTTTATCTGGTTGCGACAAGAAGGTAGTGTTTTAATACCTTTTGTTTGAGATGGCCATTAGAAGCCCAAGAAACTCATTGCTGAAGTGTATAAATACACATTTTGGTAGTATCTCTAGTGCTATCCATTGTAAAACATTTTAGAGTGGGAGTAAAGCAAGAAGAACAAGATAATGCTTCTTATCTTAGGTGTTCTTCCAGAGAGAACACTGTCATAATGAAGACATAAAGCAGGAAAGAGTTAATATGCCATTTGAGTGGTTAACAGACCTAGCACATCTCTGAAGGACAAACCTATTACAACTTGATGTTCCCTGATAGAAATTCCCCCATTTTTAACTTCTAGTGAGAATCTGTACATACAGTTTATTAGCTTGCCTGTAACTTGTGTTCAGCACACATCTGCTAAACTGATGTGTTCATCACTTTTAAGAAGCCATTTCGCATTCTGGTTAATGTCTCTTTTGGACACATATAGGTAAATCATCCTTTTATTTAGAAAGAGGAGAATCACTTGGAATCCTACTGAAATTTAATGTCTGTAACACCTCCTGACTGCTATCTTAGACCACTGCAGGGTCCCAAGCCTATGTTGAACTTCTGTATTGAGTAGACTGATATCATTCTACAGCAGTGAAAATGTAGAAGATATTTTTTTTTAAAAAAAAAAACCCTACTTCAGTCTGTAGAAGTAATGAAGGAAGCCAAGAGGGAGATGAGAAAAGAAGGATGGGAAAAGGAGTGAAATAAGCCAGATCCCTTCATAATAACATTTTAATTTTAGAAATAATGTCTGGGAAGCAGAGGCCCAGTTATAACACCCACTCCAATTATATGCCTTGTTGGCATGAGTGACCTGCTGCAAACACAGCACACTTCCATTTGCATTTAAATTAAAAGGATATTTTAGAAATAAAAGCCAGTTTGCTTGTCTCACAAGATGCACAGACTGTTTAATCCATATGCGGTGTTTCAAATACTTGCTCCAGAATGGAGGATGAAGTCAGACAATGTAGGAGTTGCCCATCCTTTTTTCTTCTTCTTTTGCCAGAGCCTGTTGGGTGGTCAGAGAGGTTGTTCAAATGGGGAAAACTGGCCTCTTCCTTCCTCCCCTTCCCCCTTTGTCCCTGTTCTTCACAGAGGAGCACTCGACTTAAACCAGGTTTTGTGCCCAGACTGGACTGCATTTTACCAAACAAGCAAGAAGGGGAGCATGGGCTTCATTCCAATCTCATCTTGGGAGTAAAAACAACAACAGCTGAGTTAAAGAAGGAAGGTGAAAGGCAGAAGACTGGGCAACAGAAGAAGGAAAAAGGTGAAGCACCTGGGTACCCCACAAGGTTAACTGAGAAGCCAGGGGCAGCAGGGGCAGCTTCTTTGCCCAACTTTCAGCTGGCTAGCCTGCAGTCCCAGACGGAGCTGTAATGAGACTGCACAGCTGGGAAGTGCCAGGGTGGAATAAGTTAACTGCCTGGGCTCTTGGCAGGAATGGGAGTGGAAGGAAAGGTAAGAAAGAAGGGGAGGCATGTTAATTTTTTCAACCTTAAAAGAGGCGGGGAGCAATACTCTGTCAAAAAACTAAACTCTGAGCCCTATAACAAATGTAAATTTAAACTGTGATTTCATCATCATCATCTTAGAACTGTGAGCTGAAAGTGACCCTCTGGATCATCAAGTCCAGACCCTGTCAAGGAAGCACAGTGGAGAATCAAACTCCCATCCTCTGGCTCCACAGCTAGATACCTAAACCACTCCAGGCACTAATTTGCGAACTCAAGGAAAATCATTTGGTTTTTGTGCAGACCCTGCTTCATTTAGGAAGTTTAAGCTTTATGAGCTAGTGGAAACCAGCAGATTGTGGATATACTCTGTTCTCCTATGGAGATAGCTGCATGGTTAACACTGTTCTTCAGGGCTGAGCTGTGGACAAATCGTTTGGAGCAGAAAGCCAAGCATGCAATAGGAGCCAGACAACATATGTTTTCTGTAAATCTGGATTGAAAAAAATCATTTCCCCCGTGTGATAGTTTTCTAGATTTACAATTTTCCTCTACCTGCGATAGAAAAGAAACTGCAGAATTTTACCAGGAGCAAAAGGTAGAGCAACAACAGCAACAGGTAGAGATGCAAGCCAGCTAACTCAAGTACCTATAATTGTGAACTCTATAAATTTCCTCCTGGACATTATAGGGTGTGGAACAGATAATCATGGAATTCCTAGATAAAATGTCCCAACCAGTGCGGAGAGGTTGTAGGCGAGGGCGGGGCAAGGCAGGGGTTGTTTCTGAGCTCATTTAGGGGCCCAAGGTCATTGGTGGAATTTCATCAGATATTGATCCAGACAGCTCTGTGTCTTAACTCTGAGGACACACATACCCTCCAGTCAGCCCAGACTGTAAGATACGTGAATGCCTGTCTGCCCATTCTGAGCATTCTTTCTGAATTAATTTTATGGCTTCCTGGAAAGATACTTACACCCAAAACGATTTTGGTACTTCACATTCCTGTGGGGGTGATCTCTTATATCTGAAAACAAGGATTTTCCCCTTGCCTGCTTTTCACTGCCAGAAACACAACAGTGCTATACCAAGGATATTTTCTTCTTTCCCAAAGCTTAAGCTCGGGCTTCTGGAAGAAAAATGGACCTTGTTTATGACAATGCTTTCCAGGAGACATAAAGGGTGTTTGTTTTTACAAGAAGCAAGCTGCTTTCATATTTTTCTGCAGTTATATATGCCTCTAGACATGCAGTATACTATTAATACTACTTTGGATTCCCGACTGCCAGGTGTAAAAACTCTTGCTGCTACTGCTGTTAGTTGGCTGGAGGGTTCCACAGGGACACAAGGTTGTCAGCCACAGTAATAATGCTGCTGCAAGGCTACACTGCCTTGCATGCTAATTCAGAAGCAATTCCAAAACTCCCAATCATTTTCTCTCTTGGGGCTTAGTTCTGCCAAGACCAAGGAAATGTGACTATTTGCAGCATTGGCGATTAGAATATAGCGTTACAGCACCCCACAGAAAATGCATGCTTATAGATGTTGGCATCATAAAGCTCAAAATCAATCTGAGGAGCAATCTATTTTTAAGCATTAAAATAGTTACAACAAAAGAGAGCATTTGCTCTGCACTGGAAAGAAGAAAATTGATTCAAATAAATAAAATGAATCTTTCAATGATATGCCCATTCCTCTCCACCTCTCTGTTTCTGGTCAGAGCAAGCATTTCTGTGCTTTTTCTTTTCTTTTCGTTAAGGCACCGAATCCAGTCCCCGAAGTTTGTTTCTCTAAGAACATGGGGTGGTAGAGCTGGGCCCTGTGGCAACTTTGCTCAAGCTGGTGTGGACAGTACTGCACCCTGCACAGGTCTCACTGGCTGGGAACTAACAAAGTCTACGGACTCTTGAAATGTTAATCATCAAGTTACATAACTAATGCTATGGTACTGGTGTGACTCATGCTATATTCAACATGGTGAAGGTAATCAGAAGTGAAATGTAATGCGACACAGATAGTAAATATTGAAGCTGGATATGCATCTACATTTTTTCAGAATGAACTGCTGAGCATTGGAAAATACATGGAATTGACTTCTATTTGTATCACCTGCAAGCCTGAAAGAAAAGGGAATTGGGAATTATGCCTGCTGGGAAATGCAAGCAAAACAAAACAAAATGAAGAAAGAAACCAGGGCATCTGATAATAAAATTATCCTTTCAACAGTTCAATCTAGATAAATGCTCTCCCATAGATAGTGTAAATCACTTAGACAATTCAAAGGCATAAGGTGGAGTCAAGGGAAAGATTTGGTTCATTTAAAACAATAACCCCACAGGATATTCTCTATGGAAGGCTACAACCAAAGACAAAATAATTGATGTTAGCAATTGCTAACACCAACACAGCCTATTGCTTCATAATTTGAAAAGGTTATTGGAACTGGAATTGCATCACACTTTGTGTAGCCATCATGTTTGGCACACCTCTGCTTGCATCGCACCACTGTTTCCTACAGCAAATATGAAGCATGAAGTACAGTCACATATTCCTGAATATGCAGCAAGGATCTCTGGTTAGTCACAAGTACATTAAGAAGCAGGATCTAAGTAACCTCTACTAGCCTAGTGTTGTGTTTTCTTTTTTCCAGAGCTTAGAAGGTTATTTTTATTATTTACTGTTACAGTTCAAAGATATCCTTCCCCCATATTTAGTTACTACAATAGTTACAATTTCTTTTTGGCTACTTTTTTTTAAAAAAGTATGAACATTACAGTTCACAAGGCAATAATAAATACAAAGCACGTTCTCCCGCCTTCTGTCTTTTGAACACCACAAAACCCACAAGCATGAGACAACAGCATGAGGCTCAGTGCAAGCCGCACTTGAATCTTACAGTATTCCTCCTATACTATTGAGAAGGTTAGACCATTAATAACCCCATAACTATAAAGGTAACTATATTTGAGTTACACTGCAAAAAGAGTGAAATTATCCCTTGCTATATTGCATTGGACTATATTACATTACACTTCCATGGCTGGAAAAGGGGATTAATTACATGGAAACAGTTGCTTGCAGTTAATTACTTCCTACCTCTGGCTTTGATTTCAGTGGCATGCATAGTGCTATAGCTGGGGACAGATGAGAGAGAACAGTTGGCTGATCTGGTCTTGTTTGATCTTTGAAACTAAAATGCCTCCCAAGTTCCTTTCATTTGGAAGGGCATTATGGCTTTCCCACTATGTGTCACCAATTTCTAGCATTCCTTTGCCCTTCTCCAATGGTCACTAGTTCTCAATTTACCCTCATGGACAAATACAGACATCTTATCAATTGCCCATTTTGGCTACACTGCTACCAGGATTTTTACAATATCTGACTATCAGTAGTGTGTACATGTGTGTGTAATGTGTGTATGTTCTATTATATTACACTTGACCTTAGGCTGTACTCAGACATTACCAATGATAGGAATCAAATAGAAGGTATGGTTATAAAAATAAAATAGAGATTGGTTCAAATCCTGTTGTGCAGTTATGCTGGCAGAAGGGAAATGCTACAACTTGTGACTGGTAAATTGCTGCTAATTGTCAGCTCTCCATTTGGATTCATCGTTGTGCACCAAGTGAGTGGCTTTGCACACAAACAGGATTCCAAGCAGGGACTCATTAATTAGTGGCAATTTGATAGCGTAAGTTACTTTATATTTCTTCTGTCAAATTAACTACAGAACAGGATTTGGGGTATTTACTACCACTTACATTACATTCACAAAATTACCTCATACCATGGGTACTTGCATTTGCTTTCCCAGCCACAGAGATCTGGTACAAACAACACAAAGTAACTATCAAGTAACTATCAGAAGCAGTGTGATGGCTGCATTGTGTGTCACTGAAGAGTTCCTTGGCCAGGAGAAAGTACTGCTGTCCCAAATTCCAGGGATGGTTCATGTGCATCTGTTGAAGGACAGAATCCTCCTGTATGTGGTTTCCTTCCATTCTACCCCCTGTGGCCACTCACCCCCACCACTGCCAACCAAGATTAGCTACACAGAGTTTGGGGAGTTCATATGAACAACCAGTGAGAGTGGTTGCCTTTCTGCTGAAAGAATGTACTATCAGGGTTTTGTCCTTCAAACTGAGTAGAATTCCCTAACCATAGGCTAGATAGTTTCCAAGGGCCCAAAATCTGTGGTCTATATAATTGGAAAGAAACAGCTGATAAGCTACAAACCAACCTATCCTTCAAAAAAATCTCTGCTCATTACTGGAACCTCAGGGTTACCCTTATTTATTTTCTTTTTTAATTATAAATACTGAGACACAATAGAAGCTTAATGAGATTCTATCCTATCTGCCCAATTCCATGTAGTGTTTTGTGTGCAGCTGCTGTCTGTGGTCTAATCTGCATTCCAGTGCAAGGGGATAAGGCAGATCCATTTCCTTTGGACAATGAGAGCCCTCAGGCCTGATTATGCATAACAGGCTCTCCCCATATAGTATTATTAGTACAGTGTTAATGTTTCATGAACAAAAGGTGGAGTGGTTGAGTATAAATGCCAGTGAAGCACAGGGAATATACAGACAACCACTGTTCTCTAATGAAATCCTGGTGGGTCAAGTGAATAGGCTAATGGCTCTTTCTTCACTTCCATAGCTTTGTGTTTATATTCAGGATCTGTCAGCAGCATCTAACATACTTGATTTTTGCTCATCCTAATATGGGAGGAGACGAACTAGCAATACCACTGACATCTGGAATTCAGAATAGTTTGTTTTCCATCTCAAAAAGATCAGAAAGGTGGGGAAGCCTTCTGACTTTCCTTACAGCCTGATCTCACCACATGTGCCAGCTGAAGCCATCTAATTTCTGAGACTTGTCACCATTGTTTTCCCCCCCTAAAAACAAAAACAAAATGTGCCAGCGGTTCCATGGAGAATAACAAAGAAATAGCCTCTCACTTTCCTATCCCCTACATGTATGTAAATGCCTAAAAGTTGGAGTGATCTGGAATTTGGTAATTCCCTTTGTAGTGCAGAGAAAAGTGTGGAGACTTTTCTGCCCAGTCTCACCCCTTTCCTTGGAAAAGGAGTGAGACTGGGTTCTTCTTGATTAAACAAAAAACATTTACACACAGTTCATGGCTTTGGTCTTTAAAATATATAATGTGGAGTGACATCTCCACACTCTTATCTTCAGAGAGCAGAGAATGGAGCAGAGAGGAAAAGCAGATGACAAAGGAAGCAATAGGAAGGATGGGGAGGTCTCAAAGATTCCAAGGTGAGGGAAGAACCCTCTTAAGTTTACTGACAGATACCGAGCATGGTCCCCATAAACAACCAGTGTTAAAGGAGAAGCATGCAAGACTTCTTTTCTAATATTAAAAGTGTCACGCTTCTTTCTCCAATACCGACTGACAAACTTTCAAAGCATGCTGTGGGATTTTGCTTTTCTTCTGGTCTCATGTTAGTTGTCTCATGCCAATGTCTGTTTTACCTGCTTTGAGAAATGGATTCTAGGCAAGCTTGCCTGACTCCTTTACCAAATGCCTTTCTTGGTCTTTTTATTCTTATCATGTTCCCGACCCTTTCTTTTCCCCCTTTGACTTTTTATGTACTGAGGAAACATCTTTATTGAGCTGTCTGCAGTGATGTTCTGGCCTCTGTTTGTTAGAAATTGAGGTTAATTTAGACCTCAAAAGTGTATGTAATTTTCCTTACAACACCCTCCCCCTTTAATTCTATGTCTTGTTGCATTCTTTGCAAGCCTCATTAGGGAGGATTCAAAGCATTCAAGGGAAGAATTATCAATGTCTTCCCATCTCAGGACTTTGCCTCACACAAAAACCTAAAATCATGAAAACGGTGAATATTATAAAATGCTTTTTTTATGTGTTAACATTGAATTTACATTAATATTCTTACTGGGATTTGTACTGCCTGTGTGTTTGCACTCCTTGAGAATTATTTATTTATTTCAAGCATTTCTATCAGTCTCTTTTGAGAAGACTACAGAGAGGTAGCAGGGTCAGTCTGTTTTAGCATGCATAACACAAGAAAACAAAACCAAAAAGTATTGTGACTCTTTTAAGACTAACATATTTCAATGTGAGTGCTCATGAATTGCAATCCATTGCCTCAGACACATGGAATAAAATATTTAGGCCACCGGTTTATATGCACAGTGCTTGAAGGAACAGGGAACAAGCAAAATGGGACTAGGAAGATGACAGCTCCATAATTAACACTGGTAACGAACTTCCAAAGTGACAATGGCATTATTAACAATGGGATGTTTGAGAGGGAGAGAGCTGAAGTGGTTTACATTCACAAAGTCCATTGTTCATCTAGAGGATTAAATAGAGATCAGGACTTTTAGCGCACTATGACTGAAACCCTGTTCTGCAGTTACACAAATGACCTATGTTTTAGACATTAATTACTGCAAGTTAAGAAATCTCCATAGACATTATCTGTTGCATGCTGAGGTCACTCAATTCAGTATGCAATAAATAATGACTACAGTGATTTTTTAATTTGCAGCAATTTGCTTCCAAAAGTTATGCCATCTGGGTAAAAACTCCATAGCATGTCTGAGGGAATAAATTTTCATGACAGCTAACACTGAAATAAACTTCTTAAACTTAAGGGTGCCAAAATATTTTTTGCTTTTGTCTTGTTTTATTCACATTTGAAAAGGCTTGCTTTCACATAAAACTATTTTTTAACTTTGTTTGTCCTTTGCTTTTCTCACATGGAAAGCCATTATGGTGTACTGGAAAGACTGGGACTCGTGATAGCTGGATTCAAATCCATGCTTGGCCATGGAAGCTTGCTAGGGACTAGCAATAGTAAAGGACTACTTGTCCATCTTAAATACTTGAAAGCCCTTATTAGGGTTGCAGTAAATTGGAAACGAATCGATGGCACATAACAACAGCAGCAGAGCAAGATGGCTCGGCTATAGACTTGAAATATGAAAGACAAAACATTTTTTTAAAAAGGGATTGAGGAAGAAAATGAAAAGACAAACAAACATAGGTACCAATTCTTGAAAGTTTAATTGTGCTTATTCTAGTGATCAGGCAGAGAAGGGATTTTGGCTTGTTTTTGTTTTATAATAACTCCCAGTATGCCACAGTGGCCGTACTGGAAGCTATCCTGCAAAGAGCAGTAGTTCTTGCCTCTTAATCAACTGCAATAAAAAACTGTGGTTGTTGTGGGTTTTCCGGGCTGTTTGGCCATGTTCTTAAGGTTTTTCTTCCTAACGTTTCACCAGTCTCTGTGGCCGGCATCTTCAGAGGACAGGAGTCAGAACTCTGTCTGTGCTCTGGTGCAGTTTGTTTGGATAGTTGAGTATTTATAGCTGTGGGATCAGCTTTTGTCCTTTTCAGGAGATTGGGTGATTATGGTGATCAGCGTGTTTTTTGTTGTGGGTGTATTGTTGTGATAAGGGGGAGAGATTATCTGTCACTGTGATTGATGGGTGTCGTTAGCTGGTCTTCTGTGTGCAGTGATTACCGGTCCTTGTGGCTGGGTAGAGTTTGTTGACCTTTTGCAGGCTGTATTTTTCAGTGCTGGGAGCCAGGCTTTGTTGAGTTTAAAACTCAACATGCTGATCACCATAATCACCCAATCTCCTGAAAAGGACAAAAGCTGATCCCACAGCTATAAATACTCAACTATCCAAACAACTGCACCAGAACACAGACAGAGTTCTGACTCCTGTCCTCTGAAGATGCCGGCTACAGAGACTGGCGAAACGTTAGGAAGAAAAACCTTAAGAACACAGCCAAACAGCCCGGAAAACCCACAATCATCGGATCCCGGCCGTGAAAGCCTTCGAGAATACAATAAAAACGGTGTTTAGCAGAGATCCAGTTCACCATCTCCCTCTGCTTTTGCTTGATGGAATAGCTACTGCCAGGTGAAAGAGAAGCACATCAGAGCTGATCTTTCAGCAGACCTGATGCAGTGGCTTTGCTTCCCACCTCCCTCTGTAGCAGCCTGAGCAAGGGTATAACTGAGTTCTTAATTCTAAGACTCCTAGTTCCACTACAGGTTTAGCTGCAGCTTCCTCCTTCATTCCAGCTTCCTACATAGTTGCTTTCTTGGGAAATAATGGCAGAAGCAGCAGCACTAGCAGCAACATGAATATAGCAGGACTGCCAGCTTCTCAACAAGCCACTGTAGTAGCTAGAGGGAGGGAGGAAAAATTTTCAGTTGGTTTGCATTATTAAATGAATCAACCTTTTTCCTACCTTCTGTACTAATACAAAGATTGGAATGCAATTATCTTTCAGATTCCACAATTCTTTTAATTTTATGCTGCTATTCTCAGTGCAAAAACTATATGGAATTTGTATATTGGGGAAAGCTGCAAGCAAAAAGATGCACATTAAAGAAAGATACATACATACAAATAGAAATGTGTGCATTAAAGAAACTACAGCTGGCTGGATAACTCAGCAGAGCTAGAGGCTGGGAGTTCAATTCCCCACTGTGCCTCCTAGGGGAAGATCCAACCTGTGCAGCCTTAGGCACGCTGCATGGTCCCAGGGTGCCCCCAGAAGACGAGAATGGTAAACGACTTCTGAATATTCTGTACCTGGAAAACCCTGAAAAGGGTTGCCATAAGTCCGAATGGACTTGACAGCATGCAATTATTGATGTAAAAAAACAAAAACAAAAAACAAATCTGTGTACTTGAAAAAAGCAGAAGGATACAGAAATTGGGCAGAACATAATTACAACAGAATACATGCAAATTGAAATTGACTAGAGGTAAACTGATTCATGCATCCTTACACTGTAACTATGCCTTTATTATATGCTATTCAACTGATACTTTCTGCATTTCAAGCTGCTATTAAAGGCCGAAGCAAACCAGATTAGAGGGTTTTTTTCCTGACCAGATGGCAAGCTGGTTCCAGGTATAGTTAGCACTACACCAAAAAGCTTGGCCATAAGCACACATCCAGTGTTTATGGCACACCCCAAAGGAAGCAAAGCATTGATTATAAGCAAAATGCTTAAGTATTGGAGCTACAGACAGAGAACAATTCCTAGCTGACTTACACAAGCCTGCCAACCATCTGTAGCATTACAACATGCCAAATATCTGCCACAGAAGAACAAGTGGTTTCTGTAATTGTATGTCATTCATGGTCTACTTTGTTGGCCACCAGGGAAGTCATTTGCTGGCTCTTCATAGCCACATAACAGTGACCATCTCTTGGCTATCCATTACTTTATAAGTTTCCATTGCAGCTTTAAAAATGTTTTGTTGCTCTCTGTCAAATGCACAGGAACGGAAGATAGGGTGACATGTTGTTTCCTATTCCTGCATGTATGTTTGCAGGTAAAGAATGTATACGTCATCCTTTACCAAGTTCCAAGGTTATCTAGGCTGACAAGCTGCAAATGACAACATCCCTTGTTCTGCACAACCTTTTAGGTTCCCACATTAAGAAATACAAGAGCTTTGTTCTCATTTGCTTCCAATCTCCCCATAGCTTTTTCTTCACTTCTTCAGATGATGTATAGTTGATGGCAGGTTTTCTGGAATCCTAAGTGACAACTGCTGAGTGCTTGCTTTGCTGAGTATAGGATTTGAAGCAGATGTAATTTATAAAGTGGATTCACAATATTGTCAACATACTGTGAGTTGATTTTTACAACAGTCTGTCAGCCATGCAGTAAGCTGCCCACTCCCTCTCCACCACTTGCTAGCTGACACCAGAGTTAACAAAATAGCCTACAATCAGACCAAAATAGTGCTTTTTAGGGAGAGAGGGAGCAGGTACAGTGAGAACAGGCTGCCTGTTAAATTTATTCATCTGTCAGTTTAGTTGTGAAATTGTGTTCACAATGTTGCAAGTCCATTTTATATATTAGACCTATCTTCTTACTGAAGACCAACTTCTCAAATGTTTTAAATTGAATCCCCTCCAATAAACTTAACAAATCTTTCAGGACTCTACTTTCAAATCCCATCCCCCACCCCCATCAGAAAATACAACATTATTGCATCAGACATTACCAGTGAACACTTTTATTTTGTTTTTCACTTTTGGTATTAATGTCAAAGATTTCTTTAGGCAACAAGTATTTTACTAGACATATAAATCCAGTTACATGTGTAAGTCTTACCATATAAAGTGAGAAAGAAGGGAAAGAGCTATCTTTAAATCTGTCATTCCTGGTTGCATCACAGTAATGGTGTGCTGTCAGCTTACTGAAAGAAAAAGAAGAGAATGGCTGAACTAGAGTATTTGTACTTTAGTCTTTCAAATAGCCTTTAGTAGTATTTGCCTTTATTGTTCTCAAATGCAGTGACAAATACAATGACATTGTTTGGTTTATGAGTTCTTCAGGTCCTAACATTCCACCAGGTTTCCCTTCCGTAGATTCAACCTGCAGCTTGTTAATTAGCAGCAATTTTGCACAGTGGACTTACACCATTTCACTTCGGCAAGCATAAATTGGCAATTGGATGCTGGCCATTGTTTTAAGTTCTCTTTTTTGGTTATCACTTTGAGCAAAAACAAATAAGTGAAAGGACAGAAATGGCCAGTGGTCAGTGGCTATGGGAGCAGTAGTCAGAAGATATCTAGCAAAATGGAGGTTCCTCACACCTGAAACACATAAATAGGTGTGAAAGTAATAATCAGGGAACCCTCTTTTATCCCTTTAAAAAACAGTAATAACCAGAAGCTGAGAGCCCTTATGCGCAGTCAGGCAGTAACTTGTTTCCTTCTCATTCCTCCTTCAGTCCCCAAGGCAGTAGGAATCCTCAATTCGTTCTGTCTCTTTGCAGTCAGTAGATCTTGCCTTCCCCCAACTATATGCAATGATCCTTTCCTTCTCACTATTCTTCATTTCACTAGTTAAGCCTGACAGCTTTGATATTTTTTTTCTTCCTTTGGTGGCTACAGCAGATGAGGTTTTTTGACAGCTGCCTCTGCCATTATGATTATTCTTTTTCTTAATGTTGTTGTTTTGTGTTACTGTCAAATTGGGTTGTGGGGAAGCACATGACTGACCTCTCAGCAGAGTAACAGAAGAGCCAATACAGGATTTCTCATTGCTTGTCTGGCTAAACTTCTTTTTTAAATTATTGACATGGGTGTCCTGTTATGGAGCAAAGCAAGAAAGCCTCTCCTGTACTCACATCTGGAGTCAGGACACCTGAACGATGTATGAAGCAACGTAGACATCATGTTATATACTAATTCATGCTTTGCATATACATGCCAAAGTGTGAAAAACATGTGTGTATGTACATTTGTATCCCAAGTCTACAGAAGTGTGAAAACAAATTCTTATTGTGTCTGTAAATTCTTCCCTCCCTGGCTGATACCATTTAGAGTGAGTTCATAGCACCTGGGAAAAGGCTAAGATGCCCCCTGGATATATGTACACACAGTTGTTTTTAGAATTGAGTAACATGCAGTTGAGCTTTATTGTAGGTATGATCCAGACATTACCTGACCACATGAAACATGAGGACATGAAGCTCACAGGAATCAGGGTCTGAAGGATTAGCTAAAGGTAGAGGGAGCCAGCTGGGAAGGAGAATTATTTCTGTGAGACTGAGGCCATCTGTCTGGTCTCCACTCTACCCCACTGTCACCCACTATTATCTGTTGCTACTGATCTACAGAGATGAGGTGTGTGAACATGGGTAGGGAGGTGGAAGTCATTTCCTGCAAAAGGCCAAGCGCTTCCCTTTGCAGTGTTCTCACTTTTCCAGCAGCCCTATCCTCACTTCTTCCTTCCCCCTCCAAAACCTTTCCTACGCATATGTGTAGGAGTGGTGAGGGTGTGAAATATGGATCATGCCCATGTTACTCTATCTTTAACTTTGTAGCATGAACAGCCTACACTGATTAGGAAGCAAATAAAACTCCACTAGAATGTGAGAACCATCTTAAACAAGTGCCATGGAAAATGAGGCAACTGCGACAGCAATATAGATTTCTTACGTCACTACTGAGAGAAAACTCAATTATATATAGATGGCTAACTCCTGAAGGTTTCTCTTTCCGATTTGAATCTCAGAGGTACAATATTACCTCAGTAACGAAAGCAAAGGACTTTAAGAAAAATGGAAAGAAATTGGGCTTGCAAGGGGGAAAGAATCAGATAGAGACAACAGAAGAAGAACAACCTATAGGATCTGACGCAACAACAACACAACCAGATATTGACTCAGAGGAAGAATTACAAGGAGCAATGGCATCACTACCTATGGAAACGAGAAGGACTAGGGGAAAAAAACAGAGTGATAATAAAGATGGGTAAAATGAATAAAAAACAACTTAAAATTATCTCAGTTAATGTAAATGGATTAAATTCACCTCAAAAGCGAAAAAGAATATTTTTACAACTACAAAAACAAAAACTAGATATTATCTGTCTGCAAGAAACACACTTGAGGAAGAAATGTCCAAAACTTGGGAAACTATTTGTAGCAGCAGATGAAAAGAAAAAAAGAAGAGTAGCTACATTTGTAAGAAAAGAACTACACCTAAAATGTATATTTGCCTCAGAAGATGGAAGAATATTGATGGTAGAAATTCAGAGAGAAACAAAGAAATAGCTGATTATAAATTTGTACATGCCCAATGGAAATCAACAGAATTTCTATAAGGAACTTCGACAAATCTAGACAAATAGAAATGATGAGGAATACTGTGTGATGGGAGATTTTAATGCAGTTTTCAATAATGACTTAGACACAAAATCAGAAAAAACAACAAAAAGGAAAAGAAGAATGAAAATCCCAAAAAAAGTTCTACAAATTACGGAAGAATTAAACTTGATAGACCTTTGGAGAACAAGATAGCCAACAACAAGAGACTATACTTTTTACTCTAATAGCCATAAATCATGGTCAAGAATAGATGCCTGCTGGATATCCTCAAATTTGATGAAAGAGGTTCTCGAGATAGAAATTCTACCCAATACTTTGGCAGATCACAGCCCTGTGTTATTACAATTGGAAACTAGAGCAAAACCCTTCCAATGGAGACTCAATACATCTCTCTTGAAAAATGAAGACTTTATAAAACAAACAAAAGAAGAAATGGATTGGTTTTTTAGACAAAACATGATAGAAGAAACACCAATACCTATGGTATGGGAGGCAGGGAAGGCCTACGTCTGAGGATTGGCAATTAGATACACAGTAAAACAAAGAAGAGAAATAGAAAGAAAATATAACGATTTGAAAGACTCCCTGAAGGTATGCAGAGCACAATTAAAACAAAATTCAACAATGACACAGCTGAAAACGAAAATAAAATTAGTACAACACAAATTGAATGTTTTATATACAGAAGAGTAATTGAGGAAGATAAAAAGTGCGAAACAAAATTTCTTTGAAAATGTAAATAAACCGGGGAGATGGTTGGCTTATAAATTAAGAAAAGAAAAAGAAAAAGCAATAATACAAACCTTGAAAGATGACACAGGAATAGAAAAATCACAGCAGGAGGAAATTTTAAAAATTATACAAAATTTATATCAAAATTTATACACCAAAAAAGAAATAGCTAAAGATTTACAGAAAAAATATCTGGAAAAACACAGTAAATTGAGGTTAACGAAAGAACAAATTCAGTCATTGAATGAACCATTGTCATCTAAAGAGATTGTCGAAGTCTTTAAAAAACAAAAAACAGGGAAGACACCAGGTCCAGATGGACTGCTGGCGGAATACTACAAAACACTAGAAGCTATATTAGGTAAAGGTTCCCCTTGACATTTAGTCCAGTCGTGTCCAACTCTAGGGCGCGGTGCTCATCCCCGTTTCCGAGCCATAGAGCCAGCGTTTGTCCGAAGACAGTTTCCATGGTCACGTGGCCAGCGCGACTAGACACGGAACGCCGTTACCTTCCCACTGTGGTGGTACCTATTTATCTACTCGCATTTTTACATGCTTTCGAACTGCTAGGTTGGCAGGAAAATTACAAGAGGGAACCTTATATCATATGTGGTGGACATGTAGAGAAGCAAAAAACTATTGGATACTAATACATGAATGTTTGCAGAAAATTCTAATACGTAATATCCCATTTAAACCAGAATTATTTTTATTAAATATGTTGCCAGAGAATTCGGATAGGAGAGAGAGTCATTTGGTAATACATATAATAACTGCAGCCAGAATATTATACACATGGAAATGGAAGAAAACTGACATACCAAACCATGAAGAATTTACAGAAAAGATTATGGAAGTGGCGAAGATGGACATATTAACATTAAGCTTTAAAAGACAATTCAATCCAAAAAGCAACTGAAAAATGGGACCCTATATATAACTGGATCCGTTCTATAACCTGAAAGCCAAATGCGATAACTTTAATACAAAATAGTCAAATAATTTTAGTTGGAAGTATATTAGCAACTAACAGATACAAAAGTTCTGTTGTGTAAGTACAGATAATATGTGATAAGGAATGGCATGATATATTCCCTGTTATCCCGATTCATTTCCCCTTACCCTGAAAATAATAATAATAATAATAATAATAATAATAATAATAATAATAATAATAATAATAATAATAATAATAATAATAATAATAATAATAATAATAATGTGAGAACCACTGTGGCAAAAGGGCATGCCTTTTCCCACCCCACACTCCAGCTAAGAACATTGTAATTTAGAAGCAGGTGTATGAAAAGGTACCACGTTTTGTGATGAAAGTCAGAAAGAGTTGTAAAGGGTATATCTTAGAATATGCTGACACTATAGGCTAAATTTTGAGGTTTGCCGAGCATAGCCCCCTTTTTCTTGCACATGTGGGGCTTATCCCTCATGTTCTTACTTCTAGCTCCATATAAATTCAGTAGTAGAAGCAAGTTTGTGCACAATGGTTTAATGTGTTACATAAGAAACCACACAGAGTAAAATGGTATTCTCCCTTTTGTGTGTGTGCCAGTAGTTGAAAAGAAACGATCACTTAGTCTTGGTTAATTTTTTTTTAAAAAAAACTTTTACTGTATAACGTACAATAGAATAAACAGTGCTTTGACATTTGTTACTTTATACATAGACTTGTGCTTGACTTATTTACTGTACATTGGTATATTATCTTTAAACTAGATAGATAGATAGATAGATAGATAGATAGATAGATAGATAGATAGATAGATAGATAGATAGATAGATATACACACATACATATACATATATATGTATAATGTATATGTATATACATATACATATACATTATACCTTCCAGACTGTCTAACAAACATCCTCTCTGAAAGACAACTAACAACCTAACCGACAAACAGATAACCAACTGCCACTTGCTTTATTTATTTATTTATTTATTTATTTATTTATTTATTTATTTATTTATTTATTTATTTATTGCATTTATACCCTGCCCATCTAGTCAATTGACTATTCTGGGCGGCTTCCAACATATATAATAACAATATAAAATATAACAACATTTAGACATCAGTAATAGAGTTATATATCTGTCTGAAAGTTAACCTTCCCAGTTTCTATTGGTTAACGCCAGACAGATTTTTATCCGTTAGAATGCTCTATCATGCAAATGTCACATTCCAGTCTTTCCCATATAAACACATACATATACATCTATATGCTGTGTTATATAATTACATTTTCCCAGACAATCTGTGGAAATGCACGATTTATCCACACAGTTGGAAGCCCTGGAAAAGGCAAAGTCCTCGATCATGCATAGAATCTGTTAGTAGATTGGGTTATTTTAAGGAGAAAGACAGAATAAACAAATAAACAAATAAACATACATACATACATACATACATACATACATATGTAGACAGACAGACAGACACTTCTACAACATATGCTAGATGTTCATAGGAGATGAGAGCATGGACAGCAACATCCTGCATCGACTGCAATATGGGTATGTTCAATCCCTCATCCACTGTATGTACTCATTGTAATGTGGGTTCATACAATGTGGTGGTTCCTACATTGGACAGGTGAATAACTCAGGTTTGCTACAATTTGATTTACAGCCTGTATTATATCTGAAATTGCAATCAGTGCTCCATTCATACTGTTTGCAATGCAAGTCACATTGCAGCCCACAGCCCCCTTCCTTCCTTCCTTTGGTCCCACCTCTGCTGATCTTTTAATGTTTTGCAGTAAAGTTGCTTTCTCACTTAAAGTTTCAGACTACTACATTTCTGGAAAACTTTTCTATAGAAAAATAAAATGGAAAGGTATTTCACAGTCTCAGATTACAGAACATCAAAAGTTTGAAAAGTAATTTTGCAAAACACGTCATGATTCACAACTCAGAATAATTTCATATGGGATCATCACTTGCTATCACCCATCAGTTACTCCTTTGCCTTACCTTCAAGTGACACATGCAGGAACTATCTAATCTCTGATGGCATGAACTAGTTTAAAACCATATGCCACTAGAGATGAGTAATTCCTACAGGTGTCACTTGAAAGTAAGGGAAAGGAATAACTGATCGGTGATAGGAAGTGATGATCCCATATGAAATTATTCTGAGTTGTTACTTGAAAGTAAGGGAAAAGAATAACTGATGGATGATGATTCCATATGGAATCATTCTCAGTCATGAATCATGATGTATTTTGCAAAATTACTATTCAAACTTCTGATGTTCTATATTGAGACTGTAACCATCATCATCATCATCATCTTAAAACTACAGAGATGGAAGGGACCCTATGGATCATCAAGTCCAGTCCGTGTCAAGGAGGCACATTGGGGAATCAAACTCCCAAATCTCTACCTAAACCACTGATCTATCCAGCTGTGAAGTATCTTCTCATGTTATTTTTCTATAGAAAAGATTTTCAGAAATGTAGTAGTCTGAAGTTTTAAATGCTGACTGGATAGCTCAGTGGTTTAGGTATCTGGATGTAGAGTCAAAGGTTGGGATTTCAGTTCCCCCTGTGCCTGCTATGAGTAGAGCCAAACTTTCTGGTCTTGGGCAAACTGTGCAATCCCAGGCTGCCCCTAGAAGAAGGGAAGGGTAAACCAGTTCTGAGCATTCTCTAACTTGAAAACCCTGAAAAAAGGGTCAATGTAAGTCAGAATTGACTTAACGGCACATGATTATTGAAGCTTTAAATGAGAAAGTGGCTTCACAGCAAACTATAATCACAGTGCTTTGCTTTTGCATGTCACCCCCACCCTGGTCCTGGACATCACACCCCAACTGCCTATGGCACCAAAACACCATCTGCAGACACACACCCTGTCTTTACAAGAAAGTATCACAACTACTACTTGGGAAAAAGTCTGTTCAACTCATTATGGCCTGAAAAAGTAAAAGGGCCCCAGTGGCAGAGGGGAAATAAAGCTGCTTTGGGAACAAAAGGGGGCTGGACCAATTTGATTCAGCCTTTGCATCATGCAGTCAGTACAAAATATTTCAAATTCACCTGTTTTATAAGTGGAGCAAATCCTACCATGGCCAAACACTTGGTGAAAAAAAAAATCAGGATGCACCACTTCATGATGTACTTTTGGGATTTAATCCAGCTGCAAAACACTAAAGTACCCCTAAGTAGCATTTCATTCTCTTCTTCCACAAAACATAAGAGCATGTTACAACAGACACATGTGGAGGCAACAGATGGAAACACATTTTATTAGATGATCAACATTGCATTCCTACTCCAGTCAAAGCAGGAAGGAATTTTGAAAAGTTTTTCAATCCTTGTTGTAAAAAAATAACAACTGCCATCTTAAGTAACTGTTTACTAATTCATCAATTCATATCCAGAAGAAATTGCCCATGGTTGTCACTAGCAGGCAGGCCTTTTTATAAGCCTAGGAAGATTCTGCTTTGATCACAGTTTGGTAGACGGGAATGTTTTTTCAACTGATAAACAGCATCATGTTAACACTGTGTGCTGGCGGCATCAAGGAGTAGGTGGGGAATGTTAGACCAAAAACTGTCAGTATTTCTCTATCCCATCGTGAAGGATTAACAACTTCAAAGGGGAAATAATAAATTTTGAATTCTGCTTTGTGAACTTGGAAAGTTTCATGAAGCAGACAAAAGATTGGCCCATGTGCCAATACATGTGTGACCTCTTGGGGTCATTCAACTCCAGATGTACTAGGCAGGGTATAAAAATCTGATGGGCTTTAAGGGAGCTGTTAGATTTTTTTTCTTTTGCTAGTACTAGCAGGATAACGAGAAGTACTAAAACCTGGTGAAGGTCACAGGGTGATGCCAGAATTGTTTTCCTAGGAATAGGAAATAGGAATAAACAAGAGATTGATAGAGCCCAATACAGTTTCCACAGTACTATCTATTTTCTAGCTTTAGTCCACAAAAAGAGAATCAGGAAAAGTTGCTGTGTAGGCTCAGGCAATGCACATCAATTGAGCCTATGTAGACTCGCTCAGGCAATACACATCAATACAATGGAGATAAAAGGAGAATAAGGAGAGAAGATTTGTGGTTTGATCTGATGCATTTATACGTCAGAGAAAATCCCAATTTAATAATTGGCATTTATATAGCTAAGGCGGCAATCCAGTGCAGACTTTTGTAGGACTAAACCCTATTCATTCCATGGGGTTATTTCTGAGTACATGTATGTAAATGTAAATGTAAATGTACTGGTCCGAGTCTCAGTTTGTGGTGGAGGATGTTATCCTGTCCCCATTGTTAAAGATTCAGCTGGTAGTCCAATCAGCTTCTTTGCGTGTAATGGGGGAAAGGTGCCATGTTGTCCTTTGTTGGGAACCAAAATGCCTTGGGCCAGCCCTGATTCTATGTCTTTGATTATTTCACATTGATGGAATTACAAAGACCATGAAGGAGAAGTAGCACCCTTAGGCAGTGGATGTTGGGATACCTGGAGTGGGAGAAATGTGCTGGAAGACAAATATATCTACATCGAAGAGCCTATCCTTTACACCAGTAGCTGGATTGCTGGAGGTGATCACGGAACAAAGAAAGGCTAATGATGTGGGTGATCACAGAACAATAGGAAGGCAATTAACCTTAGAGAAAGTACAAAGAAGTCGACCACAGATGTCCGAGCTTAAAAGCAACACCTTGAGAACTCTTTTTATTAACTTAGCACGATTACACAGAATGTTGTGAGAATTCAGATAGGATAGGTAAAGGTAAAGGTTCCCCTTGACATTTAGTCCAGTCGTGTCCAACTCTAGGGAGCGGTGCTCATCCCCATTTCCAAGGCATAGAGCCAGCGTTTTGTCTGAAGACAGTTTCTGTGGTCACGTGGCCAGTGTGACTAGACACAGAATGCCGTTACCTTCCCACCGAGGTGGTACCTATTTATCTACTTGCATTTGCATGCTTTCGAACTGCTAGGTTGGCAGGATAGGATAGGATACTGGTTACCTAATCGCCACTAGGATTGGCCGGAGAAAATCTTTGAACCTATACCCTAACTCTAAGCAGAAAGGCAGAATGAGAGGTCACTCCGCCCACTGGGAACTGCTGCTTCTCTGCCAGGAGTGTTTGCACATCACTGTAACAGATAACAACTAACAGCCTTGAGCAGGAGCTTTCCACAGATTGCTGTCTTCAGAAGTGGTAGAGGAAGATGCTCTCCTTTCACCAATGTTGAAAGAATAAATGCCAGGTGAGTCCGTCTCTGTAAATAGAATGGGGGAGATGAGATTCCGTCTTGTCCTTCCTCTCAAGCAGAAAAAAAATAATGAGCTACAGGGTCATGCTTACTCTCTCTGCCTTTCAAACTCAAACATATACACATGCTCCATATGGTACTTTGAAGCTCAAATGGCTCAATCTCCTTTATTATTTTTTTGATTAAGCAGGACGTTCACCACAGCTGCTTCTAAAAATCTAGTCAATAATTCCTTCTGTCCCTTTTGCTAAGCTTGACTCCTTGCAGTCCCACTGCTTTGGCCCTTTTGGCCTTCATCTAATTTGTTGCAAAATGATGCTCATTCTCCTACCCTCACCTTGCACAGACTCATCAATCTATCTCATTGCTGTCTCTCCTTATTTGTCTGCCACTTCTTTTCAAGACTTGACATTTTAGCATACTAACCAGCGTTTTTTATCAGACACGTTATATATTTTATGCTCCTGATCAGCGTTCTGTGAAATTCCCAGCTGGTGATGGAGAGGCTTTGGAATAATGAATCACATAACCCAAACTACCTGCAATTATAAAGGGATTGATGCAGGATCTAGAATATGGAGCATGCTTGCTACCTTCTCACCTATAAACAGAAACAAAATAAACAAACCAGCAGCACAGAATAGAAAAAAGCCTCCAGCAGTTCTTCCACTTCCTAAATTGTTTATTCTTCTCCTTGCAGTACTAAGGGTTGGCGGGTTTTTAAAAAAAACACTTTCAGTAAGATATTTATTTTGCCAAGTACAGCAAATTTACTTTTATCAAATGTACTATTCAGTCCTGATCACTGTCATTTGCTACCTGGGCCCAATTAGCTATGGGCCCAGAACACCTCCAAGGAGGGTGAACACCTGCGCCAGAAAAATGAATCTGGGGTTTTTAAAAGCTGTAACTTTGCTGCAGCAAAGACAAGGATCTAAACATTGGGCTGCTTGCCATATTGGAATGGCAAGCTAAAAGGGAAAGCCAACTGAGATATGGAACCATATTTGGGCCCTTCCTTCCACCTGAAGAAGGAGCTGGTCTTCCTTATGGAAGATTCCTCCCCTTCATAGAGATCTCCCTCTCTTGGGGAGCAAATTAACATATCCTACTTACCCCCAAAAGCAGAACACCACAAGAGGTGAGGGGCAAGGCTCCTATAGCTGATCTCCCCAAACCACAACCGCTTCAACCAGTCAAACATCCTGGTGCACATTGCCTAGCTATCTGATTCTGTATAGAAATGCATACCATCCAAGAAAAAAGGCCACTTCAGTGTCATGTGGTGACTCAACACCAGCACCACCTCCATAGCAATGAAGTGTCATGGTGCTCTTAAATAAATGTGTGTCTCACATCCAGAGCTCGGCTAAATATCTGAAATCCTAAGAGCCTCTCCTAGCATGTCATTGAGGGGCAAAGCTATTAGCTCTCCCACACCGAGGTCCCCAAAGTGACACCATGCAAGGGAAAATCCCAGAAGCTGACTGCAGATGCATGCAAGTTCATAAGAATAAGATAACCTTTTCCTCTTAAAGTCACCCTCCTTCTAATGACATGTTAACTGTATTACCCTGTTTCCCCTAAAATAAGCCCTAACCTGAAAATAAGCCCTAGTAGGATTTTTCAGGATGCTTGTAATATAAGCCCTACCCCAAAAATAAGCCCCAGTTAAGTGAAACCCCGCCCTCCACCACTGTGCAGCAACCAGAATAAGATGACATGACTGTATTTGAATAAATGTAGTTTGTTGTACATGAAAAAAATAAAACATCACCTGAAAATAAGCCCTAATGCGTTTTTTTGGAGCAAAAATTAATATAAGACCCTGTCTTATTTTTGGGGAAACAGGGTATCTATTTGTTGTTGTTTAGTCATTAAGTCGTGTCTGACTCTTTGTGACCCCATGGACCAGAGCACGCCAGGCCCTCCTGTATTCCACTGCCTCCCGGAGTTGGGTCAAATTCATGTTGGTATCTTCGATGACACTGTCCAACCATCTCGTCCTCTGTCGTCCCCTTCTCCTCTTGCCTTCACACTTTCCCAACATCAGGGTCTTTTCCAGGGAGTCTTCTCTTCTCATGAGATGGCCAAAGTATTGGAGCCTCAGCTTCAGGATCTGACCTTCCAGTGAGCACTCAGGGTTGATTTCCTTCAAAATGGATAGGTTTGTTCCCAGTCCAGGGGACTCTCAAGAGTCTCCTCCAGCACCACAATTCAAAAGCATCAATTCTTCGGCGGTCAGCCTTCTTTATGGTCCAGCTCTCACTTCCATACATCGCTACTGGAAAAACCATAGCTTTGACTATGCAGAACTTTGTCGGCAAGGTGATGTCTCTGCTTTTTAAGATGCTGTCTAGGTTTGTCATGGCTTTCCTCCCAAGAAGCAGGCGTCTTTTAATTTCGTGGCTGCTGTCACCATCTGCAGTGATCATGGAGCCCAAGAAAGTAAAATCTGTCACTGCCTCCATACCTTCCCCTTCTATTTGCCAGGAGGTGATGGGACCAGTGGCCATGATCTTAGCTTTTTTGATGTTGAGCTTCAGGCCATTTTTGGCACTCTCCTCTTTCACCCTCATTAAGAGGTTCTTTAATTCCTCCTCACTTTCTGCCATCAGAGTGGTATCATCTGCATATCTGAGGTTGTTGATATTTCTTCCGGCGATCTTAATTCTGGCTTGGGATTCATCCAGTCCTGCCTTTCGCAGGATATAGGGTATCTATATTGACCCTAAATGAGCTTCATAGAAAATGAATTTGGATTACTCCATTCCTAGTCCAACCTGCTAAGAACTACACCACAGCTGTTTTCTCTTCTCTATATTCCAATGACCTTATAGGTCTCTTCCAACTCAATTACTCTATTTCTCAAAGATTGTTTTATGGGTCACTGAATAGCATTTTGTATGGTATGAATATCATCCATATATATGTTATGAAACTGTTTGATAGCACTGCTTAAACAACTGTGGTATTTGATGTGCTGCCAAGTTGATTCCAACTTATGGTGACTCTAGGAGGATTTCTGAGGTATGTGAGATATTTAAGGAGAGTTTTTACTAGTGTCACTCCTAAGTGAGTTTCCATGGCCAAGCGGAGATTTGAACCTGAGTCTCCTGGGTCCTAGTCCAACACTCTGTCTCCTATACTACACTGACTCTCACTGATATGATTAGTGGGACACAACTGTAATCTAGGTGGGATGCAGGATTTTCATAACACTTACTACGACTTCACTTTCCCTGCAACCCCTGTCCTCTTGCAAGTTAGGATATGCTGTCCCCGGCCAGCCTTATTTGTCAATCATTATCTATCTATGCTATGGTTGTGAATTTTGATACAGTTTGTTCAACCTATTTGGGAGAGCTGTATTAGGAGTTCTCCTTTGTTAGCAGAGTAAAAAGCAATGGTGCTCCTGCGAGCCTTTAAACCCACCTTATTGATCTATTCTCTGGAACAATAAACCAGGCACAGGTTAAGCTTAAAATGAAAGTTACAGAATTTATTTGAAATATACTGTATATTTGATAGAAAAGCTTATCTTAACTCAGTGTTTCCAAACCTTTTTCAAATCATGACCCCCTTTTATAATAGCAAATCTGTGACCCCACTACCACATTTTTAATGGGGTAAAGAAAACAGATTAAAATTAGATTTTTTAAGAATATAATTCAAACCTAATTTTTGTGTCTGGCTTCTTGTCTGTTACCAAGACTCTCCTGAAAACAAGTTGGGCAGAAGTTTATTATTGGGTGGAAACATTCCAGGGTTCAGCTCGTCCTGCAATGAAGCCATTCCCTGCCACTTTTCCACTCCACTTCCAGGACAAGGATGCTGCCAGGGGTGGCTTCAGGTTTTGCCGGTGTTGTGCTCCTAAGCCATGCTGGGTAACAGTGGCCATGCAGGGTTGGCTAAAGGCTGCAGACATTCTGATGTGTGCTCACCTGGAAGGAAGAGCCATTAAACTCAATGGGGCTTGCTTCCAAGCAGGCACATCAAGGATGGCCCTGTGAGGTGCTTTGTGCACAAAGGTAGGGGAGGGGCACAGCAGCCAGTTTGAGCCCATGGTGGGTGGTGTCCAAACAATGTACAGAGGGCTCCAAAGTGTGCCCTCAACCTGCCCTCAACCTGCCCTGCCTGCAAGCCGCACCTTCTGTGCCTCGCCTAAGAACGTTCAGTCCTCCCACCCAGTCTGCACTTTCTAGAACAGCATTCTCAGTGGGAGCTCTGCAGCTGCTTCCTCTTCCCCCTTTGTTAATGCACGTGGTGTTCTGCTCTCCTTTTGAGTGGCTGCCACATCTGAAACTCTGCCTCTGGCCCCCACCTTGGCCCAGACGCCCCCCAAAGCATCCAGATGGTACTGTGATGTTCCAATAGCCACCGCCACAGGTTGTCTTTATCAGAAAAGGGTTGCGGTGATGGAGTGTGGTGACCCACCCCCCAGAAAACACTCTGCGACACCCCCCTTGGGGGTCAGGACCCGTAGACTAGGAAACACTGTCCTAACTAGATAGGAGACAATGTCTTGAGGCCTGAGCTCATGGCCAAGAGATAGCCTATCCTCAAGAAAGAGATGCTAACAGATTGAAGGTTAAAAAATACTAAGATGTGGAGACAGAAAGTGATGGATCTTTATTTCTTTAGAAGGATTCCTTTAGAAGGATTCCTAATGTGGTGCAGTGAATAGAGTGACAGACTAGGACTCTGGAGAACAGGGTTTGAATCCCCACTTGGTCATGGAAACTTACTGGGAGACTGGAACTGGTAAAACCACTCCTTAAATATCCCACTTACCTTGAAAGCCCTATTAGGGGCACCATAAGTCAGTTTCAACCTTGGATGGCACAGAACACACATATGCAGGACAGTGAGAGAGAGTCAATGAAAAGTACAGATACTGCCCACTGTGACTTCTAGAATGCCCCTTTTAAGGATATGGGGGAAGAGGTGCAAGAGAATTGATGTTCCAGAAGATTCTTCCAAATGCTATTAGTGATTTTGGACACACAATGTTTCTCCAAAAACCTGTCCTCCCATCCCTCATCCACTTACTGTAAATGGTAAATATAACAAAACACAATGCTTGTAAGCTTATGAATGTTCTCATCCTAAAAAAAATATTCTCTTTCTTTCCATTATGGTTCTTTAACAGAGTGATGGAAGTAACATATGAACTGCTCGATAGCTCAGCGGTTTAGGTATCTGGCTGCGGAGCCAGGGATTGGGAGTTTGATTCCATACTGGGCCTCCTCGACAGGGGCTGGACTCAATGATCCATATGGTCCCTTCCAGCTCTGCAGTTCTAAGTGGTGGTGGATAACACAATTTTAAAGGAAGCTGTTACACCTCTATGATTCTGAACAATTGATTAAGTGTACACATATATATAGGGGACGTGGTGGCGCTGCGGGTTAAACCTCAGAAGACTCTATGCTGCAAGGTCAGAAGACCAGCAGTCGTAAGATTGAATCCACGAGACGGAGTGAGCTCCCGTCGCTTGTCCCAGCTCTTGCCAACCTAGCAGTTCAAAAGCATGTAAAAATGCGAGTAGATAAATAGGTAACACCACGGTGGGAAGGTAACGGCGTTCCGTGTCTAGTCGCGCTGGCCACGTGACCACGGAAACTGTCTACAGACAAACGCTGGCTCTACGGCTTGGAGACAGGGATGAGCACCGCCCCCTAGAGTCGGACACGACTGGACTAAATGTCAAGGGGAACCTTTACCTTTTACACATGTATTAGTAAAATGCTGCATCTGCATGAACGAGTACCTTTTGTCCCTTTAGTTCTATAACTTGTCTTGTATTTGTTTTTTTGAAATACACATTCCTTAAGTGCAATATCTTTTACATTTTCCAACAGCTATTTTAACTTGGGTTTTTTATTTTCTGCAGTAGGGTTCATCTCCCTTTCTGATATTTTCAGTAGGATGCTAAGTAATGTCGCTGCCCTTCCTTCATTTCCTCTTTCACACCCAGTCTTTCCCTTTGTACAGCCAGATGGCATAACTTCCCTTTAGCTTTTTAGGGGTGGTAGGGAGACTGGAGCGTTGCACCAGCATCAGGGGACATATATCCTTTTTCCAGCTTTTGGCCAAAGATGAGAACACACCATTAGCACACACATAACTCTCCCTGTGTGCATGTGCATGTGTTAAATGGACTTACAACATCTACATTTTTGAGATACAAACTTACATTTATGCTCCCCTCCATACGCACAACATTAGATTACATTGTTCATGGATAAGCAAAGTATGTCTAGATTGGAGCCATGTAAACATTGGCAGACACAACGACATTCATGCTCTCTCTTTTAAAGGCTAGAGAATCTGTAAGAGGCTAGTGCTTTTGGCAACAGCATTTACTAGCAACCACTGACCTCTGAGTTGCTCCTTTCACTGTGGCTGCATTTCCCTCATGTGTAGAGGAGAATGATGATGCTGACTTGTCTTTTTGAATGCCAAGAAAGATGGATTGGCCAAAAGAGTCTCTGGCTAATAGTTTAAATTGTACTTGGCAATTCAGTCTGCAGTTTGATTCAACAAAATTAGTGGCATCTGAGTGACCTTGAGAGCCTGAATCAGGCAGCCTCCCCAAGTTATATTGTTTTGGGATATGATGACGCAGGCTTCTTTCAGCCAGGAAAGTAATGGTAATTAATTGGCAGGATCATACTATCTGAGAAGCCATCCCAACTCAGGTTTTGCTCTCCAATAGGAATCTGTTGGCCTGCAGCCCAGAAGCAAGAACAGGAATTGGGAGAAAAATGTACAGCTGACAAAGAAAATTTGTTTCAGCAGCAGCAGCAATCAGTTATAGCTCTATGAACAGCAAGTCACTGGTCACTATGAAGTTGGCTCTGCCTTTGTTCTCTGCTAGGGGCTCTTGATACAGTAATAAGATCTCCATGGTTGACATAAGAATGTGCTAGCGTGGTTCAGATTCTGAGGATCTTTACATGCTACTCTTGCGGCAGAAATAAAAAAAGGAGAGATGTCACAAGGCAAGTAATGTAAAAACTAGAGCACAAACACTCCCCTTCAAACTGGAAATGGAGGAGTGTGGGACTGAATTTTTCATGACATTTGCCACAAAACCTACCACCATAAGATAGTTTAAAGAGGAACATAACAAAAGATGAAACTAAAGAGAGGAATGAGAGACATTTCAATTCACTAACATATCATCTTGATGGAAACAACTTCTATAGTGGTGTATATCATGTTCTTCCTCTCCTACTGAAGGTTGACATCATCATAGTATTTTGACTTTGGGTGCACCAGTATCATCAGCATCAGCAGCACTAAATAAACCAGACTCCCAGGTTCTTCAACCATTAAGTTATTCTTCCTACATTCCCCCCCCCCCATTTCTTTACCTTTAAGATTATCTGTAACATTTCTCATTTCATTTTTCATTATGTGACTGAAGTAGTCTAGCTTTCTGCATTTTAGGCACTTTGTGATGTCTTGGTTTTTATTAATTCACTCTGACACATTTTTTGGGGTCACCTCTTGATCCTGCTATAAATCTAACATCTGAAATTCATCTAGCTTCCTGAATTAAAATCCATGAATCCATACCATACAATGTGTGTTCTCAAAGCTAATTCTAGATAATTTGTTTCCATTTTCCATTCTTCATCTTAAGGAACCTGCTCCAGGCCATTTCTATTCTGACTTTTATGATTCCATTGTTTATTTAATCACATTCCAAGGTACTTGTATTTGCCACCATGCCCCACACTTTCATTTGGACCTTCAATAGCATTTTTTGCACCTACATGCTTTTTATTGATTACCGTGAACTTGGTTTTCTTGTCATTCAATTTTAGCCCATGTTCATTACCTTGACAGACTAAAGTAATTGAGTAATCTCAGTGCAAAGGAGATGTGTTATTTCCTCTAATATCATTCACTCCTTCCATTTAGGATAACTGAGAATGCATCAGGCTTCAGCTCTTGTCTAATTTATTTTCAGCTGTGTTGTGGTGGAAGGAATCTGATGTATTTTTATGCCTACCATAAGTGAGCCAATTCACTGCCATTCAAGGTAGTTCTCCAAATTAATTTTTAACACTTTCCTAAGCAAGCTTAGACCAATTTATTAGCCTATCTTAGATTCCTACCTGCAACTAGCCCATCTTTTTCTTTATATGTAAGCATATGTACTAAGTGCAATAGCCCACAATGAGTTGGGTACCTGGCTGTGGAGCTGGAGGTTGGGGGTTCAATTACACACTGTGCCTCCCAAGGAGAAGAGCCAGCCTGTGTAACCTTGGATGAGCTGCACAGTCGCAGAAGAAGAGAAAGGTAAATCACTTCTGAGTATTCTATACCCTAGAAAATCCTGAAAAGGGTCACCACATGTCAGAATTAACTTGTTCATAATTACATTGCTTCTGTTTCAAGCAGAGGCAATTTGGCATCTCTGGGCTTCTTTCCACTGCTGGAATGAACCAGCCTGTGTCCACTGCCGGAATAAAGGATGGATTTTTTAAAAAAAATTGTTCTGGTGTCACCACCACCGCCCTTGCCTCTGGCTCCCCACTGCCACTGCTACCACTGCCACCATCTTTGATTCTGCTATCTCTGCTCAGGTGGGCCCACTTGGCTGGAACGGGGGTGGGCGGGGAGAACGGAAAGGGAGGGGAAGGAGAGCGATAGTGAAAGGGGTGTAAAGAGAAATAAGGGGCAAGGGGAGGGTACGGGGACAGGTGACTGTGGGGCAGGCAAGCAATAGGGTGAGTGAGGGGGGTGATTGTGTGGGCAAGGGACTGAGCAATCAGGCAGGTGGGCAGGGGACAGAGGGAGGTAAGCGAGCAGGCAAAGTGCCAACTGGTTGGGGGAGGGGTGAACTATCGGGGTGGAGTCAAGCAGGGGGAGTTATTCTGTTTTGTTCTCAGCAACTCATCCGAGTACACACCATTTTGGCTGAGGAGCTGGAGCCATTGATGTGGGTGCTGACACTGCTATGATAGCAATGTAATACTCCCTACATTTTTGTTCCCACTGGGGTTTCTCTTCCCACTCTATCAAACAAGATGTGCATTTCCTTGCATGTATTCATTGCACATAGTTGGAAGTGGATGGGAAATTCAAGAATTTTCTTCAAGACCTGGACAGGACAAAATGTTTTGCCACCTAAAACAAAGAAGCAAACAATGTGCTGGGGCTGGAGGGAGTTTAGACGGTGCTAGATAATACTTCAAGTGGCTGCTCATTTCATACACCTTGATTTTGCATGCCACAGAAATTTCATTTTAAAGAGCTGATTTAATTTGTTCAGGATTGTACCTATTCACACAGCTTTAGTGAGAGCGGAATCATAGTCTGCTTTGTATGGAAAAATTCTAGCATGTAACAAGTGGTTTGATTTTCATGCATATTATCATTTTCTTCATGGAATGTTGCTGTTCTGATTTCTACCTGAACATGTTTCAGACTTTTTGAACAAGGAAAAAACATTCACAATTTATCTTTGTTCTTTGTGTTAAATTTAACTAAATCTTCCTATTTAATGGTATCTGTAAGCAGCCCAGTGTCACTTCTGGTTATTCCCTGCCACCCACTGGGGTGAAATGGACCTCATTTTCACTTTGCTCCTACCCCACCCAAAAGTAAAAGAGTACATAATACACAAGAGCAGCTACATTGTTTTTGTGCATTTTGCTATCTCGAGCACAAACTATAAATAAAAATAACTCACTGCCTTTTAATGACCCCACAAATTAGATGCCTCAGGCAATTATCTCACTCTGCCTAATGGCTGACCAGTATAATATCCCCTTCCCATACCAAATTAGATGCAATTCAGAATGAGGTCTCATTTCCTTTTTCTTCCCACACTTTCCTTTAGATGTCATTGTTCCATTGAAAAGATGAACAAGGTAAATCTAAATTTGGTCAAAAAGGTGATATGTTGTTTAGAACCAAAATAAGTCTGAAATACAAGGTGGTAAAAGTGATGTGAAAGACTTGCAACACTGGAAGGAAAAGAATGTGCTCAGCCTGTTCTTTGTAGTCGGTGCCTATTCAGCCTTCTATCCTGGTGGGGAAATGCTTTCTTTCTTGCAGAACAGGAACAGATGAGGTCATGCACGTAACTGGACTGTTGGTGAACTCACCCGAGATTTTCTGAGATTTTCATACCTCCCTGTTTCAAGACTGTGCTGTTGCTTAACTTCGGCTTGGGGAGGTAGAAAAGGCTAAGCTATTCTTTGGCTGGAAATGGGATCTAGGCTGTAGCTGGAGAGTACGGCTGCTGCTTTCCTGGTACTGACATGGAACAGACATCCTGAGCCTTGCTTAGCAAAATGAAAAAGAAGAGCCCAAATGCATCAGGGTGGCCTACCAGGTTTTGCGATAAGTAAAGTTGGAGAGGGACAGGCTTGGAGGCCATTAAGTCCCCAATCAAAAGTAACATACTGATGGAGAGATAGTTCCTAGAGTAGAAATTAGTACATATGTATGGCATGCAAACATTACAGTTGTTTAGGTATGCCTAGCTTCACATCATCTGCAGGAAGTAGAATATGAGAATCCAATGGCTGGAGCATTCGGGAACAGCTCCAGGGGTGCCCGGTAGAGATGGGCAGAAACCAAACTATGAACCAGAAAAACTGACAATTCAGGCTGTTTCGTGGTTCAGTTCACAACTCCGTTTGGGGCTTCCAGAAGGGAAGCCAGTCACTGCCTTCTGCGCATGTGCCTGCCTCCCAGCTGATCAGATGGAGGTTATGTGCCTATGCAGAGGCAGTACCTGGGCTCCTTGTTGTTACACCACTGTGCACTTACCACCGCAGTAGCACTATGGTGGCGGGGGGGGGGATGAGGGAGGCGGCAGCAGTGAGGGAGACAGCAGCATGTTGGGCACAAACCGAAAACTGGACTGCAAACCAGTTTGGTTTTCCAATTGGTTCGTGGTGGTTTGTAGCTAACCATGAACCATGAACCATCACGAATAACCATTTTTCAGCTCGTGCTCCTTTCTAGTGCCCAGTATGTGTCATTGCTACTGCAGCTCCAGGGACAATAATGACATGTACTGCAATGAACAGGGCTGAATTATTCCCTCTCCATGAAGGCAATCTGGTACACTTCACGATTCATTCTCTCTCTCTCTCTCTCTCTCTCACACACACACCACACACACACACACACAAACAGAGAGAGAGAGAGAGAGTGAGAGAGTGAGAGAGTGGGACGAGAGGAGAGAGAGAGAGGAGAGAAGTGTAACTAGTCCAGGATGCATTTCTTTCTTTAGCTAGATCGGGGGCCCTTTCTTTGCCACATTCCCCTCAATCACATCATGACAATCCAGTTTTTTTAATATTATCAGCAGCCAGCTGTTCATGTGGGCTTTTTCTTTTTCTTTGCCTGCTTCATTTTTCTTTCTTTCATGTTAAGTGCATCTTCCCAGCCTGTACCAGATGGCATCATAAAATGAAACATGTTCAACAAATCTTCAGGGGAAGGAAGGACAGAAAAACGACATTAGCAACCGCTCCTGCTATTCCAGTGCGCTGTGACTCCTTAATCCTAACCAAGAAGGATGGGAAAAAAGGAGGATTTGTGAGGAGGGGGGAAGCACAGAAATGGTCATTGGGGATCTCTCAATAAGCTCAGTTGGTTGACCATACACAGTATTGCAGGGACAGCCAGAGAGCTGGGTGCTTCCAGATGAGGTTGTTATTGCTCTGCTCATCACAGAATTTTACAGGAGTTCAGATGATGCTGGGAGTTTTCAGTCAAGGCTTTTATTGTACAACTCATCTCCCTCCCTGCTGCTTGGACATCCCTGATCTACATGACATTGTGCTCGTCCTACTGACAGATGATTCCAGCTCATTCTAATCGTAGCTGTTACCTCCATTTTTAATATAGGATATTCTGCCATTTTGGGGGCGTTTTTTGCTTACTCTGATATGTGTTAGCATGTAAAGAATCACTGTTCCTGTCATGTCTTTCCTGGAGCTACAATTTGCTTGCTATTTGGGCCTATGTTCTATAGCCACAACCCTTCTCACACAGATTTGCTTGCAAGGATCTACATTTCCTCCTCCTTCTGCTGGCTTCTCAAACACAATAGGTAACCCTGGCATCAGGAAATCATATTTTTCAGAAGACCAAGCTGCAGGGGCTCTGTGACCTCCAAAGGATCTATGTAATGCATCTAAATCAGTCAAGGAAAAGGTTTAAAATGGAAAGTTCCTATGGTAACAAATGCATGCTAACAAGTATGCATTGGGATGCTCCTGTGAAGTAGCTAGGAAGCAAGAGGAGAAAGCAAGGGAAAGGAGCAGAACAGTTTGCTGAGAGTGGCATCCCATCATTGTTGTATAACAAGGCATAACAGTAGTGCAGAGATTCACTAATAAAACTTCATTTGATTGAAAATGGCAGAACAATGGGTGGAGACTGCATGGTACCCCCCCCCCCCCAACTAGAAACATCCACTGTTTTCCCTATGTAAACCTCTCAGGTGTTCCCACCATTTCTTCCATCCTATTTCTTACCATCAAATGATCAGTTAAGGAAGGAAGGACAGAATAGTTGCACAAGGCCTTTGATAAGTAAGTGCTAGGAATTGTCCATTTAGAAGTACCCTTATACTGCCTGCTATTTGTTTTTATAAATTGCTTAGTAAAACTGCGACAACAAGGACAGTATGCATTAAGGATGGGATATCTATCAATACTGAGTATGGGAAACCCATAAGCTATTTCTGGAACAAATGGATATATGAGTGAAAAACTAGATTTCTCTTGTTCAAAGGTCCAGATGTAGACATGTTACACTTCCTTTCCTATACTTCAGAGTTTATTGTTGCAATATTGTATAATGAATCAAATGTAAATTATATGTGTATTATTCCAGCATTCTTTGATGAAAACAGGTTTCATTCCAGATTGAAAGTCACCAACTAGAGAAATGAGCAAGATAACACTACAGCTCAGCTCAGCTTTTCCTATGCTAATGGCACAGGGATATATTAAAATTCCAATAATTCCTGTGTCACAGAGGAAAGCTTGAAACTTTGTTAAAAGCTTAGAAGCTAGCTGACAAGTAAACATATCATAACTTATTTATTGTATTTATTTATTTTTCTCATTTATAGGCTGCCTTTCTCCCAAGGAGGAGACTCAAGGTGACTCACAGTGTTAAAAATAAAAACAAAAACCCAATTATACATTTAAAGCAATTAAACTATATTAGTAACTAAAATACACTGAATGATTTAAAACATTTAAAACTTTAAAAACAAACTTACTCAGCTAAAAGCCAACATTCAGGGACTCAGTTATGGTTATTACAAGGCTGCATAATGAAATGGGTCTTCAACTGTTGGTGGAAGGGTAAAAGGGACAAGGGCTAACCTAATCTCTGAAGAGAGAGCATTCCACAACCTGGGAGCAGCCACAGAGAAGTCCCTCTCTCATGTCCCCATCACACATGACTGTGATGCTAATGGGACCTCCTCTGATGGTCAAGGACCAGGAAAGTTTGTATGGAGAAATACAATCCCTCAAATAGCCTTGACTCAAACCATATAGGGCTTTATAGGTAATAAACTAGCACTTTGAATTGGACCCAAAAAATGGACTGATAGCCAGTGCAGTTGTTCTTGCAGAGGTATCATATGCTCCATATAACTGGCCCCAGTCAGCAGTCTGACAGCTGTATTTTGTCTTTTTAAAACATTTGTATTATAAGAACAGAAGTGGAGTCATGATGGATCAGACCACAGGACTACCTAATCCAGCCGTCTGTTCATACCGGAGACAGCTAGATGCCAGTGCAAAGCACCCAAACAGGATATGCAAAAGCACATTCCTAGGCACTTTCCCTGGCATACTGATATTAAGAGGTCACACGTAGCTATCATGAATAATAGCCATAGACAGCTTTATCCTCCATAAACCTATCTAATTCTCCCTTTAAAACCATCTAACATGGTCACCATCGCTGCAACATAACTCTGTGTTAAGTGAAGAGTTATATGCTGTAACAGTCCTGCATCTCCCACACTCAGTTTTGTTGGGGGAAACCTAGCCCATAGTGTTATGGGAAAGGAAGGAACCTTTCTCCCTATCTACTTTCTCTGCACCCATGCATTATCCATACACTTTTATCATGTCTCCTCTTTCTTGTGTTCCCTCCCCTTGCAAACTAAAAGGCCCCAAACATTGCCCTTTCCCTCACAGGGAAGTTGCTTAATTTGCCCTTTTATGTACTTTTACAACATTGTAATATCAACTCTGTCCTATCCTTATTTCCAACTAACCTGGCTGGTGTAAGATGAGAGGGCACTGCAAATCAGGATGATCTTCCCCCACAGTATATTCTCTTCAGTGTTTGATGAATACTGTTTTGCTGAAATTTCACTTTTGCCACAACCACTGGCAGATTAAAATTACACCCATATGACTATGGATATTAGTTTGTGTTTTGCAAACTGGGGTTTTTTTTATTTGTACTACAGTTTTCTTCCCAATATGGGACACAAGATGGTCAAATAAACTGGTGCTGATTACTCCTGGATGAAGTGGATTATCTGCTTCCATTTCAATCTGGCTTCAGGCAGCTTTGGTCATTTTGGTAGATGATGTATGCTGAGAGTGTGGTCCTAGTGGTTTTGCTGGACCTCTCATCAAGTTTCATCATCAACAACCATGGCATCCTTCTGGGTCATCTTTCTAGGGTGGGTCTTGTGGACATGGTTTTACAGTGGTTCTGATCTTTTCTGGAGAGCTGAGCTCAGCAGGTGATGCTTGGGGAATCCTGTTCAATGCTCTGACCATTGGCTTGTGGGGACCCCAGAGTTCAGTTCTATTCCCCCATGCTATTTAACATTTACATGAAACTGCTGGGCAAATTTATCTGGTATTTCAGGGTTGTCTAATGACATTCAGCTTTATCTCTGATTTTGATCTGATTCCATGGAAATTGTTCTGGGCCTCAGCCAGTGCCTGATGTCAGTAATGCACTGAACTGAACTGAAGCTTAATCCAGACAAGACAAGACAGAGATATTCTTTGTTTGTCAAAAGGCATATCAGAGAATAATGATTCAGATTATAGTAAATAAGGTTACATCCCCCTGAAAAGTCAGATCCACAGCTTGGCTGTGCTTCTGGATTCCACTCTGAGCTTGGATGTGCAGGTTTCAGTGGTGGCAACAAGTACATTGACTCAGTTAAAGCTGCTGCACCAGATGCACCCATTCCTCCAAATGTCTGATCCAGCTCCAGTGACACATGCCTTAGTTATTTCTAGTTTGTATTACTGCAACATGTTCCATGTGTGCCTTTGAGAGTTCAGATACTCCACCTGGTTCAAAACGCTGCAGCCAGACTGCTGACCAAGCACAGATCTCCCCATAACAACAGCTGCACTGGCTGCCAGTACACTTCTGGGCCCAATTCTGATTACGGTCTTTAAAGTCTTACATGGATTGGGTCTAGGCTAGTAAGATCTTCTGGAGAGGCCCTTCTCTTGGTCCCACCATCATAATAGCCTTTTTCGTGGGAATGCAAGAGGGTTTTTTTTCCCTACGGCTGCTGCCAGGATGTGGAATGCATTCCTCCGAGAAGCCAGGTTGGCCCCTCTTATCCTGCCACTGGCAGAAAAAGACCTTCTTTTTCAGGCAGGATTTTAAGTGATTTGAATAAGTAGAGTGCCAGATCCGCAGATAGGGCAGTCTACACATTTTTCTTATAAGCCAAATTATTTGCAGATCTACAAGGAATAGAAGCCTATACTTGTTTATAGCTGGCAAACATTTTCTAGGTTTGTCATAGCTGACATTATCCCAGTAAAGGATTAATCCCAGGATGAAATCAGACAATCATTGACAAGCATTTCAAAATGCATCTGGGTATCTTAAGTACAAGAACGTTCTTTGTTGCAATAACTTGTATTTTCACAAGTTTTTTTTTTCTACATAGCTTCTAGGGTCCATAAGCATAACATGAAATCCAATAGTATTTAAAAATGTAATGTCTGAAAAGTCAAAGGCATATCATCTTATCTTGCAAAAATCATCCTTACAGTTATAACAAACTGTAAGCACATCTCTGAAAAATATATTAATACTGAACCTAAGCCAAAACATATATTTCAGTTATAAGCGTTTAACTATACAAAGCCCAGAACTTTAATAATTTCTGAATCAAAAAGAAAGGAGTCTATTTAAAAGAGACATTTAAAAAGCATATGAAAGAGAATATATCTCTGTAACATTTTATTTAAAAACTAAGATATTATAAACTTTAAAAACTGTAAGAGCTTTCTTAAAAATGCATGAAAGAACATCAGAGTTCTTATAATAGGGAAATATAAAATGAAAAGCATTTATGAGCCCTTAAGCCTGTTTAGCTACAAAATCAATACATGATATTCTAAACCACTTTTTGCTGGGTTATGATCAAAGCCTATGTAATATCCATTTACTTTCTGGAGTTACTTCCTTATCTTTTGCCTTGGATACGATGTCTCTTGCGGCAGCTTTGTCGTCTGATTGTGGTGTGAGAAATCAGCATTTATTTATATTCTAAGTTTTGTTTACTTATTCTGCTATAAAGCAATAACTACATCCCCCCCCCCCCGTGACTAAGCAACGTCTGTTTACTTTCCCCGCTTCCCAGCATCCATGGCTTCTAACAAGCAGAGAGATATAAACAACACATGCAATACACCTGCCGAGAAACAGTTAATTGTCTCTACTTAAACCAATAACCCATTTGACATCAGTATTTACTATTTTCATATATTTTATGTATGGGTGGCAAAATGAAATAGGAGATTCCCAAAGAATTGTTATGAACTCAGTGACCTTGCTTACCAGACTGGATTGTAGTAAGCAATGTTTTCATGACACACATTTAAAAGTACTATACTTTTGAGGCAGCATTTTCTGTAGTCCCCATAATTTTCTAACATTTTTGCACAGACAGGGTATCAAATAGTGACATGGATTTTTTTTAGAAATTATGTCTATATTTATTGAATTCAGGGATCTTTAAAAATGGTTTTAAAGTGTTTTTGATGGGTTTTTACATTGGAGTACCTTATAATTGCTTTTCAGTATTATATCATATGGTATTATAAGGTGA
The DNA here is from genome assembly GCA_037013535.1 of Intellagama lesueurii. Taxonomy (NCBI): domain Eukaryota; kingdom Metazoa; phylum Chordata; class Lepidosauria; order Squamata; family Agamidae; genus Intellagama; species Intellagama lesueurii. The sequence goes on from JBAJHW010000004.1 coordinate 202,110,249, forward strand.
TTATAGTGTTGTTTGAACTGATTGTGAGCCACCTTGACTGGGAACTCAGAGAGGTCTAGAGAGAAAGGGAGCATATTAGATAAAACAAACAAAACTATTTCCCATTGTTCTGGCTCATATTCAGCATTACTGATTAACACAGAACAGAATGGGAGCTGCAGTTCAACACATCTAGAAGGCATTAAACTAGGGAAGGCTGTGCACAGGTAAATATGGTTTCACCTAATCAAACAAATTTTATTTATGGCTTAGGGTTTGTTTTTTTTAAGCTCTTTTGGCTATACACTTCTAAGTATTCAGAGCAGTGTTTTAGGTGCAGCCCTATACATGTCTACTCAGAAGCTAATGCCATTGGGATCAGTGGGCTAACTTTCAGGTAGACAAGTATAGGACTACATCCGTACCGTTACAACAATCTTGTGAAGTAGGAAAGTCTTGAGAAACAGTGATTTGTCCCAAAGCCAAGTCCCAAAACAGAGAGGATTACACCAAACAATTCCCTTTAAAAGCTCTTTCTTTGCACCAGAGGAAGATCAGATTCTTGTGTGTGCAGCATGGCTTCCCTGTGCTTGTCTTCGAGTAGATGTACTTACTGTAGCTTGGACCTACATATATAACAGCAAACCTGAAATACAAGGTTGTGGTTTTTCAAAATGTGCTCAGTCAGCAGTGGTATAGCAGGGGTGCTCCACTGAATGTGTTTCTTTCCAGTGTGGCAAGAGAGCTATGTTCTTTGCTGATAACTTTTATTTTTAAATTAGCTGCATGTCAGTGTTAAATAATGTATCTCATAAATAAAGATGCACATGTATTTCTGAGCTTTCTCTTTCTCTTCACTAAACTTGTAACTGTGTGGCTTCTTCTGTAACCAGACAGGAAGCAAAGGATAAATGATTACCCTTAAGATTGCCTTAGGGAAGAAATTATCTCCCCCACCTAAATACCAGTTTCTTTAACCCCCCCCCAAAAAAACAGTACAGAGAGTTGTTAACTACACCCAGGCTACTGGGTTGAGGGGCCCAGCTCTGGGACCCCCTGGGGGAAGTATAGGGGCTTTAAATCTCCATTCTAGGACCTACTGTCAATGGTACACTGCTTTCAATATTTATCCTGTGAAGATCTGCATGGGCATAGCTAGGGCCTGCAAGATGGCCATGTCCTCCACTTCTACCTCATCCTAACCCCTGTCAAGGGGACGTGGTGGCGCTGCGAGTTAAACCGCAGAAGCCTCTGTGCTGCAAGGTCAGAAGACCAGCAGTCGTAAGATCGAATCCACACGACGGAGTGAGCTCCCGTCGCTTGTCCCAGCTCCTGCCAACCTAGCAGTTCAAAAGCATGCAAATGCGAGTAGATAAATAGGTACCACCATGGTGGGAAGGTAACGGCGTTCCGTGTCTAGTCGCGCTGGCCACGTGACCACGGAAACTGTCTTCGGACAAACGCTGGCTCTACGGCTTGGAGACGGGGATGAGCACCGCTCCCTAGAGTCGGACACGACTGGACTAAATGTCAAGGGGAACCTTTACCTTTAACCCCTGTCAGCTGGTGTTAGGACTGCTCTGCCCAGTATATTCACACCTCATGATTGTTTTGCAGTTTTGAATATAAATTACTATACACCATCAACTATGAAATAAAAGTTATCATTGCATGTATGGATCTGGTGCTATCAGACACAAACTATCACTGCCTTGTATCTGTCAAATGGCGGTATGAGAGAAAGTAATCCAATATATGTCAAGTATCTGACATATATTAATTAGACTACTTTCTCTCATATGACCATTTGACAGATCTGACATATTTTGCATTGAGCATCCAGCTGATGATAAAAACTATTTCATAACAGTTGTGAAATATTGTTAAATATAGTATAGATGTAGTTTCAAAACTATTTTCTGGGGAAGCCTGTGTCATCTGACACCTTATCAAAGGCTCCTCAATTAGGGTCAAATTAGACATTAAAGGGAATGAATATTCGCAGTAAATATATACATTCACAGAGAAAATATTTTTCAAATTGCAGAACATAAATTCTACCAACAAATAAATACATTTTAAATAAATAAAAAGATATATTTAACACCTTTTCTGAGACATCTGTTTCATTAAACAAAAGAAACCCAAACAGATTAGTAATTACAGTCTAATTAGAACAAGTTTAAACATAATAATTATTTTCCCAGGCTGGTACTTGGAGTCAGAATCCCAGCCAGAGCCAAATCTCTGCATAAATAAAGAGGAAGGATGGAAGAGAGCAGCTTCACACCCAGCCTTGTCATCTCCAATTAGTCAATTTCTCAAGCAGATGCTTCTAACCAGGTATTGAAACTGTCCTGGCACAAACCTAGCCATAAACCCCACCAGTCTGACCCTAGCAGCTTTTTATAGACCAATTCAAACAGAGCAGATTGTTAATTACCCTCATAAATCCCAGGAAACTGTGACACATGACTGAAACATATTGCTTTCCTGGGAAATGGTGCTGTTGAATGTTGTAATAAGCTCAAAGCAGCAGCTTGAATTAAATCTCTGTTTCTGTGTTTTGTTCATGCAGTACCACAGCATGATAAACTAATTCTGAAGCTAACCTTCTGTAGAAAGACTGATTTTAAGAAGAGGGAAGAGTAGGCCCCAAAGGCCTTCACAAAGTCAAATTAGGCAACATGCTTGGCACACATTGTCAAGAATCCCTGGGTTCAGGGAGGCCCACACTAACCACTCGGCTACATTGCCCTGTCTGTCTCAGCAGGCCTGACTAAGCAGTGCTACCAGGGGGTTCTCAAAAATTCACAAGATTAAGCACTTTGACTCTTACACCAACCTTGCAAGGCTGGAATGCAACCACACCCACAAAACATACCAGTTCCTAGTAGATAGTCAAGGCAAGGCCTGGTTTTAAGTACCATCAATCCTCTTAATGCAAAAGAATCAAGCAAGTATAAACATTTTATATTTTATTAAAGGTGGTGAAAAAGTCAAAAAGAGCAGAGAAATTTCAAAAATGATTTCAATTACAGAAACAGTCAAAAAGACTTTGGAGAAAATAATCAATCAAAATTTTGAGGCAGAAGCAATTAAAAAATAACACCCCCCACACACACAAATAAATTGAGCTAAACCATTCTAATACTTGCCTCCTAGCATAGCTTCACTATAGTTTCAGAGCATACATACAGTGTGTTTCCTGCAGCAGTGTAGCAAAATAGCATAGCTTTCTCTTAAGAGACAACTAAGCCAACTAAAGTAACTTCTATTTCCATTTGTATATCAAAGGTTTCAGCATCAAGAGGATCTTCCAATCAGATGGCAAGTTTCTCCAAACATCCACAATGAAGAGAGCAATTTTTTCTCTTCCCTTCACTCAGCTATTATTTTCCTAATAAGCGCAGTACTAAGGAATGAGCCCAAGTCAGCCTTTAACTTCTCTCTCACACTGATAAGCTGCAGATATTACTTCCTTCCAATTGTTGTTGTTGTTTAGTCGTTTAATCGTGTCCGACTCTTCGTGACCCCATGGACCAGAGCACGCCAGGCCCTCCTGTCTTCCACTGCCTCCCGGAGTTGGGTCAAATTCATGTTGGTAGCTTCGATGACACTGTCCAACCATCTTGTCCTCTGTCGTCCCCTTCTCCTCTTGCCTTCACACTTTCCCAACATCAGGGTCTTTTCCAGGGAGTCTTCTCTTCTCATCAGATGGCCAAAGTATTGGAGCCTTCCTTCCAATTACTGGTGGCCATTCCCCCTTTTCTCAGACAGCTAATCCCAGGCACTGACTACAAAGCCTGATTTTTTCAGAAGAGCAACAGAGTCCATGATCACTCGTTCTCCCAATCTCTTGACACACATTTAGAACATATGTTTTCTCAAGCAGTGAAAGATATCTGTCGGACATAACATGCGCCTTTTGTCACCTCCATTTCTTGAACTTAGCATGCTTTGTTTTATGATTGGTTATTGACATATAAACCTTGATTAATCTGCAACTATAATTGCTGGGGCATGTATTTCTGAGGAAATCTTATTGTCAAAGGGGAAATGGGTTAATCAGAGGGAATATACATTTCCCCCTTAACGTCCTGCCTCCTCCAGGCACTGTTGCTGAATGGGCACCCCTCAAGGGGGTAGGGGGCCAAACCATGGATCAGCTGTTTGACTGGGAAATGAACCACACCAAACTGCCAAACGAGCAGTTTATGCCATTCTCTACACACAACTTCTTTCCTGTCACTGTCCAGGCCTGCAGTGACAGGAAGGAAGTACCATATAAACTTTTTGAATGCAGATGCCTTTTTGCATTAGTCTGGCAACTTCTAGGTAGGAGGAATCAGTCATCCAGAACAATAGTTGTAAATAGTAGTAAAGTCAATCAGAACAGTAGCCTCAGAGGCAGTGATATAGCTAGCCTTTTTGTCTAGGTGGAACTGTCACACTTCCAGAAGGAATCTCATATTGGTCTTAATGATCCTAATTTCTTAAGGGCTGTGTTGTTTGCACAAGTGATTGCTTATGCTCACTGCATGGAAGTAGTGGAGAAAAAGATGACTTCCTTTCCCTCTAAGAGACTTCCTGACTTCATTGCTATATGCATTATGGTAAAGAACTAGAGTGTCACAAAGTTCTTTCCAGATAAGCCTTATGTCTCAATTTGGTATAATGTACAATTTAACTAGAGTCATGTTCCTAAATTAGAATGCAGATGGAACCAACCAGCTTACTCAGCTTAACCCTCAAGCAACAGGACACTAAAAACCTGCGCTCAACGCTATATTTGTGGTATATTTTGTGATCCAAATAAGTAGTTCAACATACCAAAGGCTAGGTTTGTAGTTGGGTTTAGTGTTAGTGGAGATACAACCACTGTATTTCCTCATCCCAATGAGAATTTCAGTGACCCCTGAAAATGAAGAAATTTTGATTTTTCCTAAACAGGGACAACCTATTAATAACAGTATGTCACTTCTGCTTTGCTGTATCTCAGCCTGAGAAAACAGTGAGGGACATTTTGTCCCAATACACTAGATTAACTTGGATGACTTGGGCCAACAGTTAATGCTTATGCTATAGGTCTAATTCTCTGAAGACTTTGCAAAAAAGAAGACAATTCTGAGGGACTAAAATGTCCCATCCTGATTGTTGTTGTTTAGTCGTTAAGTCGTGTCCGACTCTCCGTGACCCCATGGACCAGAGCACGCCAGGCCCTCCTGTATTCCACTGCCTCCCAGAGTTGGGTCAAATTCATGTTGGTAGCTTCGATGACACTGTCCATCCATCTCGTCCTCTGTCGTCCCCTTCTCCTCTTGCCTTCACACTTTCCCAACATCAGGGTCTTTTCCAGGGAGTCTTCTCTTCTCATGAGATGGCCAAAGTATTGGAGCCTCAGCTTCAGGATCTCTCCTTCCAGTGAGCACTCAGGGTTGATTTCCTTCAGAACAGATAGGTTTGATCTCTTTGCAGTCAAGGGGACTCTCAAGAGTCTCCTCCAGCACCACAATTCAAAAGCATCAATTCTTCGGCGGTCAGCCTTCTTTATGGTCCAGCTCTCACTTCCATACATCGCTACTGGAAACCCATAGCTTTGACTATTCGGACCTTTGTCAGCAAGGTGATGTCTCTGCTTTTTAAGATGTTGTCTAGGTTTGTCATTGATTTCCTCCCAAGAAGCAGGTGTCTTTTAATTTCGTGGCTACTGTCACCATCTGCAGTGATCATGGAGCCCAGGAAAGTAAAATCTGTCACTACCTCCATATCTTCCCCTTCTATTTGCCAGGAGGTGATGGGACCAGTGGCCATGATCTTAGTTTTTTTGATGTTGAGCTTCAGACCATTGATGTTGAGCTTCAAACCATTTTTTCATGTTGAGCTTCAGACCATTGATATTGAGCTTCAGACCATAAATTTAGCAGATTTGATTACTATTTAACCCATCCTGATACAGGAGGGTTAAATAGTAATCAAATCTGCTAAATTTATGTTGTCCTATGAACACATGTCAAGATTTAGGATATGAATGCTGCTGAGCTTGGCAAGAAAAATAAAGCATTTTTTCTATTGCAATATTTCAAAAACCAAGCATCTGTGCATCATTTAAAGACCATACGACTACTCTCACTTCAGTATTTCCAGGCTGACATATGTGGGAGGGTGTATGGAGAACAGCTCTGCCTCTTCAGGGATATTTTTAATGTGAGGAATACTCCCCTAAAGCATCACTTGTTAGCTGCTATCATTACAGACAAGATGGTGGCAAAAATGTAACATGACATAGTCTGGCAACTCTCAGGTTCTTGTGACTGTTTCCCCAACCTCCACTTCATATCAGGTTGAAAATAATTGCTGATATTTCAGAAATTCCAATAGGACAGAAGCCCTGCTTGTGTCTATCCCAGCAGAAGGATACTGGAAATAAGACACCAAGTTGATTTTTCTGTTCCAAAGTTTAAAAAGTGATCTAACTCTGCCTGTGCATCATGTACAAAATCTTCTGATTAGTGAAGCAGCACTCCTGGATTCAACTTTATGCTGTCACCAGAAATTTCACCTGATGTTAAATTCAAAGTGAGCCTAGAAAATAGGAAAAGCTCTTACATACTTATGAAACATCTCAAGAGCATCACTGCATTTTATCTAAAGCAATCAATACAAATCTTGAGGCTTCCTTCAGGGGAATCCTTCAAAAGTGAAACCTTTGTTGCTGATGCTGCTGTTAAGGCTAGTATAAGGTGTTATGTCCAAGACAGAGTTGACTTGTACATTGCTGGAAGAATGTTTGTCCCAGGACTTAAGAAAGAAAGAAAGAAAGAAAGAAAGAAAGAAAGAAAGAAAGAAAGAAAGAAAGAAAGAAAGAAAGAAAGAAAGAAAGAAAGAAAGAAAGACCTGCCAGTAATAAGAGTATATGCAGAGCAATGCAACTCCAGCATCACCATTTCCACAGTGGTTGATCTTATGCTTCTGGATATTGTCTGGAGCTTTGCCCTTTGGCACCCCATACCTTAAATGTCCTATTAACTATCATAGATAATACTGACATTGATGGACCTATTTTCCATTTATCTGTCCATCCTTCTTTTCAAAGCTCTGTAGTGGCCATCACTTAATTGTCCAGCAGTTAATTTCATAAGTCATGTGATCAAATTTTGTTGGTGTGGAATCTACTTTAAATCACTTTGTTTGGGAAGCCCTGCATTCTAACATTACAAGGAGAGTGGCTCCTTTCTCATTCCTTCATCTCCTGACTCCCACAGCATGTGTCATTTTGTCATGTTTCCCTTTAGTCTTCTCCTGCCCGCCCACCCTGTAACCAATGCCTTAGCCTTTTTCCTCATAGGAAAGTACAGAGGTGAACAATTGAATTGACAGGAGGAAAATGACAAATCAGGTGAAAAAAGAAAGCCATCCTCAATGGCAAGACACATTTTCTGATAGATCCTTTAAATGTATCATATACTATATGCTAAGCATATACTCCACAGTCTTACAGAAATCTTTTTGAAGAAGTAACCACATTAATGTGTGCAAGGATATCTGATGAAAAAAAAACCTACACAAAAGCAAGCAAGCAAACAAAAAACCTAAGAGACATAAACATAATGGCAACTTAAAGACTAACTGCTATATTTTAATGTGAGCTTTCATGGATCAAGTCCACATTTTCAGACATGGATCCATGAAAGATCACATTAAAATATAGCAGTTAGTCTTTAAGGCATTAGAGTGTTTTTGTCTCTTGATTCTGTTTGTTTGTTTGTTTGTTTGTTTGTTTGGTTTTGTTTTGTTTTGTTTTGTTTGATATGTTCGCAGAAACCCATGGAAGAACATACTGAGATGGCATGGGTCATACAGTTATGAAACCCCAATTTCATACTTTCTTGTCATTTTGCTTGTTTCTGTATGTTGCTATTAATTTTTTTAAAATTAATATGAAGCAATAAACTCATAGATAACCCCATTTCATGCTAGAATTAACATATTCCTATATGGACTTATCAACTTCTCTCAGCTTGTAGCCTTGACTGCCTGGCGACATGATCAAAGTCAGTAATGGTTACATTAAGAAAACGATTGCTAGAAGGACAAAAGCTTTGCTGTATAGCTCTATTCTTAAGAAAAACATGATGTCTTCCTATGAGATATTCCATGGATAGATAAACAGTTTCCAGTGGAAAACATCCGATGCACAGAAACTGGCAGTCTTCAATGCCCTTCCAATATACAGTAATTTATACTGCTGTGAAATGGCAATGTTTTCTCTTTTTATCTATATCAAATATTTGAAATCTGAAATCTGCTACAGAAAAAACAGGACCCACCATAACATTATGTGTGATAAACTAGGAAGAGTGGGTCTACTGATTCATTAGTTTGTTGCTTTCCTAGAGTCTCCATATTGGGGTTTTTTTCTTTTTACTTAACTTTGCCTTCTCTGAATGGCCCTTAATCAGGGAATTTCCGTATGTGTGATTAATTAGCTATTTTGCTACGAGCAATTATCAAGAAGGTGCTAAGATCTAATACCAGGAAGCTTGCAAGGGAAATGTGAAAATAACAAGTTACTAACCTTGTATATTGCTAAATAGATACCAAATGTTTAAGGGTAATTAGAATCTCAGAAGGATTCCATGACTAGTCCAAAAGGGACAGTCAAGCAATTTGCATATTGAAAAAGCAAAAAGAATTTTGCTTCAAGCAATAATATCTAATATTCTAGGAAAACACACACACAATTACATAAGAGTTTTTCGCCATAAGGATGCTTGCAGGATTTCCTTAACAAAATCATTTCAGATTTCCTCTCTCTCCCTCCTCCACATCTTTTTCTGTACAAGCTTAATGCTGTGTAGTTTTGACATGGAGTGAAATAATTTCTCTTTTTCCTCTCCCTCTCCTGAAGAGCTAAAAAATGATGCTCACACTGCTTGTGACAAAGACTTTTCTATAGTATTCAATTCCATTTCAGGAGATAGGAATCAGCCCATCTGGAGATGTGCCTATCTTAAATGTAAAAATAGAAACTAATTCCACAAATGTCCTAAAGGCTTCTGTGTTTCCCACTCCCTCACTACAGAAAGCAGCTACCTTGTCAAGCAGTTGTCAGAGCCATCCAGCTCTGCAATAAAGTGTTCATGCCTCCAACAGAACTGCTACTGTGTTTGTGACACTTATCTCTGCCCTTGGTTTGCAGTGCAGCTAAAGTGACCCCCTAAGCTCCTCAAATCCCCCACTGAGGGAAATAAAATGAGAGCTGGTTTGAGTAAAGTCAGAGGCCTACTTAATCCCTGTTTATTAGAACACTAATAGGCAAGGGTACGTTACATTTCGTATCCCTCCCTTCTACCGGTGAGCTCAAGGAAGGCTCTCCTCCTCCCTCACTGTATCCTCACAACAATGTTGTGAAGTAGAGCAAGCTAAGAAACATTGACAAGGCAGAGGTCACCAAGGGACTTGTATGTAATGCAAGCATCCTACGAATCTCTTGGATAGAAGTGCTGCTCTATCAAACCAGTAGCACCTAAGTTAGGGTTAGACCACATGTTGTACATGTTAATAATGCAGAACTCTTTTTCTTTTCTTTTTTTATTCTAAAATAAGCACAGTCTGTCCTGCTATGAACTGGAACCAGGTTCCAGGGTCAACCTTCACACTGTCCAATTTCTCTTTATTGTCTACAAATCCTCCATAGACATAACAAAGCAGGAGAAAGAACCTTACACTGGCAGAGGTTTTTAAACAAAAATCAGATGGGGTGAGATGTAAACTGGATGTGTATTCTCAACCAGAGCAGGGCCATGCATATTTACTTACACTCAATGCAAACATTCTTAAAAAAAAAAAAAAACACCTCTTGAGAGGGCTCAGAAAGTCTTCTTTAGCATAATTGCCTTTCCCTCTGCTTGCTTCAATGTCTGTTTTCAAGCTTTGAGAAAAGGATAAGAGGAAACAGAAGTAGCTCACCTCAGTTCTGTGCAAATTCAAAATACTTGCTCAGAAGCTTTAATGTGAATGATACTCCTGCACATTTTTTTCCTCCCCCCCTCAACATCTAACATGTGTAAGAAGACTTCTCCAACCCTCTTTTCTTCTTTATATATATTCTGGTGCCAACTATGTGTAGAGGAACATGTCCATGATCAATATGATCAAATATTACTAGCTATTATGCCTGTACATTTAAATGTAAAGAATCTTGCTCAATTTGTAATCAGCCTCTATAACTAGAATGTGAAAGAACAGAGTGTAACTCAGAAAGAACTAGCAACTTGATTTCTCATTATATTCAAAGCTGTTATATCTAATGATCTGCATTGTGGTTTCCAGCCTTCTTGAACATATGCAATGACCCTTGAAAAATAATCACACATGGGTGCCATACATCTTATGAGAAACATGTATTAGGTTTAAAATTAATTTAAAATTTTGAGGTACTTATGTAACTCTAACCAATTTCTGAAGTGAGGTGTCTCCAAGGTAGTTCACAAAATCCAAAGATACAGTAAAACAAGGAATAAAACAGTGTATTCAACCTTTGCAGGAATGCCCATATTAGTTTATCTGTTCTAAAGACTGTCCAATTCAAGTCTGACCTACGTAATGATAAAGAACCATAAGAAGGGAGATCAAGGGCCCATCAACAGTTAACTGCTGGTCTGCAGACTGAGCTGGGACAGAAGTCATCTGACTGCAGTCTTCCCTATTATGGTGAGGTGATTGTATTTTTGTTTAAATTATAGTCATTATTTCTAAATTTGCCACTGTAATTATATGTTGTGTTATGTGCTGTCAAACTGCATTGAAGTTATGTTGACCCTAACAGTGTTTTCAAATGATTTGAGATATTTAAGGAATAGTTTTACCATTGCCTCATGCTCTCCAGTTAGTGTCTGTGGCCAAGCTGGGATTTGAACCTAGATCTCCAGCATCCTAGCCTATCACTGTATCCACTACACTAAATTACACTACACTACACTACACACTGGATCATATATCAGAATAACACATTTCTATTCAAAGAGTTCTCCCTTGTCCCTTTTTTCCTTGGCACCACTTAAAAGTACGCAGTACTATTTGATTCCTTCTTAGAGAAGATGTTTGGTCATCACTGAACGCAAACATGCTACTGATTCTCAAAGTATATTGTCTCCAAATGGGTACTTTTTTTCTCACTTTATGTTCCAATTTATCCTGTTTTTTATTATGTCAAAGCAAGCTGCACTATTTAGGACCAACCGCAATTATTCAATCACTTTTTCAAACACCTTAACCCAGAAATTATATATTCTAGGGCAATGCCACCAGGAATGTAAATATGTACCAATTTCTTTACAGCCTAGTGTTTGAAAAAATTAGAAATATAACATCACAAAGTATGGTTATAAGCCCAGCGCTGGGATTAATGCATTTATTCTTAGATTCCAATGCACTATTACACCATAAAGAGCTAATTATATTTGCATGTGTAGCAGCTAGACAAACAATTGCTCAACGTTGGAAGGCAGCTGTAGAAATTTCAATGAATGTTTGGGAATCTAGGGTATGGAAATTAGTTTTCATAGAAAAACTCACTGCCCACTCACAGTTGAGGTACCAGAATTCCAGTATAGACTCGTTTTATAAAACCTGGCTTCCTTTTATTCAGTATTGTAATAATTATACTGATTCTCTTAGCAAGCCCCCAGCCACTCATGCTGATTTATGGAAAGATGCATTATGTTAACTAGTAATACCATTTGATATGTTTACTGTGGGGAGGTTGATGGTTTATAACTATTTTATTGTTTTGTATATTGTATCTTATTAAATTTTATCATTAAAAAGTTTTTTTCTTTTTTTCCTTAAAAACAAAAGACTGTTTTGCCTTTTCTTTTTAAAAAAACATACTGAACTAATGCCCTATGGTTTTCATCTCTAGCTTCAGGTTCAACTGTAAGAACAATTATGGCCAGTTACATCATTTCTGATCTCCAGTATGAACAGTTTTTTGTTTTGTTTTTTTGTGGGGACGGCTACAAAATGAGAAACAAGGATCTGCTTCAGAATTAATTTTCTAAATCTTTCCACCTGCTGTGTTCTACATTTCAGCAAAATGTAACCACCTGCTTTGCTGCATATCTCCACGATTTGTTGTGTGAAGGGAGTTCTTCTAGCTCAGCTGCCCTGAATAGGAACTAGACAGCCTCTTGTTTATTGGCTACTCTTCTGTGTACAGGGCAAGCCATATATTCTACATTCATTTACTCTAAACAGCTGCTGAGACAGGATAAAATCTGGTAGTTATTTGATAATAAATGGAAGCATTTATATTTTCAATCTCAACTCTTCCTAGACAACATAAATTTGTATCAACATATGCAATAGAAGAGAACATACTGCATGATTTTATTTTTATTTTTTTACGATTTGAACCACTGTACATTTACTTGGAAATAAATCCTATGGAATTCAATGAGACTTACTCCCAAGTAGCTTTGCATAACATTGTAGCCTTGCAAGCTCTTACACTGAGTGAGATTCCCTTGCCAATCTATTCTAGTGGATTTAGGCAACAAACTTCTGTATAGTATTTAGTTCTATTTCTGGATCCCATAACTCATTTTTATGGCTTAAATGACTGGGATTTGACTTAAAGTCTTCTAATACTTGACCAGAAACTGGGTTCTTTACCTTTTGGACATCATTCTTGCATGACAATTCTGCTATGAAAGAAATTAGGTGACCTTGGACCAGCCACCATCTCTCAGCCTAATCGACCTCAGGGAACTATTATGAAAAAAAAACAAGTACAAAATCCTCTTAGTTTCCTGGAAGAATGACAAGGAATAAATGAATACACACACACACACACACACAGAGAGAGAGAGAGAGAGAGAGAGAGAGAGAGAGAATATATATATTTCTATAACTTCTCTCTCTCTCTCTCTCTCTCTCTCTCTCTCTCTTTATATATATATATATACACAGAGAGAGGGGGGGGACGTGGTGGCGCTGCAGGTTAAAGGTTGGAAGACCAGCAGTCTTAAGTTCGAATCCACGCAACTGAGTGAGCTCCCGTTGCTTGTCCCAGTTCCTGCCAACCTAGCAGTTCGAAAGCATGCAAATGCGAGTAGATAAATAGGTACCACGACGGTGGGAAGGTAACAGCGTTCCGTGTCTAGTCGCGCTGGCCACGTGACCACGGAAACTGTCTTCAGACAAACACTGGCTCTACGGCTTGGAAACGGGGATAAGCACCGCCCCCTGGAGTCAGACATGACTGGACTAAATGTCAAGGGGAACCTTTACCTTATATACAGAGAGAGAGAGAAAAGAGAGAGAGAGAGAAATAATGGGAAAGTAGTGTCTGTACCAGCATTCAGTAGTGAAATAGGCCTTCCACTGTTACACATTAAAGCACCCATACATTTTCTTGACAGAAGTTAAAGAGGGCTGTAGAAAAGAACCATAAAGTGTTGCAGTAATTTACTTCAGTTACTCTCTTGTACAGGCCGAATAAATGTGTTTTCTGATCACAACAACAAAGGCAAAATTACTAGCTACCCTAAACAACTGAGCCCTTCAAGCAACCAAGAGGAAGGAAGGCAATCCTTAATGCTAAGCGATCCCAGTACTTTTAAAGTCCAAATATATGTAAGTGGATGTGTGGTGAAGAAGTCCAACTCCGGTTGTTTGACTTCATGGAAGGAAGCTTCAAACTGAAGGGACTATTAAAAGTCAAGTTGAATTGAAATGGCAAGAGGATCAAATCTTTGGTGAATGCTTGGCTATTACTCAAGCCTTTTTCCCTCCCAAAAAAGCTAGAATGACCAATAAGCCTGCTGGCTGAAGATGATGGGAATTGCAGTCCAATACATCTAGAATAGTGGTTCCCATCCTTAGGTAACCGGTGTTCTTGGACTGCAAGTCCCATAAGCTTTTGCTACTAGCTGTTTGGGTGGGGGGCACAGCCCTTTTAGGAGCTCTTCTCAGGTTCCAGGCTTCCTGTCAAACAAGGAAAGCCTTGGGTGGTATGCAAACAAATATACAACACAAACAGATGAATCTGTGGCCCCTTAAAATGTGCCAGGGTCCCCCAGGGGCCCATATGATACCCATTGAGAATGGCTGATCTGGGGAAGCCTAGAGTAAACAAGATAGACATATGACCCAATAATATAAGACAATATCCTATGCTCTTCAGTACAGAAGCTAGGGAGAAATAACATGGAAAGGAGCCTAGAGGTCACCAAACTGAGCAAAATATATATTTTTCTGGTACTGTCAATAAACTACACTGACAGGCATAGCAGAGAGCTACATGAAAGCATCATCCTAGTTGACAGGAAAAACCAATGAACTAAAAATGGGAAGTTTTCCATACACTACCAGCTGGAAATGAGCCAGTATATGCTTCAAAGTGAAAGTCCTGATGGTTTATGGATGCAGACACAGAGTACATTAAAGGATGAAGCACCAATCTGAGCAGGTTTTAGGATTGGTTTCTAGCTGCCTGATGTAAGCACTCTGGGGAAGATCACATTAAAATACTAGTTAGCGTACAGCTAATGGCACAGCTAATTAAAATAAAAACCTTCTGCCAATAACATTAGCAATGGTGTCGTCTGATTTTCCTCTCTAGTTCTATTCTACTTTATGCAGAAGGGGACATCGACTGAACTATTTTTCCCCCCTGAGTATGACAGGTCATCTTTATGTTGTTGTTGTTGTTGTTGTTTAGTCGTTAAGTCGTGTCCGACTCTTCGTGACCCCATGGACCAGAGCACGCCAGGCCCTCCTGTCTTCCACTGCCTCCCGGAGTTGGGTCAAATTCATGTTGGTAGCTTCAATGACACTGTCCATCCATCTCGTCCTCTGTCGTCCCCTTTTCCTCTTGCCTTCACACTTTCCCAACATCAGGGTCTTTTCCAGGGAGTCTTCTCTTCTCATGAGATGGCCAAAGTATGGGAGCCTCAGCTTCAGGATCTGTCCTTCCAGTGAGCACTCAGGGTTGATTTCCTTCAGAATGGATAGGTTTGTTCTCCTTGAAGTCCAGGGGACTCTCAAGAGTCTCCTCCAGCACCACAATTCAAAAGCATCAATTCTTCGGCGGTCAGCCTTCTTTATGGTCCAGCTCTCACTTCCATACATGGCTACTGGAAAAACCATAGCTTTGACTATGCGGACCTTTGTCGGCAAGGTGATGTCTCTGCTTTTTAAGATGCTGTCTAGGTTTGTCATCGCTTTCCTCCCAAGAAGCAGGCGTCTTTTAATTTCGTGGCTGCTGTCACCATCTGCAGTGATCATGGAGCCCAAGAAGGTAAAATCTGTCACTGCCTCCATATCTTCCCCTTCTATTTGCCAGGAAGTCACCTTGTTTCTGCCCTCAGAATATATGCATTATAAAATAAGATGTGTGTATTATAGATAACTAGAACGTTTTTCATAACAAAAATGTTTCCTGAGATGTTAAAACCCCTAGATCTTTCTCAGACATACTGCTATCCTGTATTTGTCCATTTCATTTAAAAAAAATCCCTAAATGGAAAACTGTACATTTATGTCTCATGAAATTCATTTTGCTTGCTTTGGCTGTTCTGTCACAACCAGTTTTCCATCTTGTCATGACCACTATGCATCCAGTTTTTTACTTCCACGATGTTACGTCCTCCTCTGGTTTGGTGTAATATTTAAATTTGATGTGCATCCTCTCTAGTCCTTCATTCAATTCCTACACAAAGATTAAGGCTGTGCAAGCTTCACTGCCCCTCCATTCTGTTTGGGGCCTGATTTATTGGTTCAGGTTCAACACTGATTTGGTTCAAACCAAGCAGAACTTGACCAAATTTAGTTCCAAAGCCAAACTGAAACTCTGAAATCCAACAAGAAGCAAAAACAGCCATAACTCTCCTCCTTTTTCACAAAGGTGCATGAACTATGGAGACATGACAGTCTCTTTAGAGAGATTATGCTTGCTAAATCACATTCAAGTCTACGTTCTTTTGTACTAGCCAGCTTTAAAGTGTGCCTTAAAAATGGCCATGACTTTTTGGCTTTTTCATAAAGCTAGAAATCTTGCACTTTACAATGAATGTTTGCAGAGATATTCCTCCTGAGTTTTCATTCCAGGCATAGACCTTCTGTTAATCATCTATCCATCACAAAATATTTGGAGAGTGGAAACAAAAGGTTTCTTCCCACCCTTTCTTTGAATTATTGACTGTGGGCAGCATGCAGATAGGAGAGCAGGCCAAAAAAATAAAAAATAAAAAATCATACATTTATTTCAAAGCCAAATGAAACTGTTTCTTTGGACCTTGTATGTCACAAGCCAATCCGTGCGAGAGACAGGCAGGCAGGCTGCAACTCTTCTTTGATAAAACTTTACAGAGTTGGACTTTACATATAGATAGAATCATTTTTTTTAAAAAAATACTGAGATAAAGATAAATGCACTGCAATCTTGTATATCTGTTCTATGACTAGAAACAAGAATAGATCAAATAGAGTATACAGAATATACCTCTATTTATATGATAAAATAATTTTGCTCTTTCCTTATAAATTCTTATTTCCTGTTTTAAATTAAAATATTTTTAACTTGGAATTAACAGACAATTGTAGCTCTTTATACAGTGCTGCCCAAACTGCTTGATCTCACAGTTGGTAGCTCGGTAACTAAAAGGGGCATGTGCATTGGATGGACTTTTCACATACTCAACAAAATACTCTGTTGTTTGGATATTATTTTTTTTAAAAAAAAACTGCTAAGAGCTACACAACTCTTGACCTGTGGGACAGTAAAATTGTGAACTGATTTAAGGTGTTCTCCTCTTCACCATTGCCTTCATTTTAATAGACGTAAGTGATATTTTCTGCACCATCTGCAAAAATTACTTGGCTACCCTTGGGGGCTATATATATTGGCTGGATGTCATCAGCAGCTCTGGTTCAAGTAGCAGAATCACAGAATCATGGAACTGTAAAGATGGAAGGTACTCCTTAGGACATCTAGTCCAACCCCTAACCAAAGGATATCCACAGATAAAGCATCCTTGCTCTTTCTCCAACTGGGAGGAGGTAACAAGTGGGGTACCCCAAGGCTCAGTCCTGGGCCCAGTGCTCTTCAACATTTTTATTAATGACTTGGATGAGGGAGTGTACGGAATGCTTGAAGGATTTGCAGATTACACAAAATAGGGTGGAATAGCTAATATCCTGGAAGACAGAAACAAAATTCACAATGTTCTTGATAGGCTGGAGCACTGGGCTGAGAACAACAGAATGAAATTCAACAGAGATAAGTGTAAAGTGCTGACCTCGGAAAAAGAAACCAAATGCACAGTTACAAGATGAGGGATACCCGGCTCAACAATACTGCAAGTGAGAAGGATCTTGGAATTGTTGTAGATCACAAGCTGAATATGAGCCAACAGTGTAATGTGGCTACAAAAAAGGCAAATGTTGTTTTAGGCTGCATTAACAGAAGTATAGTTTCCAAATCCCTCAAAACACTACACTGTTTCTCCAAAAATAAGACCTAACCTGAAAATAAGCCCTAGTATGATTTTTCAGGATGCTCGTAATATAAGCCCTACCCCAAAAATAAGGCCCAGTTAAGTGAAACCCCGCCCTCCACCATTGTGCAGCAACCAGAAGAAGATGACATGACTGTATTTGAATAAATGTAGATTGTTGTACATGAAAAAAAAATAAAACATTCCCTGAAAATAAGCCCTAATGCATTTTTGGGAGCAAAAATTAATATAAGACCCTGTCTTATTTTTGGGAAAACACAGTAGTTCCCCTCTATTCAGCACTGGTTAGGCCTCACCTTGAGTATTGTGTCCAGTGGACACCACACTTCAAGAAGGATGCTGAAAAATTGGAACAAGTTCAGAGGAGGGCAACAAGGATTTTCAGGGGGCTGGAAACAAAGCCTTATGAGGAAAGACTGAAAGAACTGGGCATGTTTAGCCTTGAGAAAAGAAGACAGAGGGGTGATATGATAACACTTTTCAAATACTTGAAAGGCTGTCATACAGAGGAGGGGCAGGATCTGTTCTTGATCATCCCAGAGTGCAGGACACGCAACAATGGGCTCAAGTTACAGGAAGCCAGATTTTGATTGGATATCAGGAAAAACCTCCTGTTAGAGCAGTAAGACAGTGCAACCAATTACCTCAAGAGGTGGTGAGTGCTCCAACACTGGAAGCATTCAAGAGAAACTTAGAGCATTTGTATTACTGCATTGAGCAAGGGGGTTGGACTTGATGGCCTTATAGGCCCCTTCCAACTTCACTATTCTATGATTCTATGAAATGCCCATCCAACCTGTTTAAAACCTCTAACAAAGGAGAGTGCACCACCTTCCAAAGGAAGCTCACCACATTCCACCACTGAACAGCTCTTACCAGAAAGTTCTTCCTAATGATTATTCGACATCCCCTTTCTTGTAGTTTGAATCCATTGGTTTAGGCCCATTTAGGCCCTACTCTCTAAAGTGAAAGAGAACAAGTTTGCTCTATCTTCCTTGTGACAGCCCTTCATATGTTTGATGATGGCTATCATATCACCTTTTGATCTTCTTCAGGTTTAACGTACCAAATTCCCTCAACTATTACTCCTACTAAGAATCCTAAATTCTTTTCATACACATTACTGCCAATTCAGATGTCACCCTCCTATATTTGTACATCTAATTTTTCCTGCCTAAATGCAGAACTTTGTTTTTATTCCTATTAGAATTATTTCTATTTGTTTTGATCCAGTTCTTCAGTCTTTTCAAGTCACCTTGAATTCTGATTCTGTCTTGCAAAGTATTAGCTACCCAGTTTGATGTCACCTCTACTAATTTCACGAGCACCCCCTCTGCCCGCTTTCATGAAATTCGTTTATAAAGTTGGGAAACAACATCAGGCTCAGGATAACCTTGCAAAACCATACTTGTCACTTCTCCACAGTATAACAAGGAGTCACTGGTGTGAACTGTTTGACATCCTATCTTCACCTAACAGCAGCAGCGTCTAGCCCACATTTTACCACCTTGTCTGCAAGAATTTCTTGAGAAATCTTGTTGAAAGCTTGGCTGAAATCAAAATACACTACACCCTCAGCATTCCCTAATCTATGAAGCTTGTAACGCTGTTAAAGAAAAGAAAAGAAAAAAAGAAATATAAGATTAGTTGGCATGGTTTTTTTTGTTTTAGATTTTCTGCCTAATAAGCCAAAATAACTAGTCTGGTCTTCAGTGCTCTGTGCATTGACAGGGTGTCATTTGCTGATCTGCCTTAGGTAGCAAAATATCTTGGCCCAGCTTGCAATGTGTTTAGTTCATGAGGGTAGTTCTTGTACAGGCACTGAATGGATGGAACTTTTACATAAGTACAACATGGTGATTTTTTTAAAAAAAGAATTGCTGTCCTCCATAAAACTGATCTTAAATATGTATTCTAGGATTTTTTCCCCCCAGTAATTACAGGTATGTAAAAATGTATCCAAATCAGTAGAACAGTGACGAAAATTTTAGAATGTGAGCTTCGCTCAAATGGTTAAGAGTTATAGAGTGTTTCCCACAGAATTCTTGTGGCATTTCGCAACAGTCTTGAAATTCAAAATATGTTCAGACTCCTTTTTAAAATTGGCTTCACATTTTGCCAATTGCTTTTATGCAGGTTGTTCTATACAGAGACCATGTCAGGCAAAAGCAAAACAAAAATAAACAAATGCATTTTAAAAATTAAAATGTTGTGGCACCTTGAAGAATAACTGTTATATTTAAATGTGAGCTTCCTCAGATACATGGCAAAAATTTATATGTTTATACATGACATCAAGATATAGAGGCAGTGGTTGGGTAGTATACACAGGTTGCAAATTCTGTGAGTCAATGTGTCATTTCACAGTGGGGTGATGATTTCTGTTTGACATTCAGAGGAACAGAGAACAAATATTCATAAACTCACTTATTTGAGCTGTGAAATTGCTGTTTTTTGCTTTCTGCCTGGGATGGTCTTTCTCATTGTTAGCAGAGCTTTAGTGCCTGTATCCTGTCATAATTTGAACCACTTCACCCATCATGTCACTATGTAATTGTCTGGTAATTAAGAAAAAAACTCCAAAATGTTATGTGCCATCAAGTCACATCCAATGTCTCATGATTATATGAGTTAATGACTTCCAAAAGGTCCTGTCATTAACAGCTCTGCTCAGATCTTGCAAGTCAACATCATCTCAGGTTGTTCTCTCTTCCTACTGCCCTCTTCCCCAACTTACCAATAGTGGCTTCCTTTATTGAGACAATCTCCCTCATGTTAGGTCTTCCTCTCTTCCTATTGTCTCCCCCTCCCCCCCCCCCCTCTCTCTCTCACACACACCTTTTCCCAGCAATATTGTCTTTTTCAGTCACTTCTGTATTTTTATTATATGTGCATGGTAGGATAACCTCAGTTCACTCATTTGTTCTCTAGAGAGAATTCAGCACCCACTTGATTGAGCACCCACTTTTCTGCCTTTCTGGCTGTCTGTGGTATCTGTAAGGCTTTCTTCCAACACCACATCTCAAATGAGTTGATTTTTCTCCCTGTCTTTTTTCTCCCTGTTGATTTTTCTCCCTGTCTTTCTTTCACATAGTATGGATGATTTTGACCTTGGTTTCCAGTGACAATCTTTGCTGACTCTCCGCTCTCCCTTTCTTTTATTTCAAATGACATCTTTTGGTAAATATGCACACAATGTGCTTGTAGAACTTTTGGTCCAATATAGCTTCCTCAGTTTACCTAATTTGAGGAAAGAATTTAGAAACTGGAACATAGCTTTCTAGTCTGCATTCTGCAGAACAGGCAAGGCAACATGAGTTTACTTGAGAATACAAAGGGTGCATATGTTTTTCCATTGTATGCATTGCACTTACTCATACCTTTGCTTCACCATTTCATTAAGTCAAAAAACAGCCCTTCAAAATATTTTGGCACTGAGGATCTACATCCACATCCCAGATGTTCTTGCTTCTGTCCTCTCCTAGCAAAACATAGTACAGATCATGTGATCATCTTCTGGGATCTTTTCGCACTGGGTATTCCTACATGAGCGAAGTTTCTGTTAGAATTTGTGTGTAGTTTATATATACTTAAGTTTCCATTTTAAAAAGTCAGGAAATGTAATTCTTAAAAAAAAACATTCTGGTTTATGAAATGCTTATAGCATACCCTCTTGTGCTTACTACTGGAGGTGGGGGTATTTCTATACGAATACGAATATCCCCCCACAGGTGCAGATAATGAGGGTCCAGCCCCCTTGGCCAGACCAACCACTCTGGCCAATTTCGCCGCTGCTGCGAGCTCCACAGAGCCTTCCTGTCTCCATTGCTCACGATGGATTAGTCACTCTGCGACCTGGCAGAGAGGCTCGTCATCCCACCTTCTGCCAGGACTGGCTAATCTATCGTGAAATCGTGACTGGTCAGTCTGGCCCCAGGGGGCCGGACTTTTGCTATCTGCACCTGTGGGGGGATATTCATATTCATATACAAATACCCCCATCTCTACTTACTACCATTCACAGACTGACACCATGCAAGGGAAAATCCTAGAAGCAGATTCCCTTTTTCATTAGTTAAGTACTTCTCACCGAAATTTTCATTGCTGTTTTTCAACAAGTGTGAATGGTAGTGAGAACAAGAGGGTATCCTCTAGACACTCATGATT
Source organism: Intellagama lesueurii (assembly GCA_037013535.1). NCBI lineage: Eukaryota > Metazoa > Chordata > Lepidosauria > Squamata > Agamidae > Intellagama > Intellagama lesueurii. The sequence goes on from JBAJHW010000004.1 coordinate 202,131,920, forward strand.
GCTGCCAATTGTGCTGTCAACATTCATGCTAGTCTTAGCTAGGTAACGTTTGTCATCTTTTTTCCTGCTGGCATCAAAGGCTCAATATTGTGCAGCAATATTGGGCCATTACCTGGCTTACTGAATCGTGGGTACAGAAGCACAATATCCCATATTCATAAATGGGACTTTTTAAAAAAGAACTGAATTAAAACAAGTATCATTTCTCATACTGTTAAACTGAGACAATAAGGTTAGGTGTTTCCATTCCCTAAGCTACAGGATACGTCTATGACAAGGAGATAAGACCTCCAGTCTCTAGTCCATACCCTGGGCTTTGCACAGAACACCCTATTCACACTTGTTGGCAGCTTCTAAAACTGGTTCATTTTCTATCTGTTCCATCATAATGTCAATATTGGTTTTTGCTTTTCTGCCAGCTGAGCCATTTACTTTTCAACAGCAAAGGGCTGTCGCTGCAACCAGAGAGAAAGAGGAATGGTTAATACTATGTATGAGGAAGAAGGAAAATGAAAAAAAAAAACTGCTTACATTTCAAAACCACTCATAGACTAAGATCTGCTCAATGCCAGCGGCTCTGGGTATCAATGGTTCCCTACACCTAATGGAGCTCAAAGTAAATTGATCAGCTTTCCTACATAAAATAAAATATTCACCCATATTATACATTCCTAAAGGTTTATTCACCATAGCTTGCCCTAAAAACAATGTCAAAGATGTTTAAGATCTCTACAACTTTTACTTTTCATTACCAATCAGAGGGCCGGCCAGCAGTCCAGATAAATATCAAACCTGTTGAAATCAATCATTCTTTATGACTGGTAAATATGCTTGAAATAGCAACCAGAATCCTACTGCATGTTATGCTCAAAGGATGTCATCAACCACAGCTGATAATAAGGAGAATCATGTTTCAAAGCACAACTAACTGTATATGCTTAGAATCCCCTATAAGACCTTTGTCCTCAGCATGAAAAGGTAAAAAATGGTGCCAACACATATTGTGATATTGCAGATAGGGTGTGTGCCACTATCTTCCTCCATAATTCAAGCCCATGCACATTAAACAAAATGCCTGAATATGCTCTAATTTACAGGAAAGATATGCTTTAGCTGTAAGGGGGGAAATGCTTTGTTTTTAAGTTACATATTCACTGCTTTAGCTGACAGGATATAACATCAGACTCTTTAGACATGGTACTTGTGCTGTCCTCATATGAATCCTATGGATTTTTTTGGAAATGAATTTTGTCTGAATTCAGCAGAGTTATTCCTAAATTTGTGAGAGAAAGTACAGTAGAACCGTGGCATCCATGGGGAATCAATTCCAAGCCCCCCCCCCCCCTTTGCTGGAAAATGTGGAAGTATTGAACTCTGTACATTGCATAGTCTCTGGCTCCATCTAGTGGCCCATTCTGAGAAGCACACCCTGGAAATACATATAAATACATATTTCTGGGAGTTTTTATTTAGTATGTTCAGGCAGCGGATACTGATCCCGTGGATAGGGGAGTCCTACTGTAATGTCAAATTCATGTATGTTTTTTTCCTGCAAGCCCAAGAACATTTACTCTGAGCATAAGCCCCTGTTGAATCAAAGGAACCATAGTTAGGGCTGCTCTCTTGCCTGGGCATGGTATCAAAAGCTAAATTCATCACTATCTTGTCTTTCCAGAGCTACCTTTTAAAATCTTATTCTTTTTCATTGCATCATGCTAATTCACATGACAATCTATCAGAGAGCAATCCTAAACACAGACATGTGAGATGAGATTCCATTTAGGGCTGGGGAATGTCAACTGGGATGCTGTCTTTACTTTCAGGAGCTCTGCTTTCCTAGGACTCACACGATCATGCTTTTATTTGCACATCTCACCATTACTTCAACTGCAGGTAGCCTGCTAGGGTAAATGAGCGCTCCTCCCATGCAGACAGCTGCGGCACAAGGCACCAGCAGGACGAAACCCTTGTTCTAGCTTTGGTATGCTCTCTCTAGCCCTGCTTCCTGCATCTGAGCAGGATGCTAGCTTTGGGAAGAGGGAGCTCAGCTGCCACAGCTCCAGTTTCAACTATTAAGCTGATTTCCCACAAAGGTAATTTTCTGCTTCCTTGACTCGATTCTATTCATCTTTTAGAAGGTAATTAGTATCCCTTCAGTGTGCCTTTATGCCCAACTAATTGCACCTTGGTTCACGAGTTAAAGTTAATGCCTACCCATTTAAGCTAGTGCAGTAATATCCAATTAGGAATGAGCTCAGGCAGAAATGCATACCAGGGAACCAGGCTCTGGTGTAATATGCCTTGCTGGTTTAATACGCCTTTTTGTTTGCACCAGTAAAAACATTACACTTTGAAGTCTAAGCCATGGCTGAGCTCTATGCCTTTGCTTTAAAGAGGTTGTTTGCCAGGCACACGACATTCTAAAAACTTGCTCAGCATTAATACCATCTCAGAACTGGTCCAGAAAGGAAGAGGATTCTGCTGCAGCCCTCATGCAACTTAAAATGAAGATGCATAGTTCATCTCTGGCTTTACTACTGAGTTGTGTCCTTTAGAAGCAATGGTTGGATACTTTGGTTCGTGCTTTGTACACAACTTTCAGTTTGTAGCAAGCAATGAAGTTCCAAAACCTGGATCACTTGAAAAACAATGCACCAGATAACTATGCCAAAATAGGCAGGCAATCCAGGAATATGGCTCTCATGCCAAGCCTGAGGGACATCTCTCCTAGGCCATTTACTCAATCACTGAAAAGAAAAGTATACCGTTCATATTTATTTATAAACCTGCAACAGTGTCCTACATGCCCAATGTTGCATTTGTGTTCAGGGTTTTTTTAATTATTATTATTGGCAGGAAAATTTAGAATGCCAGTAGCCATTCAACAAATTGTAGTTACACGAGCTATTGTTCAAATTCATGTTTGCAAATTTATCATCTTTTATGAAGGACAAATAATGTATACAACTTGTGTATTGAAATTGTGACATGAGGTATGAATTAAATATTTAAAAGTTACAGAGAGTTTCAAAAGATGGTACATAAAGTGGGCACTATTTCATCTGGGACTGGCTATTTCTAAAGTTGTTCCAGTTACTGCCACAACTAGCCCTGTTCTTTCAGGGCAAATCGCAGTTCATTCAGGACAAATCCCAGTAAATGTCAAAATTATATTTTCTGAGTGATTCGGTACAAAGGCTGTATATTGCATGCAGGGGTTCATACAGTGGACAAGAGAATATCAGTTTCTGTGGAAAACTTAGCCAATAGAACTGCATTTTTCTTCTTCATATTGCAATAACATTGTAGAAAAAAAGGTCACAAGCCCCATGGTGCAGTGGTTAAACTGCAATACTGCAGGCAGGCCTCTGGTCATGAAGTGAATTTGATCCCGATGGGTTCTGGTAGCCGGCTCAAGGTTAACTCAGTCTTCCATCCTTCTGAGGTCAGTAAAATGAGTACCCAGCTTGCTGGGGGGCAAGTTGTTCTTTGCATAACTATGTTGTAAATTGCCCAGAGCATGCTTCAAGCATTATGGGGTGGTATATAAGCCAAAACTATGACAACAAAAGCAGCTAGCTTAGCTAGGGAGATGGAAGGCATCTCTGTAGTCCTAATAATCATGATGATCACTAGTAGTAAGTGCTAGTCTAGACAAAAACATGGCTGCAAGATATAAGGGAAAGGTTATCCCATCACTGTGGGATGAGGACTTAGCCCTTGGAGCATGGGCCAGTGTTGCGCAGCAGAATACTCTTAATAGTCATATATAAACCAAAGTTAAGCAAGGAGGATATATTTGCCTTGATGTGAACACTTACTCTCTTTGAGTGAGGAGCAGCGGATTGCTTCTTTCCAAAAAAACAAATGCAGAGTACAAAACAGCTGTGTTTTAAGGATCGTTAAGAACATTACCCTACTAAAACATTTCCCAGAGAAAAACAACTAATAAATAGGCTCTGAATGGTTGAAGATAGAATGATAAACCGTGATTGGAAGTAAAGGTTTTTAAAAGTAAATATGAGCCACTGACACTTGGCAATAGACACTTTCAGGAAGAAACAGATTCTCAGGGCCCTGCTAGGATGTCTGTGTACCTTCTTTTACTGAGGACGGTCTTATATTTTGAAACTACTCATCCACTGTTAGGAGCCTCATGATAAAGTGGTTAAACTGCAGTACTACAGTCAAGACTCTGCTCATGACCTGGGTTTGATCCCAATGGGCTCAGATAGCTGGCTCGAGGTTGACTCAACCTTCCATCCTTCAGAGGGTGGTAAACTGAGAACCCAGCTTTCTGGGGGGGGGGGGAGGGCAATGTATTGTTGTTGTTGTTGTTTAGTCGTTAAGTCATGTCCAACTCTTTGTGACCCCATGGACCAGAGCACGCCAGGCCCTCCTGTCTTCCACTGCCTCCCAGAGTTTGGTCAAATTCATGTTGGTAGCTTCGGTGACACTGTCCATCCATCTCGTCCTCTGTCATCCCCTTCTCCCCTTGCCTTCACACTTTCCCAACATCAGGGTCTTTTCCAGGGAGTCTTCTCTTCTCATGAGATGGCCAAAGTATGGGAGCCTCAGCTTCAGGATCTGTCCTTCCAGTGAGCACTCCAGGTTGATTTCCTTCAGAATGGATAGGTTTGTTCTCCTTGCAGTCCAGGGGACTCTCAAGAGTCTCCTCCAGCACCACAATTCAAAAGCATCAATTATTTGGTGGTCAGCCTTCTTTATGGTCCAGCTCTCACTTCCATACATGGCTACTGGAAAAACCATAGCTTTGACTATGCGGACCTTTGCAAGGTGATGTCTCTGCTTTTTTAAGATGCTGTCTAGGTTTGTCATTGATTTCCTCCCAAGAAGCAGGTGTCTTTTAATTTCATGGCTGCTGTCACCATCTGCAGTGATCATGGAGCCCAAGAAGGTAAAAATCTGTCACTGCCTCCATATCTTCCCCTTCTATTTGCCAGGAGGTGATGGGGCCAGTAGCCATGATATTCGTTTTTTTGATGTTGAGCTTCAGACCATTTTTTGCGCTCTCCTCTTTCACCTCATTAAGAGTTTCTTTAATTCCTCCTCACTTTCTGCCATCAGAGTGGTATCATCTGCATATCTGAGGTTGTTGATATTTCTTCCAGCAATCTTAATTCCGGCTTGGGATTCATCCAGTCCAGCCTTTCGCATGATGTATTCTGCATATAAGTTCCAGGTGGATCACGTTTAGTCAGAACTCTCCACTATGACTTGTCCGTCTTGGTTGTCCCTGCACGGCATAGCCCATAGTTTCTCTGAATTACTCAAGCCCCTTCGCCACGACAAGGCAGCAATCCGTGAAGGGCAACATATAACCTGCATAAATACATTGTAAACCACCCAGAGAGAGCTTTAAGCACTATAGGGCAGTACATAAGCAGCAAACCTTACTTTTCCTTTGTTTTATTTGACAGTGGACCCTTTTTTTTTTTTTTTTTTGAAGAGCTGTCTAATCTCACTCTGTTTTCAACATAAAAAACCATTAGTGGAGGAATCATGGACTTTGAAACTACCCATCCATGTTAGCACCTGAATCAGGTGCTCATCAGTGCACAAAAATCAGCTACTCACAATCATTGCCACTCAGGTGAGTTGTATTGCAATTCCATTTAAACTAGAAATATAATGTCTAATTTTATATCTATATCTATAAATTAATTAATAATAATTACATGCAACGAAGTCAGTTCTAACTCACAGCTCGGTTCCACTGACAATAAAACTACTTTGAATGGGGTTCTGCTTTAAAATTTTGATTTAAGTTTTGGGAAACACACAACGTACATGTGGAATAGTGTGATGGGGATTTTTTTTTTCAAGTGGTAGCAAGTTTTTCTACTCCTCTACCAGAGATCCATTTATTTTAATGTGGATGTGGAATCAATTGACTGAAATTAATTCCACACATGTGAACACCCCATCCACATTTTTTTAAGTTTCTGCTATCTGATACAGCGCTATATTAGATAGCAACAATTTAAAAAAAAAACATTCCAATGCAGTTGCAAAAAAGCTGGTGGTGCTCCATCCCTCAACCAACCTCTTCTCACTTCACCTGTCCCTGAGTCACTCTCACCTCTTGCCCCCTCCTTCCCTTTCCATCCCTTTCCCTCTTGTCCTCCTCCCCGTCCTTAATACTGTTCTCCCTGCCACTGCCCACCCCATCTCAGCCAAGCTGAGCCATCTTCTTGGAGGCAAAGTCAGAAACGACTTATAGCAGCCCTAACAGCCCGTGGGATAGGAATACGAAGCTCCCATGTCTAATACAAATAACAAACTTTGCAGACCTCTCAAGCCAAGAGCAGCAGGAAAAAAATTATAATCCATTTGCTTTGCCTATAAAACATTTTGAAGGGCCAGTCCTCTCCTCTACTGCAGAAAGAAGTACTGGGGAAAGATCCATTTAGCACTAGCAGGTGCAGCGAAATGAGCCACAGCTGCATAGGTGATCACCAGGGAATTGCTGTGCCTCATTTGCCTAAATGATTCACTCTCAGACCCATGGGACTTTCCCTTCCCCCAAAAGAATGTTTCTCTGTAGAGAGGTCGATGAAATTTACTGACTGACTGTAAATGCTCCATCTGTGGGGGGAACGCCAGGCAGGTGAGAATGGAGTCTTCTGTAACTCTATTTACTTGTGGTTCAGATGAGATCTGTCTGAGAGGCAGTGTGGTGTAGTGGACAAAGTGAAGGACTAGGACTCAGTAAACCTGGATTCAAATCCTTGCTCAGCTGTAGAAACTCCTTTGGGGTGGGATGGCACTGATAAATCCACTCCTTAGATATTTCATGTATCTTGAAACCCCTATTAGAGCTGCATAACTCAGAGACAACTCGATGGTGCATAACAGTTACCAATGAAAACAAACTAGAGCAACACTTTTACGTTCACTTTTTGTTCAAGCATCTCTTGGGGGTCTTTGCTTTTTGCTTTTATGGGAAGCAGCACCAGCAGGAGAGGCTGAATTTCTTATCGGATTTGTCCTGCTTCTGCCTTTCTCCCTTCCCTTTACTGAACTGTACACCTTTTCTGGTGCAAGTGCTGTTCTTTGCCTGCTGTCTTTTTTAAAATGGCACATTGTACAATGCAGTTTATTGTATTAACACAGTTTTGCCAGCTTAGCATCCCTTAGGTTATTACCGCTGATTAAGCATAGGCCATAATGTTGCCTGATTATGAATATATAAATAAATAAAAGTATGATGGATAAATCTTTCACTTCTTGTTTTATTAAGTCAGAGATGAATTGTTCCCTTCAGCACAGGATGCAACTAGCTGTAATTATGTCCTATTACTTCTAAGTAATGTGTCAATGTTTCTGTGTTTGATTATTTATTTCTTTTTCTTTTTCATGGAGCTGCATATTAACTCCTTTTTCATTAGCAGAGAGAGGCAAATTAAATAATGTACATTGAACTCAGTATTTTCAAAGCAAACCCAGTGGGGTGGAGGAAGAGATTTGCATGAATTGTTTGTAGAGGGTGGGAACGAAAAACTACAAGACTAGCAAAAATGAAAATGACCTTTCATAATACAATGGGAGAATCTCTTTGCTTGGCTGAATGGTTGTCTGGCCTTATATAAAAGCAAATATTAATGTAGCATCTTAATTGACTTTGGGTAGGGTCACTGTGTCCTTTTTGTGTTAATGTTCTTCCAATGAAGGAGGCTATTAGTAAAAACCAAATGTCACTGTGTTTACCATTGCATGTACTCCAAATGAATTAACAAAATCCAACAGGACTGTGATAACAAAGCAAAGCAAAAACATTAATGTTTGCAGGACTGGTATCTCTACATCTGATTACAAATGTTATCCCAGGTATTGTACTGTACAATAGTTGTTGCTTCCCTGTTTATGCATGCTTTCAGCCTTCTGCATATAAATTAAGGTGAGCATGATGGCATAATTGACATGTCAGTGGAATATTCTCACTAACAAGGAAAGGTTATTTGCCATCTTGAAAGTGTGCTCCATCTGTGCTGCCCCAAACCTGCACATCTGCTTTACAAAGTGTACATGAATCTATTTAGAACTATTTTAAAAGAAAGCTGAGGATTAGTATATGTGGAATTTCATAAAAATTGTAATAAATCAGTTAAAGCAGGTGATTAAAAAAAAAGGCAGTGTGTCCAGAAAACAATAGCCATTGAAGCATTCTCCCCGCCAAAAAAAAATGCATCATCAAAAAAAGAGGACTAAAGAAGATAAAGGTTTGAATAAATTGTACTAAATCATGTGCTAACTTGCAAGGTAGGAAATGATAGAAATAACAGCTACAATTTAAATAGAGAGGTAATAAATATAGTTTATGTTTCTTGCATTTCCATGTTTACATCAGGACTATTTGATTAATTACTACTTGAGGGTGGCAGCTTCATGTGTTATTTTTGCTTCACATGTTGTTTTTGCCCAAAAGCTTTTTTCTTACCAGTAACACCAATAAGACAAAAAAGCAATTTGTAATAACTATAAAGATGACCTTTTCAGTTATATTTTGTATTCCCAACAGTGAACTGCATGATTACAGATGTGCAGTCCTGGGAAAGAGGGGAGATTTAGAGGGAGAAACAGGCTCTCCATTATTTCCCAGGTCTTCATATCCCTACTCATGATTATCTGAAATCAGTTCATGTTGCTATAGCAACAAATGCTTTGGACCTATATTGACATGTGCAAGTCCATGTCTTTTCAGGTCACATGCATATTAGCCACTGTACTGTTAAGTCAGCAGAGTGGTGCATAATGCTGCTGCGGTAAAATGTCATGCATTTTATCTGCATTTGTTAAAGTGCCTCTGTTTGTGTTAAACAGGGAATCTAAATTAAATGCATGCTGGGTCATTAATACATCTACCAAGATCTCTGTAATAGTATGTATGTGCATTATTATTATTATTGTTATTATTATTATTATTATTATTATTATTATTATTATTATTATTATTATTATTATTATTATTATTATTATTATTATTATTATTGCTGCTGCTGTTGTTGTTGTTGTTGTTATTATTATTATTATTATTATTATTATTATTATTATTATTAACAAGCCAGTATATTGAATTACCTCTGAGTTCAAAGAGTTACAGAAGGCACCTTAAAAGCAGGGCAAACAAATAGTAGCACTGGTTATAGTTCTGTCTTGCAAGCTCTTGGGAATTTATATAATGTGCCGCTTTCAAGAGGAGCCATTGTAGTGTAAAATGCACAAGGCCAACCTATCATAAATAAGTGCTTTTCTCCAGGAACTGTGAACAGGAATAACCGGGCCCTTGCAACCCTTTGAAGTAATCACATGACATGCTAGAGCAGCTTTTTGAATGAGGATGAAGCTAGCCGGCATCCCCCATGGAAGGATGACCTTTAAAGGTTCAGCATGAATGGCAACAGCAGAGAATGGCTTCTGACTCCAAGGATCTGACAGGGTGAGGCATTTGTCGAGGGTTAGTTGCCAGCAGCTATTCCCATTGCCGAGAAGTCATAATGTAATGCAGCATTCTGACTTCAACAGCTCCAGGGAAGGCAATTTCTTGACATTGTAGGGCAGTAAGAAAGCAGTCTTCATTCTCACAGATTCTGCCAGCCTTCCTTTCATCCCTATTTTCCCAAGTTCACAAAGGCAGCACTTAATTTTTAAAATAAAAGGGGGCAATGCTCAAGGCTAGCTGGAATTAAGGTGGTCATCCATCATCCGTAAAATAGGGTACTCATTTCAGAATGCAGTAGGACTGGTGTAATGCTATGCCATGTGAGACTAGCAGGCCCACGCTCCATATTATGTAAATAAAATTCCCCTTCCCCTTCAGGAGCCTCATGGTACAGTAGTTAAACTGCAGTACTGCAGTCAAAACTCTGCTCATGACCTAAGTTTGATCCCGACGGACTCAGGTAGTTAGCTTGATGTTGACTCAGCCTTTCATCCTTCAGAGGTTGGTAAACTGAGTACCCAACTCGCTGAGAGCAGGCAATGCATAGGCTGAATAATTAAATTATAAATTGCCTAGAGAATGCTTTAAGCACTATGGGGTAGTATATAAGCAGCACACTTTGCTTTTCTGCTTTGCTTTTCCTAGCCTGAGATAAATCACATCTCAGTATTACAGGTGGCTTGTTCCAACAAGCTGTGATTTGCAAGTGAGATGAAAATTGTTTGTGGGACAAGTGCAAGTTACAATGAAATGAAATGGCCATCTTTGGTAATGGGCTTGTCCAGACAAGGGAATTTGGAGAGGTCTGGTTTGCACTTGAAAGGTTTTTATCTTCAGTGCAATCTATTTTATCTCTCACTTGAGCGATTCTTCTGTTCACACTGGAGATGTTAATTCTCTTGTGAGAAGGGTCCACACAGGTCTTTGGCTCACTGGTTTACTCATGAGCAAGGTTTACCTGGTTTACTCACAAGCAAGGTTTACTCAATTTATTCACCAGTAAGGAAGCAGCATCAACAGTAGCAAAGGACAGTGGTGGTGTGAGGGGAAAACAGCAGTGGAGAGATGGGAGGCAGGTAACCCCCTGCCCTTTCTCCTCATCCAGGGCTTTGGTGGGACTGCTCTGCCTTTTGTGACAAAACCCATGGAGTCATCATAACTCCCTTCCCTGCCTTTTCTTGTGGTCATTATTCAGCTGGTCACAGTGACTTTTGTTGTTGTTAAATAAAGTTAGAAGCATACTGAAACATCAATGTTTCAACCTAGCATTGTGTTAGAATTGTGCTACATCAGTTAAGGAAATATTAACAAACAACAAGAAGAAAATAGAGGAGAGGGTCTCTCCATCCTCCCTTTTAATGTCACAACTGACCTAATACGTCACAGGGTTGTCACCTCAGATAACGCCACCCACAGTTTCATTTGGGTGAAAATAACCATCTGTAGAGCCTATCCAATGGGATACTTAGGAGCACGCTGAATCATACAATAAAAGAAAAACAGAAGTCCCTAACACTGTGCCAGAAAGGAGTGGGGCAGCTTTTAAGGGGACAGGATGGAGTTGAAAAACATATGTATTAGAGTTGGGGGTATTCGTATTCATATACGAATATCCCCCCACAGGTGGAGATAACGAGGGTCCAGCCCCCTGGGGCCAGACCGACCACTCACGATTCCGCCGCTGCCGCGAGCTCCACGGAGCCTTCCTATCTCTCCGTTGCTCGCAATGGATTAGCCAGTCCTGGCAGAAGGTGGGAGGATGAGCCTCTCTGCCGGGTCGCAGAGTGGCTAATCCATCGCAAGCAACAGAGAGATAGGAAGGCTCCGTGGAGCTCATGGTAGTGGCGGACAGGTGAGTGACCCTCGTTATCTGCACCTGTGGGGGGAATATTAGAGATGGGAGTTTAGATTGGAGACTGGATATTTATGATTTGGGAGTTTGGAGTAGAGAGAGGGGGTTGGTGGTTGAGAGTGTATGAAAAAGGATGTTTTGTTAAGAGTTGAAGACATTGATTGTACCTTCATCACCTGTAACAATAAACAACTTCTATTTGTTTCTTTTAAAATGACACATTGCCTGGACCTCTATGATTAATAATAAACAATGTTGATGTAATCAACTGGTGGCAGTGACACAACACGTAGCTTGTGCCCTGTGATTGGTGAAACAACCAAGGGACAGGCGGGGGAACGTCACAAATTGGTATATCTTGACCCGGCGCTTACCATGGAGATCCAGGTAGCATCCGTGGTCTGGTCCGCCCACTTACATCTTCGGTGGATCGCCCAGCTGCGTCCCTATCTAGATGCAGGGGCACTCACCACGCTGGTCCATGAGCTCGTAGTCTCAAGAATAGACTACTGTAATGTGCTCTACGTGGGGCTTCCTTTGAGACTGATGCGGAAGCTTCAAATGGTCCAGAATACAGCGGCCAGGCTATTAACTGGGGTGAAAAAATTCCATCATATTTCCCCCACCCTGGCCGCCTTGCACTGGTTACCTATTCACTTCCTCATCGATTTCAAGGTGTTGACTATTACATATAAAGCCCTAAACGGTTTAGGCCCTTGATACTTGGCAGAGCGCCTTCTTCCGCATAGTTCTGCCCGTATCACCCGTTCTAGTCAGGCCGGGCAGCTGAGGGGCCTAATGCCGAGAGAGGTCCAAAGGAAAATAAAAATAAAAATCGGGCCTTCTCGGCAGTGGCCCCTCGTCTCTGGAACAATTCGCCTATAGAGATCTGCCTGCCCCCCTCACTGAGGACCTTTAAGACCAATTTGAAGACATGGCTATATAGGCAGGCTTTCCCTACAGCCATCACCTAGCCTATTTTTCTTCTCCTTTTCTCTTTTCCATCTTGGGTTCTGTTGTTAAATTGGGTCGTATTTTTAGTACATTTATATTTTCATAGTTTATTTTTTGTGTAAACCGCCCAGAGTAGACACGTTCTAGATGGGCGGTATATGAGTCTAATAAAATAATAAAATAAATAATAAATTATGCTTGTTTTTATCTATGAAGAACGGTAAGTAACATTTTGTTCTTTCTCATTACAGAAATCTCTGAGAGACTGTACTGAGATAGTAAGTGTCAGTTGATGTAAACTAGCAAAGAGATGGGCATGAACTGCTGGTTTGTTTTTTGGCTGAACAGGTTCCCAGACCTGCCTCCTCTGGGTGCTGCCTCTGAGTGGGCTCGTGCCAGAGGAGGCGGGGGTGGGTGGGAACTGACAAACACTTGTTCAGCTGAAAAACGAACCGGCGTGAACCACCAAAACGGAGCTTTGTGCCCATCTCTACTAACAAATAAGAGGTAGTCTACTGAGGGAGATTTGTAGCATAATCTGCTCTGTAGGTTCCTGACTGAACCATTTTATCTGCTGCGTAATTAGAGGATGTTCAGTTTATTTTAATTAAAACCATACTCAATTCCTCACACATTCTGCCCACAAGAGTAATTTAGTTCAAACTAAACGGTACCAACAGCAATCTATATACCTATCTGGACAGGCTCTGTGGTTCACCTCAGACTGGAAACAGAGGGGGAAGATATTGCGTTGTGCTAGAGAGAAGAAGAGGAAGAAATGTGGAAGCTTGGGGCTTGGACAAAAGATTCTAAACCATGATATTATACTAGAAGCATCTGCTTGAGTGTGTGGTACAAGAGGCAGTATTTATCTTTATATCCTCAGTACCTACCAAAGATCCCTGGCCTGACTGGGTAACTTCCTCTTCTCCTCTTCATTTCCTCCAAACCTCATATGTACTGGCCTCCTTTCCCACTGCAGCTAATATTTTCAAAATTATTCATTAATGATTTTATTTTAATTATTGCATTCTGAGCTCTATTCTTTAATTACCAATATATTCCACCTGAGCTCTATTCTTTGATTACCAATATATTCCACCTGAGCTCTATTCTTTGATTACCAAAAGAGGAAAAGCTGCTACATACCCACACGAAAGCCTTGTTAAATACACCAAGGCTTCCTTCTCTCAAGTATGGATGATTTGTAGTGGATCACTGACAGTTATATAATTGTGGACAGGATTCTGCTGGAAATCTGCTCTTTTTAGACTTTCAAAACTTGTGTGTCATTTCATCCCTTATGTGCCATGAATGATATCTAATATAAGGTTGGGGGTTAGACCAGTCATGCTATAGCTGTATTTATTTGGAGTGGAAATTGACTTGCAATAGGGGTGCATCAATGAATCCCATGTTTAGAGCATGGTGGGTTGATCTATAGTCTGAATTTCCTTATTTTGGAGGGGAGTATAACTTCAACTATAACTTTTTTGCTTTAAAGTTTTGTTCTGTTTTGTTGTTTTTATTTTTGTCTTTTAGGGAGTTTAACAGCTTTTTCTGAACTATAGGAAACACAGAAACACAGAGATCAATTCTGAGAAAATAAATTCTCTCTTTACTGAGGAACCAAAGATAAAAGAAAATTCTTTAAAAGGTTCCATATACAGTAAATAAACAAAGCAAACAACGATGTAACATCTTGGACTCATGTAGAATCTCTAAAACTCATCTGACCTTGCTGGCAGTCTGGTTTCAGGAGTCACCAACATCCGTCCCAATTTCTGAACCATTTACTTTAACTCCAAACTATATTCAGTTCTTCAAAACAAAACAAAACAAAACAAAAAAAAACCACCCTGGTTTATGAATCTGGCATATTGTGCTTTTGTACCCTCAATTCAAAAAGCCAGGAAATAGCCTGATATTGCTCCACAATATCATGCCTGTGTTGCCAGCAGGAAAAAGGATCCTAAGCTCTACATAGCAAAGGGCAGCCTGAATACTGACGACACCAATGGCAGCATTCAAGATGGTCTACAGGATACCCTCTTCTGCTCACTACCATTCACAAAATGACACCACGCAGGGAAAAATCCCAGAAGCTGATTCCATTTTTAAAATCTGTCATCCACTTCTTGCCCAAACATAAAGCAATTGTTAGGACTGTTTTTTGTTTGTTTGTTTTTGTTTTAGGGGTTGGGTGTAGGGATGGGAAAATTGGGGCATGGGGTACACAGGGGGTGCAAATCAACATAAACATTTTAGAATACTCATTATCATCTGTTACATTTCATAGGTACATATGTTCATAGGTACATATGTTCCCGGTAAAACTTAGTTATGATATACATTCTATTTCTAAATTGATCATAGGCTTTCTATTATCAAATATTAATTTGCATTCTATTTCTGAGCCAGTCATAAAATTTTTGCCAACAGTCATCATGGTTCTTCTTTCTTGTCGGATCTAACCATTCTGATAATTTATCCATTTCCAGGATTTTTGCTATTAACTCGTCTTGTGATGGAGGGCTGTTTTTCAACAAGTGTACATGGTAGTGAGCAGAAGAGGTCCAGTTTCAAAGTTTTGTTTGTTTGTTTGTTTGAGGAGCCCCTGTTTTTTGGGTTGGTTTATGAAATGCTGAATTGGGCAGTTGCACAATATCTGTTGCTGCACTCTCATGCAGTAATAACATCACTTTTGCCTAATCTAAGACATCTCAATAGAATTTAATGCCACATCACTAATTCTAGTAACTCAAACACACACACACACACACACAGAGAGAGATCACATCTTATAAGAACTGTGTTACTCTGAAAAATTTCTGTCCTATAATTTGCAAACCTGCGATTCTATTGCTCAGTAAAGAGATAAAGCCTAGCCAGTGACACTGAACAGAGAATAAAGACTTAAACTGAAACAAATTAAGCAGTTTGTTAACAATGCAGAAATAAACAAAGCAATCTGGTATGCATAGTAAAAGAATCTGAGCAAAGCAATGAACAAACCAGCAATAATTCAAAATCTGAATGATTTATTATGTACAAAATAATGTGCAAATACAGTTGAAGCAATTTAAATATTCTAGGTCTTGCAAAAACTGTATACAGTTAAGTCTTGTTTAACTGATTTACTTAGAGCATATCTTTGAACATTTCACATTTGAAAATAGTAATGTGAATGTAGATTGGCAAGACTCATGGCTGAGCAACGTGAGGACATGGTCATGGGTATGGCCAAACAACTCGAGGACATGATTAAAGGCAGAAATTATGGAGAAAGAACACATACAACTGCAATATTTTAAGTGCAGAACTCTTTAAATGTGTGTGTTGCATTTAGAGAAGTCTTGGAGGGAGGAGAGAACATTTGTATACCCCTTTCTGGAAATGTAAAATGCTTGACAACACCTACTTCACAAGCTCCTCTTTTCCCCATTTGGGAAAACTTGTGGGCTCCATTTCACTTTATGGAAAACAACGAACACTGAAATTGAACAATAATGCTGAAGTGGAAGGATAATGTTTGTTGCTGCTATTTGAGATTGGTTGTTTTTCTCTTGAAGAGGATGTGTTTGCTGTTAACCTCCTTCTACTCTATCTTTTTAAAAGGGAAAAAAAATCAGTCCAAAATCCCTGCAGAATAACCTTAATCATTTTTGTAAAGTGATTTCCCACAGCACTTCAGCATGCAATTTCCTCATGGGGAATACAGTGTTACCAATGCTATATGTGTCAATGAAGTCAAATTATGCACATTTATATTCTAAACACATCAGTGGTGTGGGTTTTTTTTGGGGGGGGGGGGGGTTAGAGTAAAGCAGCTCTGGGTTCCAGAGATGATAAATAGGTCAGCCTGATATAATGAGACTGCAGACAATCCCTGCAGTACTGATATGTTCAGTATATCGGGTCTCAAGAGACAATTAGGCCCGCCAAGATTTCAAGACATCTCTTCCAGTGTAAAATTCACATTGGCACACATGCACAAGAAAGGGTATTTCTGTAACATTCTCTGTTGCATCTAACAACACTTTGCATTTAATCTTTTCAACTTCAACGCCTACAAGTTTGACAGTCACTGAGGATTCTTCCCCCCTTTTTTCTCTCACAATGATGCCTTACAAAAACTAAACTGCGTGCGTATAAGCATGAAGTCACTGATATCACATCAGTGACTTTGATAATGCCAGGGACCAGAGAGAGTAAATAACATCTCATCTAAATCATGTCTGCTTAAATGTAGGTTATTTTTTTTCCAAAGCCCTTTAACTCTCAGAAATTTAATATTGTGATGTCACTTGTAAGACAAGTAATTGGATAGGGAGTAGCTGTATGGGAACATAAGATTAAAGGAAGAATTTGAAGTAACGTCAGTCATTTTAAAATTTATTTTCTTCTCCTTTCATCATGAATCTGGCTCAGGAGATTTGGCCAACGGGTGATATTCAGCTCCTGTATTTTGCTTTCCTGCTGAGGGAGGCTGGTCAGGGAAATGGATCTTGCAGAGTACCTGAAGGAAGAGAGGGCAAAGAAAATTCTTTGGTTATTAAAGCAGTAAATCCAGAGGGACTTTGGTTTGGTTTGCATTCATCTTTGAGCAAACCCCTCAAATCCCAAATCTGCTGATGTCTTCCAGAAAAAGAAAATGGAAATGCTTTGATGAGATGATGAGAGGGAAGCATATAGTGGCACATGTCTGAAGCAGCTGTCTTGTCCTTCTTTTAAAGATTTAAGGATCCTGCGGTACCTTTCCTTAAGTGCAAAAAGGAGACTTGTCAAAACAGCCCAGAAAGACTCTAGTCACATTTAACATTCCATCCATTTCTCTATGAAATTTCATAACACCTGAAAGAAATTTGAACGGTGCAGATCAAGTTTTTCTTCTTCATGAGACATTGATAACAAAACAGCAAGCTTTCATAATCTTGGTCTCAAATTGGCTTTTAAGAAAAAGTACCCAACATGAATTCTCGAAGGCTTTCACAGCCGGGATCCAATGGTTGTTGTAGGTTTTTCGGGCTGTTTGGCCGTATTCTGGAGGTTTTTCTTCCTAACGTTTTGCCAGTCTCTGTAGCCGGCATCTTCAGAGGACAGGAGTTAGAACTCTGTCTGTGTTCTGGTGTAGTGTGTGGGATAGTTGAGTATTTGTAGCTGTGGGGTCAGCTTTTTGTCCTTTTCAGAAGATTGGGTGATTATGGTGATCAGGGTGTTATTTGTTATGGGTGTATTGTTGTGATAAGGGGGGAGATGATCTGTCACTGTGATTGATGGGAATCACAGAATCATTTCAAAACACAGAAGTACTGGACAACACCAGCAATTATTATGTTAGACTACACAGGGAAGCCATTGAAATCCACGAACACCAGCACAGCTTCAACAAAAAAGAAGAAAGTCTAAAGCTCAACAAAGCCTGGCTCCTAGCACTGAAAAATACAGCCTGCAAAAAGGTCAACGAACTCTACCCAGCTACAAGGACCCGTGATCACTGCACACAAAAGACTAGCTAACGACACCCATCAATCACAGTGACAGATCATCTCCCCCCCCCAACACAACAAGACACCCATAACAAAAAAACACCCTGATCATCATAATCACCCAATCTTCTGAAAAGGACAAAAAGCTGATCCCACAGCTACAAATACTCAACTATCCCACACACTACACCAGAACACAGAGTTCTAACTCCTGTCCTCTAAAGATGCCGGCTACAGAGACTGGCGAAATGTTAGGAAGAAAAACCTCCAGAACATGGCCAAACAGCCCAAAAAACCTACAACTACCCAACATGACTTACATAAAATCAGAAAAAACAATTGTGCACAGAGGAGTGGAAAAGCGGTGGAGCAGAATATAGCTTTATGACCTTTTTCACAGCAAGAGTAATGGCAGCACCTGCTGCAGTGTCAGAGCACCTGGCAGGATGTGTGTACTTTGGAAAGTGAATGAGGTGATAACAAGACTTTCAAATTTTAGAATTGATTCTGTTAAGTTAACTCTGTAGAGGAAGTCCCATTAGCAATTTAAATGGAAATGTTTCTTTACAAAATTATTTCTGTTTCAATTAAAACCTAAAGTTTGCATTTCAGCTGAAGACAGATAGCCTATTTAACCTCATGTATTGTATTTGTGTGGTTAAGACGCACAGACTACACAGTTCACTGGCACTTATTCTCTGGGAACTATGCATAGCATTGCAATCATGCCTTTGAGATGTTATAGATGTTTAGGTTTGGACATCTTGTTTTATGATGTGTTAACCACAACCATATTTTTCTACACTTTTAATTGTATTTAATGTTTTGTAATTTTATCCTCGCTGCACTTTATGACTTTTTATTTGCGCCCCTAATGTATTGATGTTGTTATTTGCTATTTTGCTACTTTGTTGTTTTATGTTACTTGTAAACCACCCAGAGTGGCCTTGGCTGCCAGATGGGTGGTATATAATAATAATAATAATAATAATAATAATAATAATAATAATAATAATAATAATAATAATAATAATGATGATGATGATGATGATGATGATGATGATGATGATGATAGGTCCTCTAAATTATGGAAATGCAGGGTATAGAAGGAAATATTTGTATACTCGTAGTGTGGAAAATTTCCTGTTTTAAACCACAATTCCCAAGCCAGCATCAATGATGGAATCTGAGACTTGCAGCTCAAAAAGTAATTTTCCCAGACTGCATATGTATGTCTTAGGTTTCATGGCTAGGAGTTCTGCTGGGTTAGGGAATGCCATAACAAATTCCTACACAAAGTGATGATTAATACAAGGCAGGATGAAAGTCCACATGGAAACTTGAATATAAAAGAAAAGGAGAACACACACAAAATCAAATTAGTCAGATGATTTCTTTTTTTTAAAAAACTGACTGAGTGGATCTAAATTACACTAAGCAATTCTGGGCTTGGTTACAGTACTGAAATGAATCAGAAGCTGGATTGGGGGTTTTGAACCTGGTTTAAAGTTGCATAGTTTTTGGATCAGTGTATGTGTCCTCTTGGGACAAGTTTTAATCTAGTAGTAAGTTGTGTTGTGTATCGGTCAATGGGGCTATATGGGTTTTTAAAATCATTGCATCGATATGTGAATTGGCACCACACAACTCCTGCTTCTTATTTTATTTTTTTATTTTTTCCGGGTCCCTTGTCTTTAATTAAAAATAAAAATAATATTTAAAAAAACCAGAAGGAGAGAGATTTTCAGCTGCTTCCCCTACATCCCAATTTCAAAAACAACGCCGGGGGAGAGAAGCAGCTTACACACATGCCCACAGAGGGAACTTGCAAGAAGCCATCTGGAGTTGCACACCAGCTTGCTCACTCTCTGCCGAGCTGCTAAGGAAGGCAAAACTGATGCCTTGACAGATGCTGGATGGTGCTGGTGGCAGAAGGGGAGGAGGAAGCAGCGGAGGCATTACTGCCACTGCTACTTCTGCTGCCTTCTCTCTTTCTTTCCACTTGTCACTTTGGAAATATAGGTTTTGCCTCAATCAAGGTGCAACAACAGCAACAGCTGCCCCCTCCCTTCTTCTTCAGCTGAAGGCAGCTGCCTCAGATGCTGTACTTCCCTGGAGGAAGAGAGAAAGAGCAGGCAGGCCAGAAGGGGTTAAAGTGATTTTTCAAGGTCCCTCTATTAATTTTTTCCCCAAAGTGGAATAGCACTAGATCAGTATTACAAAGAGAAAATATATATAACAGATCAGACTGCATGGTTACTCTGCAGTCTGGAACCTGTGATTCTGGCATCCAGTACTTAACAGATCCCACAGACACAATTTATTCTGACACAGGTGAGCATACATGCTAAAACAACTTAAAATATATTGCATTCACAATTGAGTTAAAATAAATACCCCCTCATGGCTGTTTAAAATAACTTGCTTTCTGGAAAAAAAAATACATGTGCACTTAACCATACATTGTGTAGGCCAAATTTTTAAAATCTATTTAGCGAACCAAACCAGACACAAAACCAGGAGTTTAAAACATGTAACTCTTTGCTAGAGAAAGGCCACACAGAGTCTCAGCCATCCTCATTCTAAAGCTGGGATAAAATTTGGACAACTCACTAGATAGTAAATAGCCAATCATGACATATTAATTCCAAATTATTATGTTGCTTGGTGAGTTTTGCAAGTAGATGTTATTCTCAGTTGTAATCCAGTTTGATGAACACTAAAGTCCATTAACCCCAATCTAATACCCTAACAACTTAAACTAAAATAATATGGCAAATACTATGACAAATGCTCACACGTTTTTAGGTGCATGACCATTAAAAAATGTCCTAAAGAGTTCAGTTTTTAGCATCTTTCTAAAGGTAAGATGGGATTGTGCTTGGTGAATCACCAATGGCAGCTTGTAGGAACTGTAAAGATTACCTCTCCATATCATCCCTTTTCCCATTATTCTCTCTCTCTCTCTCTCCTCAACATAAACTTTTTGTCCATTGTTCCTACATCATTCATCTTCCCGAATACCACAAGCATGTGTCTGCTAGGAACAGTAGCTCTAGATCTATGATTAAATTTTGGCCAATGAGTGGGATGGCTTAATCTGCCTGAGCAGTTTATATCACTGGGCATTAAATGTTCCACACGCCCACACAATGCTATTTTGAAGAAAAATCTTCCTTATCCTGACAGAGCCCTGATTTTTGTACAGAATAGAACAGAAACTGGCTTCATATTGACCAAGAGTTCCAGAAACCCCCAAGTTTTTCATATTTTGAAACCATGGCAGTGTTACCTTATTTTCTTGACAATAATCCACACCTTTCTTTCCCTACTTCTGTCTCTCTCTTTTTGTTAGAACCATTAACCCAGTATTTTCTCTACCATATTTCTAAATAGAATTTTATTTAGAAATTGTTGGCATCTCCGTTATGCCTGAATGCAAGTGACTGGGAAAACACGGACTCCTGGATATACAGCAATGCAATGATAATAAGTTCAGCAGGACTTAATACAATAATTTCCTTTCCATGCTGGGGCCCAGACTTGGAATATGTGAATTAGTAATAAAATTCCAAGTAATTATTTTCACATGCAGACTGCAGTTTCTTCTCCTTCCATCTGTGTTTTCTAGTATATATGTCCAGGCTGAAAGGTCTGATCTGATCTCAAAGAGTCTTGAACCCTGGCTTTTCTTATTTTAGAAAATCAGTATGCAATCCTGTGTTCCACCAATAAGGTTACCAGATCCCAGTGCCCAGACTGAGGTCTCAGGGAGTTGTTATTCTTCCTTGAATCTCCAAGGGAAACAAATGTCAGGGCAAATGGTGCTGGAATAAGAGAACATCTGATTTATTCTGATTCTGCATAGTGCCTTTAGAACTGCTGGACAGCTAAGTGGTTTAAGCTTCTTTAGGCAGAGCCAGAGGTTGGGAGTTCAATTCCCCACTGTGCCTCCTTGACAGGGACTAGATTCAATGATCTATAGGGTCCCTTCTCGCTCTGTAGTTCTAAGTTGATTGTTGTTGCTATTGTTATGCCTATGCACCCATCTCTCCTTCACTCCAAACTAGCTCTGGGGCTTAGTGGTTCAGCACACAGGTGCTCTGTGGAGCACCTGTGGTCAGGAGTTCAATTCCCCAGTGTATGTTCTGGGAGAGGAGCCAGCCTGTTGCCTTGGGCAAACTATACCATCCCAGAGCACCTCCAGAAAAAGGCACTGGTAAACCACTCCCAATTACTTTATACCTAGAGAACCCTAGTATGGTGGGTTGTGCTTGCAATGTAGGTTTTGGCAAGCTCTATGAGCTGGGTTTTTGTGCTCTGCTTTACTTCCTCCTCCTTTTTGGAGGCCAATTAATTGTTGTTTCCCTTTGTTAGAGAGGGTGGTAGCCACACATGGAATCCCCTTCTCCAGAATATCCCCTATGTAGAAGCTATGTGCAAGAGCTTCAGTAACTGTATTCAGGGATTTTGTTTTCTCCTGCACTGTCTCTTACTGGATCTCCTTATTCAATAGAATAACATGTTCCACCTTTACTGAAATCCCAGTTATTGGGGCCACTCCTGTTTAATAGCCATTCATTCATTCAGCACCAAACCACTGCACTCTGCTAGCATTAATACCAAATACACTTACCGTACAACAATATATTCAGTGCCTCCTCTGCCTGGAAGAGGAAGGACACACAGTTTGAGAGTTTTCTTAGATTGCATCTGAAGTTCTTTGATTCTGAAATATTTAGGCAATCCACGCGACGGAGTGAGCTCCCGTCGCTTGTCCCAGCTCCTGCCAACCTAGCAGTTCGAAAGCATGTAAAAATGCGAGTAGATAAATAGGTACCACCTCAGTGGGAAGGTAACGGCGTTCCGTGTCTAGTCGCGCTGGCCACATGACCACGGAAACTGTCTTCGGACAAACGCTGGCTCTATGGCTTGGAAACAGGGATGAGCACTGCGCCCTAGAGTTGGACACGACTGGACTAAATGTCAAGGGGAACCTTTACCTTTACCTATACTCTGATGGTCTTGGAACTCTGAGAAACACCCACATGCACCAACTACTGGAGCTGGTCCTGGTCCCATACTCATGATGGTTGTGCAATTCATTGGCCTAATCCTGCCCACTGAGGGAAGGAATCTGCCCTGCTGGAGGCTTCAAGTCCCTTCATTCCCAGTAAATGGTGACAGGATGAATACCTCACAGAAACTGAAGCTCGAGGGAAGAGAAAACTCAGCTGCCTCACCACTGTAACTTCCCAAAGTTCCTGAAGCACCCACCACCTGAGAATAATTTGCTCCTATCATGCTTCACCACAGAAGGTAGAGGGAGGAGAAAGGGCCAAGCCCCTTGATGTCATCCAGCCGACAAAGAGCTATGGAAGAGAGAAGCCAGCCCCACAACCCATTTTAATTCCCCCACTCTTGCCTTAACATTGCCATGAATGTTTCATTTTTTCTTGGTCTTAGCTTCCATCTGCCTGAGTGGGAGAGAGATCATAACTTTCCTAGGCGTGGAAAAAAAAAAGGCCAGCAATATTAAAAATGTATTCAGAACTGCTAGATGCTTGGATTACTGCAGGAACAGCAGCAACCAGATAAGTAGTTGTCGATGGGGAAACCTGCTGAGAGCCTACTGGTGCTCTGATAGTAATCCAGCCAGCAGCATATCTTCAAAGGGATGAACTCTATATGAGAAGCCTTTTTGTCAGCTGGAGACATGGCCTGAATGTAGTGTAGCCACATATCCTACATTACAGTGAACCGTTCTCTATTGTGCAGGCTGTCAAAGGACAATCCTCTGTTTAAAATAAAAACAGCCACAAAATACAAATGCTTTAGGTTTTGAAATTAGCACATTTTCTCTTCAGAAATCTTAAATTCTGGTAAGGATAACTGTAAAAAAATTGTTTAAGCTGATAAAAGGTTTTTCTTCCCTTGAAACCTTATAGCTTCTGACTTTACACTTGGAATTCTTCACGTGCCCCTAGAGGGTCATGTTCCTACTCCTAGTTTGGAAATCAATGCATTGCACTACTATTTAAATTATAGTATTCTTTTTCTGAATGTACACCTATACCTATAAGTTATCAATAGGAATTATTAATATGAGTATCAATATGATCAATTTAAATTTCCATGTGAAAATATTATTGAAGTCTTGCATTCTCTTTTGTCATCTTTCTTGGTAACTCACTTTAAAAAAATGTTTTGTACTGTAACCACTCTACCTTGACCAAACAACAATACTAACAGTAATAAATGTGCTTTGAAAAGAGAAAGAAAACAGAGCAGGTTTTATTATATATATATTATTTCATATACTGTATATATAGACAGATAAACACACCCACACACAAACATCTAAGAGCCTCTGCTTCTGCTTCTGAAGCTTTAAGGCAAATAATGTGCTTTTCTTTTTCTTTCCCTCTTCCCTCTTAATGTGTTCCTTTTCAGAATAACTACCAGAGAGAATTGGGCTTTTATTTCCCTGTAAAAATGGTGATAAGCAAACAGTATTTCAGGAAGGAATTCTCTGAAGGTTGCCTTATCTTCCATCTCTGGTACCCCTGACAGTGTATGAATGGTGTTCTCTGTTGTAATGATTACAACATTTGCTTTACTAAAATAGAACAATGGTCTATCTCACTCAGATTCCAGAAATTTTAGAGGAGGTACATACATCTCTTAACAGGCACTCTCACTGCAATCCTGAATGCATTACCTGGGAATAAGTCCCACTGAACTCTGTTGAGCTTGCTTCTGAGTAGAACTGTATAGAATTGCACTGTTAAGAGATTGCATAATACAGCATTGGGCACTGTCATCAGAGTCCTTCTCAAGAAGCTCTCCTGCAGAACTCTGTCTGTTTGTGAATCCCTGTCTTGTCTGTCTTCACAGTCAGCTACAATAGCCAGTTACCTGAAAACCTTTTAATTAATTTTTTTGTTAGTAAAAGAGAGTTCACTTTATCTTCCAAGGGGGAATGCAAGCTACTGTCTGATATTACCAAAGATCTAGCTAGGAAGGTACTGCCTGATCTCAGAGAGGCTGTGTGCTTTATTACAGTTGAGCATGGAAATGTTTGTGTACTCTCCTTTTTTTTTAGCAGAGAAATGAGTTTCATTTGAGATTCATAGAAGAAGAATATAGCTTTTATTACAATGCTTAGGTATTTTCTGTTGAGCTCTAAAAGATCAGTTGAAATGAAAGTAAAGATTCTTGTGTTTCTCTTTGCTGCAGAAGGAAGTGAATCTTCCAGCTAGTTCTCCAAAAGAAAAGACTCCAGCTTATGAAAATGTGGGCTGATGTCGCCTGTAAGCAGGTACTGCCATGGTGACTTTTTTCCCTTTTCTGGAGTTTGCTTTAAAGTTAATACTCTCATGGTTTAGAGCAGATGGGCAATTGCAAAAGGTTTTGAGGGCCCACATTCCACAACCCATGGATTGCCACACATAATACTCATCATTATATCTAAATGGTAACTGAGCAGAAGGTCCCTTCTGGTTTTCAGATAAGTGCCTCTCTGCGAGGCGCGAAGCTGCCGGGGCGGGGCTCCTTTGCCCGCCCGAATGGAAGAGACGGACGCAGCCAGGCGGGCTACGTCACATCATGCGAGGGGCTGGGCATCAACGAAACCTTTAAGGAGGCTGCCCACCCCTTGCCACGCACTTCTTTTTCTCAACAGCTGTCCCACCCTTTAAGGTAAGAATGAGGTTAGCTGGTCGCTTTGGGGCCGGATGGGAATTTTTGGCTGGCACTTGAATTGGCCGGGAGTGCCAGTGTTTGATCACCCATCCCATTCATACCTGCGAGGGCGGTTTGAGGCTATGCTTTAAAATTGTCCCATTAAATAGGTCACAACAGCGGGTAGTGCCAAAGGGGAAGGGTAGATCAGTTCCTAGGAAGGCACCTAGAGGGTGCTAAGCCCCCCTCCTTCTCAGAAGGGCACCAGCAGAGGTTTGGTTGAGAGGAGGGGAAGCTGGGACCCCAGGGAATGCGGAGCAGCTTGGGTTTGGAGACCCGGTAAACTTGGGGTGCCACAGCTAGGTGATACAGGGAAGTGTGCTGTACAGTAAGACAGCGCGCTTTCATTATAGGAACTTGATTGGTGGTCTGGGCTGGAGGGTCAAGGCTGACTCCGGCTACAGACCAGTTTCAGGCACTACGTTAGGCCCCCTTGTAAAGGGGAAGTTTGGCTATAAATAAGTTAATAAAGTTGTGGCCCTAGCTATCCCATACACCTGTGTCTGTTTCGTTATTCCGGGCTGGGTGGGCAATGGTAATTCTTGCCAAAACAAGACTGGGAGTGGAGAGGGAGAACAGTTAATAGGAGACTTGCCTCCCTTGGAGGCTTCTGATGTTGAGACTTTTGGTCTGCCGCCCTAATTTTGTGATGGAGAGCCTGTGGGACAGGCAATAATGCTTCAGGATTGGAGTTCTGTTGCTTCCTTCCTATTGAGGCTACACTGACTCCTTTTGTTTTTTAAATGCAATTCAATACTTCCTCCTTTAAGCAACAGAGCAATTTTATACTATAATTTGTTACAGCTACTAGAAACATGTCTGTCATAGTCCCAGTAGGTGCGTCTCCCAGGGTGCTGGAGAACAGCAGGTTACCTAAAGTGGTGATTTTACGAAGTGAGAATTTTGATTTTATTCTTTCCACAGAAGTACTTTCTAATGTACGAAACAAGGTAACACATGTCAGTTCACACATTTATGTGATCTGCTAGGTACAGTTATATATGATGGTTTAGTTGTGTGAAAGAGCTATCACACATTAATAATCCATGTGAGTTAAACAACACACTTATCAGAAAGATCTAAAAGAAGTATATAACCTAGCAAGAGACTCCTGACTCTACGCAGAAAAATGGAAAAGTCAACATTATATAATGGCACTATTTACACACAGCTTTCAGAACATGAGGCACAGCTGTCTGCTTCCTGTGACTTGAGCTTGAACTATGCATCGGTTAAAAGTTTCATAGTTAGGAGTAGAGAACTGAATGTGCTTGTGTAACCTTGGTATGTGGCACTTTGTGTATTGAAAAAAGGACAGGGGAAGGAGCAACCTTGGGTCCCTTGTTGGGAGAAATGCGGCATAACAACAACAACAACATGCATCTTCAAGTAAGCATGGAAAGCTGTCTCATACGGAGCCAGGATATTGGCCCATATAGCTCAGGAGAGAAACAGGCATTAGAGATGGCCCTTAATTACAGCTGAAGTCACCTGAATGTTGCAGAGGGGTGATTGAGGCAGTCTTTCAGTTTGTGAAATCAGACTTCAAAGTGGGTTGCACTCTATGAAAGTGTACGCCAAATAAAACTTTCTTGTCTTAAAGGTGCCACTGGAGTCTCAAAGGAACCCCCTGCTTAAGTCTAGAGGACCATTCATGAAAAAAAGCAAACTAATATGCATATTCCAAGAGCTGGGGGGAAAAGTGCTGTTAACACTCAGACACTTTCAGCAGTTAAGATTTTTCCTCTTCCTATCATAGGCTATCTCCACTATCTGTTTCTGGCCTCAATACTGCCACCACCGATTGGTGGCAGCACTTCAGGGCTTCAGGCAAGATTCCTTCCTTGTCCTACCTAAAGAACTCTAGGATTTTCTGGTGGTTTTTCATCCAAGTGCTAACCAGGACCAATCCTGATGAGCTTTCAAAATCAGGTTAGCACAATTGTGTTCAGAATAGTGTAGAATAATTGTGTTTGTTTTCTTATGGCTCTCTGAGTCTTATTTTGCTCATATGGTTGGCAGAGTTGCAAGCCTGATTTGTATTATCATTGTTTTCTCCTCAGGGATGATCCAGGTAGTGTGTATTTATACTGTCATGCAGGATAGTTACTTTTAAGCATAGAACAGCTTGACTCAGGGTTTTTATGCCATCTTGGATCATTTGCCAGCCCAAGTGATATATGCAGACTGTGCCTCTGAATACTAGAATTTTTTTTAAAGAAACAGAGTTGTTGTTATTGTGCTCACAAGTCAACTCCAATTTATGGCAACCCTATGAATGTGCGTTCTCCAAAATGTTCTGTCCTCAACTGCCCTGCTCAGCTCTTGTAAACTCAAGCCTGTGGCTTCCTTTAGGGAATCAGTCCATCTTGTATTTGGTTTTCCTCTTTTCCTGCTGCCTTACATCTTTCCCAGCATAATCTTTTCCAGAGAATCCTGTCTTTTCATGATGTCCCCAAAGTAGGACAGCCTCAGCTTTTACATTTTTGCCTCCAGAGATTGATTGATTGATTGATTGACTGATTGATTGATTGATTGAAAATATTTTTATCCTTTACCCTGCCTTTCTCTGCGAGATAGTTCAGGCTAGATTTGCTCTGGATCCACTTGTTTGTCTTTCTGGCAGTCCAGGGCACCCACAAAACTCTCCTCCAGCACATTTTAAATGAGTCAGGTTTTTTTCCTGTCATCTCTTTTTACTGTCCAGTTTTCACACCCATACATAGTGATCAGAAATACAAGAGTGTGGATGATCTTGGTCTCCAGTTATACATCCTTACACTTTATGATCTTTTCTAGTTCCTTTAGAAACAGATAGCTTCCTAAATAGTGACCTCCCTAGAACCTGTCTCATCTGAACGAAGAGAAGACATTGGTTCAGAAGACGCATTGACAGCCACACCTGATGTTCTCGTAATTAATATTTTTTATTTTTTAGACTACTAGGAATAGGATAGGGAATACAAAAGGTAAAAGGAGGTGGAAGGGATGGAAAAAGGGTTTTAAGGATGGGAGAACACAAAATATACAATCATCCAATCTATTCATATTAAGTATACAAGCATCTAATCTATTCATTTTTCAATGCAAAAACCAACAACTTTATACTCTTTTTTTTTTTTACTGTTTGATTATCCTCTAAATATCAGCTTATATTCATATTTTAATTTAAATCTAAGTTATTCCAACTCTATCAGGAAATCGAGACCAATCATAAAATACATCCCCTCTTTCAGTTTCCTTCTGTCTTGGACATACGTTCAGCATGCCTGAAAAAGTATCCATTTCTAACACTTCCCATATTTTCTCAGTACCCTTCTCTTGTTTCCGTGTCTCTATTTTCTTCCAGCTTTGGGGAAATAAAATTGAATCCAGGACATTAATCTGATTTTTAACATCACCTTTTCTGACTATTGTAGCTAGATAACTCACAGGGTAACTCTTAATCTCCTCTATGTTACCTAGCATCGCTCTCAATAAAGACTGTTCTGGAGTTGATACAATTTCCACTGATGATTCCCCTTTCATCAAATCTTCCGCCCGGTTGAGACACTCATTTATCTGCTGAAATCCTGTTATTATTGTCAATTGCATGGTAACCTGCCATTCTTTATCTGGCAAAATTCCCAACACTTGATATTTAAAATTTTCGGAGGCCATTTCCATCTTTCCAATACGTATAATTTGTATAAATAATATTATATACCTCCCCTGGGTATGTCCTCCCTTCCTTGCCCAGATATTATAATATATAGCTCAGCTTTTAGCCCAACAATTTGAATTTCAACCGTGGCAATATTATCAAAATCCATACAGCCCAGTCAAGAGAAAGTCCAGACTAAACAGCGAACACAAGGGGCCAGTCTCTCCAAAAGATATCGTTGTAATCCGTCAAAAGTCCAGCACTATCCGTTGCTCCCAAAGATTTTTTCCTTCTTCTAAGATCAAATAAGCTTCTATTGTCAAAGTCCCATTCGACTCCAGTCCTGGCTTCCCCAGCTCTTCAATCTAGCCGATTATGTTGTCACACTATGATTCACAGTCTGTTTTTTTTTTCCCCACAAGCTTATTCCTCCTGCTCCAAAGTCCAGGTTTTATTCTCAAAGTCCCACACAAACTAGAGAGAAAAATCCAGACTAAACAGCATTCACAAGATTTCAGTCCCTTGAAGCTTGTTCCATAGTATTTCCTCTGGGATTTTTTTCCAGAAACACAAAAAATTTTCCGTCTCACTGCCTGTCTGTGACCTTGAGCCAGCCTGCTGTAAAGGCTTGCTGTTTAAAAGTCAGTTTCGCTTTAAAAAAAAGCAGGACTGACCAGCACGACTCGCCACTCCTTCTCTCTTCTTTCGGTCCAATATTTTCACTCCAGTTTCTTTTACATCTTAATGAGGTTATTCATAAATCAAAGGTTTACTTTGTTATTGTGTAATTTCAGCTGTATTTTTGTTCTCCTCTCCTCGGGGAATTGGGGGTGGAGTTACTCACAGCTATTCTGCCATAAAATGGCTTCCCGTCTCCGATCTGTGCTCAGGTGAATTTTCAGAGGGAAGAAAAATCGGGTTGCTGCCCAATCTTCTACCATCTGGGCTCACCATCTGCTGCAGGGAGACCTCTCCTGATCTCCCCTACGATCCCCCCCTTCTGGAGGGGATCCCAGATCGGGCGGTTCCAGCTTTTCCCGGGAGCTGTTCCCGGCAGCTGCTGGCTTCACTGCGACCAAGCTCCGCCTCCCTTGTTCTCAATGGCACAGATGGAGAATGGTCTGAGGGTGGAGAATATCAGCCTCCTCCCACTCTTGTGGACAGACCACTTTCTGCTTAAATTCATCCTGTCGCCTATGAGCCCTCCCCACAGGAAGATCAGATCTGTTAAAATGGTCCACCCTTGGAGGCTTCTCGACCCAAATAGATTCAGGGAGGCCTTGGGAGGGTATCTGGTGGATGTGGGTAGCGATGCTGTCAAAGCCCAGGTTACCAGGTGGCATACCAAGGTAGCCTGGGCTGTGAATACAATTGCTCCCAAACACCCTCTCTGAAAGGCAGCATAGAAATCAAATGAATAAACAAACAAACAAACCCTGTTAGAGGCTACTTTGACCAGAGCCCCCTCAGCTTGAAAGTTTTTATCCATTATAATTAACGCATGCACCCATTCTTACTCATATGAATTCCACTGTTCATATGGAAGCTATCCTTCCATGTTGATCTTTTTTCCCCCCTAATTACATGTATGACGTGGTGGCGCTGCAGGTTAAACCGCTGAAGCCTCTGTGCTGCAAGGTCAGAAGACCTGCAGTCGTAAGATCGAATCCACGCGACGGATTGAGCCCCCATCGCTTGTCCCAGCTCCCGCCAACCTAGCAGTTCGAAAGCATGCAAAATGCAAAAATGCGAGTAGATAAATAGGTACCACCTCGGTGGGAAGGTAAACGGCGTTCTGTGTCTAGTCACGCTGGCCACGTGACCACGGAGGATTGTCTGCGGACAAACGCTAGCTCTATGGTTTGGAAACGGAGATGAGCACCACCGCCTAGAGTCAGACACGACTGGACAAATTGTCAAGGGGAACCTTTACCTTTTTTACCTTTAAATACCTTAGTGCTGTAAGTAAAACTATTTAGCTTTATTTACTTGCAGCTGTCTTCTGGAGTCTTCTGTTAGATGCCACTTTATTGTGAACTAAAAGCAAGAGGATTTCACTTCTCTCCTCACCCACTTACCAAGCAGCTCAAAACATGTCTTAAATATATGTGCTGAGGTAATAAGCAGAGAGGGTGGGGGTATTTGACCCTTCCCATCTGTATATGGCAGTATCCACTCTACTTTTAGAATTATTACTTAATTTAACTGCTGAAGCTCATCCCAAAATCAGAAATGTGTATCATTAGTTAGGCACCCTGGAAGAGCCAAATTCAGTACTAACAGACAGGTTCTGCTTGCCTGTATATAAGGATTAGTATTCTCATGTTGTCCAGGGAAGAAAAGGTGATAGTTTTTGTTCTCCAAATAAAATGAAACTCTGTAGCTTGTTACTGATAAATTCCCTGTCAATTGTTGTGCCACTAAGTCATTAGTTTAAAAACCATTCTGCCTGTAATCATAACCCACTACTATTTTTTCCCCACAATGTAGTTGTATTTTAAAATGATGAACATAGCATTTGTCAAGTTACCAAATTACTAAGTCTGGCAACAACAAACAGACTTTTTGAATCAATGATCTGTCCCACTCTGCCGCTGAAAAAAAGTATTTGCTCACGTTTGGAGTTCACACAGAATTGTCAGATCTCGGGATGCAGGCCAAAGAGTCAGAGATTTGCTAAGCTTTCCCAGCTCTGCATTTGGAGAGACAAATTCCAGGGTAAACGACAGGAGAAAAAAAGGCTAGAGGAAGAAGGAAGGGAAGGTAGCTTGGTTTTATTGTATGTGGTGGCTTTGACACCTTTGATTCCCAAATGGGACCAGGGCGTATTGAGTTAATTCATTGGATATGGCCCCTGTGAGATGTGCATAAAAAAACTGAGGAACTTTGGGAGAAGGAGGACTTTATAGTTCACCCCATACCCAGTGGGGGACTGCACCCTCCTGCGGGGAGGTTGACTGAAGCACTAAGACAGTGTTTACAGGTTTCCCTTTCAAAGTCTTCCTTAATATAACTCCCCTTGAGATCTTTATGTTGGGTGTTGTGTTATGTTCCACATCTCTCCCACAGCACTACAGTACTTGGTACTAGGCCTTCCAGGAACAGCCTTAGCTTTCAGCTGCAATTGGTACACTTGTTCCTAGCACTTTGATCTGCCAAGGCAAGGCTTGATGAGGCATGACCAAGACCAGACTTGGAAAGTTGTGAACAGCCAGAAAAGGTGGAGCCTTTTGTGGAGATCTGTTCTGCCTAGCTTTTTCTTCCTTTCACTGCAAGAAAGAGGAATTGTTTAAACAACGCAAACATATGAAGATATTACATAACTCAGCATATATAACTCTGTGCTTTTCTGCCTTGGAACATGGTGTATTTTTTACTTATTTTTTTCTTTAAAAGATTTCTAATTTAGTTCCCAAAACACAACAAAGGAAAATGGGTACAATTGTGATCCAAAGTTGCCTGGTGTCAGTTACATTGGGGGGGGGGGGGAGTCTTAACAGTAGATCAAACTCAGTGATGTCTGTGCAAACATATAGTCCTGCATCGGTGTGCCTGTTTGGGTTATCCCATTCTTGGGAGATTTTCTGGTGACAGTCAAAAGTAGTGTAAGAACAGGATAGTGTTTTGAACATTGAGTTGAAGATCCACCACCTCCCGATTGATCACCAGCTAAATTTGCACACACTGCCCAACTAACTTCCAGTATGGATATGCAAGGTATATTCATCCATGCTAAGGAGGCACAGGATATCTGTATGAAGATTTAGTGCCTGGATTCACTTATGAGGTGATCTGAGATGGCACTTTATTAAGAACAACCATCCTTGTAATCTGAGTGGGGAGTTGCGGGGTGGAATCAAAATCTCTTGATCGAAAGTGGCCAGACATGAAAGTTGGATATTTTAAATTTTCCACTGCAGCATTTTAAGGTATTATTTAGCATTCCTAATGCTTAAATTACACCCTTATGGAATATTTGTGTGTATGCACATTGATGATCAGGGAAATGGGGCTGGGAGAACAGCAAAGCCGAGAGTTGCAGCAGCCACACTGGAGAGGGCTGGCCAAAGTTTAGCTAACAATCAAAATGCCCCCTCCCAGCTGTGCCCCTTCTCCCACTCAAGGGAGAATCACAGAAAGACTCCTGTAGGTATGTGGCTTCAATTGTCTTTTTTAAAATAAGCTTTAGGGAAAAGGTTAGTCATTGGCACTTCTAGCACCACTGCTGTGATCAACTTTGTGGCATCATTTCTACTGCCTACATTTCCCTCCCATTTTTTTTAAAGCTGAGACACTGAATAACAATACTGGACAAAGCTGTCATAACCTAAAGGATTTTAACCTTTCCCCCTGTCAATCTAACAACACAGACATAATTTAAAGCATTGTCATCCACTTCTCTCTCTTTCTCTCTCATGTTTGAAGAGGCTTAAAATAATGGTGTCAAAAGGAATCAGAGAGTCTCATTTTCACACCACAGAACCAACACTCCAGTCCCTTTAGGTCCATGGCTCACCTGAATGCTTCTGTAGAAAAGAGGAAAAGGCTGACTGGCTGGATATGTACAGTACAAAAAATCGAGGAAGGAAGAAAGTGAGGGTGGGGAGCTTTGTCCCAAAGGCAGGCAGAGGAAGAAGTCCTCTGTGCCTCAGTAAAGACGACTCATGCAAAAGGTGTCTGGCCCTGTAGTAGATCAGCACATTTGATAATCGCAGGCAATGCCAAAGTAATCATTTGGAGTGCATTGCACTTGAGTAAGGGATCAAGAGCTACTGTATAACAGTTTTTCAGCATGACCTTAAATTTGATTAGAAAGAGACAAAAAGTGTTGTCCTTTTCAGGTGTAAATATTCATAATTATTATTTCAATTAAATAATGTGCCTAAGCAATGCACAAAAGAATGCATATTCGTTTTTTAGAAAATCACTGTGAGACCTGAACTCATTGTAGCAACATTTATAGGAGTATTTCTCAGTCCCAGAAGAATTCTTATTGTCACTCTCCTCTCCTCTGTGATTTCATAAGATCACTGTCACCAGCTGTTTATAATAATAGTCTCTAGATCTCTAGCTTTAAGGCTTATTTCACCCCTAAACCACAAAGCATGTTGTTATATACTTTGT
Organism: Intellagama lesueurii; assembly: GCA_037013535.1. Taxonomy (NCBI): domain Eukaryota; kingdom Metazoa; phylum Chordata; class Lepidosauria; order Squamata; family Agamidae; genus Intellagama; species Intellagama lesueurii. The sequence goes on from JBAJHW010000004.1 coordinate 202,166,188, forward strand.
TTGCCAAAAGACACTTCTCCATTAAGCCTCTCTCTCTTCTCTAACAGCTTCAAGAGGTCAAACTACACTGAGTCACATTGAAGCCCAGTAAAGATTCTGTGGCTGAATTTGCTCAAACTACTTCCACTGCACAATAGAAACAGGATATTTAACAGCTCCGGGCATTTTTGAGCCAAGGTCTTATTGCTGCATATACTGTATAGGATTCTGCTGCCGGCATCAGTGACTGAGCAGCTGCAGGGATGTTCTTTTCCTCAGTGTGACATTGATAAATGACCTGCAGGAATGCTTAACAAGGTTTGGAATATTTGTCTTGTTCTCTTACTCCCATGAACAACGATTCTGCATGTATTCTAGCAAGAGTCTTTTTTAAAAGCCAGGGGATTTAAGCTGTTATATCCCACCTCATTTTCTGTGGTACTGGAGCAGAAATCAGACCAGCCCCCAATTAAAATCTATAGCACAGCAATTGTAAACTCACACAATTTGCTTTGTGAATTCCAAAAAACGTATTTCAATGTTATTATTATTATTTGCCACTAGTCTTTACAGCTATCAATTCTTCTCCTCCCTGAAGTAAACAGAATGCTCTCTGTCTTGATGACCACCTATAAAAACTTGACATTTGTTGTCTTCACTGGTTATATTCTAAAATGCCACTTTCTTGTTCCCATATAGGTATGTGCAATTGTTAGCAAGTAGCTACCAGCCATCAAGGTTTGATAACCATGTTTTTGTGCTGATCTACACAAAGTCCTTGCTTGTCTCTTTAAAAGCTTTGAATCTAGAACTCTGTTTCTCCCTGATGCATGCCGTGCATATTCTGTGAATCCACAGGATGAGATTACAATACTATAACCTTTCTGGCTCAAGATTTATACTTCACCCTTCTGCCTATCTGTGATAACCACAATGATTGCTAACCTGTAAATACTCAAGCCTAAATACACTGCCCTAGTGCCTTGTATTAGCATTGGCCTCTTCTGGGAACCCATGCAATCTGGCATTCAAGTGGGCATATCTATTGTGCATGTTTAGGTTAGACAAAATATCTTTTTGTGTTTATTTTAGTTTGCTTGTTTCTTTCTTCATTTTTTATTTTTTTTATTTCCTTCCTTTCTTCTTCTTCTTTTTTTTAAATGATCTCCAATTTGGACCTTGGAAATCAATTGATTAGTTTGGAACACCTTAATGGATGGTTATCACAACCCCAGCAGTTTAGGCTGTATGACACAAATATTTTTTTAGCAAAAATGGGAAGACAAGTTGAATCTTTCTCTAAGCATTAATTTAGGAATCAGCTGGCTATGTCCCAAATCCTAGGCTAACATCTCTAAAGGATGTGGGCTTCTTACAACTCACTAGTGAAGGGGGATCTAAGCTAGATGATGGCAGAAAAACATTACAGATCAGGGAGTGTGTAGCTTGTCACCCACCTTGGACTGGTGAATGTAATAGATCTGTTACATAGCATCTTCAAGCCAACTTTGCCAGCTGAGAAATAATCTTTTAGCTCTTAACAAACAAAAAGAAAGACATTAGTGCTTGATAGCCATTTATGCTCAATCAATTAAACACAAACTCAGCAGACAAGTACCAAAGCAGATGTAGAAGTGTCCCTGGGTTCTCAAAAGGCTATGCCAGTGGAATATAAGTGGGTGAAGCTTCAAGTACAGTTCCAGACAGGCAAGCTGTGTATCTGTCATCTGATGACCAGCCTAGCCAGGAATGGAGGGGCTTATCACAAGAAGAATGGCCACCAGGAATGGTATTATTTTGATCTGCATCAGTAGAGGACTACCTTCATCAATGAAATCACAATTTTTCGAGGTACAGGGAAAAAGGAAATGTGTTCACCAATACTGTAGGTGTTTCTTGTGAGTGTCATGCAGTGGCTCAGTGAACTTCTATAGGGACAAGCAGAAGGTAGACTGGAATCAATGGATATATCTATAGCAAATCAGGTAAAACTAGACACTGAGAAGTATTCCTTGTGACTAGCCCATAGTGATACACAGTAGATAGGCAAATGCTTCTGCCTCCCAGTTGTTTAACAATAACAAGAACAAAATGATTTCCTTACATCCTAAATTGTACTGCTGAAATGAAAGTACAGTGGTGCCTTGACTTACGAACTTAATCCGTCCCAGAAGATGTTCGTAAATCAAAACGTTCGCAAGTCAAACCAGCATTTCCCATTGAAATGCATGGGAATGGGATTAATCCGTTCCAGCATTTCAAAAAAATACCAAAATAAAAATAAACAGAGCAAGTCCCACGCTGGGGCTGCAAAAAAAAAAAATCACCAAAACCAAAACAACACCGACCCTCAATCCCCCCCCCCCAACAAAACAAAAACTTTTTTAAAAAGCAGCACCTTACCGGTCCGAAGCCTCCTCAGTCTCCCGGGAGGCGAGCTGGGAGGCGAGCGGCCGAAGCACCCCGGCCAGGCTCAAGCCTCCTAATGCTGGGCCACGGCTGCATCCGCCACGGCTGGGAGGCGAGCGGCCGAAGCACCCCGGCCAGGCTCAAGGCTCCCGACGCTGGGCCACCCCCGCCGCCGCTGCATCCCTTTCCCGAACCATTGGGGCAAAAGAGCTACAAAGAAGCAGCCTCTTCACCACCAACGGTTAGTACATTTAAATTTCCCGCCCTTTCCCCCTGCCTTTTTTCGTTCGTAAGTCAAAGCTCCGTTCGCAAGTCAAAGCAAAATTTTGCGAACGGAGCTGTTCGTAAGTCAAAATGTTCGTACGTCGGGGCGTTCGTAAGTTAAGGCACCACTGTATGTGTCTGGAAGGGAGAGAGGGAGGCAGGAGCAGCCAGGACTGGGTTTTTGTAGAGAAGGACTGTGACCTTCATTTAGCACTGAGACTCAAAACAAATGCTGTGACTTCAGCACCAAGCAGGCTGTGCTTACTGGATCTTGGCATTCTAATAAGAGGAAAGAAAGTGGACCCCAGAAGCCTGAGCTCCATTTACCCAATAAGCATTTACTTATTAGTTAACTTGTTATTCAGAACAATATTAGTGTGAGAAACAGGCCTTTCAAAGGAGGCCCTCAGTCAGTTGCTACGGGAGACATGAGCTACTCCACAGGGATTTGTCAAGAAGATAGAAGCTGTATACTTCCCTCCAGCTGTTGCTGTGCTGATTAATGCTGCACAGAATCAGTGCAATGGCTTCATGCTTTCCCTCTTTTCTGGGTATTGGTCACAGTGCAGTATACAGTGTGTGTTTCCCCTGCCTCTCTTCTAACATTTCTGTCAATCTACTTACAATGAATTCTGCCAGTATATCTATAGCCCATGCATAAGGCACAAGGGTCCCAGCCCACCTTTTCCCTACCTATTTGATTTAAGAGACTCGGTTGAACAAAATTCAGTGGAGGCTACATTATAGGGTTGGTGGGAGGTTTGTTGTTGTTTTTAGAAGGCTCTGGTGATTTAATGGTAATCCACTGGTTTTTAGAAAGCATTAGCAGACTGAGATTAGAATAATTGTCTATGTGAACATATGCTATTGAGCCCTGGGACACAAGCTCTTAAATACAAATTATGATGACTCTCACAATATTTCTACAAAATGATTGCAACACAAATTCTTTTGGCATTAGAACTGCTTGAATGCAGATGAATGTTCCTTCCCAATGTATCCCACATAATGGATAGCATGTGTGCAAAGCTTTTCATGCCTTCCTTTCCCCGAGGTAAAAGGAGGAGTGAGGCAAGGAGAGGCATAAAAATAATTAACCTTATGTTTATGCTGTGCAGAATCTGCATTGGTCTTGTTGCTATAGGCTCCTCTGCTGGAATAAATGCATTCTTTTCCAGAGAAAAGCATTGCTTGAATCCTTTCTTACCAAGACCATTTACCTTTTGTGTAAGCTGGAAATAGCTGCAAGGATACATTAGTTAGAAGATGATGGTCTCCTTTCACGAGGTCTTTTGTGGCAAACTCCAACCGAGGTATTGGCAAGGGGGTATTGGTGGGGCACAGGAGAAGAACACAGTGCTGCTATTCAGCTGAAATAGCATCTCTTTCTATACGCAGAGTATATAAGAGCTTGTCTGGGTCATATCAGAGCTTGGGAAAAGTTACTTTTTTGGACTATAGCTCTTAGAATCTGAAAGAATGTTTTAAGAGTTGTACTCTTAAAAATTAATTTTCCAAGCTGCGGTCCAGACCAAAAGTCTGTTTAGTCCAACATCCTGTTTTCCACAGTGGCTGGTCAGAAGCTTTGGAAAAATCACAAGTTTAGGAGGGCAAAAGCTTATCAGGCTGTTGCTTCTGCAACTGTTTTTGCAGAGGTATGTTGGCTTTCAAAGCTGGTGGTTGTTCACATAGCCAGTGTGAGTATAAACCATTAAGCGATGGACTTATTCTCCATGAACGCATCTCCATGATTGCACCTAACACCATCCAAGCTTGTAGCCGTCACTGGAATAAGCTGAGACAGATATGGAGACATGTATGGAGTAGTATACAAGGCTCATCCAGTTGCAGAAATTATGCAACTAATCATTTCTGTTGCTATACTGGAACAGAAGTACATGCCAGTGGAGCACCATGACATCCAAAAGAAATCTATATCCTAGCATACCCTGAAATTCTGCTAAATTTTGTGGAGTGTAGAGAACTTTTGTAGAGTGTGTTTGGGTCCAGCAGCAAAATTTCCCACAATACTAATGTTGAGCCCAAATGGAGGATGAGGCATCTGACTGGAAAATCCTCTCAGTGCTGTGCATTTCTTGATTTCTCAGCACTGCTACTGTGGAGTGGCCCTATCTCTAGAGTCACACTCCATACTGGAAAGGTAATCCTTTTAATCAAGGTTGGTTTTCAAGTAACGTCTGATTCATACAATTAGCTTTTAGCCAGTTGTACATATCACACATTAAGAAAGTTTTATTTGATCATATGTAAATTACCTTAATAGGGTTTTAACAGAGCCTCGTGCTTGATGACAGTAAATTGCAAACTGTAGTCAGAACTAAGGAAGCACATATGTTTTCACCGTAAGTCCTCTAATGAGGTTCACAATTTAGATGGACAAACAACAGCTTGTTGACAAGAACTTTGTGCATGAAAATGAAAGGGGGCAAGGGCAGGTAGGGATTACCATAACATGGGCATGAACCTCTCCCCTTTGGGGGATGAGGCACATTTTTGAAGGAAGAAAGCAAGGAGCAGTTGCCCTCGGAGCCATTCATGGTGCACTGTTCTCCAGAAGCTCCAGCACAGGAAGCTGCCATTCTGCTATCACCACTTCAGCCTGAAAAGACCTTTTTGCTAGCCAAGGAGTTGAGGAGGTCAACTGTAGCTCTCAGACACATGTCCTGGTCCTCTGTTGACAACAATAAATCATCTATATATTGTATGACCCTGCATGTTTCTGTGGTATTCCATAATTGCAAACAATTTCCTAGCGCCTCCCCAAACAGAGTCGGTGAATTTTTTTCAGCCCTGCGGCAAGACTCGCCAGGAATACCTACCGGAAGGAACATCCCTGTTGCCCGGGAGCTCCTCCCATGTGAAAGCAAAAATATGCCATGAACTATAGGCCAAGGGAATGGTGAAAAATGCGTCCTTTGAATCCAAATAACTAAAATATGCATGAGTGCCAGGGATCAGGGTGACCAAGGTATAGGGATTTGGTGCCACTGGGGTGATGTCTCTAGTGACTTCATTCACCACCCTCAAATCCTGTACTAATCTATACTTTCCTTCCTTCTTCGGAACCCCCATAATTGGAGTATTAAAATCAGAATCACAAGGGGCTATTAAGCCCGCTTGAAGTAAAGTGTGCAAAACCTTCTGCAGTCCCACTTGAGTGCTCCACTTCAATGGGTATTGCCAGACTCTAACCAGTCCCTTTCCGGGCTTCAACAGTACTTCCACTGGATCAGCCCTTTTTGCCCTTCCAGGGATCCCATCTGCCCATACCCAGGGCACCACTTCATCTATGACCCTTTGAAGTAGAGCATCCCGTTCAATGTTCTCAATGCGGGGGTTCTTCAAAGTAAGGAGGAAAGCTGCTGCTTCCCTATTCCCAAAGGTCACCCTGCACCCATCTGCATCAAATTCAAGTTTTGCTTCCAGTTTCATTAATAAATCCCTGCCTAAAAGACTAGCAGGGCAATTCTCAATATACAAAAACTGATGATCCAGGGTGGAACCCTTTACTCACACCTTTGCTGGGGGCAAAATTGGGACTTTTGTAGTCCCTCCTGAGTCATCTACTGTATAACATTTTTCGTGGAACCTCCCAAAATTGGTTTTATGCCCTCAGGAAGTTTGGTGAGGACCGAATGAGTCGCCCCTGTATAAAAACGAAACAGTTTGCTTTCCCACTCCCATATCCACCATAGGGTCTCCTGGTGGGAGGTGGAGGACCCCGGGGGCCCACCAAGCACCCGTTCGTGACACACCGGCTATCACACCTCGGCGTCTCAGGCCACAGCCTCAGCACGAGAAGTGGGGCATCTTTGCCACAAAAGGGAAGTCAAACACACATATGGACCCCACCCAACCCGAGCACCCTGTTTCAGGTATTTACCAAGGAGAGCAGCAGCAGGCTCGGCGACCAGGAGGGCCTGCCCCCCTCTGTTGAGGATCCCAAGAATCACTGGAGAAAGGACCAGCCAATGCACCAGTTGTTATGGGCCAAAGCCCGTTTCCTAATTTGGTCTCTGGCAAGGGATCAGGCAAGACACAACCAGCTGAACCAAAGTCCAATGTTATTGAAAGCAAGCAATACAAAGTCAGCTGGGACTTCTCTTAAAAGCAGAGAAAACCCCAAAAATACAGTGTACAGATATTTTATAACATAACAAACAGAGAGCCATAAAGTTCTACAATACTATTGATCAGCATTATCCTAAAGTTTGGATCCTAAACCTAATTGGGCGATGATGCCAAGGTTACAACATTATAGGTCCCCTATGGATATACGTAAGATGCCCCGATTCCCCCTTTGACCTGCCCCAGGGATGCACCTCACTGTCTGGAGGAATGTGTATTCCATCTTCCTTATCTATTGATATGATTATGTTGCCTTCCTGGGTCTAAATGTCAATCTTCGGGTCCCTGCTGGTTTTATGTTTGACTATCTTCACATTGTATTCTGGTAATATTCCTAAGCCTGGCCATCTGGTGGTTCAAAGGTGAGTGGGCGGAAGGTGAGAGACAAGAAAAACCTTATACTAATACAGGTTACATTCTTCTAGTTAATTCTAAAAGTCTTTCTGCTTCTAAAACTGTGTTTGTACATATCCAGGTATCAGAACTGCAGAGCTGGAAGGGACCCTATGGATCATTCAGTCCAGCTCCTGTCAAGGAGGCCAAGCAGGGAATCATAGCCCCAACCTCTGGCTCTGCAATCAGGTGCCTATGCCACTGTGCTATCAATGTGCAGATGCAAATTTAGAAACACTGTAATTTATAATACTGTACCTCTCACTATTGCAAGGGAAAATTGTGACCAGTTGAACTATGTGTCTGCCTGCTCTACGTCTTGTCCATCCTTCCACTTGAGCAACTCCAGAGCTTATGGAGAGTAGGCAACTCCAGGGTTTCTGCTTTCCCTCTTAATTTTTTTTTAATCTTAAAGTCAACTGGGACTAGATAGCTCAGCAAATAGAGGGTCCTTGCAATAGAGGACAGCCCTCAGTAAAGAAGGCCATCTCAGCCTCGCTGCTTGGACCGGAACCTGCTATCTACCAGAGCCATCATCTAGAGCAGAAGAGAGGAATAACAGCTTGTTCCTAAAACAGTGTTTATCTGGTTGATAGTGGTTTATTTCACATGCCCATGGAACAGCCACTCAATCAAGGGGTTTAGTGTACAATTCTGGTGTAAAATCCAGTGTTCCAATAATTTCAGCCTTTCATACTTAAATAAAAAGGATGTTTCTAGCCCTCATGGCTGCAGAGAAAAATGAAAAAATATGTAATCGCACAGTCACTGTGTGAGTTGTAATAAAGTAGCTAGCTAGATATTTCAGTGGTTTAGGCATCGGTTGAGAAATCGATTCCCCACTGTTCCTGCTTGACAGACTGGGTTCAATGACCCATAGGGTATCTTCCAGCCCTTCAGATCTATGATTATAAGATCATATGTCATGATTTAGGGTCTGACAAAGTATCGAAAGTCAACATGATGCAGCAGAACAACGAATGGTGTGGAGATTACTTTAATATGCTGATGGTTCTTATATTTTCCCACAACACCTACAGGCCCTTTATCACCAATCTCTCTGCAGTTTTCTTTTTTTTTTTTTTATAGGCATAATCCCTGACAGACACACATCCAGAATTCTTCAGGAGGGGAAATTTATATGAGGTAAAATAATATGCACATGTATACCTAGCTATGATTGTGGATTTTTTCCCCCATAGGGGAGAATTTGGACATGCCATTTAGCTAGAATGCATAGATCCCGCTTATATCCAGTACCTTTTTACTTGCCATGTTCATCAGATGTTTGTGTGTAAAATAGTTTCTCCAAATTTTGATCACTAAACTGTGATCTTTTTGCCAACTTGAAATTGTTTTATGGTGATAAGATTGCGAAAAGAAACACGAGTTATGTCAGTGAACCAGATATTTTTTAAAAATACCTCACTGTCAGGAAATATCACTTCTATTCAGATAATATATGGGTGCTATTCAAAAATTCTACCTTTCATGAAGTTAAAAGTCTCAGCCAGCATGGCCATCTGAAAATGCTCTCCTAGTTTAAGAAAAATGATGAAATATTAACAGCTTGCAGTCTCATTTTGAATTACTCTTTCTTTCAGTCTAAAAATACACTCTTCTTCTTATAACAGAACAAAAGAATGCCATATATTAAAAAAAATCTACCTTGACGCCTGTAGAATGTAATCAAAGTTTAAATACCTCTGTTGGTAACGTCAACTGAAGCAGCAGTTTTTATCAGAAAGGTTTGGGGCAATCCCATTACTAACCAGAAAATCTGTCAGTGATTGATGGGCACAGGGCAGGAGCATAAACCTTTCATGACACATCTGCAGCCATAAGCTGTAACTACAAATGACCCAAAGCATAATGTAGATTTTGGTGTACAGGGATCAGAATGGATGCTGACTGATTTTGTGGGTTGATGGGCAAGCAGAGGGACCTCTTTCCAAAGAACTCATATCAAAACCCTTCAGTAATACTTGCAAAGTAAAGATTTACATTGCAAGGTTGAAGGCCTCTTGTTTCAAATTTTGCATCCATTTCTGTCATTTTACTGTATCCGCTGCAGTCATACTTATCAATGAAGCCTTTGTTTACCTCTTGATGGCCAATCACAAAGCAAATTAATTTGCAGACTATGAGAGTCAAGAAAAACCTGCACTGTGTTTCAGCTTGATCATCAGGAATCTTTTAGGCACATCACCTGAATATTACGAGCTATGTACTGGATATATTAATAAAAAATGGCAGTGTAAGAAATGTATTTTAGACACAAGTCAGTGAGGAAAGGGGGAAACTCCCTTCCCAATCTGGAAATGTGTATAAAAAACACTCTTTCTGAGGTCTGAACACTTTCATGGTTTGCAATCATAAAAAATTTATAAGAGAGCTGTGGGTCATGGTACTGTCTCATCCTTTTTTCAGATTTACAGAAGTAGCAGGGTAATTGTTTTACAGGAAACATATCATCTGTCCCCTTTTAAATTAAACAGCTAAGTATCCTTAACAAACTGGTTACTAGAGATGGCCACAAACCAGCAGTTCGTGGTGGTTCGTTGATGTCCACGAATCACTAACTGATTTTTTAAAAAAACAAACTGGTTCGTGGTTTGTTCGGTTTGGGCCAATCTCTAAATGAAGGAGGGAGTTCTCTATACTAGCTCAGCTACATAACCCCCCCTCCTATGGACTTCCCACCCTGCGCCCCCCTTCATGACCCCCAGCACCTACCTCATTTACTCCTCCCCCCTCCATTGCTGTTGTGCTGCGCAGCTGAGTAGCTTGTCAGGGGCCTACGTTTTGCCCTAGAGTTTATTGGAAGGCTTAGGGTATTGTGGGAAGTGTAGTTCTTTGAGGGTTCCCTATATATAGCCAATTGGCAGCAAAACACTTCCCACAATACCCTAAGCCTCCCAGGAAGCACTGGGGTAGGAAATAGGTCCCAGACAGCTTACAGCCCTACTGAGCTGGGCAGTGCGGCAGTGGAGGGGAGGAAGAGGCCCGGAGTGAGTGAGGTAGGTGCTGGGCCCATGAAGAGGGGCTTTCTTAGGGGCAGGGACTTAAGCAAAATGAAATGCCAATGATGAAAAGGTTGGCATTTCATTTTGCTTTGTGAAAGTGCAGTTCCCCGAACCGCCCATGAAACAAACCACAAACCAGCCCAGTTCATGGGATTTTTTTGGTTTGTGGTTCATTTCCTACCCATCTCTACTTTTTACCTTATGCAAGCATCTCTAGATATTTCTCTAAGATGAAACGGGGTATGGTATAAATGTGACTTTGTGAAATGTGGGAATAGCAGGTGGTCAACAGTTAAATTACATAATAAGTAAGATGATAGATTATTATGTTAAGCCTTGTATGTATTACTTGTAACATGATGGATTGTCATGATTTATATAAATAAAATTTTATAAAATTAAAAAAAAACCTTATATAAGCATCTGGACTCCTGATTTAATTGCAAAAAAACACCATTTAAATTGAGAGTCTCCAATCTTGTAATAACCCTGGTATGAACTCCTCCTCTTTGGGGGATGAGGCATGGACTTGAAGGAAGAAAGAGAGGAGCAGTTTTTGAGTTTGTACAATTTCAAATTTTGAGGAAATGCCCTGGGGGTCACAAAAATGTTGCAGGGAGGATGTCGCATATGTAAAATCATTGTATGGGCGAGTATAGCCAGTCATGAAGCAGCAGTTTCACATTAAAAAAAAAGACAAACTGCAAAAAAAAAAAAAAAATGGGGGGGAGGGGAGGAAAAAGGTAATTTGGTATTTTGCCAGATCCAAGATTTCTCAAGGAAGGTTCCAAATGTTCATAATGCAGTCTCCTCGTGCTGAACGGACCATATTTGCATAAAACCTCAGGAGCAAACAAGTCTTATCCACATCTCTAATCGTGACAGAGCACTCCACATTGCAACATCTTGTTGAGAGTCCCCCGTGTAGCCTTCTAATGTCTGACAGACATACGTCTTCTATAACTCCCATCATGATGCTTCTTATCTCTTTGAATCCCACAGCCTATTTTGTTTACTGGTTCCAGCAACCCTTCCTTGTCAGAGTCTACCAGATTTTTTAAAATCTAAAATCTTTATGATCAGAACAAACTAGGTCACAAATTCGTTAACAGCAGAGGACTCTACCTCCCTGAGAAATACTGATTGCCATGAGAATTGCAAGCCTCTTTGACAGGCCTGACAGAGCTTTATGTGGAAAATCTGTAAAGCGTTGTTCCAGGCCATGCCCTTGGCTCCACATGTTCTTTCATGGGAGGAGGAGAAGATGCTTTAACTATCATCCAGTAGTTATTCAAAGAGAAATCCTAGTTGGCTCTCTCCTCTGAAGGCACCTACTGGCATGCAGTAATAGGCCGAAGTGGGTGATTACTCTTTGTACATCTTTTTCTGATGATAAGAGGAAGGTTTGCAATAAGCACTGTATGTTGGTTCAGTGGAATTCTGAACTTGTCTCTCCATTGTGGTTAAGTGACTGTGAAGGAAGATAAGGCACTAAACCAGGGGATGAAATGCAAGGAGCACAGACAATGTGAGTCACAAAAGATGGAGCAGCCAGATGACAAGAGATTCCTTACAAGAAGGTGATGTGTTCTTTTGAGTGGAACCAGATTTGGCATGTTTTACAGTATGATATATGCTTCATGGAGGATAAAAGACACTGATAAACACTAATGCAAATATAGGTTACTACTAGAATCTCTCCCTGAAAACAGTAGTCTGTGTATTAAGCAGTCTTTCCCTGTATGTCCCAGGCATCCAACAACTCATGTGGTCATGGACTTGGAGTCTGAGCAGTCAGTAGAAACAATCCCAAGTCCATCAGGTCTGCAGCCCCACAATGGCTTACGAGTGTCATGTACCTGCTAGAGAAATCTTTCTCGGGTGAAGAGCCAGAGCCTCCAGGGCCTAGATCTTCAAAACTCTCTCCTGCAAAGAGAGGGAACCCGGGGATGCCCTTCTCCCAAAATAAAGGCATGAGCCAGGTTGGAGATAAGGTGGTACAGTACCTGGCTGTAAATTAGGTCTCCTTAGGACTAGATGCCTGCTTGTGAGTAAAGGGAACTCATTGAGAGGAGGGGCTTCCTCCTGGGGAAACCTGATGCTGGAGAGATTGCAGCTGACTCCTTGGATGGGTCACAGGCCAGCTTCAGCTGCTGAATAATTATTGACCAGGATCTAATATCCCATTCTTGGGGAAGGTGCTAGGGGTGTGAGGCCTGTCAGCTCCAGAGGTTTCTGGATGAGATGGGTTATCTAGATCGATTTCAGTCTGGCTTCAGGCCTGGTTATGGGACAGAGACAGCTTTGGTCACCTTGGTGGATGCCCTACGCTGAGAACTGGATAGGGGATGTGTGTCCCTGTTCGTTTTGCTGGACTCTCAGTGGCTTTCAATACTATTGACTAGAGATGGGGATATTTGTATTCATATACAAATACGAATATCCCCGCACAGCTGGACCTAACAAGGGTTTGGCCCCTGGGACCGGACCATCCACTCACACATCCTGCTGTGGTGTTGGTCCTACTTGTCCTTCCAATGTGCAGGGAGACTCATCCCCCTGCCCCCTGCCTGGAGTGGCCAGCCGAGCAGGAAGAGAGTGGGGCTTCAGGCACCATTGGAAGGATGAGTGGAACCAGCACCACAGCAGGATGTGTGACTGGGTGGTCTGGTCCCGGGGGCTGGACCCTCATTAGGTCCAGCTGCACAGGGATGTTCGTATTCGTATATGAATATCCCCATCTCTGCTATCAACCATAGTATCCTCCTGACCCATCTCTCTGGGATGGGACGTGGGGACACTGTTTTACAATGGCTCCAGTCCCTCCTGGAGGAGAGAACTCAGAAGGTGGTGCTGGGGGAATTCCTGTTCAACACCCTGGCCGCTGACCTGTGGGGTCCCTCAGGGTTCTGTTTTGTCTCCTATATTATTTAACATCCACATCTTACATCATTAAAAGGCAAAGCTAAGAACAATGAATATACAAATATTAAAAAGAAAAAGAAAAAACAAATGTCACTCTGAGAAATGGGAAACCCAAAAATTGAAAATACAAATCAAAGCAGTAATGCATAACAATCTATCTAAAAATCACATACAAGTAGCTAGTTACTGAGGGGAGGATTGTCTGACGAGAAAGGTCTTTGCCTGCTTGTGGAAGGATCTGTGCTTTGCATGCCTGCAAGTTGTGGCACTGGGACTTAACTAAAGAGTAAACAACCACCAAGTTCCCTAATTGGAATTGGGCCCCTGAATATATTATGTTTTATGTAGTGAATCAAAAATGTAGTAGGAAGATTGCTGTTTGTCTGAGAATAGCATCAAAGCACCTACTGGCTCCTTAAAGAATGAAACATAAACTTGCGATCTTGCAATCCACATACACTTAGACTGGATAAAACATGCTACTCTTTAAGGTGGTACTTGAACTTTTGTTAGTTTTGCTGCATTTCTATTCCCTGGAAATATTTGCATGAATACTGTTTACATTTATTCCACAGTTTGATATAATCTGCACTAAGGAAGAGGCCTGCTGCAGTGTTCTACCATGGTTATGTTTCTGCTTGTCCTTAGCTATTGTTTTAAATCCTCCACTCCAAATGAGGCTCTATTGGAGTCTGTGATATCTCATATGCAAAGCTGGACTATAACAATCTTCTGAATCATTGCTGTCAAATCCCCTGTTGTGAGGAATTTTCTCCCCTTTTGTATCAGCTTCTGCATGTCTTAGAATGTGACTCTCTCTCAGTAGGAAAATGTGCATTCACACAAGAAAGAGGCACAGGTGTGTTGTAATAGTGCACACTGTGCAGAGGAGACACAATCTTATACTACTGCTCTCTTTCACATTTTCCTTTTTAAAGGCCTTGCTTTGTTTGCCAACCAGTACTAAACCTATTCAGGCAACCTGATTCAGAAAACAGTAAACATACAAGAAAGAAGAACAAGCTAACCTTGTCCGCCTTTCCCTTATGTTGTGGTCTCTGGCACACAATACACATGGACGATAGTTTTCAAAAGAAGAGTCTTTCCCCTTCATAAAGTTGCCCTCTAGGTGTGTAGAGGGAGATGGAAAGTTTAGAAGGGCTGGAATTGGGTGGGGTGCTATCGAAATGAGAAAGTGACAGGTAAGGATCTCAGTGCTCATAAGCTGTGGCCAGAAAGGCTCCTACACTTTCAAGAACAGAGTAGGAGACAGACATTCAGTAGGTGAAGCTTTACCTTGTGCCGTGTCCATGGTGGAAATGGCTGCTGTTAAATTTCTGTCATGAAAAGGAGTCCTTTCCTGTACAATTCCTACTTTTATAAAGCAAACTAGAAGCACTTCCCGTTATTGTTCTCCATGGTAGGGGGAGGGGCAGTGAGTTTAATAGAACCCAGAGACAATTCATTACAATAACAAATTATCATCAAGGTTACACTCTGAAATATACATACTTTAGATGCAGATCTTCTTGACATAATCCTTTCATTGTCTGAAGAAAAAGTCTGGGGGAAAACCATGGTAAATGTGGTATACAGGAAAGTTTCTGCTTGGAAATGTCCAGCATGTGGGGGAGCTTGCACTATCTGATGATGATTCTCCTTTCCCCACCCCCATACAAGTCTGTCTGTCTTTTGATGCTGCTATTGCCTAGGACACCATAATAAGGATTATCTTCCATCTGCTCCATATGTCCTCAGAGCATGTGTTGCCAATACTACATTGTGTTGTTATCCTCTAAGCAGCTTTAACTGTCCTGTATGGAAAAGTTGAGCACAAGATTATCAAAACAAATAAAGAGGAATCTGGTGCTTCCTGAAATTATGAAAAGCAAGTCTTTGCTCATTAGTTTTTGAAAGTAAGCTTGATGACTCTATTCATGACACGTTAGTAATGTTAGTAACACATTACTTGTTACTTTTCCCAAGTTTCAAATAGACTCTAAAATACAAAAATGGCCCCAGCTCCCCCAGCTGACTCTACCAAGAGGTAATGCTTTAGGAGAAACAGGTAAACATGATTCATAACTCGATTCATAACTCTCAACAAAGAACAATGTTAACAATTGTTGTGCTGCTTTTCAGAAATAATAATGTTAATAGTAGCAGAGTTATCCTGCACACACACCAAAATATAAGTTACTGGTACTGTTGTTGCTTGTAATAAGGGATGTGCACCATATTCAACTAAATGACAAAACATTAAACAAATCAGAGCTATTTGTGTATCTCCATGGCAACCACAGGACACAGCAAAAAAAAACCCAAAAGTTCACAAGGTAGAGCAGCAAGCACACACAAACACAATCTCTTGGATTAAATATGCTATTTATGGAGTTAAAAGTATTACAATAAAAAAGATGGAATGCAGTTAAAAAGAAGAAAGGGAAACTGAAAGTATTAATACCTTGTTAGGCAGGTGGTGAGCAGAAAGTAAGCAAGCAGTGGCACAGGAGCAATGCTAACTTGTGGGTTCAGTGCTTTGAAACTCAGAATGACTAGGCAAGCTTTGTAAAGGAGTCATGTCAACACTTTCTCAGTAAGAAAGTTTGTGTTTATTAGAGAAATACACTTGGGATAGAAAAGATGGTAGAAGTCCTAATTATAGATAATTAAGCTGGAGAACTCAGGAAACATGGCTGCCCCTTTAATCTCTAGAAAACAAGGAAAGGTTGTCTCTTTCTTGGAAAGACAAGAGAAACGTGTAAGAAGGAAGGAATCAACATCAACAACCCTATGAACAGCTTCTAAGATAAAAGGAAGGTTGGCCAAGGCCAAAGTAAAAGACAGCCTAGGAGATCTCCTGAGGAGATCATCTCTCTTCTCTTCCCCATGGAAAAACATGCATTTTCATGAGTATAAGCTTCAGTATAAGCTGAGTTGCACCCAGCCACTTCCAGCAGAGCTAGGGCAAAGGAGGAAACTGATAGTGTCAACCCTCAATGAAGCCCAAAATCTTTCCTCTTATTCTGCAGTCACTGAGGTTCTGGGGAGTGCCTTTGAGTGAAGTCACCAGGCTCTAGCAGCCACTCTACCCATTATGGTTTTAATTGCAAAGTGCAGGGTAGCATATCGCCTGGCTTTACTTTTTATTCCTTTTTTTAAAAAAAAAAACTTTGTTAGCTATTCTACCAGGACTGAGAGTGTGTGTGCTATGCATGTAAATGCACAGACGAACATCTGCATTCTTGTGTTAATTCAGAACTTCACTTATGACAATAGGTCTGCCTTACCACTTCCAACCATTTGGTTTATCTTTTCTTGTTGGTGCTGTGGTGTTACTACCACAATTCATAATATCTGTCTCATGATTTTGTTTTATTTGTGGTCTCTGTGCTGGAGGTGGGTAAATAATTCTGTCATAAATAATTGTGATGGTAACATGGAACCCTCCTCCATGCCAAGTCATAGTTATTTGCTTTCCCTCACTCATGGGAATAGTTCTGTTAATTTTTTGGTTGTTGTTGTTGTTTAATTTAGTGATTACCTGAAAAACAGAAATATCAGCATGGATATGGACAAGTATTATGCTGAAGTGTCTCCAAAATGACATAGTTTGGTTTGGCCACCAATCTGTGTATCCTTACTTGGGTGTGGGCCAGGTGACAAAGCCAATGCATATTTCTGAGCTCTCCATTGGCTTTTAATCCTGTTGCATATCTACTTAGGGATAACTCAACATTACACTCATGGTAGCTACAATTGTGTCAAGACAGAAATCCACAAAGCAGTTCTGCCAATGCATAGTGTCGGTAGTCAAACAGGAACTACATGACCAATTGTACTGCTGTCTTGTACAGTCCTTGTTGTGGGAAAGGAACGCCCATCACATTTACAACAAAGTAATGCTAGTTTACACTTTGACAAACTAGATTCTGGCCATTTAATAACACTGAAGGATCCACTTGGATACTTCAGCTGATTGTACTCCTTCTCCAAGAACTGACAACCCCCTCTCTCCTGCAACCCCCTGTGTACCTTGTGAACCTACTCCAGAAGATCCAGCTCTCCACAGCAGATTTTTTGGGATATACAGATCTCTAGAAGGATTTGCCATTTCTGGAGGAAACAATGAGGTCCAGCTTTAGTATCCAGTTGGATACCTGTCCCTAAAAAGTCTTTCATTCTTCAGAACTGGTTGTAGTAACTGGAGTGAGTATTAATAATATCCTTTCAAGGATGTGATGCGATTTGTAAAGGCTGATAATCCAATAGATTCATCCTTGCTTATGTAGGTATTTTTGCTTTCTTCAATAGAGGGGGAATCTGCGGCTTATGGGCAGGAGATCTCTCCATCTATCCTGGAAAGGCTCTGTCCACGCTCTAAAGCTTGGCTCCTCAGCCCAGCCTTCAGGTGCCTTTAAGACATCTTGAAGGTTCTCCTCAATCCACAATTTTCTTATGAGGAAAGGCAAAGAAGTCAGCTTTTTGAGGAACAACAACCTCCAGGGACCTGAAATACCCTAAAGTGGCAACTGATGTGAGGATTGCACCAAATGGCTTACCAGATCTCCTAGCAAACTCTTTTTAGCCCACTCTAGCCCTCTCTAAGTACTACATGTGGACAAGTCCTCATTTTCAGTAACTTGGGGGGGGGGGAGCACACAAAAAAGAGCTAAATTTTAAAAAGAAATCCAATATAAACACACACACCTAATGTATTCTCTCCAACCATTGCTTGATTTAATTCTCTCTTCTCAATGCTAAATAAGTTAGTGTGATATAGGACATTTTGTGTGTTTTTCATTGATTGATTGATTTAAAGGGGGACGGTTCAAAAATACCTACCTGCAATCTACTTTATACTTCAGGACGCAACCACTTCCTTCTTCTAAATGTGCAGTAGATGTTTGAGGGACAACGGAACAGTGTAGTAGGTTCTGAAGTAGAAAATAATGTGTTCAATATATACAAACTTGGGAGAGGAGTGGTGCAAATGTCTATTCCCTCATTCTTTTACCATTCTAACCGCACAATAACATCTACAGGAGACCTGAAAGCAGAATTTAGGCTACTGCAGGAAAAAGCAAGTACTGACAAGTGAATAAGTTAAAACAGCACACTCTATGCTGGAAAGTGCTACTGAGGAATGAATGAAAATGTAATTGCAACTTGCTATGCACTTCTCATTTTTTTCTCTTCCAAGGGGGCTGTTATCAGTTATTGATAGTGCCCTACATGGGTTTAAATATGTAGGGTGGGAGCACTGGGTATTGTTGGAGTGTTCAAAAATTAGAATATATGCAGGATGCCGTATTTAATGCACAATCAATTATAGGGTCCCATGGAAGGAAGCAAAGATACAGCTGCATTTCTGGGAGATGAAATTTGTCATTAGGTAACACCCGCTGGGTCTTTTTTCTAAACAACTCCTTCCTAATCAGTTGTTTGGCCATTGAGCTTTTTTTAGAAAACAAGAGAAAAAGACATCTCCTTTGGAATAGGTGAGAAACTATTTAAAATGCTAATTTTTTAAAAAATGCCACTTTATCTCCCAAGACAAGCGACAGGTGTACTGTGAGGATCAAATCATTGCCCTGGAATTTGAATAGTTACTTGCATGATTGATGATGGGAGTTATTTTGGACCTGAATTGTAATTGCTCAGCTTATCCCCAGTATAGTTTGAATACCAAAAGTGATAGGCTCTTATGTAATAAATGTGTCAAGTCAGCCTTCTACTGTTTAGTGCCCTGCTGCTGTTTTAGACTGCAGTTCTCATCACTCCAGTCAGCATGGGCAGTGATCATGTTAGCAGGGTGTAGTGGGTTGTGTAGTCCAGCACAGGTTGGGCTACACTCTCAGAGACCAAGTAGGCCAACATAACATCACAAATATTGCTGGCCTACTTGTATACTCTTACGGGAGAAAATAACAAGTAGCCTAGTTTCAGAACATCGAAGCAATAATGAACTAAAGAATTAAGCAGAGCTTGGAAAAATTAGTTTTTGTGGACAAAGCCCACAGAATGCCTGAGCAGCATGGCCAGCAGACATGCTGGCTAAAGGATTCTGAGAATTATCATTTTAAAAAAAATTTTTCAAGCTTTGGAGGGAAAGGTTTGGTATATTGCATGCACGATTGCCTTTTCCTAGTGTATGTGTAAGGAGTATTCACCACAACCTTGCACATGTGGAAACCCCATCACTTTCAGTTGGATCACTCTCTAGTTGATTTGCCTGCAAGCTGTAGATGGCATAGAGTCCTACAGCTAAAGGACATTGTGCCTTGTGTTTCCTGCAGGGGATACTAGCTATTGAATGTATTCAGATGCTGCATTGTCATATGACTGAAATTCTGTTGTAACTAATATGCTGTCATTTGAATTTTTCATGTCATATTTCCTAACTGGTCTTCACAACTGTTAAGTATTTTTAAAAAAAGTTTTTGGAAAAATGGGACACGGGGCTGGTAAGATGTGGAGCAGAATGGATTCCCCCCCCCCCGCCGCCCAAAGCTGCAGAAAGTAGACTCTGTCTGTTGTTTTATTGTTCTATCACTCTGACCTAAAAAATGATCCCAAAATGTGTTACCTAGACTGCCAGTTAAAGCAATCTCATCATTATTGCCATTCATAGGAATCTTCCGACATCTAAATGCATCCAACTCCCACTTCCTGAGATCTGTTCATTAGTGTTCCCATTAACAGTGCACAAGCTCTTCCAGGTGTGGCTATCATTATAAATTGCCATTTACATATGTTTTTATTTCAGCAGTGACTTGCCATTAAAAAGCCTATAATTAATGTAATTAGTACAAAAGGATTTATCTTGCAATCAGCATATGTTTCAATTAATTTTTTTTAATTTAAAGATGGAAATGTTTAACTTAAGCTACAATTTGTATACAGAATGACACCATGCTACTAGCGCTAACCAAGTGTTTAGCTATCCAATTAATCTGAGGAATTTCCTGGAGGGCTCCACCCTCTTCTCCTTTAATCCACTTCTATTGGTGATCTTGTTGAAGCCTTCTAAAGCAGCAATGCAGATTTCCCAGCTGTGGAAATTCACAGCTATTGGGCCCTCCAGAGAATATTTTGGCCTCTCCACAAGCCGGCACCCTTCAAGTTACAGAGCCAACAGAAAATATGAGCAGTGGTGCTGTAGCAACAAGATTACCAAGTGCTAAATTTTAGTTGGTGGGACCTTGTTGTTAAAACCCAGTGAGAAAATTCTTTGCTCTCTTGATGAGAGAATGCAAAGTGCTCTCAAAAATTTGAAGAACAAACTTAAAATTTTAGGAAATTGTTTCACCTTGTACTGTAGCATGTTGAGTAAGACATATGCTTGTATTACTCACTTTGTTTGTTTGTTTGTTTGTTTTTTGCCCCACCTTTCTCCTGAAAAAGTACCCAGGGCAGCTTACATCATTAAAAGCACAATATTAAAAGCTAAAAACAGTAAATTATTCAAATGTTTAACAAGAACGAGTAACATTATACTAAATATGTTGGGAAATAGCATTAATAAAAACAGATTTAGAAGCAACAAAATATAAACCATCTTGTTTTAAAACCTCTTCTAGTCATTAAGGGAAAGCCTGCCTGAAGAAAAAAGGTATCTGCCTCCTTGTAAAAAAACAACAAAAGATGGAGACAACCTGTTCCAAAGACTGGGACATGTGACAGAGAAGACCTTCTCCCATGTCCTCACCAAGCGTACCTGTGAGGGTGGTGGGACCAAGAGAAAGGCCTCCCCTGAGGCAGGCTCATACAGGGAGATATGGTTTTTTAGATAGCTTCATTAATTAATTACATCAATGTACTACCTTTCCTCAAGTGAGCTGAAAGGTACATACCCGCCTTTCCTTCTCCCCACTTTCTGCTCACAGCAGAAAGGTATTGTGAGGTAGGACAAGCTGAGAATGAGTGGCCCAGGATTATCAAATGAGCTCTACAACTCAGTGGACATTGAGGATGCAACTACATAGTGTGGAAAATAAAGATTTTCAAATCAGGTCCATGCTGTTTTTCACAGATGAAATCACTGTTGCTATTGAGATAAAAACAAACAATATGTTGCAGGAGTCTCCAAAGCAGAGACAGAAAGCAGTCAAAAGAGATTGATAATTTCCATGGGACTACCTCTTCCCCTTGCCTCATTTTTATTTTTATTTTCTGAAGTGACATAGCACTAATCTGATATTGTACTAACCTTGGAGATCTCTTTTTTAAAGCATTTTTTGAAGACAGTGCTTGGTTGAGGGGAACTGACACCCCCACAACCACCCTTTTGCATTGGATCAAATGACTACATGGGGCAGAAAGCAGAGAAAAGTGGTACCAGCCAAATCAGAGCAAAATAAACCATCCCCTCTTAGTGGAACAAAAAGAGACAATTTCCGACTGTAAAACATCTTGCTTCCCAGTGTTTACCACTACCTTGTGTAATAATAATAATAATAATAATAATAATAATAATAATAATAATAATAATAATAATAATAATAATAATAATAATAATAATAATAATAATAATAATAATAAATATGTCAATTCTGACTTATGGTGACGCTTTTCAAGGTTTTCAAGATGATGAATACTCAGAAGTGATTTACCGTTCTCTTCTTCTGGGGGCATCCTGGGACTATACAACTTGCCCAAGGCCACACAAGCTGGTCTTACTTGCAGGAGGCACAGTGGGGACCAGACTCTCAACCCTAGACTCCGCAGCAAGATGCCTAACCACTGAAATATCCAGTCAGCTTTACCTTTTATAGTCCCTAGTTTTTAATTTGATTTCATCTGTGCAAATCCAGTGCAAACAGCAGGGTAATGTAATCACTCCCTGTGAGTTCAGCACTGTAACCATTGCATCACACTGGCTCATACAAATGGTCCTTTTCTAAAGGTTGCAAATAGGAACCTGTGGGCTTTTAGAATAATCCTTGTTTTCCATACAGAAATATTTTCCATTTTGTTTCCTTACCCAGATCAGGCATTATTTCTGCTTGAGCTTGATATGTAAAGTGACCACACGAAAAAGAGTACAAGGTATCTTCCTATACCTTTAATAGTCAGGTAGTACAGGAAATTTCATCAGATTTTGCTTGTGCTGACAGGTTGCACCTCTTGAATTTCCTCTCTCCACCCAACTAGTAAAGGTACATGAGTCCTATCTTCTTTCTCATGGGGCCACTCTACTGATACGATTGGGAAACGCTGGTCTGAGAAGAGGTAATCAAAGCTTATCAGTCAGACATGCAGAAGAGATAGACATTTCTTTATGTCTGGAGGGAGGTGAACATAGAAGTATGCTAGGCAGAATGCATGCAGTCTCTCGTGTTTGATTCACATAGCAAAATCTGCCTGGATCCTCTGAATCACTCTACAGTGGCAGTTCCTGGAACTGGGAGGGCCCAAGTTGTTAGACACTCCACATTTTAAAGGACTGTCCTGGATAAAACTCTGATACTCTGGATGACCATGAACCTACTCATCTATTTTTTTTTCTATATCTCTTTTAACAACTTCCTTTCAGTCAAAGTTGGGAAAACATATTTTGGACAAGACCTTTTCCAGCTCTGCTCCGAATGACCGAGAGAGATAGGAAACTTGAAATAGAAGGGTTCTTGCTGTTTCCCACATTCCAGAGTTGCATAATTATCCACCTTATTCATTTAGTGAATGCAGTTTGATAGTTCTAGATGTAAGTTTCATAAGACAGAAACATTCGTGGAGAAATGTTGTAGTTTTCCAGTATTGGTTAAAGGAATGTAAGAACTGCTGGATAGCTTTAGATATCTGGTTGCAGAGCCAGAGGTTGGGAGTTCAATTCCCCATTGAACCTCCTTGACAAGGGCTGGATTCAATTATCTATAGGGTCCCTTCCAGCTCTGTAGTTCTAAGACTATTATTATATGTGTGTTTGAAAATCACTTTTAAAATTTTAGCACTGGGTAGTATTTCATTCCATCCTGCCCCACTCTTCATTCATTCATTTGATTACAAGCATGGCATACCCATTTTCCAAGCCTCACACACTTTGATGAAGTGCAGGCAATTTGTGAAAAGCTGTATTCTATTTAATGTTTCAGAAGACCATTTAGTTAATTTTACAACCCACTGGGGAAGTTTACTAGTTTAGCTGCATGTGGATGCCACCACATTTCACAGGGCTATGGGACCAGAAGGAAAGGAACAAGCTAAGCTGCTTCCTAAAACTGTGCTTCATGCCATCCCAACCCTCCCCTTGTTATTTTCAGTCTTCTGTTTGTGCTGGCCACACTCATGTGAGAAAAGGTTAATGCAGAGGTTTCCTATCAAGGTGGATCAAACTCAGGCAAACATTTAAACTCATAATTGGTGGCCTGTGACAAAAGCAATTTGTCCCAAAGGGTAAAACAGAACCAATTCCTGGAGACAATCATGTAAGTGCTAGAATACTGTGACAGCATATATTTGGTTGTTACCTGCAGGATGCAAAAATATGTCTGTCTGTTCATATTTCTCCATCTTTCAGGTTGCAACCCTTAAGATCTCTTGGGGATGAGCTGCCCTTTAACTCCCAGATTTTAAAATATCAGTGGGCTCCTTAAACAGGCTTGCATTCCTCAAGGATAGAACAAAAGTTAAAATTAGGACCAAAATCAACTATTTCCAGAGGCAGCTTGTGTAACTCTAATCTAAAAGCATAAAATGTGTTCTGCACATGTTTAGAGGCATGCACCTTTATTATTTCACCCATCCCCAGGCTGAATTCTGTCATGACATGACCTTTGCCAGCTGTGTTTCCTCTATCCAGCTTGTACCTGAGCAAGAGTTTTAACTGCCCCAGTCATAACTATACTAGCAACTGTGCCACAAGCTGCCAATGACTGTTTTATTACTTTAGGGCATATTACAGCATTTACAGAAACTGCAGTTACATAAGGCCATATGTTCTGATGTCTAGCTTACAACTGAACAGACTAAAAGGCAATCTCCACTGATTGAAAAGTGTAAATAAATTAGTACTAGATTTCTGATCAAGTTTGATTTGCCATGAATTATTCTTTTTACATTGCACTTCTTATTTTTGAGCATTGTTAGTGCTCAGGTGGACCAAATGATCAAGCCTAAAAAATTAGGAGGGGGAAAAGGATGACCATATTCTTGCAATTTCTTGCCTTAATGTTTGGTACTTTGCAATTTTTGTGCTTTCTGAGATTATTTATTGATGGAACGTTTGAAGTTGCTTATTGATGGAACTCCAACTTCCATAAGGTATGTTTTTATTTGTTGCAAAGCATTACATATGGCTTATTAAAATCAGCTGTTTTTATTTGTGATAACTTGATTGCTCCAGTATAGTATTGCAGTTTCATTCTCTATAGCTGGAGGTGGTTAGAATTTATAATATGAGTGATAAGAGGTAATCCATAAGATTTAACCAATTGTTCAAAAATGATTTTTTCAACTTGGTTATGTCTGCTAGTGCTAGTTTAAGACACCCAGCTATGTTATCAGAAATTCTTTCTTTAGATTCACAACAGGCCCAGAATAATGTATATTACTCACATCTTGCTTCATAGTTATTTTCTGGTAGTATCTCGTGCAAATAACTTGGATTGTGCACATTCATGCCTTAGTTTCAGCCTGAAGATGGCCTAATTTAAATTTGATTGTTGCTTATCAATTTTATAATCCAGGAGATAACTGTGGTGCTGTTTGTGTAATGATTAATTATTCCTCTAGCCAATCACCATCGTGTTTTTTTGGGGGGGACAAGTAAAACTTTTGTCATGACCCTCCAGGCTTCTCTTGGAATATGTACTCTCTGAAGAATATCTCAGATGTTTATTGTAGGTTGTGATTAGGTTCAGGATTGGCAAAGTATTCCATTAAACTTTAGAATGCCAATCCATTATTGGCTTTGTGCTGCTGTAGACCAACAAGGAGGGAGCAGGTGGCTGATACAGTGTGCTGAATGTGTGAGGACAGAACACAGTAGTTCTAAAGTGATTTATAATAGAAAAAGCCCATGATGGTATTATACTTTAGAGCAGGATGGTCAGTCTTGTGAAACATGAGGTGCCACAATACCAATCCCTGCTTTGCACTATTATGCCCACTTAATTTAGAGGGATTAGAGCCTTGATTAGCCTAAACTCGGATAATTTAAGCTTTGGGTCATTCATGCTATTTCATAGGTTCTTCATACACCTATTTCAGAGACTCAGGCCAAGACTGAGCTGAGTGTGGAACAAAAGACAGCATGTCCATGGTTGAACAGTTTCTGGAAAAAATTTCTAATATATAAACACATCAGTGGAGCTAGTGTTAGAGTCCTCAGCTGTGCACTTGCTTTACCTTTTGCATGTGGATGAATTCACCAAGGCTTCAAATTGTTTTCCATGCCTGGAAAGAGGTGGAATAATAATTGAGAGGAGCTCCTGTAAACATGTAGCGATGACTTCTCCCCACACACTTGAGTTTAGAAAGCAAAGGCTTCCTCCAAGCAAGATAGATTCCAAGCATCTTTCTTCTGGAAACTGGCCAGTTGTTTTTATCTCAGCTGTGGAGAACCTCTGCTTGCTTCCATACTGGCAGATGAACAATCTAATTTTGTGAGATTGAATTAATTCCTCAGTTATGCAAACACAGATATTGTTCCAGAGCTTTGCTTCATCAAAGAAAATGGAGAAACGCACTGCCAGACTACACTTTTCCACACTTCCCTCACCACCACTGCTTTCTATCATTTTTCTTCAGATTTTCTAGGAGGTGTAATTAGCACATCAGGCTTGAGAGAGTACCCTAGGCTATTAGCTACTATGTGCCAAGAGCATCCACTTAAATGAGAGAGGGGAGAAAGGACTTTTAAAATCTGCTTACAGAAAGAAAGGACTTGGCACTTTCACAAAACATCTTGCCAGCTAAATCTGAGGTTCTTCTGGCTGCTTCTGCCTTTAATGAACACTCACACATTAGTGATTGTGAAGTTTTTATCCATTGCTAAAAGGGCATGAATTATGCAGCAGCATGATGCATTAGTTAGCAATGTGTTGATTCTCCAGAAACAACAGTATTGCCTAGCTCAAGGGATATCTCTTGTTAAACCAAAAACTAATCTTTGCTCATAACATAGCTGGCTGGGAGACTGTTGGACATCAATGGATTTAGCTGGCTTGTGCAAATCTCCTTGTAGGGGGGAACGACGTGGTCTCTGACATACATTTTGCTCTATCCCAGTGTTCCAGCTGGTGGTATTTCTTGGGTAGTTCTTTGTTTCTCTTCTGCCCCCCCCCCCCCAACCGTGCTTCATGTTACACAGAGTAAATGGCTGCTACAGTTTCCCAAATGTCCAGTGATAGAAGTAGATGTTTCCTTTAAAGAACAGCAGGGGAACATTTACAGCCCATTTCTGACGTCCAGACCTTTGAGATGCTGTCTATTAAAAGTAATTCATTTGATTTACTCATTATTTTGTTTAAAAAATAGTTTGTTTTTCTTATTCAATACAATATGTAGCTGCACATGCTTCTTTGTTAATTTTTGTTATTTTTTCTTTGAAGGAAGCATTAGAGTTGATAACAGAAAAGTATAAAGCTTGGGAAATATATATTAAATGACTAAGGCCCTTTAAAATTCAATTTAAATAGTAATCTAGAAACCATTATTTATTGTATCAGTTGAATAACACTTCACACCCATTGCATTGCTTCTGGAATGTGACTTTATCTTTGTTCCTGTCTCTGTTATTTTATTACAATAATGCCGTCAAGTCAATTCTGACTTATGACAAGCCCTTCCAGGATTTTTTAGGTAGAGAATACATAGAAGTGATTTAACATCTCCTTCTTCTGGAGGTGCCCTGGAACTGTGCAGCTTGCCCACAGCTACACAGGCTGGCTCTTCTCCCAGGAGGCACAGTGAGCAATTTAACTTCCAACCTCCGGCCCCACAGTGAGAAACCTAAATTACTGAGCTATCCAGCCAGCCACCTTGGGTCCTTTTGGGGAGAAAGGCAGGATAAAAATATTTTAAATAAATAAACTCTGTGCCGTCAAATCAATTGTGACTTATGGAAACCATTTCCAGGGGTTTTCCAGGTAGACAATACTAAGAAGTGGTTTACTATTCCCATCTTCTGCTGGCATCCTGGGCTGTGCAACTTGCCCATGGCTACAGAAGCTCACTCTTCTCCCAGAAGGCACAATGAATAATTCAACCCCCAACGTCTGGCTTCACAGTTAGACACCTAAACCTCTGAGCTACCCAACCAGCTGTTACCCAAGCCGCCTAGAGTGGTCACAAGACCAGATAGGCGGGGTATAAATTAAATAAATAAATAAATAAATAAATAAATAAATAAATAAATAATAATAATAATAATAATAATAATAATAATAATAATAATAATAATAATAATAATAATAATAATAATAATAATAATAATAATAATAATATTTCATTTGAGGTAACTATATTGCTTTTAATTCATTATAGGTAAAGACATTACTTCTAACTGATTTGTTCTGAGCTCTGGCCTTTTATAATGCATCTCCTTCCTTTATCTTTGTTTTCTTTATGCAAGACAACATACAACTTTTTAAAGAATACTAGCTGATTCTTTACCATTTCTTTACCTCCCCCTCCCCATTTGAACCCATTTGTGGAGGTGGAGAGAGAGACAAGAGACTTCTTTTGTTCTTCCAGTGGTTTTCTAAAAGCTGCAGATTGAAAAATTCTACCTGCCAGCACAGCTGATCCATTTCTGGGCACAGTTCAAAGTGCTGAGGTTCTAACTTATAAAGCCCTAAACAGCTTGGGTCCAAGCTACCTCAAGGACCGTATCTCCCATTTTGAGTCAGCTCGGGTGTTAAGATCATCAGGAGAGGCCTTTCTCTCAGTCCCGCCACTTTCACAGGTATACTTGGTGGGAAGACAGGCCTTCTCTTTTGCAGCTCCCAGACTTTGGAACTCAGTTACTTTGAGAACCCTATTAGGGAGGCTATAATTAATTACTTAATTAAATTTCTATACCACACCATCTAGTGGCATGCCCCTATTCTGGGCGGCTTCCAACAAAAGTCAGTTCTGACTTGACGGCACATAACAACAAACTGCAAATTGACCAGGGATCTACTGGTAGATCCAAATCTCTTTTCTGCCCATCCCTGCTACGGTCCCATAGAAGACCTTGTTTCAGGATTACAGGGACAAAACAACATCAAAAACAGCTGTTCAGCTTATGACAACAGCCTAGCTGTTCCTTGGCTTCAAAGTGTCCACCCATTGGTTTGTTCTCTCCATCTTACAAGTAATCTGTCAAATGCAGGGGGCAATCTTTATTTTTGAACTGTGCTACTAAATATCAATTATATCTATTATTAAGCATATAAAAACTGCTGGATAGTTCAGTGGTATGGGTATCTGGCTGCAGAGACATAGGTTGGGAGTTCAGTTCCCCACTGTGCCTCCTTGACAGGGGCTGGACTCAGTGATTCGATATAATGGTACCTTTCCTTCATGGAATCACATTTCTACAGGCCATGCCTTTAATTTCATATTTAGGATGATAGAATACAAAGCATGAATCCCTTTGCTGGGAAAACAAAATATTTTTGGCTGTTTTTATATATATATAAGAATTAAATATATATATAAGAATTATATATTAAAATAGAATAAAAATAAAAAGTGGGGTTGGACTCAAATTTTGAAATATATATATATAAAACAGCTAAAAATTCAATAAATTACAGTGTTCAAAACAATTAAACATATAACAGTTAAAACTACTGAACAAAAGCAATTTAAAACCATTTAAAAACATATTTGAAATGCTAATATTAAAAAAAAATCTCTATTAGAATCCCTTTCTTAGAAGCTTCTTACTCTAAAAACCTGTCAAAAAGGAAATATCATTGCCTGCTGGAAGAAGGGCTGCAGGAACAGGGCCACCTCCCATGAAAGGGAATTCCACAGCCTGGGAGCAGCTACTGATAAATTCTTCTCTCATGTTTGTAACCAAGTGTGCCTGTGAGAGTGGTGGGACCAGGAGGAAGGACACAATGTATTAGGTACATTTTATTATATAGCATATGCATCCTTTATGCTTCAGAATTTTAGTTTACAATTCAAAAACACTGTCTATATGTTGTGATTGCTTTCTTAATGCATCTTGTATACTCTTGCTTGTGTATGTTTCCTATGAAATTTGTTCTTCTTTAATCACTGTTGGAATACATGGGAAGAGCTAATTGAAAATTAGTTCCCAAACAATTATAATTCTGTAGGACTTTTTCATCTTCATCTTCATCCTCATCTTAGAACTGCAGAACTGGAAGGGACCCTATGAATCACTGAGTCCAGCCCCTGTCAAGGAGGCACAGTGGGGAATTGAACTCCCAACCTCTGTCTCTACAGCCAGATACCCATACCACCAAACTATCCAGCAGTTTTTTATATATGCTTAATAATAGATATAATTGGTAGTAACTGATGTGTGGAAGCTAAGACATTCTGTTAAGAGAATCTTATTTGGACAACCATTTATCAAGTTATGGAAAAGAAACAAGAAAGATGTTGCTCCATTCTGATTTCTGTAACCTGTACTGGCAGATTATAAATGAGCATCTGGGAAGGAATTTTACACAGTTTTATTTTCTTTCACAGCTACCCTGATCTATGAGCCATCACAAGCAAAGTCCTACCCAAGAAGCTATAATAAATCATAAATATTTATGGCATTTAATCACAAAGCAGCAACGATGCAGGAGAAATAATATTCAATCTAGTTATAATGCAGTCAGCATATTGCCCATGAATATAACTAGTTTGGTACCATTTGTTTAAAAAAATTCTCAGCTTTGAATAGGTATTCCATAGTTCCTGCCTCCAGTATCTCTAATCCTTCTTTGCAAGTAAAGAATGTGAAGTGGGAGATGTCAAACGGGAAGACTGAATATATGCTCTGATGTGAAAAGGAAGGTTCTCAGAAGCTGTCAGGAGCAAAACACAAAACTAGCAGTGTGAACAGCCAATTAATCCAGATACCAGTTTCAACTCTTTAAAAAAATACTCATGAATGTCATATTAAGAAGTAGCTAAAAAATAATAGACATCACAGCATCCAGCAAGCTAGAGTCCAACATGTATTTTTCCCTTGCTTCTCAAAATACGTTTTTATAGGTGAAAAACTCCAGGCTTTAGGTACAGCTGCTAATCCTTTTAACCAGTTTTTATGTATGTATATATGAATGAATGAAGAAAGGAAGGAATGTATGATTTCATCCAAAGCATTTCACTTAGATCTCAGATTGGTGAAGTGCTAAATCATAGTGAGAAAAGGAAAGAGGTGAATAAGGGATTATTGAAATTTAGCCAGTATTAGGAAAGAATGTCTGGGAACTGTTCAAGTGTGGAAAGTAGAGGTCTTATGGTTTGACTCCTCAGAGGACTACTGCTATGCTTGATCAAAATATATGATCATTGTGTAGAGGAGTGTATAACATGCCTCTGGTACAGGACCATGTCTTGGGACTGCAGGCATGAGTGACATTGTGTGCCAGCTGAGTCTTCTAAAGACAATAGGCAAAAACAAAATAAAAAGATAAAAAAAGAGATAAAAACGTGGTGGCACCTTCAAAACTAACTTATATATATTTTAAATGTGAGCTTTCATGGACAAGTCTACTTCATCAGACATCTAATGAAGTGAACTTGTCCACGAAAGTTTGTGTTAAAATATATATATATAAGTTAGTATTTAAGGTGCCACCACTTTTTGTCTTTTTTTTAAACTTTTTAAAAATTTTGTTGTCATCTATAATGCTTGCACAGACTAACACTGCTATCCCTTCTAAAGGTGTGTCAGCTCCACTTCTGGGTGTCCAAGAGAAAGTGAACACATCAGCTGTTGGGAAGAAGAGAAAAGGAGATGGCCAAATAGGGGTCTAGAAAGCATCTCCCTCCCCACACATTACCCAGAACAGAACTTTTAGACATGAGATTATCTGCAGATTATCTGTTAACTTTGGGTTTGGACACAGCACAACGTAAGTCCATTCATTAGTCCAATATATGACTGTAGTGGTGACTTGTATCCAAACCTTAGGAAAGTCATGATTTTTGGATAACAAACAAATGGACATGCAGGCTATGGGTTTCTGGGCACTGTAGTCCAAAAAGTTATCTTTCCAAATGCTACTTGTGTATTTGACAGCACAGTCCTCCTGTGACAACACCTGAGAATTTACAAATCTCAGTTTTCCACTCATACTATGTGAGCAACAACCCTGCTGTTGAATTGGGGAAGGAGTTTGTGTAGGTGAATATATTTAAGTCTGAACAGTGCCAGCATGTTTCAGTAATAAGAGCAACAGGAAATGCCTCGAAGCGATTGAGAATAGGGCAAAGGACTTGTTTTAAATGCTTGTTAGACAATAAAAAGTCAGGGTGCACCAGGGAACCTGTCAGCCATGAAACAGGTGTCTGAAAAATCAACTTTTGCAATATCACAGTGAGATTCAGTTTGATGTTTGTGCATTTTTAGGCAACACAGTGTGGGGCTCGGGGCACTTCATTCATCTTGTGTAAACAGCAATTCATCATATTAAAATATCTGCAGAAAAGTTTTCTTGAAAGCTACAGTAGCTTTTTGCCACATTCCAAGAGTATAATTCTGTTCTCTTCTCTTGATCAAGCATTCTTGTAGTAATTCAGCATAAGGTACAAGGTTATATAAACATGGC
Organism: Intellagama lesueurii; assembly: GCA_037013535.1. Classification (NCBI taxonomy): domain Eukaryota; kingdom Metazoa; phylum Chordata; class Lepidosauria; order Squamata; family Agamidae; genus Intellagama; species Intellagama lesueurii. Next base: position 202,198,070 of record JBAJHW010000004.1, read on the forward strand.
AGTTCATATCTTCATATCTTCAAGGCTGTGGTTATACCTTAAGAATACCTACCCATTATGAACATCTCATTAAAGATGTTTATAGACATCTGAGAGGAGGACAGGACAACCTTAGAGACCCAGCACACTAGCTAGACCCCAGAGATAACACTGCTATAGTAGAATCATAACACTCTGAATGTTTCTTTTCAAAAGTAACTCATTAAATTACTTGTTTGCTGCCTGAAGTGTCAACTCATTACTGCTATCATCTGGATTTCAGAAGGAACTCACTGCATTATTGTCACATTATTTGGTGCATTATTTCTTAATTGTGTATGCTTATTTAAAGTGGATAAGGTGTTAACCATTTTGAACCTTGTATTTACCTTTCTAACAACCACAAAAGCCATAATCTGTGGGAGGCAGCTGCCTGCAAATTCCTGGAGAGCCTAGAATGCACCTTCATTCGGTAAGATGTCCTTCTGTTCTTTAGCAACTGATAACACAAATGCACCTTGCTTATGGAATGGGGGTGACATATACAGTAGGTCCCCCATATCCACTGAGGATTGGTTCCAAGCCGCTGGCAGATACGAAAAACTGCACATAATAGCAAACACAGTTTATATAGCATGGTAAAAGGGGAAAAAAACAGAAAAAATATTTTCACATGCATTACCAGAACTGGCCACGTGATGGCGACAGAGACCATGCTATGTATTCTTCACTAACAAATATTCCTAGCATGGTTTCAGGCTCCCTCTAGTGGCCTGTTCTGGTAATACATGTGAAAATAGTTTTTCTGGATTTTTAAAAAATATATTTTAAATATTTCCAGACCGTAAATACTGATCCCGTGGATATGGGGGTCCTACTGTACATCCAGCAGGAATAGTTGACCCATCATCCCTGAATGTATATGTTATGTGCTGTCAACTCAGAACTGACTTATAGAGACCATCTTAGGGATGTCTATGTAAGTGAGATAGTTAAGGAATAGTTTTACTATTTCCACGTACCATTGAGTTGGCTGAGCCAGACTTTGAACCCAGATCTCCTGAGTCCCTTGGCTCTTGTCCACTACACTGGGCAGATAGTGTATAATCCTCTTTTAAAGCTGTTCTAGTTAGTAACCATCAATATATCTCGTGATAGTGAATTACACAGTTGTACTATGCATTGTGTGAAAATATACTTTTAATCTTTCCCAAATCTCCACTATTTAGCATCAGTGGATGATCTTTGGTTTTACTATTTTGATAGAAGAAGAGAAGCTTCTCCCCATCTACTTTTTTCCACACTATAAATAGTTTTCCACACTTTCATCATGTCACCCTTACTCACCTTTTCCTAAACTAACCTGAAATGAAGTAACATTTTCTCATAGTGAATTCCTTGATCATTTTGTTTGCCCTTGATTGCGTTGTTTCAGAAGTGATATGCCACTGAACATCAGCTGCTAAAGAATCATTGATGAAAGAAGAATATTGCCTTTGTGTGGTACACAGGTTCTAATGTTACTTTTAAGAAAAATTAATATAATGTAGTGTGGGTGCCATCCATAACTAGTATCAGCTTATCACTAGCCCTGATAGCCAAATGGGGCATGCCACTCCAAAGGAGAAATGGGGTACTGCAGTGCAAGTTGTGTTTTGCCCCCTAATTTTTTTTTTTTTTTTTTTTTTTTTTTTTTTGGAAATTGTCTTTTCAATTTGTGATATGACAATCAATTACAGTCTCCACTTAAAGGATAACAGTTTATAAACAAGACCAATTTAAGAGTGAAATTGAAGGTTTTAACATTAGAACATTGTGTTTTGCTTACAGTTAGTCTCTACTCCTTGGACTTTTCTTTTCTTTTCTTTTCAATCTGAGTTGTGCTGAGAAGAGGAATGTCCTTAACTAATGAAAGCATCTGAGTGTCACAACAGGAGCTTTGCTTACTTCTGGGAATATGCCAATTAGTTTGCTTGGTTTGATTATTGGTTTTCAGGATATAAGCATGGGATTCTTTTAAAGTCTGACTTTATAAACCCAAAAAAAGAGTGTAAGTCACTTCTCTGCAATATCAATGTGTTTTCAGCTCTAATTAAGGGCTAGCTCTAGCATCTGTTTCTAGCCATAGTGACTTTTCCTTTTCTTTTCCTTGAGTATTTGATGGTAAAGGATGAAAACAGTTCTAGAGGAACAGAAACCCTGAAGTACACACCACAATTAGTTGGTTAGTTGGTCATTGATATTGCTCTTCTTGAAATGAACAGAAGATTTACTGAAAATGATGAAACAATCACTGCTGTGACACCTGTTGATTATTTGAATTTTGAGGAAGTAATTTGGATTATAAACAAAAAAACAAAAACAAAAAATCATTTTCAGGAGTCCTGAAAAGCCAGCAACCCAAATGTATTTCAATAAATGTACAGCACATTGGTGAAGTAACTTTTGCAGATATGTATCAATCTTTGGCTGCTGGAAAGAATTTTGTCTGCAGGACGTGGTGGCGCTGCAGGTTAAACCACAGAAGCCTCTGTGCTGCAAGGTTGGAAGACCAGCAGTCGTAAGATCGAATCCACGCGACGGAGTGAGCTCCCATCGCTTGTCCCAGCTCCTGCCAACCTAGCAGTTCGAAAGCATGTAAAATGCAAGTAGATAAATAGGTACCACCACGGTGGGAAGGTAACGGCGTTCCGTGTCTAGTAGCGCTGGCCACGTGACCACGGAAACTGTCAACGGACAAACGCTGGCTCTGCGGCTTGGAAACGGGGATGAGCACCACCCCCTAGAGTCGGACACGACTGGGCTAAATGTCAAGGGGAACCTTTACCTTTACCTTACAACCATCTATGAGTAAGCATCTTATTTTCTAGCTCAGAACATTCAGTCACATTGATTTTCAGTGACAAACCAGTGTTTAGCAAATTTGGTTTTGCTTGTATTTGAACAAGAAAGAACAGCTAACTAAGTTTTATAGATACTTGCTTTTATTCTGGATGGGCAAAAAGAAAGCTGCAAGTTTTCTCTGTCTGAAAGGGTATGTGGTGAACCTACTATTCAAAAGGTCTTCTTGCCTACATGCCAAACATTTTTATAAGTAATCTAACTTATGAAAGAAAATATATTATGCACTAAACATTTTACAAAGTTCAAGACTCCGTCTCATTGGTTGAAATCCATTAATAAGTCACAACTAGGGTAGATCCATCACATCAATAATTAAGATATGCATATGAAACCATTGTACTAATAGAAAGCAACAAAGACTTCTGATAAAAGCAAAAGAAGAAAGTGCAAAAGCAGGACTGCAGTTGAATATTAAAAACACAAAAATCATGACTACAGAGGTATTATGCAAGTTTAGTGTTGACAATGAAGAAATTGAAGTTGTTGAAGATTTTGTATATCTTGGTTCAGTAATCAGTCAAAATGGAGACTCTATTCATGATATCAAAAGAAGACTGGGATTCAGGAGGGCCAAAATGAAGGAATTAGAAAATATCATCAAGTGTAAGGACATGTCATTGGAGACCAAAGCCAAGATCATCTACACTAGTGTATTCCCGAGTATTGTGCATGGATATAAAAGCTGGACAATGAGGAAAGCTGACAGGAAACAAACTGATTTCTTTGACATATGACACTGGAGAAGAGCTTTGCAGATATGCTGGACTGCCAGAAAATGCACATGTGGCACCTAGATGAAATCAAGCTTGAACTTCTTCTGGAAGTACAAATGACTATACTGACGCTGTCATACTACGGGCACATCATGAGAAGACTTGCCAAAAAAGATAATAATGCTGGAAGAGTTGAGCGCAGCAGGAAAAGAGGAAGACAAAATAAGAAATGGATTGACTCCTTAAAGGAAACCACAGGCTTGAGTTTACAAGAGCTGAGCAGAGCAGTTGAGGACAGGACATTTTGGAGATCACTCATTCATAAGGACTCCATAAGTGGGAGATGACTTGATGGTATGAACAACAACAGAGTTGAATCAGTGGAATTATGGAGGACTTGACTTACCACATCCCCGCTGATTCAATGGACCTGTTCTAGTTCTGACTTACTGCTGGATTTCAGCCATTGATTTTTAACAGGAAGCGCCATTCTCCCTAAATGCTTGACTGTGGTTGCATTGAAGTGCACTCTTAATCTGTGTCTAAACGTGTGTATGTGTGTGTGTGATTATGATGGTGATGATACATGATTAAAGCACAGTTTTTGAGGAAACAAGCTCCACACTACATTTAACATCCATTATAGCATAAACTCCTTAGGAAACAAATGTTAGGCCAGTCATGTAAGTTCTGGTGTTGACACTAAATTTTCTGTTAATGTGGTATTTATATATCTGTAACACACTCTGTGCACGGAGGAGGAGTGTCACTACCATTCCTTTTCCATGGCCTAGTTTTTACTTCTCCCCAGGACAAGTGGCAGGGGATGAAATTGTGCCTCTGTCCCACACCTCACCTAGAAAAATTCCTGCCCCACCGAATAAAGGAAGGCTGCCCACAGGGCTACCACTCACTGCTTAGTTATGGATGCCTTCAGAATGTCATTAAATTGGCTTTTCTTGAAATTAACTTTCCAAACTCAGATTGTGGTCTTCCCAGAGACATCTTCAGATTGTCTTTTGGGAAATGGGATGTGGAACTCGATGAACCTTTGCTCTGATCCACCAGGGCTCCTTTTCAGTCTTAATGAATAATTTTTGATAGGAGGATACTGGTGAAAGCTCAGAGCAAGCACACAATACTGAAATAAATATCTGTTCCCTTCAAGCCTTGGAGAGCTGTCACTCAATTTCCCTCTTCTTTCAGCTCTTCCATGTTTAACTGTAGCTTTTTCTATTTTGATAAAGTGTAAAATAGGAACTCCGGCAGTGAGCATGAGCCACTACTAGCAGAAGAGACAGAAAGTAGAGCAGTTCCTCTCACATATCTGTTGCCTAAAGACATTTTTAAGCAGCACGATTGCTGCCAATTTGGGGAAGCCTGCCTCATTCTAGAAAGCAATTTGCTTTTAAATTTATGATGCATTGCATTATGATGCCAAGTAATGGAATGTGAAATAAGTTTCTTAAAAACCTTTTGTTTTGCATGCACATGCATGCGAGATGTGGAAGGAAAAATACAATACGTTTGGATAATTATCTAAGCCAGAACATTTTTCTTGTTGGCAGGTTTTGAGGAAAGCGGGCCAGCTGATCCTTTCCAAAATATTTGGCTCTGCTGTCTATTCGGGGAGGGCAACAGAAAAGGGAACTTGCAAGGCCACTTTCCAGAACCACATATCCAGCCAAATTCTCTCACTATGCCAAACCAATGGGCTGTATTCTGCCAAGGCCGACCATCCAGGAGTACAGCACCCCAAGGGTCTCTGATCAAATGTAAATGTGTGTGTTTCTGTAAACATATGCCAAAACTGCATGAAACGGAAGTGTGTTAACAATCAGTGGATGTGTGCCTTAAGGAAATCAGATTGGGGCTTCTTCTGAATTCTTCAAATGAGGCCATTGGGGATCCTCACTCTAAGAAACCATTTCTGATTATTTTGCTGTAAAATCTCAGTGCGCTTGAACTAACTGCGACAGGGCTTGGCAATAGAGCAGGATGGTCCCTCCCTATCTGGACAGTGTGATCTCAGATTGCTCCATTTCCACTAGCTGAGATTAATGAGATTCCTTTTACAAACCTTATTTAATGCTTGGAATTAAACCATCTGGTGGGCCAGCCTGGGGTCATCTGAAGTGAGGTTTAGACCACCAAATACACAACAGCTCTAGGGAGAATTCTAGTATAATAAAGGGAAGGAAGAACACATGAAGTAATGGTTTTGTTTTGTTTTAGAAAACCTCTCCATCCAGCTGAGCACTGTTATTCTCAAGTTTCATAAATGGTTGGGTTGAGTGCTTAAATCATAAAAGCTTGTTTGTTTCTCTGCAGTTGAAACAGAAACCTTGCAATTCAAATCAAATCTAAGATGCTTCATTAGCTGTTCTGCAAGTACTGCCATGTTGTATAGCAAACCACGTTGTAAAGCAAACCAAGGGGAGATGACTGCATAAACAGGAAGTGGATTGGTTTTCTTCAAAATTGATTTCTAGCTAGAGCCAAAAAGAGATCCCAAAACATGTCCATGTGGGCATAGAAACCTGGGATTCCTTAGAAGCTCTTCTGATCCATCCACATTGACAAGCAATTCCTGTCTGTCAGTAATGACAGACAACCCCCTACTATTAGGCTGTAACAGGCAGTTTCCTCAGGTGGCAGAGTAGTGAGGTGGCAAATACCCTCTTCCCTACTGTTGTCACTGAAGGCCCAGGAGGATCTGAGCCACTCTTGAGATCAGTTGCTGTCTGCAGCTATAGAGACAGCTACTCAAATAAAGAAGAAGCTAGCAGTGCAGCAGCGATGCTCTCTCTCTGATTCTCTCTCTCTCACACACACACACACACACACACACACACAGAGAGGCCTCTGGCTATTTCAGTAATGGGGAGAAAGAGTGGGAAGCCAAGCAAGGAAGAAGGAATGACCAAAAAAACAAAAAACAAACCAGTACTGCAGAGAGCTGCCTGAAGAGGAGGAAATAGGCACACACTTCCTGTTACTTCCAATAGGAGGCTCTTCATACAGACAAGAGACAAGGGTTTCAGTAACAGCAGGCAGTTGGATGTAAAGCTTGCTTGTGGAAGCAGCAAGAAATGTGTGGCTGTTACCTCCTCCTCCTCCTCCTCTTCAGTCCTTGTCATCATACTTGCCTCCTCCTTCTCTCCCTCCCCTCTTTATCCTTTGATAGGGGAGAGCTGAGATGCTGATACTGCTACCACTGTAGCCACCACCTGCTATTGCAGGACTGGAGGAGGTGGGATGCTGGGGGTGGGGTGGCTGGCTGTGGGAGCTCAAGCCTAGGAAGGCAGTGGTGGGGTCTGAGGTCCCCACCTCTGTGTGTGGATGCTTCATTTCCCGCCTCAGGTAGCAGGGAAATTTGTACCTACCCCACAACAAGGTTCCATGGAAAACAGTTTGATCACTATAGCTGGACTTACCCTGTATGTGCAACCACAATTGTATTGTTGATCCAGAAATACTTTTGGCTCTGTGATTAACCATGTTCTGTTAGCCACATGCTTGCAGATGTTTGTTTGTTTCCTTGTGTACCAGGAAAGTTAGACATCCCAACCTACATCCACTGTCATGCTGGTGGATTTCTGCCAGCAGAACAGAACTTGTGTTCCTTCCCAGCTCATTGCACCTCTTAGAGAACTAGCTCCAGCAGGTTTCTCAGAATTTCAAAGCTGGCTTAGGAGTAAATGTGGGGTGCAAGAAGGAGGAAGAGTTACACTATTCCAGTTCCCGCTGCTGGAGGCAGTTCCATGAGCACAACCACCCTGTTGGATTCTGGGCCTCATATTTGGGGCCTTGATGCTTCAAAAAAAATAATGTTTCTGGTCACATGCCACATGGTTGTCTGTCACACACACACACATACCTATCCCAAAAACATTCTTAATAGACTAGTATAAAAATCTGAGAGGAACTGTCCTGCATTGAAGCTACTTCTAGAAATACTATCTATAGAAACACTGTTTAGACCCTCTCTTCTACCTCTGTGCATGTGCCAAGTCAAGACCAGACCGCCCCCACCAAAAAAAAACACCAGTTGCAGATACCCCTTGCTGCTGCTGTCTTTCTCAATGCCCCTAAAATCATTGGCAATACTGCATTCCATTTCTTATGCTGACCAAACTACCAGATGACATTCTAAATTCCCCTGGTAGTAACATTGACTTTATTCCTGTCATACAATAATGAAAGAGTGACTATGTTCTAATCTCAAGGGAATTTCTTACTGCAGAAAGCAAGATGGATGTACCCTTCAAAGTTAAGAAACTCTCAGACATAGCATATCAGAGATCTGGAGGAGCCAGACTTGACTGAACAGCTATTTTACAGTTTATTTTAAGAATTTTTTAAAAATGTGGCTTTGTATGCATGAAATGCATACATTTTTTAAACGGCATTTCCAGATTACAAAAAAAGGGGGGGGGGAGAAAAAGAAAGAAAAAAGAAAGTATTTGTGTTATTTTAATAGAGAATATAAATTATGTTCTGCCATTTTAATTTAAAAACAAAACAAATAGGACTCGGATGTTGAATTAGTTCTTAATATTAAGCATTCATTATCAAAATAGGTGGAGGGAATACAAAATGCATAAAATAAATGCTGTTTCCTTAAATGTGAAAGGCTCAAATTCTGGAAATAGAGTAGGTTTTCTATATTTTAGAAAAGGGAACTACAATAATGTTATAACAGGAAAGCCGTACTCTATAAAAGGGGCAAGAGAATGATTAACTTCAGCAGGATTATGAGCCTCCTTTTTTTTTTTTTTTTTTTTTTTTTATTTTTTTGGTCATTAGGGGAAAATGTCAGTAAAATATCCTACTTCCATGCAATGGATGGGTAAGCAGCCTTTCTGGGCATATGGCATAGGGTATTTGTTTTTTGTTTTTTTTAAAAAAAAAGATTTAAGAGTACATGTACGACCCAAGTTTACATTGTAAAGAAAAACCACTCACAAAATAGCCTAAAGGTGTTATGGGTACAGAATACCTAGCTGGTGCTTAAACAAAACTCTGCCTGCAAATAAATCTTCCTATTATAAAAGGCTGTTCAAGTGCTGCTGCTGTAAGAGGTATGGCAGGAGAACATACTGGTTTTAAAACAGTCAGAAAAAAGCATTTAAAATGCCTTTCTGAACATCAGACTTTGACATCATGCAGACATTGGGGAAGATGTCTTGTTTTCCATAATTGTAGCTGTAGAAGGGGGTAGCCTTATTAGTCTGTGCAAGCATTGTAGGTAAAAGCAAAATAGAAATAAAAAGTAAAAAAAAGACGAAAGTGTGGTGGCACCTTAAAGACTAATCTTTATATTTTTTTAATGTGAACTTCCATGGATTATTATATTGTGGGCGCTTTAGCCAATATATGTCCAGACTCAACCAAAGTAGGTGCTGTTGCTGGAATGAAGATAAATTCCATTCTCCTAATGAAGTTTGAGTTGGGTAATACCTTTGATTGTTTATTTATTATTTCAACATATATATTATCCTATATTGCAATGCAATGCACTCTCTGGCTAGTATACAGCAAAGCATACATCAAGAAAAAAATACAAACAATATACAAATATAAATCAACAAATACATCAGTCAATCAGTCAACCCACTGACTAGCAAACCTATCCTCAAAATAAATAATTTAAAACTACACTGGATGCCACAGGTACAATAACTAATAAAGGGCAGCTTGAAATAGCTGTTTTTATTCCCTGTGTACGAAGGAGCCTGATGAAACTCTGCTATGAGTCTTTTCCAGAGATGTGGGGGCACAACTGAGAAACCCCGGTTTCTGGTGTTTGCTCTTTTGAACTCCCTTAGTGTTATTGGGGTTTTTTTTTTTTTAACATCCTGAACTGTGAAGAGTGCATAGGATGGATAGCTGTTTTATAGGAGAGAGATCCGATAGGTACCAAAATCCACTTAGGGCTTTATAGGTGTTTACCAGCACCTTGAATTCAGCATGGAAACTGACAGGTAGCCAATGGAGACATGACAAAACAGGAGATATATGGTCATATCTGTTGGTACCTGAGATCAGTCTGGCAGCCATGCTTTGGACCTGCTGATGTTTCCATACTGACTTCAACAGCAGCCCTGTGTAATAAGCATTACAGTAATCTATTTTGGAGATTACCAAAGCATAAACCACTGTTATTAGGCATTTCTTCTCCAAGTAGGGGTACAGATGGGCTATCGGTTGGAGCTGATGACATGCCCTCTTGGCCACAGTAGATATTTGCACCTCCATAGAGAGAGCTGGGTCCAAGAGTACACCCAAGCTGCAAACCTAGTCCTTCAGGGGGAATGTAACCCCATCAAGACCAGGGGAATGTCCTTTATTGGATCACTAAAAAATCGTAAACAAGGCTAGTTTTTGAGTTCCCCAGCTCACATTGTCTGCAACATCAAGTGATCCAATAAAGGTATTATCCAACCCAGACTTTTGTTTCCACATAGGGGTCACCCAAGTACTTTGATTTGTCTAATGGTAAAACATCATATTATATTGATGAAAAAATGCAGTTTCCCTGTGGAAGACAAGCTAGCAAGGCGAGAAAGACATTTGGAATATCTGATTAACAATTGTGTGTTTGTGGTGCAGAAAACTATTGCAAAGTAAAACTACTGTGCAATGAAACCATTGCCTGGGAAGGCCTGTATGCTTAATTAAGCAAGGTATTTCTGTCTAATAAGGTCTGTAATTTTATTCATAGAATGCATGAATATCCACCATCCTTGCAGAAAGCTGGAGCTGAAATTTCTTTGAAATACTAATCACAGTGGTAGCTTGTAGAGGACTGAGTCTGTTGTGGCTGAGAGCCCTTTTCTCCGTGCACCACTCAATAAGCTCTTTGTGCATTTTTGTGTTGCCATCTTCTTGTTTAATTAGAAAACATTTTCTTTGCTTTTAAGATTTTACAGTAATTACAGCCATTTATTCCAGCTGCGCATCCCCGCAGATTGCTAAGCGTCAGCCCACCCTGCATTCAGTACACAGACACCCTGCATGATTATTGTGTCAGAGCCAAGAGGGGATGCTTAATTAGGGTTTTCCAGAAAGTATATAACTTCTCCTTTCTTTCCCATATAGCTTTCCCAATGAACTTTGATTCACAGCAGCAAAACACCTTCTTATTACTGCATTACCCTCGCTTTTCGGGTTTCTCAATAGTTGTAGTGAAGTATTCCATTCATGAAACCCAGTTATGTGGTGGTTTACTCTCTATTCATCATATACAGAGGGATACTTAATAAGGGTTTACAGAATTATTTTAATCTGTGCTTCCTTTCAATCATGTTCTACCCACCTGAGTGTAGCATCTGGCTGGCATTGAGAGCTGTTTCAAATATGGCATAGTTCCTCCATGGGGTGGTCGCCTGCCATCATGAATTATCTGACATCTGTCCTGCATTCAGTTTTTATATTTCTTTCAGCTTCATTATACTTTGATATATATGTTCTGGAGACCTTAAACAGTTAATAATCTGAAAACCAACTGAAAGTTTCAAATAGAGTACACCCACTGAATTAATGGAATTTACTTCTGTTGACTTATCATTCAATAGTTAATTTAATGGGTCTACTCTAGATGGGACCAGCAAATGAGTTTAAGTGCATAGCTATTCAGGCACGTGGGAAATTAGGCACATTGGTGGATTCATCAAAATAGATTGCAGTAGGATCGTGTATCCATGGGGGATCGGTTCCAAGCCCCTTCCCCCACAGATGCTGAAAAATGTGGAAGTATTGAACACCATACATTACATAGCCTCGAGGTCCCTCCAGAGGCCAGTTCTGGTAAAAACACCCTGAAAATACATATAAATAGATATTTCAGGGGCTTTCTAATTTATATTTTCATCCAGTGGATAAGGGAATCATCAGACAATGAATCTGTAGACAAGGTGGGCCTACCGTACAAATAGCCCATGATTAGAAGAGGTAATTCCTTTAAAAATATCGAAATAGCACAGCAAGAGCTTTTCACACCTTCTGTAATTTGTAAATTTATTTATTTATTTATTTATTACATTTTTAGCCTGCCCATCTAGTCATATAGACCAGTGGTTCTTAACCTTGGGTTACTCAGGTGTTTTTGAACTACAACTCCCAGAAACCCCAGCCAGCACAGCTGGTGGTGAAGGCTTCTGGGAGTTGCAGTCCAAAAACACCTGAGTAACCCAAGGTTAAGAACCACTGATATAGACTACTCATCCCCATCCCCCTGCCTGGAGTGGCCAGCTGAGCGGGAAGAGAGTGGCACTTCAGGAGCGATTGGAAGAATGAGTGAGGCCGCTGCTGCCGCAGGATGTGTGAGTGGACAGTCCAGCCCCAGAGGCCGGACCCTCATTAAATTCAGCTGCGCGGGGATATTCGTATTCATATATCAAAATGCCTAGAATAAATATGTATTTCAGATTAACTGTGTGCACTCAAGTACACATCTGTGCAACTGGAACGTATTGGATCGTTAATTCTCAAAGAATTTAGATAAATTTGGAGTGCTTCTGCTCCATGGAACTTGGTGCACAACACTCCCATCTGTGTTGAGAAAGACGTCTTAGCTGTGTTCCCTTAGACCAATGTTCTTTTATGCTAAAGAGTAGAGCATAATACATCCAGATTTTGAGAGCAGGCTAAAGGAAATGTATGGATAATTGTTGCAAAGTACAATTTTAATTGTTGCAAAGTACAATTTTAAATACTTTTAGAGGTTTGCAGTGTAGATATTTCTTTGAACCTTTCAGAGGAAGCAAAATGGCTTAAATTATGGCATCTGATTGGCTGTGTCATTTGGACTGAAAAAATGTTTTAAATCAAGTTCAACATTCTCCTCATCTTTCTGTATTTGCTCTACATCAAGATGTATGGAGCAGCAAATATTATCAGTTACTTTGTCAGCCTCCTCCTTGATGTCAGAATGTATGAATCATCACCTTGTGTTTGAAACATTGGCAGCATCCAGATTCAAAAAGAAGAGCAGCAGCAAAGATCAGGTTCAGCTGGTACCATGCCTCAGCAAAGAAAAGGAAGGTTCCTGAGAAGAGGAAAGTCCTCCATCCTCTGAATCTACAACATCTAAGATTGAAATGTGAAGCCAAAGCCACCTCTCTCTATACACATCTGCAATCAGTTCAATTGCCAGTTCACTCATGAGTAGAGATGGTTAGTTTTTCAGCTGAACAGGTGTTTGGCACTTTCCAGACCTGCCTCCTCCAGTGGGCATCTGCTCAGAGGCAGCACCATGGCTTCCCTGCCCCATCCCCTCCAGGCACTGCCTCTGAGGAGAAGGCAAGGCTGGAAAGCTCTGAACACCTCTTCACCCAAAAAACAAATCAGCATGAACTGCTGGTTCAGTGGCATTTCATGATCTGGTCCAGCAGAATATCATGCCTCAAGTTCCCCAGTAGATCTGGGAGAAGCTATGATGTTATATGATCATCAGATTGGATGTGGAGGATCAATGAACTGGAGAGTATCCAGAAATTGGAAAAAAAAAAAAGATGGAGGAAGAACCAGGAATTGGAAAAGGGGAGGACCAACACTCAGGGTGGGGGGAGAGTTAGAGGATATAAAGAAGGATTTTTGGGGGGGGGGAGAGGGGGAGTCCAGACAGGGGAATAGAGGAAATGAATAGATTTGGGATGATCCCTTGGAGTAATAGGGGGACTGAAATTAATGAGTTGTAAGTTGAGGTCTCCAAAGAACCACTAACTCCTAGGGAGTGGGAATATGTATGTAAAGGAGATCCATGGACCAGGATGTTAGTTCAGTTGAGGGTTCTTCAGGAAGAAGCTGAGAGATACCTCAACCCTCTGTAAAAACCATCATACTGGCAGGAGAGAAAAAGGTGGGAAAGGCGGTGTAAGGTACAAGAAGGAACCTTTATGGAAGGAACTAAAGGGGGAAGTAAAATCTGGTGCAAGAGAGACAGAAATGGAACCCAACCCCCTTGAGAGGACTGCCAGAGGCCACAGGAGTCCAAGGATCATCAGAGATGTATGGCCTGTGGGGTTACAAGCCATTCTTGTTGCAGCACCCCCTGCCATGGCTTCCAAAGGTAACCCCGACCTTGGTTCCTGGACGGGCCACATTAACCAGGGACAAGGGTAAGATTAGGGAATTGAGACTAGACCAAGTTTACCTAAATTGACTGAGAGTTCTTCTGTTTGTGGCAATAGTGAAGTTGTTACTGTTAATCCCCTTGACCTAAGTTTAATAAACCCTTTACCTGTGCAACAAGAAATTCTCGTGCCTCATCTATGGGGTCCATGATGGAAGAAGGATTTCCTTCAGATCCCAGGGGATCAGGAGGGGATCACAGATATCCCTTTGGCATCTGAACACATGAGGAAGTGTAGCTGACTGGAAAAGCTTATCTCTTAACTTCAGATATTGCCATCAAAAAGAGTGAGTATGAAATAACCAGCGATGACTCACATAGATCCTCATAAGTAAAAGTTTATATTAATTTTTCATACAACATGAACCAAAAATATCCCCTGTGGGAATTCTGCCTGGCCTGGACAGGCTGAAATGGGCACACTGTAGATGTACTCGCACGTATTAAATAACTTTCTATGCTTTATGATGCATAACGTATGAGTAAATGTTTCTGTGATAATATTAATACTTAAGTGGATTTCATGGCAAAACTTTAAAGCACTGTTCTGCTTTAATTCTTCTGCCTATATAGTCCCCAGTTTTGGCATCCAAATTTCGTGGGTAATAAAACTGACGAGTACATAGACACATGACACATATACCTCTCCTTGTACATGACTAGGCATATAAGTACCTTGTGGTGCAGTGATTAAACTACAGTACTGCAGTGAAGACTCTGCTTATGACCAGAGTTCAGTCTTGGACTCAGGTAGCCCGCTTGAGATTGTCTCAACCTTCCATCCTTCCACAGTTGGTAAATTGAGTACCCAGCTTGAAAGGGGGGAAGCTATGTGTAGCTTACATAATTAAATTGCAAGCTGCAATTGTGCAATCCCACATTAACTACCAATAATCTTTCAGTTAGGATGAACTGTTATATTAACGCTCGAGTGTGGGAAGCCCACTTCCATGAGCTTTATGCCAAAAGAGACAATCCCTCATTTCATGTGAGTCATTTATATACGAATCTACCAGAATGGCACCCTGTATCAATCTCTGAAATAAATGACCTTGTGAACCAATTGAAAATTGGTAAGGCCCCGGGCTGTGATGATATTCCTCCCGAACTCATTAAGAACAACTGTGAATGGTGGGCCCCAATTCTGGCAAACCTTTTCACTTATATTGACCAAAACGCTCACATGCCATCGGAATGGGGCACAGCTATTATTATCCCCATTTATAAAAAAGGTAAAAAAGACGATCCAGCTAATTATAGGCCAATCAGTTTACAACCCATAATTAGTAAGCTTTATGCCAAACATTTATCTTGGAAATTGATAGATTGGATGGACTCTGAGAGTGTTTTGGCAGATGAACAAGCTGGATTTAGATCTGGTAGAGCTGCACAGGATCATGCCCTTATTCTAAGGCACCTAGTAGATAAGTACTCTAAGAAACCCCGAGGGTCCCTATTTGCTGCCTTTATTGATCTTAGATCGGCTTTTGATTTAATTTCACGAGATAGACTCTGGAGTAAGTTAGTCTTCCACAATAGATCGACGCCTTCTGCTGCTTATGTATAAGCTGCATGAAAATACAACGCTTAGAATTAGATGCAACAAGGAAGGACACTTGTCTGATAAAGTTCCTACCTATAATGGTGTGAAGCAAGGGTGTATATTAGCTCCATTGTTATTTAATTTTTATATCAACTCAATGGTAACGGCACTCAGCCATCCAGGGTTCCATCCCCCCAAACTAGCCAATAGACATATATCCCTTCTGTTATACGCAGATGATGCAGTCCTAATTTCACAGACACCAATAGGACTAAAGAGAGCATTACGCGCTCTTGCGCAATACTGTAAAGAGGAAATGCTACAGATAAATTACTCTAAGACCAAAGTTTTAGTGTTCGCTCAGAGGCCCAGGATCTATAAGTGGTTAATTGATGAGCATGAGATAGAACAAATTAAGGCTTATAAATATTTGGGTGTCGTCTTTCAATATAAAGGAAACCACAAGGCCCATGTTAACAATGTGGTACAAGCAGCACAAAAATCTAGCCTTGCTATACTAAAATTCTTCTATACAAAGGGAGGTCAGTACATTCCAGCTGCACTAAGATTGTTTCAGGCCAAATCCCTTAGTCAGCTCTTGTATGGGGCACAATTTGGTATAATGATCACACGGGCTCTATGAGCTTCAAAGTAACAATTCTGTCATTCTATGCAAGCTGCAATAACCCATAGATAAGGCCTATGATAGAGAGGCAGAAGATATTTAGTAAGATGTATGAATGTAGTTTTATATATATGTATATAGATGTTTTTAGTGTTTTTAGATTGATTTTATGTCTCCTAATTTAAATAATGTTCCTTACTTTTGCTGGTCAATGACCGAAATAAAACATTTATTATTATTATCATGACTAGGCATATAAGTACCTTGTGGTGCAGTGATTAAACTACAGTACTGCAGTGAAGACTCTGCTTATGACCAGAGTTCAGTCTTGGACTCAGGTAGCCCGCTTGAGATTGTCTCAACCTTCCATCCTTCCACAGTTGGTAAATTGAGTACCCAGCTTGAAAGGGGGGAAGCTATGTGTAGCTTACATAATTAAATTGCAAGCTGCCCAGAGGAACTTTGAGTTCTGTGGGACAGTATGTAAGCAGCACACTTTGTTTTGTTTTGCTTCTCTTCTCTTCACTTCTCTGCTGTAGGTTATTGTTTAAGCACCTATGTTTCACTCTAGAGTTTATCCAAGCAGCATCACAGAACCAGTGGAATAACTTAAGATTTCATGGGACGAATATTCACAGGCCTAAATCGAACCTGATGCTCATGGAAGCGTCAAGAATGTTGGCCCTTACCGTTCCCTTCTGTAGCACTCTGTTGCTGCCAAATATATATATATATATATGCTTCAGGGAGGCTTCCAGCTTTCTGGAGCATTATTTAACAGATTTATACTCTATGGTTTCATTTAGAAACATTTCAAAGGCAGCCCACAAGAAAACAAACGAAGAATGACATTAGTAGGAGATGTACAAACACACAGCTCGTGTGCAAGTGGAGATACAGCACTGGATACATCTCATTAAATGTTCTAAGAACATATGCACATGTTTCAAATATTTAGAATACAAATAAATTATATGCTGATAATGCATAGAGCAAAATAACAAACCTTCTGAGAACAATTGAAATACTTCCAGTAGAAATCCAACCACACACTGTTAATATTTGAAGACCCTTCTCCAAACGTCCTCTCTGCTATTTGAGATGAGATGAATGGCAACATGGAGAGAGTGCATTCTTAATAATAGTGCCCCATTGTGGAATGCTCTCCCTAGGCAGGCTTGGGTTTCTTTGCAACAACAGACAAAGACTATTTCATTTACAATGGAACAGTTTCAGTGGCAACTCTTATCCTGCTGTTTATTTATTGCTGTGTATTTGTATCTCTCCTATTAATGCCATTCTTAGTTTGATTTCTTGTGAGCAGACTTTGAAATGTTGTTATATAAAACCACAGAGTATAAATCTGTTAAATAATATATAAACAGAAACAGCTAAACGTCAGAATTTATACAAGCATATAGAACTTAGAATTTCAACATATGAAAAGAATGGCTGCAATCCTGATTATGTGAGTTAAACTCTGTAAGGATGATGATGTCATAAGGCGGGATGATTTTTAGGAAATTAAATATTTCTCCTTTCTGTTTTGAGTCATCTGTGCACCCAGATGGTAATAATAATCACCCACTCAAACAAGGAGGCAGCACAGGAAAACCTGTGCTCCTGCCGGGGACTGGTTGAACAGCCGAAGAGGAAAGGAGTGCACTCTGACTGGTGAGTGGGTCACTGGCTAGGGAGGTGGGGGAAGGGAACGTGCGACACCTATGATGCTGCATATACAAACCAGCACAAACCTCCAAACCTAGGGTTGTGCCCGTCTCTAGTTCTAATCATCATAATTGCTTGCTAATGAATTTATGTGTCAACCTGTTGTATGTGACTGTAACAATAAATATAAAATACAGTTTTTCATTAAGTATCTCTGTTCAGGGACACCCAGTGTGCTATAGTGGACAGAGTAAAGGATTGGGAGTCAGGGGGCCTGGGTTCAAATTTCTGCTCAGCCATGAAAACTCACTAGGGATGTGGAACTGGTAAAACCACTCCTTAAATATCTCACTTTTCTTGAAAGCCCTATTAGGGTCTCTATAAGTAGTCTCTGAGCTGAGGGCACATAACAACAACATATCTGTTCAAGATTTTGTAGTTGTCTTTTCAGGCATATATGTAATGGAGACTCCTGAAAAGTTGTGGGGCCATCTTTTCCAGACGCCAGAGTGCATCCACTCAGAGCATTTGTTCCTTGCCTCTTATTGCCACTTGCTGCTGAATAAGCACCAATCTTAGTGAAGTTTCTGTCCACACTTACTTTTTAAAGGCCCACTTCTCTTTTCTTTAAGCAATCAGCATCTTCCTAGGAATGCTTTAAAAATATTTCAAATAGCTTGAAGAAACACTTTTAAAACAATTTTTTTATCCTGGACTGGAGGGTTAAAAGTGCATTTGTGCAATTTTTGAAAGCTTCCAATCTCTTTTCACCAGACATTCACTCCATTACTTTGGAAGTCATCTGTTTTTAACAACTGTTTCAAAAGTGGTGAAGACACTCTTCAACCATTTAAAGAATTCTCTTCCATACTGGATTTTTGTGTTTATTTGTTTGTTCGTTAGTGGATTAGCACAAACGTTTTAAGCTTCCAACTGAAGAAGCTCTTGATGTCTGAACTCCACTCAGTAAAAGTGAAACAGACAGACAAGCATGTGAGCAAGCAAGCAGGCAAGCCAGCAAACAAACAAGCAAGCAAGCAAGCAAACCAACAAGCATCTATAAGAAGTGGCTTTTAAAAACTCAGCAAGCTAGGGGGTTTGTCACTCTTTGTCACTGTTGGTATCAGTTTAAGCCTTGCATTGCCAGGACCACAGGAAAAATACCAGCATCATCAGTTCAAAATCAGGTGTATGTATATGATAGGGGTGATCCATTGGTTAACTAACTTAGAGTATGATCTCACAGGGAAATAGATTGCAATTCAGACCACTTCTGAAGTGGTCTGGTGTCATCTGTTACCTGATGATCACTCGATGCACTCCAGACCAACCCTGATCCATGCCCAAACTGGACCTTTTTGGTCCAGCTATAGGACCACTACAGGATGGAGCAATTCCCTGGCTGACAGAAAGATTGCTTTAATGGAGCTCACTCCAGTTGAAGCAACCCTTTCATGTGCAATCTTTATGCATCTTAGCTTTTTTTTTATTAAACAAACATCCAACCTAAACAACATAAACCTAACACCACAATAGAATACAATTACATAATACACCAGTGCCACCTACACCCTCAGAGCACATCTTTATAGCTTTCGGATTGCACCCTTACTTGTGTTTTTTCTTAAATTACATGAGTAGCTATTTGCATAATAGGTGATTTTTATTACATCATGTGTTTTCTTTCTTATCGTATGATCAATTAATCCTTGCATTCTATTTCTCAGCGTCTATGTACCCATCCTTCTTGATGACTTTGGATTATCTGCTTTCATGCAATGGCCCAATAAGCAACCATTGGATTAACTTCTTTGAGATCACTTCTCTTGGACCAGGTAGCTGTGTACCAAGGAGGGACTTAGTGGAAATGAGAATTGGAATTCCTGTGGTGCTGAATAACTGGTATTAATTGTATCTGAATCAGTATTACACAGACCTGACATAATTTTAAGTAAGACATAGTTGGTTAAAATCAATTAGACATTCTGAAAGTCTTACAGTAAAAGTTAACAAGACAGTTGAATACTTGCAACTTAAATTAATATATTATTGCTGCACAAGAGTGCAGTAATGATTTTGTCCTGGCAGACCAATCAACATTCTATTAGGCAATTCTAAAAATAAGGGCAGCCCAAACAAAAAATTATAACATGTAAACTGGACTTCAGATTAACACCAAATCTGTCACAGTGTACAATTTGGGGGAATTTGAACAACTTCAAGTTATAATTTTTTAAAAGTAAAACTGTTCTCTCCATTCAGAAATATGTGACCCTAAATATCCCCAGTAGACGTGGGCACTTCATATTCATATTAGATACAAAGTGTGGCACCACAGGTGATGTGGATTTCATTCTCTTCCCCCCCCCCCCCCAATTGTTGTTGTTAATAGTTGCATGCTGTCAAGTCACTTCTGACTTATGGCAACCATTCCCAAGATTTTCTAGGCAGAGAATATCCCCAACTTCTGGCTCCATAGCCATACATCTAAACCACTGAGCTATCCAGCCAGAGTTGGTGTTTACATTCAGTTTAGTGTATTCTCGAAGGCTTTCACGGCTGGGATCCGAGGGTTGTTGTGGGTTTTCTGGGCTGTTTGAGTTGAGTATTTATAGCGGTGGGATCAACTATCCAACAAACTGCAGCAGAGCACAGACAGAGTTCTGACTCCTGTCTTCTGAAGATGCCGGCCACAGAGACTGGCGAAACGTTAGGAAGAAAAACCTTAAGAACACGGCCAGACAGCCCAGAAAACCCACAACAACCATTCAGTTTAGTATTTACACATGTGGAACTCCAACTGCAGAAGCTGTCACTGAGATCTGATGCATTGCTGACACCTTGTTGTGCACAACCTGCACCTAATGAGGTTGCAGCAGCCGCTTCTGCAATTATTGTTCCACACATGTTTAAATATTGAACAGGATACAGGCCTCACTCAGACAACTTACAATTTACTGTTAGGAAAATGGACCATACAAAATATGCAGAAGGGAGGACAGCTACTCATTTGGACTATAATTCCCCAAATCTCCCTGTCATTATAGTGTATGGCCATGTCACACTGGGACTTTAGTTCCAAAAAATAACTTTCCCATTGTCTGGAAACATACAAGGCCTATGCAAGGGTTTCCAGCAATGAGTATGGACTGGTGGAGTTTGAATACTTTTTCTGAAATGACTGTATTTTGTTATGTTTATCTGTAGACAGCAGTGTTGTGTGTACATGTATTTGGGTGATTAGTAGAGATGGGCACGAACCAAACTACGAACCAGAAAAACTCACAAAACAGGCTGGTTTGTGGTTCAATTTATGCAACTCATTTTGTTGAAACAAAACAAAGTGCCAAACTTTTTTCCGCTTGGTGCTTTGTTTTGCTTAGGCAAAGCAGATGCCCTCCTGCCCCCTTTCTGCTGCCTCCATCACTTCCCTACCTGGTTTTGCCACTGCCTTTGCTTCCTCCACCACTGTCATCTTCAGAGACAGTGTGCTGGCTTCCCTTCCAGGAGCTGGGCCTGCTGTCTCAGTGCATGTGCCCACCTCAGTGCGGTCAGGTGGGGAACAGGCGCATGCGCACAGGCAGCTCCTGGAAGGGAAGTCAGTTGCTGCCTTCTGTGCATGTGCCCACCTCCCAGCTGATCAGGGTGATCAACTGGGGATTGGGCACCTGCGCACAGGTGGCACACAGGCTCCTGAAAGGGAACCCAGGCCACTGTTTCTGAAGAAGGCGGCAATGGTGGTGGCAATAGTGGTGGCAGCAGTGGTGGCATGGCAGTGGCAGTGCAACAGGAGCAGGTAGGCCCCTCCCCAACCAGGTACATATCAAAACCCAAATCAGTTCACAATTTAGTTTTCTGGTTGGTTCATAGTGATTTGCGGTTCGTGGCTAGCCACAAACCATCAAAAAACAACATTTTTGAGGTTTGTGCCCATCTCGAGTGATCTGGTTGTGTTTAATCCTACCAAATCTTTCAGCAGCTTTGCAGTCTGAACCCGTGCAACATAGATTCTCTTTTAGGGTCCTGGCTGCCTAAACATGAATTGTGTTACGTGCAGAGTGACCCTAAGGGGGTTGTAAACAAGATCCTAAAGCTGGGCAAATCTTGTCCCTTGAGAATGCATGCCAACTTCGCTATTATTTTTCTCCAGCAAGGTAGCACTAATTGTTTTCTAGGCCTATCATAGATAGTTGTTCATTTATTTATTGCCATATGCCAAGCCTGTATCTAATGAGCTTGTCTAAGCACACACACAGGAGCTTTAAATAAATAAATAAGCAGCTTGTTAACAGTGTCAGGCTAAATGGTCTCCAGAATTAAAAGTGCTCTGTCTCATTGTGATTATCTTTTCTCTTTACTCCACAATGAAGGAAGAGACAGGCCCTGAAAGACTATGTGAATTGAGTAAACCAGGCAATAGGCAGTTGGAGGTCTCCAGTGGATATGCCCATGTGATTTTTTTCAGTTACAGCCTTTCTTTAAAAAAATTAAAATAAAAGTCCCATGACTGCCAACAAGGCTAGCTCTTGTATTTATGGTCTAGATGCCTGAAAGGTTTAGAATTTCTTAGAGATATGGGGGGGGGGGGGGGAATCACAAAAACAAGACTGTAGGTGTTATTGTTATATTATGTGCTGTCAAGTTGCTCCCAGCTTATGATGACTCTATAAAATAATGGCCTCCAAAAAGTTGTATCATTAATGGCTCCACTCAGATCTTGCAAACTGAAGGTTTCCTTTATAGGGTTATACTATTTCCTAGTAGGTCTTTTTTTTCCCCCCTACTGCCATTTACCTTTTTTGGCATTATGGTCTTTTTCCAACCTTTTCTTGATATATCTGAAGCATGATAACCTTAGTTTAGTCATTTTAGCTTCTGGTAAAAGTTCAGGATTGATTTAGTATGGAACCTACTCATAATTTTGTCCTCTTAAAGTTTAGCTATAATCCTGAATTTTGTGTTTTCTTTTACCTTCATAAGTAGTTGTTTGAAGTACTATTCTTTTCTCCTGCCAGTAATATGGTGTCATCTGCATATCTTAAATTATTGATGTTTCTTACTCCAATTCTTATTCCTCCTTCACGAGAAATTAATCTAATTTTTGTATGATGTGTACTACATATAGATTGAAGAACCAATCCTTTGACAACGGAAAACTGTCCTGTTTCTCCATATTCTGTCCCAGCAGGAGCCTCCTGTCAACAGCACAGGTTTCAAATCTGGACAGGACAACGATGTGTTGTGGCACACTCATTTCTTTATTTCTTTTTTCAGCAGTCCATAGTTGTTCATAATCCACACAGTCAAGGGCTTTGCTGTAATTTGTAAAGAACAAACTGATTTTTCTGAAATTTGTTAGTTAAATCTAGTAACCAATGTATATTTGTAATATCATCCCTAGTACATCTTTTCAGCTTAAACACCTGACATTTCTCACTTCTTTGTAACCAGGATGCATGTATCTTGGAGATAATGACTGAGTACTCTTCCTATTGGGCAGGGTATGCAGGCTTTGAGAAAGCAGGGATGTAGTACATAGAACTTTAAATGTTCTGTTAATGTTTGTTTAATTCTCAGTGTACCCAAAACCAGTAAATGAATTATTTGTTTTGATCCAATCTGAACCCTCACTACAGCAGCTACTTTTAACAAGTGTTTGCTTTAAATTCTCGAAGCTAAACATTTTTCCTTTTAAAAGTTTCTGCTTTAGAAAGAACCCTCTAAGGATGATCCATGCTTTCCATTCCCTATTTATGTTTTGGGAAGTTTTTCCTATCTGCTATGTTAATGAGGAAAATCTATATGAACTTGAAAGCTCTTTAAAGGGGTTTTTGAATTCTGCTGGGAAGTTGATCCAAAAGAATAGATTAAGGTGGTGCTTTCATGTGAACCCATCATTTCAAGGACATCTTAAAGTACAATGACTATAAACTTAAGAATTTATATCCATGGGGAGAAAAACATACATTCTACTAGAGATTGACTTTCTGTTTCTACTGCAGCATTTCAAAGATACAAACAACCTTTAAATCGAACAGATAACATTAAAAATGCTGCTTGAAATGAACCCCGGGGGAAAGGAAAAAGATCACTTTTCAGTTATCAAGTCAGCTAAGGCAGTCAGCTTGTTTACTCTGATTTGGGTATAAAAGGCACAAGCATGTTCATTGCTCAGCAACTGCAACATCACATATAACAAGCATCAGATGCAGGATTTATACCACTCCAAATATGATGTATTTCAAGTGAGCCAGTTTGCACATTCATTAGTTTGTTGTCAAATGTTGACTGACCTGCTTAGAAAGGCAGCCACTCTAGGAATCTCTGAGAACTATTGTTTAAGGTCAATTGACTTCAAAGGGTATGCAACAGCTTTCATGTGGCATAACCCTGAAGTGATGGTTAAAGAGATAACCAACATGGGCCAAATCTGTAACATCCTTAGGCCAGAGCTGGAAAAACTGTGGCCTTCCAGATGATGAAGGATAACAGTTCCCATCAGATTGCACCAGCATTGCCAATGATCACAGATTATTGTTTTAAGGCATCATGTTGATATTTTAATTAAGGACTAGCCTGTATTATAAATAAACTATTTCACTTTAAGACACTTTAGGTATCTTTATTATCAATGCTAAGAGACTAGGCTACATAAAGTATGGAACTAATTCATCTTCATTTAATATCTACATTGTATGGGGCTGTTGGCAAGGAAGACTTGCCTTAAATGTACATGTACAGTGGCTAGGGATAGAGTGGGTCATGGAGTAGAACATGGTGGATGTAATTTCTCAAGGTTTAGAGGCTTAGCAGTACCTCCCAGAAAAAAACGGCATTGGGTGATCTGTTTTCATTAGACCTGTTCCGTATATATCCTCCACAGTCCTTAGACATGTTTCTTTTGTTGTTATAGTAGTTGCAGCTCCTAGTGGCTGCCCCGATTTTGAGAGTCGCAATCCGAAAAGTAACTTTTTGAAGCTATAAGTGCAGGGGCAGGCAGAATTTTATGCTGTTGGCATGAAAGATAAAGGGAAAACTAGGAAATTCAGGGGACTAGGGGGTGAGGGGGACGTGGTGGCACTGCGGGTTAAACTGCAGAAGCCTCTGTGCAGCAAGGTCAGAAGACCATTAGTCATAAGATCGAATCCACGCGACGGAGTGAGCTCCCGTCGCTTGTCCCAGCTCCTGCCAACCTAGCAGTTCAAAAGCATGTAAAAATGCAAGTAGATAAATAGGTACCACCATGGTGGGAATGTAACGCCGTTCCGTGTCTAGTCATGCTGGCCACGTGACCACGGAAACGGTCTACGGACAAACGCTGGCTCTACGGCTTGGAAACGGGGATGAGCATCGCGCCCTAGAGTTGGACAAGACTGGACTAAATGTCAAGGGGAACCTTTACCTTGACCTAGGGGGTGAGACCCCAGAGATATGGCTCAGTGCATGGTGCAATTGGTGCATGGTGAATCTCTTGTGTCAGTTTTATTTCTCTTCATTTATATGAGCTGCCATCAATGGGATGGCATGCAAATTTGAACTGAAAATTTTAAACAATTTTAAAACTGTGAAACATTTCAATGATATGCAGAAAATGATATTACAGCAGAAAATGATATTACAAATAGAATGTGGAGTCTCTGCATATAGAATACTAAACAGGCATGTGGAGTTTTTTTAAAAGTTTAATTAGAATTCACTTTCCAAATCTTTGAATGTGAATCTCTCATGTTCTTGATGTGCCAGAATATGACCTCTTTCTGAGGCTGAATTGGTTGAAGATGAACTTATTGAATTTCAGTGTGTGATGTTGTTACACAAAGGCTTTTAATTGTTTTAATGGAGTTGAGAATAAGGCTGCAGCAAATAATCTTTAGAAGGGAAGACTACACTCTGAATGTTACTAATAATTCAATCAGAAGGACTGACACTTTTTTTTCCTAACAAGATTGGCTGACTGCTTAAAATGCAGTTTATTGTTGCTTGTTTTCATGTTTTCCACCAAAGGGCCACCTACAGCTCCAATGCAAAATTATACACATTCATTAACCTCATTAAATCCAAGAAGATTAGTCAGCTCAGCTATGCTTCAACCACAGAGCTTTTAGGCAACATCTAAGGCCTGTAGTTATGTGGTTTGGAAAGTGATTTTTAAAAATGCCTAAACTTCAAAGGAATTTTTTGAAATCTACAATGTAAAGAAGACAGTCCAGTGCTAATCCAGTGGCGTATGCTTAATGGTCTGTTTAATTTTTGTCTTGATAGGTCTTTAATCAGCTGCTTAGCTTGAAGGCTGCCTTCCTATAAGCATTGCACTGGTTCAGCATTACCTCCAGGCCTCACATCCTCATACCCCATTCCACTCAATCTGCCTCCACATATGGAAGTCATCCTCTTCAAGAATTGTTTCATGCTGCTATGACAAGAGGGTGGGAATGCATGCATACAGAAATGTCTACATGCTTTTAAGAAGGTCATTACCCTCAATCCTTTTTTGGAATTGTATGACTGAAAGAAGCAGATGGATCCAAATGGTAGGATCAAGTACTAGATAATAGTGGATTTAAATCTGGTCAGCCCACCTTAAGAAAACAGTTCCAGACTGACACATAGACTTGTCTGGCAAAGATGCTAGCGGGCTTTTAGCCAGCCTGGACATTTTATTCTAAGCAGTGCTGACTGCAGCAAAGTTGCAGGGAAGGGTGGGGGAAACAGAAGAGAAGACGAATGTGCATAATTTCTCATCCGCGTTGGCAAAACCCACACAGTGCATGTTTTATTATACTCATCCTGACATATTAACCAATACCTGCTTTGTAATCAGTTGAACTCATTTGAGAAAAGGGAAGTTAATGCCAGGCATATAAAGGCTAGTGAGGAGGCCTGAGGGGGCCTATGAGTAAATCTGGCATGGCACTGGTGAGATATGTCACTGTTCATAGCTACACAGATTCCCATCATATTTGTTTAGGAACACTTGGCCAAGCAATGACCTACAATCGCATGATTCATTCCCTAAATTATTGTGGGAGGGCTATATTACAGAGCATCAGTAGATCTGTGCTTGCACACATAACACAGTATGACTGCATGGCTGAGCTTTCTGCAATGGTTGATTGGATCAATAAGTATGCAAACACATTTGATGTGCATTGACCCTAATTGACTCTTCTGCTAACTGGTGCTTAAGACTGATGAGAAGCTCATATGTATGCAATAACTGTGTTCAGTAAAGAAGGGTCTTTGTTCCTAAGGTTAGGAACAAAAGGAATCTAAGGGGGGGGGCATAGACTGACATGCTGATGTGATGAGAGCCTGGCATTTAAATAAGTTACCTTCCCAGAATAATCAAACTAATCTAAAACAAGGAAATTTAATATACACTTTTAAACCTAAAGATAATTGGCTTTAAATGTTCTGAGGTGGTGAAATGGTAAACTGTGGTGGTTATTTTATTCCATGCTGCCTCAACTGTTGAGCACTCTCACTAAGGTGATATCAGGTGAAACTAGAGTCTTGCTTCCTACAGCAGGGTGTGAAAGAATAGCAAGTGAATACAAGGCCCCATTTAAATCACTATGTCAGGCTTTCAGTAATGTTCAGTCTGAGTGCAGAGTGATGCATGTTGGGGCAAAACAACAACAGCTAAACTTTCTCATTTGTGCAGTTGGAATTGAACTGACTCTTGATTATCTAGGAAAAGATATATAGACCACAGTTCAATAAAAAGATCAACTCAGGGGGAGCCAAGCCCATCCATAAAAAATTGAGAACTTGTTCCCAGATGTAAGAAGTGCCCTCCCCTTGTTCACTCACTGATACAACCACTCCAGAGTCACTTTCTTTCTTGAAACAGTCCACATTTATTAACAATGGCTCAATCAGGGCAACATCTATATTCTCAACGTGTAACAGTGCCTCCTCCTTCAACTGAGAGAGGAAAGGGTTCCAAGAACTTTACTCTAACTTCTTGTCTTCGATCCCATCAACAGCTCAGAGATTTCCTCCCTCGGGCCTGAGGCCAGGTGTTGATTTCTGTGGCAGCAACACTGCAGCAATGGCAATGATTCCTGTCTCCACCACTCTTCATCCCCTTGAGTCTTCCAGAGTTCTCCACAGCCCTCATATCTGACCTCCACCTTGTCTTGGGTTGAGGAGAGCTTATCCCAAGTCTCCTCAATTCTCCTTTCTCTTGGCCAAAGCTTGTTCCCTCCTCCTCCTTTCTCTTCTCTCTTGCTCTCCCTAGTATGAAGGTTGCCTGGGGACTTCCTGTCTCCTCTGTCTCTCCACTTCTTCCCTGGGCACCATTAATGTCCTCCATTCTCCCATCCATGGACTCTCTAACTCAGTCCATTCCCAACCCTCAGGTAGAATCTTTTCAGTTTTCTTATCACTTTCTGTCCACCCTTCTCCTCTTCCTTCCCTCCTTTCATATCCTCTTTATATGCTTCCTCTGTCTTCTCCCCTCCCTCTCTTTTCCATCTCTCTTTCCCACTTTTTCCTTTGAGCCTGTGCTGTCAGGCTTTTTTCTCTGTGTTTTCTTTCTCCCTGCCCTGGGATTTGATTCTCTGGGTAGCCGTCCCTTTTCCAGGGTAGAGGGGACAGCGCACAGGCAGGAGGCAACTTCTTCTTGCCCCCTTTCTCACACCGGATGATACTTCCTTCCTACCATCAGTACTTCAATTTTGTTTGGATTACATTATCTCATATTCAGTTCTTCAGAGACAGGAATTTTATCAATTTTCTGGAATCAGACAGGACTGAAAGTAAGAACTGAGTATGTTATGATACACAGACAAGCCCACCCCAAAATAACACAGGGAGCAAGATGGATCCTTGTAGGACTCTAAAAGCCACTGGCAATTAAGATGAGTAGAGGAGACTCAATACTACTGCAGATTGCCCCTCAAAAATAACTGAAATCACTATGAAACAGCACTTAGGAACTAGATATGTGCCTTTCGCCATATGGCATTCTCTAGATACACTGGACTACAACTTTCATCTTCCATCACCACCTGGCCAGAGATTATAAGAATTAGTCCAACCCATCTGGAGACTGGGGGAGGGGACTCATCTAGATTCTTAGTTTCATTTTAAAATCACAGAAACTACAACATGACTTGTGTTTAAATATTTTACCCAGGAATATCATACTGGAGACAAGAAGTTGATTGTTAAAGTTAGTGTTTGCATTTGGAGATGGTGAGTGCTGGATACAAATCAACGATATTCTGACATATCTAGGAACCAAGCCTTTGTGAGACATTCACAGAGTAGAACCGAGAGAGGAACTCTGAATTGTTCTGTCTGTAAAAAATAAGAGATGCACAACTTCAGTTTAAATGTCATGGATATCAAGTATCCAACAAAATTAAGGCTGAGTAGGAGCTGTTCATTCTGTGTGTGCACGTGCATTCAACACTGCCAGCCATACTAAAATCTTCTCTTTTCTGAAATGTAATTTGCTCTGGGTTTGCTCTCACATTCATCTTCTATCATCTGCTTTGTTTTGACTTGGCTTACCAAAGCAATATCTTTTCTTAAGTTAAAATGCAGGGGGTGGGGATATATGTGTAATATGAGAAGCTCCTAGTTATTTAGGATTATGCACAGGTGCAGTCTGCAGCAGACTAGATTTTCTTTGTCTTGATCTGCAAGAAGCTTTTGCGTACAACCAAAACACGGTTGTTCTTTTATGATGTACATCTCTGCACACACTTAATCACTTTCATATAAATATGTAGTGACAATTAATGTAACAAAGGGGTTTTGAAAAAAAATCCATTTCACTGAGAGAAATTCTCATCTTTGAGGATTACCTTTCTGTTTCATATCATATACTTTATCTAGTTTGTTTTCTCCCAGAAAGACAGTTTGACACTGTTTCAGCAGAAATTACACACCATCACAGAGTGGTGCAGATAATAACTAAAGACGCACAGATTGCAACCTCTTAATTATCATCACTGCAAAGATTCTGAAGATCACTCAAGGTAGAATCAGTATTTTAAAGTACCCAGAGATGATTTTGTATTCTGGCTTGCAAAGGTCAGAACATGATTACTGCATAGGGCCAGCTATTAAGTTTATGAATAAAATTCCTCATGGAGTGTTCATTAAAGCAGAGAACTAGAGGTAGTTTGTAGAGATGGGCACAAATCAGAAAAATGGTGATTCATTTCAATTTGTGATTTGTCAAGACTGATGAATCACAAATAACAAATTTACAATTTTTTTCTGACAAATCGATGAATCAATCTGTTGATTCATTTTTGCCTTTGTTGTTGTTGTTTAGTCGTTAGGTTGTGTCCGACTCTTCATGACCCCATGGACCAGAGCACGCCAGGCCCTCCTGTCTTCCACTGCCTCCCGGAGTTTGGTCAAATTCATGTTGGTAGCTTCGATGACACTGTCCAACCATCTCGTCCTCTGTCGTCCCCTTCTCCTCTTGCCTTCACACTTTCCCAACATCAGGGTCTTTTCCAGGGAGTCTTCTCTTCTCATGAGATGGCCAAAGTATTGGAGCCTCAGCTTCAGCATCTGTCCTTCCAGTGAGCACTCAGGGTTGATTTCCTTCAGAATTGATAGGTTTGTTCTCCTTGCAGTCCAGGGGACTCTCAAGAGTCTCCTCCAGCACCACAATTCAAAAGCATCAATTCTTCGGCGGTCAACCTTCTTTATGGTCCAGCTCTCACTTCCATACATCACGACTAGAAAAACCATAGCTTTGACTATGCGGACCTTTGTCGGCAAGGTGATGTCTCTGCTTTTTAAGATGCTGTCTAGGTTTGTCATCGCTTTCCTCCCAAGAAGCAGTCATCTTTTAATTTCGTGGCTGCTGTCACCATCTGCAGTGATCATGGAGCCCAAGAAAGTAAGCTCTGTCACTGCCTCCATATCTTCCCCTTCTATTTGCCAGGAGGTGATGGGACCAGTGGCCATGATCTTAGTTTTTTTGATGTTGAGCTTCAGACCATTTTTGGCGCTCTCCTCTTTCACCCTCATTAAGAGGTTCTTTAATTCCTCCTCACTTTCTGCCATCATCTGGTATCGTCTGCACATCTGAGGTTGTTGATATTTCTTGCGACAATCTTAATTCCGGTTTGGGATTCATCTAGTCCAGCCTTTCACATGATGTATTCTGCATATAAGTTAAATAAGCAGGGAGACAATATACAGCCTTGTCGTACTCCTTTCCCAATTTTGAACCAATCAGTTGTTCCATATCCAGTTCTAACTGTTGCTTCCTGTCCCACATATAGATTTCTTAGGAGATAGATAAGGTGGTCAGGCACTCCCATTTCTTTAAGAACTTGCCATAGTTTGCTGTGGTCGACACAGTCAAAGGCTTTTGTGTAGTCAATGAAGCAGAAGTAGATGTTTTTCTGGAACTCTCTGGCTTTCTCCATAATCCAGCGCATGTTAGCAATTTGGTCTCTAGTTCCTCTGCCCCTTCGAAATCCAGCTTGTACTTCTGGGAGTTCTCGGTCCACATACTGCTGAAGCCTACCTTGTAGAATTTTGAGCATAACCTTGCTAGCGTGTGAAATGAGTGCAATTGTACGATAGTTGGAGCGTTCTTTGGCACTGCCCTTCTTTGGGATTGGGATGTAGACTGATCTTTTCCAATCCTCTGGCCACTGCTGAGTTTTCCAAACTTGCTGGCATATTGAGTGTAGCACCTTAACAGTGTCATCTTGTAAGATTTTAAATAGTTCCACTGGAATGCCATCACCTCCACTGGCCTTGTTGTTAGCCATGCTTTCTAAGGCCCACTTGACTTCACTCTCCAGGATGTCTGGCTCAAGGTCAGCAACCACACTATCTGGGTTGTCCGGGACATCCAGATCTTTCTGGTATAATTCCTCTGTGCTTCTGTGAGGTCCCTACTATTTTTTGTCCTTTATCATGTCCATCTTTGGACAAAATATTCCTTTAATAGCTCCAATTTTCTTGAACAGCTCTCTGGTTTTTCCCTTTCTATTATTTTCCTCTATTTCTTTGGGATGGTTTTTGTTGCTGCCTCCTGTACAAGGACCATAAAGAAGGCTCCTGTTACGAGCCTCCATCCATAGTTCTTCAGGCACTCTGTCCACCCAATCTAGTTCCTTAAATCTTTTCTTCACTTCCACTGTGTATTTTTGCCTTTAAAACCCTATAAAATGGCCTCCTAGGCACCTGGAGACACCAAAATCACAGAGAAGCTTCCCCTGATGCCCTGCATGTTTGGTGAAGTTTGGGTTACAGTCATCCAAGTAATACACCCACAAAGAGGGCTCCCAGAAAAATTCCTCCCAAACACCTGGAGACACCAAAATTATAGAGAAGCTTCTACTGACTCTCTTCTACAATCCCTCCAAGTTTAGTGAAGATTGGGTTCTGGACATCTGGGTTATACACCCACAAAGTGGGTCCTCCCAGGAAAGTGCCCCTTAGCAGCTGGCTTGGGGAAAACCCAATCTTCACCAAACTTGCAAGGATTGTAGAGGAGAATCACGAGAAGCTTCTCTGCAGTTTTGGTGTCTTTAGGTGCCTGGGGGCCATTTTATAGCCCAACAAATCAACAAATTAAAAATTGCTAAAACTTCATTGATTCGTATTCGTCAGGGGGCATCAATTCGAACAAATATAAATCAGCAAATTAGCAATTTTTGATGAATTTTGAAATTCATTTTTTAATTTGTGCCCATCTCTAGTAGGTTGCTCTGATTGTGCAACGAATTCTTCATCCTACTAACTACCATATTTTTCTGTGTATAAAACACTTTTTCCTAAAATCATTAGAGGAAAAATTGAGGGTCGTTTTGTACACACATGGAGGCGGAGGCAAAGGAGCAGCCGCACTCGGCCACCTCTCCTGGCTGCCCATTGACTGCTGGTGGTGGTGGCGGATTGCTTCCTCCAGCGCCAGTCACAGGCTCCCTTCGGTCAGGGGACAAGGCGGCGACGTGAGCTGGGGGTGAGCCCTGGCAGGAGGAGGAGGCAATCGGATGGTGGCAGCAGCAGTCAATGGGCAGCCGTGAGAGACAGCCAAGCACAGCTGCTCTTTTGCCGCCGTCTCCTCCTGCAGCTGCTGCCTCCGCCGCTGGATTGCCTCCTCCAGCGCCACTCGCGGGCTCCCTTCGGGCAGGGGACAAGGAGGCAATGTGATCGGGCGGCGGAGGCAGCAGCAGGAGGAGGCAGAGCCACCCCTCACGGCTGCCCATTGACTGCTCCTCCGCCTCCAGCAAGGGACAAAGTTAGGGGGTCGTCGTATACATTGGGGGGGGTCATATACACGGGAAAATACAGTAATTAACACTTGGGTGAATCCGTCTCAAATCTAGTTTGCAATATTGAAAAGAGAACCATGCAGATACTTTCTGCATGACATTTGTCTGAAAGCACTGCTACCACATCATCCACTCTGTCTATAGAATGTACATTCTCCCTTCCAAGCAGAGCTTGAAATAGCAAGCTACTACAATTTACAAAGGCTACTGCATGTGTGTGCATGTGTTTCATGTAAACTGTAAACTAGATCGTAATTTGTAAAGTGTTAGCCAAAGTGTTATGTAGTTTGTAGGAGGAATTAGTAGGAATATGTGGTGCTAGCTGCAGACTCTAACCTGTGATAAACCTGACTCTGCATTTCTCTTTTGAGATCTGAAAAAAATATGTTTCCCAATATTTGTGCAACACAAGAAATACACTCTGGTGGTAGGGATTTATTCTCACTTCTTTTGGTCTTCCTTCCTTCTTTCTTTCCAAAGCCATATTCAAAGATTCAGAGGCTAAAAGCATGCAGAGAAAGAGCAAGTCCTTGCTTCTGTTCCAGAAGGCTCCTGAGACAACTCAATGGAAAAGGTTCTTGGAGAAGAATGCATATGTTCCCATCAATTATGATGTCACTGAAATCCGCTCAACCAGGCTTTCCATACCTATTTTACTCCCAGGGAAAAAATGTTCCAAACAGTTTTGTAAAGCAAAAACAAAACTTGAACCCTGCTAACAGCTGTTACATGCTAGATGTTGGTTGGTGGGGGGATGTGTGAGAGAATATGAGAGCAAGCGATGCATCTTTCTTTGTAAGTTCTGAGTTTCACAATCAAGCACTAAGGGGCTAGGATTATGCCTAAAAATATTTGTCATGATTCCACTTACTATGTATGTAGGTTAGTTGCTGGGCTGACACATTTACACTGGCTGTTAAAGCCAAGAGAGGAATATGTGTGGTATAGTCTTGCCCCTGCCATTTTCAAGTACCTGAAAATGTTCTCTGATGACAAGACTGTACAAGGAGACCACCTTCTGAAATTGTGAAGCAAGTTGTGGATGTCTGTGTGACCTCTTGTAAATATTTATTTCATCCTTTTAAAAAAAATTATGTGGGAGGTAGACCTACTGGTCAACCTGTTAGTTATGTGCTGTCAAGTTGGAACTGACTTAGAGCAACCCTAACAGGGCTTCCAAGGTAAATGAGATATTTAAGGAGTGGTTTTACCAGTTTCACAGGCCCAGTGAATTTCCATGGCTGAATGGGGATTTGAATCCAGGCCTCCAGAGTCCTTGTCCATCACTCTATCCACTACATCCAGGGTTCTCAACCCCCGGTCTGTGGCCCAGTACCGGGATGTGGCCTTCGAAGGACTGGGCCATGGAGACAGATCTCCCGCCCCCCACACACACACGCATGCACAGGTGCCCCTGCCCACCTGTGCCCGTCCCGTCCACCCGCGCATGCATGCACGGGTGCCCCGCCCACCCACACATGGACCCCGCCCCCCAACCGGTCCGCAGTTTGGAAAAGGTTGGTGACCACTGCACTACATCATCCTGAGGTCCTAGTGAATATGTTAACTGTATTGAGTCATATTTGCAGTTTTCCCTGCTGATACCTGCTGTTCATTAGTATTACATTTGTTTCCATATTGTAACAAATTCTAGCCTGTCAGAAGTTTGTTTTTATCCTCGGTCCAAAATTTAATACTTCATTAATCAGCATGTTGCACTTGAAACTAGTGATGTAGCATCACATTCTTGTTCTGCTGTGAATGCATGGGCTATTTGCAAGTATCCATCTCTTTATTCCAATAAGGTGGCCAAGTTGCTATTTGAAAATGTCCCCCTCTCCCATTACCTATTTGCTGCTTATTTGGGAGTCTGAGCAACTTCATTTTTTCCTGCCCATTTTGTGCAATGGTTCTCTGTTCCAGAAATATTTTATCTAAATTCTCCACCAATAAATGGCAATTGTGTTATTTCTGTCTGTGAGAATTGTTGTGGGATTGAATTTTATACAAACCATAAATGCTGTTATCAGATCAGAAAGTCTGACACCTGAATTTTATTTTTTATTTTTTTTATTTTATTAGATTTCTACCCCGCCCATCTAGACCAAAGGTCTACTCTGGGCGGCAGCTACTCTACTCTAGACCTTTAGGGGAAGAAAAAATCAAAAGCCATGTTCATCTCAACTGGCATTTGTTCCATTTAGGGTTAATTCCAGAATGAAACCAAATGACCATTTCAAATCATATCAAATCATATCTTGGGTATCAAGGCAAAACAAGTAGTTTCACTATTTGCAATGATTCCAGGCAACATCAGCTTGCCAATTTCTACAAGTTTTATTCATCTTACATTGCTTCTGTGTTCCATATGCATAAAATGAAATAAAAAAAGGAACAATTAAAAATGTATTGAGAACATTCTTACAGCTGTGAAGAAAACTGTAGGTCCAAATACTCAAACAGAAATCCAATCTTGCAACTTGTAAAAAGCTGCAGGTGTGATTGCCATCCAAAATCCTTTCAACTATGAAAAGTTGTGAATAACAAATAATCCAAAACCAAAACTTGTTGTAGGCAGAAATTAAGCCAGACAAATCTATTTCAGTTATAAATTTTTAGCTATAGAAGTTAACGGACAAGAACTTAAATTATATTTCAGTCTAAAAATGACGGAACTTTTAGCCTAAAAGAGGCACATTGAAACAGCAGAGAAAACATCTCTAAAATACATCATTAAAAAGTAAAAAGCATTATAGCTTTAAGCAATCTTTAGCCCTTTGCTGAACACACATGAAAAATATTCTAAGTTCTCACCTAGATAAGTCAGTTTGAATCTATGGAGGAAAATCCATGATGTCTTTGCCACTGTATTGATATACATGTTGCTGCTATTTAATGGCTGGTGCCCAGTATCATTGTTGTTGGTGTCCGTTGTATGTTTATGGAGTGTTGCCTCTGGGGATGTGTATGTTTTGCTTCCCTATATTTATATTCCTCTCAGTTATTTACATTTCCCTCCAACAGTAAACAACTGAATTTTGCCAGTGTAGTAAGTTAGTGATCACTTTAAATAGTCAAAATATTTTTAATAGAGATCTCTATTGCTTTTACTTTGGTGGCAAAAGGGACATGGTGGCGCTGTGGGTTAAACCGCAGAAGCCTCTGTGCTGCAGGGTCAGAAGACCAGCAGTCGTAAGATCGAATCCACGCGACGGAGTGAGCTCCCGTCGCGTGTCCCAGCTCCTGCCAACCTAGCAGTTCGAAAGCATGCAAATGCAAGTAGATAAATAGGTACCACTTCGGTGGGAAGGTAACGGCGTTCCGTGTCTAGTCGCGCTGGCCACGTGACCACGGAAACTGTCTTCGGACAAATGCTGGCTCTATGGCTTGGAAACGGGGATGAGCACCGCGCCCTAGAGTCGGACACGACTGGACTAAATGTGAAGGGGAACCTTTACCTTTACCTGGTGGCAAAATATGGCTCTCATAAAGTAAAAGACTAGCAAGTTCCTGCTATGGCAGATAATAGTCTTTATTTTGACTAAATGGGCCCCTGCAGGAATAGTAAGTTACTTGAGTACCATTTTGGTAATATGGTAATAAAGTTTGCAGACGATACCACCGTGCTGGGCCTTATCACAGGAGGGGATGAAACAGTGTACAGGAAAGAAATCCAGAAGCTAACTACATGGTGCTCAGAAAACAACCTGCACCTAAACACCAGCAAGACTAAGGAGATGGTGTTGGACTTCCGGAAACAGACAGGAACCAGCCCCACTCTCTATCAAGGGGGGCAGCGTGGAGAGGGTTTCCTTCTTTAAATTCCTGGGAGTGCACCTCAGCCAGGACCTCACCTGGAAAAGCAACACGTCCCAGGTGGTCAGGAAGGCCCAACAGAGACTCCATTTCCTAAGAGTCCTATGGAAAAACCAGGTGGCACAGTGGCTGATGACATCCTTCTACCGGTCAACAATAGAATACCTCACATACTGTGTCACGGTATGGTACGCTGACTTAACAACCGCGGACAAGAAGGCACTACAGAGGGTGATGAGCACAGCACAAAAAATCATGGGCTGCCCCATAACCCCACTGGAGGAAATCGCCAGGTCCTGCTGTCTAAACAGAGTGAGTAAAATCCTTAGGGATGATTCTCACCCGGGACAGCACTTCTTCATACTTCTACCATCGGGCAAGAGATATAGAAGCATAGCCTGCTGGACAAATAGGCTGAAAAATAGCTTCTATCCATGGGCCGCCAGACTTCTAAATGCCACATAACACCATGACTAGACTTAATACAACAGACTCACAGTGCCAGTGCAACATGCAATATGTACATACCGGTGGAATAATGTGTATATATATGTATGTGGAAATGTGTGCCTAGCCCCGGTATTCCTGGGGTTAGGGATTTGTTTATAAGCCTGGAGATGTATTCTGTGTTTGAATGTATTCTGTGTTTCTGTGCTTTGTGTGGTTGTATCAATGGAGGCTTGTTCAATTTCACTGCACACATGTTGTGCATTGACAATAAAGGTTTATTATTATTATTATTATTTTACTGGGTAGGCAAAATGCCATGAGTGTGAAGTACTGGTGAATTAAGTTGGTCAGGTACCAATTTACTCTATCTGTACTTTAGGAGTCTAGGAAGTTTTATTTTTTCTTAGTTGTTTTTATTGTCTTATCTTTTGTTCACTTCCATTCTGAAGAGTTGGGTATGAAAGATTCCTTTGTGAGGAATGTTACTTTACATTGACCTTGCTTTCAGACTTGGGTGGAGAGTTGGCTGATTATTTCATAGTGACTTTTGGTATACAACGGTTCAGACCTCATTTTAAATGCGGAATGTACATGTTCATGGTTACATTTTCTACACTCCTCTTAATTATTTTATCACTATGTACACAAAACAGTTCAAACCTTGACACTGTGTGTTTGTTTTTGAAAACTTTAATTGCACAGTAGTTCTAACCACTGCGTAGTTAAGGTTGATTTCCATGTTATCTCACCCCCACAGAAATGACTGTTGGATATTCTCTCTCTCTTTCTCTCTCTCATTCTTTCTTTCTCTCTCTCTCTCTCTCTCTGCAACCTTTTAATGGCAGCTGTTATTTATTAATGCTGTACATCTGCCTCAAAATCCTTCTACATTCAGAAAACCTGGCATCTCTGTTCCCCCCCCCCCCCCAAAGTGGACAATGTAGATGACAACTGTGTGGTGAAAGTTGTGGGGTTTTATACCTACCTTCTTGGCTAAGACTTGCTTTTGATGTAATGTGGGATGTGTTTCTGAGGGGAAACCTGAACAGGACCGACAGCAGATTTATGAGTAACATCTTGTAGTATATAGGCTCTATCTCTAAAAAGCAAGCTGAAAAGGGAGATCCTTCTCCTTTCTGAGTGGGTGTGTTTCCTTAAAGATCCGATTAGAACTGGTTTGTAGAAGTTATTTTCTCTGTACAGTGAGTCTAAAGTAATATATTGCTGTTGACTCTTTGCTCTCATGTTTAGCTTTAGTTGTATTCTTAAGTTGTGCAACAAACAGAACAACTTTTTTCTTTCTTTTCTCTGCACTGATGTCTCTTGGTTCTCGTGATTCAAAAAACAAAACGAAACAGGGAAATTCCCCAAAAAGGAAGAGAAAAATTAAGAAGCTATACCTATCAAAACAAGAAAATGTTAACCAAAGATCACTCTTCCTCACTCAAATCAAATCAGTTCTGTCCACTCTCTGGTACCTTATCTATTCCCTCCAGTAAATATTATAGCATAATCTTATTAGCCACCTCCTTTCCTATGTAGTGCTAAAGTATTTCCCTTCTGAAAAATAAACTTTTGGGCAAGGAGAAGGGTCAGTCTGTATGCCCTGGGGCAAGTTATGTGGTCCCAGGGCACCCCCAGAAGAAGGGAGTGGCAAACTACCTCTCAGTACTTTATACCTACAAAACCTGGGATAGTATAGGCATATTTTGGAATGGACTTGACAGCACATAATTAATTAATTAGCATAGAGAGGAGATGGAGGGATCCTAGAGTGATGCAGTTAATCACAAAAGACATACATTTATTACAGTACAGGATTTATTACAACCAAAGATTGTTCATTATGAAAAATTAAAAATATGGACTGTGCTCGGAATAGGCCAACCATAATTAAAAGACCAAGGTAAGTCAAGTTTGCTGCAACTGAACCCATGTCCTTATTGGAACATGAAAGAACTGTTGCAGCTAAATGAGGAACAGAGGGGAACTTGTCAGATAAACAAAATAATACATAAAAATACTTCATTTACCAGGAGAACTAGAGAGAAGAGGGTGATTAATTTCTGTCTGACATGAGGGTCAAAATTACTGCAGTGCACTACATGTAAAAGAGCTTTGGAATATTCAGACTTGAAGGCATAATAATCCTTGCTGGCAAAGTGCCTATTATACTTTTTCACAAGGAGGAGAGAAAGAAGAAACATTCATAAGAGCCACTGAAAATAAAATTCTGCCCAGTTGAAGGCTTCTCAGATATTTAGTCCCAAAATTCCCAGTTGCCAAAATAAGAGGGATGTGTTATGTCAGGCAACTTGACATGGTAAAAATACTGGAGTCTTAAAGCTTCAATATTTTGCCTTCCACCCTCCTCAATAACTCTGAAACAAATCAAGGAGTATACTATACTTTGATTTATGTCACAATCGTAGAATGAAAAGGAAACAGAAATGTTCTGCTTTTAGACTTTAATATTTATGTTGTGTTAGAAAGTGTAAATACAATACATAACATAATAACATAAGAAGAGCCCTGCTGGATCAGGCCAAGGGCCCATCTAGTCCAGCTTCCTGTATCTCACAGTGGCCCCACCAGATGCCTCTGGGAGCACACGAGACAACTAGATACCTGTCTCCTGATACCACTCCCCTGCATCTGGCATTTTGAAGTTCCTTCCTTTTAAGCTTGGAGATTATATATCCCCATCATGACTTGTAACCTGCGATGGACTTTTCCTCCAGAAATCTGTCCAATCCCCTTTTAAAGGCATCTAGGCCAGATGTCATCACCACATCCTGTGTCAAGGAGTTCCACAGCCTAACAACACGCTTAAAGAAATATTTTCATTCAAAACAGTATGGGAAAATAGTGTATTTTGAGAACAACGAGAAAAACAATGTCACTTGCCACATATGCCAAATGATTTAAAGAGAACAGGGAAAGTATTTTGGGCAACAAATAGGATATGATAAAATAAAATAAATGTGACAGAATCATCTTATGGAGTTATAACACATACACACAACTCTTTTCATCAGTAAAGTATTACCAGTGTTAAAATTGACCTGAACCAGTAACAAGTGGTTGCATGAGTACACCATCTCAGTTCAAGACTTCTGACGCTTGATTAGCAGTTGAGTGTAGCGTGACCTGGGTTACAGCTAACTCTCTGTCTGAAGAACCAACATACAGCTTCCTTTTAATGGGGCTTAATCCAGATAAAGAGGAGAGC
This sequence comes from Intellagama lesueurii, assembly GCA_037013535.1. NCBI lineage: Eukaryota > Metazoa > Chordata > Lepidosauria > Squamata > Agamidae > Intellagama > Intellagama lesueurii. The sequence continues at coordinate 202,238,410 of JBAJHW010000004.1, forward strand.
AATGGTCTACTTTTCAGAAACATGTAACTGTAATGGAAGAATTAAGTAGTAGAAGTAAGTAAATTCAGTTAAATAATGCATTATCTGTTACAGTATCAGCTAAAAAAGTCTGTTAGTAATAAAAACACATATGGAGAAGCAAGAGCTTATGAATATTTAATTGGCCAGAAGCATGCTTTAGAATATACCATGCCATCACTGCCTACATTAGCTAAGAATGAAGGAATCACAGGAGTGGGGACATTTTTACATGGGGATTCATTTTATTTCCTTTTAAAAGGAGGAAATTAAAATAATCTGCCCCCACTCAGGGCTCTGGTAAATGAGAAGAATGTCATGCTGCCAAGGGGTTGTTTTAGGCATGCTTCAGTGATGACCTTTAAACAACTAGTGAAGTCGGATGTGTCCTTGCTAATCGGTCACAGAGGATGCTATACATATTCACAGCACCTTTATAGCGGTGGGGGAAGTGACACTTCTTTCTTAAACAATAAAGACTATAGTGTTGACTGGCTGGATAGCTCAGTGGTTTAGATATCTGGCTGCAGGGCCAGAGGTTGGGAGTTTGGTTCTGAGAGTACAGCCATCCTGTGTAGCCTTAGGCAAGCTGCACAGTCCCAGGGTGTCCCCAAAATAAGGAAATGGTAAACCACTTCTGAGTATTCTCTACATGGAAAACCTTGGAAAGTGTCACTATAAGTCAGAACTGACTTGACGGCACATGATTATTATTAAAGATTACAGTAATGTTGATTTTTGCAGGGTTTTACTGTTGATTCCATGCTCACTTTAGGATTACTTTAAAATCTTTAGACAGCACATGTTCAATAAAAAGAGAGCAATACTATAGAACCCTCAGGAAAACCATAACAAGAATATGTCTGCAGGTCTTCCTTCTGGCAAGTTCCAGAGACAGACATAGCTTTGAAGCAACCACTTAGCAATGGAGGATACAGAGGGACACATACCCTTACTTCCCCCCTCCCCCAATTATCTCTCCCAAATCGATGTGTTCAGTATAATATTTTCAAGCACACAGAATGGCATTTTGCAATATACAAGCAGAAGGAATGTTGAAAAACAGTCAAGAGTGAGTTCAGTACATAATAAAACTTTGCAGCCCTAGCAATTACAAGGAAAGGGAGTGTGAGGGACATGGACACACTTGACTGTGCTGCTGGAATGAAATGATCACAACGTTGTTGGTTAGAGCTTAAGAGACTTGGTGCAGTATGAAGTGACAGATCCAGGCTCTGTACAACCTGCCCGCCAACTGAAGAATTAACACACATACACCAGCATGTCCACTGAGAGAAAACTGTAGGGTGATAGGATACAGGATAACATGAATACAACCCACTGCATGGTAGAAGTAAAGCAGGACTAACAGCCCCCTGAGCATAGCCTGCTCCTGAAAATCTTCATGCCAAGATCCCTTAGGAGCACAACCCCTGAGTGCCCCCAAAACTGGACTTCGTCCAATGCTGTAACTGCTTTACAACAAAGTTACAACAGAATGAAAAAAAGACAATCAAAAGACATGACATTCAAGAGCAAATCATCCCCTCCAACCCAAATTAGCTAGAGACTCCACAGTCCAGAAGTGTCCCCCTTCATTGCTGCCAAGAAAGCCACACTCCTGGGTTAAACTAACCAACATCCTGTTTGATCTAACTAGGGGAAGACTTTTGAGAACAATTAATAACCATGATAACCCTGAAAGAAACCAATACCATATTGTGTTGCTAGAACTTGGTAAAGTCATGTGTGGAAGTTGTAGTCTAAAAATGTTACTGTTCCATGCACTGCCTGCCTTGTGTGTAAGTCTACATGGCAATGCAATTTTAAGCATATTCGGGGGCAGGGAGTTACCCCTAGGAAAGTACGACTTCAGCAACCTGAATGTACTTACTAGGGAACAGCTCTCATTGATCCCATTGGAACTTATTCCTGAGCAAACAACATGTATGGATTTATGTTATAATAATTACCTATGAAGTACTGTTATGAAGTTGGCTGAGATGTTTTTAAAAGCACTTTGCAAGCAAACAAAAATATAATAGAGTTTTAAATGTTCCCATTTTTAGAAACTAAACCTTATTTAAGAAAACAAGCAAACCTGAAAAAGTTGTCATTTTCAAAAGACAAACATACTGGTGTTGTGCAAGGATGCAGGTTGGGAAGTGAAAAAGAATAAAACAATGCATTTCTGAAGTATTGGCTATAATGATTATATTTAGAAATATTCTACTTTAAATGCAAGAATACTAGAAAGTAGTTTTCATTCTCTGTGACAAGAAAGGTTTAATTGATTGCTGCTAGAAATTTGTTTTGCTTAGAATACTTGCAAGTTCAGACCATTTGTTTTAATTAAATAGGGTACTCTGAAAGCATGGGTTTTGTGGCCACAGTCCACATACTATTTGAGATGGAATACTTGGATTGAAGCCAGTTTACTTCTAATGACATGGAAATGGCCTTTGGATCAGGCCGCCCATAAAATTAGAAATAAGGGATTTACATTACGACTTTATCCTTTTTTCTTATCTAACCCTGTGGTCCTGTCTCTGCCAGTGCCAAAGGACTTCAAGTGTATAAGAAAGTGAAAAATTGTATGTAGAAATGAAGCTACCACCTTTTCTTAAATCCTCTAATAACTTTTAGTAGCTCCTTGAAAGGGCAAAACTGAATAGGTCTGGTTTTTCCCCCTCACATGGGATTAAAGTGATGCTGAATATATAAACACATACTGTGGCCACTGCCCTGTTCACTATTGACACTACAGACCTTGCTTGCTGTGATTTAGTGCACCAAAGTCCAGATTGGGCTGTGCAATCATTGACTTTTTGACCTTCACTGGAAATATATGAATCTCTGACAAGAATACCAAAGATAGTAGGAAATTTCCATAAGAGTGTTTGCATAGTACCTTATTGCTTTGAAGGTGTTTTGGTGTTGCTTATGATTTTTAGTATGATTTTTTGTTTGATCCTTTTCAGTATTTGTATACTCACTGTTACTAGGTTTAATATTGTCTTTTAATGGTGTAAGCCACATTGGGTCCTTTTTTAAGGAGAAAGGCAGAGTAAAAATAGTTTAATAACTAAATATTTGTCCATTTGTCTGTTTCCATGGCTGTGGTATTACTAGCACACCTCATGAAGCCTGGAAGAAAGTGACCCCAGTTGGACTTGTGATTAGCCAATTCACCTGGATTCCTCTTAAGATCTTTGACATTAAACATTAAAAAACACAGCACAATAGCAGTTCTCCTGAAACCTGATTCCTGGAATGCTAAAGCAATCCTTCAAGGAAACTCTCCTGCTTTCCAGGAGGGAAGTAAGAACTATTTCAGAACTCAGTGTTTGAAGCAGAGGTGAATACTGATGCCAAAATCCAGGACAGGTGAGAGAGAGAGACAAAAAAATTGTATATGAACATCTAGTCATGAACGACACATATACTAAGAATAGTAAAAGACTGGTGGTTTTTTTCTTGGTGTTTTTTTTTAAGTTGCCTAAGAATATGAGCTCATTTGCACAAAGAAGTCAACTCAGACACATGACTGCAATTAATGAACGAGTGAAGCCTAACCACATGGTCATATTGTTTCTGTTGAACCTTTACTCACACAAACATCACCCAGAAATCTGGCCTGTGTACCATACTATTTGTGCCCAGCTGTGCAACCCAATGCTGCTCAGTTACCAGTTATAATAATGAGAGCCTGTGGCCATATGGCACTGATGAGTTGTACTCCAGACATATGGCTGAAATGGGGAGAGCTATGAATCATCCCTAAGTGTGATTTGACTGTTAAGGTGGCAGGCGGGGGTGGTGGTGGTATGCACAGTCTTGAATGCTCCACGAACATCATTTGTTCTAATTAATTTTCTTTCAAGCTTTCCTGCATTTGTGATTAAGGAAGCCTAAGTCACCCAGGAAAATCAATAACCTGGGGCCTGGCTTAGGGCTCAGTGAATCTGGTACATTGAGAAGGAGCCACCAGCCATCTTGGGTCCTTTTCTTGGGCATGTTTGAGGTTGAGGAGAGAGTTCTAGAGTGTGTGCTGCTGACCGGCCAATCAGGAATGGCTAGCAGTGCTTGAAAGGGGAATTTCCTGCCTGGTGTACCTGACTGAAAGAATTTCCAGTCTAGTCCCCCTAGCTGGGATAGAAAGGAAACTTGGGACTCCTCTTCAGCAGTCTTCATGAGGACTTCAGTCGAAGAAGATCGGAGGAGCAGCGGCAGCAGTACCAAAAGAGGAGTGGCTGTGGGAGTGGCAGTAGTGGTGAGGAGCTGAGCAAGAGCAGCAGAGGAAAAGGTTGCAGGCTGAATAAGGGGTAGCAATGGCTGGCAAAGAAGAAGATGCTGTAGAAGAGGTAGTGGCAAGGCAAGCAACAAACATGAAGCAAGCCGTGAGATGAGGTAGCAGAGGCCAAAAAAAGATGGCAGAGCAGCAGTGAAATCACTAAGCTGAAATCACCCAGGGAGAACAATAGGGTCGTCCCTGGCTGGGGTTTGTTAGCACCCCCTCTTTTGCTGGCAAGGGCTTGACAGCAGCCATTTGTGTGTATGTATCTGTTCTGTATGTGTGCGTGTGGAAGTGTGCAGTTGGGCACCAGGAGTCAGTCAGGGGCACAGTATGGGCTGGATTTGGGGATGGGTTCTACACTTGTTCCTGCAGATTTGGGACACAAGACCAACATGTACTTGGAGACAACTTTAACGGGGTGTGGGATCCTAATATACACTATTCAGCCACCTCATAACCACTTGGCCACCCCATATACAAAGAGAACCATTTGGGGGCTTTTTTTTAAGGTGCTGAGTCAGTGCTGCACCTTTCTAGGCAGCTCATTAAGGGATGCTATACCAGTGGGGCATACAGCTGAGGGTGGTGGATCAGTACCCACCCCATCACACACATAAAAATGTATTATTAAAAATTGCATATTGCATAGCATTCTCACATCTTCTCCTACAGGGTAGTTTTGCCATTTTATTTTCTCATTAGGCAAAGATGGCTCCAAGGCAGAGGAAGCACAGACACAACAGTTAGCCGCACAGGCTCCTTCCCAGCTTGGGGTACTGTCCAACCAAGCCAAGGAGCTTGGGAGGCATGGGCACCAAAATGATGCATGGTAAGAGGCCGGGCAGTAGTGGATGTAGCTGGGGCCATACCTCTTGCCCAGATGCCACTACCTCTTTCATGGGTTGAGGGTTCATGAAGGGGATTGGCTGACTATGTTAATTCAGAGGGTGGAGCAATTAGGGGCACAACAAGGTCTGCAACTTTGAGATGGTGGTGGTGTCACAGTGGAACAAAGGCAAGAAGCGGATGGTGGAACACAAGCTCAGCTCTAGCAAGTATCCAGACAGAGGCGCAAAGCACCTGAATCTGAATCTATCCCAGAGAGCAGCCATGAGGATTCATCAGAGAGGCAGCAGCAAGCTAGGAAGTGCAGGAGGTGACGGACTGCTAAGAGGATGTCCCGTTGAGGGAAAGACAATTCAGACAGTAAGGGATTCCCAGGTAAATCATCTCTGGAAAATGAGGAAGGGGGGACTGTAGGCTATGTGGGGCAGGGATGCCCAGGTCTCCCCGTTGGGCAGTCAGGAGGCATGGAAAGGCAGTGGGGTAGTGGACTGGCCCTAGGGAGGTATGGGATGATATGGCCACACCCCACCTGGTGGTCCAGGATAATGAGGACCTGCTTGCGTTACGTGTTCCTTGGAAGATAAGGGAGTGTTACATTGAGGGTTGCTATGTAGATATATTTTCTTTGCTGTAACCAGAGATGGAAGAGGGCAGGAAGTATAGAGATTGAGAAAAAGATAGCAAGAAAACCAGAAAGGATAAACATTCAGCAACTGGTTGGCTGGATATACCATGTACAGTATATAGGAGTAATCCAGATGGCCTATCCAGAATAGGATTGGCACCTAACAAATAATCTTTCCAATGTTCTGCATGAACAAGCTTTGGTGGGGGAGGTAGCGGCGTTCAGCTATGATGAGACATTTCATTAAGCAGAAGGATGTGTTGGATTTTTTCAATGACAAGCTGTGGCTGGTGTTAGTGGGGTCCCAGATTAAGCCAAAAACAGAGTTTAGGAGAACTTCCCGGGACTTAGTTAGGAAAAAGAGTGCTCACGGGGTGCTGAGAATACAATCAGAGAAAGTGGAATAGGACACAATGCAAGTTCAATCACAGTTGTGATAAATGCATGGCTCCCCACCCCTGCCTGTCCCACACTCATGGCTCAGGCCATCAACAGCCCTTTCAAGGGAACAAGCCTCAACCATTGCCTGGGAGAAAGAAAGATAGAGCTCAGGCCTCCAGGCCTTCCACAGCAGGAGGAACAAAGTGAAGGGGAAATGTGTGGGGCGTTGAGGTTTCTTTGGCCCCTTCTCTCATCTCTGTGGCAGTCCTGCAGCCATTGATAAAAGACTATCCTGATAGGAGAGCTATATAATACCTTTTAGAGGGCTGTTCTAAGGGGTTCCAGATTCCATATCGGGGACAACTGATGCCATCTTATGTGGAAAATTTGAAGTCAGCAAAAGATCTCCCTGGTCTGGTGGAGGCCAAGATCAACAAGGAAAGGGCAGTAGGGAGGGTGGCAGGCACTTTTAGCTTCCCACCATTACCCAGTTTAAGGATATCTCTCTGGGGAGTAGTGCCTAAGAAAATGCCCAGGGAGTTCTGTCCAATTCATCACCTCTCTTACCCTAAAGAAGAATCTGTAAATGATGCCATCCTGCCTGATTTATGCTCGGTCAAATACACATCTTTTGACCATGCAGCACAGATGATTAGACCATACAGAACTGGGGTCCTTATGGAAAATGTGATATCCAATCTACATTCCATCTCCTCCCAGTCAATCCTGAGGATTTTTGCCTTTTCAGTTTAAAGTTCAACTGTGAATAGTACTTTGCTAAGGCAATGCGCATCAGCTATTTGGTATCATGTGCTGCCTTTGAGACTTTTACCACATTCTTGGAGTGGGCAGCAAGAAGACTGATGGGGACAGACAGTATTACTCATTACCTTGATGATTTTTTAAAAGCCTACAAATACACAGGAGTGTACTAACAATTTGAATACCTTCCAGTATTCTGGAAGGGCTGGGGACCTTGGGGTCCCTTTGGCAAAGGCTAAAACAGAGGGCCCCACTTCAAGGCTCACAATCCTTGGGATTAAGATGGATTGCTCCCAGCAGTGCTAATAATAGTTATTATTATTGAGTGCCGTCAAGTCAATTTTTATTTATGGCAATCCTTTCCAGGGTTTTTTAGGTAGAGAGTATTCAGAAGTGGTTTACCATTCCATTCTTCTGGGGGATGTCTGGGATGGTGCAACTGGCCCAAGGCTACATAGCCAAGCTGGGGACACACAGTGGGGAATCAAATTCCAAATATCTACCCAACTCACTGAGCTATCCAGCCATCTCCAATAGTGCTACCACCATATTAATAGCCTTAAGCTACGCAGTAGCTGAAATCCTGTTGGACAGAGTTCAACTGCACAACAGGAGTGACATCATTGGTAGTGGCAGATTGTTGCTGATTAATGGGGTCATTTTGCAATTCTGGGGTGTGCATGAGTTCATTGCAGTGTGCATGCACCATGCATACCCTGAAATTGCAAAAGGAAGCCTTCAATCAGCAGCAATCTGTGGCTGCTAATGGCATAATTCCCACTGAGCAGGCAGACTTGCGCAACAGGATTTCAGCCTTTACTTATTTCAGTAATGTCCACCAGTGCATTCTGAGATATTTCACAAATTATAGAGCTGCACACAAAGGATGCCTCATTTTCAAGGCAATGTGTCACAGAAATCTTAAGATGGCCTAATATTACAGATGGGTGTATTTTGAAACTGGGCACCAAAGAAGTCAGCTATAAGCAACCAGGAAAGATAAACAGGGAGCTTGTGTACTTTAACTTCTCATGATATTATTGTACTTTATTGTATATGTTTGAAGCCTTAATGTACTGATGATTCTTTAGTACTCCATATAATAGTATGCCTCTGAGAGTGGTGTGTGTATATATATAGGACATGAAATTGTTTAGAGTGTACTAAACCCTGGAGACAATACAGCATTAGCCTGCCAAAAACATATGCCTCAACTTTTGAAGCAAGGAGCTTTTGGTATCCCTGATTATGTGTTTGCAAAAGTGTATTTCCTTTTATAACAAATGAGACTTTCTTCTTTCCTTAGGTCTTACACTTACAAAAACTGACATCTACATCTATCAAAAGAGGAAAGAGTGCTTTGTTTCCACTCCACTGCTCTGTTCTTCATGCTGTGGAGAATCCTTGCGGCTGATGCAGGAGAGATAGAATGGTATCTGAAAATGAACTTGGAATCAATCTTGGTTCTTCTTCCCCTCCCCCATCTTTTTGAAAGCCTCAGGTTTTCAAGACAAATTAATTCTGACATCTTAATTACAAGCTTGGTAGAAAGGTTGGTGCTGAATTCATGAGTATTGAAGATAACAATTATATTGTCATTATTTGCTAATGACTTGCCAGTGACTCCAGCTTAGACTAGTAATTTACAGTTTTAAGAAAAGATGGGAACGTATATTATATTTCATTTGTTTTCAAAGAGTCCTTTTATTATTATATGAATAACAACCGAAGCAACAATACTGCTTTGACATTGTGTGCTGCTTTGCAGACACAAAATTCATTTTTATTGTGGCAGTAGTCTAGAAAATATCTGTCAAGTGTCTGGTTATTTTTAAACTGAATTGTAAATAGGGCATATTAAGGAGGCAGCTATCAATGTTACAGTTCCTGCTCAGTTGACATAGATAGGTCTTAGCATGTGCATAAAACCACCATCTGAGGACATGATCCTAAGCATTCAGGCCATCCTCTTTCAGAATTTATGTGTACTGTTCTTGGCCATAGGCATATAGTGAAAAAACACATGTTTTTGTTGGAGGTTCTTTCCCCTTTCACATTTAGCAAACCAATGTAGCAGATCAGTACAGGAATTGAGAAGGCACAGAAACCAAAACTTTAGGGACTGTGTTGCTTGGGAGATGGTTTTTGTGGACAACAAATGCAGCTCCCTCCACGCGCAAAGGGCTGAGGAACATAGGCTGTGGTGGAACATGATTCAGGATATTGTGTGTTGGGTTCAGACTTTGGTATGCTTAGAGGAGACTTAAAGAAATCATTGTTAGGTATAATCAAACAATGTTGCTATCAGTTGACTGAAGCTGGATCCAATCCAATGTCCGAAAGCAATGTTGACCAATGATCAAATTTGACAATACACTATTCAACGGACCAGTTGAATAGAAGAGATCTTCTGCTAGGGATACAAGCCAAATAGAGAAGTAAGTGTAGTTCAGTTACAACTTAATGCATGTAAATTTATGGTAAACAGGTGGCAAGATGCAAGGACAGATCACAGTATATAGAACTGGTAAGTAACTAGTTTCTAGTTATAAAGTTACTGGTAACTAACTTTTCAGGCAACAAGGACATAATTAACTTGCATTTCAAATGCAATATAACAAGTGGTTACAAAGCCAGTATTCTGTTGTTATTTTTCTGAACTGAACTAGTGGACTTATTAGAGTGCTGGACTTAGAACAGAAAGAACCAATTTCAAATATCTGTTTAGTCACAAAACGTACTTTGGTTCTTTGAGCCATTTCAGCCAATCCTACTTTACAGGCTTGTTTATGAAATCATTGGTTTGAACTGAAGTATATAAAGTTGCTGTGTCCATTTCCATTTTGTATAAATAAATAAATGGCAATCTCTCATGCATATAGGCTTCTGGTGATATTCTCATAAGATCACTGTCATTCTTTGCAATCGCTTTCTACTGACAGCAAAACAAAACAAAACAATGTCCTACAGATCCATAAGATTACTACAGGAGACCTCGAAAGTGACAAACAGCCATCTGATTTGCAGGAAAAAATGCAGGGGGAAGTAAGGTCAAATTGCCACTAAATATGTCATTACTATTTGCAAGTAATATAGTTTAACTGTGTTTGTCCAATTTGACTTTTCATCCCAGCACTGATGCTAATCAGCTTATCAAGGCAAAGATGTTTGTCCTACCACTCCACTACCATTTGTTAATGACCATCATTCAGGTAATGATGAGTGTTTGTACTGTTTGTATTTGTATGTCCTGTCACCCCCATGAGTACACCCTCCCAACCAAATGTATCAATAGTACATGAAGCAATTGGCTGTGCATCTGATGACATGTGCCACAGTCCACAAAAGCTTAGGGCAAATAAAATGACTTTATCTTTCAGGAATAACAAGGTTCTGAGGTGTGTGTGGCTGCAACAGAGATACGGCTATCTCCTAAACACCCTGAAAGGTATTCCTTTGTATAAGAACCATTGTGTGGCAAGAGTATCTGACCCTTGTTAACAACACTCTCCCATATTTTGCTTCCACTTTTCCTCAGTATAAATCCTGTTCACATTCTCACACTCAGCAGATGCTGTTTTATTTCATTGTTATGGGCTACACTGTAGTGCAGAATGAAATGCCTACCAGTGCTTCAGAAAGTTACTTTTTTGACTACACACACATAATGGGTATTTGTGAGTAGTAGTGCCAGAAAAGATGATTCTGAAGCTCTGCTTCATAATAAATACATCAATTTTGCTATGCACATTTATGTAGGGGTAAAACGCATTCCATTTATAAAACATATATGTGGGTAAAAACTTCCATGCTGAACTTCCAAGACAAGTCAAACCAGAACTAGTCCTTCAAAAAAACCCTATTTTCTTATCAAACCCATATACAGTTGGTTTGAAAAGAGTATTCTTCTCATTGTTCAAAACCTCTTTCTAGGAATCTAAAATTCACATTAAGCATAAAATCAATGATTCTACCTCCCATCTCCTCTGTTTTTCTCCAGCTCCTTCTTTCCTTAAGGCAGGACAGAGCTAAGATTTCAGATGCCTTTGGAATATAAAATATGTTGCAGAGTTTTGAATTTCTGGTAGAATTTTCTTTAGGCTACACAGTAGAAGTTCACAGCTCCACAGAGAATAATATCTTCAAGTTTTCCAGAGTCCACCCCTTTCTCATTAACTGGCACTTAAAGTCTCAATAATTCACTTTGAGACTTGGAGGAGATAGAATAAAAAATGTTTCTTTACAATTGCTTTAAAATTTCAGATTTCTGTATACTATTTTATTTACTGCACACATACTAGCACCCAACTGAATGGATCAACACCACCAACTGATGAAAGAAAGAGTAAGAACACTCTTTAGGCAGGGCAGGGCTCTTTTTGAATTTTAAAAGCTGAAAAGAATGATTAGTTAGTGTTGGATAGATAGACAATCACGGCAGCCCAGAAAAGTCCCTTCAAGTCACTCAAATTATAAATAGCATGCAAGGTTGTAAATAAAACTCCAACAAATTGAAACTTGAATTTTCTTCCACCTGAAAGCCCTAGAATCCAGGCACAACCTGGTCAGCTTGTAATATGGCAACTCTAATAACAACAGACATTCATTTTAAGAAGTAACATTCCAAGCTTTGGGGAGCACTGAGTTTGTTTCAAAGTTTTATAGAAAAAGACATTTCAGTGGTTGCTGTTTGTAAGACGGGAAACACACACAGAGAGATGCTATGCCTATTGAAATTTTATCTCATCCCAGTGTTAAAGGTGTAAGAGCACAAGTCGTCCTTTGCTAGCGTTTTCTGGCACAGTAAAGATTTCTGTGCAGTAGAACTTTTGGAAACTTGAAGCTTGCCATAACAGGACCTTAGATCATTGCACCAGTTTTCAGTGCAGCAATCAGCAAAATCAGTCTTCTGCCTCCCCATAAGCAATGCCTGACAACAACAAATCTGACTTCAAAAGGTTTAATTTCTGCCAAGTGTTTGTATCAATGAGCCATTCCAATTCAGCCTTAGAGATGCTTGAGTGAAAAGCTATCAGGGTAACGAAATAGGCTCTGCAATTTTTCTGTGCTGATGGGCTCTTCACCGTAATGCAGTTGACATTCTGATAGTACCCTTTGTAAATAAGCAAAGCTTTCATTTTCTAATTATTCAATGGGCTGCACTGAGTTAAACATTAATAATTTAATCAGCTTATTTCTGGCTGGTCTTTCCTGTTCTGAACTGCATTAAAACAGCCAGGAAGAAATTCCAAATGTTGTGCCCCAAGGTTTGCATATTCCCTCTGGTCATATAACTTCTTTATAGCTAAGGCTAAGGGGAGACTCCTAACAGATGTCTTTGTAGATGTTTGTCCTCTTGTGATGAATTGGTGTCATTTCTCTGTGGTAAGATAAATTTACTGAATCTTCCACTTACTCTCACAGTTCTACAAGCCAACAAAAGGAATCAAGGAAAGGAGATTCCAATACAGTAGCACCCCCTATCCACAGAATCAGTATCTGCTGATTCATTTATCTGCTGCCTGAAACCCAGGCTTTACATTGGTTACCTGTTCACTTCCGTCCCAGTTTCAAGGTCATGGTATTAACCTACAAAGCCCTAAATGGTTTGGGACCTCGATATCTGGCCGAGCGCCTCCTTCCAGTTAGGTCTGCCCATCCAATAAGATTGTCACAGGCAAAGTGCCTGAGAGTTTTGACCCCGAGAGAGACCCAGAAAACAACCACCAGAAATTGGGCCTTCTTGGCGGTTGCCCCACAATTGTGGGATTCCCTCTTGCCTGAAGTTCACCTGGCTCCCTCACTAGGCACCTTAAAAAAATTATTAAAGACCTGGATGTTCAGACAGGCTTTCCCGGAGTAAACAACTACCGATGCAATGGTATCTCCGATAATGTACTAATTTATATGCCATCATATTTTATGCTATTAATTATATTAATTGTATGTATTGTGTTTTTTCACTTTGTCCTTCACTTTATTTATGATATTTTAATTTGCATTTTAACTTCGATGTTGTATTATTCTGTTATTTTATGGTTTTGTTACTGTTGTGAACCACCCAGAGAAGCCCTGGCTGCCAGATGGGTGGTATATAAATCAAATAAATAAATAAATCCCATTTATGCATATATTCAGGGTGTATTTGCCAAAACTGGCCACTATAATTTCAGCAGAAATTTTAATCTTTTTTATGTTTTCAAGTTTTAATCTTTTAATTGTATTTTAAATCATATATTGTTTAATTTATCTTTTAATATTTAACTTATTGTGTTTTTAAATTGTGTGAATTTTAATGTTGTGAGCCGTCTTGGGTCCCTTGTTGGGAGAAATGCGGCATATAAATAATAATAATAATAATAATAATAATAATAATAATAATAATAATAATAATAATAATAATAATAATAATAATAATAATAATAATAATAATAATAATAATATAGGGAGCCAGAGACCATGCATTGAATATAGCTTTTGATACTTCCGCATTTTTCAGCTTCCATGAGAGGGTTTGGAACTGATCCCCTGAGATACCTCAGTCCTACTGTACTTAATCATTAGTAACTTGTTAGATGACTACAATCCAGTAAGTATCCTTTATTTATTTAAAATATTTTAACCCCACCTTTCTCCTAAAAAAGGACCCAAGGCAGCTTACATAATTAAAAACATATTAAAAGCTAAAAACACTAAATTATTCAAATATTAAATTATATTATATTAAAAATATTTTATATTAAAAATATTAGGTAAAAGCATTACAAAAAAACAGATTTAAGGGAGCCTTGGGATTCAGTGGCCAAAATCATGTTGTTTAACATAGTAAATCACACTAAAGTAGGCCCATTGAATCAATGGAGAGTTGGTGAATCAACTATTTTGTAGATTCCATCGATTCAAATGGTCCTACTGTAACTACAACTTACTTTAGCATGAGAAGTTGCAGTTGGAGGAGGCCCAATTAAATCAATTGAATTTACAGAGGAGTTCACTCATTAAATCCATATTGATTCAATGGGCCTACTCTTGTGTGATTTACTACACTAACAAACAGGATTTTGGTCACGACACACACACACCACCAAACTAGACTATATGTGCACAAACTTAGTAATATAACTTGTTCACTAGATCAAAAACAAACATTATCTTTTGGATGGGAAAACACCAAGAAATATTTTGAAATGGTAGTTGAACTGGAAACTATTCCAAGTTTTGACCTCTACAGGACTTACTATGATGATGCATGGAATTAAATAGAATGAATGAAACCAACAAAGATAAACTTGTCATGTCATGCCCAGAACACACCCAAAGTGAAATCTATGGTCATATCCCCTGTATTAGAAGATAATTCCAAGGAGATGAGATAAAACAATTTCATATTAAGATCTTTATGGATGGCAGGTAGTGATTTCAGAGTGGGGAAACCTCCGGTTCAACTTTCAACTTGGCTTAAGTTCACTAGAGGGGGGAAGGAGAGACATTTTCTTCTCTCTTCCACTCAAAGAGCCCATGCCTTTACTTGGCTGCGTCCCTGCTATTTTATTGCTGGAAAGAACAATGTATTTGCTTCTTGTCTATTCTCCTCTCCTTTGCTGTAATTTGACACAACCTCTGCTGGGGCTCATGTTCTCATTGCTTGGCTTCGTTTGGAAGAAGAAAGCAGAAAGATGGAGAATGGTGGCTGGTCAGGGAAGAAGGAAACAGACCTTGAGCATGACCTTCCTGTCTGCTCCATTGCCTCTTAAGCTAGTTTCCTAGGGGTTCATACTGCTGGTGCACTGCTTGGAAGCCCAGGAGATTCCCTAGATGAAACACTGATTCTGCATCTGGAGGCACTGCACCCTGAAGAGGAAAGCATTGTCTGTTTCTTTTAGCAGGATCTTGCCTCAGTCTGTATTTCACACATTAGAATGTTTATATTTTGCAGTTGGTCAACTGGGAGATAGTTTGGCTTGGTCTACATGCCTGATGTCCCGGACACTTTACACTGAAAGGATAACATTGTAAGAGAAAGAAATAAAGGCTGCACTCCCTTAGGGATAATCCATGGGGAAGGGCACTCATTTTCTCTGTCAATTCCTTTTCTTTCTTCTTTTGACAACCTCTTCTGTCCCCATTCCCTCTTTCTCTTTCAATCCCTACCCAGTGAACTGCCAGGGTCTGAACCACAACTTTGAAAGGTTACTTTTTTGACTAAACATCTCAGAATCCTTACTAGGTGGGGGACTTGGGGAGTTGTAGTCAAAACAGCAACTCTAAACATCAGTTCAAACTTGTGGTCTGAGCAAACTGCTTGCAGAAGACTTTTGAAATTAATTGTTGGTTTGCAGGTTCTGCACCTCACCAGGTCTGGAGGAACCTTGTCAGCATATGGGACTAGAGAAGGCAAATGATAGCATGGGAAACAGGGGAAGCAGTACCTAAACCAGTCTGTTCTTTTCTGTAGCCTTTCCTGTTTGTCTATCAGTGCTACCTGATGCACTCTACTGAATGACAAAGGATTGGTCTGCTCCAGTGTTTTGTAGCAGTGATGATTGGCCAGAGGCATCTGGAAAGCTCACAAGCAGGTCAGCAACAGGTAATAGCTTCCCTGTTGTTCCTTTCCAGAACTTGTTATTTAGACAGAAGGTCTATCTTCAAGTGCTTTTGGACTTGGAGGTTTCATTTACCAAGAATGGCTAGTAGACCTATAATATGAGGCAGCCTGGCCCAAAACTGGCACCCTCCAGCTGTACTGGACTCTATTTTCCTGTTATGCATGCTGAGTAGACACAATGAGTTTTACATCTGGAGGATACTAAGGACTTCTTTTGAAAGACTTTACATCTGGAGGACCACTCTAAAGACTTCTTTTGAAATACTGTCTCAAAGTCCAACTACGTGTTCCATAGAAGCACCTGTAACAAAACTCCAATGATCACTTCCATCAGGGATAGGCAATTTCATAAAGTAAGGCTGCAATCAGTGGGCAATAAGAACTGCATTTAAGATTCATTTAAATCGATTTAGATTTTATTGTTCACATGATACAAGGGTGAAATCGATTTATATGGACTGTAAAGCAAGTTGTTGTTGTTTTTCACCTGGCCAGCAGGGGCTTTTTAAAATAGGTAAAGGTAAAGGTTCCCCTTGACATTTAGTCCAGTCGTGTCCGACTCTAGGGCGCGGTGCTCATCCCCGTCTCCAAGCCGTAGAGCCAGCGTTTGTCTGTAGACAGTTTCCGTGGTCATGTGGCCAGCGCGACTAGACACAGAACGCTGTTACCTTCCCACCGTGGTGGTACCTATTTATCTACTCACATTTACATGCTTTCGAACTGCTAGGTTGGCAGGAGCTGGGACAAGCGACGGGAGCTCACTCCGGCGCATGGATTCAATCTTACGACCGCTGGTCTTCTGACCTTGCAGCACAGAGGCTTCTGCGGTTTAACCCATAGCGCCACCACGTCCCATACCCAGCTTCTAAAATCAATTCAGTTCAATGCAGCTCTGTGGATGTGAATGTTGCTGTTGTTTGAATTTGTGCCTATGCAGATTTTGGGTGGCAGGAGCATTGCTGTTTTCCCTTTTAATGTTTTTCTTAAAATGTTTGTTGCTGCATCACTTCATCAATATGTTCAGCATTACAACCACCTACCCTGTTCTCTCCATTTGTTCAATGAAAGAGCAGCAGAAGATCAGCAGGTGCAGACTGTGTGTAGAGCAGGCATGCCTGGACATGGAGGACAGTCCCCATGCTAGGAGCATCACCCTGCAAAGTAATGGGAAGCCTCCCCCCACCCCCACTGCATTCTCATTTTTTCATCATTAATCGGCTGAGGTCACGTCTCCAGTGCTTCCCCCGTGGCTTCTGGTGACTATTATGACACCAGGTGGCACCTCCTAGATGCTTAATTTATCAATGTATTACTTACTTTTCTAGAAAAAAAATGTTTTTTTTCTGTTTTTTTCTGGGGGAAATGGAAATTTTCAGAAATTTTACATCCCTATGTGACTTGAACCTGATTTTTTTCAACATACATCAGTTCAAATTGCCAGTGTGACCACAGCCTGAGTTGCAGAAAGCACTGGGGAAGAAGACACAAGGAGGCACTTTTACTTCTTTCTACTTCTGGTTCTGAATTGCTGGGCTGTACTTCCATTTTTTTTTCTATTTTAAAGGTGGACACCTTATATAACAGAGATACAAAAGTGGTCTAATACTAGTACTAATGCATGCATACAAGAAAGAGTGAGAGCAGAGGAATGAGAGAAGAACGAACTTCCTTTTTAAAATCTCCCTCTCCCGTGCAATTTCTTGTGGGCTCCCTCTTGTTGTTAAAGAACAATACACAGCTTGGTCAATGAACTAATAAAAGGCAATTGTAGCAGTATTTGATCCATGACTTGCTGGTACTTGGAATGAAAAAAAACCCTCAGAAGTCATGTGCAAATTTTAAGTTGGTAATTCATACAAATAAAGTGAATAGATGCAAAGGAGGTTAGATATTTACTAACACTGATAACTGTTTGAAGAAGACAGAGTTTGCATCATATTCTGGCATAGTTATGCAAGGCTCAGGAAAGCTGCACCTTCCAAAACATCCTGTTGTTTGAAGGACTGTTGGTATTTGAGCTTTGCTCCCCATTACAATTAGTTATGCTAAACTAAGTGTATCACCTATAATATTAACTAGATAAATTGTAGAAGCTTGAAAGCAAAGTTATCAAATACATGCTGATCCACTGAATGGTTCACACAGCTTATATTATCCTGATGGTAATTCAGAAGTTGGTGATCAGAATATTTCAGATTGTTGTTTAATAATAAAAAAGCCATTATCAGTGTAGTTAAAATATAAAAATAATTAAAATAACAGAATATGCTATGCTATGTTCTGCAGTGATTCCTCTTGATATCCATTATCTTAGCTGTACCAGTTCCAGTGAAGCTCTATTACTATACTATTGTTTTTGTATGTATTTATTTCTTTAAATTTCCACTTGGATAGGGATTAAATATTTAAAAGATACATTAGACATTCATTTGTAATTTTGATAATATTAGATAGAAAAGTAAAATAAATCTCCTGTGCTAAATACCATGCTTGGCTAATAAAGTATTGTGATGTTTATAGCTAATAAAGTATTACAATGTTTATAGCTAAAATGTGGGATAGGAGACAGAAGATTTATTAATTATTTGTTACGTGATCTACCTCTCCCATAAGAGCCAGTAAAGCAGAGAAGACTGAGAGGGTATGACTTGCCCAAGGACACCCAGTGAGTTTCATGGCTAAGTGGGTATTTGAACCCAGGTCTCCCAAGTCCTGTTCTAACTCTCTAAGCACTGCACTGCTTTGATCCTCTGAGAAGATGGAACCATTTCAAAGCTGATAACAGGCAAAGGATGTTGTGGCACTGGAGGTTTTATGGCTGTGAGTTTGGGGAGATATGATTCAGCACCATCTCCCCTTCTGGCTCACTCTCCCAGTCCTCATAACTCTGGTAGGTCAGCTGCAGCCTTGTATTGAAGCTCTTACCGAATATAATACTTGGAAAAATATATACGTTCTTGATTCTAGACTAGAGTGCTGGCCTGGCCTGTGTTACTAAGGCCTGGTTGAATGAATGGAGAAATATGAGTCTCTAACACCTGTGTCCATGAGGTTATCCAGCACAGTGCTGAGTAAACTTGAGAGCAGGCTCGTTGGTCGCCTTGGTCTATAGGAATTCCATTCCCCTGCTCAGTTACTCCAGTCCCTTTCACAGTCTGCCAGGTATGTGTCTTTATGGAGCCAATGCTGAAAACATAACACAGGACAGAGATTCTCTCAGCACAAGGGTATGCAACATAGACGGATACCTATTGTGGTGTAGTGGATAGAGCGACAGACTAGGACTCAGGAGGACTGGGTTCAAATCCCCACTCAGCCATGGAAACTCACGGGGGGGGGGGTGGAACTGGTAAAACCACAACGTAAATATCTCACCTTGAAAAGCCCTATTAGGGTCGCTATAAGTCATTTCTGACTTGATGGCACATGACAACAAAAGATGCAGCATAGATGTTGAATTCATTTGCCCAGCACAGCTTGTTTCTGTAGCCTCCCAGGGGACCCTGCTGCCATAGCTGATATCACATTTTGACAGAAAAGAAAAGAAAGATACATGTTTCCCATTAAGCAACCAGTTCTGCATTAAAACATTGGAAGCCGCCTTATATTGAGTAAGACCATTGTTTCGCCTACTAAGGACATGTTAGCTATGAGTTAGCAGTGGCTCTCCAGGAGTTCAGGTAGGACTTTCCTCCTAACTGTAGGTAAACATTCCAGGTGTTCTCCCATCCAAGTACTAACCAGGCCTGACCCTACTTAGTTTCTGATACTTGCTCTCCCAGAACATTAATTGGCCCCATTGAATGCCTTGTTTTAATGTGACTATGGCTGTCTTAAAGGTGAAATGGAGGGCAATCTTTTGGATGTGCTATGTATTGGACATGTGTGCAGGCAATACATCTTTCCAGCTCCAGGTGGGGTGAGAGGAATATGTTTTTCCAAACCCTGGAAGCTGTCTACTGCTCTGTTAGTAGATCACTCACTCCACCCCACTGAAGTTTCCCTACCTAAGGTGTCAGAGGTACACTGTTGAATGCCCCATGACTAATGATCATGGGAGAACTACAGTGATCACACTATGACCACTTTGTCTAGGCCAGCTCATTATGTTATAGGTTCTATTACAATCGTGTTTTCTCTCCTATACTATACCAAGAACAACATTTATGCTAGAACATAGTCTGGATCTGGGTTTCTATGCAAGGTCTGACCAAATAATATCAATCTGATTCTGGGGAAAACCTATCAACATAAACATCATTCAAGTCTATGCTCCAGCTACAGACGCTGAAGAAGAGGAAACTGAAAGCTTTTATACAAGCATCCAGGAGGAAATTGATCACACACCAAAACAAGACATGCTTATATTCATAGGTGACTGGAACAAAAAAGTAGGGAACAAAGAATCAAATGTTGTTGGATAATTTGGTCTAGGGGATAGAAACAAAGTAGAACAACTCATAGAGTTATGTGAAGTCAACAATCTGTTTATTGCAAAAACATGCTTGAAGCAACTGAACAGATGACTGTACATGTGGACATCACCAGGTGGCCAATATAGAAATCAGATTATATAACTGGAAGCAGGAAATCGAGAAGCTGTATTTGCTATGCCAAAACAAGACCAGGAGCAGATTGTGGTACTGGTCATGAACTGCCAATATCCAATATTAGAATAAAGCTGAAAAAGAACAGTAATAGAACCCTAATACCAAAATATAATGTAAGCAACATTCCTGATGAATTTAAAGTCCACGTAACCTCAGCAGTTTTAGGTGAAAGTACAACTACGAATGAAAGAATGACCTGTGCTCTTGACACAATAGCTCCCAGTTAGTAACTCTGTACCATCAAGTGAATTCTGACTTACAGTGACCCTAGGGTTTTCTAGGTGGAGAGTACTCAGAAGTGGTTTGCCATTCCCTTCTTCTGGGTGTGCCTGGGACTGTGCAGCTTGCTCAAGGCCTGACAGGTTAGCTTTTCTGGGATGCACAGCAGGGAACTGAACTCTCAATATCTGGCTCCGCAACCAAATACTGAACTATCCAGCCAGCCTAGCTCCCTATCACTCCAAGCCAAATCATATAGTGTTCTGAGGTGGTGAAATGGTTGAGTTATTGTTGTGCACACAAATGTGGTAGAAGATATAACAAATATGACTGAACATGAGTGAAAATCATTTTCAGGCATATGGCGATGATGACAAAGAAATGTTACTTCTGCACCACTGCATATTCACAATGTGGTTCAATACAGCCGGCTTGGTTGGTGAGGGGTCAATTCAATATGGGTCTGAGGGATCAACTGGTAGAACCTTAAAGGCCTATTGCAACCTAGATATCAGGTCAAAAATGAAAGAAAAATGGAAAATAAAGGAGACAAAAACGTGGCACCTTAAAGACTAGCTGCTATATGTTTGCTACGTATATTGCAGTCTAGAGAAAGTAGATGTGCATACTAGTTAGATTACTGTAATGTGTTTTTATGCAGGGATATCTCAGAGATGATCTGGAAAATTCAGCTGGTACAGAATACATCCACCAAATGCTCCCATTGGGGATAGATGATCAGAGTGTATTATACTGATTCTGTGCCAGTTTTAGTAGTTACTAGTTTTAACTAAATATAAAGTGCTTTTTTTGCCCTTTAAATCCCTAAAATGGTTTGAGACTTTATTTATTTTAAGAACCACTTTATCCAAACAAATCTACTCATGTTTTAAGGAAAGTAGAAGAAGCCCTTCATTTTGACTCATCTTATAAAATTGTTGACCAGGTAGGCACTAAGGACTGAACATTTTTAGCAGCAGGTCCTACTTCATGAAATTCCACTTCAAGGGGGTGTGCAGTCTACCCTCGGTGGATATTTTTGAAAGTTTTTGCAATGTGGCCTATTACCAATGTTCAGAGGGGTCACCCTCTGGAATGGCTTTGTTGATTTCTACCCTGGCACACCATGCCAAGTAACAAGCAGCCATTAATTAACCTAGCCCTGGAAAACCCAGTGGTTTTGGGCAGAGGAGATTAACTAGGAGGACTAAAGGAACAGAGGAGCTAAATCACCTCTGAACAGCCTCTGATCTTGGAGAGCAGCAGTGTCATTACCAATCAGGTGCCAAAGGAAAAGGATGCTAGTCAGGCTTCAGTATAGGAAAGTGCACATATTATGGCAGCCATTATTATTATTATTCAAAACTACCAGGCATGATCAATCAAAATTATAAAAGCATTGACTGGTATTACATAAGATTTATTATTATTATTATTATTATTATTATTATTATTATTATTATTATTATTATTATTATTATTATTATTATTATTATTATTATTATTATTATTATTAAATAACTATAAAAACATTAACTGGTATTATATGACAGATAAAAGTTTTAACCAAAAACCTAATTATCTGTTAAATATCGGCACAGTATGTATGCTGTTTTATCCTAATATTGCCGTTTTTTGTATTTCTGATTATGTTATTTCTCGAATCTGCAACTGCTTATAATAATATGTGAAATTTCTTGATATTGTTGTCAAAGCCCTGATGACAATGGGGACCACTAAGGTATGTTTCATCCACAAGTGAGATGTTTCGATTGCCAGGTCTCTGTACTTTGTTAGTTTTTTCAATTCTTTATCTTTGACTCTGGCATCTCCTGGAATTGCAATGTCAATGATCCAGACATTTCTTCATTCTATTACTACTATGTCTGGTTTCTTATGTTCAAGGTGTCTATCAGTTTGGATCTGGAAATCCCACAAGAACTTGACTTCATCATTTTCTGACACCTCTACCAGATGTTCCCTTGAATATTTGGAGGCTGGCAAGTTATATTCTTTGCATAATGACCAGTGCACTAATTTTGCCATTCTCTCATATCTAACTTTGTAATCTGTTTGTGCAGTCTTTGGACATTCACAGAGGAGGTGTGATACAGTTTCATCTTTTTCTTAGCAGACTTGACATTCCTTGAATTTTAGCTTTCATAACATTCGTTTGTAGTGCTTGTTCTTGTGCAGCAAAAATCAGGCCTTCAGTTGTTTTCTTAAGGGTCCCCAGTTTTAGCCATGCTGAAGTTGAATTATTGTCATGTCTTCCATCAATATTTGTCAGATGTTGTCCATGTAGTGGCTTACTTTTTCCAACAGTTGAATTTATTTTCAAATTGTTATTTCTTATATTGAGTCTTTGTTTCTGTTGTTTTCAAAATATTCTCCATTTTCACTGCCTTAAGTAATTTTTTTCTATTTAAACTAATATAATCATTTAGTCCTCTTTTTTTTCCTCCTCTACTACCTGCTGTATTTGCAATAATCCACAGCCTCAAATTTTTCATGGTAAATATATTCTGTCCACAATACTTTCTGGATGTAATGCATGATGCATGTTCATTAGTTTCTGTGCTTTTTGATCCACCTCTTCTAATTCATTTTGGATCCAATCTATTATTCCAGCTGGGTATCTAATTACTGGAACAGTCCATGTGTTTAAGTCTTTGATTGTATTTCCCCCATTTAATTTTGATTTTAAGATTTTCCTCAGTCTTTAATGCACTCCCTTTCTATCAGATCTTTAACTTCTGTACTGAGGATGTTATCTGCTTCTAGTATTCCAAGGTTTTAATAATTTTCATAACTTGATAGTGATTTTATAATATCAACAATTGTGGCTATTATTATTATTATTATTATTATTATTATTATTATTATTATTATTATTATTATTATTATTATTATTATTATTAATATTAATATTAATAAAAATACTAGGCACAGTCATTCAGACTTATTTTAAAAAATTGACTGGAATTATATAACAGATACAAGTTTTAACTTAAAAAACTAAGTATCTGTTAAATATCGATGTTGTATATATGCTGTTCCTAATATTGCCTTTTATAATAATAATAATAATAATAATAATAATAATAATAATAATAATAATAATAATAATAATAATAATAATAATTTAGATTCATCATTCTTCACATGCAGTAAGCAACAAAACCAGAAACTGAGGGGTCTGGATAGAATGCTTCACTTTACCCTTGGTAAGTATACACTGTTCAATAGCTGAATAGGGCTAGAGGGATAAAAAGACAAGAAGAAGAACAAATACTTTTGTCCCTACTTTTCTATTTGTATTCCTAGAACATCTTGAGAGAAGTACTTGTTGATTCAAATGATAGATTCATTTCTCAACGCAGAGCTGATCAGCAGCTTTTGATATGCAAATAACATGATATTACTAGCACACAATTAGGTGGCAGCCAAAGGTTATTCAATAAAGTCAATGAAGTAAGTCATGAACACTGTCTGAAGATTAATTGACAGAACCAAGTTCATAGTAATCAATAAAAACCAAGCAGCCCAAGAAATGTACTTAAAGATCCAAAATAAAAATGTAGAGTTCATTGGCAAGTACAAGTAGCTTCAGATTTTGTTGATTGAACAGTGGGATGATAGTACACAATAAAACTGAGAACAGAGATGGCTCAAAGCAGTTTCTTTAGGACAAAGATATGCAACAAAAAAACTAAAATTTGTTTTGAGTATAAGCATTTTACAGTGCTACATGTTCTTGGTTCTACTGTATGGAATGGAATCATGGACATTTAAGACAGGCAAGCTGTAAGAAAGATAGAAATATTTCAGATGTGAATGTATCATAGGATACTAAGAGTTTATTGGGCTAAGAAGGTCACTGAAGAAGTACTAAAATGAATGAGTGAAGCTCAAGAAGTGATGAAGCTAACAAAATGCAGCAATCAGGAATACTTTGGTCACAGCATAAGAACTGAAAAGTACAGCTGATCATTCAAGGTTAAATAATAAGAAAAGATGTGCAGGAAGGAGATGAGCTTATCGGCCAAATAATTTGGGAGACTGGTACAACTGCAACACAGTGGCTGAAATCCTGTTGCTTCATGAAGCAAGCATAGCAATTAGAGTAAGCCCATGGAATCAATGGAGATTTGATGAGTCAACTCCTCCCTAAGTCCCACTGATTGAACAGGCCTACTCTAGTTGCAACATCCTATGCTAAGCAACAGAATTTCATCAAATGTCTTTTTTTTTAGAGCTGTTACATCCAAATTCAAAACAGCCATGATGATGTCTGAGTTGTGGTAGGACTGAACAAATAGAAGAAAACTTGTTAGCTACATCAAATGAGTTTGATATGTTTGTATTATTGCTATATTGTTGCTCTCAGCATTTTTTTTTCATAGTAAAAGAACCACAACAAGAAAAAAGAAAGTACCTTGAAGTTGCCTGTTAACATTTAGCATCTGGACAAAGGATGTTAAGTTACGTTACGTTACATTACGGTATGGCATGTTATGTGCCAGCAAGTCAGAAATAACATAGCGACCCTGATATGGCTTTCAAGGTGAGAGAGATATTTAAGGAGTGATTTTACTAGTTCCATTCCCCCCGTGAGCTTCCATGGCTAAGCAGGGATTCAAACCCTAGTCTGTCACTCTATCCACTACACCACACTGGGTATCTACAGGCAAAGGATACACCGGCATTTTTATATAGATCATAGTAATTATTTCTAAATATATACCTAAAGTTTTAAATTAGTATATTCTTTTTTTTTAACTTTCTCCATTTTGCAGCCATTTTCTCTTCTTTGCTAGCACATAAATGACTACACTCAGAATGGTGTTGAGTACAGTGGTGCCTCGCTAGACGATGTTAATCCGTTCCGCGAAGATCGCTGTCTAGTGAAAACATCATCTAGCGAAGCACGTTTTCCCATTGGAATGCATTGAAATCTCTTCAATGCGTTCCAAGGGAAAACGCAGTTGTCTAACGAAAATCTCCCATAGGGAAACCTCGTCTAGCGAGTGCGGGTCCCCATCGGAATGCACTGACAGCTGCACTGACAGCTTTTCACCACTAGTCGGCGCATTCCTATGGGGAAACCTCATCGTCTAGCGAAAATTCCCCATAGGAGACATCGTTTTGCGAAGCGCAGTAGCGATCGCAAAAAGGCATCGTCTAGCGATTTCCTCGTCCTGCGAGGCAATCGTCTAGCGAGGCACCACTGTATTGGCAAATACGTTTACAGAGGGTGACAGTTAGACCTGATAGGGCCTTGCTACTGCTTTAAGTACATTTCTTAGACCAGGGAAGGGCAGACATCAGACTTGTGTGATCGACCTTGTTTTTGATGCAACATTTCTGGATCCACCAACTGGAGCAAAAGATATGCGCTTTGAACAAAAAAGCTGTTAGACAAGGAATTCATTTTCAATACCAGAACCAAACTGAACTTATTCTTCTTTCACACAAAATCCATTCCTACTCACTCTCAGCTGTTTTATTTCAGCACTATAATCAGGGGAGGGGTTCGTTTTGTTGTTGCCAGTATTAAACAAGAGTCAGAAATTCTTCCTGAATGGCTTCAAATCATGCAGACACCTACCAAGAGACTTCACTACACCTACTGTCCTCCCTTGACTTAAAACACTCTCCAGAATCCATTGCAGAGATTTCCAGAGCTGAGGGGCACAGATTCTTTGAAAAAGAAGTCCATGGAGAATGGCTTCCCTGAAAGGAGTACATTTTGAAGAAACATGCCTTAGGACAAGCCTGTTCTGCTGCAAGAAGCAGCTATCAGCTTTAGACACTTGGCTACAGCTTTTAAAATACTTTCAAACAAACAAAATAACTCAGGGGAAATTACAACTGAATGGCATAATCAAGCACCCTGCCATGCCTAAATGCAGTTAGTTCGTAAACACTAAAGTAACATACACTGATATTCATAGGGGATAGAATTTAACACCCATCCTATTACAGTGCTATGAAATAAATCACTTCAGCAATACGGGTGTTTGTTTGTTGCAAATTAACAATTGATTACATATAAAACTCTTTCTTCTAATAAAATGGAATTGTTAATTGATGTATTTTCATCCACTTTATCTCAGCTTCATTTCCCCACCTTTATTTTGGTTTTGCTTGTCTCACAGGGTAGCAATTAGTTGTAGCAATAAAAAAATCAATTGGCAAATTAGAACTATACTTTTCCTTCATTCCTTCAGCGCTGTTCCTTCTGCCAACTGGAACCATTCATTTGGGAGGGCTGAACAGCTATTGAATTCTCACCATTTTGTCAAGGGCCCAAATAGGTGCATTCAGTAGCAGTTGAAAGGTAGCAGATCTGTGAGGAGAGTACCATAAGATTCAGGCCTTATTTGAGGGTGGTAGTAGTAGTTCAGAAAAATAACCATCTTTTCTAGGTCTTTGTTCATGTGACCAATGTAACATGTTCGCACATTTTCCACATGAGTGTGCCTAAAGACAACCAAAATTACTTATGTGCAGAAGCAAACTTCAATGTGGAACTCCTTGTCACAAGAAATCCATTTGGGCCCTTTGCTGTGTGTTTTTACACAGACCTTAAGGCCTGCCTGTTTGTATTGACTTCAGTGATGTTAAATGACCCCAAATTACCCTATTTAGCCCACACTTTCCTGCTCCAAAAGGAAACAAGTAGACATGACAATTTTTAAATGGTTGCTGTTTATTTGGCTTCTTTTTTTTTTAAGATGGTCGTTTTTGAGCTTTTCATATTAGTCTTGTATTTTATGATATTATTTTTAAAAATACAGTTCTTGTTTCATATGAACTGCCTTGAGAAGGCCGCATGACCCCTAAGAAAGGTCTATAAATGTTTAAAGTAAATATTAATAAATGTACAAAATACGTGAACCAAGACGATTCTTAGATCTTTGGGACAGCTGCAGGCTTATTAAAATTGAGGCCAAAGAATATATGTTAATTATGAAATCAGACTGGGAAGTTGCCTTTGTCTTCTAATCAAAGAAGAGCCAGGTTTCTTTTTTTCAGTGTTCAGGAATCCTCAGAAGTGGACTCTTAGAGGAAAGGACTTGAGAGGTCATTTATGACCTCTTACAGATTAGGGTTCTAGGGTCACTTCATGCCAGGAGAAGACATCTGGCATATTTCTCTGTCTTCTTTTAGTCTGAACAAGAAATGGAGAAACGTGAGCCATACCGGATCAGAACTACAGTACCCACTCCACAAAGAATAAAGCCAAAATCCTGTTGGAAGACTTGTCTGTGCAATGGCAATTGTGCAACTGATTTCCCTTTTTGCTGGAATGTCGACTGTGTCATGTGACCAGTCATGCATCTATTGTGAAATCAGTCACATAATGGACACACTGTCCAAGGAGGAACCTATTGCACTATCACTGTTGTGTGCAGAGGGTTCTCTGGCAGGTTTCTAGTTAAGCATTTTAATCTGACAAATCTTTACTCAGTAGCAGCTGTGAGGAAAGGTGTTTTGTTTTTAATTCCCTTTGGATTGCCTCCGAATAATGAAATGGTAGGTCTTAGACTTACAATAAACCAATAGCATTTGGGGCTAGAAGAAACATTTCATCAACTAGAATTAGCCATACTAAAGTTATTCAGTCTGTTCCTCTGAATTTTAATTTCTGGGGTTGCCCTCCTGGTTTCACTATCTTGGCTGGCATCCTTTGTGAAGAGGTTTTCAGAAAGCCCTGTTATAATGTCCATTAAAACAACCTGCATGCTAGCCTTTGTGAAAGAACAGTGGCAGCCTTAGACATAGACAGCCTGGTCTTGTTACTTCATTCTGTCCAGAGGCTGGGAGCTAACTTAAGCCAGTGGAAGTGTAATGTGATGATATGTAAGCTGTTGCCTGCATTTTTTTGTGATGTCTGATACACAGATCTGTGTGACAATAGGAGTGAGTTCTAGGAATACGCAGGGATATTATGGAATTGGAACATTCTGCTGTCCCAGAGGGAACGTGTAGTGGAATGTAGCTTTTGGAGGAAAATAAGTCTTTTACCAAAAGGTTCAGATGATCTATCCTAATCTCTGTAAAATATGATAATGAAACCTGACAAGTCTGCGGAAGAGTCTATGAATCCCATTAATGATGTAAAACCAGTGACATGGCTGAACAGCTTAAAATGCAAAGCAGTTTCAGGTAGATGCTACTGGGAAATAGGCCAACCCCACAGAAGGAGTTGGGGAAAGAGGATTTTAGTAAATGATGATTAGAGACTGGAAAATATGGGCAAAGCATTCCTATGTAGCATATTACTCATGCAAGCAGAGAACTGGCAGTTCTTTGAGAATTGTTGTCAGAGGAAGGGACCAAAAGAAAGGAAAGGAAAGGAAAGAAGATTAGGACCATCACCAATGTCAGAAAAGTATGCACACTTTTATGCAAGTCTTCATCAGACTAGGTCATAGTTGGCAAATTCTGTGGATGCAGGTACCAAGTTTAGCACACGTCTAGTTTCTCCATATCACAATTTCATAGTAAAACAGGCACATAGAGAATATGTGCTGGTTTCTAAGGGGAATTATGCTTTCAGAAAGCTTCTGGAGACACAATTCTCCTCTAAAACAAGGTCCACGATCCTAGCACATACCTCATTCAGTAGTTTAAAATGGAGTAGAATGCTCATGCTCAGAGGAGACCAGTCTAGCCCTGCCCCTTTTATCCCCAGTTTCAGCACCTTCCTAAACATAGAGGGTGACCAGTTCAAAGAGGAAGAGCTCCACTATCTGTGGGGACTCTGTGTCAGTGAGAACCCTGATTTTCCACAAAGTCCAAAGTTCAGACTGAATATCAAAATGGAGAGTTGCTGATTATGTGAGAATTGTACAAGGTATCAAGTAATGGCTTCTGAGATGAAGAAGTAATATTTGCTCCCCATTTCAGTTTTTCTTCATATTATTATTCTGCTGCTCTCTTCATTCTGTTTATTCTGGTCTGCGTCCTCCCAGGGTCAGATTACACATTAAGGGAAATGTATATTTCCCTACTTTACAATATTTTCCCACCAGAAATGCAAATCCTTCAAAAGTAAGTGCCTGATAAATCAGGGCAGAAATAAATGTTGCACATATGCCATTATAGGAAGGGAGAAATCCTTAAGGACTATTGTGTGGTCACAGCAGGAGCTTCTCTTACACCTCTAAAATTTTCGCTTTCTTTCTTTTGTGATTGGTCTTCATGACATAAGCAAAGAATTCAAATATTTCTTTGAAATCTGATTCCTCAAATATAAAAGACAACCTAAGTTATGTCTTTCCAACACTAACATGCTTTCTGTTCTATTTACAGACTAACTGCAAGGCCTCTTTCTGCCCTAATCAGACATGCAAAAGAAGCTCATGTTATCTTCCAATGACCAATTACAAAACAAAAGCAAACTAATATACAATGTATGGAATGAGAGAATTCTCAACACATGTGAGAATAAACAGATAGACTTTTACCCCTTGAGTGCGCTCTGGTTCTAATGATATACTAGCTGTATCTTTTAGTTCAGATCTCAGAAACCTGCATGTTGCTCTTAAAGCAAGACATAGATCTGAATTGCAGAGAGCCTGTAGGTTTTCCGAAACAGAGCTTTCAAAATTATTCCTCCTCTCCCCCCGCCCCCGCATTACACCTTGATGAAGAAATGCGGAGAACCTGAAAACATGTGCATTTGTGTGGCATTTTGGTTGGTCCTAATAAAGATATTGCTCAACTTGATTTCTGTGCACGTTTAACAAGAGTATGATCACCACACCAGTAAGGTTGCAATCAAAGTAGGAATTCTAACAATGCAAAAAGCTGAGATTTATAATTTTGTTTTTTTGTTTTTTTTCTGAATGAGATTTCAATATGAAAAGAGTAATAACAATATTTTCTGTGCTATGATGTGAGACCTGTTCAGTATTTTCACCTGCAAAGAGACAATAAGGCATGTGAATTTGAAACAAGTTGTTAAATGCTAAGTTCTCAATCCTACCCCACTATGGAGACTTGAAGTTGAGGAAAACAAAGCTTTGTACATTTCTGTAAGCTGTTTGGAAAAAAAAAAGATATCATATCTGGAAATGTGTCCTTTCAAAGATTTGACACTTAAGGCCAGACTAAAAGAACTACATGCATGTTGCTGAGAGAAAAAGCAGAGGTATTATGTTGACACACAATGAAATTTTACAGCTCTATAGTAGAAAAGATCTGTGTTATTTAGGGAAAACACCCGCACAATGGAGGAAAGTGTTGACAGGTTAAAACATGAATAATGTGATGAAATTGATGAAAAACACATATTAGCACAAGAAATCAAGAAAATGTCAAGAGTTCAAATGTGGGAGGGTTTCCACAAGGCAGCTGTGGAAGCCTCTGTACCCTAGGCAGTAAATATTATAAGCAGGCAAGATAAGGCATTCATGCATATTTAGTAATTATCCTCTGCATATAGTGTGTGTCAGGACCTATGAGGAAACAGATTGCTCGCTGGGACTTTTCCACCTGTAATACTTAGCTATGTAATACACATACTCATGATTTGCCTTAGGCAAGGTAAGAAGAAATGTAGACAAACAGAATATTCAGAGCAAGAATAACTTGTAAGGTGTGGGTTAAAGATTCCTACAAAATGTGCAAGCGCTGACCACAAACTAAGCATAAAAGCTAGGAACAGCTTCCTCTCATAGGGAATGAGAGGAGCAGATGTACATATATGACCACAAAGAAGGGGGGAGGGGTATAAAAAGGTGATATGAGATATTTTAAGATACAGCACCTCAGTATCTGAAGAAGCCTCCGTCCTTAGATACGCTTGCCCAAAAACTGACAGTCCTCCTCCATATCCCCCCAGTGATAGCTATACATTGCGTGGACACATTAGAGAGGGCCTACTCTGTTGTTGTGCCTTGACTCTGTGGAAGGAATGGTCTCTCATCATAAGGCCAATTAGCACTGACATTGATTTAATTTCAGCATCAAGTTAAAACAGATGTTCATCAAAGCTAGCATCAAGTTAAAACAGATGTTCATCAAAGCTAGGGATTGGATTTTTGGATTACAAATCCCGTAATTCTCTGTTCTGGGAGTTCTAACTGATGGACAGAAACCTGTGCAGAAAGAAAGCTCCCAGCTAGCACCAGGGCAGGAACAGGAAGCTTGGCCAAAGCTAGAATTGGCTAAACCTTAAACCCTCCCATTTTAGGCCTTTCTCCCAGGTGAGCCACATTTAGAAGTCTGTCAGGTAGAACTCCCAGAATGAAGAATTATGGGATTTGTAGTCAAAAAATCCCAAAATTCATTGCCTTTGTGGTCAAGGAATTTTGGCTTGAATAAGATGAATAGTCTTTTGTAAAAGTACAGTTTTAAACTGCACAAATAGTTTTGTATATTGAACTGCTAAACCATTTTAAAATGTTCTGAATTGTTGTATATGTTTTGAACAGTTTTAAATTGCTTCTGTTGTACCGTGTTCAAATATTCTGATATAAGGTGGAGTGTTAATATTCTAAACAAACCTACAAATACCCTTGAGTTGTATAACATCTGGCGTACAGGAATTTTAAAGTTTTCAATTTTTGCATGATTAAGAGTTTTGTGTAATGGAAAGGTTGTCTTTTTCTGTGTTACACACTGCAAAAATGATGTGGAAAAGTAGGTATGAATTAAGAAGAGGGCAATAATACCTTCAGAGGTAGGTAAAACAAGTGCTACCTAGATAGCCTTATTCTAGCCTTCCAAATCTAGACAAATTTCCAAATTATGCAAATAAATTGCTCATTATGCATATCATGTATTGCTGCAAAATAATGCTCCCCTGTTAATCTCCCAACAGACTTTCTTTATAGAAAAGAAACTAAACGTTGTTCTCTGTAGATTCTTTGCATGTATTGCAGGATTGCACAAACTTTTTAAAAAAATGTAGCTGAGGAGAATTCTCTGAAGTCTTTTCACCTTTGAAGTAAAATTACTTTCTTTTGAACATGTCAATTAAAAATGCAATACTATACAATTCTATCAGAAATGCACACTATTGAGTTCAGTGAGTCCTACTTCTGAATAGGTGGATTGACTGAAAGGGGCTTCTCAGTCTACTGAAATAAATAGAGAAGTTCTTACAGAGGAGAATGCAGACCTCTATGAGCACAGCAGAGTAGCAGTGTCCTGTCAAGTCAGTTCTCAGTTATGGCAACCCTTTTCAATGTTTTCCAGGTAGAGACCATTCAGAAGTGGTTTACCATTACTTTCTTCTAGGGATGTCCCAGGAATGTGCAACTTGCTCAAGGCCACATAGGCTGACTCTGCTCACAGGAGTCATAGTAGGTAATCAAACTCCCAACCTCAGGTTCTGCAGCCAGATACTTAAAGTGCTGAGTTACACTCATACACGGGTGAATTGTGTGATTTGTTTCTTATTTTGACTTCAGGGGACAGATACTTGTTGTTGTTGTTGTTTAATGTAGCCTGGATATGGGCTACCTCATGGTATAAATAGACACTGGCCTATCTAGAATTGGGCTAATATGACAACCCTAAACACAGATGAGGGCAAAGATGTAGAAATATATATTTTAAGAAGCAGTTGGTTACAGATATAGTTCCAAATACTGCAGCCAAGAAATCAGAAAAACACTGATTCAGAAGGGCAGCTATGAAGGAACTAGAAAAGATCCTCAAGTATGAGAATGTCAGTGGAGACCACTATAATATTCCTGATTACTATGCGTGGGTGTGCTGGTCAGTGAAGAAAGTCCACAGGGGGAAAAATATTCATTTAAAATGTGGTGTTGGAAGAGTCTGCCTATTGACTATTTAGGTAGTGGTCTCTTTAAATCGCCAGAAGAGTAAATGTGTTTTCTTTAGCAGTCTTCACTTATTTCCTCTTTTGCTGCCACCAACCTTTAGCTGTGCCTATGTGTGGTTATTTGCCTATTTACTCAGACCCTTTTAACACCATTCACATAGCCAACCCTCATGTACTGAACTCAGCACTACTCAGCTTGTAAAGAGCAAATAATTTTTCATTAAAATAATAGACTTAAAATAATATTGTTTATTACTTTAAGTTTATTCAGCACAATCCTTCATTCTCTCTATCACCTCTTCCTCCTGAACTTTCTCTCATACTGCTCTCCTATACTCCAATACCACCCTCTCCCTAATTTCTTCACACCAGACTGCTCCCCAAATACACTCCAACGCTCCACTCCCCTAATTTCACCCAGCCAGTCAGAACCAATCTTACCAACATTCCGTGCTCCTCACTTACCCATCACATACTTACCAAACCATATAAACAATACGTTTAAATATCAGCAGGTATTACAGTGAGCTTTATGGATACCATAGACTACTAGAAAGACAAGTAAGTGGGTATGAGATCAAATTAATCCTGCACTTTCCCAAGAACCAAAATTAATGAAACCAAAGTTATTGTACTTTGGGTATATCTCAAGAAGATAAGGTTCATTCAAAAAGAAAATCATGCTGGGAAAAGTTGGCGGCAACAGAATAAGAGATGGATTGACTCAATAAAAGAAAACCATGGCCTTGAATTTGCAAGAGATGGACAGGACTGTTAATGATAAAACTTTCTGGAGGTCACTAATTCATATGGCCGCCAAAAATAGAAAGTGTCTTGATGGCACATAACAACACCCCAAAGTACTCAGCTATTTTAAAAATAATTATTTTGAATTCTTCAGAAGTAATTAAAATATCTACCTATAGTTGATTGTTTAAAATCTCATCTAAATGCCACATGCGCCAGGCTTGTGGTACACCTGGCAGAATCATGAGACACTGCATAAGCCATCTCTTGAACCAAACAATATTCCTCCTGCAACATGCAATGGAATCACATCCTGGTAACTATAAAAGTAACAAAAACTGACCAGAAATGAATAAAGATACCCTACAAAAGTCACACCAGTTGTAACTCGTTTACATCTTAGTTATTTTTAAAAGGATTTAGTTTCAGTTTGCTAATTTCCAAGCTCTGTAAAATGTAACAAATAAAATAAACACATAAACAAGACTTGTTCTCTGTTGTAAGAGGTTTCAGTTTGGCTGAACCTTTGGAAAAACCTTTGAAAGAAAACCCAGTTCAGAATGGAAGCACCATCGGGATGGGAGGGAACAGATCAGGTTTCCTTTTTGTGGAACTCTTCAAGCAGAGGTTGGATAAAGTATCTACTGGAGATTTGAACTTTGAACTTCCTGCATCAGCCAAGGGAGTTAGAGTAGCTATGCTACAGGCTCCTTCCAGTTCTGTGGTTATATGACTCTTTCCCCCAAAAAAGTTGCTTTTCTCCTCTGCTGCCATTTACTTTGGTGATTTTCTAAAGATATTGAGACAGAGAAAGCATACTGAAATATGCAGCTAGGAAGCAGGAGCTTTAAGGATAATGACAACTCCTAAACTCCCCTGTGAAGCCAAATCATAAGAAGGCAGGGGTGGCATCAAATGACAAAGACGCATGAATCAGAATTCAAATTACAAGGTTCAAAGAGTTGGCGGTTCAAAGTACAAACGTAGGGTATGACCTCAGCTGAACAATACAGAGACACGTTCACACCCAGCCAGACAGAAACTGTTGGAGAAACATAATTTTCTCTCTTACCAACATCTTACCAGCAGGACACTTCTGAATTAAACCAGGTTTCGTTGTTGGATCCTTGCTCAGAGAGAGTCCTTTTTGGCTATTTGGGTCTCGTTTGTGTGTGCGTATGTATATGTGCATGGGGGAGGTATTATCCTGCGGACAAGTTCCTTCCTCAGCCTATGCCTATTAATTATAACAGAGGCAGGTAGACTTCAGGCTGGCAGTTTTAGGTGGTTTTTCATTATAACCTTAAGATTCACCCACCAGAGTCTGCTGCAAAGGTCATACACTTGGAATTTCAAAATCCAAAGCACTGGAATTTAATTTCCAAAACTGAGCTGTGTTCAGATATTTACTACTATGCATTTTCCTCAACCCATTTTAATCTGGGGCAAAGTGAGGACTCGTTGTTACTGTTAAACAGTTGTGGAGCAGAAATCCCTAGTGATCTACTACAGTGCACATTTCTCAAATATCTACATGACACAGACCTTAAGAGAGATGCCTCTTTGTTTAGATGCCAAGAAGGGGAAGTTGCATTTGGTACAGCTTTTTCTATTTGCTGCATTTAAGATGAAACCTGCATTTTGTGGTATTTCCCTTCTGTGTTTTTCTTACAAGTAAAGAAACCCAGTTGGATCAGACTGGGCAACCCTGTATAGGACTCAACATAAAACAGGCTTGAATAATATGTTGATAGATGAGGGGGACCCCCAAAATATGCCAAGGACAAGTGAACTGAGACAACCTGCAGGATGTAGACATGTCTTGAATGAAAATGTATGTGGGTCATAGGTGGACTGGCTGTGTGAAATCTACAAAGTCTTTTTTTTTTTTTTTTTTTTGCTTTGTCCGCAGCATATAGCAGATTTTTTCTACCATATGCTGTTCATTGAAAGTGTGAGGTCCAAGCACTTTCTTCTTTGCTAAAATCTTCAAGGATTTGTCTATATGAGGTAGATAAAGGAATGGCATGTGGATATTTGGCTAAAAGTGGTAGGAAAGCCAGGATTTTGGGATTTCAGAAAACCTTTCCCTGTCCTTATAATCCAAGCATTGATTGGGACCTGATTCATCAGAATTTTGCTCATAATTGGGTGCTAGTATATTTTGTGGACTAAATTGATAACCTAAACTGCTATCTATCATCTTCTGAAATGTTCAACTTCATAGTTTTCAAAAATTAATTTATCTCTGAGTACCTGTAGTTGTGTTTCTGCTTCATTCATTTTGACAAGTTGTTTAATTAAGTCTTTAAAGATGTGATACAGCACATGCCTCAGCAATAAGTCACATTGGCAGGCAGATGTCAGTTGTAGTAATTATGTACACACACACACACACACACACACACACACACACACACACACACACACCTCTTTAAGTATGTGTGTATAAATGTTTATGTATTTGTCTTTGACTTTGCCGGATAAGCATTACTGAAATTGACAATGTGGCTCTGGAGTTCTTACAGAGTGATTGACTGAACTGTTTACTGTTCTAACAAGTAAAATGATAGCATGCTTAAATAGTATTGCTGTGTAATATTGTGGACACCACTGATTAGAATTGATCCTGTACATACTGAGCACTGCAAATTATGCATAGCTTCCGATTGAATAAAATGTGGAGATAGTACTGATATTTTATTGGTTGCACAGATTACGAATCATGATCATATATTAAAATTAATTTCTAAGATACCCTTTTTATTGGGAAAAAAAGAGTGGGGTGGGGTGCTTGTAACGGACTAGAACACGTTTCAAGACAATATTTTTGTCCCTAGACTTTAATTGCTATAATTCCCAAAACTACTCAGACGTTACACAGATTCCCAAGCTTTAGGTATTACAAATTGCTTGACTACATACTTAATAGCACAATCCTAGGTATGTTCATTGAAGATTGTTCCCAGATAAAGATGTATACAATAGCAGCCCAAGAGAATAACTCCTTAAACTATTGTTCTAGGTTTTTTGTTGTTGTTACATCCATCAAGTTGCCTCCGACTTATGGCAGCCCTATGAATGAAACATCTCCAAAGTGTCCTGTCCTCAATAGCCCTGCTCAGCTCTTGTAAAAAAAAAGGCTGTGGCTTCCTCTAGGGAGTCAGTTCATCTCATATTTGGTCTTCCTCTTTTCTGCTGCTTTCAACTTTTCCAAGCAATATTGTTTTTTCCAGAGAATCTCCTCATGATGTACCCAAACTGTGACAGCCTCAGTTTTGTCATTTCCCCCTCTAGAGATAGTTCTGGCTTGGTTTGCTCTAGAACCCACTTGTTCATCTTTCTGGCAGTCCAGGGTATCTGCAGAGCTCTCCTCCAGCACCATATTTCAAACAAGTCAAATCTATTTCCTGTCAGCTTTCTTTACTGTTCAGCTTTCACACCTGTACATAGGAATTGGGAATATACTCGTGTGGATTATCCTGGCCTTAGTCTTCAGTCTCTTCTAGTTCAAGGAGTTCTTCTCTTGGGCTGCTTACACTTGATGATCTTTTCTAATTCCTTCATTGCTGGCCTTCCAAGTCTCTGTCTTCTTCTGATTTCTTGGCTGCAGTCTACATTTGCATTGATGCTTGAACCAAGGTATATAAAATCTTTAACAGTTTCAGTTTCTTCACTGTCAACATTAAAGTTGTGTAGTTCTTCTATAGTCATGGTTTCCTTTTGTTTTTGATTTGTTTTGTTTTTTGTCTTCTTCATGTTTAATGGCAGTCCTGCTTTGGCACTTTCTTCTTTCACTTTTTCTAGACTTAGTACAAGACAGTGTTTATGTTCCTTGGCTGAACACTTGCACAAAATTTCAGAAAATACAGAAGAACTCCTGGCACATGATAATTACACCTCTCATTGTTTGAGAAAAATATGTATGCTGTGAGTCTTACAATGCTGGTCCTACAAGGGCTTTAAACTGAATCCTACAAGGGAAGGAATAAAGTAATCTAGAGTACAGACAGACATCAAGCACCAAGAACAAGATTGTCAATGATACACCAGAAACTAGGATGGTGATACAGGAAAGTGCTAATGGATGGGAAAAGACAAGAAGGAAGCAATTGGAAGAAATGGCTGTGGTTCCAAATGTCTGTATACCAACACAAAGAGCATGATTAAAAAAAACATGAACTTGAACTCTTTACAGAGGAAGGCAAGTAAGATTTAAGAGGCATTACTGAAAGCTGTTGGGAGAAGACCGGTGGTAGAATGTGGCAACTTTAAGGCTAAAACATATTCAGAAAGAATTGACTAAATGAGAAAAGGGAAGGAGTAGCATTATATGTAAAAGATGTGTATACCTACAAGGAGATCCATGATGAGAAGCATGGAATGCTGGTGGCAAGCAGTTGGATAAAAATCAAAGGAAAGTGTAAGATGCCTTCTGCATCAAATTATGAAGCATTTAAAGAGTAAAGGTATAGTAATAGACCACAAGCTAAACAGAAGTCAACAATGGGCAGTAGTAGCAAAAAAAAGGTTGCATCAAAAGAACTATATTGTTCTGATCAAGTAAAATAGTAGTAACACTCTAGTTTAATTTTGTCAAACCTCATTTGGATCACTGTGATGCATTCTGGACACCATAGTTTAAGAAGTGTATTGATTGTTTCGTGCATCGTTAACAGCTACAAGATTCTGCCCCAAAAGTCTAAAAAACAAGAACAGGTGAGTGAGTCGACATGTTTTGCCTGGAAAGAAGATGACTGAGAGCTGATGTGAGTCTTCTTATATTTGCAGTGCTGTGACACAGAAAATGGAGCAAGCTTGCTCTCTCTGGTGCCATGGGGTAGGGCCCAAAATAATGGAATCAAATTACCAGAAGAGAGATTTTGACTGAATGTTAGGAAGCACTTCTTGACAGAAGGAACTGTTGAACTGTAGCCTGGTCTACCTTGGAAGGTGGTGGATTCTTCTTTGTTGGAGGTTTTTAAATACGGGTTGGATGGTTGTCCGTCAGGGATGCTTTGCCTGTGCATCTCCTGTATCAAAAGGAACCTGGCCTGGATAACCATAATTCAGTCTCTTTCACCTCTGCCATTTCTGTAACAGATGAGAGAAGTCTCCCTGCTGATAATTTTTTCTGGTCTAGGCAGAGCTCCACCCTAACGAATCCTGCAGAACAAGCCATTCAGTCAGCTCTAACAGTCTCTTTCTGAGTCCTCCCTGTGCCCCTCCCTTCAGAGAAAGTTATTATGCATTAAGAAGTAAAAACAATTTGGGCTGGGTAGAGCAATTGTCCTCCTTTTGTACCGGGTGGTATATGTATTGCTTTTCTTCTGTAATGTTTCTGTTGAGCTTAAACCTGTTTTTCATGTTTTTGTAGTTCTCAAGAGTGCGTGCTAAGTACAAAACTAAACCCATTCCCCCCTCATCCTGAAGCCTGCTTAGGAGCACAAGCAAAACTGCTGGGATGGTGATGGTGTTATCACTTCTAACTTGCAATATTTTTTCCCTTCCCCTCCTGTTTTTCAGTAAATGTACTCTTCTTCGAAGTTTGTAATATTTGAAATAAGTGTATGGACATTTTGTGCTGGTTATGATTAACCATAATTGATGGAGCACCCCAAAAGAATGCTATGTGTACTGTCCTCAACAGGAAAACAAATGTTCAAGTTGTGTCTTTATGTGGCCAGAGTTATATTGTTCTGTGCTTATAATTGGCATCTAAATGCCAGTACTGTTTCTAAAAGACACACAGGTGACAGTTTGTGTTTGTACTGGTATCAGCTGATGCCTTCTCTATTTCTCATGTGACAGCTGTAGAGAAAATGGAGCTTAGTCAGCTCAAGTTGACACAGATCATCAGTAAGACTTTGTATTTATATTCTAAGCTATCTTAGAGATTCATGAAATCTGTGGCTAAGATTGCCTTGGTGTATTTTAGAGTTCATGCTGCAAAGTTCCTACAGCAGTATTTTAACATTATCTTAAATTAGGGTCATATGGCATTCTAGAAATCCTTCCAGAAATAGATATTTGCAGACTATTTAATGCTCTGGCTTTAAACTGCCCTTCCTTCACTTATTATGCTAGTTGTTCAGTTTATTTAGCATTATACGTATGTTTGGTGAACACATCTACTCTTCTTGAGTTTTTTTTAATGCACTCAGATTTGGATTGCACTCTTTCTAATCCCCCCCCCCCAACTTTAAGGCTTTAAATGACATGTTTAAGTTGTCATTTGGGGGTATTATTTTGATGTGAATACTCTGAGCATCTTTTAAACAGATAAGCAAACATAAGTTAAAATTTTTAAAACATAAATAAAAATGTTCAGTAGCAAAGGGGGCAGGAATAGACAGAGTACCTGTAAAACACCAGTACTTTGTCACTTGGTGACAAGCTGATTCACTGGCATAACACTTACCAATCTTGTTTTTAGCTTTTTCCTGCTGGGATGAAGAGGGAGATTTATTTATTAAATTTATACCCCGCCCATCGAGACCGAAGTCTACTCTGGGTGGCTAACAATAATAGATAAAATAAAAACAATATAATAAAATAAAAAAACAACAGTAGTAATATAGTTCAAGATGGGGAAAATAATCAAGTGATGACAGGAGGGAAAGCTTGCCTAAAGAGCCTGGTCTTAAGTTTGCTCTTAAAAACACCCAGCGAGGGAGCCAGACAGATCTCTGAAGGCAGACTGTTCCAAAGGCGAGGGGCCACTGCCGAGAAGGCCTGGTTTCTTGTTCTTTCTCTCTGGGCCTCCCTCGGCGTTAGGCCCCTCAGCCGCCCTTCCTGGCTAGAACGAGTGATTCAGGTAGATTTAGGTGGGAGGAGGCGTTCCGCTAGATATCAAGGTCCTAAACCGTTTGTCATCATTAACACTTTGAAATCAATGCGGAAACGAACAGGCAGCCAATGCAAGGCAACCAGAGTGGGGGAAATATGCTGATATTTTCTCACCCCAGTGAGAAGTCTGGCCGCCACATTCTGCACAATTTGAAGCTTCCACATCAATCTCAAAGGTAGCCCCACGTAGAGTGCGTTACAGTAATCTAATCTCGAGATTACAAGCACATGGACCAGAGTGGTGAGCGCCCCAACATCAAGATAGGGATGCAGCTGGGCAATCCATCACAGATGGAAATAGGCGGAGCGGACCACTGATGCTACCTGGGTTTCCATAGTGAGCACCTGATCCAGATGGACCCCCAAGCTGCGAACCTCACTCTTCGCGGTGAGAGGCACTCCCCCAAAAGAGAGGGAGTTTCCCAAACCACCGATGGAGGGGCCACCCACCTTCAGGACCTCCGTCTTGTCTGGGTTCAGCCTCAGTCCCTTCTCCTGCATCCATTTCAGTACAGCCTCCAGGCAGCGCTGAAGGGACAGAACGGCATCCACTGTGGTTGGAGAAAAGGAGATGTAGAGCTGGGTGTCATCAGCGTACTGATGGCACGAAGCCCCACACCCCCTGATGACCCCACCCAGCTGCCTCATATAGATATTAAACAGCATTGGGGAGATAATCGAGCCCTGCAAAACCCCACAATTGAGATTCCACGGGGCCGAAACACACTCCCCAAGCTGTACTCTCTGAGGACGGTCCTCCAAGAAGGATCGGAGCCAGGCAAGCACCAGACGACCGATTCCCAACTCGGAGAGCCTCCCCAGGAGGATACCGTGGTAGATGGTATCGAAGGCAGCTGAGATATCGAGGAGGACCAACAAAGACATTTTGCCCCTGTCGGCCTCCCTCAGCAGGTCATCAAACAGGGCGACCAATGCCGTTTCCGTACCGTGGCGCGGCCTGAAGCCTGACTGGAATGGATCCAGGGCATTGGTTTCATCCAAAAGAACCTGGAGCTGGTCAGCCACCACCCTCTCAACCACTTTGCTGAGGAAAGAAACATTGGCGACGGGCCTATAATTGCCAATGTTGTCCGCCGCCAAACTTGGTTTCTTCCTTATGGGCCTAATAAGTGTTTCCTTGAGGAGAGACCCATTAATTATTGCCATGGCCCATTCGGTTGTTATAGGCCTGGCTGCTTTGATTAGCCAGGCCGGGCAAGGGTCAAGGGAGGAGGTGGTGGCACGACAGCGGTCAAGCGCTTTGTCCACCATATCTGCCGTCACAGGCTGAAAGAGATCAAGTCTCATCGGGCAAGGCAGAGCGCTGGACATCTCTGCTCGATCTACTGTGTTCAAAAAAGGAGATGTCTTTTCCTTGTTTTTCCCCCCTTAGATATCAGTTCTACATCATCTTTTCCCTCTAGAGTCCAGGAAGCTAATTCACTAGCATGTCACTTACCTATAAATGTTTTAAAAATTGCAACTCCTCCTTGTTCCCCATGGAGGTGAAGACAGGAAGGGGGTTCAAGGGCTAAATGGGGTTGCTTTGCAATGCAGTGTGGTCTCCTGTCCCAAAGCCAGCCAATTCTTACATATGGATGCAAGGATCACCCCAAATAGCATATTGTACCTCGAGAGACCCTGTTTAGCTTAATCCAGTTTGGGATCACTGGACTGCCTAGTCACACCTTAGTATTGTTTACGCTTTTTACAGTGCCAGACAGAAGCCTTTCCCAGTTCTATCTAGAGATGCCAGGAATTGAATTTAAGACCTTCTGTGTGTAAAGCATGTGTTTTGTCACTGTGCTTGATTCCATTCCCAGTTTATAGAAATGAAATCCCCTGAAAGCAAATAACAGTGATTTGGAGGATTCAAACTAAGTACGCTGCATTTAGGTACCATTAAAATCTATGGAACCACTCATGGATTTCAGTTGGAATTCAGGCTGACAAATATACAGCATAACCCAATTTATTTAAGTCTGCTTAGAAGTAAGTTCCACAACATTCCAAGATACATATTCCCTGTTAAGTGAAGACAGGATTGTAATCTCTGGATCCAGTGTTACACTGATGAGGATGTTGAAAATTTTAACAAGACAAAGTTAAATAATTTCATATGTCCAAAAGGCGGCTGAAGCCTTGTCTGTTCACACCCTAAGTTAAATGCTCTGATTCCATATCAGACAGCCTCTTCAGTACCTGTAAGAGGTAGGATGTAAGCCCAGGTACATGCACACTGAATATTGTGTGAAAGATGTATCATGTGAAAACATACCATTAATTTGTAAAAATATATGCATGGCTTGCTTGGTGTATGCAGTCCTTCTAGGTAACAGAATTTGAGTACACTGAGTGCACATACCCAGTTTGCAAATACTGCCACATGTATATTGGCTGCATGTGTTCCCAATGTCCAAATATATATGTTTAGGATTGCCATATTCCAGTGCAAATTAGCATATTAGGACTGGAATAAACAAAGACTGTTTTATTTACATATTATGTAAAATATGTTGCCTTATTTACATATTATGCAACTTGCCAAATGTACAAAATAAGTGCATTGATTGTTGCATTTTTCCACAGTTACTTTTCCCTATATATGCACATATAAACACATGAGCTCTTGCTTTGAGAGAAAGAGAGATGCATATAGATATATTCATATCTGATGAAAACTGAATAAAGCAAAGGAAGTTAAACTAGGATATTTTCTAGGTACAATAAAACATTGAATC
This sequence comes from Intellagama lesueurii, assembly GCA_037013535.1. Lineage (NCBI taxonomy): Eukaryota > Metazoa > Chordata > Lepidosauria > Squamata > Agamidae > Intellagama > Intellagama lesueurii. The sequence continues at coordinate 202,281,918 of JBAJHW010000004.1, forward strand.
TATCTCTGAAGGAAATGAGCCCTTGATGTCTCCATGTTGCCCTCATTATTTTCCTGCATTTCCCCCTGTAAATTAAATGACAGTGACTACCGTCCTGTTAATTTATGCATGCATGGTTTAAGCTATGTAACTAACTATAGTGAATATATAATTAATACTAATTAACTGGGCATTAGTTGCATTACTGGGCATGTGTCAGCTGCACAATAGTGCATATGCCTTGTAATGTGACAAGCATCTTAGCAGCAATTAATTGTAGTGAGTTATGCAATAAATTTATATACAGATAAATCATTGACAGGATTGTGGCCACAGTGTCACTCATGGGGCATTCCTGCAGTATTCACATATATCTGAAGAGCTTTTTTATCATCAGAAAAAAAAGATGGCAAAAAATGACAGCCATCTCAGGAAAATATCACCATAAGTTATTTTTCATGACAAAATGTCATTGTTTCTTTATGTGCATCAACAACGCACATGGCTACTTTACCTCTCTCTCCATTGTATTCTCAAAACAACCCTGTAACATAGGTTTGGTTAAGTGATACTTATTGGCACAAGGACATCAAGCAAGCTTTATGACTAAGTCAGGATTAGACCTCCCCTGTTCCAGACCCAGCACTCTAACCATTACACTATGTTATCTTTCTCAGATCACTGGGTTGCTACAGAAATGATGCCAAGGCTGGTGCATTGTTTCTCTACCACTATGTAATAATTAATAAAGTCAATTTGCATATATGTAAATTCATACAGATGCAAACAAGAACCTGGTTTATATAATATGCAAATCAGGTTTACTATATTTGGGGAGCTGGAATATGGAAACCCTAATCACGTTCTTTTGCATTCCAAATAGGGCGACACCAGATGTCTCTCTTTTAACGCCCATCAAAGTAGTCCAAATATTGTAGGCTGGTGTCATTTCCCTCCGGATTGGGCTTCTGTATCCTTAACAGTTGTATGACAAACAAGATAAGGAACAGAAACCCTTCCCATCACTGTGTTTGCATACCAGGAAAAGTTTAACCAGCTGAACTTGTCATGAGACTTGTAAAGCTGCTGAAACCCTGCTAAATAAAACTGATGGCAGCTCTACAGGTTTGAAAGACAAGCAGAAAAACTGAAAACATGGAACTTTAAAAACTATTGGTTATTCTTTCATTGAACAAGTTTTATTGATAACAAAATATTTAAATTTACAATACATATCTGTCTTACAAATTTACATGAATTTTAACAAATATTTTATGAAGAAAAATAATGCTTTAACTGTATTCATCCTTGTACAGATTTTAACAGGATTATTTTATATTAAAATTGTTTTGTAGTTCCAGTATTCTCAATTTGTTTTGGAAACATCCTGTTGCATATATATTCACTTATATATTTGATAACACATATGTCCAGAATCTTCTGTATTAGATTTGTGGGTTCTTTTTCTCTTCATTTTTTGCCATATATTCTATGAAAGGATATCACAGTTCAATGAAATTGTTTTTCTGACCTGTTGTCACCTATATTTTTTGTGTTAGATTCTCCAAAGTTATCATTGTTCACATCTGCTGCATCCACGTGTTTGGTCAAATACTTCTAGTAAAAGTATATGTTGTTTTTGAAGAAAAAGTAGATCAGCGTGTAGAGCCTTACATACGGCCTTATAATAAAAGCACCATAAGAACTAGATATTTACCCAAAGTATATTTTCCTTTAAACTGACCGTTAAGATTAAATTTCCTTCATAATTTTAGAGTTGCCATTTTCCTTGCTGTGTCTTCAGCAGAAAGGTAAAGCCATTAAGTCCATATATTAATTATTGGCCAAAATTCTGTTGGTGTATATTTTTCTGACAGAAGCTGATGTTGTCATCAGTTCGCACCAGAAAAATTGAATTTAAATTAATTGAAAGCTTTCTATCCTCTTGTTTTAAGTTCCGAGACCCCCTAGGGCTTAACTTTGCCTTAGCCTTTGGCAGCCTCAAGAGATGGTGGTGGGAGACACTTTGCCAAAATTCACCATTGAATTGCAGGTAGTGGTCCAACACAATTTTGGGCATTTAAAATTTTCCCTCGGACTGCAAGGCTCCCAAAGGCTTCCCCAGAGCAAAAAGGAGCTCCAGGGAGCCCCAGAACCTAAAATGGGGGGATACAAAGCTTTTAATTAGTTTAAATTAAATATTACTGGTGCTGACTGCTGATGTCACCAGCTTCTGCCAGTGTAAATTTCAGGATTCTGCCCATTATTTTAAGGGGTGCTGGGCTGATAGGGACAAAAGACAAGGAAATTCTTCAGCATATTGAGATAAGGAAGGTACAGGTCTGCCCTTTGGGAATAAAAGCAGGTAGCACCTCCACTTTTGCTCAGATGAATTGTTACCCAGCTCTCATTTTACAGTTACATTTTAGTGACTCCATGCCCTCTCTATTGGGTTATATACAGATACATCTAAACTATGAAAAAAATGAAAGGGTACTTGAATAAAAGATCCTTTGGGAAAGGATTCTGTGTGGAAAAATATTTTGGTAATAATCCTTCTGTGGCATTGTATTGCTTTTCCTCCATTTTGCCATGTAGGTAGCCAATTTCAGCACTGTTATTAGATGCTTCATCTTATGAGGTATATCGTATCTGCAGAATTTTCCTTTGCCCAAGCTGTGTAATAAACAAACTGTGTTTCCCTGCCTACCAAAGAGATCTATTGTCTCAAACCTGCCTTCCTCTAATTATAACACCAATAAAAACTACACTTTTTCATTTTGTCAGGTAGAAGTGTACATGTGTTGAATATTGAAAGCCACTGTGTATGCTGTGAGATGTTCTGTGTATTGTACTTCCCACTCTTGCATTTGTTTTCAGGTGTGATGTAGCTCTTACTCAGATTTTAGGCATTAGCTCTCTGTAAATATACAATATTTCTCACCACAGTGCATTAGGTAAGTAGCTGAGATGTACACATTCCTTCTGGTTATCTCCACTTCAGCTCAGATACTTTACATGCTTATGAGGGATAGAGTAAATCAACAAAAGAGAATGAAGGGAAAGTATGCAGATCTGCTGCCAACGAGGGCAGAGATTAGAATAAATGCTGGCAGACTGTTTTGAAAAACAGGCCTGTGTTTTTGTTACAGTCATCGCACTAGAGTTAGTGAAGCCAAAACCACAGCAGCATGCATAAAGTGCAAGGTACAGGACTGCATACAGTGTTTTAGCCGATGTGGTGACAGCTGTCCATACAGATACCTGTGAGCAATGTAAATCTCTGAGTTTATTCAGCATCAGAAACCACTGAATTATTTCTAAGGACCTTGAAGCATGAATATCCTCCCAAGGATTTATTTATGGCATTGCCAAATCTCCTCACAGTTATTGTCACAAGTGAATCAGATTAGCCCTAATATTTCATGAATTAATCTGATGGCTAAGCCTTACAAAACCACAGTGCTATTCTGTGAAACTGTTCTATTATGCTTATCCAGAACAAAGAGAGACAACCAATTTAATACAAATGGAAAAATAAAACAAAAGGATTCTGGCACCTAAAAGACTAATGGATTTATTTCAAAGTAAGCTTTCATGGATTACAACCCACCTCCTCAGACACATGGAGCATAATAGTTAGGCCATAGGTTTATGTACAGAGAGTACACGGTAGATACGGGGACCAAGTGAGGCGAAGTGAACAGGGTAACAATTACATTCATGTGACAGGGCTGGTGAAGTTGAGCCTAACCCTATTCCTCCCATGGTGCAGCCTCAGTACTGGCATCCTCTGTGACCCCACTAGGAGGAAGAAACCAGCCAAGTTGCCATTGCTTGTTGTGGGGGACCCTTCCCCTGGAGGAAGTGGTCCTGAGGCAGTAGGTGCTTCAGCACAGGAACCACCCTCCAGTAATTTAGGCCACTTAGGGGAGGGGAGGATGAAGTGAGGGGGTGGGGCCAGGATGGCATGAGCCAGAGGAGATAGAAGGGGAACAGGTTAGGGATTCTAGGGAGATGGGGAAGCTCAAAGAAGACCCAGATGAAGGTCAATGCTGAGGAGGGAGAAACCCAAGTATCCAGGGCTAACTGTGCCCATGTAGATCTCCCCTGGTGCCAGTGTTCATCTTCAGCCATCTCACCCAGCAAGAGGTAAAGCCCACTCCTATAGAAAAAAAGTCACAAGAGGATAAAGTGACGTGCATGGCACCTCTGCCACACTAAAGAGTTGATGGAGAGTTGTGAGGACCATACTTACTTTTGCCAGCTGACAAGAAAGACTGACTCTAGCTTGGGAGGGTGAATGGAACCACTCACAGCTTTCTTGCCCAATATCTGAAGATCAAATTTGTTGGGATACACTTCCAGGGAGGCATCCTGTGTTCTTACAGATAAATAAGTAAGTGTGTGCTAAGTTCATGCCAAAGAGTGTCTTGTATCTCCATGCCCCCAGGGCCCCTTGGCACTCCTGTCCCCACAGGAGTACTGGCTATTCACAATTGGCAATGAGCTTTTAGGAGTGACAGTGACCCAGTAATACTATCCGCTACGCCACACTGGGTATCCTTGCTGATAACATAGACATCATATTATCAACAAGTAAATGGTTGTGCTGAGGAGTCATGCTAAGATGAAGAACTCCTTTAGCTATATGAAATACTGTGGATAAATTTGGAGTATTAATATATATTGGCTCAAGTCTTGTTTCCTGGTTACAGTGGCACAGGGCAAATAGTGTGGAGGTGAATTGACTCAAGAAAATGTCATAGATGTTAACTGTTGTGTGACTCGGTGTGCAACTGATGATATCTGCAGTGATTTCTTGACTTGGGGCAATTTACCCCCCAAAGTTATTCAATTTGTGTAGCTACAAAGAGGATTTTGGCTGTAGTGCGCCAGGAATATCCACTTCTTATTGAACCTTTTTAATGTACCATGAAATTAGTGAATACAGTATATTGAGGTGTCTTTCTTTCAAATCTCACTTTGTAACTCCTAGTCTCCACAATTAGTTTGAGATCTGTAACTCTGTGTCTTGGAACGCTGAAGTGTTCTGCAACTGGTTTTTGTGTGTTGTTATTTCTGACGTTAGATTTGCATCCATTTATTCTCCTGTGTAGAGATTGTCCTGTTTGCCTCATGAAGAGTACAGAGGGGCACTTCTGGGAAAGGATTGCATACACCACATTACCAGGTGAACAAGTAAATGTGCCTGATTTTTTTGTTTTATTTCTTTGCTATATGCACTAAAAGAGACAAACATGGCTACCTTGCTGAGAACTGTACAAATGGATAAAGCACAGGATGGCATTGTTGCCCCAGTGGTTACCTGTTTTCCTAGTAGTTGCACAACTACTTAGAACTAGCACAAGCAACACAGTGTAATGGTAAAGTGCTTTCTAATGGGTTGTTCGGGGCTTGTGCAAACAGAATAAAAGTGCTGGATTGATTAATCTGTTAATTTATTTAAAATATTTTGATCCCACGTTATATCTAGAGATCTCAGGGTGAGATATGGATTTTTTTGAAAAAAAAAAAGGTTATAAAAAAATTAGCAGGATAAAACAATAGGCAGAAATCTACAACCCCACTAACTGGACCCAAACCAGAGTAATGTCACTATGTGACTGCTTTCCTCTATTAATGTCACAATCTCACCTTCATTTCTTTTGTTTGTATCAGAGAATTGCACAGTTTAAAATTATGGGTGTATATGAAATATGGATAAAGTTCAAACAAATTTAGAATGGTAAAATTATTCGTTTACTTTTTACCAGCAGCGGGCTACTTCAATAGCATTATCTCAGCCATTTACTAGGTCTTCTTTTATACACATGGTGGGGCATAAATTACATGCCCATAAATGCTGCATTGATTGAATTTCTCCACATTCACAGAAAATTTGTCCTGCATCCAACTAGCCTCGTTTTACTTGATTATTTTTTGATCTTCCTACTTTGCTTTGAAGTCTATTAAATGAGTTCCAGATGGTCCAGCCAGAATCTTGTCCTGATGGGAGACACTCTTTGGCATCCATCCATTCAGCGAGATATGTTGTTTGCTAGCCTCTTCTGGTTGAATATTTAGAGCCTGAGATGCGTGAAGATATAGAAAGTACTTCCTCGAAGACTGGAAATCATTGTGAGTATACTTGGGTGTCCCATGGGCAACGGCATGCAGCTGGCTAATCTTTCTTATCCAGAAATGTTGCACTGTAAACTTGCTGATCTCACCTTCATGAAATGGTGGAAGCCCTGTAATTTGGAGCAGCGTTGTAACATACTAAATCTTAGATCTCCATGCGTCCATTTAGCATTGGGTCTGCTAATTATCCAGTGTAAGTATTTTAATTACTACGACACTGCAAAGCCTTGAGCCACTGTGGACATTGGAGAAAATAATTATAAAAAAACTGTCTGACTAAAATTTTCCTCTTTCAGATAGTGCTGGTGGTGGGAATTAAGCTAAAACTGTATGTTCTCTGATTCTCTGTCTTGTTTGCTTTTTTGTGTTTGATATACACTATAACTGGGGTTTTTTCTTTCTTTTTATGTTTCTTGTGCTTTTGTTTTATTGCCTTGCTTTACTGAGGGTGGGCGGGGATGGCCTTGCTAGGTTAAATGGCCTTTCACTGGGATAAGGGAAGCTTTAGCTTATGCCATCAAACTGCTGGGAGTCACTGAACCAGGTTCTTCTGCATTCCATTTTACCTTTAGGTCAGAAGCCACAAGCTGGAATTGATTGATGGCACATAACACAAAACAAAGAGCAACAATGAAACTTTCAGTTCTGTGGGTGAAAAGTAAAATGTATGAGATAAGAGTTAGCATTTCAAGGTTTAGGACAGCAATTAATTTACGTAACTCTTGGGTTGAAAGAACTGTCTCCAATTAACCGTTATATGGGCTTTAAAAATCTCCATGAAGTTTCCATCTGAAGTACCTGGTACTAATTGATCTATGCAAGAAACACTGCAGAGGTCCTTGGCTGAAAGCAATAAATATGTCTCACTATAAGAAACATTACTGCGAGTATGGAACATTATTGATTATCTGCTTTCATTTGACATTTTCCATGTAAAATATTACATTTCTGGTCTAAAATTACTTGACAGTGCATCTTCTCTGTCCAGGATGCTTAATAATACACCAAATCTTCTCAGTTCTACTGCATAAGTGTGAAAAATATATATATGACAGTTATTTTCACATCTGTTGGCAGATAGCCAAATCCACTTGAAATGACCCAGAATGTAATGAGCTAAACCTTGCTTTCATGTAACAATATAGATTCAGGGAGAAATTACATCACAAATTATTTGACTCAATATTACTATCTGATCCAACACTCATCCAATTTCCCCCTCGCTGCTCATGCTATTTAAAAATTATTATATCTCTCAAGCAGCCCTTATAAAATTATTTTAATACAATATTAAAATATCATTACAATCTTAGACTTCTTGTTACTGCAATATTATATGAGGTGAAGAAATAGAGGCATGACACAGGTACAAAGCTTTGTATGCCCTAGAAACTGAAAGATATTATGTACTGGTTTGTCATGGATAGGATTTTATAGCTGTTTCCAAATGGAAAAAAAAAATCAGACATCTTCGAAATCTGCTTGGATTTATCAACCATAAATAAAAAGCTTGAGGTTCAAAGCTGTTGAAAGAGAGTCTATTGTGCAAGATAACAAACATACTGGCACATCAAGTTCAGGAGTTGGTCAGTGAAACAAACTATTATTGTTTCACAGCAGAGAATCTAGGTCCCTTGGAATCTGTACCAATTACCTGCTCTTCCTGTTTCTAGGCTGAGAAAGCAATGCAAATATTTGAACTATTGTGTCACACCTCTTTATTTTTTGCAAACAATAGCATTACTGCACCTTCCTGATATGCCAAGCTGAAAGTTTTTTTATGGACTCTCATTAAGATCTTAGACTTGAAAGACAATTTATGTAGGCAGCCCAAAGCCAAATCTCCAGCATCTTAGACATACATTAGGATGCCCATATATGTAGGGGATTGGTTCCACAATCTACCTTGGATGCCTGAAGCCTTCAATACAAGGGAAGGTTATATACAACATACAAGGGGGTTGGCAAGGGGGGGATTAAGGCCACAAGTGGGCAGCCTTGTATGTTGTATCTATGGCTGCAGCAATATCTATCTCTAGGGATGATTTACTGATGCATTTCAAGTTTCTGCTGGCAGAACTCTCTGTCACTGGTCTATCATCCTTATTTTAAAGGAGGGAAGAGTGTTTTTATTATTATTATTATTAAAATGGGGTGTGGGGGATAGAGAGGGATGCAATTCAGGAAGAGAGAGGCAGGCAAAACCCATCTTTCTTAAGCAGGTGACAACCAGACCAGCTATTACCTAAGAACTGTTTAAGCTACTGTCCTTGGTTCTTAATAGGGTGCTGAACAATACCTCTGTGTAATTGTGGTCACACATGAAGCAAAAGCAAGGCACCATGATTTCAATGTGAGTGATCAAGTGTTGGTCCTCGGTTCAGTGAAACAAGATACATTGGCGGTATTATGTGTACTATGCTAGGTACACATAATACTGCTTTGCTGTTTTGCTATGTCACTTATGTTATTAAAAAGAAGAAGAAAAGAAAAGTTGCTGTGGTCCCCTAAATGATGGCTGCAGGAAAAGGGAGGGAAGAGGGCAGGAAGGGGAGTGTCATTAATTTAATGAGGGTTAAATTGGAGCAATCCAAAGACGTGTCTGGACTCTTCTGACATGAGAATAAATCTCCATCAGTGTGAATGGAAGGATGTCTCAAGTGAGAACATAGATCACACTAAAGATAAGAAACTTTTAAACACAAAGCAGACCCTTCCAAGTTCCCCTGTATGGATGTGCCCTTTTTTTTTGCTATCAGGGAATCTCCAGAATAAGGGCAACTCTGAATGGTTAGTCTCTGTTAGAAGAGAAACAGTCCATTGCTACATTGTAAACCAAGGTAAAACGTGATCCTAAAGAAGATCTAGGACGCAGCACAGCTGATTCAGGCAGTGAAGCATGGAGCTCCTCCTACTGCCTCTGCTGTGGTTGATCCTCCTCCCATCGTTCCCCTCTTGCCGATTAGACACAATTTACTCCGATAGAGGGGTTTACATATGCCAAACCGACTGAAATGATATGGTTTGGCATGCAGTTTAATATAAATGACCCACTAGTGGAGGAGTACTTTGTCTTGCGTTCCAGCCAAGAAAAACACTTCCCAGGCAAAAAAAATCCATACTTCCATGTATGTCATGAAGACACCCTATTTTAAATTGATTTTATTTTTCCTTAACCTGAATCAATAGTGGTTCTATTGAACCTCAGCAGGCCAAGGCAAAGAGGCAGTCCTGAAACCAGCAAAATCAGGGAGCTGGACAGGGGACAGATTGTATTTGTCTTCAGTGTGGAAGAGATTGTCACTCTCGAATTGGCCTCCTCAGCCACACTAGACGCTGTTCCAACTCCTCTATTCAGAGCACGTTACCATAGTCTCTCAAGACTGAAGGATGCCTAATCCAGTGGTTCTAATTGGCAGTGTAATCATGCTCAAAGATAGCAGTGCTGACCCATGAGAAAAGAAAAACCAGTTGGACAATACCTTTATTAGGAGCAACCACAATAGAGTTCTGTATGCTAAACATTGTACTGACTTTAAATCTGGGAGCTATATGGATGACTTTGGGTGACTGATGCATGGTTTCTCATTTTAACCAGCAATTATAAATGACCCACCCAACAAGATGACTGTCAATGTGCTGCAGAGTGAAGTCTTAATCATATATTCTAGTTAGCTAATGCCTTGATCTCAATGGCACTTATTTCTGAGAAAATCTGCTGAAGATGAGCCTGGAAACTGGTAAACATAAAAGAACTATATATATTTTAAAAATTGTCATAGGATGAGCATAGAATAGAGACCCACATACGAAAAGTTATATTATAATTTGAAAACCATTAGTACAGTGGAACCTCTACTTAAGAACGTCCCTACTTAAGAACGATCCAACTTAAGAACAGCTCCGTTCGCTAAATTTTGCTTCTACTTGAGTACGGAGCTCCAAGATAAGAACGGAAAAAAACACTTTCCTGCCCTTTTTTTAACCTTAGGTCATCTTAGGTTTTTTAAAAAATTTCTCCCCCTAGTGGTAGAGTACAGATTAACCGGCTTTGCATCCTATGGAAACTAATGCTTCAACGTACGAACGCGCCTCTACATAAGAACAAAAAAACAGCCAGAACGGATTAATTGGTTTTCAATGCATTCCTATGGGAAATTTTGCTTCAACTTAAGAACGTTTCAACTTAAGAACACCATTCCAATACGGATTAAGTTCGTAAGTAGAGGTTCCACTGTAATGTCAAGGCATGTTTATAGGTCTTTCTAAATAACATTGGTGTGTGAAGTTTAATGTAGTTTGGCAGAAGCCTGCTCCTTCACTGAGAACCCAGTCAAAGGCTTTTCACTTCTCTGCTGCTGTAGATGTGGGTGTTGGTAACTACAGATTATGCCTTCTCAGTGGTGGCACCTTGATTATGGAATACTCTCTCTCCAGAAAGACATTCTTGATACTTACCTTCTCATTATTTTGATACCAGGCGAAGACCATGTTTCTTTCCTTTGACAGTTTAAACCAGACCTGGGCAAAGTGCGGCCCGAGGGCCACATATGGCCCGCGAGCCGCTCCTGTCCGGCCCGCCGGACATCAAAACCATTTATAGCTTTTTGTCTAAAGTTGATCAGTTGCTTATCTTTAACATACCGCAAAAAACCTCTTTAGTATTTGTGAAGATTAACAAGTTTAAAATAAAAACAATCATAACATCACTGTTTCATTTTATTTTTAAGTAAAGTTGGTTCGGCCCCTGAACACAGTTCAGATTTTTCATGTGGCCCCCCTATAGAAATTAATTGCTCACCCCTGGTTTAAACTATAGAGTTTTATCTTTCTTTCTGTTATCTGCTTTAATTCCCCTTGTAATGCTGCTCTTGTTACAAGTTTGTTTTATTTTATTATTTCTTTTACGCTATGTAAACTGTCTTCAAGGAAAAACACTGGAAAATAGGAGACAAATGTCATAAACAAATGACTGACATAAATGCAATGGCCACTGTAGTGCACTGGATTAGTATAACTAACCGTAAATAGTTTTGGTGTGTTATGTTTCAAGTCCAGCTGTTCCCACTCCCTGCATTTTATGCATACTCTGTTTCTGACAAGTGCTTCTTCCTGAAAAGAAATTTGCAGGTATCAGTAAGGTGCTTGTTGCTGTGCTTGAAGGTGGGTTTTTACTGGTATGTTATTCAAGCAAGGAGCAGGTTTTCATGAAATACATTGATGGTAGTGGGTGCGGACTACATGTAGACAGATTATTCTATCTCCTACATTTATTTTCTCTTCCTCTCCTCATATACTAACCAGCTACTCAATGAAAAGAAGTAGAATCAGCATCTTTATTTATATTGCTTAACACAACAAGAATATAAGCAGCAGTAGTATGTCACTTCATTTTTAATGGAAGAAAAGTAAATTAGAAATATACAGAGGGTACAGATTGTGATTGAAAGAACTATACCTGGGTTAGATTTAAGAAAATAGTCTGTAATAGCTGCTGTTTTATGTAGGGAGTAAGTCACAGTTTTTAAGAGACAGCTATGTTAGTCTACTTCAGTATGCATAACAAAAAGAAAAGCAAAATTCCTGGACCAACATCAAAAACAACCTGTTCCTTATAGATGACAGACATTGAGAAAGGAGGGAGCTTAGAATAGAACGTCACTGGCAGATCTCAAATGTTGTTTTGGAGCTGAAGGTTGATAGAGTGAAGGCTACAATTTCCACTACAATCCTGACCCAGATCAAATGAAGTCATGTTACAAGGGCCCATTATTCTTAATAACCAAGCTGCTGCATTATATGGTTTACGTATTTGGCTGTGGACTCAGAGTTTGGGAGTTTTATTCCCCACGGTGCCTTCTTCGCAGGGGCTGAACTTGGTGATCCATACGGTCCCTTCCAGCTCTGCAGTTCTAAGGTATGAAGGTATTTACTAGATGAAATTTCCATGTGTGATTAAAAGAGTATGATGCCATCTTTAAGATTAATAGTTTTGTTTCCATTAGAGCATCTGTGAATTACAAAAGACTTTTGGAATGTAATATTTAACCACAGGCTTATATACACACTGGCTACATGTTGGTATCATGCAGTGTCAAGTAGAAATCATACAAGTGTTCTGCATGAACGTGTTGGATCATCTGTTGCATCTCCCAGACATGCCCAGGTACATGAAACATAGTCAGCACAATGTGAAACCTGCTTGCATAACTGCCCTTACATATGTACCATTTGTAGTAGAAAAGCTGCAAGGCTGAGGACCAGGTGAAGAGAGAAAGAGGCAGAAAACAAATTTTGACTGCCTTGGGCAGGCTGCACAGTACTAGAATACCCGCAGAAGAAGGGAATGCTAGACCACTTCTGAGTACTCTACAACTAGAAAACTCAGAAAGGGTTGCCATAAGTCAGAATGACTTGATGACATGTATCATTATTTTAAAAAAATTATTTTATTTTATTGAATTTCTACCCCGCCCATCTAGACCAAAGGTCTACTCTGGGCGGCATTACAAGTTTAAAAACAGTTAAAACCAATAAACATTAATGAGTGATTATTAACATAAGTAATGAACTTTCAAAATGCTGATGACCTAAACCTCTTGGCCCTAGAAGAACAATTAACTGTTTACTAGATAAGAGCAAAGGTGTGTTTTTTCCCCCTTCCAGGACGTTCCCTGTGTTTTCTTGAAACAACCTCCACCCCCACAGTCAGGTATACTGTGTATCTAAACCTGTGGGCAAAGGTTGCATTCCATGTGTTTGAGGAAGTGGACTATAATCCACAAAAGCACATACTGAAATAAATATCTTATTCTTAAAGATGCCACAATGCTTTTGTTTCTATTTCTATTTTGTTTTGGCTACATGGGGAATCCAGTGAGACTTACTTCTGAAACTGATTTAGGTTTTGCTCTGAAAATGGAAATCTCACAGGGGACATGAGAAAAGGCAGTTACCATGGCTATTACCCAAGAACTGCTTCAGCTACTGTCCTTGGTTCTTCATAGGAACAAGGTGCTGAAAAATACCTTTGAGCACCTCTTTTACTGTCTCTGTCATATGAAACAAAGGCTACATTGCTACATATACTTCCTTTCAGTTATGCCCCACTGAATTCTGAGCATCCAAGCAGAAAACCTGCAAAGTCAAGAACATGGGTTTGAAAGTAAAATTCCATGGGCACCTATGAGAATAATGGCTTAGCTCTTAGGGCTTTGGGGTGCTAAGAAACAGAGACTGCCATTACCATTGGAAGGAGGGATTCCCCAAGGAGATTTGCCCTCCCCTTGGGTAGATCTATCCCCCTCCTTTGTCCAGCAACACCCAATCTTCTTCCACACAAGACGGGCCTGTGGCAGTTCAAAGTAGCCCTCACTTCTGCTCATTCACTTGGTCTCTCCTTCTGGAATTAACAGCCCAAACAAGATGGGTAGCAGAGTGCAAGTGATTGCCCCTCAGATGAGCAAGCAGAAGAACAGCAACAAGAAGCAGCTATCAACTTAGCTCACTGGTTATCTCCCTGTTGAATTGGAGCTCTGTTGCTTGCAGTCCCATCTCTCATGCTCACTTTTCCAGAAGGGTAGCTGTGTTATTAGTCTGTTGTAGCAAAACAGATTTTACTTTCTTGGGCTCCATGATCACTGCAGATGGTGACAGCAGCCACGAAATTAAAAGACGCCTGCTTCTTGGGAGGAAAGCCATGACAAACCTAGACAGCATCTTAAAAAGCAGAGACATCACCTTGCCGACAAAGGTCTGCATAATCAAAGCTATGGTTTTTCCTGTAGCGATGTATGGAAGTGAGAGCTGGACCATAAAGAAGGCTGACCACCGAAGAATTGATGCTTTTGAACTGTGGTGCTGGAGGAGGCTCTTGAGAGTCCCCTGGACTGCAAAGAGAACAAACCTATCCTTTTTGAAGGAAATCAACCCTGAGTGCTCACTGGAAGGACAGATCCTGAAGCTGAGGCTCCAATACTTTGGCCATCTCATGAGAAGAGAAGACTCCCTGGAAAAGACCCTGATGTTGGGAAAGTGTGAAGGCAAGAGGAGAAGGGGACGACAGAGGATGAGATGGTTGGACAGTGTCATTGATGCTACCAACATGAATCTGACCCAACTCCGGGAGGCAGTGGAAGACAGGAGGGCCTGGCGTGCTCTGGTCCATGGGGTCACGAAGAGTCGGACACGACTGAACGACTAAACAACAAAAGCAAAACCAACAAAGAATATTGTGGCATTTGGCATAACGTTTTGTCGACTGCAGCCTCTTTTTTTTGGGGGGGGGGGATGCATCTGAAGGGGCGGGAGGCAGTCCATGAAACCTTATGCCAAAAAAATAAAAATAAATGCAATGCCCAACGCGGCTCTCTTCCGGAGAGCCAGCGAGGAAGGCAGCTCAAGGAAATCGAAGTGCCTCCATTGGTTTCTCTCCTGCCTAGGGGCTACAGCAGGCCCAATCCCAAACAATGAGAAACCACTGGGCACTAGACAGTTGCAAGGAGGAACCACTCCTGTCCGCACCCTCTGTCTCTCTGATTATAGTAGATCGCACCCATGGCGTGAAGAAAGGGCTACGAGAACAGGAGAGCCCTAAGGGCATGGAGCGAGCCCCCGCCCGTTAAAGAGTAAGTATGCCAACCGGTCACGAAGGACTTTGCAAGAATAAAATTGATCAGGGAACGAAGCGGTTTCAAAGCAAGGAAGGCTATTGTTTCATCGTTTCTACGCCGTTCGTTCTGCCGTGAACTTCTATGGAAGGCTCTTAGCGCAACCCTTCCCTTGTCCCTAAAAGTTTTCTCTCTCTCTCTCTCTCTGACGTCAGTGCTCTTAATCCCGCCCCCGGGAATGTCGGGCGGGGCTTAAGATAACAGCAGGGGGAAAGAGGTGTGTCCAATTGGAAGAGGGGGGCGTGTCTCTGTCGCGGCGGCGGCCGCGTTCAGGACTCCAGTTGGGAAGCAGTCGCGGCCGGTGGCGGCAGAAGAAGAAGAAGACGAAGAAGGCAACGCGGCGCAAGGGCGCGCGCGCGCAGGACGGTTGGCTGCCGGCCGACCGTGAGGGAAGCTCGGCGGCGGCGGCGGCAACAGCGGGACAGGGCAGAGCTCTCTCGCTTGCAGGGGCGCCCATGGTGTGGCCTCATGTCTAAGACGCTGCGGAGGAAGCGCCACTGGCTGAGCAAGGTGCAGGAGTGTGCCGTGTCCTGGGGGGGCGGCTCCGGCCCGGACCCCGACCTCCTGCGGGGCGGCGCCGAGCGCGGAGAGTTCCCTTACCTCGGGGCCCGCCTGCCGACGCTGGCCGAGTCCGGCGGCAGCGGGTGTGGCGCCGTTTTGCTCTCGGGGAAGCCCCCCGCCCCAGGGGACGTGCTGCTGGAAGTGAACGGCACTCCGGTGAGCGGCCTCACTCACCGCGACACCCTGGCCGTCATTCGCCACTTTAGGGAGCCGGTGCGCCTCAAGACCGTGCGGCCAGGTCAGTCCGTCCGTCCGTCCGTCCGGCTTCCTTCCTTCCTTCCTTCCTTGTCCGTACCCCCTTTGCCTCTTGGAAAGAGGGGAGGGGGAGAGGGAGAGCCTGGCCCCCGAAGTCGCCGCCCTCGGCTCCACCCAGGCGCACCTGCCCCTCTGCCAGCGCCCCCCACCGAGCCTTGGGTCCTCTCGCGGTCTCCATGACAGGGTTCACCTTTCCGAACCCTTTCATGTTCCAACCGTCCTCTTTTCCTTCTTCTTCTCCTCTCTTTCCCCTCCCCCCTTAAGCCTTGTTGCCGTTATCCATAAACACCTACTCTGGGCAGTCTTCTCCCCCCCCCCATTGTCCTTCCCGTTAAAGGGCTCCCGCTGCCTTTCTCTGTGTAGTAGAAGGCTGTAACTTGCCTATCCCCCCCCCCGCTCCCCTCTCCGCATTTCTCTCTCTCCCCCTCCCCTCCTCCCTCCCCTTCTCCCTCCCCTCCTCCCTCCCCTTCGCAAGATGAAGGTACATCTTTCCGTCATCTCTTCTGTCCTTTAGGGCGCATATCACTCTACCTGTGCCACCGTTATCTGCACTTGCTAAAAAATTTCCTGGGCATATTTGGCCTGCCTTTCTCACAATCATTGGTGATCTTGCACACGCAGCTGTCGCCTATCTCGTTTTTTCTGTTAGAGTGAATCTGACCCTGCTATTCCACCCCCGCCCCCTACATCTGCTAAATCCCTTCCCTGAGCAGACCTGGCCCTTCCTGTTTACTCCAGTATCCATCTTCCGCTTAAGTGTTACTGTCATTCCTCAAACGTTTCTACTTGCAAGATCGGTTTTAAGCTAGAGAGGGGGTGATAGGGCTTGGTGGTAGCAAAACGACCTTAGCTTGGTTTGTATTCCAGTTGTGCCAATAAGGTCAGTTAGCTTGCACAGTGTTAGGCATGATAGTCATCTTGCTAGTTTCAGGCAGCTGTTAATTGCCTTATGAAATTAACAGTATTGCTAAAAGTCAGAAATATTTGACTTTTCACACAGTTTCTCTTAATCCTCTTGTTACCAGGTTGCAGTTTTCATTTGTTACATTGATAGCTCAGGGGAAAAATAAATTGTAACACTATTCTAATACCATACATGTCTAAATTTGTATGTATTTGTATGTATTGTGCTGTAAAGCACAATTTTTAACATTTTGGGGATTCTTTGCCACACATATTCAGTGCTGTAGGGAAGCTTTTAGTTGCCTGTATTTTTGGAGGATGGGAGCTGTTGTAATTGTACTTCATGCTTGAGCAAACAGGTTCTCGCATGTTGTATCTGTAGTGTAGACCCTGCAGCTCTTTTCAGTATAACATATTCATTTGTGTTATATGGAACCTAGCCCTATATTTGATTTTTAGCAGCATTGAACTGATATTCATCTGTGGGAAAATAACTAACATGTGATTAACCTTCTGTTTCAGCCATTCCTGGGGGCTTCTGTAATCCAGCAATTTCTCTGCAAAGCTAGCTGCTTGTATTTGCAATGAGAGTGAAGTTTATAGAACACTGAGGTTTATTGAAATCTAATGTTACTCTTGGGAAGGATTAGTCAATGAACATTGTTAAAAACTATCATTTAGGCTAGTTATCTGCTTGTTGGGAGTGGGGGTCTACAATTTTTCTGTGTAAAATTGCATTTCTACATGGCAGAAACATGAACAGCAGAGAAAGGCTAAGAAATGGTGATCTTGCTTTTCTTTAGTCACTTGATCTGAAATATTGTCTCTTTATTAGTAAGAGGAGGCATGGCACACCTATTAAATCACTTTAGTACTTGCAAGAATAGATGCCACAATAAAACATGGTTTTTGCAGAGCTCTTAATGATAGATTTTTTTGAATTTGCAGCAGTGTAGCATTAGAATTCCTCTTGTAATTTTGAGAGCAATGCTTCATTGTTTTCAAATCACACTTTATCAACTGTTGCCATTTCTATAAACATTTGCTACCAGGCAATTTTTTTACTGGCTCAGAGTACAAAAATATTAAATATAAATTTTGACATTAGCATACTGTTTTTCACAACTTCTAATATGATTTAAAATCTGATCTCTTTTATGGTTGTTCTCATTTCAGTAGCTGTAGAAAACCGTGTTGTGCATAACATGCTTTCATGTGGAATGAGATGAGCAATGAAATATCTAAAATAAGAATTTATATTCTCTGTGTGAAGTATTGTATGAATATAACAATGTCTCTAGGGCAACAAGATAATTCTGTTTTGTTTAATTTTGAATGTCTCATACAGAACGTATATGCAACTTCTGTCTTTTCTATTATTTACAGCTGCAGGAAATTGATTTTTTTCTTAATAGTTTTGACAATTATAAAATTAAGGATTTGCTTTTTGCCTGTGCTCTTAAACCTTCAGTTTGAAGCAACAGACAGAATACAGTAGTATAGCTTAACTTTGAAGTAAAATGGCTTGTGGTGATTCCTTTTAGGTCTGCTACAGTTTATGTGCAATGGTATATAATCATAGATACATGATCAATATATGCACTGAAATTGAGGGGGGAATTTTCTCTAGAAGGCAACATAAAGAAAACCTTTAGGAAATAATAGTAATTTATCTTCCAAGTGTTTTATGTAAGCATAATTTGCGCTTAACGAAAGAAGCTGGATTTGAAAGTTAGGTGTGAAATGTTTGAAAGTTTGAGTACCCAGCTTGCTGGCGGAGGGGGGCAACGAGTAGCCCGCAAAATTAAATGGTAAACTGCCCAGAGAGTTTAAGCACTATGGGGCGGTATATAATCAGCACACTTTGCTTTTTTTACTTTGCTTTTCTGTGAAAGGAATATTTTAGCTTTTATTACTGGAAAACTGCTATATAAGAACTTAACAAGAGATACTGGATCATTCAAAGGTCTGTATAGTTAAACATCCTATTCCACAGTAACAAACCAAAGGCTCCTGGGAAGGTCCACAAGGGCAATCTGTATTTTCACACTTTGGGAAAACCTTTCAATCTTGGGGTTAATTGGAGTTTCATTTTGTATTTTTGTACCTTTTCAGTATGTATGTATTCTGTAATTTACTATGTGGCCAAAGAGGCTTTTCAAGAGGCCCATTCAACTGCTCATCATGACTTACTTTGACCCATAGCAGTCCCAGCGAGCCATAATTGTTATCAGCAGGTTTTAAGTTCTTCAGTTTCCTTGTGTAACACTTTCACACATAAATACATCTGTGGAAGACTATGGAACAGAACTAAGTAGCAGCTTAGCAACATCAATAGCTTTATTCTTCATGAATTTATCCAGTCCCCTTTTAAAGTTAACTGTATTGGTGGATGTCACTGTATCTTATACAGATGAATCTCATAGTTCAGCTAAGTACTGTTAGTTGGTTACATTCATATGGCATACATCTTTCCTCCTTCCTGTGTTGTCCTTATTGCAATACTGAGAGGTAGGTCAGGGTCAGAGGAACTAAAACCTGGCCATCCCAGCCCTAGTTCAGTGCTCTTAGCTGCTACACCACACTGGCTCTCTAGCTGAAGAAGTAATTTTGTCTGCCCTGACTCTCTTTTTATTCATCATCTCCCAATGCAAGTGTTATAAGAGGGGATAAAATATTGCATCACTTTGCATTTGCTCTAAATTGTATTTGTTATTGTAATGGCCGTTTACCTAGTTTGGTAGAGAGGCTTCTGAGCTCTTTGCAATCCTTTCTTGTTTTAACTATCTTGAATAATTTGGTCTTATTTATACATGGCCACTTCACTGTTTACCCCAAACTGTGTTATTTATGAACAAGAAAAAAAGCCAAGAACAGGTTCCTTATTTAAAGCTTAGATGTACATTTTAAATACACGTATCCTGGGGGTGGGCACCTTTTGTATCACTGTATTGTGAGAATTGCCTGTTCATCCTTGCACTTTGCCTCCTCTTTTTAAAATAATTTATTCATCTATGACAGACTAGCCCTATTTAGGCATTAAGATCAGAATGGACAAGGAAGGTGAGAAGGCTAACCCTCCTAGTTGTTCTGTATATGTCAAGAGTGTCAGTTTGAAGAGAGGAGTCTCCTCTATACATGGGCATTTTCCATGTAATTGAGAACTTTGATTTTTCAGAGTCTGTAAGTACATGAAAAGACTGCACATGTAGCATACTGCTGTTGCTTTAGAGGGTCAGTCAACAACAAAGGGAATAGAGACTAGTTTGAATAGGATGTGTGTCATCTTAATCTTTGACTTAAATTTCCTCAGGAATCTGGCGAGGAACTCTGACAGTGTTCAAGTTCACAATGTCTACCGACTCATACAGATGGTGCAACAAGATGTACCTTTGTGGAAGCCACATTATTCATCAAGAACACCAGCTCTGTTTGCTCAGTAATTGTATCATTAACAATGGTTTTATCACTTTAAATGGAACAGTTGATAAGCTAATTTCTGGGATTCCATATTAAAAAACAGTGTGCATTGGGCACTTCCTATTCCTTGGGTATGGAAGTTTAGTTTGGCAATTTTGTCCGAAGTCTAGTGGCTTCACTTTTAAGTTTATCAAGAACTCTCAAGTGGATACTATTTGAATAGGAGTTCTTAGTTTTTAGTAGAACATTATATCTGTTCACTATTTTGCATTGTATTCTTTAAATTCACACCTTGAAAATGTATGTTTAGGTACAGATATTTACCTACCATCATCTACAGTGAAAACAGATACAAGGACTTCATTCTGCTTCTCCACAGTTGTCTTGTGCACATTTTCTGTTGTTGTTATGTGCCATCAGATTACTTCTGACTTAACAATTACTCTATGAATTAGTCACCAATAAAAAGTAATGTCATTAATAGTTCTGCTCAGGTCTTGCAAACTGAAGGCTCTTGCTTCCTGTATTGAGCCAGTCTATCTTCTCTTCTGTTACCTTCAACTTTTCCCAGCATTATTGCCTTTTAATATATATCCAAAGTACGGTAGCCGTAGTTTAGCTTTTTTTTGGTTCTAGAGAGAGTTGGGCCACATTTGTGTTAGCACCCAGTTATTTGTCTTTCTGTTGGTCCATGGTATCTATAAAGCAATGTTTCCCAACCTGGGGGACGTGACTCCCAAGGAGGTCATGAAATGTTTTTTGAACACCTGCAAGTTGGTTTATATGTGTTGTAGCCCTTGTCAAACAATTTTTCCTCAAATTTTTGGAGCAGGATATTAAAGTTAGTGTGTATGTGTACGTATAAACAACAGGCTTTTTGGGGAAGAAAGAAGCCTCTACTTTCTGAGAAGGGATGACTGGTACTATTCTTCTAAAAAAAGAAGAAATCCAGTGTAAAGATATAATTGCTGCTGCTTCCACAAGAAAGAGACTTTAAGTATGACACGTCACTTCTGGAGAGCCTAAATAAGGAGAAGGAAAAGAAAAAGAAGGAACCCCTCCCACAACAGACCTCCAGAAGTGGGAAACAGCAGCAGATGCAAGGGAAGCTTTGTGTTGGCTTCTCTGCATTAAGATTTTGCCCCCTCCCTGGGTACTGCAATGTCCTTCCACTCCGGCCCATCTTTGAAGTCCTTTCCCTTCTCTTCTCCCTACCTTTAACTTCCCCCAGGTTTGTTCTCTTCCCAGTTTTGAAATGGTGGTGGCAAGAGCAGCGGGAGGGCAAGCAGCATCAGTGTTGATGGTGAAACCATGTTGGGGAATGATGATGACAGTTTATTTATGCAAAGATGGTGGGGTTATTTCCCTACTATAAAAAGGGGTTGCTACTCAAGAAAGATTGGAAACCACTGCTGTAAACGTCACCTCCAACACCATCTTTTTAAATGAATTGGCTTTTTTCCTTTCAGGAGTCTTCACTGCTCAGCTTTTTTGTTTGTTTGTTTAGTCGTTAAGTCGTGTCCGACTCTTCGTGACCCCATGGACCAGAGCACACCAGGCCCTCCTGTCTTCCACTGCCTCCCGGAGTTGGGTCAAATTCATGTTGGTAGCTTC
Organism: Intellagama lesueurii; assembly: GCA_037013535.1. Lineage (NCBI taxonomy): Eukaryota > Metazoa > Chordata > Lepidosauria > Squamata > Agamidae > Intellagama > Intellagama lesueurii. Next base: position 202,303,463 of record JBAJHW010000004.1, read on the forward strand.
AATGACACTGTCCAACCAACTTGTCCTCTGTTGTCCCCTTCTCCTCTTGCCCTCACACTTTCCCAACATCAGGGTCTTTTCCAGGGAGTCTTCTCTTCTCATGAGATGGCCAAAGTATTGGAGCCTCAGCTTTAGGATCTGTCCTTCCAGTGAGCACTCAGGGTTGATTTCCTTCAAAATGGATAGGTTTGTTCTCTTTGCAGTCCAGGGGACTCTCAAGAGTCTCCTCCAGCACCACAATTCAAAAGCATCAATTCTTTGGCGGTCATCCTTCTTTATGGTCCAGCTCTCACTTCCATACATCGCTGCTGGAAAAACCATAGCTTTGACTATGCGGACCTTTGTCAGCAAGGTGATGTCTCTGCTTTTTAAGATGCTGTCTAGGTTTGTCATCGCTTTCCTCCCAAGAAGCAGGGATATTTTAATTTCGTGGCTGCTGTCAAAATCTGCAGTGATCATGGAGCCCAAGAAAGTAAAATCTGTCACTGCCTCCATATCTTCCCCTTCTATTTGCCAGGAGGTGATGGGACCAGTGGCCATGATCTTAGTTTTTTTTTATGTTGCACTTCAGACCATTTTTGGTGCTCTTCTCTTTCACCCTCATTAAGAGGTTCTTTAATTCCTCCTCACTTTCTGCCATCAGAGTGGTATCATCTGCATATCTGAGGTTGTTGATATTTCTTCCGGCAATCTTAATTCCGGTTTGGGATTCATCCAGTCCTGCCTTTCGCATGATGTATTCTGCATATAAGTTAAAGAAGCAGGGAGACAATATACAGCCTTGTCGTACTCCTTTCCCAATTTTGAACCAATCAGTTGTTCCATATCCAGTTCTAACTGTTGCTTCCTGTCCCACATATAGATTTCTCAGGAGATAGATAAGGTGGTCAGGCACTCCCATTTCTTTAAGAACTTGCCATAGTTTGTTGTGGTCCAAACAGTCAAAGGCTTTTGCGTAGTCAATGAAACAGAAGTAGATGTTTTTCTGGAACTGTCTGGCTTTCTCCATAATCCAGCGCATGTTAGCAATTTGGTCTCTAGTTCCTCTGCCCCTTCAAAATCCAGCTTGTACTTCTGGGAGTTCTCAGTCCACATACTGCTGAAGCCTACCTTGTAGGATTTTGAGCATAACCTTGCTAGCGTGTGAAATGAGTGCAATTGTACGGTAGATGGAGCATTCTTTGGCACTGCCCTTCTTTGGGATTGGGATGTAGACTGATCTTTTCGAATCCTCTGGCCACTGTTGAGTTTTCCAAACTTGCTGGCATATTGAGTGTAGCACCTTAACAGCCTCATCTTTTAAGATTTTAAATAGTTCAACTGGAATGCCATCACCTCCACTGGCCTTGTTGTTAGCCATGCTTTCTAAGGCCCACTTGACTTCATTCTCCAGGATGTCTGGCTCAAGGTCAGCAACCACACTATCTGGGTTGTCCGGGGCATCCAAATCTTTCTGGTATAATTCCTCTGTGTATTCTTGCCACCTCTTCTTGATGTCTTCTGCTTCTGTGAGGTCCCTACCATTTTTGTCTTTTATCATGGCCATCTTTGCACAAAATGCTCCTTTAATATCTCAAATTTTCTTGAACAGATATCTGGTTTTTCCCTTTCTATTATTTTCCTCTATTTCTTTGCACTGTTCATTTAAGAAGGTCCTCTTGTCTCTCCTTGCTATTCTTTGGAAGTCAGCATTCCATTTTCTGTAACTTTCCCTATCTCCCTTGCATTTTGTTTCCCTTCCCTTCTCTGCTATTTGTAAGGCCTCGTTGGACAGCCACTTTGCTTTCTTGCATTTCCTTTTCTTTGTGACGGTTTTTGTTGCTGCCTCTTGTACAATGTTACGGGCCTCCATCCATAGTTCTTCAGGCACTCTGTCCACCAAATCTAGTTCCTTAAATCTGTTCTTCACTTCCACTGTGTATTCATAAGGGGTTTGGTTTAGATTATACCTGACTAGCCCAGTGGTTTTTCCTACTTTCTTCAGTTTAAGCTTGAGTTTTGCTATAAGAAGCTGATGATCAGAGCCACAATCAGCTCCAGGTCTTGTTTTTGCTGACTGTATAGAGCTTCTTCATCTTTGGCTGCAGAGAACATAATCAATCTGATTTCGGTATTGCCCATCTGGTGATGTCCATGTGTAGAGTCGCCTCTTGTGTTGTCGGAAAAGAGTGTTTGTGATGACCAGCTTGTTCTCTGGACAAAACTCTATTAGCCTTTGCCCTGCTTCATTTTGAAATCCAAGGCCAAACTTACCTGTTGTTCCTTTTATCTCTTGACTCCCTACTTTAGCATTCCAGTCCCCTATAATGACAAGAACATCTTTCTTTGGTGTCAGTTCTAGAAGGTGTTGTAAGTCTTCATAGAATTGGTCAATTTCAGGCTCTTCAGCATGGGTGGTTGGTGCATAAACTTGGATTACTGTGATGTTGAAAAGTCTGCCTTGGATTCGTATTGAAATCATTCTATCATTTTTGAGATTGTATCCCAGTACAGCTTTTCCCACTCTTTTGTTGACTATGAGGGCTACTCCATTTCTTCTACGGGATTCTTGCCCACAATAGTAGATATGATAATCGTCTGAATTGAATTCGCCCATTCCCGTCCATTTTAGTTCACTGACGCCCAGGATGTCAATATTTATTCCTGCCATCTCCTGTTTGACCACATCCAGCTTACCAAGGTTCATAGATCTTACATTCCAGGTTCCTATGCAGTATTTTTCTTTGGAGCCTTGGACTTTCCTTTCACTTCCAGGCCCGTCCGCAGCTGAGCGTCCTTTCAGCTTTGGCCCAACCACTTCATTAGCTGTGGAGCTACTTGTACTTGTTCTCCGCTCTTCCTCAGTAGCATGTTGGACGCCTTCCGACCTGAGGGGCTCATCTTCCAGCGTCATATCTTTTAGCCTTTTGTTTCTGTCCATGGAGTTTTGTTGGCAAAGATACTGGAGTGGCTTGCCAGTTCCTGTTCCAGGTGGATCGCGTTTAGTCAGAACTCTCCACTATGACCTGTCCGTCTTGGGTGTCCCTGCACGGCATAGCCCATAGCTTCTCTCAATTACTCAAGCCCCTTCACCACGACAAGGCAGCAATCCGTGAAGGGGTTCAGCTTTTACATACATGCATAGTAACTGGAATACCACAGAATGAATAATCTTCGCCTTGATGTCCAGTGAATTATCCTTAAACTTGAGAATCTTCTATAATTCCTACATAGTTGCCCTTCTGAGTTTCTGGCTTCTTATTTTTTGGGCACTTTCTCTCTATGAACTGATGACTGAACAGAGGAATAGAATTTTTTTTAACAATTTCACTTTCTTCCTTCTCAACATTAAAGCTACATAACTGTTCTGTACTCATGATTTCTGAATTCTTGAAGATTCAGTTTCAGGCTTTTGCACTTTTTTCTTCCTTCTCCATTAGTATTTATTTCAAGTCATTTCTGCTTTCTGCCAATAATATGGTGTCCTCTGCGTATCTTATATTATTGATGTTTCTTCCATCAATTTTCACTGCTTCTGTATCTGAATTTATATGTTCTACATATAGAGTGAAGAGATCTTTATGTAGTCTTGATACTTTTGCCAAAGAGGAAACCATTCTGTTTCTTCTTATTCTGTTCTAACAGTAGTTTATTGTCCAGAGTATAGGTTCCACATCAGAACAAATGTTGTGGCACACCCATTTTTTTAAAAAATAAATCTGTAGCTTTTCATGACCTGCATAGTCAAATGCTTTGCTATAATTTATAAAGTGTAGAGTGACTTTCTTCTGAAATTCTTTGGTACACTCCAGTAGCCAATATTTATTTGCAGTATGATTTCTAATGCCTCCTCTTCTGAATCTAGCTTGAACATCAAGCATTTCTTCTCCATATGGTAAAAAGCTCCCAAACCCAAACATCACTTTGCTTACATGGGAAATGAATGCAGTCACCCTATAGTTACTGCAGTCTTTGGCATCTCCTTTCTTGGGGACTGGAATATAGAGAATTTCCAGTTTGTGGTCCATTGTTTTATACTCTGCATGGCATGTTCTTGTTAGGATTTTGATAGATTTTGTCTCTGTAGCTTTGAATAGTTCCATTGAAATCTCATCTACATTTGGTGATTTATTTCTTCCAAGTGCTTTGAGAGTAGTTTTCACCTCACTTTCTAAAACTGCAGGTTCTTCACAACAGCTGTCTTCAAAGCTGTTTTATAATTGTTTCTTCTGTATAGCTCTTCAGCATATTGTTTCCATCTTTTTATTTTTTCCTAGCAAAATAATACTTTCTCCTGTTGATCTTTCAGTATTCCTGTTCTAGGTTTAAATTTACCATTGATTTCTTGGATAGTGTAGAAGGTATATCTTGTTGTTCTCTTCTATTTCTTTCTACTGATGATTGAAATAGTTCTTTTTGTCTCTGTGTAAAAAGGTCACTGAAAATTTGTATTTAGGATTCTAACTATATTTCTGTCATCTTTTGTTTTGTTTTGTTTTTGTTAACAATTTTAAGAATTTCTCCAGTCATCGTTTCTTTTTTGTTTGACTGCTGTAATAGCATTCTTGTGTGTTTTTTTCCGCTTGATAATATTTCTGGTTTTAATCCACAGTTCTGTTGGTTCATGGTCAGTTGAATTTGATGATGAAAATTTGTTCTTTACATGGACTTGAAATTTGTCGATATTGTTATTTATATTATATTTTGGCAGTATGATTGTCTGAGTGTTCTGAAAATTAGTTGTATCATGCAACAATGAGACGTCTTAAAATATGGAGGTGTGCACATTTTATTGCACTTTTTACAGTGGTTGTCTGATGGTCCTGCCATCTCCTCAGTTAACTTCCTGCTTCTGATATATTAAAATTGTTATTCCTAATAATATCATTAATAATTAGTGTTAATAACTGTTGTTATCAACATACTGTATGCCTTGATCATTTTTTTCTAAAGTTCTTTGTGGTTGCATTCCTTTTGCTTTATGTCAGTAATACCCACTACAAACATGGAGCAAACATAATTCTAAAATTACATTTCTGTATGGCTTGGAAGTAGTACAAATGACTGCAGTGACTCATAAGAACAACTTGAATTTCTGTCAAGTTTATTTTTCTAATGGGCATCTCATCTTGCCTTGATGGTTTTAATTTGTATATATAGGAGATATCGAATAATTGCATTAATTATTTAGCCTCCTAAGCAATATGCATTTCAAATGTCAAGATATTGCTAAGCATTGCTACTTGCAATCATACAGATTAATGATTTACAATTATAAATTTGAAGCTAATTATAGCTTCTTTTCTGCAGCACTATATGAATATTAAGCAGGAAATTTTTGACAAACCTGACTTATTACATGATACAACTCACTTTTGGTGAAATATACAATTCATTTGGTTTTATTGTGATATTGTACCTTGTATTAATAGAAAATAAGAATAAGCTAAGTTTAGCTTTTATTTTTTCCATTTCAAAAGAACATGTTCTTCTTGGAATGTAGGAATCTAAATCTATGTTTAACTTCCATTCAGAAATATGTGGTATAATTTTTACGTGATTGCATAAGGAAATATTGCAGTTTGTTTTCTTTTTTCTTCAGCTAATTCACAATATAATTTTTTATCGCATTAAAATACATCAAGGTCAATTTGAATCTTTAAGTTAAAGATTTGTAAAGCTTGATCATAAAGTTTGAAGCTCTTCTGCTTGGTTCTGTTATCTGGCTCTTTTAGTTTGTACGTATAGGATTGTAAAATTATGGAGATGGCAGTAAAATGACATAGTAGATGGTGTAATATAGAATATAAGTCACACACACACACACACACACACACACCAATCTGTGGGTGATAATTCCCAAGATCTATCATGGTTGCCCAAAACAGTGGATAGTAACAAATAACATGTACTATATACACATGAACTGCATACAGGAATCATACACGGGGGCAGGACAAAGGCCTCCACTTTTCTCATATTATGGTAGAAGCAAGAAGCCAGAGTAGACAGTCTCCTGGCTAGCAGGCAAAGATCTTTCATGTGCTCTTATGAAATAACTTCCTTCATTAAATTGAATTTCCCATTCAGTATTTTCAGGCCACAGTGCACCACAGATAACGGAAACTGTAGAAACTGAATCTGTGAATACAGAGGTTCTGCTGTACTCTTGCATTTGGATGTGGGACTGCTCAAGTTCAGATCTCCAGTATCTTTCCTGGACATACTGCAAAGATTATATTTTTGTAAATTCTATCATAGGATTATGAGTGTGAAGTGAGAGACAAGTGTCTAAGGCTAAATTAGGCACCTGCCTTATAAAGAAAAAAGGGAGAGATTTTTCTTTTTGAAAGCAAAATGGAAGCCTTCATGGAATGCTGAAATCTCCAATTATTAACTCAGAATACTCCCGTGTAGTGCCTGCTCTCCAGAGGTATTGCAATAAAACTCCCATTCTCTCCAGATAGCATAAGCAGTGCCCATATTGGCTAGGAACAATGAAAGTTGTGGTATTGTTGGCTGGGCATGATGGGAGTTGTAATCCAACATTTTTGCAGGGGGCCAGTTTGGAGAAATCTGTGCTAAGCTTATCTCCCAGTCAGACATGCTTACAGGTTTGGAACTTGGCTGGGAAGAGAAGAGCTTTGAGATGCAGAGTACAGGAAGGTAACTTAGCTTTATAGGTGGGGTCCACACATTCTATCTTCCCTCTCCTTTTGCTATTTAAAAATAAATGTCTACTGCCTTTCTACATGATAGAAGCAGACCATATTAAAATACATTGACTTTCCACCATCATATTTAGCTTGGCTTTTAAAGTTCGCAAACTTGAATATGGAACAAAGAATTGCTGTGCTGTGTATATGCAGCATAGTGTTAATAGCACTGCCCCTTGCCAGTGACTTGTTGGAGTGAGCTTGGAAAGAAAAGCAGGAACTCAAGTCTAGATAAGAGTAAAAGAAGAAACAAAGGAAAATGTGGAATAGAGAGAGAACTCAAGTAGTAGAGGCAAAAGATGTGTGTGATCAGTGCTTTAAAATTTATTTGAAAGTCTGATATAACACATGCTGATGCTAATAAATAAATAATAGAGAGAGAACATAATTTTGAAGAAATCCTGGATTGGTTCACAAATAAGCTAGCCAGATTGTAGTAAACAGTTGAAGTCCTTCACTTCAGACCTTAGAACTGCAACATACACATTTTTCTGCTATAGAATTCCAGCCAATCGCAATTACTGTTTTGAAATTGTGATGAAAATATTTGATGAATTTTCGGCTGTGGACAGTGCCTTTCAGAATTAAAATTAGTACGCCAGCTACGTCTGTTCCTGGAGAAGTCTGACCTGGCCACAGTGACACATGCCTTAGTTACATCCAGGCTGAATAAATCTGACACACTCTGTGTGGGGCTGTGTGAGACAGGAGGCGAGATGGGACTCCCACTCACCGGAGTGCCGTCCCTCCTCATCAGCGAGACAGTGGATAAAGGGAGATAAACCCTCGCCAAGGCCAGATGAAGCATCACAGGAGTCTCACCAGGGGGCGGAAGTAACGGAGATGATAGAGGAGTTGAAAGAGTTAAAGAGGTCAGAAAAAGTGGGAAAGGAGGAAAAAGGGGGCGGAGAGAGAGAAGCGGGGTTAGGAGAAGAAAAGGCGAGGAGGGGAGAGTTGCCTCTAGGTTGGAAATGGGTATGGATGCAAGATCCTTGGAATCAGAATGGGAGAGGCTAAGAATACCGAAGGAAGAGGCAGATTATAGAAGAAGAACAGTGATCCCACCTAGACCCTCTTATTGGGGAGAAGCTGAAGCGAGAGAGTGGAGAAGGAAATTGAGAGAGGAAAAAGAAAGAGTAGAAAGAGAAAGGAAAGAGAGGATTGAATGGAGAGCCAGGGAGATGTGGAGACAAGCCAAGAGAGAACAAGTTGGGAAAGCTTGGAACAGGAGAGAGGTGCCCAGTGGGACGATTTCGATGTGGACGAGACCGTGCCCCTGCTTGATGCTCCGTCGGGGATGACCTTGAAGGGATGGACTCCCCCTGAGTTACCGGGACCTTGGAATAACAGTTAAAGTAACCCTTTTGCATTTGATGGATGGAAACCCTTCCGGACCCGTTGGGAGAAGGAGAGACTCTCACCAGTTAAAGACACTTGTTTAATGTTTGATACACAAATAAATGTTCCACAGTTTTCACTGCAGCCGGTGTTGCCTGAAATTCTTGCTAAAGAACAAGTCCCTATAACCGAACCCTCACAGGCTGCCTTTGGAAAAGTTCAGAAACTTCTGCATGTTAAAAATGTTACAGCCAGACTGTTAACTGGGGCTGGTTACAGAGAACATATAACTCCCCTGTTACAGCAGCTCCACTGGCTGCCAATTCATTTCCGGGCACAATTCAAAGTGCTGGTTTTAACCTATAAAGCCCTAAATAGCTTGGGTCCAAGCTATTTCAAAGACCGTATATCTATTGATAAGCCTGCTGGGGTGTTAAGATAATCAGGGGAGGCATTTCTCTCTGTTCCACCATCCTCACAGATATGCTTAGCCGCCCAGAGTAGACTTCGGTCTAGATGGCCGGGGTATAAATCAAATAAATAAATAAATAAATAAATAAATAAATTAGTGGGGACACAAGAGGGCCTTCTCTGTCTCTGCCCCCAAACTTTGGAATTCCCTCTCATGGGAGGCCAGGTTGGCCCCATCTTTGCTGTCTTTCCACAAGTGGGCAAAGACCTTTCTCTTCTGCCAGGCTTTTCCTTAGTGGCTGACTGTCTCAGAGTGGTTTTAAAACAAGATTGTTTGCATTTTTTACTTTTTTTTATTGTCAGGAATTTCGTTTTATTTTAACTATAACGTAAACATAAAATACATAAACCAAAATACAAATTAACTGTGTTCCCCACCACCATAGACTTGCAATAATCCTCTTCTTCCTCCATCTATATTCTTCTTCTTCTTTCATTGTCCTCTTCTCCAGAACTGCATTGATTCTTGATTTGGAGCTTTCCCTTTTCCTCTTGTTAACACATATTCCAAAAATCTGCCCCATATATCATAAAAATTATTCTTTTTTATCTCTCCTTTCTTAACCTTTAAATTACAAGTTAGCTTATCATTTATAGCTATATTCCATATTTCATTATACCATTCTTCCATTCGAAATTCAGATTTTGATTTCCATTGCCTAGCTATTATTAATCTAGCTGCTGTTAATAAATTACTAATCAATTCTTTAGTCATCTTATTATATTCCACATTTTCAAATATCGATATTTGAAACAGATTTAGTTTTTACTAAATCTGTTTTAGTAATGTGTTTCCCAACATTATTAATATAATGTTATTAATTCCTTTAATGTTTAAATAATTCACAGTTTTTAGTGTTAATATTGTATTTTAATGATGTAAGCTACCTTGGGTCCTTTTTTAGGAGAAATGTGGGGTAAAAATATTTTAAATAAATAAACACATTTTGAATTAAAAGAATCTTAATTCTTTGTTTTATAGTAATCCCAAATGCTTCATACATGTTTGCTTTAAATAGTGGCTGTTCTTAAAGTTGAACTTCACAAAGCAATGGTATTAGAAAGTTTGCTGTTTTAACTTATTATTAGGTGCAAGTAATTTTCTGCTTCTACACAGTTCATCTGAAGTGTCTTAATGTAATTAGTGTCCCATCATATTGTTTTTGTGTTTTCTGAATGTTGCATTTAATTGCTTTTCCTTTCAGTACTCTGCCTAACAACTTAGCATATTTCTATTTAACTTTATCTGTGTCTGTGGAAATGTATGATGGCTTGCCTTTCAATGTGCTATATAGTTATCTGGCTGCATAGCCAGAGGCTGGGAGCTCAAATCCCCACTGTGCGTCCCGGGAGAGGAGCCAGCCTAGCCTGTCTGGCCTTGGGCAAGCTGCACAGTCCCAGGATGCCACCAGAAAAAAGAGTGGTAAACCACTTCTGAGCATTCTCCATCTAGAAAACTGAAAAGGGTCACCATAAGTCAGAACTGACTTGACAGCACACAATTATTATTATTAATACATAAGCACTTTTAAAATGGTATGAATTTTGTTACTGGTTGAGTTACTGTAAATGTAAAATGCAGTGCTTTTTATTTTCTGACTTCGGTTTAATACCATCACTCAATTGATAATAGGGGCTGTATTTGCATTTTGTATGTAGAATTTACTTGAGCTTTTAATTTCTGGGTACTGCAAGAGCTGTGATTCCCTATAGTCACTTAGGAAGACTAGTGAATGTTCCTGTTTTAAGTTTTCAGAGTACTTTCTGAAATCTGTTCTGAAATCCTGTGGAGCAATGTAGTTTCATTCTTCTGTGTAGTGAACTCTTTTCACATTGAGTTGTCTGCCATGAATACTTGCACATTGATAAAATGAAGTGTGAGTGAAGATGGAACTTTCAGACACACACTTATCTTACATAGTGTTCAGTTAGGCTATTGCACTGGTCTTCATTTAGCTGGGATGGTGAAAGAGCTGAACAGACAGCATTTCTGGCTGCCTAAAGTTTTGGAAAACACAATTAAAGTCTGTAAGTGAATGAATGCACATTTAGAGCCTTGCTCTGGATTCTATGGTATACAGTGGTGCCTCGACTTACGAACGTCCTGACATACGACCATTTCGAGTTGCGATCAGCTCCGGCTGCAAAATTTTGCTTCGACTTGCAGCCGGAGCTTCGAGTTGCAATCAAAAGAGGTAGGGGAAAGGCGGGGAATTCAAATTAGAGGGCTAACCGTTGGTCGGCAAAGAGCTTTTTTGTAGCTCTTTCGCCCCAACGGTTAGAGTGTGTGCGTCGGAGGAGGCTTCGGACTGCCTGGTCCTGCTTTCTGCTTCTGAGTAAGTACATTTACAGGGTTTTGCAGGGTGGGTTTGGTCATGTTTCTGTGGGTTGGGTTATGTTTCTGTGCTGTGATTTTTTTGTGTTTTTAGTATGTTTGGTTTTTTTGTGTGTGTTTTTTTTAAGCCCCAGTGCCTTCCGATGGGGCTTGCTGTGTGGATTATTTTTGGTTTTTTTTTTTTAAAGCCCCAGTGCCTTCCGATGGGGCTTGCTGTGTGGTTTATTTTTGGGTTTTTTTTTTTAAGCCCCAGCACCTTCCGATGGGGCTTGCTGTGTGGTTTTTGTTTTGTTTTTTGGTAAAAAAAATTTGGGCCGGAACGGATTAATCGCGTTCCAATGCATTTCAATGGGAAATGGTGCTTCGACTTACGACCATTTCGAGTTACGTCCATCTTCTGGAATGGATTATGGCCGTAAGTCGAGGCACCACTGTATTATTTTGCATAAGATCAGAGGCTAAATAAGACCTGTTTTATACAGGCATATTTGCCCGTTTTATACAGGCATATTTGCCTTTGGTGCAAAAGGTACTTTTTGTGATTTTTTTGTGCCATGATTAGTATGATCAATATGGATGCTGGTGTAATTTTAGACTAGTTTTAACATCCAGTACCAAGATTATGCAAGTATCTTGCTGTCTTCCATTAAGTCACTTCAGATTTTCTGGTGATCTCCAGAAAGTCCCATTGTTAACAGCACTACTTAGTTCTTGCAAATTCAAGGCTGTGCAAATCTTTATTGAGTCAATCCATCTCTTATTAGGTCTTCCTCTTTTCTTGCTGCTTTTTTTTTAACCCAACATTATTGTCTTTTCCAGTTAATCTTCTTATGAAGTGCCCAAAGCATATGATAGCCATCATTTAGTCATTTTTGTTTCTGTGGTTCAGACTTAGTTTGAACTAGAACACACTCAGTTGTCTTTCTGGCAGTCTGTGGTAACCTCAAAGCTTTCCTTGAACACTATGTTTCAAATGAATCATTTCCCCCTGTCAGCCTTCTTCACTGTCCAGCTTTCATATCCGTAGGTAGTAATCAAGATACCACATTGTAGATTATCTTCACATTGCTCTCTAGAGCTACACCCTTGCACTTGAGGATAGTTTCTGGTTCCTTCATAGCTGCCTTTCCAAGTGTCTGATTTCTTGGCTTCAGTCCCTATATGGATTGATGATTGAATTGAGGCATTCAAAATCTTTAACAGTCGATTTCTTCCATGTCAACATTAAAGTGATGTGTGTGGTTCTTTTGTAACCATTATTGTTGTCTAACTGTTTAATTGCAGTCCAGCTTTTGCACTTTCTTCTTTCATCTTGATCAGGAACTGTTTCAAGTCATTACTGCTTTCTGCCAGTAATCATCAGCATATTTTAAATTTTGATGTTTCTTCTGCCAGATTTAAATATTTCTTCATCTGAATCTAGTCCAGTTTTCCATATATGTTATATGTACAGATTGAACAAATAGGGAGATAGTATACACCCCTGTCTGGCAGCTTTGTTTATGGGGAACCATTCTATTTTCCATATGCTGTCCTAACAGTAGCTTCTGTATAGGTTAAGCATGATAATGAAGAGGTATTTTGTTATTCCTCTTTTGTTCTGTTCAATTTCTTTGTACTTACTATTGTAATAATTCTTTGTTTCTGAAAGGTTGCATTTACCCTGTTTCTCCGAAAATAAGACCTAACCTGAAAATAAGCCCTAGTATGATTTTTCAGGATGCTTGTAATATAAGCCCTACCCCAAAAATAAGCCCCAGTTAAGTGAAACCCTGCCCTCCACAATTGTGCAACATTGTGCAGCAATCAGAAGAAGATGACATAACTGTAAAATAAAACATCCCCTGAAAATAAGCCCTAATACATTTTTGGAGCAAAAATTAATATAAGACCCTGTCTTATTTTCGGGGAAACACGGTACAAATCTGACCCCACTTCGATCTTCTCTTTTTGCTTTTTATTTGTAAATGTATGAATGTACAATAGAATAGGACCCCCATATCCGCTGGCGATTGATTCCAAGCCCCACATGTATACTGAAAACCATGGACAATAGCAAACGCTATATATATAGCATGGTAAAATGGAAATGAGAGCTGGACCATAAAGAAGGCTGACCGCCGAAGAATTGATGCTTTTGAATTGTGGTGCTGGAGGAGACTCATGAGAGTCCCCTGTACTGCAAAGAGAACAAACCTATCCATTCTGAAGGAAATCAACTCTGAGTGCTCACTGGAAGGACAGATCCTGAAGCTGAGGCTTCAATACTTCGGCCATCTCATGAGAAGAGAAGACTCCCTGGAAAAGACCCTGATGTTGGGAAAGTGTGAAGGTAAGAGGAGAAGGGGATGACAGAGGACGAGATGGCTGGACAATGTCATCGAAGCTACCAACATGAATTTGACCCAACTCCGGGAGGCAGTGGAAGACAGGAGGGCCTGGCGTGCTCTGGTCCATGATGTCACGAAGAGTCGGACACGACTTAATGACTAAACAACAACAAAAAGGAAAAAAGAAAAAGAAAAAAATCATTTTCATATGCATCACCAGAACTGGCCACTAGAGGGTGCCAGAGACCATGCTATGTAGTCTTCACTAGCAAGTAGTCATAGCACGGTGCCTGGCTCCCTCTAATGGCTGGTTCTGGTAATACATGTGAAAATAGTTTTTTTTCTGGATTTGTTTAAAATATTTTCAGACCATGAATAAGTGAATCAGTGGATACTGATCCTGTAGATAAGGAGGTCCTAATGTATTGCTGTTAGCCTTATTTTGAAGGCCTATATTTTGGAGCTAATCTCCAGCAGAGGATCGGACACGGACAAACCACCTGTTATACAACAAGTTTTATTAAGGGAACAAAATACAGTGGTGCCTCCACTTATGACCATAATCTGTTCCAGAAGATGGACGTAAGTCGAAATGGTCGTAAATCAAAGCACCATTTCCCATAGGAATGCATTGAAACCCCATTAATCCGTTCCAGCCAAAGAAAAAAATCACCAAAAAATAATAATCACTGCAAGACTCATTGGAAACGCGATTAATCCCTTCCAGCCGAAGGGGGGGGGGGGAAGAAAAGCAATCAAGCGTGCAAGACCCATTGCAAATGCACAGAAAGCAAACGGAGCAGATTGGAAATGCACAGAGAACAGAGGGACAAGGTCGGAAATACAAAGGAAAAAGCAAGGGAAGCATGCAGGACCCATTGCAAATGCACAGAAAGCAAACGGAGCAGATTGGAAATGCACAGGGAACAGAGGGACAAGGTCGGAAATGCAAAGAAAACAAAGGAAAAAGCAAGGGAAGCATGCAGGACCCATCAGAAATGGGAAAAAAACCCCAAAAGCTACCAAACCCCCCAAGACCCATCAGAAATGGGGGGGGGGAACCCAACAAACAAACAAACCCCCAAGACCCATCACAGCACAGAAACATAACTCCCCAGCCTAAAACCACGCTGCAAAAACACCCAGAAGTTTTTAAAAAGCAGAAAACAGCACCTTACCTCCCTGCAAACACACACACGCTCACTCCAAAGCAGGAGGAGGCAGTCCCAAGCCTCCGACAACGACACACACTCTCTAACTTCCGGGGCCAAAGAGCTACAAAGAAGCAGCCTCGTCGCCACCTACAGTTAGAAATTTGAATTTCCCGCCTTTTTCCCCTGCCTTTTTCTGTTCGTAAGTGGAAGCTCCGGTCGCAAGTAGAAGCAAAATTTTGCGGCAGGAGCTGTTCGTAAGTCGAATTGGTCGTAAGTAGGGACATTCGTAAGTGGAGGCACCACTGTATACCAAAACAGACAGCTGGGGCTTCTCTTCTAAAGAGGAAGAGAAGCCCCGAAAATACATGGATCAGATACATATATACTATTTACAAAGAGTCATAAACTCCAAAATTGTAATTGGGCCTAATCTGAAACAAGTTTGGATCCTTGCCCTAATTGGTGTTTAAATTGTGATCCGATAACCTATTGGTTCTTAACAGGGAATGAAGGGATGGGTGCCCCCCTCTTGTTGTCCTTCTAATTTCCAGACATCCTGGTGTCCCAGATGTATATTCCTTATCTATACGTTGATGTTGCTCTACCTGAGGACTGAGGATCTGTTATTTTGTAAAAAAAGGGGCCTCTTCACACCTCTCTATAACATCCTGCTTCATTCCAATGTGTTTGGAGGTTGTGTAGGCCTTATAATGTTTCTAGGAGTCGATGTCGGCTAAAGTTTGCTACTTTAGATGTAAGGAGTCCTTTGTTGTGTGCTTATATACTTGGTATATTATTCTATATTGCTACATGTTTCACTACTTTATTCAATACCTACCCGCTATCACTCCCCCCTTTTTAAATGCTTCCATCTCAAATTGAGAAGGATTTAAACCAGAAAAGGAATATGGGGGAGGCGACACAAGATAATGACCAGAGGCAGAAGACGGTCACAGGCTGTAACAGAGAGGTACAAGTTGAAACTAATGAGTATACAGTGGTGCCTCGACTTATGAACTTAATTGGTTCCGGAACTCCAGTCGTAACTCGAAATGGTCGTAAGTCGAAGCACCATTTCCCATAAGAATGCAATTAATCCGTTCCGGCTGAAGAAAAAAAATCACCAAAAAAAACACAAAACACTGCAAGACCCATCGGAAACATGATCAATCCGTTCCGGCCGAAGGGGGAAAATAAAAGAAAAGCAAAACAAACTGTGCAAGACCCTTCGGAAATGCAAAAAAAAGCAAAGCAGAAAGCAAACAAACCGTGCAAGACCCTTCGGAAATGCAAAAAAAGCAAAGCAGAAAGCAAACAAACCATGCAAGACCCTTCAGAAATGCAAAAAAAAAAGCAAAGCAGAAAGCAAACAAACCCTGCAAGACTCTTCGGAAATGCAAAAAAAGCAAAGCAAAAAGCAAACGAAGCCTGCAAGACCCATCGGAAACGCGATTAATCCGTTCCGGCTGAAGGAAGAAAAGAAAAGAAAAGCAAACAAACCGTTCAAGACCCTTCAGAAATGCAAAAAAAGCAAAGCAGAAAGCAAACAAACCGTGCAAGACCCTTCGGAAATGCAAAAAAAGCAAAGCAGAAAGCAAACAAACCCTACAAGACCCATCGGAAATGGGGAAAAAATAAAAAACCCAAAAAGCAAACAAACCCTGCAAGACCCATCGGAAATGGGGGGGGGGACCCAAAAAGCAAACAAACCCTGCAAGACCCATCGGAAATGGGGGGAAAAAACCCCCCAAAACAAACAAACCCTGCAAAGACCCATCACAGCTTAGAAACATAATCCCACCACCCAGCCCAAAACCACGCTGCAAAACCCACCCAGAACAGTTTTTAATAAGTAGAAAGCAGCACCTTACCTTACCAGGCAGTCCGAAGCCTCCTCCGATCGCACACTCTCTAACCGCTGGGGCGAAAGAGCTACAAAGAAGCAGCCTCTTCGCCACCAACTGTTAGCAATTTGAATTCCCTGCCTTTTTCCCCTGCCTTTTTCTGATCGTAACTCGAAATGGTCGTATGTCGGGACGTTCGTAAGTTGAGGCACCACTGTACAACGGTGGTCAACATCATTTAAAGACAATATTTAAAGCTAAGAACAACAAGAATACAAATATTAAAAAGAAAAAGAAATGCCATTCTAAGAAATGGAAAACCCAAAACAGAAAACACAAGTAGTACCCAAAATCCAGTCAAAGCAAATATGCCTAATATATCCACTTATAGTTCTTACCTTCTGTTCTGCCTTCTGCTTTCTTTGGAATGTGAATCAAGAATGGTGATATGCTCAGTAAGGATTTTTGTGAATGCATATGCTATTAAATTGCAAAAATAACTTAGTTAAAAATTGGAATCATTACATAGGCATCCTTCAGTCTCGAGAGACTATGGTAACGTGCTCTGACTTGGAACAGCGTCTAGTGTTTCGACGCTGTATGCGAAGCTGGAGTGTCCTCTCCAGGGCACGAAGCCTGGGTAAAATAATATGGAGGATAGGCTGTTACCCAAGCAGCAAATCCCTCCTCTCCACATCACTGAAATAGTCCAATGGAAAGGCAAGAGCCAATACAACTGGTTCCAGCGATGTTGCAGGAGTTGCCAAAACGACACAAACTGCCTCCGGGACTCCGGCTCCAGATTTTGCCTCGAGGTTGACTCCTGAAGCCTTTTCCATCAGTGGATATAGCCACAAGGCAGTGGAGGTTTGAAATCGGAGTTTTTCTTCTCCTAGATGGGCTGCCTCCCAAGGCTGATGAGCCCCACCTACCCGGCCTGCTCCCCCACGGCATGGACGACGATGGCGGCGCCTCAGTGGGGAGTTGAAGTCGGAGTTATGAATATATATATAACATAGAATGCATGTGGTAAATATTGCACCAAGAATTCTGTTCAAGCAGTCGTCACTGAATTTGTAATGATAGAAAGATAGCAGTAATCTAGGGTACTTGGCTTTTTGACATATTTTTCCAGTTGATCAGGGTCAAGCTTATTTTAGGGAGTGATATAAATTCCCTCCCCTTGAAATCAATCAGTGACATCAGGATTGTAAGCTCCCTACCATCTACAATATCTATGTTCAGGAGCTAGCCTCATTTTCTTTAAGGACTTTTCATTCAATTTCCTGCTGTGACAGTTCTGTCCTTCTCACAACTGATCACTGTTCTGTGCTCACAATCCTCATTGGGCTTTGGAGTGGGGTCTTTTTAGGGTTCTTTTCATGTTCCTCCTCAGACTTTTACAAATCTTCAGCTTTTCCCTAGCTTTGGTAACAACTCCTTCTTGAGTACAACTGTTGACATTTTGGCAGTGTAAGGATGGACTCTTGGAGAATGAGTTTGCTAACAAAAAACAGCTTTTCTCAATCTCATCCCCATGAGTTTTTTTTTTTTAACAGCAACTTCCATCAGTCTAGTAAAAATGTTCAGTGGGCAGTATGCTGGGAGCTGTAGTCCATAATGCTGGGAGAGAAATACCTTGAGTAAAGCTGATATATAGGATTATGATCTTCAGATATTTTAGATTCTGTGCTTAGAAATACTGCAGTTCTAAGGATATCCCAGCATCAGTGTTAGTCACTGAAATGTTTCAGAAGACAAATCTGCTTGTGCACACAAAGCAGGTAATGTCACTTAATTGTTTGACTGCTGCATGTATCCCAGTATATTTTCTTGACATGTAAAACACCCTGAAGTTGACAGTCCTTACTCTTAGCTAAAAAAGTTTACAACCATTCACTTTCAGTATGCCATTCTCAATGGTAACTTGGGAGCATATACACATTTGGTATTGAACAGCTTATGTTGATTGTTATTTTCTTTATCTGTAGACACTTCTGCCATCTCTCTGCATAGTCTCATTATGCAGCATGGTTTTTGTTGAGGCTTGGAAATCCAAAGTGTTTGGAAATTTGATGCTGGCACTTAGAAATATATATTGAGCTATGTGCAGGGATCTCATTTTAATTATTAATGTTAGTGCATACAGATTAGAAATAATTTAACAGCCCTGACATTGGCAAGTGGAGGTTAAGCCAAGCAGCTGTTCTGAAGCAGTTAGTAAAAGCAGGCTTGGGGTTCCAGATTCTTTTATGTGCTAACTTTTCTTAAATACATTCTTAAAACAAGTATAGCAAGTGGGTTGCAGCCCATGAATGCTCACACTGAAATTAAGCATTATTTAAAGAGCCACAGTATTTTTGTGTTTATTTTTATTTTGTTTTTGGTCTATATATCAAAGTAAACAAATATGACTATATCTTTGAAAATTCATGTACTTTTTCTTTAAGGCACTGTTGGGAATCCTCATGATAATCTGAAAATAGTAAAAATTAACAATCAGTGGTTTCACTTTTCACTTCCCCAGTACCAAGGCCTCAGAAGGCTTCCCCAGGAGGAAGGCGATTCCTAGGGAGCCTTGGAACCTGAGGGGAATTGGAAACTTAATTAGTGATAAAGGCTGCAGCTGATGACGTCATTAGCCACTTTGGTTCCCTTGTTGGGAGAAATGCAGCATATAAATAAAACGAAGAAGAATTATTCTTCCTCACACAGATGGAGCTGCACTAACTCTATTTCAGCTAATATGTAGGTTTATGAGCAATTAAAACAAAGTATAAACTTTAAATGGTAAACCCTTAGCCATGATCTTATGTTTCAGTCTCCAGTTCAGTCACACAAGGAATTTGGTAGTTGCAGAATGCAAAATTGGTATGTTGTAAAATCTTCCCAAAATATTATATGCTTGCTTAGTAGTCGATATGATGTCTTACCTGAATTTGTAAATATGTATATATATATATATTTATATGAAAAGATTTTTAGGCAAAGTTTTGCATTTGCAGTTTTCCCTACTCTGTTATGCTAAACAACTGTACAAAAAAGTTCAGGTGCTTTAAAATACATCTTTAGATAGATTGAGAGGGTGGAAAAGAACAGATTGTGACATCAGTCTCCTAATTTGTATTTCCATCATGTATATTGATTGCTCTACTCTTCCAAAATATTCTATACTTTGAATCACTAACCTTTTGGGGCCTCTGAGCACATTTGATGTTTTGATAACATGTTGTATGTGCCATCACAAAAGGACTGTGGTGGAGATACGGCTACTCACAATAATGGCAAAAAGGTAAAAGTAGGGTATAGGTAACTGGAAGTACACCATCATTAATATTTATGAGTTTTTCACAGGATTTCTTCTCAAACAATCATTAGATTAAACTGCAAGCAGTTTTCTACAGACAGTGTAGCAGAAATCACTGAAACATGGCCTCTCGAAGACCTTTATGCTTTTTGGGATGCCCTATTAAATCACAGCATGTTGTCTGTGGACTCACAGAAGACTTGTGATTTGCAGTTTGCTTTGGCTGGATCTGTTGCAAAACATGGATCTTCATGATGTTTGTTTTTGTGACAGTATGGAGAGGTTCAAGATAGATTATTTTATGTGCTCTCTATGTTGTGTGCTGTCAAATTGCTTCTGACCTATGGCAACCCTATGAATTCGTGTTCCTCACAATGTCTTGTCATTAACAGCCCCCAGTCAGCTCTTGTAAACTCCAAGTTGTCGCTTCCTTTCTTGAACCAATCCATCTCAAAATTTCATCTTCCTTTTTCTGCTGCTACCTTGCATTTTTCTCCACACCATTGCCTTTTCTAGTGTGTTTTATCTTCTCATCATATGCCTATAGTACAAGAGCTTCAGTGTAATCATTTTGTTTGGGTTTTGGCCTGATTTGTTAAGTGGGTGCTAGGGTAGTTCATGATATCTCACGATATCTCCTCTAACACTACATTTACACGATTCAAGGTTTTTTTTGGCAGTTTTCTTCATTGTCCAGCTTTCAGATCCATACATTTTAATTGGGAATAGCAATGGACGATCATGGTAACCAGTTATACATTATTACACTTTAGGATCTTTTCTATTTCATAACTGCCCCTCCAGTCATCAGTCTTCTTCTGATTTCTTGGCTCCAGTCTCTGTTTTGATTGGTGATTAAAACAAGTTATAGAAAACATTTAATTATTTTGATTTATTCACATGTATTTTAATTTCTTTATGATTCGGAAAAGTGGGATCCTTTTCTCCAAAAAATCATGAAAATTCCAGATGTTGTTTTAATTTGTTGCCTCTCACTGCCCTCCAGAGTAGTTCATGTGTGCTTCCTATGTCTCGCCATACGGTCTCCCTGAAATATTTTCTCTCTGTAGGATGTATACAGTATGAGCTAAGCCTGATCCTCTGTGCCATCCCACTTTCTGTCTCTCAACACTCTCTTAACTTTTTTTAAAAATCATCTTTCTCCTCATCCTTACTGAGCTGTGGTGCCTCTTGTCCTTCATTCTTATCAGGCAGCTTCTGATTTGACCTCTGGCAAGAATAAGAATCAAGTTGGTCCTATATAGGAATACTTCTGCCCATATTGGTGAGTTTGTTCTGGCTAGAGGCAGGCAATGAGATCATTGAGTGTATAATATTGGGGATACCAGTTTGAAGCAGGATAGCTGTAAAAGCAAGATAAAATTAAACAATGGATCAGAACAGCACTTTTTAAAGATCAGGCAAGCTTACAGCTTCTGCTATGAAGCTGATTACTGTTTGTATATTTGCAGTGTGTGTTTTTTTGCTGGATTTCCTTAATTTTTCTGCTATGATTGTTCTTAAATCTGAGTTGCATAATGTAGTGCCACACAGTAAGCTTAGTGGCAAGATCCATTGTTTGCATCTTTTGGGGCCTTAGGACTATTTTGTATACAGTATTAAAGATTATCATCAGGCAGTAGCCTAACCACAATACATTGCTAAAGATGGGGAATTTCTGATTTGGCCTCTATCTGACAAGGAGAACCAAGCTGGACCCATATAGAAGTGCTGCTTTTCACTTGGGTGAACTTGTCCTGGCTATACAAATGTATCTGCAACATGAGAGGATGGTGAACAATTAAACAAGTGGCTGACTGTTTGAAATCAGTTTTTTAAAATCCCAACACATTTTTGTGGAAGTGTGGCAATTTTAAATATATTAAAATGTAACAAATTAAGTTAGCAGTTACATATAAAAAGCCATTGTGAATAAATGCAGGAAATGTAATTCACAACATGAAGATGTACTGCATGTATTCTGGTCCTGTTTGAAAATATGATTTTTTAAGGCTAACTTCAATTAAGTTTATTAAGGATATGTTAAATATAGCATGGGATCCTAAGGTAATCCTGTTCTCTTATATACGGACTTGTTAATGAATCAGGTGGTGAATTGTTCTCAAGTCTACTTACTTCTGTATGGGACGTGGTGGCACTGTGGGTTAAACCGCAGAAGCCTCTGTGCTGCAGGGTCTGAAGACCAGCAGTCGTAAGATCGAATCCATGTGACGGAGTGAGCTCCCGTCGCTTGTCCCAGCTCCTGCCAACCTAGCAGTTCGAAAGCATGCAAATGTGAGTAGATAAATAGGTACCACCTCGGTGGGAAGGTAACGGCGTTCCATGTCTAGTCGCGCTGGCCACGTGACCACGGAAACTGTCTTCGGACAAAACGCTGGCTCTATGGCTTGGAAACGGGGATGAGCACCACGCCCTAGAGTCGGACACGACTGGACTAAATGTCAAGGGGAACCTTTACCTTTACCTTTACCTACTTACTCCTAAGGGCTCGATCAGATGTGCCAAAAGAACCCGTTATATTGATTCTGCCATTATTTATATTGTTTTATAAATTTCCATTCATATGACGCACGGGTACATTGATTCATCCCCCCCCCCCCACCTTGCCGGCATGGTTGTTTTAAAATGTACCGGTCCCTGTATTGCTTGAATCCTTATTGTTTCAGCATGTGTGAATGTTGCAGTTGATTTATTACTTTGCGAATGGGTCAGGTTTGGGGGTGCCATGGCCACTGCACTTGTACCCTTTAGTTGTTTTTTTAAAAACACGCTTAGCAGTAAATTGCTTACTATCCATGGAAAGTTTTTGCAGCAGCAGCTGTGTGTGTTTGTGTGCGCGCATGCAAGCCCTGAAATTGGAACAAGGCAAGGAAGCTGAGACAGACATGTGGCTGTTATCCCATGCAGAATGAAATAAGAGGAAATAGAAGGAAAAAAAGCTGCAAGATGAGTGATTTTCTATTCAGAGGTTCAGATGGGGTGGGAGTTAGAGGTTGAAAGAGAGAGCTTGGCTTTGAGTTTTCCTCCTCTTTTGCAGAAGAGTTTATATGAGATGGCACATGTAGCCTACAAAACCAGTACAAATAGCAAGATTGAACTGACAGCCATGTGAACGGACCCAGCGGTATAGATACCATGTGACTGTATATACAGATATATCGATATAAAAAAAGGAAGAAAAAGAAAAGATTCAAATTGTCTGTGTGATCAGGCCCTAGGGTGGCTATAGCAGCAAACTGGAAGGAATGGCTGTAAATGACTGATTTAATCTTATCTAGAACATAGTGTTGTTAACTAAATAGGTGTAATACCTGAATTCCTGTTAGCCTTTGCGTAATGTAAAGTTATGCTGGGAAAGAATGCTGGACATTATGCTGAAACAGTCCAGATTAAGCAATTGACTTTGTATCTCTCTTTTTTCCTGTTGTACAGCATGAATAGGGAAGTGTTTTGTGAATACACTGTTGCCCTACTGCACTTTCCTCTAATATTCCAGAGTGTACAACATGAAGCTGTAGTCCAGGGTAGATAAAAATCAATAATTTTTTTTAAAAATCAATTTTAATCACAATTTAAATTTTAAAAAATGATTTTATTTAAATAATTAAAATGATTTTTAAAAAATTAAATTGTGATTTAAATCAGTTTGATTTAAATCGCAGCTTAAGTCATGATTTAAATTTTTAAATCGATTTTTTTGTACAAGACTGAGAAAAAGACATGGAGCATACCCTTTTTGAATGAATTATTACAATGATAGTATATTTTTACAATAGTAATGTTTTAAAAAATGCAGCAAATACTGCATTTGGGAATAAAGATGGTTGTGAACGTTGATATGGTACAGTAATAATGATGCAGTATGAATGTACTCTTATGTTGTTTCATTTTTTATAAATATAATAAAGAGTATGAGGCTGTTGGAAGGTATGTATATGTTTGCTTTTTTGGTATTAATTCTATTAGTGCAGCAGAGCCATAATGCTCTATAATGTGTTTTCATTTTGTTTCATAATTTGTTTCAACATTACAGAATAGATTAGTTATTTTGATTACATACTCTCCTCATTATTCTTCTCATGTTTAGATGACATAGTCATGAAAAAAGCCACTGTAGTGCACGCTACAAGTTGTATAGCTAAAAGATAATCACTATTACAAAAAGAGTGAAGACAGTGGAAGATTACTGGTAATTTTGCCATGTTTTCATGTGTTGTTGATACCTTAAAATCCTTAGCCTTAGGAACCATCCTTTGAGTTACTCATTTTTCTTTATAGTTGTAGCTGAAAGGCCTGCAGCCAAAGTAGTAATTTTGAACTAGTTCTCCATGTGGCTAGCAACATTTTAGAGTGTTTGCATATAAAACCATGCTATAGCTACTCAATCTTGGTAAAAGAACCCAACTGAAGGAACCTGGCATTCACATCTGGTCATGACTTTTTGAACTTTTTTTTCCTGCACCATTCAAAGCTCTATAGTGCTTAACTTGATGAAGACCTGTATGCAATTGAAAGTCAGCATTTGTTTGTCAGGTTTTTTTAAGTGTTCTATTGAAGGCATTACCCACCTCTGCCTTCAGATTTAGACCACATAACATCTAATTTGCCATGCCTCTTTGGAGACTCCAAAGATATTTTTCATTGTGCATCATAATCAATAATATGACCAGGGAAACAAGCATGTGTATAAATAACCAAAGTGAAAGTTGGAAACTACTTTCAAGCTATCTTCAGTGTTAATCTGTGTTATGATTATCTGTTGAGGCCCTGACATTGTTTGGATGTTAGGTGAGTTGGCTGCTATTGTTAGGGTTCTCTCTGTTGTGACACTTTGGCTGTTGAATGCCTCCCAAATTTTTGTCTCATATCTTTGTTAGCATCTAACAGGCATCAGATGGAGGTCTGTGGGGATTTTTTTTTATTTCATTCGCAAACTGACAATTTCTTGGTCATATTTGATTCACTCTTGCCAAGTGAAATCACTTGAGCATTCATTCTGACTTTATAAAATTTTAAGTGTGTGTAGATGAAAGGACAAATTAGAGGACAGTTTTTCAACAAAAGAGGATCATCAGTTCAGGTGATTGGCTGCCAGAATGGTAAACCAATCAGAGATTATGAAAAACCCCTGCAAATATTTTTTGGTTTGAACATTTATTGAACATTTAACTTCTAGCTGTGCTGTTTTTTTGATATTGGACTGCTAATGTTAGTTTTTTTGCTTTTGTCCTAGCTTCGTTGGTGGCTTGGCTATCTTGGGCATTAAATTAATAGAAATATGTGATATGGTAAAAATATTTAAAACCGTGCTGCTACCAGTGTTTTTCTGGGGTTTGTTAGACACTAAGGCCTGTTCAGAGGCATCCTTTTGATTTAAAAAATGTTCCAGTATTTGCGTTTTGCTACATCATTTTATTTCTGCCTTCTCTGTTCAGATCTTTTCCTTTTGAATCTCAACTTGTCAGTTGTGAGAGCTAGAATTAAATAATGCAGTAAATACACACTTTGTTGTTGTTGTTTAGTCGTTTAGTCGTGTCCGACTCTTCGTGACCTTACTACTTCGTGTAAGTAAATACACACTTACTTGAGAGTAAGTCCCATTGAAATAGTTGGGGCATTCTTTTGAGTGGATATGTGTAGGGGTGTGCTGTAAAAGTAGAAAATGAGTTTCCTGGTGTTCTAAAAAGAGGCAATTTGACATTCACTTAAGTGGCTACATTTTGACAAGAGATAGAAATGGTTTAGATTGTTGGGAATTAAATTCAAATAGCTTTGAACAGTTGCCTTATGTTAATTTGTAATATCTGTTTAAATTTACAAATGTATAAAGTATGTCTGGAATATTATAGTCCATAACAGTACATCAAATATGTGGGTACTGCACATGTGCAGAGAGCTTGCTTTGTAACCTAGAGGTTAGAATCTCACACTCATTGGGGTACAATGGTGGCCAATCTGTAGTTTCTTCATTCTTATTCTGATATTGCAGTGAAGAAAGAGCCCCTTCCCTGCCAGAATTGCTACAATTAAACTGATAAAATATTAACCCATTAGGAAATTCATGATTTATGTTCCTGATAGTGGAGGAAGAAAACTAGAATTTTATTTTGATCACTGTCTACTGCTTAGATTTAAACTTATATTGATTGTGTATGCTGCTGTGTGTCTAAAGGCTTGGCTGCTTTGAAATAATTTTGCTGTACTTGACAGTATTTTCAAATGACTGCCTTGACATGAAAACTATATTGTGGTGTAGCAGACTTGTAAATGCAAGCCTTTAATGACTGTTCCCTCTGATCTAACTGCTCTAACTTGTTTTTAATAATTTTCTGGTATACCCACTGGGTTGGGAGATTCATTTGCTGCAAGCTCTAATTGTTGTTGATATGTCATTCTTTAACCTTTTCCCTTTCCAACTGCATGAGTCTGGATTTTCATTTTGTTTTATTTTCAAAGAGTCCACATACTAACAGCCCAGCTGTATATTTAAGTTATACTGCAACATCTGTAGAGTTGTACTTATCCTCCTAATGCTATCAAAATGCGAAGTTACAATAACATAAGCAATGCCATTGTAGTGCTGTTGGAATCTAGTCATTATTTTCTGGCTGTTTATTTGTTCATATATACCACTGATGGGGGAACAAGTTCACCCTGCTTCAGAGGGCCTCTGGGACAATGTGTGCAGTTATGAAGAAAGGGGAAAATGCTGTTATATGAGTTGCAGTCCATGTGTGTGACACTGCATGTAGTCCAGAGCTACTGCTTCTCAATGTAAGATACCAACTCAAGGATTTAATTTAATAACTTAAACTTGAACCTTATAATGAATACTCCTTTTATTATCCAATATTCTTATGCTGAAGGGCATATTTACATTGGGTTAATTAAATTGCAGTGATTTAATGAAGTACTGGGGTTGAAATGTGTCTTCTGTTGGATCATGCACGTGTCCAGTCTTTAAATGAGTACTAAGAGTGCTGCCATGTATGGAAACAATTGGTACAAAAGTTTCCTCAAAAATTTTTCTCTAAGAGGGTATGTTACTTTAGTAGGAATATGTGTTTTGCAGTAAGATAGGGTAGAAAATCATAGCTTTTATATGATCCTATGAAGTATTCCTTTTGAGAAAAAGAATATAAAATTTCTTGCATTTCAGTGAAATTGTGGAGAAAATAAGAGAAAACACAGAATTAATGAGTTCAGCAATGAACTTTTGCATGAATGGAGCAGTAGCTAAATTGTTTGATAGAGAATAGTAGAAAATTCAGTGTTACTTAGTCAAGCATTAAAAATATGTGAGCACATTTAAGGCAGAAATTAGAAGGAACAGAGCTAGCTTTCATGTCTTTCTTTATATAATCTCACGCTGTAAAAAGGTCAGCAGATGGAGGGATAGTGGTGCTTATGCTTCCCAAAAACAACAATTCTGCATATGTGAATACTTAAAATTCCACTTTAAAGGAGACAGCAGTGATGTGCTAAGTAATACTGCAGTCTCTTGCTGTATTAATTATGGAGTTCCACTTCTAAATGTGATTAGTAATAGTAAAATCTGGCTGGTCTATGGATAGTTGCAGTGAGGTGAAATACTATGTTTTCAGAATGACAATGGGGATTTTTTAAAAATACATGTATGATGATAAATATCTGACACTGAGCAAACCTGATGTGATTTTTCAGACTTTGAGCTTACATCCTTTGATAACTGACTGTAGGATTGAGTATACAAATATTTTCAAGCAACACTCACTTTCAAGTTTTGTACATAGTTTGTGTTAAAAATCATTTATTCTGAGAATGTTGCTAAAGGAATTTTACATTGTCAGTTACTTGAAAAAATAAGTTAATAAACCTGGAAACTGTCATATAGTGCTGGACTGGAAAGCCTATACATGTAGGAGTCATGTTGCATTTAGCAGTGGTTTTCTGTGTGAGGTATGAACATTTTCTGAGGAGATGTCATTGTTGTCTTTGGAGACTGAATTCCCTACAACATGTGCTCTAGGAGAAAGCTGTGCAACACACTGCTCTTTACCTGCTCACTTTGACCTCGCTAGTCACTACAGCACTGTATAACAAGTTAGGTCTTAGGTGACAATTGCTAGGGTGTGTGTCCACAAAAGCTCATGCTGTGATGAAACTATTAATCATAAAGTTTGCCCGTAATTTTGCGGCAACAGACTAATATGACAATTCCCCATTGATGCTAATGTTTGAGGAATTATGGGGAGGATAATATTCTTATTAAAGTTTAGCATGACTTCATCAAAGTGTAAAGTACTTTTTTAATCTTTTTTTTGGGGGGCGGAGAGGTGACCCGCATTGAGAAACACAGTAAGGATAGAACTAAAATATTAAATAATAACTAGGGGAAGAACTATAGCTTAGTGGTAGAGCATATTGTTGGCATGCCAAGGATTCCCATGTCAATCCCAAACATCTATGGGAAGTCTGGCAAAGTCCCCTACAGTATTTGGAAACCCTAAGGAGCTAGTGCTGTTTAGGGCAGATGGGATTGAGTTAGGAGGGCTTAATAGTATGATAGTAGAAAAGGGTTTTCTGTATTTCTGGCACTTGGATGATGCAAGCAAATGTCATCCGCAAGTTTATTATCCCTACATGCTAGATTTTTGATACCGGAAATCTAGCATGTAAGCTGGATAATATTGTCTGGCTATGGAAATCTTTTATTTAAAGTTAAATTTAAAATGTCCTGTTCCCCACCTTCACGTTCCAAGACTCCCTAGGGATTCCTTTGCCCTTTGGAAGCCTTTGGGAACCTTTAGATGGTGGGGGGAGCTTTTAATATCAGAAAATCGCTAGTGGTGGTCCTATTATCTGGCACAACATCTCGTACAACAATCATGGCCCAAATCATCTTTCATGCCATCCCACTCCTGCAAGATAGAAAATTTGTACAGAGTGCAGGAAGCTAATGCTGCCTTCCTCTTGTAACATTCCTCACCCTATTCTGTTATATTGGAAGCACCACAAACTCAAGGACAACAAAAGCAGCCATTCAACTCTCACTGATAACCCTGCTAGGAGTCTAGGCTTGTAATGGAAGTCTCATCTCCTGTTTGCATTGCTCTTGGTTTCTCTGACACACTTAAGCCCCCTCACCATGTTAAAGTGTGCAAACATGTATAGCCCGTTCTATATCACAGTATCTCAAAGTGTTTTACAATCACTCAGTGGAGCAGAGAGGAGGACACAATGTTTACCCATATCACTAGTTCTTTTAGAAGTGACCTATACACCCATAAAACCTGTCCTCTTTTCCTGAGCCTAAGATTCCCTGATTTATTATTTTCTGGTGGGTTCAGCCGCAATACTGGGTTTGCTGCATTTATGCGACATAACTAGGTTTGCAGGGCCACTGCCAAAAATCTGCTCAACTCTTGGAGTTTCTGAGAAGGATATTGGACAGGTAGAAAATCCCAACTATTTGAATGCACAGATGATGACTTAATAAACTAAGTAGCAGGTTAGCAACCCGCTCTTATGTAATCTGAGGATCCATTTAAATGTATCTGCTATGTATGTGTGTCTGCACATGGGCATGTACATATCTATGGTTTGAAGGAAAACCTTGCTGGAGTTGATGTAACTCAGATTTTTTTTGAAAGGAAATTAGACCCTTTCTGTCTATCTGTGATTCAAAACTTGAAATTTTCTTGCATTGCATGTATAATTGCACTATAAAGGAAGAGGGGTTTAGGGAGTACAAATAGGCAAAAGAAAACGGTTCTGTTTGGTTGTTTTTGTTGCTGTTTTTTGGGTGATTGATTTTTGTAAAGGGGTTTACACCAACACACAGAAGTAAATACACATTTTGATTTACTTATAGCTCCTACTGCTAATTTTATATCCAAAAACTATTAATAGAACTTTTTGCACACCCATATGTAATATATTGTCTTTGAAATTAGAATCAAATAGGTTTAAATCTACATAGTTAAATATTTGTACCTAATTTTTTGAGATTCCCATGTTCTGGTATGTACAATCATTTGTTTTTGCAGAATATGACTGAAACTCTCTTGCATAGTTATTCAGATGATGTAACATTTGGAAGTGAATTACCACGAGATAAGAAATCTCTGTGCATCAGATAATGCCTACAGAGATTTCTCAACTTAAAATAATTTGCATCCAAAAGTTACAGTTTGCATAACTGTGCAACAGGATTTCAGCCTATAGGACATAGCAATGGTCTCTTTTCTAGAGGTGTTGGTGATAACTGAAACAGACTTCAGTGCTACAAGTTACTGAAGATTAACGTTCACTCCTCTAAAACTAGAGCACCACTGGGAAATATCTTAACTCTGAAGTTTTAGGTTTGCACAAAGTAATCTCCTGATGCATGTACTTCACAGGAATTTCAAAATCCTGTTATATAAGAGCAAAGTCCCATTTTAATCCAGTGGAATCATGCTTAATAGCTTGTTTTATTTTTATTTTATCTAAATAATTCTGAAGAAACTAGCTCACCAGAATTGCGAATGAGAAGAAAACTTGCCCTCATAAAATAGCTTTCTTTCTGTCAGTTATATTAGCTTGATGAAGAGACTACTATCACCTTGATGTAGGTATTCCATTCAGTTTTCCAAAAGTAAGTAATTTTCAAGCTTTAGATTCTTTGTGCTTGAAAGCAAAGCCAACTAATTTTTTGCTACTTAAACATTTAATGTGATTTATTTTAGGAACACAGAAACCTTCCTTATACTAAATCAGATCACTGTTCTATATAGCTCAGTATGTGTATACTGACTGACTGGTTCTTACTTTCCAATTCATTGTTAACTGAATTGTCTAATTGCCCTTAGTTTACATATTGGAGCAACATTCTTTCTTACTACCAACTGTTAATGCACACACAGTGATGCTGTGTGCATTTTGGAATTCATTTTTGTGAAAGTGAATGAAATTAGGTATTAACTCACACTTCGTATAATTAATGAACACATGGAACAACAGCAGCAACAGTAATTTATTCCTTGAGTATAATCCTCTGTGTATTTACTCAGAATAAATATGCCGAAGGGCTGTAGTTTGGAAGCAGATCCAAATGATGTATATATATATATATTTTGAACCCTGGCATTTAAAAAATGAGCAAGTAACAGGAAATGTGCTTAAAACCCTAGATAAGTTATACTGGTCAAAGCACAGAATGGAGGATTAGATGGATAATTAGTTTCAGATGATGCCAGTTATTTTCTTTCTTACTAAGCTATGCCAACTAAGCTTGGTGGACTGAACACCAAGTCTGCTATGTTGGTGAAAATTTCTGCGAGACTGTCACTTAAAAGTTAGTGTAACAGCCGACCTTTCTGTTACAGTAGCAATCTGTGTGTGTGTCTGTGTAACAGATTTTCCCATCTTTAAGCAAAACTTAGGTACTCAGTGTAGTGTAGTAGTCAGGGTGACGGACTAGGACTCTGGAGATCAGGGTCTGAATCGCTACTTGGTCATGGAAGTTCACTGGGACAGTGGAACTGGCAAAAGCACTCCTTAAGGTATTGGTGCCCAGGAGGGCACCAGTATATTGTGCTAGCACCAGGAATCAGCATTCCACGAACCCACTGAAAAAAATAGGGGTACACCAAACAAAAAATGTAGCTATGAAACTGGACCTCATATCAGCACCAGATTTGGCTCGGATGTAGCAGAAAGTTTGCTCTTGCTGTGTGCCAAATTTGGGGACATTTGGGCAAAGGGTTTTCAAGCTACAAGTTTTTAAAAAGTAACAGTGTTTTTACCTCATGAGAAGCAAGCAACCATAAATCACCAGCCCATTGAAAACAAATGAAATGCATTGATAAGAGAAAATTAACATACCTGGAGAGAAAATTATCCCTGCTGTTTGTATCCTTTTATTTCACACAAATTAACCCTTTCTTGGCTCTCATAGAATGTTAGCAATTAATATTTTTGAAAAATGCTGAGTTTTCCGGCTTTCCATTTTACGTGCCCCAAGATTCCAGACAGATTGAATTGAACTTTTGACCCCACCATGCTAAGATGTGACTGAGAAAGTGCACAGTTAACTCCTTCCTGGCCATACATTTTTATCTCTTATATGTGAGAATATTTTAAAAGATATATTAAAAAGAGGATAATACTCATCAGCTCACTCATTTAAGCTGTGAAGTTACTTGTTATTTGCTTTGTAGTTGGGCATGATCTCAAAGCAAGTTTTACTCAGTTTACTCACAAGTAAGGAGACAGGAGCAACAGCTGCCAAGAACAGCTGCAGCATGACGGGAAAAAATTCAGTAAAGGTAAGGAGACAGAAGGGAGGCAAACCCACCTTCCCCCCATCTTTCTCCCTCTATATGAGTGACTGACTTCCAAAATGTCCTGTCATTAAGAGCTCTGCTCAGATTTTGCAAACCAACAGCATCTCACTTCAGGTTCTCCTCCCTTCCTGCTGGCTCCATCCCTTCCTAGCAATACTGTTTTTTCCAATTCTGCTCAGATTTTGGAAACTAACATCTGTGGCGTTCTTTACTGAGTCTACCTATCTCATGTTAAATCTACCTCTTTTCCTACTGCTCCACCTCACTTTTCCCAGCAACATACCATATTTTTCCATGTATAGGATGACACTTTTATCTAAAATCTTTAGACTAAAAATTGAAGGTCGTCTTATACACGGAAGTAAGGGGGAAAGGGATCAAAGCGCTGTAGGATCGCAGCCCTTTGATCCTGCAGCCCTTTGATCGCTGCTTTCCCCACCACTTACCAGCCCTTTCATCGCTGCTTTTCCCCTCCACTTCCTAAGCGGGGCTTAGGAAGTGGAGGGATAAAGCAGCGATCAAAGAGCTGCATGATCGCAGCCCTTTGATCCTCCAGCCTTTTCATGGCTGCTTTCCCCCTGCACTTCCTAAGCCCCATGGGGCTTAGGAAGTGGAGGGGTAAAGCAGTGATGAAAGGGATGCAGGATCACAGGCCTTAATGCAGGGGGAAAGCAGCTATCAAAGGGCTGCAGGATCAAAGGGCTGCGATCCTGCAGCCCTTTCATCGCTGCTTTACCCCTCCACTTCCTAAGCCCCTTTACTCCACTTCCTAAGCCCCTTTCATGGCTGCTTTCCCCTCAGGGCTTAGGAAGTGGCGGGGAAAGCAGCCATGAAAGGGCTGGAGGATCAAAGGGCTGCAATCCTGCAGCCCTTTCATCGCTGCTTTACCCTCCACTTCCTAAGCCCCGTGGGGCTTAAGAAGTGGCAGGGAAAGCAGCCTTGAAAGGGCTGGAGGATCAAAGAGCTGCGATCCTGCAGCCCTTTCATCGTTACTTTCCCCCTCCACTTCCGCAGCCCTTTGATCCTGCTTTTGCGGGGCTTAGGAAGTGGAGGGAGAAAGCAGCAATCAAATTTTCTTATTTGGGGTTGGAAAAGTGGGGGTCGTCTTATACATCATGTCATCTTATACACGTAAAAATACGGTAGTCTATTTTGGTCAGTTTTGTATTTCCATTATATGTGCATGGTAGGATAGGCGCAAGTTACTCATATTTGCTTGAGTGAGAGTTCAGGCTTGACTTGATTGAGCACCCACTTTTCTGCTTTTCTGACTGTCTTTAGTATCTATACCAACACCACATTTCAGATTACATGATTTTTGTCCCTATCTTTCTTCACTATCTTCCTTTCACATAGTATGAATGATTTTGACCTTGGTTTCCAATGACATTCTTTGCTAAGTCCAACCTCTTCATTTTTTTAAATGTCAAAAAGCAAAGTGACATCTTTTGGAAAGCATGCACACAACATGTCCATAGAGCTTTTGGTCCAATATAGCTTTTCTTCCTCAGGTTACCTAACTCAAGGAAAAGGATTGGCAATTGGATCTTAGCTTTCTAGTCTGCATTTGACAGAACGTTGTGAGGGTTCGGTTGGACAGTCATGCGGCCTTTCCCCATCTCTATTATCATCTTCATCAGACATAGATGCCATTTGCAATGGTAACGATTGAACATTTATTTTAGAACTGCTGAATAAACAAGTGTCATGAACTGGAACAGTCTTTCTCTCTTCCCTCCAACAGGGTGGGAAGGGGCTTCCATTCTTCTAAAACGAAGGGGTTCCCAAAACTTGAATAGCAAGGGCCCAGCTGCTCGACAGGTGACCATTCCTTTACTGTCGTCCCCATCTGTATAGGCAACGGGCATGGACACCTCCCCCAGGAAATCTTCATACTTGGGCCTCTCCCTGGGTTCCAAAATCTCCCAGGTCCTCTCGATTCTGACCTCTTCTTCATCTCCCACACTCGCCATTCACTCCTTTCCCTTCTCTCTAGTTCTTCTCTTTCTTTCTCCTCTCTTAATCTCTTTCTCCACTCTCTCGCCTCGGCTTCTCCCCAGTATGACGGTCTAGGGGGAATCACCGCTCTCCTTCTATGGTCAGCTTCCTCTCTTGATACCTTTAACCTCTCCCACTTATGGGTCCAGTGATCTTGTAGCCAGATCCATTCCCATCCTGGTGGTAGTGTTTCTCCCTTCCTTATCTCTTCTCCTTCTGCCGCTTCTATCTCCTCCCTCCCTCTACTCTCCTTTCCCACCTTTTCTAACTGCTCCTCTCTTACTCCCATCCCCCTCAGACTCTGGCACAGTTCTTCTTTCGCCCCCTTGAGGGATTCCTCTGAGGTTTTCTCTGGAGGCATCGTGATTCCATAGTCCCCTTCTCTCTCAGTCTCCTTTGTGGTAATGGACGGTGCTCCTGCGAGTGGTGACACAGTCTTGCCTCCTGGCTCACAAACAGGCATGACAACATTAGTTTAACCAAGATGTTAAAAGGTGTATGTTTCTCCATTGGATGTGTTGTACCTACTCACACCTTTGCTTCATCATTTCATTAAGTCCAAAACAGACCTTCAAAATATTTTGGCATAGAGGGACTACAGCCACGTCCAA
Source organism: Intellagama lesueurii (assembly GCA_037013535.1). Lineage (NCBI taxonomy): Eukaryota > Metazoa > Chordata > Lepidosauria > Squamata > Agamidae > Intellagama > Intellagama lesueurii. The sequence goes on from JBAJHW010000004.1 coordinate 202,337,875, forward strand.
GCAGTTCTCACATCTGTCTTCTCCCAGCAACCATAGTACAGATCATATGCTCATCTTCCGGAATCATCTACCACTGGGTAATTCTACATGAGGGAAATTTCTGATTGAATTTGTGTGTATCTTCTGTATATTTAAACTCCCATTTTAAAAAGCCAGGAAATTCAGTTCTTCAAAAAACCTCTGGTTTATGAATGTGGGATATTGCGCTTCTGTACCCATGAATTCAGAAAGCCAGGAAATGACCCAATAATGCTGCACAATATCGTGTCTGCGTTGCCAGCAAGAAAAAGGTTGCCAAGTTTTACGTAGCAAAGAGCAGCCTGAAGGTTGACAGGATACCTTCTTCTGCTCACTACCGTTCACACATGTTGAAAAATAGCCCTGACAATTGCTTTATATTTGGGTGAGAAGTGGTTAACTGATGAAAAAGCGGTCAGCTTCTGGGGTTTTCCCTTGCGTGGTGTCACTTAGTAAATGGTAGTGGTGCTGGGGGACTCCTGTTCAACACCTTGACCATTAGCCTGTGGAGTATCTCAGGATTCCACGATTCCCCAAACTAGTTCACATATACATGAAAAATCTGAAAGAGGCTGTCCAGAATTTTGTGGTTTGGTTTGGTGCTTATGACAGCCATCTCCATCTGCTTTTAAAGATCTTAACCACTTCTCCTTACATTAATAATCCATTAGAAGCCTCATTATTGCTACTGTATGATCCTCATTGCTTTCTTAAAGTTGGCATGCCAAAAGTATGTGGTGACTGGGGAAGCCATAGTTGAAGGAGTTTATAGACCAATTGTTCTTGTCCTTTGCATGGCTACTTCTGTCCTTAACTGCATTCTATTTATATATAATAACTTTTATAGAAGGCTTTCCTCAGTTATATTGTCTTCTTGCTTTCTCATTTTAACTGTTTTTCATGCCATTGACTACATTTTCATTAGCCATATGTCTTTCATATAGTTGTCCTCACAAAGTGCAGTGTGAATTTGAATGTTACACTCAAGTTACATATGAAGTTCCTGCACTTTTATATGAGTTTTGCCTCTCATCTGATGGACTTGCATTCTCTGTCCTTTACCTGAGGGTTTTTTGTTTGTTTGTTTTTGTTTACTGTCCATCTGTGCTTAAATCAATGAAACTGCATGCAGAAAGTTCTGTGTATAGAACCTGTTCAGGACAAAATATTAAATCCTGTGAATTTCCTGTAGGATATCAATATTCTGTAGGATATAGACAGTGTGTAGGATATTAATATCTAGCTACAGTAAAGATTGCAGTGTTGCAGAAATTTTAAATATTACCTGTTAGAAGATGATGACAATGCTTAATTTTAAGAGTGCTGCTATGATGAATCATAAAATATCAGCATCTATGATTTAAGAGCATGTATTTTGTATGTCATATCTGGATATGTCAGTGTATGTTGCGTTTTGATTTTGAGTTTGTGTGTAAAGGAAGAATCTTCAAATGCTTGAGTCTTAAGTCATAATGAAGGTTGATTATGTTAAGTTTTGAACCATTAGAGATTTATGTGGTATGTGCAGTGGTGTTCTCTTTTCCTGAATACTGCAATCTGCCTAAAGTTATCTTATTCAGTATCTGAATCCCTGACTGGATGTTAAGAACTGTGCTTTACAGAAGTCATTCTGTCAAAGGTGATATTATTGGGCAAGCCACTAACTTAACTTACAGTGCATTTAGAGGGCAGTATGTGACATGTGTACATGAAGAGTTGATTTCTGCAGAAGAAGATGGAGAATACATTGTGAACTTTAAATTAGACATTTCTTCATGTGGGAATGCCATAATTATAGCTTCACAAAAGCGTTAGTAAACTGACTAAACCTTCCAGATAGCACAATGATAGCTGATGACACTATTACATATGGATAAAACTGTGATTGTTAAAAAATAAGTAAGCTATTTTTCTCAAAGCTTACAAAATTGGGAGTCTTGAATAGATTGGATGGTTTTATATAGTTCGGTAAAAATCAAGTCTTCCAATTGATATGCTGCACCTTCTTTATATAATGCAACAGGTTATATTTTTTACCAGTGGAGTAGCCGTTGCTATGCGTTTCAACAAAATAACAGAATTTTACTACACATTAACAAATATTATAGAGTAGGCTATCATAGACTAGGGCTCATTTCATTGTATACATGGGAAATAGCTCTAGCTCATGAAAGTAAATGTTCCCAAATATTTGATCTCTGATTTGCCCTGAGAATTTATTTATTTATTTATTTATTTATTTATTTATTTATTTATTTGAATTATATCCCACTCCCACTAGTGCCGAGGCACTACTCTGGGTGGTTACAACAAATATAATACAACAAAAAAATAAAGAAAAAAAATATTAAAATAAACATTACATATTTTGATAATATGTTGTTACGTTCACCCCGTGCCCCTGCTTCTTTTTCTCAACCGAAGGGCTCACGCCGGTGACGTTCTCTCTTTCCTTCGCTGCCACCAGTGGATTTCTTTTTTAGTCTGACACTGGCTGCCAACAACATAACTTGTTTATTAAAGGGTATAAGGGTAATTCAGGATCACAGATGTTCTGTATTCATTTCATAGAATCAACATCATTAAAATCATATATTCTGCCACACATTCAATCACCTCCTGTTTTATTTATTCACTTTAACCAGCTTATCTTTATTAGTTTCAGTTCTCACTCTTTCTCTGACTATCTCTCTCTCTCTGCAAACCTCTCTCCTCCTCTTCTCACTCACTCACTCTCTCTAACTGACTTAACTGACTCTCTGCCTCCGCCCCTCCTGTCCTCTCATAGGCTTATGCAAATGAGCTCCAGCTATGAGTGACAGGCGTGACGTGGGGCATCCATCACATATGTTTAATAATAATATGACCAGAATATCTTTGTTAATGCTGGTTTTTTAAAAATTACCTGCCATTTTTTCCTGAGATGATTATTTTTGCTTATTCAGTGGGTGAGGGATTCTTTCCACATGTCTATTTTTGCTAAAGTTTTGATGCTGTAAACAAACACAGCTCTCTTGGATCTTGTACATTTTTGAAATGAGTTTGCCTAAATGTGGTGGTACTTATTTCTTCATTTAATTTACCCTATAGTTACCCTATAGGTAAGTCATTTTAGGATGATATAATCATCATCAATTATAAAATACCATTAAAATGTAATAAAAATGATAGCAATGTATATTTGTAATATAACTCAGTGGGTTAGAGCACCCAGCTGCAGAGTCAGTGGCTGAAAGTTCAAATCCCAATTCTGCCTTCTGGGAAAGAGGCCAGCTGTGATCACGTGAGTATGTATGGCTAATGGGATTACATGCCCAGCCACCTGTGCAGCCTTGAGCAAGCTGCATGGTCTCAGAACATCATCAGACAGATGATCTGGTAAATCAATTCTGAGTGCTTTATATGTAGAAAATCCTGTGTTACTCTAAGTTAGAATAGACTTGAAGTCGTCATAATCATCATTCAAAAACACCAGGCACAGTCAATCAAAACCATATAAACATTGACTGGTATTATATAGCAGATACAAGTTTTAACCAAAAACCCAAGTATCAGTTAAATATCGGCGCAGTATGTATGCTGTTCCTAATATTGCCATTTTTTGTAGCTCTGATGGTGATTTCTGAGATCTGCAACTGCTTATAGTACTGTGAGAAATTTCTTGATATTGTTCCAAAGTCCCGATGACTGTGGGGACCACTGAAGTGTATTCCATCCACAAGCAAGATGTTTCAATTGCCAGGTCTCTGTATTTTGTTAGTTATTCCAATTCTTTATTTTCAACTCTGGCATCCCCTGGAATTGCAATGTCAATGATCCGGACATTTCTTCGTTCTGTTACTACTACATCTGGTATTTTATGTTCAAGGTGTCTGTCCGTTTGGATCCGGAAATCCCACAAGATCTTGACTTCCTCATTTTCTGACACCTTCTCTATCTGATGTTCCCATGGGTTTTTGGAGGCTGGAAAATTATATTTTTTGCAAAATGAGCAGTGCACTAATTTGACCACTCTTATCATGTCTAATTTTGTACATTCACAGATTAGGTGTGATACAGTTTCATCTTTTTCTTTCTTAGCACTAATTCCAACAATCGTTGGTTATTTCAAAATTGCGTGTTTTAAGCATCCATCATATCTTTCAATTTTCTTTGTTGTAGCTGTTACCCGCTATCTTAATTCTTCCATAGTTTCAACAATTGTTTTCCTTTCTAGGTCATATATTTTGCATAGTCTGGCTTTTACTTTTTCATTTTTAAGTTTTGAATCTTTCGGGTGTTTTAAGTTGCTAATGTCTGCACGTTTTCTTTCCTGCCAAATTTTCCATTTTGGAGTGCCAGACGTTTTCTGGTTTTTTTGCAGCTTGTAACAAAGTTCCATTGGTTATTATGGTAGCTGTGTTATACATGAGCTGGTTTGTTTCCTTTAGCGTGTTGGTTGGGATTGTTCTGATGACTACATTTTCATGACTCAGTAGATCTTTTACTGGTTTACTTTGTGATTGGTGCAAAGTTGGGAGCCTTTGTTTTTCTGTGTTCTGGCTAATATGAGTTATTATTTTTCCCCTCAGTGATGTTTGCCTTTCTGTCAGCTCATAATTTCTGGGTTGTTCCATACGTTGTTCCTCTGTTGATATGTTTTCTTCCACTATTGTGTCTACCTCTACCCTCCATTTGCCTTCCATATTATGGTCATTGCCCTGTGTTGATTTTGCCACCTTTTCTAGTTCTTGCAATTCCAGTTCTGAAAATACTTTACTCCGGATGATAAACCTTCTCTAGTCCATTAATTGTTGTTCAGTTATGTCACTACTTGGATGTTTCCTTTTCCAAATTTCTATCATTTGTTTTTGAAAAACACAGGCTGTTGGGTTTGCCTCGTAACAAGATTTCATAATTTCTCGATGTTCAGTGAGAGTCTAAGTTTTGCATTTACATTGTTCCAGTAGTTTTGCAGCAGCTTGTCCTGGTTTCTCAACAGGGTCTGCTGAGCCCTGTAACCCATGCCCAGGGGCCATAGCATCTGACACGGTCCTTGTTGACCTGGGCAACAACCAATCCGGTATGGATTTCTGTTTATTTCCTCTCAACATAATTGATGGTTGGTGGACACAGTTGGTCTGGCTTCTCAGCTGATACCTGTCTGGCTTGGGAAGACCCTGCAGCATAGCCCTCAAACTCATTGACGCGCGCAAGCCCCTCCACCTCAACAAGGCCTGTGCCCATGGAGGGTGGTGGTATTATGATGATGATGATGATGATGATGATGATGATGATGATGATGATGATGATGATGATGATGATGATGTAGTGACAGAGGCACAGTGTTCATTTGTGAAGGTGGAGTACTAAAAGCAGCAGATACTAAAAGGTATAAAATATCCTTGGAAATAAAATTTTAAAATACAATTCTTTGGCAATAAATGCAAATAACAAGTTAAAAGGCCTTTGCCATGTGCTGAAAGCTCAATGGTAAAGGCATCAAACTGATATCTTTAGCAACAATGTTCTGCAGTTTGATATTAGTTAGTTATGTGCTGTCAGGTCAGAACTGATTTATAGTGCCCCTAATAGAGCTTTTAAGGTATGCAAGATATTTAATAAGTGGTTTTACCAGTTCCACTTCCCCATTGAGTCTCCATGGCTAAGTGGAGATTGGAACTTTGATCTCCAGGAGTCTGTCATTTTGTCCACTACACTATATTGCTTCTGACTTATGGCAACCCTAATAGGCTTTTCAGTGATGTCCCAACCAGCTAATCTTCTCTGCTTCCGCAGTGGTGTGGCAGTTAATAATGACCAGAGGTCAGTTGGCATTTAAATGACCACCTGCTGGTTGAACATTGTGCTGTTTATAACCATGCCTTTATTGCTGCCCAAATGAAGGTGGAGGCCACACTGGACACTTTTTATTTTTTGAAGTCTAGTGATTTGTCCAGTGATTTGTCCAGTTTCCTCATGGTAGCTTTTGTATATGGTGTAAATAATAACAAGGAAGAAGACATACAGCATTGTTATTCTACACTAGCTCTCTTTTTCTTGCTTTATCATCACTTACAAGTGTGGTTGATAGGGATCCAAGAGAAGGCCTTCTTGGTGTCTCCCTCAGGTAATGGAATGCTCTTCCCCCACATGCTAGGTGGGTACCCTCCTGTCTTTTTGTATATAAGTGAAAACCTTTCTTTTCTGACAGCCTTTCAATATCTAATTGTAATACAGGTTAATACAGTGAATACCTTTTTAATAGTTGTGTATTTTGTTTTAATTCCTGTTTGTTTTGATGGGATGTAAGTTGCCTTGTGTCCCATCATTGGGAGAAAGCTGGCACAAAAATGCAATCAGTCAATTAATCAATCTCATTTGTACACTTTTTATATAGCACCTATATGAAATAATTGTCGGTGTGGTGTGTTCTGCCTGGAACCTTTGCAAGCATGCAGGCAGCAGAATGGCCAGGTACAATTAAACTGCACAAGGTGGTCTATTCATCCCCTCTTTCTTTTGGGAGGGGCTGTATGAATTAATGAGTAATGATTTATTTGGCTAGCACAAATACATCATTCTCAATTGAAGTGAAAGTTCTTCCAGTAAAGAGCTGTCTGTCTAGAAAGACTATAATGTTTCCAAATAGTTTGGTTCAAACATTGTTTTTTCTCTACATTCTGTAGTAGTCCTCTGTCCCACCAGAATTTGTCTGGTTGTTTTCTGCAGAAAAAATTATGAACAAAGACATAGATGAGTTAATTAATTAACTGTGCATTGTTTATTTATTTAAAATATTTTTAAAAAGGACCCAGGGTGGCTTTAAAAAAGACCCAAGATGTATTAACAAGGAATCCTGTAGTATGTAGTTAATAGTTCCTTGTCAGTCAAGCATATATGTAACACAATGGCACAGCAAGGAGAGATAAAGAATTTTCTGAGCTTCAAAACATTGTAGCAGTGAGTCAGACATCTGTGTGGGCAAAGTTCTGAGCATTAGTCATAGTGAGGTCTAAGAAACGGCCATGGAAATTCTTGATGTAAAATAAATATAGATTTTTTGAGGTTTCCACTTATGCTCTTATGTGGTGATGTGGGTTAGTATTATAATTGATACTTTGATGTGCTTATTTTATAAAGAAATACACACGTTTGCAGCTGTACTTGTAGTCAACATGGAATGTTTAGTCCAATCTGTAGTGCAGCTAGGAGAAACTGGAAGGTTAAGAGCCATTTAATATTTAAGGTAGCTGTTATAGCAATGTAATTATGCACTCATACAACTACGCCTACATATTTTTGAGGTCAACTGTCATTTATGGTATTCTTGCCACTTGGAAAAAACATTCCATAAATGATGCTATGTTTACCACTGCTAGCACTGTTTATGTGTTTTTTCACCCAAGGCTGTCACCTTTCTGTTAACTAAATAGAATTTCTCATTAGAGTTGTAAAAAAGAGAGCAGCTGCTGACATCTATTTGCTTTTTAAAAAGATGAAACAAGATTGTATTTCTCAGTTAAAAATTTCCACAGAAGGTAAAAACAAACACTGGACTATGTGCTATAATTAGAAATGGGGACCAAGCACCAAAATGGTGTGTCGTCTTGGTTCATGGGTCGTCAAACTTGACAACGCATGAACCACGAATTGCCGCGCAGTGACCCGACAAACAACAAATCAATTCATCATTTGTCAGGTCTTTTTTTTTTTTTTTTTTTTTTTGCTTTCCCTCCTCTTGCTATGCCCCAGCGGGACATAGCAAGAGGAGGAAAAGCAGGGCCCAAAGTGATCTTGCCTTACTAAAGGCAGTGCAGCTGCGGGATTACTTTGGTCCCTTTCCCCCTCCTCTTGCTATGCCCCGTGGGCATAGCAGTCCTGCAGTGCTTTGATCTATTTTCCTCTCCTCTTGCTATGGGATCAAAGCAGAGATCAAAGCGATCTCACAGCCTTGGCTGCGGGATGGCTTTGATCCCTTTCCCACTCCTGTTGCTATGCCCCGCAGGGCATATCAAGAGGAGGGAAAGCAGGAACCAAAGCCATCCTGCAGCCGTGGGCTGGGGGATCCCTTTGATCCCGCTTTGATCCCCTCCCTCCTTTTCTTATGCTGTCCGGGCATAGGAAGAGGAGGAAAGGGGAACCAAGCCATCCCCCAGCCCCAGGGGTGGGATTCCCTTCAGGCAGGCTTTAGCAAGCCGCCCGAAGGGAAAACTCTGCTTATGCCCCCGAGGAACAGCTGATCCGCAGGGGTATAAGCAGATGGGAAACGAAGGGACGAATATAAAAGGGTTATATTTGTTGCTTCATATTCATTGGGGTCTCTGGACCCCAAGAATACAAAGCAACAAATATCTGATGAATCAGGGATATTTAACCAATATCTTGATTCGTTTTTATATTCATCCCCATGTCTAGCTATAATCTTTTCAGTGTACATAGGAAATGTTCTTTCTGTAATTATTTTTCATAATCAGAATCATACAATTATTCAGTGTCTGGCATTGACTGAATTAAGGACGGAATAGAATTTATTAGTGATTATCCTGAAGGGAAGTATATTGTTCCATATAACTTAAATATTAGTACACTTTAAAAAAAAAAGGAAACAAATTACAGTTGTTCTAACTTGCACAGCAAAAACAGACAATTCAGTAGTCTTATATTTGTCCAGTGAATTAACGTTATTACATTGTTTGTTCAACAATAGATTTATCAGCATGGGATTCATCAGAACAAGACCACTGCCTCTAAGATAAAAAAAGACTTTTTACTGATTTAGACTATCAGTAGTGTTTCCGCATAGGAAGCACACTATGTGGAATTAAAACTACCACATAATTTTGTGCTGCCCTTGAATGTATAGAAATCATTCATTTGAACCCACACCTGCCATATTTCTTTCAGTTTTGACACTGTTGAAGGAGTTAAAGAAGAATCTGTAGATCTACTGTACAACTTCAAATCAGAATGCAAGCAGGGGATTGAGTGATAGAATGCTTCCTCCATGGGGAGAATGAAAAGATGTACAAACATATCCCTGACATTTAATCTTCTCTGCACTCATGTGGTATTTTGTCTTTCTGTTTCTGATGAAGAAGGTAGTTGTAGAGTTTCCTCACCTGTATACCTGTCTTTTTAAAAATGTTTGTCATATATTATCATGTAGGTCATGTTGTCACAGTGGATCTGTTGATAAACATTTCAACCTTTATTGAATTTGCAGTTGATAAATTTTCTTAAGTAAGTTTCTGTCTCAGTTAGTTGGAGAACCTGACTGTGGTAGAGCCATGTTATGGGGGTTGAATTCCCCACTGTGTCTCCCAGGAAAAAAGACAACCTGTGTAGCCTAGGGCAAACTGCACAGTCCACCAGAAGGAACTGGTAAACTATTTCTGAGTACTTTATACCTAGGAAACCCTGGAAAAGGTTGTGTAAGTTGGAATTGGCTTGATGGTGTATATTTGACTCAAAAGTTGGGGCTAACAGATTTAATTGCTCTAGTTGGGGCTAACAGATTAAGCCATAGGTCTTGTTAATAACAGATGAGATGGTAATAGTATAGTACTTGTACAGAATATAGGTGAGGCCTCCTTTGAATGTAACCCCTCTAGACTATCAGAGGCAAGACAGTTATTAGAAGAGCAATTTAGTAATCATAAACCTGGCTTGCACATTTTTCCAGGGATGGGTGGGAAAGTATAATACATAGCCACATTGATTTTGAATATTTTTATTTGCTCTCCCAAAGCTGTAGCCTATGCTGACTATCTTGCTAGTGACTATACTTTCCTTTTCCTCCATGCTGCTGTATACTGTTATGGATGCCTTAGAGATGTGGTTAGGTATATGGCTGTGGAGCCAGCGGCTGTCCCAACCCATGACTTTTGTGAATTGGTTGTGTGTTAGAACTAAATTGGGTGTAACATTCAGTTGTGCAGTGATGTCTTCTATGCTTGCATAACATTTCTCCAGCTGGTATGTTAGCTTGGGAGTCACCTATGTGTGTGAATCACAGAGATCATGAAGGAAGACAGATTACTCACCTATATCAGTGATTCCTCAAATGGTCATCTGTAAATTCACCGAACGTAATCTCTGTCATGTTATTTCCACTTATACTATGGTATTGGATAGAGGGAATTGAGAAGCGACTGTTGAGTGGAGTGGTATATTAACTGAGGAGAAGAGTTAAAGCTCTAGAAGCCCAAGAGTGTCTAGGTGGAGAATTTACAGATGTGTGTGAAATTACAGATGACCACTCAAAGAAGCACATTTACAGGTGAATAACCTGTCCTTTCACAGAAATAGCATATTGTGGGAAGATATCCCTGTTATGATGCAATGAATTTAAGGATTGTTTGGTTGTGAATGGGAAAATTAGAGCCATTGACTGTACAAAAGACTTACTTCTGGATGGTGGATATTTTTGTTGTTTAGTCGTTAAGTCGTGTCCGACTCTTCGTGACTCCATGGACCAGAGCACGCCAGGCCCTCCTGTCTTCCACGGCCTCCCAGAGTTGGGTCAAATTCATGTTGGTCACATCGATGACACTGTCCATCCATCTCGTCCTCTGTCATCCCCTTCTCCTCTTGCCTTCACACTTTCCCAACATCAGGGTCTTTTCCAGGGAGTCTTCTCTTCTCATGAGATGGCCAAAGTATTGGAGCCTCAGCTTCAGGATCTGTCCTTCCAGTGAGCACTCAGGGTTGATTTCCTTCAGAATTGATGGGTTTGTTCTCTTTGCAGTCCAGGGGACTCTCAAGAGTCTCCTCCAGCACCACAATTCAAAAGCATCAATTCTTCGGCGGTCAGCCTTCTTTATGGTCCAGCTCTCACTTCCATACATCGCTACTGGAAAAACCATAGCTTTGACTATGCGGACCTTTGTCGGCAAGGTGATGTCTCTGCTTTTTAAGATGCTGTCTAGGTTTGTCATGGCTTTCCTCCCAAGAAGCAGGCGTCTTTTAATTTTGTGGCTGCTGTCACCATCTGCAGTGATCATGGAGCCCAAGAAAGTAAAATCTGTCACTGCCTCCATATCTTCCCCTTCTATTTGCCAGGAGGTGATGGAACCAGTGGCCATGATCTTAGTTTTTTTGATGTTGAGCTTCAGACCATTTTTGGCGCTCTCCTCTTTCACCCTCATTAAGAGGTTCTTTAATTCCTCCTCACTTTCTGCCGTCAGAGTGGTATCATCTGCATATCTGAGGTTGTTGATATTTCTTCCGGCAATCTTAATTCCGGCTTGAGATTCATCCAGTCCTGCCTTTCGCATGATGTATTCTGCATATAAGTTAAATAAGCAGGGAGACAATATACAGCCTTGTCGTACTCCTTTCCCAATTTTGAATCAATCAGTTGTTCCATATCCAGTTCTAACTGTTGCGGTATGCCACATGGAATGGGCGGGCTGGCTGGCTATGGAAATTATCATGATAGGTGCTTGCATGTCTAAATCTACTACAACACCAATGATGAGAAATATAAAAAGTCAGCTGTCAGTGTGAATAGTGTTTATAATAAACTTGCTCTTTTCTGCATGAGCTCACACAAACATATAGCACTTGGAAATATCTGTATTATGCCTATCTAAATTAGAACTATGTTTTTTTTTACTGTCCTTGTGTATTTTAGTTTAAGCAGAGTTCCAGGATTAGTCTACCTATCCGGTGCTCATATTTGAAGACTGTGTTTTTCAATCATGCTATGCCGTTTTCTTAAGTGTAAAAATAAGGTAGTATCTAAAGGGTACCTTTTCAAATCCTCCTCTTTGTGAAATAGAATCTGGCTACTGTCAGAGATATGAGAATAGATGTGTGAAGTTAGTTGAAGGGCAGCAAGATTGTTTTGCCACAGAATCTTTACATTATGTGTGTGTGCTTAGCCTTAACTTGCCCTATTAAGTGGCCTTACGGTTTATTTATACCAAATCTCATGTATTGTATGTTTTTATACCTGTAAGTAAAATGATGTTTTGTGAAAATGGCTTATGTTTTGGGTTTGATTCGGTCATTTATCAATAAGATCTGTCTTGAAGATGCTACAGGCGGTAGTAATGGCACATCGAAAATTATACCTCTATGTGACTGCATTTCAGAATGAAGATTCTTAAACTGAAACTCCAAAATGTGATTGTGGAGCCTGGGGCAGTTGGTGTCCTAGGAAACCATCATGTTTGGTTTCAGATGGTGCTGTTTTAAAATATAACAATGCTAGATCATCTTGGCTATCCCACTTATCTTAAAGATACTGTAATTTTATCATATATTGAACATTATATGCAATGTGAAAACATTGCTTTGAGGGTTGGACTAGGCAGTAGGTTTAGCATATTTTTAGAAATGTTTTGCCCTTGTTCTGTTAGTCTCAGAAAAGAACGTTGCTCTGCCATGACTGAACACGAAATAGTTATAGGTAATGTCATTATTTGTAACAGGTTACCTTCAATCTCTGTATAAAAAAATACAAAATATGTCCAGTATTCTAAACTTTAATTTTGCAGCACTGAACATTTTGGCTGTTTTCACACAAAATGATAAGCCAGAATTGTGTGAGAATTCTCTTATCTATTAATAGAGGTGTGCTCTTTTGTGCCATTAGACTTCAGTTCCCAGAATTCTCCAAGATCCTGAAAACTGCACTCCAGAAACCCAGAGCAGCACAAAGGTAGGTTTCACCACCTCCCCTGGTAGGGCTTTGGAGTGATTTTACCAGCACCATCGGCTCCTCCAGTCGTCCTGTTTCCTGTTACTTTCTGTTGTGGACTTGTACTAACTAACACAGTGCTTCCTGAGTTCTTTGGCAGGTGCCCTCTCTAGAGCCTAATGAATAAGGTGATAACTCCTAGTAAGCAGTGTGGCAATTTCCTATTTTAACAAATAACAGCATGAAGCAACAAGAAATGAGAAAGCCAGAGAAACCCAATGGTGCAGGTAAAAATCACCTGAAAAGCCGTATCAGAGTATGTGTCGGTTGAAACCTACAGATATGCTGATTTGAGTTTCTGGGCTGCAGTTATTGGAATTTGTGGATAATTCTGGGAATTGAAGCCCAAAAACATTAAGGATCCCACCCCATAGGTTAATAAGCAGCATACTTTTTTTAAAAGTCAGTTATATGAAGGGTGCCAAGACTATTTCCTGGCTTTTTGCCTATCTTTAATGCATTACTCAGTCATCCAGAGACAGAGAGATCCAATAGATATTTGTTTATTTTCAGCTGAATGCAAGCAAATAGTCGCAACTTCACTCGCAGAAACATGCAAAGAAGAAGCGCGCCGCGCTCATTACAGAATATACTTTTATAAGCTTTTAAATGAGTAAGGGGAGGCAAAGGATGGGGAGCAGGAGGAGGAAAGGAGAGTTTGCAGACGTCATCCCTCCCAGTTCCAGGCGGTTAGACTCCCAGGTCCCTTATCACTGACCAAGGACACATTCTCAGTTAGACTAGTTAGTTGCAAGCAACAGCAATTCAGGCAGCCTCCCTCCTTTGTCTATTCTTCTCCTGACACAATAGGTTTACACCTTTTTGTATCAAAGCAAGTTACAGAAAGCAAGGTGGCTATGGTTAGGCTAAGATATATATATTATATGTATTAATTCAACCTTTTCAATATTTTTAGTACAGTGGTGCCTCGACTTACGACCATAATCCGTTCCAGAAGATGGACGTAACTCGAAATGGTCGTAAGTTGAAGCACCATTTCCCATAGGAATGCATTGAAATGCAATTAATCTGTTCTGGCCAAAGAAAAAAATCACACACAAAAAATCAATGCAAGACTCATTGGAAACGCGATTAATCCCTTCCGGCCGAAGGGGGGGGGGGAGAAAAGCAATCAAGCGTGCAAGACCCATTGCAAATGCACAGAAAACAAACGGAGCAGATTGGAAATGCACAGAGAACAAAGGGACAAGGTCGGAAATGCACAGAAAACAAAGGAAAAAGCAAGGGAAGCATGCAGGACCCATTGCAAATGCACAGAAAACAGGAAAAAGCAAGGGAAGCATGCAGGACCCATTACAAATGCACAGAAAACAAACGGAGCAGATTGGAAATGCACAGAGAACAAAGGGACAAGGTCGGAAATGCACAGAAAACAAAGGAAAAAGCAAGGGAAGCATGCAGGACCCATTGCAAATGGGGAAAAAAAACCCAAAAAGCAACCAAATCCCCCAAGACCCATCGGAAATGGGGGGAAAACCCCCAGAAAGCAACCAAACCCCCCAAGACCCATCGGAAATGGGGGGGAAAACCCAAAAACAAACAAACCCCCAAGACCCATCACAGCACAGAAACATAACCCCCCCAGCCTAAAACCACGCTGCAAAAACACCCAGAACAGTTTTTAAAAAGCAGAAAACAGCACCTTACCTTACCTAACAGGCAGTCCCAATCCTCCCTGCAAACACACACACGCTCACTGAGAAGCAGAAACCAGGCAGTCCCTCCTCGATCGCACTCACTCTAACCGTCGGGGCGAAAGAGCTACAAAGAAGCAGCCTCCTTCGCCACCTACAGTTAGCAATTTGAATTTCCCGCCTTATTTCCCTGCCTTTTTCTGTTGGTAAGTGGAAGCTCTGGTCGCAAGTAGAAGCAAAATTTTGCAGCTGGAGCTGTTCGTAAGTCGAATTGGTCGTAAGTAGGGAGGGTCGTAAGTCGAGGCACCACTGTACAAAACTGTAACCTAAACAAACAAATAACAGAAGAAAACCTTTTAAAAATCACCAAAGACAAAACAAGCAGATGCATAAAACTTAAAACTGGTTATTGACAGAGGGTGCAATATTTAACACATTTTCCAATTTAACTTGCTATTAATAAAAGAGGAATTCATTAATGGCCTGGACATTTTATTTATATTTCTTTATATTGCAATTTACACTTAATTCTTTTTCTATAATCTGAGGAAGGGTACCATTTTGATTTGTATGTAAAATAAAATTATGCCATATTTCATATTCTGATATTTTGGCTTTACCTTTAACCACTTTAAGTTGGTGTGTCAGTTTTGCGTCAGATTTACCATGCTTGAAATTGAATTAAAAATCTTCAACTACACAAAGTATAGCTAAGCACACATTTTTTCACCCAGGAATTTAGGTTTTTTAAAACACCCACCGTGTATGTGTATTTATTTGAAATTGATTCTGGTCACATTTTTTTATTCATTTGGCATGTGTGATCACCTGTGCAAAAGTAAATAGTGTCTGTGGGGTGTCTGCAGTGTTTTCCAAGTTCTGGATGTCAAGTGCAATGGGTTTTAGACTGCATGGTATCCTGCAGTCTAAAACCTGTTATCTGAACACTTCCTTCTTTTTCCTGTCTGTTTCTGGACAGCTCAGTTTTAGCACTGCTGAGTCTGAGTCTGGCATCAGCTATTTCAAGGCAGGCAAAGAATAGTGACCAGTGCCTTGTGCGTACAGTACTTGGTAAAATCACTAGTGTAGCCTTAAGTCCTTCTCTGTCGCTGCTCCCAGACTCTGGAGCTCCCTCCCACAAGAAGCTAGGCCGGTCCCATCTTTGCTGTCCTTACACAAGCAAGCACAGACCTTTCTCTTCAGGAGGGCTTTTCCACAGTGACTGGCAGCCTGAGAGGGGTTTTTCTTGAATGAATTGTCGTGCTCTGTTGTTTTTAATTGTGTTTTTAGTATTGATTTTATTGACCATTATTAATATAGTACCATGTTTCCCTGAAAATAAGACAGGGTCTTATATTACTTTTTGCTCCAAAAAACACATTAGGGCTTATTTTTAGAGGATGTTGTATTTTTTTTCATGTACACAATACATTTATTCAAATACAGTCATGTCATCTTCTTCTGGTTGCTGCACAATGGTGGAGGGCGGGTTTTCACTGAACTGGGGCTTATTTTTGGGGTAGAGCTTATATTACAAGCATCCTGAAGAATCATACTTATTTTCAGGTTAGGTGTTATTTTCAGGGAAACGGTATTTGTTTAGTTCTTTTTAAAATATTTGTACAATTGTTTTTAGCTTGTAAATACTGTCTTTTAATTGTTGTAAGCCACCTTGGAGTTTTTTAAGGAGAAAGGCAGGGTGAAAATATTTTTAATAAATCATAAAGTAGCACTAGTTTTCAAAAGTAGGAAATATCTGGTTTTCATTTGAAAACTATTCTGTCTGCTTACTGTACTTGATTTAGGGCACAATCCTTTGACTCTAAAAACTAATGAGTAGTGGTGAATTCCTTCTTCACCTGCAGAGAGGGTGATCTTGGAGTGAAAAGAGTGATTTGTCCTCACAAATCTCCTCCCAATTACAAAAGTCATTGCTGCACCACTATCTGTGGGCCAGTAGCCATAAAGGCAAAAAGCGAGCGGGATGTTTTGCCATGGAATGTGAGGATAATCATGGTGGAGATGCATATTCTCAGTTTGATTTGTCTTCTTACCATTATGTGGTTTCCTAGGAAAACCATTAACTTCATTCTAGCATTTCATTACGCGCAGCCCTCACCCTGCTTATATGAAACATGTTAAAGTATGAGAGATCTTAGTATTAATATCCACCATATTGTCCTAAATTAAGGTGGTATATTGGACAACTATCTAATTTAGTACAGGGGTCATAGTGCTGGTTCAACACTTTTTAAAAAACAATTGAGAGGTCAGTTCTTCTTGTGATGGATAATTTGATTTGGCAGTTATGCTGCTGATCTTATGGCTGCAGCTTCAGAATGCCCAGAGGTTTTCAGCTGACAAGAGTAAATAATGCATGGTGAAAAAAAGTCACTTGGGGAGTGAAATGGCCACTTCAGTGAGTAGGTTGGCAAATGAAATAAAAAAGCCAGGGTAACCATTGCAGTATATAGATACGGTATAATTAACATCTTAGATCACACAGATGAGAGATTTTAAAACAGATGCAAATGTATCTTTGTTTTTATGCTCTGAGATCAAATCATCTAACAGTGTTTTAGTTTATCCCTTGCACATTGGGAATGTTGATCTAGGCAAATGTCCAGTACAGTAAGCAGCAGTCTTTATTGGATTTAGTAGGAAGACATTTTGTGTATTAAAGCCTTTGTTGAGGGTGTGTGTGAAATTTCTGCTAAAAGACTCAGATGGAAAATAATTCTGAACTAATTCAGGAGATGTGTGTAAACTATAATAATGGTTTCACATTTGGTGCAGATAGGCAAGGCCATTTTAAGGTTACACCATAAATACTTAATTCAAGTTAGAAGGCAAGTACATTCTATACCTCTTTCATCTCTTGTCCTTGTTTCCTTGTGCCCTTGGCTTTTTCTGCTAGTTATGATGGTTTTTGAAATTACTTCTGAATTAGGTGCAGCAAGTTTTTATAGCGTGTGAGCCTTTAAGGAACTGTTATACTTTTATAGATCACCCAAGTCTATCAAAAAATCTCATTAATCATTAAAATTATTTAACAACGAAATAATGATTCATCAAAGTAAAATACAGCAGTATAAGACTTATGCCAAATTAAATGTACTCAGCTGTTTCTGTATATTGCTCTGAAATGTAAATAGCTTTCAAAGAGTGGGGGGCTTCCCCCACCACTAAGGTGTCTTTTGCATAGAACTAATTCTAACACATTTCCATCACAATGTGCTTAAGGTAGCAGTAGGAAAGATGAAAGATATTACATTTAGAACTATCATTAGGTATCCAACATCGTGTGTTACAAATGAATATTTTATATAGTTTTGATACTACTGTATTGAAGGTGTTTTGGAAAATTTCTGAAAAATCAGTGTAGTTCTTATGGGATGAACTGGATCTTTGAAGAAATGAGAAACTAAAGAATTCCCTAATGTGTGAGTAGGATTTGATCTTACAGAGGTTACTGGATATTACACTTCATGCAGTTTCCTATGGCCAGTTTTGTTGGCTAGCAATCAGAACATTTCTTATTTTCAAGGCAACATCAGAGTAAATGGAGACTTCTTGAGCTTCTTACTTAAACCTGTACATTCTGAATTTAAGACCACTAGCTGCCTACTGACGTAGGACCATGAACAAGAAGCAGGGCTGGCCCAAGAACTTTTCTACCTGAGACAAAATATATGGTGGCACTCCCGTCCATTTCCTGTACCAAAGACAACTGAATTGACAATTGAGTCTTACTTCAGTGCTAGCAAATGGATAATGCTCTCCACCACACCCAGGGGCAGCATGGCAGGATAGGCCATGGATCACAAACAGTCACAATCAGAAGGAAACAGTCAGGGTGCCGTATCTTCTGTAAAATGCCACCCAGGCCTAGCACTAGTGCCTCTTACAGTAAGTGCCTCTCTTAATGTCAAAGGCTGGCTATGAATAGAAAATACAGTAAATGCACAGAAAGTGTGGCAATCAGTGGGGGGAGTTTAACAGGAAGTAGAGGTATGACTTTGTGGATAGTTTGTTTGTGTACCTTACTAAAATTTCATCCCCTGTGATACAAAAGTTTAAAAAAGCATAAAATTTGTGCAGTTTACAGTGACACCTCACTATTTTAATAAACAAATTGAATCATCTTAATTTTGTATATGGTTTGCTTAATAAAAGTGATGAAACTGAACAGTCATGTTACAGATGTTTTGAATTCAGTATTCAAAATCAAGATCTTACCTACATGAACTCAGAAATTTGAAAAACAAAGATATTTGGACCAAAAAACCCAGAGTACCCTGTCCAAGCCAAACTCTGGTTGCATTACATAATACATTTATATAATGTATATGGTTGTGGCTGTTACCAGGTTTGGGGATCAGGTTTTTGTGAGTTCTGCTAAACGTTTGTCTCCAAGACTGTTCAATGAATCCATGATGTCATGTGTCATAATGGTTGCCTCTTATCTAGACACACATTTCTGCTAATATTCTACCATTTTATAAAGTCAGTGTTGCCACTAGATGCCACTGTAGTGCACATAGTGGCAAAATAAAAGCATTAACGATCAATGGAAGAAATAACTTCTAAAACTGCTGCTTTTTCTGTAATTTTCTATGGAAAACATTCCAGTTCTGTAATAGAAGTGCAAGTTTAAACAAAAAAATCACCAAGAATCCCAGGGGTGTAAGGATGGAGAAAGAAATGCAACGTGGAAAGAGCAGCCATGTTAGACAACCTACCCAGAAGTAAAAATTACTGGTGGTGGTTCTATAAATAGAAATATTAACTCCTGTAGAGAACAGTAAATGAAAACAAACCAACATCCATATCTGTAAAATCATCCTTAGTTGTGTTCTTGTAAGGAATCTTTTTTAAGCCCTCTGGAGAGAAGGTATTATTCAGGGAATGCATTTTTGCTATTTAATATAAAAACGAAAGTGATTTGGTTTTAGAGACCCTTATGGGCATGGTTCCCTCTAAGCCGCCCAGAGTAGATTCATTTAGAATCTAGATGGGCAAGGTAAAAGCCAAACAAACAAACAAACAACAAACAAACAAACAAACAAGTTGGACGTATGTGCGCACACACGACTCCACCTCCCTCTGTGCAGCTCTCTTCCTCCTCCATGCAGCTATCGCATGTGGTTCCGGTTGTGATGGAACTCTGCGTGGGAGGGGGGGTGGAGGCGTGAGAGAGAGAGGCAGAGCCCACCCAGCAGGGCTGAAAATTAGAGGGTATGTTGCTTATGGGGTAAAATTGTTAGCTGCTTCTGTGCCATACTTCTGTGAAGTATCTTTGTGAGGAAAAATTATAGTGGCTGAAATGCTGTTTTTTTGCTAACATGGGAAAGGTAAACAGTATAATATTCAGTCACTTCTAACTGGCAAATATGAGGTTCTGGCTTGGATTCTCTACAGGAGTGTACTAATAAGATTGCACTTCCCAATGTAGGTTTATCTACTAAGGCAACCAAAGCAGTCTCATACTTCTATACCAGCTAAAAGCCCAATTAAAATGAACTCAATAATTAGTGCTGTCTAGGAATCTTGAAGTTACAGGTTCACCACTCTCTCAACCGCCTTAGTCAAAAATGGTAAATTTGTGACTGGCCTATAATTAATCAGAACTTTGGAATCAAGACTCAGTTTGCTTTGAGAACAGCTTGATGACAACTCCCTTTTGAAAGAGGCGGACAAACACTTCCTGTAAGGAAGTATTTGTCATCTCCCTTAACTATAGTGTCAGTCCCATATTGAAAGATTTAATTAGTTGGGGGAGACAAGGCAAAAGTAGGCAAGTCATAACCCTCACCATTCCAAGCATTGACATCCTCGCAATCTGTAATTTGAAAAGAGTTCCAGCTGGCAGGAGAAGCAGTTTTCAATATTATATCAACATGCTCTTAAAGCAGGAGTCCCCAACCCTCGGTCCGCGGCCTGATGCTGGTCCGTGGCCATGGCAGGACCAGGCCGCGGAGACAGATCTCCCACCCCCGCACGCACTCCCCACCCCCACCCCCATGCACGGGTGCCCCGCCCACCCGTGAGCACGCCCCGCCCATCCGCAAGTGCACCCCGCCCATGCCCACATGCATTCCCCCATCTGCGAGCACGTCCCGCCCACACAC
Source organism: Intellagama lesueurii (assembly GCA_037013535.1). Lineage (NCBI taxonomy): Eukaryota > Metazoa > Chordata > Lepidosauria > Squamata > Agamidae > Intellagama > Intellagama lesueurii. The sequence goes on from JBAJHW010000004.1 coordinate 202,358,367, forward strand.
ACGGACCCCGCCCACCCAACCGGTCCGCAGTTCAGAAAAGGTTGGGGACCACTGTCTTAAAGAGTCCAAGTCAAGATGAATCCAGTGGAGTTTGTCTGCAGAACATATAACAAACCATTCACAGAAGGCAACTGACTGCTCTGATAGTGCCTCCCCACTAGCCTGGTGAAAGAGGCCTTGCACAATTCAGGAAAGCATTACTGGTATGCATTTTATAGACACAATGGTAGCAGATAATGGGCTTCTTTTAGTTTTCTTTTACTGCTGTGGCATACCATTTCAGACAGTATGCAGCATGGTTCATCCTGAGTTGTCCTCCAATGATCCTCTGTTGGCCCATTTCATTGCTTTCAGCTCTCTGCTGAAACAGGACATTCACCCAGGTTTGCATATGATGAATATTGAATGATTTTGTCAACTATTCTAGCTATTTCTATATTGACACATCAGTCAATGCTTTTAATAGTACCAACGGATGAAGTAGGAGGTTCTCCAAGGGAATTTATTAAACCATTTGGATCCACCAGGTGTTTGACGCAGACCATCTTAATTGGTCCACCAACCCTGCAGAGGTTTGCACTAGATGCCAATGTAAGACTAGTCAGATATGATCTGACATGACACAGTTATATGTAACTCCTTCACCTTCAGATTGCCAACTCCTCCAGAGTACCAAATACCAAATATTTGGTATGTGGTGCATGTAGGGCAAGCCACTATTTAGTAAAGGTCCTTGGTTTTAATGGCAGATATAAAAGCAAGAGGCAGTTGTGACAAAAAAAGTCAGCAAAACCGTTGAAGTCTCCAAAACAATAAGCTGAAATAGTCCAGTGCCACACTAGCAATCATTCAAGATAATTTAGTGTATTCAGCTTTCTCAGTAAAAGTTGCCCATTTTGGAAACACCATTGCTTGTTTTGACATAGCCAAATGTTATAATGGAAAAATAATTTGTAATGCATATACTTAAATTTATATCCATATAATAAATCTTTTACCATCTTAATTTCTGTAAGAAATTCTAATGGCAAGAATATATTTTTTTAATATAAAAGAATAGGGATAAGCACTGTTATGGGCAAAAGATATTAGGCTGAATGCAATGCACTTCAAAACTGCCTTTAAAGTTAACACTTTAAAATATTAAGAAACATCAAAACGGGCAATGTGCACAATTAAAAAACACCTTTCCTTGTTTAGTTGTATGGAAACACATCCAGAGCAATCAAAACATTGAGGTGAAAGAGCTGATTCAGTTATCTGCCCTGTGTGTGGCGAGATATTAATATGGAGGAAAGAATCAAAAAAGAGCAAGAAACATTTAAATTCTAAAATAACTCTGGTAGGCAAGTGAGATTTTAAATGGCATTTCAGAAAACATTTGAAAACGGGGGGGAATAAACTGAAGGAAGACTAAAGGAAAACAAGAGACGTTCAAGGTAAGCCAGTCACAGATCTATGGTCCGGCTTAACTTTTTTAAAAAAAATTTTTTTTTAAAGTAGGCATCTTGCAGCTTCTGTGTCGAATTTGCCTTTAAATTTGGTCTTCATATAGATCACTAATTGTTAGATATTCCATAGGAAGTGGAGATATCTGTAGGTTTCTAATATGTCATGATAGAACAGTAGGACCAGGTATTTATTTGTTTGTTTGTTTGTTTGTTTATTAGACAGACAGACAGACAGACAGACAGACAGACAGACAGACAGACAGACAGATAGATAGATAGATAGATAGATAGATAGATAGATAGATAGATAGATAGATAGATAGATAGATAGATTAGATAGATAGATAGATAGATAGATAGATAGATAGATAGATAGATAGATAGATAGATAGATAGATAGATAGATAGATAGATAGATAGATAGATAGATAGATAGATTATATACCACATCATTAGTGCATGCCCTACTCTGGGCAATTTGCAAGTTAAAACTTAAAAACTCCACAAAACCCAACATAACAAAATATATTTAACAATATGGTCATTCACAAGTATAGGTCTAAAATTCATACAAAAAGAAAACAAATAAAACTAACTTTAGTATTAACAGCATCCGGGAGAATCAGTTGTTGAAGAAGGCTTTGAATAAGTCTGTTTCCACCAGTTTCCTGAACATAAGGAGGGAAAGAGCCTGGTATATCAGTTGGTAGCTGACATATATCAGGCTGACTAATCTGTTGCTGCTTAAGAATAGCTTCAGCTAGCTTAATTCTGCATGTTGAATTTATCAGCTTATATAATGCTCTGTAACTTTGAGACGGAAGCTGTATAAATAGGCCCATTTAGCAGAGAAACTGACACTGCTGTCTCCTGGAAAGCTAGTTGTGTGTTCAAAACCAACTTATAGCGACCGTAATAGGACTTTCAAGATAAGTGGGATATTTAAGGAGTGGCTTTATGAGTTCCACTGCCCTATTGAGTTTCCGTGGCCAAGCAGGGATTCGAACCCTGTTCTCCAGAGTCCTAGTCTGTTGCCCTATTCACTACATCACACTAAGAATCCTGGAAAGTTAGTTAGGCCCATTGAATCAGTGGAGATTTGGTGAGTCATTTCCTTCATAACTTTCATTGATTCATATGGGTCTACTCTAGTTGCCCCCTTCACGGATTGCTGCCTTGTCGTGGCGAAGGGGCTTGAGTCATTCAGAGAAGCTATGGGCTATGCCGTGCAGGGACACCCAAGACAGACAGGTCATAGTGGAGAGTTCTGACTAAACGTAACCCACCTGGAGCAGGAACTGGCAAGCCACTCCAGTATCTTTGCCAAGAAAACTCCATGGACAGAAACAAAAGGCTAAAAGATATGACGCTGGAAGATGAGCCCCTCAGGTCGGAAGGCGTCCAACATGCTACTGAGGAAGAGCAGAGCTACTTGTACTACAAGTACAAGTAGCTCCAGAGCTAATGAAGTGGTTCGGCCAAAGCTGAAAGGACGCTCAGCTGCAGATGTGCCTGGAAGTGAAAGGAAAGTCTGATGCTGCAAAGAAGCAGGGCAAAGGCTAATAGAGTTTTGTCAAGAGAACAAGCTGGTCATCACAAACACTCTTTTCCAACAACACAAGAGGCGACTGAACACATGGACATCACCAGATGGGCAATGCCGAAATCATATTATGTTCTCTGCAGCCAAAGATGGAGAAGCTCTATACAGTCAGCAAAAACAAGACCTGGAGCTGATTGTGGCTCTGATCATCAGCTTCTTATAGCAAAACTCAAGCTTAAACTGAAGAAAGTAGGAAAAACCACTGGGCTAGTCAGGTATAATCTAAACCAAACCCCTTATGAATACACAGTGGAAGTGAAGAAGAGATTTAAGGAACTAGACTTGGTGGACAGAGTGCCTGAAGAACTATGGATGGAGGCTCGTAACATTGTACAGGAGGCAGCAACAAAAACCATCCCAAAGAAAAGGAAATTCAAGAAAGCAAAGTGGCTGTCCAACGAGGCCTTACAAATAGCAGAGAAGAGAAGGGAAACAAAATGCAAGGGAGATAGGGAAAGTTACAGAAAATGGAATGCAGACTTCCAAAGAATAGCAAGGAGAGACAAGAGGGCCTTCTTAAATGAACAGTAAAGAAATAGAGGAAAATAATAGAAAGGGAAAAACCAGAGATCTGTTCAAGAAAATTGGAGCTATTAAAGGAACATTTTGTGCAAAGATGGACATGATAAAAGACAAAAATGGTAGGGACCTCACAGAAGCAGAAGACATCAAGAAGAGGTGGCAAGAATACACAGAGGAATTATACCAGAAAGATCTGGATGTCCCGGACAACCCAGATAGTGTGGTTGCTGACCTTGAGCCAGACATCCTGGAGAGTGAAGTCAAGTGGGCCTTAGAAAGCATGGCTAACAACAAGGCCAGTGGAGGTGATGGCATTCCAGTTGAACTATTTAAAATCTTAAAAGATGAGGCTGTTAAGGTGCTACACTCAATATGCCAGCAAGTTTGGAAAACTCAACAGTGGCCAGAGGATTGGAAAAGATCAGTCTACATCCCAATCCCAAAGAAGGGCAGTGCCAAAGAATGCTCCAACTACCGTACAATTGCACTCATTTCACATGCTAGCAAGGTTATGCTCAAAATCCTCCAAGGCAGGCTTCAGCAGTATGTGGACCGAGAACTCCCAGAAGTACAAGCTGGATTTCGAAGGGGCAGAGGAACTAGAGACCAAATTGCTAACATGCGCTGGATTATGGAGAAAGTCAGAGAGTTCCAGAAAAACATCTACTTCTGTTTCATTGACTATGCAAAAGCCTTTGACTGTGTGGACCACAGCAAACTATGGCAAGTTCTTAAAGAAATGGGAGTACCTGACCACCTTATCTATCTCCTGAGAAATCTATATGTGGGACAGGAAGCAACAGTTAGAGCAAGGCTGTATATTGTCTCCCTGCTTATTTAACTTATATGCAGAATACATCATGCGAAAGGCTGGACTGGATGAATCCCAAGCCGGAATTAAGATTGCCGGAAGAAATATCAACAGCCTCAGATATGCAGATGATACCACTCTGATGGCAGAAAGTGAGGAGGAATTAAAGAACCTCTTAATGAGGGTGAAAGAGGAGAGCGCCAAAAATGGTCTGAAACTCAACATCAAAAAAACTAACATCATGGCCACTGGTCCCATCACCTCCTGGCAAATAGAAGGGGAAGATATGGAGGCAGTGACAGATTTGACTTTCTTGGGCTCCATGATCACTGCAGATGGTGACAGGAGCCACGAAATTAAAAGGCGCCTGCTTTCTGGAATGGTGCCGGACCTTTTAAATCAATCTTTCACTTAAGAGAATTAGGAAATAAAGTTTGACAAATACATTCCTGGAAATCCTGAACACATCCTTTATACCATATTATGCAATCATCTTGAGAGTCTTGAGAGTCCCCTGGACTGCAAGGAGATCAAACCTATCCGTTCTGAAGGAAATCAACTTGTGCTCACTGGAAGGACAGATCCTGAAGCTGAGGCTCCAATACTTTGGCCATCTCATGAGAAGAGAAGACTCCCTGGAAAAGACCCTGATGTTGGGAAAATGTGAAGGCAAGAGGAAAAGGGGACGACAGAGGACGAGATGGTTGGACAGTGTCATCGAAGCGACCAACATGAATTTGACCCAACTCCGGGAGGCAGTGGAAGACAGGAGGGCCTGGCGTGCTCTGGTCCATGGGGTCATGAAGAGTCAGACACGACTTAACAACTAAACCAACAGGACTTCAGAGAATATATTAGTTTGAATTTTGGCCCCCATATCTAACATTTGAGAGTTTAACACTATTATTAAATGCTGCCAAGTTACTTCTGACTTACGATAATCAACACAGTTTTCAAAATAGTCTGAGTGAGATAGTCAAGTAGTGGTTTACCACTGCCACCCACTAGTGAGCTTCTGCAAATGGAGGGTGCTTCCAGTTATTGCAACATTTCATGTCTTCTCCCCCTTCCCAGCTGTTGCAGAAGATCCAGAACATTATGCTGAAGTACTCTCTGCTCATGTATTAAATTCCTTGGTCTTGACTAGTGATTATACAAGCTTTTATTTGGTTATATTCAGTTGACAGTTTCTGGAAATCAGTGGTAGCATCATATTATTAGCCATATTAGGGTAGTTACTTTAGCCTTAGATTATGTATTGATAATTGTGCCAGTAACATTGATGAGAGCAGATGTTTTTACCTTACTACATCAGAGAGAAACAACTATCATTTGTATCATTAAATGAAATTGTGTTCCATAGTCGCTGACAATACAGTGAAGGGATGGGATTGATTTACAACCAGCTTATTATATTTCTACGGGAAACCTGAATAAATAGTGGTTTTAAATATCAAAGGTGTTGTGGAGAGATATACAGTACATCAGTGTAGTTCCTTCAAGAGTTCCTACCTTGCCTTTGTTTCTCCTGTGACATTTTACTTCAGTATTGAGTAAAAAACCCATGGATGATGATATTAGGGGATAGAAATTAGGGTTAACAATTAGATGCACACAGATTTCATGGATTGTATTTATAGAGGAACAAGATCTACTACATGTTACATAGACTCACTGCCATCATGACCAATTAATACATAATTGCAAGTTGTCAAGTTAGTTCTGACTTAATAGCTTCCCTTTCCAGGGTTTTCTCCATATAGAGTATTTAGAAGTGGTTTGCCATTTTCTTCTTCTGGAGCAGTTCTGAGACTGTGCAGCTTGCCCAAAATCATCCAGCCTGGCTTTTCTACTACAAGGCATTGTAGGAGAATTGCTGTGCTGAGTTATCCAACCATATCATGATTGATTAGGTCTGCAAATAAGAATGGGGCAGGTTGTATTACTTCTACTACTTGATTAGACTGCCAGAAAAATTGGGAGTAGATTTTTTGTGAGAAAGTATTATTTGGTTCTCTTTCCCCTTCTTTCCCTTTTTTGGAATATTGCAGACCAACATTCCCTCTAATTTTCTGCCATTGCTGGGTTTTGGCTGCAACAGGAACCAAATAGACCACATTGGCTGTGGGTGCGCAGCACTGATGTAGCACTGTGCGGCCGTGTGCCCGCGCAGCTGAGAGGGAACATTGCTGCAGACCTTTTCCTCTCCATGTGTAGGGCTGCTTCCCTATGTGACTAATTTTGCTGTAACACCAGTCTTCAGGCCCTACTTTTTTCAATACCTTTTAGTCAACACTTTTCTGCATTTCAATCTCAGTCAGACTTCGTTTTCATAAAGAAAACAGTTTTTTTGTGGGGGGTAGTTTAAATTGAGTGACTGGATGAGAGAAAAAGGATAGCAGTTTCAAATTTCCCCTTTATTTTCCTTAGTATTTCTGCTTCTATAGGCTTCTTTATTTCACAGCCTCACTACAATTAGCTTCTCTTCTCGTGTTCCCTTTCTATGTCAGAAGGAAGGAGGACGAAGACCTGGTTAGGATATGGAACAAAAGCAAACAAAATGGACACAGTTGTGAAGGGATGCTGCTGCAGAGAAGGAAGAAAAATCTTGCCTGGATTTTTTACTGAAAAAACCTTTGCAAGATGGAAAGAACGTCTGCTAGCTTTTTAAAATCTGTTTTTGAAAACAGAGGGGGTTGCTGTGATGGGGGTTGCCAGGGATTTGGAGGCAATGTTTCATTTTCAGAAAAATACCTGCATGTTATGAGGATCAGTACCATGTGTTATGTTAACCTTTTTCCCTTAATTAAATGAAAGATCTGGGTTACCACTTGCTGGGTGTAGAAAATAAGTGGTACTCTTGTTTCAGAGTCCATTTACTATATTCTTGTTGTTTGTTAGAAATTCCTGTTGGCTACTAACCCTTGGCATAATTGGTTGATGTCTTATTTAATGTAAGCACGACTGGCGTCCAGTTGGTGTTTGCATAAAGTTTGTGCAACCTACTATGGCTAATTGTCGTAGTGCTAGGTACATCTTGGTTCGGTAGCCAGGCACATAACCAGGCATGTGGCAGAGATGTGTCCCCAGCAATTTGTCAGTTAGTCACAATTTAGCCGCAGTTAGTTAAGTAAACTGTATGCAAACACCAGTAGAATTCTCACCAAACCATCCATTGTCCAGATGTGAAATTTTATGTATATAGAGTGTAAAAATAATAAAGTTATATAAAAAAATAGCCCTGACAGTCAAGTCAACATAACATCCTGACAGTTGAACGTGTTTATATTACAATGTGTAAACATGGAGGTGGTATTTGCAGGCCCTATAGCTTGCATTCTTTGTACAGTAGTTCTGATACCTTGGAGCTGCAGTGTTCTGGCATTCCAGGACTTTGGTGTGACAGAGCCTTAGTCCTCTAGGCTTTGCAGAATTTCAGTCCAAACAATAAAGTTATCATAGTAATAGTTTGCTAGATTTTAAGTTACAATCCTTTGGAGTTACAGTAGGTCCAACGATAATAGAGATTCCTATTTTTTAAAAAATGCTGGTGTTCCAGGTCCCTGGAGAAAATATTGTTTATGGTTGGAAAGGAAAACAAAACAACTGAAAGAATTATAAATACTGTAGGAGCCCCGTAGCTGTGTGATCAATATCCAGTTTCACTCATTGAGGTTTGCCACAGCCTTATATATAACATAAAAGAGTGCCCCTTTTGGCCTTTGCCCCACCCCTATCTAGCTTTAGATAGATTTTTCCTCCAAAAGCATTTCATTAAAATAAATCCAATTTAAATTTTAAAAATCAGTTTTAAATTTTTTTAAAAAACAAATCATCAGTTTTAGTCTACCCTGGGGCTTGTCAAGAAACTGCCTGCAGCTGAAGCCACTTCCATGGATTCAACTGTGGATGGTTTTTCAACCAGCCCTTTAAGGTTAAGCAAAGAAAATTACTTTTTTTATATAAATGATGCAGCACATCAGTGATAGTCAACATACAGTCAAAAACATTTTTTCCCAGTTCCTCTGCCTTCTGCCAAGCAGGGGAAGTGATTAATTTGCCGATATCCTGAAATGGCTTTCATTTTTAATCAACTTCACAATATTGGCAGAAACTATTTCTGTATGAATGATCAAGTTTGGTTAGGTCGTTCTAATCAAGCCCAACCATTCCTGAAGTGGCTTGCTTATTAAGCCACTTTGCGATACTGGCAAATTGAAAGAGCGAGGCTTGATTTGGATTGGTTCCAGTAATCGCATGCACTGGAACTGATCCAAACCAAACCAGAAAAGTAGAAGCCCCTTGGCAGGGGCCAGAAAGTGCTGGTAGGAATGATCTGGGAGTGGGCTGGTGTGCTCTAGAAAAGATGTTGTCTGATCATAATCTTTAAGAGTGGACCAGCCCTCCCTACAGTGCTCCAAACATTGGTTAAACAGCCCGTGTAGTAAGCCTCTATGTTGCCTGTTTTGCAGGGAAAGATGGAGTGTACATTTTATTAATAAAATGAAGTAAAATTGGAAATAGGGCAAAGTGAATGAAGAACAAAAATGTATAATAGGAACAGTTTTCCCATATTCTTCTGAAGAACATTAAATAGTTAAAAGATTGAAGGGTTCAATTCATAATTTATAGGTAGTATGAGGATAAGACGTTTTATTACAGTTTACTGCCAGTCTTTATCATCCTGAAACAGAATGCATTGATAAATAACATTGATTTTATAGTATTGTATTTCTTACCTCCTTCAAGAAACAATAGCAGTGGTATCAGGGTTTTATTATCTCTTTAGGTCTTTCCTCCATAGTAAATGGCACATTTCTTGCTCAAGAGTGTTTATTTCTAATCTTGTCTGTCTGCCTACTCTGAACCATTCTTGAGTAAATATACTGGATTTATCTGTACAAAACAGAGAGTTCTTTAAACATCACTTTGTGTATTTTGATCCCACATGTTGAAGGGCTAAATTATAACAATATATCTGATAGCCTCTCTCCTGTAAGAGTTTGCTTGACTCTTTGAAAAGGGGCGGGGGGGTTGATCTAGAAAATTGAATCTAGGAGCAGAAATAGAAAAAGTCTATATTGATTTCCTAGGACTATAATCAACATAAGAGACTGGACATCCAACTCTGTGTAGAAAGGGTTTCGGGAATGGATGTGTGCTCTCCTTGTATCCATTTTAGTGACCAAAGAGCTTGTTCTCTCTATTTCTGTTTTGGTAGTCTTTAAAAGCTTTGCCATTTGTACGTTATTTTCAAAGCTGTGTTAAGAAGTCAACTAGAGTGCATAATAAAAACATGTATTGCCTTACAACACTTCTGGAACACACATAGACAAAGAAAATACACATTCACCTCGCCTGTATAGTGCTAAAGTGCTTGGCTTCAGACTCCTTCTGATGTATTGGTGGAAGATAGTCTTGCTCTTGAAATCAACCTATATTGTGCATGGAAAGCATTTGTGTCTCAGTTTCTAAGTCTATATCTGTAAAATACTTTCAAGACATTTTCTAATTCCCTCCCACACTAATTCTGCATGGGTTAATATAAAGGTTATCAGGATCTTGTACAGGTCAAAATTAGCTAATTCCTTACTATTCCTTTCTCTTCACTGCCCCATTCCAATTTGTTCTGTGGCTGCTAGAGGCTACTAAGTGTTTTCAGTTCTTCTCAGATTATGGCTGGATCTCCCCCACCTCTCTATTTTAAATATACAAACTAATATATTTCTCAGAGATCTACAGTATCTTAATATTTCTCAGCATAATAAAAGAAAAAAAAACAAAAAGAGTTTTTGTTTGGCACCTTTAATACTAACATTTATTGTAGCATGAGCTTTCATGGAGTACAGGCTTTGGATGTTTGGAGTAGAGTATTTAGCCTCAGGTGTGTATGTGTGTTTTGCATTTTTGTGGGTGTGGAATCTGAGTGATATGGGATACAGAAAATGACAATAGTATTAGCAATACTGATAATAGACTTTGATAGGTTGGTTGTGTAATTATCCTGACAAAAGAAAGATGCTTCACTAATTCTAAATATTTATAAACAAATGCACATGTCTGGTTAGGCTCTTGAGCCTAATAGATATGTTTATACATACCGGAGGCTGCATATTATTGTACTGCACATATCTGAAGAAGTGGATATTAATTAATCAGTGGGGAATTGGTGGGTGAAATCCTCTCTTCCATTGATTCAAATGTGCTTGCCCTAACTGTGACTTAATTTTGCATTGTAAGGCACAGTTAGAGTAGGCCAATATGCATCAATAGAACGTCTGGAGGAGTTGACTCACTAAATCTCAGTTGACTCAATGGATCTAGTGTAGTGCAATTTACTACACTAAGCAACAGGATTTTGGATATTATATATCTGTGGCCAGAATCCTGTTGTATTTGCATATGGTGTCAAGATTATGGCTGGGACAAAGAGGTCCATGCAAACCACTTAGCTGCACTACACTGACATTCTCAATGCGCTGATGGCTGGGGAAAATCTTTCTGTCTAGTAACTTTTCAACACTCTGAGCTACCCCGATTCCCAAGTGCTTCAGGGGAATATCAGCAATCACAAGGTTGTACACTTTAACTTGAACACCAACCTTGCCAGGTAGGAAAACTAAAGCTTTTCTTCAATGTAACTTCATTCATCTTGCTATTTCTTCCCTCCTTTCAGTTCAACTGAAGCTACTTTCACTTAATTAAGGTATCAGGAGAAGAAGCATTTATGACCATGGTTCCCACCAGAAAACACCCTAATTAACGGGCAGTTGTTTCCCCTCCTTTCCCCTTTTCTTTGGCACAAGTAAATAGGCCTAAATTTTACAGGGCAATTGAAGCTTGTTAATCCTTCTTTTGTCATTTTCATGACATTAGCTCAACCGGATATTATGTAACAGATGTGCATGGTTATACTAGTTGTCTGCTGCACACCCAGATATACCAAGGTTGTGCATACTCATACATTCCTAGTTTGTGAACCACAGAAAGCCAGAACACGGCAAAATCTACTTGTGTATTTTCATTTAAGCATGAGGTATTTCACAATGAAATTTTGGCCTGTATCTGGTAAGAATATAGGAGATCCACTTGAACAAATATAAACAGTGGTAACCTACCATCTACCAATGTAAGTGCTGTTTACCTCTGTGACGTTTGCCCCTTTGTTGCCCCTGGTTATCTTCCAACCACAGAGCACATGAAGGCAAACCAAACTCCTTTTCACACGCTGCCACCAGTTGATCACTAAATCAACGTACTTTGCTCAAGAAAGATGAAGGTCCATTCATCACTGTCTTTTAAATAAAACAGGTTTATTGATTACAGGTGTTTCTATAATAATTCATCAGTATCTTCTTCAGGTTTATCAAGCATCAATCACAATCTTCTATTTGATCTTACAGGTTACTATTCACTCTTCTGACTAATCACACCACAGATCTCCCAACTATCTCTCTCTCTCTCTCTAACTCTGACTCCACTCTGCTCTGACTCTCTCTTCTGACTCACCCCTCTCTGACTGACTTTCTGACTCGCAGGCTCCGCCTTTTAATCTCTCTCTCGGCTCCGCCTCTCCACCACATCAGCATAAATCATGAATAATGCATGACTTATTTAACATAATAAGGGTGAACGCCACAACCTCATTAATTTTGTTTATTAAACATTTAAGAGCAACTTATCTCTGACTTCTTTTACACCCAACTTCTTGATTAACATTTTTCCTCTTATTTTCCCCATTTCCCTACCACTAATTTTCTTCAGTTTCTCTCTTTTCCCCTTCTCCCCATTTGCTCCAAAATCAAGGTGAATCAAATTGATTTAAATCACTAGTCAGTATGACTCAATTTGGATCATGGTTGTTTAAATAAAGTCTTATTCTTCCTGGTTGTTATAAGCTTAATATTTACAATCCAGGTGAAGGTTTCACTTTTAGAATAAAACCTTTTCAGATTAGTTTTAAGTTATATCAGAAAATGAATGATTCTTTGTTTATGTACCATTTGAAATAGATAATTATGAAATTATTGTGAGGTGAACTATCTCTAGTTGAAAGTGGTACAGGAGGTACAACTTTTTTATAATTATAAATAATTGCCAAAGATATTGCTTAGTTCTTGAAGTTGTAAGATTGTTGCATTGCTCAAGTTTTTTAAAATGCAATTTTTAAAAAATCTTTTAAACTACCTCTTTCATATTTCTTTATTTCAGAATGAAAAGTCAGTCTAGTTATAGAAAAATAGTTCAAGTTATGTTGGAGTTCAAATAATATACTGAAGTGTGCACATGTTGCAGTGTTACCCACTTTTTTTTTTGTCTGAATTCGAAAAAGAAACTGCTTAATGATTTTAAAAAATAATAATTTAAGCCTTACTTAAGAAAAGATTCAATATGAAGATGTAACCAGTACTGCTAGTACTCCCCTTCAGAGCGTATGATTTAAAATTTCTCATGTTTTATGAATATTCTTATAAAAATTACAGTACTGCTTTTTTCAAATTGTCTACCCTTGTGTGTCTGGTCAATCCAGTTTACTCATCTGGATTCAAACTAGGTTCTATAATAGAATTGCACTCATGTGCTTGTTGTTGTTACGTGCAGTTAAGTTGCCTCCGAATTACGGTGACCTTATGAATGAGTATCTCCAAAATGTCCTGTCCTGAACAGCCCTGCTCAGCTCCTGCAAACCCAAGCCTCTGGTTTCCTTTAAGAAGTCAATCTATCTCACATTGGTCTTCCTCTTCTCCTGCTGCCTTCAGTCTTTCCTAGCATTATTGTCATTTCCAAAGAGTTTTGGCTTCTCATGTTGTGCCCAAAATAGGACAGCTTCAGTTTCAACATTTTTGCCTCCAGAGATAGGGACTTGTTAATCTGGCTAAAACTAACGATAGATTTAGCCAGCATGGTGTAGTGGTTAGAATGTTGGGATTTTTATGCAGAAGCTCAGCCATGAAACCCACCAGATAACCTTAAGCCATTCACAACCTTTTAATTTGAGGTATCTCACAAGATTGTTGTGAGAAGAAAATGGGAAGAGGAGAGCCACGTATGTTGCCTTGAGTTCACTGGAGGAAAGGTGGGATATAAATGCAGGATAGAAAGAGGACTAAGCATAACACAGTGTTCTCAGTATGAATACTGACTAACTGGCAACAATGGAAAACTGGGTGGGGAGGGAGAATGGAATGATGTTATCATCAAAGAATGTATGGCTTACTGGAACAGTGAACAAGACCACTCCTGAGTGAAGTATTTTCTTGTTATCTGAAGAATGCAACTTCTCCATACAATGCATAATTAAACTGTGGCATTCACTATGATAAGGTATACTGATGGCTGTCAACTTGGATGGCTTTAAAAGGTGATCAGACACATTCAAGCAGAGTAAGGTCATCAGTAGCTATTATACACAGTGGTTCCATATACAGTATTACCTTGCCTCTGAATGTGTATTAGTTGCTGATGAAGGCAAACATGGATGGTATAATTGCAGTCTTGTCATGCAGGTATTCAGTTGACCACTGTGGCACCAGCATCCTGGACTAGTTTTCTTTAGTCTCATCTAGCACAGCTATTCTTACATTCTTATTGGCAGTGCCATATTTATTTATTTATTTAAAATATTTTTACCCCGCCTTTCTCCTTGAACAGAACCCAAGGCGGCTTACAATATTGAAAGACATTATTAAAAGTTGAAAACAATGAGTATACAACATGGTTAACAACATTAAAAGACAATATTTAAAGCATAGAACAATAAGTATAAAGAGACATCTTACCTCATTAAAAGGCAATATTAAAGCTAAGAACAATAAATATACAAATATATTTTAAAAAGCCACTCTGAGAAATGGAAAACACAAGTACCATGTTTCCCTGAAAATAAGACAGGGTCTTATATTAATTTTTGCTCCAAAAATGCGTTAGGGCTTATTTTCAGGGGATGTTTTATTTTATTTTCATGTACAACCATCTACATTTATTCAAATACAATCATGTCATCTTCTTCTGGTTGCTGCACAGTGGTGGAGGGCAGGGTTTCACTTACCTGGGGCTTATTTTTGGGGTATGGCTTATATTACGAGCATCCTGAAAACTCATACTAGGGCTTATTTTCAGGTTAGGTTTTATGCTTAACAGTCCATTTAAAAATCACACAACAGGTAGTTACTGAGGGAAGGCTTGCCTGAAGAGAAAGGTCGTTGTCTGCTTGCGAAAGGACAGCAAAGATGGGACCAGTCTGGCATTCTGTGTGTGGAAGTTCTGTGTGCTGGGAGCAGCAATAGAGAAGCCTCTCTCCTGTGTCCCCATGTGAAGGTGGCGGGACTGAGAGAAAGGCCTGTCCTCATGATTTTAGGAACCAGTAAGTTTCCCTTTCAGAGTATCTTGAAGAAGAGAAGATTAAGAGGAAACATAGTAACATTCTTCAAATATCTGATAATCTGTAGTGCCAAAGATGGAGCAGACTTTTTATCTTTTGCCTCAAAAGAACTCTAAAACCAGTGGTGGACATCTCAGCAATGTAAATTTTTGCTAAACACTGAGGACAGGATAACCATCAAGGTCCTTTTAAACTCGGGTGCAGTAAATAGGGATGTGAAAAAGAAATATAATCTTTTTCAAACAGGAAGTTAAGCCTATCCAAGGCATGAAGCCTGTGAGTTGGGCCTTCTCTCTAGGGGAGCACAATTTAGGTGTCTGTAAGATCCTGCAGTTAGGACTCCCAGAAATAATTATGGGATTTGTAGTCCAAAAAATTCAAAATCCAGTAAATATTTGCAGCCTTTACATTTTCTTGAGCTTGGAACAATTAGGCATACACAGTGCTCAAAGTAAGCTGATAGCATATGCTTACTGGAGGTTTTTTAATTTTGACATATACATATATAGCATGGTTAGATTGCAGTGTCACAGATAATAACTATAAACTGAGGTTTTCTATCGCAACTGTCTGATAAACATCAACTTGACTTCAGAATAAGTTATATAGAGGTGAAAGTAGATTGGTGTACATTACTGGCAGCACTTTCTTCCCCCTCTGAATAATTCTCTGAAGTGATAGCAGGAAGGAAGAGTTATAAATAGCTGGTTGAGATACAGTAAGCAGCAAGATTGAATAGAAGTGAAATATTTCAGCAGACTAATTAGGCTGATTATTGGCTATTGATCCTAGGTACAAAATCAGATGTCATTCACATAATTTTTGCAGTCATGTTGTATTTCAGACATTTGTCAGAGAATAAAAAGGCTGTAGAGGGTGAAGGATTATATATATTTTATCATATGATAGATTAAAGTGTTACATGATGCTCTGTACTTGTTTTACAGGCAAGGTCATCAACAAAGATTTGCGTCACTATCTAAGCCTGCAATTCCAGAAAGGTTCAATTGATCATAAACTGCAGCAGGTGATCAGAGATAACCTCTACTTGAGAACCATCCCATGTAAGTATTTAGCATGCTGACATAATGACACATATATATCAGAAACAAATTCCTACATACATCCCAAATAATGTATGTTATATGAAAACATGTTATGTGATTCTACCTGTCACTGGAAATGTCTTCTTTCTCTCACTTCTATCTGAGACTGGTCAAATGCTGAAGATGAACCAAATATACCTATGTTCTACTGAAGTGTGGCTTGTTTATTCCTGCTGATAGCTGCTATTAGATGGGTTGTATTTTGTACATTTTGTTTGGATCATATCCTCCTTTCAAACTTTGTAATTAGCTGCCTTATATCAAGTCACAGCACTGGTCCATCTGGCTCAGAATTGTCTGTGCTGACTGGTAGCAGCTTTCTAGGGTTTCAAGCAGGAATCTTTCCTGGCCCTACTTAGAGATGGTAGGATTTAAACAGAGACCTTGAGCATGCAGAGTATGTGCTTTGACATAGAGCTACAGCTTTTCACTAGGAGGTAAAGGTTCCCCTTGACATTTAGTCCAGTCGTGTCCGACTCTAGGGCGCGGTGCTCATCCCCGTTTCCAAGCCGTAGAGCCAGCGTTTTGTCTGAAGACAGTTTCCGTGGTCACGTGGCCAGCGCGACTAGACACGGAACGCCGTTACCTTCCCACCGAGGTGGTACCTATTTATCTACTCACATTTTTACATGCTTTCGAACTGCTAGGTTGGCAGGAGCTGGGACAAGCGACGGGAGCTCACTCCGTCACGTGGATTCGATCTTACGACTGCTGGTCTTTGACCTTGCAGCACAGAGGCTTCTGCAGTTTAACCCGCAGCGCCACCACGAAGATGCATGTAAATTACACAGTTAATCATTTAGCTTTCTGTTAATGCTGGAAACATTCAACATAACTTTTATAGGCAGCAAGCAACTTGCTTAGAATTCTGAAGCAATCAGTGGTAGGTAGGTATATTCTATTTATTTATTTAAAATATTTTTATCCTGCCTTTCTCTTTAAAAAAGGACTGAAGACTGCTTACATCATTAAAAGACAGTATTTAAAGCTAAAAACAGTAAGTATACAAGTACTAAAAAAGATCAAACAAATATCACACTAAAAACAGTAAACAAAAGCAACACCAAAAAACATTCAAAGCAGTAAGGTACAATAATCCATTTTGAAAAAACCCACTTTGGCCTCGAGTGAGTAAGGGGAAGCTTTCCAGAAGAGAAAGGTCTTTACCTGCTTGTGGAAGGACAGCAAATATGGGCCCAGCTTGACCTTCTGTGGGATGAAGATCCAAAGTATAGAAGCAGCAACAGAGAAGGACCTCTCCTATGTCTGCACCAAACATACAGTGGTGCCTCGACTTACGACCATAATCCGTTCCAGAAGATGGACATAACTCTAAATGGTCGTAAGTCGAAGCACCATTTCCTATTGAAATGCATTGGAACCCGATTAATCCGTTCCAGAAGGGGAAAAAAACCCCAAATAAAATAAAATAAAAATAAAACACTGCAAGCCCCATAGGAACCCGCTGGGGCGGCACAAAACAAAACAAAAACACAACAACAACCAAAAATAAACAACGGAGCAAGCCCGAAGGCACTGGGGCTTAAAAACAAAACAAAACCAAAAATAAACAACGGAGCAAGCCCCATTGGAAGGTGCTGGGGCTGCAAAAAATATATATCACCAAAAAACGAAACAACAACACAGCACAGAAACATAACCCCCCCAGACCAAACCCACCCTGCAAAACCCACCCAGAACAGGCAGTTTTTTAAAAGCAGAAAGCAGCACCTTACCTTACCAGGCAGTCCCAAGCCTCCCTGGAAACAAACACACTCTCACTCAGGAGCAGAAGCCAGGCAGACCCAAGCCTCCTCCGATCGCACACTCTCTAACTGCTGGGGTGAAAGAGCTACAAAGAAGCAGCCTCTTCGCCACCAACAGTTGGCAATTTGAATTTCCCGCCATTTTTCCCTGCCTTTTTGTGTTCGTAACTGGAAGCTTTGGCCGCAAGTCGAAGCAAAATTTTGTGGCCGGAGCTGGTCGTAACTCGAAGTGGTTGAAAGTCGGGACGTTCGTAAATCAAGGCACCACTGTACTTGCGAAGATGGTGGGACCAAGAGAAAGCCTCTCCTGATTATCTTAACACCTGAGCAGGCTCATAAAGGGAGACATAGTCTTTGAGGTAGCTTGGACCCAAGTTATTTAGGGCTTTATAGATTAGAACCAGCACTTTGAATTGTGTCCGGTAAAGGATTGGCAGCCAGTGCAGCTGCTGTAATGGGAGATATGGGGTCCTAACTGTTAGAGCAGTATGACAGTGGAGCCAGTTACCTCAGGAGTTGGTGAGCTCTCATTTTTTTTCTCTGAATTACTGGCCAGAATATCATTGGGTTTGCAAAACATAGACCTCAAATTGTATAACATGAGCAGGGGAACTTGATGACCTTATAGACGCCTTCTGCCTTCATCATTTTATGATTCTATGATAACTTTTGTCTGTGATCATTTTAGCTGCCTGTTGCTGAAATCTACCCACATTACGCATTCAGTTGCACAACTGAACATTTAATGGACAGAAAATTCTGAACTGAAAATATATGTCATTAAATGATGTATTCCTACTGTATTACACTGTACTGTGTTTTGGAAGCCTAAATTTAAATTTTTTGAATGTTTTGAATTAGTTTGTTGATTTGGAAGGAGCCTCGAAAGGGCGTTTTAAGTTTATTTTTAAAATGCTTATCACATAATTTTGAAATCTCAGGAAGTCAAAAGACTTTTCATTTAATAGATGCTGGTGAAAAGTATGACAAAGAGATTTATTGTCAACTACAGTATTATAATATTATTTATGTAATAAAAGTGGGGATTGTAATAAAAAAGGGATTTCTGAATTTTTTTTATATAACAGTGTAGCTTTCTGCAAAAGACTGGATCTCAATCAAGGCCTAGAAAAAAATCAAGGCATCAAGGCCTAGAAAAAAAAAATCATTTCAAATATACCAAAAGTGGAAAAGTGTACAATACTGACAAGAAGAATGGATAAAATTGGATTTTATTGTAAATAAACAAGATTTTAGTATGGTACTTAAATTTTAATTATACAAATAATGTCTGCTTAATATAAGCTGCTTTTCCATCACTGAGGCATGCATTCAGTTCCTTATGTTAAAACACTGCTATCCAGATGCACATGAAGGTACAGTAGCGTAATAGGCATCTCTCCCTTTGTTGTCTCTTAGCTGTCATTGGAAGTGGCAGGAGTGAAGAGGAGAAGTACTTCTATACACAGAGGGTCTCTGTGTGAGCCAGAATCATAGAAAATCTGAGTTCTACAAGATGCTCTCCTCTTCCAAACTATGAGCCAAAGCATTGATTGAATGAAGCTAGCATGCTTTCTTCCTCACATGTAGATTTAACTCCCTTTCTAATGCCTGAAGAGGGTTCATATTGCAGGTCTCACTTTACAGTCGTGGTCTGACTTTTACAGCAGACAATTTCCAAGGATCTGTATTGGAAATTATGCTATTATTAATAAATGATCTTGGGAAAGGAGGAAGCATTTAACTTACAAGGGACTTTGAGACAATCAGTTGAATGTTTAAGCAAGCACTGAAATATACATAGGTCTGAGGATGATGCAATCTTTATCCTAACCCAGGAACTGTATCATGATGAAAAAGGTGGTGGCAGCGGGGGAAGCATTGTCTCATTCCCTGTTATCTTCTGGACTAAGGAATTGCTGAGAATAAATTCTCTACTCTCTTTCCTGTGTTTAAGCTGAATCCCAGGTTATGTCCCATGCATCATCTCTCTTTTTCCCCCTAGGTAGGTCATTCTTGCATATTATGTTGAACTTTAAGTTTCAGGAGTTTGTGTAAAAAGATTAAGTTTGGGTGGCTGTTGAAAGAAAGAACAGAACAAGAGAAAGGAAAGGAAAGAAACTGGAGTATTTTGAAAGAACACAAGAGATTTATATTCCAAAGCAAAGACTTCTAGAACATTGATCCTATATTGCAGGATGGGGAGAGGTTCTCAAATATGAGAGTGCTGCATTGCACATGAGTGCACAAAATACTTCAGTTTAGTCTCAGAGTGCTTTAAAACAACCTGCAGTATTCACTAAGAGTTATTAGACCTCTGTAGCAAGTTGGGAAATGCGCTAAAAAATAATTTGTAATAACCCTGAACTAGTGTCCATTATTGTTATTTCCACATTGCACTTTGAGCGAAGAGTCACATATAGCAACCGTACAGTGTTTTAATAATTGAGTCCTGCATGCTGGTTTTTGGCTTAATAGTTTTGTAGATTCCCAGTGTGGTTAAGTGCATAGAGTGATAGACTGGTATTCTGGAGAACAGGGTCCAGATCCCCACTTGGCCATGAAAACTGACTGGGGGAGTAGAACTGGTAAAACCACTCCTTAAATATCTCATGTAGTGCGTGATGCATGTTCATTAGTTTCTGTGTTTTTCAATCCAATTCTTCAAAGTCATTTTGGGTACCATCTATTATTCCAGCTGGGTATCTAATTACTGAAACTGCCCATGTGTTTATGGCTCTGATTTTATTTCTACCATTTAATTTTGATTTTAAGATTTTACACAGTCTTTTGATAGATTCTCTTTCTGTCAGTTCTTTAACTTTTGTGCACAGAATGTTGTCTGCTTCTAGTATTCCAAGGTATTTATAATTTTAATCACTTGATAGTGATTTTATAATATTGCTGTTTTTTAACTCTATTCCATCTACTTTTGGATCTTGCCATGGTGTATAGACAGAACTAAACATTTGTCAATTCCAAATTTCATTTGAATATCTTCACTAAATATTCACACTATGTGATTCTACCACTGTGGAATTTTTTGCATATAGTTTTAGGTAATCCGTGTATAACAGATGATTGATTTTTCCTACTTCTTCTGAAATATGGTTGTGCAATCCAGTTTTATTTAAAATTATTGACATGGGATTAGTGAGATGTTAAACAGCAGTGGTGACAAAGAATCCCCTTGCAATATTCCTATTTTGATGTTAACTTTGCCAAGTTCTTCACCATAGACCATTAAAACAGTTTTCCATTTTTCCATGTTTTTCTTGAGGAACTTCTGAATATTTTTACTAATCTCAAAAATTTTTAGGCAGGTGTTAATCCAGCTGTGCAGCAATGAGTCAAATGCCTTTTTATAATCTATCCAGGCCAAGTTAAGATATATTTTTCGTCTTTTTGCATTCTTTAGTATTTTATCAATAAGCAGCTGATCTTTCGTGCCTCTTTACTTTTTTAAAGTTTTGTTTCTGTTCAGTTGGGTATAGAGAGTTTACAATTAAATAATTATATATTGATTTTGCAAGAACTCCTGTAAGGAGCTTGAATGTTGTTAGAAGGCATTTAATCGATTTATAATTACTGGGTTCATTGCCCTTTTGATTATCTTTTATTATCAGAGATGAGTGGCCTGTTGTCATCCAATCTTCAGTTGTAGAATTTTGAAGTAATTGATTAAATTGCACTGCTATATGTTGGTGGAGACTTGTTAAATGCTTTAACCGAAATCCGTGCAGCTCATCTGGACTAGGTGCACTCCAATTTTTCACATCCTTTACTTGCCTCTTAATCATTTCAGTTGTTATTACAATATCATCCATATGTTCTCCTTGAGTTTCTTTACAAATGTCTTTAATCCACGAAGAGTCTTTGTTATGTCCGGTTGAGCTTTCCCACATTTCTTTCCAAAATTTTAGAGCATCATCTTTACATGGGCCTAATTTCTTTTGCTCTGTATTTTCTCCTAGTGATGTATAGAATGATGGTTGGTTATTTTGAAATTGCATGTTTTCTCTATATTGTTTCAAGTGTCCATCACATCTTTCTCTTTTCTTTGCTGTGGCTGTTACCCACTGTTTGAATTCTTCCATAGATTCAACAATCGTTTTCCTTTAGACAGTGGTACCTCGCAAGATGAACGCCTCGCGCCACGAAAAACTCGCAAACCGAAAGCGTTTTGCGATGTCCTAGGCGCTTCGCAAGACGGTTTTTCCTATGGCCGTGCTTCGCAAGACGATTTTTTTCGTCTTGCAGTGATGCTCGCAAGACGAAAAAAATGGCATTCGTCTTGCGAGGTGTTTCATAGGAATGCATTGAAGGCAATGTCAATGCATTCCTATGGGAAACCGCGCTTCGCAAGATGATCGTTTTCGCGATACGAAGGGACTCGCGGAACGAATTGTTTTCGTCTTGCGAGGCGTAGGTCATATATTTTGCATAGTCTAGCTTTTACTTTTTCATTTTTAAGTTTTGAATCTTTCAGATTTTTTTGTTGGTAATGTCTGCACGTAATTTGTTTATTTTTCTTTCCATTTTGGGGTTTTTGCAGCTTGTAACCAAGTTCCATGGTTAATATGGTAGCTGTGCAATACATGAGCTGGTTTGTTTCCTTTAGCATGTTGGTTGGGATTGTTCTGATGACTACATTTGCATCACTCAGTAGATATTTTACTGGTTTATTTTGTGATTGGTGCAAAGTGGGGAGCTTTTGTCTTTCTGTGTTCTGGCTAATATGAGTTACTGTTTTTCCCCTCAGTGATGTTTGCCGTTCTGTCAACTCATAATTTCTGGGTTGTTCCATAAGTTGTTCCTCTACTGATATGTTTTCTTCCACCTTTTGCTACTAACTCTACCCTCCATTGACTATAGTCATTGTTCTATGTTGATTTTTCTTTTGCCACCTTTTCTAGTTCTTGCAATTCAAGTTCTGAAAACACTTTGCTCCGGATGATAAACCTTCTCTGGTCCATTAATCGTTATTCAGTTATATGTTCCCTTTCCAAATTTCCATCATTCTTTTTTGAAAACCATGGGCTATTATTATTATTATAATTATTATTATTATCATTATTATCATTATTTATTATTGTTGTTGTTGTTATTGTTGTTATTGTTGTTGTGTTGTTGTTGTTGTTATTAAATTCCAGTCACTATCAAAATTATAAAAACATTGACTGGTATTATATAACAGATAAAAGTTTTAACCAAAAACCAAAGTATCTGTTAAATATTGACGCAGTATGTATGCTTTTACTCCCAGAGCGCGGTGTCTTAGCTAATTCTATTAAGCTAAGGCCCAAACAATAATAATAAGTGGACAGTTTCTTGGAGGAAAGGGCGACAGGTTTATTCAGATAAAACAAGTGCGCACTCGGGTGCCCAGCAGGGTGGAGACCCCGAGATCAACAGGGTTAAAGTTTTCATACAGTTCTAAAAAGGAAAGAAAAGTATGCAGCAGTTCATTGGTCCTTGAGGACTATGTGCATTGGTTACAATTTCTCGCATCTCAGCAAAGCAGTTAGTTTCTCATGCGTACATCAACTTATTTCTAAGGAATGTTGTCTTCCTTACAAAATTTCCATCCTTTTTTGAAAACCATGGGCTATTATTATTATTATTATTATTATTATTATTATTATTATTATTATTATTATTATTATTATTATTATTATTATAAAACTCCAGTCACTATCAAAATTATAAAAGCATTGACTGGTATTATATAACAGATACAAGTTTTAACCAAAAAGCTAAGTATTTGTTAAATATTGACACAGTATTATGCTGTTCCTCATATTGCTGTTTTCTGTAGCTCTGATTAATAATAATAATAATAATAATAATAATAATAATAATAATAATAATAATAATAATAATAATAATAATAATGCATAGTTTATTGTCTTTTTAATTCTATTTGTTTTAACATTGTGAGCCACCTTGAGTCCGCTGTTAATTGTTGTTGTTTAGTCGTTAAGTCATGTCCGACTCTTCGTGACCCCATGGACCAGAGCACGCCAGGCCCTCCTGTCTTCCACTGCCTCCCGGAATTTGGTCAAATTCCTGTTGGTAGCTTCGGTGACACTGTCCAACCATCTCGTCCTCTGTCGTCCCCTTCTCCTCTTGCCTTCACTCTTTCCCAACATCAGGGTCTTTTCCAGGGAGTCTTCTCTTCTCATGAGATGGCCAAAGTATTGGAGCCTCAGCTTCAGGATCTGTCCTTCCAGTGAGCACTCAGGGTTGATTTCTTTCAGAATAGATAGGTTTGTTCTCTTTGCAGTCCAGGGGACTCTCAAGAGTCTCCTCCAGCACCACAATGCAAAAGCATCAATTCTTCGGCGGTCAGCCTTCTTTATGGTCCAGCTCTCACTTCCATACATCGCCACTGGAAAAACCATAGCTTTGACTATGCGGACCTTTGTCGGCAAGGTGATGTCTCTGCTTTTTAAGATGCTGTCTAGGTTTGTCATCGCTTTCCTCCCAAGAAGCAGTTGTCTTTTAATTTCGTGGCTGCTGTCACCATCTGCAGTGATCATGGAGCCCAAGAAGGTAAAATCTGTCACTGCCTCCATATCTTCCCCTTCTGTTTGCCAGGAGGTGATGGGACCAGTGGCCATGATGTTAGTTTTTTTGATGTTGAGCTTCAGACCATTTTTGGCGCTCTCCTCTTTCACCCTCATTAAGAGGTTCTTTAATTCCTCCTCACTTTCTGCCATCAGAGTGGTATCATCTACATATCTGAGGTTGTTGATATTTCTTCCGGCAATCTTAATTCCCGCTTGGGATTCATCCTTTCGCATGATGTATTCTGCATATAAGTTAAATAAACAGGGAGACAATATACAGCCTTGCTCTAACTGTTGCTTCCTGTCCCACATATAGATTTCTCAGGAAATAGATAAGGTGGTCAGGTACTCCCATTTCTTTAAGAACTTGCCATAGTTTGTTGTGGTCCAAACAGTCAAAGGTTTTTGCGTAGTCAATGAAACAGAAGTAGATGTTTTTCTGGAACTCTCTGGCTTTCTCCATAATCCAGCGCATGTTAGCAATTTGGTCTCTAGTTCCTCTGCCCCTTCAAAATCCAGCTTGTACTTCTGGGAGTTCTCGGTCCACATACTGCTGAAGCCTGCCTTGGAGAATTTTGAGCATAACCTTGCTAGCGTGTGAAATGAGTGCAATTGTACGGTAGTTGGAGCATTCCTTGGCACTGTCCTTCTTTGGGATTGGGATGTAGACTGATATTTTCCGGTCCTCTGGCCACTGCTGAGTTTTCCAAACTTGCTGGCATATTGAGTGTAGCACCTTAACAGCGGCGTCATCTTTTAAGATTTTAAATAGTTCAACTGGAATGCCATCACCTCCACTGGCCTTGTTGTTAGCCATGCTTTCTAAGGCCCACTTGACTTCACTCTCCAGGATGTCTGGCTCAAGGTCAGCAACCACACTATCTGGGTTGTCCGGGACATCCAGATCTTTCTGGTATAATTCCTCTGTGTATTCTTGCCACCTCTTCTTGATGGCTTCTGCTTCTGTGAGGTCCCTACCATTTTTGTCCTTTATCATGTCCATCTTTGCACAAAATGTTCCTTTAATAGCTCCAATTTTCTTGAACAGATCTCTGGTTTTTCCCTTTCTATTATTTTCCTCTATATCTTTGTACTGTTCATTTAAGAAGGCCCTCTTGTCTCTCCTTGCTATTCTTTGGAAGTCTGCATTCCATTTTCTGTAACTTTCCCTATCTCCCTTGCATTTTGTTTCCCTTCTCTTCTCTGCTATTTGTAAGGCCTCGTTGAACAGCCACTTTGCTTTCTTGCATTTCCTTTTCCACTGTTAATACTGTATGCCAAAAGTGGAACTGGAGCTTGTTTCAATTTCCAGTCAAAATTCTCAATAAAGTTCAGGTTTGTAATCTATTTAATCCATTTATTTGTCCTCCTCAGACTTCGTCTGAGCCAAAACAAGTACTCAGCTGCATGCAGAAGCCTCATGTTCCTTGATTTGCATTCAGACTGGTTGCAGCTTTAGTATTGAAAATATATCTATATCTTCTATTCTTTATATAGAAAATACAGTATTTTACTTTATTTATAAATACTATAGAAATACTGTATTATATAAAATACAGACTTTAAGTGCAAAAGTTAAACATTTAAACATCTTTTTTGACATGGTGTGAGTGTTTTCAGACGTAGACCAATTTCTTTTACACACAGAAATCTGCAGCAGTCCAGAAATAAGATGAAACGGAGGTAGTGTTTTGTCATGCACATCTCTCCTGTTACATGACCTTGTAGCTGGTCCAAATATTTGTAGTTCTTCTGTAAGATTTGAACATTCATTTCTAACAATAAGTTTTAAGAAGAGAGTGCTTGGAAATCATTTTGGGGAAGTAAAGACCAGGCAGCAATATATAAACACCTTGTTTTAAACATATTGTTCATCATTCTAAATGAAATATTTTCTAATACAATATTTTGCAGTTTTTCCAAGCCAATTACATCTCAGCTCTGATTATGTACCCTTGAGGGTGGGTGGGCCTTACTGTGGAAAAAATGTTCACACCTGTTGTAAAGTACAAATTGCCAAGCCAACAGCCATCCAACAGACAAAACTGAGCCTGCAAGTTTTTATCTGACCCCACAAGCCCACTTGCTGTTCAGTCTCCCTCTTTCTCTAGATCCTTGAAGATAACAGAACTTGGGACGCTAGGTTTAAACATTAACTTATGAATGTTGATATTTAGAAATTGGGAAATTAATTTCTTGTTGTTGGAAAGGATAAGTGTAATGTTGTGCATGATAACTAGTTTAATTAACAAATGTCACATGACACGTTACGTTCTATCCTTTCCAACATCATCATTAACACATTAATATTTGCATATTTTGATTTTTTTAAGTAACCATGCAAAAGAGAATGGCATGGTTGGTTGTCGCCATTGGTTCTTATAGCACATTTTGTTGCTGGTTTTTCTTTTTGTAATTTTAAACTATATTCTGTCACTTCTAGATATGCTGGACTAAAAATATTGCAATCTGATTGATGGTTGGGGTGGTAGGATTTGTAATAAAAGTATGCTGCTTAATTTATAATCAAATATGTCTGGAGCCTACTAGCTTAGGGAAGACTGCCCTAAAGCATGAGATCTAACAACCTGTTAAATTAAATTTTTTATTGATCTGCATCTCTCTTTTTTCCAACCTCCACTGTTCTGCATCCACATGCTCTTCACTCACCTTCAGACAGTGTGGATTGTTTGTTGGGATGGGGAAAATGGAACTGATCCACTGCTAAGCTGGTAACAGCAGTTTGTGGCTACAAAGAACACTTAGTGAATCAAGGGCAGAGAATTCTAAATCAGAAGCACATTGAGTGTGTCTGAGCATATGCAGAACATATGTTTCAACATATGCATGTCTGAGCATACACAGGTTGGCCCCCCCCTCTTCTCCTTCTGTCATCATTCAGGCTTTTAAGCAATAAGTGTCTCAGGAATGCATTGTTTATTAATTCTTTTAAATTATTATTAATCTTGATTTTAATCTTGATATATATTTTAATTGTTTTCAATATGATATTTATATAGTGTTTTTAAAATTGTTGATTGTTTTATAATTTTGGTTGTTGTGAGCCACCTTGGGTTCCCTATGGGAACATACAAACAAACATTTTCTGCAGAAAAGACAAAACTGTCTTGTGCAGAAAAGTTTGTTTGTTTTGTCTTTTGTGTATTTCTGCTTGTTTAGAATCAAGAACTGTTTAGAATCAAGAATTGTGATTTGCAGAGATCAATGCTCAAACACATTTTTATGCAGGTGTGTGAGGTCTCAAGTTCAGTGGCCACTATCTCCAGTTTTTAATTGTCTAGTGCTCTCCAGCCATCATCATCTTGAGATGTTCCCTGCAGTGAATAATTAGGCAAAACATGTATTTGTTGCAACACAAGAATAGTGACTTCGTCTGACTAGCAAATTTACCAGTGAAACCTTGTTGGGTAAATGGAAAAATAAGTTAGCACACTACTACTTAAACAATTTAATTCTTCTTAATTATCCCTCTGTGGCTCACACTGATGTCACTGATGTCTTGTGCCTACAGAGGCTCACTTGGGATTATATAAATCTAGTAGCTTTTAGCAGAAACCCTATGCCTCCCACCCATTGCATATAACTATGCAATGTTTTCTTTTTTGTTCATTGAATGACCCGCAGTGAAAGGAGTGTTCATATTGACTTAGTGAAAGCCTGACTACATAGAGAAAAAATGGGCAAAATATTATTGGTTTGGGATGGGCTGATTTGCATTGTCCCCTATTGATCACATGGCACAACACATAATGAGAATCAGCCCTGAATCCCACAACCCCAATCTGTAATTTTTCCTCGCTACAAGAGACTACCTTTTGAAATGCTGAATCATTTCATTTCAGTTCCAAGCATTTGATCATTTTAAACCAATGCAGAAAGACAGACCAATTGAGCATGTGCGCACACACACACACATAGACAAAATGGTGCTTTGGGAAAGGGAGAATGAGGAGATTGTGCATGTGCACATACACACACCTGCCTGTGCATGCGTTCAGCAGTCATTTTTCTCTGCAAATCCTCTCCCCCAAGATCCTTCCCCCCCTCTTTTAAACAGCTCCTCCTGGGTGTCCAGAGCTCCTGTTTATTTATTTATTTATTTATTGTACAGTTTAACAAGCTCTCTTGTCAGCAAGATAAGATAAGGAAGTGAGTAATTGCAGATGTAAGCATTCTTAAAGCAGTACCTTTGAACTACAGGCATTTCAGTAGAACTGCAACAGAAATGCAGTTATAAGGTTTCTGCTTCTCTGTCTGCGTGGCCACTTAAAGAGAAACAAATCACCTGGTGTGATTTCACAACAAGAGAATGCGAGTTAATTTGTATTTACTTTACTGTGTAATTGCACCTTAATTTTCTTTTCTTAAATTTTATTTGTTCTAGTTTTTCCAACTACTGTTACTTACTCCTGATGATCTAAATTTTTTTTAGTAGAGGCTTGGCTTTTTTTCATGATCTTCATAGCCCTTTTCAAGTGTCTTATCTTGTTTTGCTTTGGAATGTCATCTTGTGCAGATATTGGGGCTTCACAGAAGTCAGACTTAGAAAAAGTTAAAGCTAAAACTTCACCTGGGAGAAGTCTCTTCAAGTCAATGGATTGGCTGCACAAAATAAACAAAATAAAATACACAGCTTCTGCTTGAATTTGTAAGTCAAGATCCAAAAAAAGTTCTCATAGTAACAGTAATCCCACTGCTACAACTCAACAATCTACAGGAAATCTTACTCCAGTAAGCTCATCAGAAGCTTTGGTATCAGGCATCTCAGTTTCAACACTGGTACCAGCCTCAATGTCAAAAGAAAAAGACCCCAAGGCTTGCTCATGGAAGAGGATGCCTGTTATTTTCAAGGGACAGCAGAAACTAAAGAAGAAGAAGAAGTTATTTCTTCAAGGCATGCTATCTTTGCCTTCAAGTCTGCCTGTTAACACAGTCCTGGAATTGTGAATTTTGGCTGTCTCTCAAACAATGATGGTGATGCCATATGAACAAGAGAGCTGCACACTTGTTTTCTGATAAAGTGATCTGTATTGGTTCCTACTATGAGGGAGAGCTTTGTAGTTCATCAACTTCTGTGTGACCTTATTTGTCTAGACATTGAATTTGATAGACATTGGGTGTTGGCATAGAAGCTAGCCTGATTCTGAGTGATCTGTTGGTTCCTCTGGATATTAGTGTAAGAAATCTTGATGCTGCGCATCTTATCAACACTGTCATTACAGCTTGGGTCCAGGCTACCTGAAGGATTGTATCTCCCTATATGCGCCTTCTCAGCAATTAAGATCAGCAGAGGAGGCCCTCCTCTTGGTCCCATTGCCAGGGCCTTCTCTGTGGCAGCTCCCAGGCTATGGCACGTTCTCCTTTGGGAGATCAGGATGGCCCCTTCCCTTTTATCTTTTTGAAAAAAGCTAAAGACCCATCTCTTCAGGTAGGCTTTTAACAATTATAACTGAATCCCTGAACCCCATTTTAGTAGATAATTTTAATCTTATGTTCTAATCTTTTAATCTTTTAATTGTATTTGAAATCATATATTGTTTAATTGATCTTTTAATATTTAACTTATTGTATTTTTAAATTTTGTGAATTTTAATGTAGTGAACCACTTTGGGTCCCTTGTTGGAAGAAATGCAGCATATAAATAATAATAATAATAATAATAATAATAATAATAATAATAATAATAATAATAATAATAATAATAATAATAATAATTATTATTATTATTATTATTATTATTATTATTATTTCAGTATTGCCACTGTATAAGGAGTTTGATCACAGTGACTGTGATGAAACTTGTTGGTTTTCACTGTGGCATAGAGCTTCACCATACAGCTGCTTTCCAATACTTTGTAATTGGCTGTCTCTGAGATCTGACAAAAATTTTGGGAACACCTTCCCTTGGTATGAAGGGACCTATTCTGTATCAGGGCTGATTGCCAGCACCACAGTATTACATATACTCTTTGCAATCAAGGGACAATAAGTTCCAACAAATAGATCTCCTCCTCCTCCTCCAGGTATTAATTTCAAAATAACTTACTTCATATCCAATACCCGTCTAAGAACTGACAGTAACCCTGATACTGACATTTACTGTTTCATCTCAGGGTTTCTGCATTTGCCATCACTATTTTACCAGATATTGCCACAATCATACTAAGTTTCACTAGGGATAAGAGTCTTGACATTGGTAACATCTTAACCTATGACATTGATTTCTATTTTATATTATTTGTTGTTGTTTAGTCGTTACGTCGTGTCCAACTCTTCGTGACCCCATGAACCAGAGCACTCCAGGCCCTCCTGTCTTCCACTGCCTCCCGGAGTTTGGTCAAATTCATGTTGGTAGCTTCGGTGACACTGTCCAACCATCTTGTTCTCTGTCGTCCCCTTCTCCTCTTGCCTTCACTCTTTCCCAACATCAGGGTCTTTTCCAGGGAGTCTTCTCTTCTCATGAGATGGCCAAAGTATTGGAGCCTCAGCTTCAGGATCTGTCCTTCCAGTGAGCACTCAGGGTTGATTTCCTTCAGAATGGATAGGTTTGTTCTCCTTACAGTCCAGGGAACTCTCAAGAGTCTCCTCCAGCACCACAATTCAAAAGCATCAATTCTTCGGCGGTCAGCCTTCTTTATGATCCAGCTCTCACTTCCATACATCGCTACTGGAAAAACCATAGCTTTGACTATGCGGACCTTTGTCGGCAAGGTGATGTATCTGCTTTTTAAGATGCTGTCTAGGTTTGTCATCGCTTCCCTCCCAAGAAGCAGCTGTCTTTTAATTTCATGGCTGCTGTCACCATCTGCAGTGATCATGGAGCCCAAGAAGGTAAAATCTGTCACTGCCTCCATATCTCCATATCATGTTATCTAAACATTTGAAAGCTTTAAATCCCACTTACAAGAAGAGAATCTCTCTCATCCAATTTAGTTATTAAAAAGATGCCTAAAAAGGAATGTTGCCAAAAGGAAAAGAGGGAGGGGGAGAACCTTCTTTCTGAGGGAGAGCATTCTACAACCTGTGAACAGCCACTGGAAAGCCCTTTGTCATGTCCTTGTTAAATGTGCCTGTGAGGGCAACGAAACTTCATCTGAAGATCTTAGGAACTGGGAAGGCTCATGTGGGGAGAGATGGTCCTTCAGATAGCCTTGACCTAAACTATGTAGGGCTTCATAGACCATAACTAATACTTTGAATTGAGTCTGGAAACAGACTGGTAATCAGTGAAGCTATTGTAAGAAGGGAGTTATACATTCCATATAACTGACTCTGGTCAGCAGTCTGACTGCTTCATTTTGAACCAGCTGACGTTTCTGAACCATCTTCAAAGGCAGCCCCATGTAGAGCATGTTATAGCAATCAAAGTGGGATGTAACTAAGGCATGTGTCATTGTAGCCAAATCAGACATCTCAAGGAAGAGGCACAGCTGGCACACCAGGTGTATATGAAATATCTAGCATGGCATTAATTTCAATATGGAGTCCGTGCTTTCAAGCCTTAATTCTCTGCTCTCAGTACTACAGCTTGATGCAGATTCTTAGGTTCTTACTCAAGATAAACAACATCCATCTGAAGTTTCTTTTTTCTAATCCTGATGAGTCTCTTTTAATGCCAGTCTCATTTTGGCTCTTGTCTTATTTCTAGATGCAGATTGTGGATGATGTAACTGCTTTATAGCTGTCTGAAGATACTAGGTTATATACTAACCAGATGCTTCAAACGACTATATTTCATTTAGAAATCTGGAAGCCTATTCTGCCAGTTTTGATCTAGTATTCAGTAAAGTGAAAGTAACTTCTTCAACACCATATAGTTGCCCTTATTACTAGTGCTGTCTCATTTAATCAAGAAATTGTTGCTTAAACCACCAACTATATCTTCGAGTAGAAGACCTCTGTAGAGTCTGAGAGGAGGATGCTTTGTCACCTAAAACTCGGACAATGGATACGAATGTGTGAATTGTTTGCAACAGCAGCAGCAGTGAACGAAACAGTTTAAATCTTGCTGGTGTCATCCATTATCCTCCACCAAATCTATATCACCATCTCAACAGTCACAATCATCTGGATGTTCTTGCAAGTGCTAGACTTACAGCTGAAGAGCAAGGAAGCAGGCGCCTTTCTGTATGGACAATGCACTTCTGCACCAATGATCTGGGGAGTTCTTGTTTGTATTCCTCCCTTTCTATCATCATATGAATAATAATGAAGCTCAGTTAGGCAATACAGAATTTGTTCAGAGAAAAATGTTTGATGGGTGTAAATCGTTCCACCAGCAACATGCTATGTGATTGCATGGCAGGGGGTTGGACTGGATGGCCTCAGTGGTCTCTTCCAACTCTATGACTATGACTCTATGACTGCTAAGCATCTTTCTATCTTTGTCTTTTCATGTATTTTAGCACTGCTCTTTAAAACTTGTTTTTAATTAGCTTGCGTGCATTCTTAGCTACTATTAATTTGGTGTACATTCCAGAGGGAACACCTTCCATTTCACCAGGAGCTTCATGCAAACATATGTCATTCTTTCCACTTAAGAGGTTGACTAGCCATGTTCTCAGGGGAAAATTCAGGGTTGGTTTTTTTTTAAGTACAGAGGGAATAGTGAATTGGTATTTAAAAGTGAACCAAAATTATAATAACTCCTTTTGCTTCTATTTCATAAATTCATAAGGGCTCTTTTGTTTAAATATCTTACTGCTATGTATCTGCTTCTACAGTACTTTTTCTTTTTTTTTCTTTTGCACTGGAGGGCATTATATCCCAGCTGCTTTAAAATTGTTCTAGGCCAATTTTCTCAGCCAGCTTCTTTATTGTGTACAACTGGGCCTGTTGGGTCTCAAATGCAGCTTTGCAGTTGTAAGTGTGATAGTAGGGTTTAGCTAGTTATCTCTAGTTTTTGGCTGAAGCTAATTTTTTGCCAATAGGCTTAACCACTCTACTATTACGTACATGACAATTATCAGTCCGTTTGGAAAGATCTGTTTGCTAAACTTAGAGGCTACAGCTTATCTGTGGAATGCTTTATCCATATGGGATATGATGCAGTTAGACTAGCCCTTGGGCAACGTATTACAGAGGTCGAGAGGCAACATGATCTTGGCACAGCCTCAAACAATATTCTAATTGTTGCAGCTTTGCTGCCTTTTAAATCAGCTGATTATTTTTATTCACTTTCAATACAAAAGCACAGTAGAACTTGGCCAAATAAATGCTCTGCCATCAGCGGTCCAGTAGGGGGAGAGTTTGGAAATATCCCATACTGGCAATGCAAATGTCCTTGTAGTTCTGGAGGAATAGGAACAATAACTCAAGTTCTTTTGTGTTGCTGTTTTTATCTTGATATTCAGAAAACTATTATTGAACCCTGTTTAAAGTTATTTCCTGGACATATTACACCCTTTTAATTGCTTTCACTGCTATTTAATGCAATGAAATTTTACACAGCTGCAGTCAAAATTTGTGAAAGAAGGATTTTCCGTAAATGTATAATTACTTTTAGTTAACAGCAGCAGTTTTCTTACAGGGGAACACATTGCTAATTATGCTACCAAGAGATTTTTGGTTATTTTATTGTGTTTTTAGGTTGATAATAATGTAGGTCCTTGGAATAACATTTTTTTTCTTTATGGTTTATTTGTATTTCTGATATTGGTTATTGACCATAATAAAGTCAGTCAGTTTGTCTGTCTACCTATCTAATTGCTACATAATTGATTGCCCAGCTTCACATTCTGGAATACTTGTGGTCATGCATGTTCTGATTATGATTTTGCTGAAATGAGAGTCTTGTATGCAGTGTATTAAATTGCTTCTGTTTGAAGTTAAACTGACTGTTTGGAAACTAGCAGTTCTAAAAAAATTTTTACAGCTATTCTCCTCCTCCTTACTTTTTTTCTCAGGCACTACAAGAGCTCCCAGAGATGGAGAGGTCCCTGGAGTGGACTATAATTTTATTCCTGTTGAACAATTTAAGGCACTAGAAGAAAGCGGAGCCTTGCTAGAAAGTGGAACATATGATGGTATGCTTAAAATGTAGACAATTTTACCAGCTAACATGTTGAACGAGCACCTTCTACAAGTAATAATGTATTTGTGTTCATAGATTAACTCTTTTCATTCATATTTTGTTATTACTGTCCTTAGTAATATTCACAACTATTTCATATTGCAGACGTTTGTTATCTGGCTACTTAAAGTGTTAGATTCTTTAGGTTCCAAGGGAAACAAACAACCAAGATTCTAAATTTTAAGAGTTTACAGTGCAGTTAGTGATTTTTACCATTCCCTCTTGCATTTACTTACAGGCCACTTTGTAGATGGTAAATATAGTGGAACAGTAGAATTAGTATGTGCTACCCCCTTGTTCCTATCCATATGTACTATTGTTAACCTTTGATATTTGTCATTTAGTAAGGCTTTCCTGCGCAGCTACTGAGAACAGAGCAGATATTTTCTAATACAGAGAAGGATAGTGCTAGAGCCAAGCAAACAAAAAAGGCCAATTTTTGACAAAGTATAATTCTAATCAGTCATCTATAACGGTGTTATCTCAACATGAGAGGAGTGTGTGTGTGTTAACCTTGCCCTATCTGTTCCTGGTTTTGTTACCATTTTGTACATTAAGGGCAACAATCTAAAGCAGAGAGCCGTGGGCATTTTCTGTGTGAACTGAAATCTTGATTTTTGTCAGAAATGATAGGAGAGTGGTGGAGGAGCAAGTGCACACCTTTCCCATGTGTAAGGAATCAACACACACTTGAACAACTAAACAAGATTGTGGCTGTTGCAGAATTAAGAAAAAAAAGCTTAGTTTCAGTGTCAGGAAAATCTGGCTAAATTATTATCGAACGTTGCTACAGCAGATATGCTATCTCAGCTCTGTCTTTGGCTAGAAAACCACATGAAAACAGGTTTAAAAACCTGTGCTGTGACTATGCAAAGTATTTTTTTTCTTTTAAAAGAAGAAATGTTTATACCTCTGTAGCTGCAAGTTGTCACAATCTTATGTCACAGTGCAGACTAACAGCAGGTTGTCAGTCTAAAAGATTATTTATACTATATCTCCAGAGCTTTTGTAAATATATTCTGTCAAATATACTGAGAGCCTATATAGAGTTGCCTATTTTGGGGGTGGGGTAGTTTAAAAATATTCTGGTCATGCAGGTTACAGGATTCTGGAAACTGTGGTCACCCCCTCCCTCCCAAATCTGAGTAAATAAACATATCCTACTGTTTTGTCAGTTATATTGTTCCATGTGTATATATGTTTTCAAAGCATGTATGTTATTATTGAACTACAAGTGCAGGGCTGCCGAAGATACTTTGTTGCTTCAGGTAGAGCATCAAATTGAACTCTCAGAAGGTGCATAGTACGCAAAACTAGTTATTTCAGCACATGAAACAGAAAACCATGCAGCATCATTTCACAGCCGTCAGTAAAAATGCAACAATACCAAATTAAATAACAATTGTTATCATATATTAGTCCAAATCTGTTGTCTGTTGCCTTTTCTGCTTCATGATACTGTCAGCCTTACAATGGTTTCAGAATAACTGCAGCCAGCCAGGTGAAGCAAGTCCTCCGCCCTGCTTATTTAATGGGACATATTTATTCTAAATACCTATAGCAAAATGCAGTAAAAAAAATTTCAGACTGATAATTACAATGGGAAAGATTTCAGGTATGATATGAAGCGTTTCTTTTGAGAACAAATTCTTGCTCTGTTCAGTGGAAGTGTGAAAAGACTTCAGTCTTAAAAGTTTGGGCTCCCCTTTGAAGTCAGTATGTTATTTCTCTTGCAGAAATGAATGGTGGAGACTGTGCTCTGAGGAGCAACCCCAACAGTAGTATGTGGGCTCCATCTCTTTAAAAACAGACTTAAATAGCAATTCTGTCTCCTTTGTGAGTGGGCGTATTATCATTTCCTTAAATGGAACAGGCTTGGAGAAATTAGCCTGCTTGTTGTAGTCAATGAATTTGAGGTTTAATTCTGGTTTTGACTGTTTTCTTTGTTATGTGTACAGTACCATTTTTAAGTTTTCTCTTAATTTAAGTTGTGCAGTAAAGCAGTTTTTTCCCCACGTTATGTCTGTTTTCTGACATTTTTTTACAAAGTGTTGGTGGTGAGGATTCCCAAATATTAAAAAAAAATCCTTGGCTTAATGCAAAATGTTGTGGTTCAGTCTGCATCTCCAAAAACAAAGAAATTCAGGCAGTAGATCAACCTCCTCACATAAAATATTTGTATGTCTATGTCCTTTTTTGTATTATGCATTCCCACTTAAGCAAATACCATAGGTAGCTCTGTTTCCTGATCTAAATAGATGAGGCCTGTGTTACTAGGAGTAAACATATTATACTCTGTGGGACTTCGTTCCAAGAAATATGGATTATTGCAGGTTTTTCGGGCTGTTTGGCTGTGTTCTGGATTATGGTGATCAGGGTGTTTTTTGTTATGGGTGTATTGTTGTGATAAAGGGGAGATCATCTGTCACTGTGATTGATGGGTGTTGTTAGCTAGTCTATTGTGTGCAGTGATCACCAGTCCTTGTGGCTGGGTAGAGTTCGTTGACCTTTTTGCAGGCTGTATTTTTCAGTGCTGGGAGCCAGGCTTTGTTGAATTTTAGCCTTTTTCTTTTTTGTTGAAGCTGTGCTGATGTTAAACAACAATACACCCATAACAAAAAACACCCTGATTACCATAATCACCCAGTCTCCTGAAAAGGACAAAAAGCTGATTCCACAGCTACAAATACTCAACTATCCCACACACTACACCAGAACACAGACAGAGTTCTAACTCCTGTCCTCTGAAGATGCCAGCCACAGAAACTGGCAAAATGTTAGGAAGAAAACATCCAGAACATGGCCAAACCGCCCAAAAAACCTACAACAACCATAGGATCCTAAATAATTTTAAATAGCAACTAAATAATTTAGTATCAAGCTAATCCTACAAGGTAGACTTCAGCAGTATGTGGACCGAGAACTCCCAGAAGTACAAGCTGGATTTCAAAGGGGCAGAGGAACTAGAGACCAAATTGCTAACATGCGCTGGATTATGGAGAAAGCCAGAGAGTTCCAGAAAAACATCTACTTCTGCTTCATTGACTACCCAAAAGCTTTTGACTGTGTGGACCACAGCAAACTATGGCAAGTTCTTAAAGAAATGGGAGTGCCTGACCACCTTATCTATCTCCTGAGAAATCTATATGTGGGACAGGAAGCAACAGTTAGAACTGGATATGGAACAACTGATTGGTTCAAAATTGGGAAAGGAGTACAACAAAGCTGTATATTGTCTCCCTGCTTATTTAACTTATATGCAGAATTCATCATGCGAAAGGCAGGACTGGATGAATCCCAAACCGGAATTAAGATTGCCGGAAGAAATATCAACAACCTCAGATATGCAGATGATACCACTCTGATGGCAGAAAGTGAGGAGGAATTAAAGAACCTCTTAATGAGGGTGAAAGAGGAGAGCGCCAAAAATGGTCTGAAGCTCAACATAAAAAAAAACTAAGATCATGGCCACTGGTCCCATCACCTCCTGGCAAATAGAAAGGAAAGATATGGAGGCAGTGACAGATTTTACTTTCTTGGGCTCCATGATCACTGCAGATGGTGACAGCAGCTACAAAATTAAAAGACGCCTGCTTCTTGGGAGGAAAGCGATGACAAACCTAGACAGCATCTTAAAAAGCAGAGACATCACCTTGCCGACAAAGGTCCGCATAGTCAAAGCTATGGTTTTTCCAGTAGCGATGTATGGAAGTGAGAGCTGGACCATAAAAGAAGGCAGACCGCCGAAGAATTGGTGCTTCTGAATTGTGGTACTGGAGGAGACTCTTGAGAGTCCCCTGGACTGTACAGAGAACAAACCTATCCATTCTGAAGGAAATCAACCCTGAGTGCGCACTGGAAGGACAGATCCTGAAGCTGAGGCTCCAATACTTTGGCCATCTCATGAGAAGAGAAGACTCCCTGGAAAAGACCCTGATGTTGGGAAAGAGTGAAGGCAAGAGGAGAAGGGGACGACAGAGGACGAGATGGATGGACAGTGTCATTGAAGCTACCAACATGAATTTGACCAAACTCCGGGAGGCAGTGGAAGACAAGAGGGCCTGGCGTGCTCTGGTTCATGGGGTCACGAAGAGTCGGATACGACTTAACGACTAAACAACAACAATCAAGCTAATAGCTTTATCTGGAGACCAAACTGCTATCTGAAGGCATGGAACGTTATCTCTAACTGTATATTTTAACATTGCCTTGTTAAAATTGCTGTTTCATGGTTCTGTATAAATTCACTTTTGGCTTCAGCCTGTCAGAAATTGCAGATTGCTTCAAAATAGTTCATTATCATGTTCTGTATATTAGAGGAGAATCCATCTTGATTTTCATTCTTATTCTCTGCTACTCTTATGAATCTCTTTTTTGTGTCTCATTGGGAGACATTAGCGAATACAGAGTAAAATAACAAATCTCTTATTTTGTTAGAAGACTGATGTAGGACAGTCACTTTGTGGTTGAGTGCTTTTTTTCAGTAGCACTGTCAATTGGTGTGTTTAAAAGTTATTACAGTATTTCACCATATGTAGTGACTTTCAGAAAACAGAATATGCTTTTTATTTTTCTATTTTTCTATTTCTTGTAGAAATGTGCTGTTATTTAGAAGAACAGGCTGCTTTTGGCTTTTAAGACTCCAGTCTTGTTCATACTTACCTATGAATAAGCCTCATTGGGCTTCATGGAACTTATTCTTGAGTGTGATTTTCATGAATTGGATCCCATTATAAATGTTATAATGGGTATAAATGGTAAAGACAGGTGAAATAAGATATTTTGACCTCTTGAAAACAATTTATGTTAAGTATAATTATCCAAGCAAGCTGATACCAGTGGTTACTGATTCTAAATAAGATGCTTTCCTCTGCCAGTAGTACAGTGACTTTGTTTTCTAAAAAGTCAGAAAAGCTTGTTATGATTTCTGATCATTGCATATATATTTTCTCCCCACTTCCCCCGGTACACACAAGGTAACTTCTATGGTACTCCTAAACCACCAGCTGAGCCCAGTCCATTTCAGCCAGATCCGGTGGACCAAGTGCTTTTTGATAATGATTTTGACCCAGAATCTCAAAGAAAAAGAACCACATCAGTCAGCAAGATGCAGAAAATGGACAGCTCTCTACCTGAAGAAGAAGAGGAAGAAGAGAAGGAAGCAGTTAATGGTACTGGAGGCACAGGTCAGTTCTCTTTTATACACACTCACGCACATATGTAAAAGTTTGCAGGCTGCCTGGATAACTTAGTGCAGTAGAATACCTGGCTGTGGGGACAGGGGTTGGGAGGTCAATTCCCCACTTGGGGGAAAAAAGCCAGCCTGTGTGGCCTTGGGCAAGCTACACGGTCCTAGAGTGCCTCTAGAAGAAAACACTATTAAACTGGTTCTGAGTTCTTTACGCATAGAAACCCCTGAGAAGGGTCGCCATAAGTTGAAATGATGCAATTATTAGTTTAAAAAGGAGTGCAGCATTCAGAGAAACTAACAATAAACTGCAGCCAATCATAAAATGTAAGCACATTCACAAGCAAGGCAGTATAATAGAAATAGACAAATAGAGCCACTTGAACAATGTCACTGCGTAGTATATATCAAACCAGATAGTCATCATATGTCATAATCCTTTTAAAGAGGATGTTAACATAGCCTCCTAGACCAGACATTCCCATAATTTCAGTACCAAAGTGAGCAAATTCAGTGCTTTATCTGTAGTATATATTCTTTCTCTTTTTGTAGGCTTATCCATTCTAATAGTTAAAAGCAAATTATCTATATGAACAATAGAAAATTGCTGAACCGGCTAGTACTAGGAAAAAACAAAATAACTATGCCTGTGTATTACTTATTATGTGTATCTTATTTGAATTGATGATGATGACAATTATGGTAATGATGATGAGCAAAATAATTTTTTAAAAAAAATTCCAATTGAAATTTTCTGCGCTTCTTTTCCAGACAATATGTCCTATAATTTTTCTGTCATTGTTCCTGTTCTTAATTGTTTTGTCTTACTCTGTTCTTTATTTAGTTGCTGACAAAAGATGGCAATCTAGTGTTCTTCCCTGCTCTAGTGTAGTATTTCCTACATTCACTTAACATTGTTACTCCAAAAATGTGAACCATACAATTCCTTTTATTCCTAGAAATATGATTGTAATATATTGGGGTGGGGTGGCAACATTTCTCTAATGGAGTGTTGGTAGCTTATCCAATTGAAGTAATCTGTTGGCCCTATTAAATTTATCATCAAAGGAATTATGGAAGTGAAATTGTCAATGTTGTCCAAACATTTTCATTTCATTTCTGTTATGATGACCTTATGCCATGATTGGTAACTTGGGAGGGAAAACATGCACCTTTTTATAGGCAGTGGAACGGTTATTCGGTGGATAGATATGCAGTTACATAGGCTTTATACTGTACATCTGGCCTAGGTTGTTGGTTTTTCGAAATTGGGCCTAGACCATCAAACTTGATGTATAGAAGTAAAGTATATAAATCAGGTTTCATTTATTTGAAGTTCACTGTAGAAGAATAAAATGGCATAAAAATAAAGATGAAATTCTGTTTTTGACGTTTGCTTTATAACCAAGTAACAGAAGTGTCTCTGTGCAAAACAGCATGAAGATGTAACAAACTAACAGTAACCTTTGAACGATTTCAGAAAACAAAGAGAGACATTCAGATTGTTCTGACTGGATGAAGCCTGTTCCTAGTTACAATCAGACAAATAGTTCCATGGATTTCAGAAACTATTTATCAAGGGAAGAAAATCTAGAGCCTCTGCCCAAGAACTGGGAAATGGCCTACACAGACACAGGCATGATCTACTTCATTGAGTGAGTAAAAGTTGGTACCATTGTTTGCAGTGTAGGTTGATAAAGTGTTTAAAGGTTTTTAGTTGATTAGCAAGATAATTTAAATCAGTCCGTGTACTTGTTTTCTGGTTAGCACAATCAATATCAGCTGAAACAGATGGCAGAATATGCTGCTATATGCCAATGCAAAAGCTAGTTTAAAGAAAATAGCAGTTCTTCATTTTTTCGTTTGAAGGATAAATACCTTTTCAGTTTTGCAATATTCATTTTCCTAATTTAAAGTTCCATGTAGATTTTCTCAGAACAATAAATACAGAATAGCCTTTATAGGAATAAAAATCTATGTCTAAAATCTTGTGTCCAGCTAAAATTTTCTGTATTAAAATTTATCTCTCAAAGTTCATAACTTCACTGAAAATGTATCAGTTATGTAAACATTCTATATGAGAATTTAAGACTACATTTTTATAATGAATCAAATATTTTCCAGCTGTTTTGCTGTAAAATTGGATCATCTAGTATCTTAAAGAACGTGGTTCTGTATATGCAGATCAGTAAACATCATGTATCCTCAGTAATTAATGTTCTTAAAATAAAGCAGAATTGAATAATTTTTTTAGATTTAAAAGGGACATGTGTATTTTTGTGTCATTTGTCTGATTGTTCTCTGTTGAGCTTATGCATACTGTACACTTCCACAGGTTCCTAGGATCATTGAATTCCCTTCATATACAGGAACTATTGTTTTTTTCTGACAACTATAACCTAAATTAACCTAACTGCAAATAAACTTGTTGTTTTGTTCTCAAATTGCATAAACTGTAGAGATGAATATATTTCTGGAACAGTTAATGACTGATTAATTCTTTTTTCATTCCATCAATACTAATTTCATAGCTGTAAAAAAGAACATAACTCAAACATGCTGTTAATGTTTTTAAAAAATACATTTTTCTTTTCTTATCTTTATCACAAGCAGTACTTTTTCAAACAATTGCAAAATATAGCAGCCTTTTGTGGCTAGCTTCCTATTTTGCAATATTCAATTAAATTAATTACTTCGGAATCTTCCTTCCACATTTCCTACCTCCATACATAACTGCATCTCCACGAGTGAAGCATAGACGGCTGTGGATTTTTCTTTATCAATAACTTTACATTATTTTATAACTAACTAGCATCCACATGGAAATATGTAATAGAGAAGAGGTTCTCTGGAGTTTGTGACTACTGGTGAATGGAGCTGAATTTAGTCCATTCTCTTAAGCATATGCTTTGTATCCCACAGCCACAACACCAAGACCACCACCTGGCTGGATCCTCGTCTTTGTAAAAAAGCCAAAGCTCCTGAAGATTGTGAAGATGGAGGTGAGAAGCATGGGATCCAATTTCTTATGTAGTGTTCAAGGAACACTTGTTGAAGTCAGTGGCAAAAATGCTACTGCTCTTAATGGGTTGGACTGTTTCAGTGAACTGCACTTTTCATGCAGGCTTCTTAGTAAGAATTAAGATATATAGTGGGGGTTCTGCAAATTATCAACAAGAAACGCAAAACAAAACAAAAGCAAAAAAAAGAGAGGGGGGGGGAAGATGTTGTGGCACCTTAAAGATTAACTGCTGTATTTTGATATGAATTTTCATGGAACATGCCCACTTCTTTAGACATGAGAGTGAGAATACAGAGACTACATGGCAAAGCATTCACAGGGGTCTAAGAATAAAGGGATAGTGGTGTTTGGTTGCATTTTACACCTAGTAATGATTTAAGACCCCTGTTTGGTAGAGATGGGCATATTCGTATACGAATACCCCCGCACAGGTGGACATAACGAGGGTCCATCCCCATGTGGCCAGACAGCTTGCCACTCCTGGCAGGAGGTGGGATGACAAGCCTCTCTGCTAGAGGTGGCTCGCCAAATGCGATCTCCGGAGCCATTGGAAGGATCCACAGCGGCCACAGCTGCAGCGGATCGGTGAGTGGACCGTCTGGCCCCATGGGGCTGGACCCTCGTTATGTCCACCTGTGCGGGTGGACTGTTTGGTATTCAGTTCTTTTCTTTTGAAACTTTGTTCTGTAAACAGTGACAATGATTAGTGGCTAAAAGAAGCAGCAGCAGAAACAACGTGGTAATGAGTTAAGAATGACTAGCTTTACTTGTGAAGCATGTTCTGTAACGGTGTCTGTGGTTTGTCAGGAAGGAAAATAACAGCAGACGGCAACATAATTATTATAGTATTTCACATTACTAATGCTTAGGAATCCTTGGCTAGTATTTAATTCATTGAAATAGGTGCTGAGCAAATGTATATGTTTTATCTGAGCTTTTTCTTCTCCAGAATAGTAGCTTTCAAATCCTGTGAATAGTATCCTGGTAGACCGAAGTGATTTGAAACAGGTTTCTGTGTATTGTCATTCCTGATCTTGAATTTGGGTCCATTAATTCTTTTGCATAGAGATTGCCCCATTTGTTCTATGTAGATTGTAGAGTGCAGAGGGGCATTGTTGGCAAAAAAATGCAAATGGTTTGTGTTGGCAGAGAAACAAGTAAAAGTGTCCTTGATGTTGTGTGTGAGACATTGTTGGATCCTATAATCTTGTTGCCAGAGTAAATGTGGGGAAAGAGTTGGCATCTGGGTTTGTATCAGGGTTTAGTCCTCATCTCTGTACCCATGTTGTCTACTCCATTGTGTTTCAATAGTTGCTTGAAATTGGTGGGTTGTCTTTAAGCAAGTATAGATCTTCCACCAAGTGCTTAGAGGGGGGGAGTGTAATATTTTTTGTCAAGGATGGGCAGGAGATCATTTATCATGTGTATGAGTGGTCTCAGTTGTGGGCTGAAAGTAACAACTAGTAGTGTTTGGTTATTTTCTCTTCTAGGTTTGTCTTGCAGTAGGTTGCTTCTGAGTATTCATCTTTTGTGGCTAATTTGTTCTTTAACCATATTGGATGGGTATTGTAGTTTGAGAAATGCGTTTTGTAGATCTTTGAGTTTGGAGTCTCTGTCTTGTGGGTCCAAGCAGATGCAATTGTACCTGAGAGCTTGATTGTAAACAAGAGATTTAGTGGTGTGTTCAAGATGGAAGATGGAGGCATGCAGATAGGTATATTGATCAGTGAAATTTTGATACAGCATAGTGCTAAGATCTCCATGTTGTAG
This sequence comes from Intellagama lesueurii, assembly GCA_037013535.1. NCBI lineage: Eukaryota > Metazoa > Chordata > Lepidosauria > Squamata > Agamidae > Intellagama > Intellagama lesueurii. The sequence goes on from JBAJHW010000004.1 coordinate 202,402,652, forward strand.
CTTCACAGTGATGACAAGAAAATGCTGTTGTGTGGCTTAGTCCAGGCTAAGGCTGATATTTGGATGAAAGTTATTGAAATCCTGGTGGAATTTCTCTAGGGCTTCCTTTCTGTGTGTACAGATCAATAAATCATAAATATACCTTTAACAGAGGAGTGTTTTTTGAGTACAACATTTAGGAAAGCATTGTTCTAGGTCAGCAATAAATATATTTGTATATTGTGGAGTCATTTGAGTACTCATGGCAGTTTTGTTGATCTGGAGGTAGGTTTTATTGTCAAAGGTGAAATAGTTGTCTGTGAGCATGAATTTGCAGAGGGTGGTGACTATATGTGCTTTGTCCTTATTTTGAATAGTGTTTCTGAAAACCTGTAGTCCATCTCTGTGTGGTATGTTATTATAGGGAGTTTCTGCATCCATTGTGACTAAGATAGTGTTCTTAGTGGATTGAAGTTTCCTCTAAAAGTCTGTGGTGTCTCTTATATAGCTAGATGTATTTGTGGCATACGGTTTGAGTGTGGAGTCTCGAACAGTGACTGCATTAATGCTTGATACAGTGGGTCTACTGGGGTTCCCCGGTTTGTGTACTTTTGGTAGCAGGTAGAAGGCTCTGCCTATTGAAGGGGAAGAGGCAATTCTTTTTGTTTCCCCCTTCATCTTGAAACCTGCTCTGTCATTCTGGTAGAAGACGTGGGGAAAGGTAGACACTCAGGGCTCAATCACACTTGCCAAAAGAACCCCAGTTGTACCATTTTGCCATTATTTGGATCCTTTCAAAATTTTCAAGAGGATAGAGTAAAGAAAATTAACAGGTAAGAAAATTAACTCAAGTCTTCTTTTCTGATTTCAGAACTTCCTTATGGTTGGGAGAAAATAGAAGACCCTCAGTATGGAACCTACTATGTTGAGTGAGTGTTTTTGTACACTTGTTGATAACTTAAACTTAACTGAATCATTAGGAAGCATGGCAAATATGTAATAAATGCAAAGTTTTACTGTTTTGTACAGTTTATAAAGTATGGTTTAGGAGAGAATAGTTGTCTTACTTTGGGGAAACCTGTCTGATATATCCACGTGTCCTCCAGAAGAGTTAATAGCATCTGAATAGGTACATGGCGTGCCTCTGTGTTCCTCAGATAGATACATAAAAGTGAAGCAAACTCTTTAATTTAACATTTTGCCCACAATGGGAAGTCTGCATTTTAAAACGGAGAGACTACCATATCTTGGCAATAGTGCTGTGTAGCACTGTTTATGTAGGGTAGAATCCTATTGATATTTGCATAACATTTTTGTATCTTGCTGTGGCTAATTGGTGGTGGGGTGCATCTTGGTTGCCCAATCAAACATGTGACCCAGTATGCAACTGAGATGCATCCTAACACATTATCAATTAGTTGTAATTAGCCACTACAAGTTATGCAAACTTTATATGAACACCTGTAATATTTTGGCCATTGACTGTGGTCTAGAAATCTCATTTATCTTTATGCAAGAGGTTGAACACATGATGTGGGACTATTTTGTTTCACACGGCAGCATCATTCCACCTCTTGTGTCATAGTATGCTTCTGAAGCTTCCTGGGGCACTTTAAATCTTTGAAACATTGCCTTTGTCCTACTAGGTTAAGCTTCCACTAAATATTCTTCTGACATTGCAGGTGTCTTTATATTGTCACCTCTAATGGTGTGACAACAAAAGCTTTCAAGTTAGAGTATAGTTGACTTCAGCAGAGATTGTGAAGTTTTTTCACTGAGTCTTTGGTTCAAAGTTTCATAATTACAGGTAACAGAAACAAAGCTTGGTGAAATATTAGGTCTATCTGTTACTTTCTTGGTACTTGTTGCCTAGTTCTAAACAGTACATAGTTCTGTTGATAACTGTGAGCTGTCTGCAGAAAAGCTGGCATTTTAGTTCTGTCAAGGTTAATACTTCCTGTTAGTTTTATTTCATTTGGGTACCACCATCTCTTCCTTCCCCATAATGTGGGCTGCAAATCATGGGAAAAAACGCCACATCCTCCTCCAATACAAGGTGCCAGTGTGCATACATTTATTTGTTATATATTTAAAATATTTTATCACATCCTTCTCCTTAAAAAGGACCCAAGGTGGCTTACATCATTAAAAGGAAGTGTTTACAAGTAAAAACAAAAGTATACATATATTAAAAAGGATCAGACAAATACCTCACTGAAAAAAGTCTTTGTCTGCTTGCGGAAGGACAGATAAGATGAGACCAGCCTTGCCTCCTGTGGGAGGGAGTTCCAAAGTCTGGAAGTAGTAACAGAGAAGGTCCTCTCTCATGTACCTACCAAAATCACCTGTGAAGATGTCAGGACCAAGACATGATCTTAATACTGAAGCAGACTCATAGGCCCTCTCCTGTTCCCCACCTCTGAAGATGTTGGGACCAAGAGAAAAGCCTCTCTTATATTAACATCCGGGAATGATCATAAAGGGGGATATGGTCTTTGAGATAGCTTGGACCCAAGCCCTTTTAAACAGCACTTTGAATAGTGCTTGGAAATGTATCGGCAGCCAGTGGAGCACTTGTATCGTGTCTGTGTGTGATGTGATCCAATCCCTGTGATTAGCCCCAGTTAGCAATCTGGCTGCCACATTTTGGACCTGCTGAAGTATCAGAACACCTTCCAGAGGCAGCCCCACACAGAGCATGTTACAGTAATCCAGCTGGGATGTAATTAAGGTATGTGTCACTGTTGTCAGATCAGACCTCTCTAGGAACTGGTGCAGATGATACACTAGTTTTAATTATGCATTTCCTGACCCCTTCTGAAACCTGTGCATCTGGACTCAGAGACGAATCCAGGAGCACTCCCAAGCTGTGCACTTGCCACATCCCTATTCCTTGATTTGCCTTTCGATTCATTAGGAGCACCTCTATCTTGTCTGAATTAAGTTTCAGTTCACTCACCCTCATCTAGTCCATTACTGACTGACACTGATCTAGAGCTGAAACATCATCAGGGTAAATGTACGCGATGCAGAATGAAAGTTTGTGGCATAGCTGGCTGTTCTTCTTCGTGGCCTCTGTGAATCACACGCTGGGTGATTCGCGCCTGCGCGGAGCCTCATCGGAAGATTCTAGAGCTTCTGCGGTAGCAATGAACACATTAGAATATGCCCCTCCCCACCCTTATAAGTACCTTGGCGCCAGACTACTGTTAACAGAACTGTATTGTACTGTGAGCTTCATATTATAATCAGAGATAGTGGAGACCTGCCTGTTCCTAGTATTTGGCTTTACTAGCCATAGATAAATCTGACACAATGCAACTTGGCATAGATCAGTTCTATGGACATTAGGAAACAACCTACAGTGATGCCTCGCAAGACAAAAATAATTCGTTCCGCGAGTTGTGTCGTATTGCGAAAATTTTCGTCTTGCGAAGCACGGTTACCCATAGGAATGCATTGGGGAAAAAAAGGCAAAAAAAATTCGTCTTGCAAAGCACGGCCATAGAAAAAGTCGTCTTGCAAGGCACCAAAAAAATTGCAAAACGCTTTTGTCTTGCGAGTTTTTCGTTGCGCGAGGCATTCGTCTTGCGAGGCACCACTGTATTTCTCTCCCAATCAGATGGAGTAGAGTCTCCTATATTTGTGAAATTTCTCATGCCTATGCTAATGAAATTTAAGAGGCTGTCTTTTGCATAGTGAAGCTGTTACTGCTCCAACGCGCACAAAGGACAAAAATAGTAAAATAAAATGCACAAACACACACCCATCCCAAAAGCCAAGAAAAGCCAGCAAGCCAGCCAGCCGGCAAGCAAGCAAGCAAAGTAATGCAAAAATTTACAATCAAAGCCCTCTTCCAACCAAAACAACTAGAATATAGGGAAATTTATCCCCCACCCCCCATTGATGCCTTCTCTTGTTTTAGTCCAGCACAGCAAAAGGTAGGCAGCAAAAATAAGCCAAGAACAAGAGAGAACCAAATGGGGAGGGAGGACAGGAATAAGATCCAAAAAAATAATCCCAAATAGGCATTCTGACACAGGCAGGTGACCAGAAAGCAGCAACGATAATGCAAATACAGGAAAAAATCTCCCAAAAACCAAGGAAAAAAGGAAAGGATCCAGTATAGAGGCACAGCATGTCGGCAGCCATGCAGCAGTCAAATATGGTGTGTAGCAGGAATTCAGCACACAATAACAATTCACCCACAGGAAATGACTGAAACAAACAGCACACCTCACTGAGTTCGAGGTCCTTTTAAACATTCAAAATCCCCCCTCCCACTGAACATTCTAATTATTTGCTGACAGCTCTTGTAACACTGTTAGATGAAAAAATTCTTAAGCAATTTGACAAACAAAAGGTGAAAGTGTAAGACCCTAAAAAGTTAAGCAAAAAGGAACACAAAAAAACACAAAATTTGTGTTCCTTTTTGTAAACAAGAATAATTTGAGTTTTAGAGGCTCTCTTTCAGCAATTGCTGAAACCACACAAATTACACAAAGAACCTCTTTCATGTTTTAGGTTGTTCATTTAGAAATGAAAGGCCCATTCCTACTGTATATCTAGATACATCCTTGTAGGCCTGTTATAGGTATTGTTGTTGTTGTTGCTACAGCCATTCAAGTCTTCATCTCTACCAGGGTTTGAAGTCCTCTTCATCTTCACATAATGTAAAGTTGTACTAGTGTAAGCTTACCAGGTGTTACACCAAGTCAGTATGGATTGCTTAATTAGATTGCATGTTGTTTTTTTAATTATATATTTATTTATTTTAGAATGAGGGAGGCAAGCAAGTGGAGCAAGAGAACAAGAAGTGTAGCTGGCTTCTGTGATTGGTGGATTCGCCTCTGAGCCAGGAAGAAGTGAAAAGCGAAGGGCAATGTTTTTGGGTGTAGGTGTGGCTGCATGTGTGTACACATGCACCTGGATTTGCCAGGAGGCTACACTGGAAGACCAAGCAGGGCAGCCACCTGCATGCCTTTTAGATACCCCCCTCCCCGCCCAGAAGTATTAAGGACAGAGTGGGGAAGGAACAACAGCAAATTAAGGAAACTGACGAGGGGGAACAGTCTGGCAATTTAGCTTTGAAAGCCTGGCTGCTTGTTGTTCCTGAGGAAGTAAAAAACAAAAAGTAGAAATCTCTGTGCATCAGCATACCCTGTGTGATCCTTTTGTAAGATGGTATAGTCTAGTTTTTCTAAACTGATGAAAACTAATAGGTGGCTACAGCCCCTATAACTGTGATCTCTTCGGAGGTTGCTTGAAGGTGATCAAAGGGCATCTTTTGCATCTTGATGGGTGATTTTTTAAAAATTCATTTTCTTTAATAATAATAATCATGTGCCATCAAGTCAATTCTGATATATGGTGCCTCTTTTCATGGTTTTCCAGGTAGAGAATTGTCAGAAGTGTTTTACTATTCCCTTTTTCTGGGGATGCCCTGAGACTGTGCAGCTTGCCAAAGGCCACACAGGCTGGCTCTAGTCACAGGAGGCAATGGGGAATCAAAATCCCAACCTTTGGCTCCACAGTCAGATACCAAAACCACTGAGCAGTTTTTTCAAAATAGAAAAATGCAGATTGTCAGAATATGATATTCTTTGTTGTAGTCTCTATGCAACCACACACATCAGTTTATGCCTGCTTAGAGCCATTGTTGGGAACCTGTTATTAAGAGAGTTTTGATGGTAGATTCATATTTCTTAATTGTTATTGCTTGCTGTTTTTATTATTTTATGATGATTTTAAGCTACCATGAACTTCTAATAGTGGAAATACAGGATTCGAAATGAAAGACGTAGAAGCAGAATAATAATAATAACATAATAATGTACAGAATACACAAAAACTGTAAAGTACCAAATATTAAGGCAAGAAATTGAAAGAATATGGCAAGAAATTGAAAGAATATGGAAATAAGACCAGGTCGTACTCCTCCCAATATTAATTTCAGCAACTGGAGTCATTCTAAAATCTTTCGTTGCCAGTTTAAAATAAATTCTAATAGCTGCTAATTTGCTTCCTGAAATTCATAGATTGGTGATTTTGTGAACATGTCATTTCACCTGCAGATTCATAGGACTTGACCTTTTTTGGGCTTGACCTTTTGATTCACCTCCCATGTACCAGTAGTGCTGAGAAATAGGAAGTACAATATAATGGACTAGATGTGGGGGTAACTTCTTGGGTACTCTTTTTTAAGTTAATTCTACTTTTTGTATTGGGATTTTTAATTATAACACTGTATAATTTTGTATTGCATTGTATTTGTCTCTGCACTTTATTAAGTTGTGGTACTATTTAGGGCTTTGCCTCTTTTATTTTATTCTTTCTTTCTTCTTTTCCTTCTTTGTCTGGCATGGAGCGGGAGGCCTGCTTGCCCAGCAAGGGGCCTTTTAACATCTCGGTGATCATGGGTAGAGGGAGATATGGCGTTGGCACAGTCCCCACTCATGTTAGAAGAACGATGAACAGATGTTTGAAGGCTGTTCATTGTTCTGAGACTGTGACCAACCCTCAGTACTGAGGTAGCCAGCTCAGCCAGCCTTCCACTCTAACTCTGGTGCTGTTGAATGCCAGGTCTGTATCCAACAAGCCCCAGGTGATTCACGATCTTATCCTGGAGGAGGATGCAGACCTGGCATGCATAACCGAGATGTGGATTGGCGGAGAAGGGGGTCCTCCCCTCGCTCTTGTCTGTCCGCCCGGTTATGCTGTCCAACACCAGGGTAGACTGGAGGGGCGGGGGGGGAGTAGCCATTGTTTATAAATCCAGCTTGGAGGTTACTAGGCGCTCCTTGGTGGTAAAGCCGGGTCTAGAGGCACTCCACGTGTCAATTGGAGCCAGGGATGGTATTGGGATTTTGCTGGGCTACCGCGCTCCCCGCAACCCAGCCACTTCCCTTCCGGAGCTGGCCGACTTTGTCTCCGCGGCACTGTTGGGATCCCCGAGGCTTCTGGTCTTGGGTGATTTCAACGTGGATGCGGGGGCAGAGGCTTCTGGGCCAGCTCTTGAGTTCTTGGAAACCATGGCTTCCTTGAACATGTCCCAACATGTCAACGGCCCCACCCACGTGGGTGGTCACACATTGGATCTGGTCTTTTCCTCTAGTTGGAGCGAGTGTGATCTGATGGTGACGGACCTTGTGTCAGTCCTCTTGTCATGGGCAGATCACCATCTAATAAAATGTAACCTCACAGTGGCTCTCCCCCCTCGCAGGGAGCAGGGACCTATTTCCATGGTCCGCCCTCGAAGACTACTGGATCCGGTTGGATTCCAGGATGCCATGAGAGGGGTCACGGCTGACCTGGCTAGCGCTCCTGTCGACGCTCTGGTTGACAGCTGGTCCACTGCTGCCACCAGGGCCATAGACACGATCGCGCCTAAACGCCCTCTCCACCGTAGAGCTCGGCCAGCGCCCTGGTTTAACCAGGACCTTTGAGCGATGAAGCGAATGAGGAGAAGGCTAGAGCGTAGATGGAGGAAGAACCCGACGGATCATAATTGGATAGCTGTTAAGGTCGCAACTAACCTTTACCTGAATAAGATGTTGATCATTCTTCGCTAACCGGATAAGCGAAGCGTCAAACCAGCAGGCGGAGCTATTCCGTATAGTGCGCGACCTATCCGGAATTGGTCCGGGAGACGGGCCTCCCCCTAGTTTCTCACCGGACCAATTTGCAGCATTTTTTAAATCTAAAGTGGAGGCCATCCGCCGGGAGCTCTCTCCTTTTTTGAATACAGTGAGTCGAACAGAGATGTCCAGCGCACCGTCTTGCCCGGTAACTTTTGACTCCTTTCAGCCTGTGACGCCTGACACTGTGGACAAGGTGCTTGATCGATGTCGAGCTACCACCTCCTCCCTTGACCCTTGCCCGGCCTGGCTAATCAAAGCAGCCAGGCCGAAAACAGCAGAATGGGCCACAGCAATAATAAATGGGTCTTTCCTTGAGGGCAGGTTTCCGCCTGCCCTCAAGGAGACACTCATTAGGCCCATTAGAAAGAAACTTAATATGGCGGCGGACGAGATTGGCAACTATAGGCCCGTCGCCAACGTTTCTTTCATGAGCAAAGTGGTCGAGAGGGTGGTCGCTGATCAGCTTCAGGCTTACTTGGATGAAACAGATGCCCTGGATCCATTCCAGTCGGGCTTCAGGCCGCGCCACGGTACAGAGACGGCATTGGTCGCCCTGTATGATGACCTGTTGAGGGAGGCCGACAGGGGCAAAATGTCTCTGTTGGTCCTCCTCGACATCTCGGCGGCCTTCGATACCATCGACCACGGTATCCTCCTGGGGAGGCTCTCCGAGTTGGAAATTGGTGGCTCGGCGTTTGCCTGGCTCTGTTCCTTCTTGGAGGACCGTCCCCAGAGAGTACAGCTTGGGGAGAGTGTTTCGACCCCGTGGAATGCCAATTGTGGGGTTCCACAGGGGTCGATTATCTCCCCAATGCTGTTTAACATCTACATGAGGCCGCTGGGTGGGATCATCAGGGGGTATGGAGCATCGTGTCATCAGTATGCGGATGACACCCATCTCTACATCTCCTTTTCACCAACTGCAGGTGATGCCATCCTGTCCCTTCGGCGCTGCCTGGGGACCGTACTGCAATGGATGCAGGAAAATGGGCTGAGGCTGAATCCGGACAAGACGGAAGTCCTGAGGGTGGGAGCCCCCGTGGTTGGTGGCCTGGGTGACTCTCGTTTGGGGGGGTGACCCTGGCTGCGAAGAGTGGGGTCCGCAGCTTGGGCGTACACTTGGACCCGACGCTCACCATGGAAACGCAGGTGGCGTCGGTAGCCCGCACCGCCTTTTTCCACCTTTGGCGGATAGCCCGGCTGCGGCCCTACCTTGACACGGGGGCGCTCACTACCTTGGTGCATGCGCTCGTAATCTCAAGATTAGACCATTGTAACACGCTCTACGTGGGGCTGCCTTTGAGGCTGATGCGGAAACTTCAGATGGTGCAGAATGCAGCGGCCAGACTCCTTACTGGAGTGAGAAAACACCAGCATATTTCTCCTATTCTGGCCATGCTGCACTGGCTGGCCATTCGTTTCCGCATTGACTTCAAAGTTTTGATGCTTACCTATAAGGCCCTAAACGGTTTGGGACCTCGATACTTGGCGGAACGCCTGCTCCCACCGAGATCTACCCGGATCACCCGTGCGAGTCAGGAGGTGAGGTTGAGGAGCCTAACGCCGAGGGAGGCCCGGAGGGAAAAGACACAAAACCGGGCCTTCTTGGCGGTGGCTCCTCGCCTCTGGAATAACCTTCCTCCGGAGATTCGTGAGGCCCCTACGCTGGGTACATTTAAAGTCCAACTAAAAACATGGATGTACATCCAGGCCTTCCCTCCTGTCAGCTCTTAACTCTTTTTCTTTTGCTATTTATTATTTATAATATTTTTTCACTGTTTTTACTATTGATTATGTTTGTGTTATATGTATGTTGGTAGCCGCCCAGAGTGGTAGAATATACCAGATGGGCGGGATATAAATCAAATAAATAAATAAATAAATAAATAATTATAATACCCATGAAGACTTAAATCCTGGCCAGGCATTCAAATGTTACATTATAACAGCATACAAGGAAGGACAGGCATGCTTGTCCTACCTTACCAACATATAAGTGGTGATTTAATCATCGATTCAATTGGTCTAATCCAGTCGGCACCAACATTGAGATGTATCCATTAATTTTTTGTTTTTTATTAGTTTTGCTCCAAGAGTTGACTTTCTCTAAAGTAAGAGATCCTTTGGATGCAATTCATTATATGTAATCATCAAGGAGTAACCCTACTCTGATGCAGAGTTTGGAAAAATTACTTTTTGGACTACGGTTCACTGAATGTCTTGGTCAGCATGGAGGTAATGCTGGCTGTGGGATTGTTTCAGTTGTAGTCTAAGACAGAGGTCGTCAACCCCCGGTCCGCGGACCGGCACGGGCCGCGAAGACAGACCTCCCGCCCCCCCGCATGCACTCCCCTCCCCACAGCTGCTTTGCGCACATGCGCGTGCCAGCGCTGGCATGAGCGCTCCCCCACCCCTTCACGCATGCACCCGAGTGCCCGCGCGAAGGGGTGGGCGTGCGCGCAGGCGTGCATGCAGGCGCCCCTGCGCATGCACGAAGGGGTTGGGGGAGTGCTCACACCAGCACGGGCGGGCGCTCCCCCATCACTTCGCGCATGCGCCCGAGAGCGCACGTACACCTGCGGAGGCCCCCTACCTTCCTTAGAGGCTCAGCCAGTCCGCGGTCCCAAAAAGGTTGGGGACCCCTGGTCTAAGAGATAACTTTTGAAGTCCTACTCTACTGTCTTTTTGTTTTCTAGACTATTCTTCCCTATAGATATAAAATGTAGTGGCTGTGGTCCAGAAAGGCCAGATTGTGTAACTGAATACTTGGTACATTCGTGGTGAATTCACTATTATTTTCTGCTGGTGGCAGCCCCTCATACCTGACAAAGTGCTGCTCACAATGTTACTTTGCCTTTTGTTGAGAGTTTACGGAGCAGGAATACGGGGGGGGGGGAAGAAATCTGTGTGCATCAGCATACCTGGTGTGATCCTTTTGTAAGAGTGTACAGTCTTCATGGGCATCTTTCTTCTCTAATTGAACTTTGAATTTGGATTTAACCATTTACTTTGTCTGTGTTTGCTAGGTTACACAATTTATTGTAGCCTGATTGCTTAAGAGTTTTCTAGTTTTTTAACTTCCACGTGGAACTGCGAGGAGCAACCACTTCCCAACAGAAAAGAGGAGTGTGAGCCATCCCCTCCAGCGCCCACAACAGAGGGATACGAGACAGCGTATATGCTGATACCAGCAGTGGCCCAACTGAGAGTAGAGGAGAAAAAGAGTGGGAAAGAAGAATGAGAGGAGGGCAAGAAAGGGCAGGAGCCAATGGTAGAGGGATATCTGGTGACAGGGGCTGAGGAGAGAGAAAAAGGGGAAAAGAGCTAGACTGGGAGACTGAGGTAAAAAAGGAGGAGGAGAAAAGGCAAAGAAAGGAAGGATTTGAGGTACAGCTGGGGGAAGCAGAACCAGTGGAATGGACGGTGTATGTCTATCCCAAGAAGGAAGATCGGTGGAAGAAGGGGGGCAGGCCAGTGGTGATGCCTGAGCCAGAAATGCCCACGGAGGGAGAGTGGGCTCGGCACCCGTGTTGCGGCACCATATGCCCCAGTCTGAGGAGGCCCACGAGAAAGCCCACAGATTGTGAATGGTTTGGAGTGAAACCCCGATGGTGAACTCTTTCGTGCCACCTGAGTTAAGGGACAGTTGTGTTAAATGTAAAGAAACTGAGGGACCCGTTGCTTCAATTGAAGTTGTTCATAGTACTCCATTGTTTGAAAATTTAAAAAGTGTTTGCGAAAAAGAACTATCTTCACTTTTCGGGAAACAAAAGGGGGAATGTGGTTTTCCCAAAGTTGAACCCACTCACAGGAACTCAGTGGCAAACCTCTGGAAAAGCAACCAAGTTTCATTTAACAGTATAGTTATTAAAAAATAAATTGTGTAGTGATTGAATTGCATAATAAAAACAGAGAGTCTTGATGCACATTAAGACCACTTTTTTTTCTTTAAGATGCCACGAAGCTTAGTTTTTGTTACAACATAGATACAGCTATGTTACACTTTGATAGCAGCATAAATCAGAAGTGACTTCCTGGTACATAACAATGTCCCCTGGAAAATTTGATAATTAAGGCTTCTCAATTGTTAGAATGATATTCTGTTGACTTCTTCAAAAACTAGGAGAGCGGAGATGATAATTTTAATCAACTGGCTAATCATTGTTGATTCAAAAAACACTTGAAAACATTCTGAGAAAATAGTGCATGATTAAATTTTTACTAATGTATTTTATATTTTGCAGTCATATTAACCAGAAAACCCAGTTTGAAAATCCAGTTTTGGAAGCCAAACGAAAAAAACATCTAGGACAGAGCGACTCTGGCCTTTCAAATCCAGGTACTGTCTTCTGTGACAGATTTCTGTGGCTTTCTGCTAAAACTGTGGTATATTTAAAAAGAACTGTGTGCTGAATATAGCCATATTTTAATGATACATTTCACTGTGAAATCTGTATACATTTTTATCTGGGCAGTGTAAGAATAACATTTGTAAGCTAATTTCTACAGACAGTAGCCACAGTCCTATTGATTAGTTAAGTCAGTGTAAATTAAGTAGTATAAATTGCAGCATTAAATTGCTTCTAATTAACCAGTCACCACTTGTATCACTTATGTGCCAGTCACATGAGTTTGTGCACAACCAGAGAATCAAGCAGCAACTCTTTAAATAGTATGAATTTGCCACTGCAATTTGCACCTTTTCATTTATGCCAGTGTAACAGTGTAATTGTGGCATGGTAAAGCCTGTCCATAAGAAGTGGAGCATCATAGTTACCCAAAGTCATAGATGGCTGTGCCAAGGAGCACATTTCTATGCCAAACAAAACTCAGGGAGTTGTTAAGCACTGGTGGTACAATCTTTAGAATGCAGTTCTTCCCCACTACCACATTCCCTTAGATGGGGACAAGCATTGACTCTCAGGGGCTCTGTAGCCTAGGGGTGGCTTCTACAGGGCTGCTCACACTACGAGGCTTGGCCATTCTTTAGGATATGGAGTCATTGCAGACCCAAGGGAAATAGCAACAGAAGCTATCCTCCCTATAGGTAAGTGCTGACAGGCATATAAATTGTTTTCCATGTTAGTTTCCATGGCACATTATATGTACCTGTCCTTTAAAGCTACTGCTAAACAGAAAGTCCCATCAGTGTGGTAATCCAGGATTGTGCCACTTGCTCAAATGTTACTGTTGTGCCAGTGATGAACTCCATGAAGAAAAGTGGAATTCCACTTGCACAAGTGGTGTGATCGCATGTAACTATGCCATTAGGATACAAGTCATTGCCTATAACATGCAAAATGATAGTCTATCTAGTTTTTGTTCTTGATTGCAGGATATGCAGCTTACTGCTAATATTGCAGGTTAGAGATGAATGTAACCTTCATACTTAAGGTTGCAACAAAGTCAGTCTTATTGAGTAACTCCCTTAATTAGGCGTGCACCCAGGAATGCATTTAGCACCTCATTAGTGAGCAGCAATTTGCCACCAAGATGTACACAGCTTGTCTTATGAGAGTGTAAATTGATGTTAGGATTCATGCTACTGTTGCTGTACTGTGTATTTGAAATAGTTGCAGTTGATACTGATTGGTAATCTTAAAGCTGCATAATTAGTTTAAGCTGTTCTAAAACTATTTATTATAATCAGCTTGGGTGCTTGATAGCCAACTGATGAACAGCCATCAGTTTGGAGATCTAGACATAGGATGAAGATGAAGCAGCAGCCTTGAGGTTTCAAGACTTCTGACTCTAATCTACTTAAATACATACCACTATGCTAACCTTTTGCTTATTCCCCTCCACCCATTTTTGTGAGATACCAGCTAGGGAGAGGAGAAATTTAAATAATTTTTGTTAGGGGCATGTGTTGCCCTTAACACATGAACTATGCCAGGTACCAAGTGTTTAATGCTGGTGATTTTTAAAATTCAAAGGGCTGATTATTTCCCATCACATTTTTTTTCAAAATTTAGCTTGCTTTTTTCAGTCTGGATGCACCTGATAATCCTAAATCTGACAACATCCTTTCTTTCTCCCTATCCCATTAGGGATATCACATTTTAATGATGCATTTCATTAAATGTGCCTCTTCATTGATTGTTTCATGCTTGAATTACATTATAAAAATGTCCCAGAAAGAATTAAGAATGCTTTCCTCCTAAATTCCCTGTCTTTATTTATAACCTTTCCTATATCTACATAATTGCTCTCAGTTGAGTTTTCTAGCCACTTTATTTGTGAAGAAATTTATTAGTGCTATACTAAGTGACTTCAGCTGCAATCCCTATTATTGAATAAATATACTGAAAATCATTTGTTCTGTGCAGACCCAGTCAAGTCCCTTTTCACTCGAGATCCAACCCAATTGATAGGAGTCCTCATACGGACATCACTGAAGAAAAGCACTATGGGATTTGGTTTTACAATAATTGGTGGAGACAGACCAGATGAGTTTTTGCAGGTGAAGAATGTACTGAAGGATGGGCCTGCTGCACAGGATGGCAAAATTGCACCAGGTGAAGTAGATTTATTTTCCCATTTTTCTTTTGCTGTTAGAACAAAAGATAAACAAAAACTCTTGGTTATACAAATAATCTGAAGTTATTTCTTTTAGCTTGTCAGACTGAAATATACACTACACATTAATAAATAACTGAGTTCTAGACATAACACAAGTTGTCATTAAATTCTGATAATCTATAATCGTACAGTTGGGGCTTTCTGCTGTGTACCCTTGTAGTTAAACGTGTTTCCTTCTTCTGACCTCACATTAAAGATATGGTTTTGTCAAAAGTCGCTGTCAACTATGTTCATAACTGAGAAAAAAAAATTAATCTGGTAGTTATTTACAATAGCTACCTTAGCTTTAACTGATTCTTACCTTTTCTGTGTACCTTTTTAATCCTTCTAATATTCATTTAATTTATATATTTATTTATTTAATTTAAAACACTTTTACCTCACCTTTTTCTTTAAAAAGGACTCGAGACAACTTACATTGTTAATATTAATGATGTAAGTTGTCATTTTAATATTGTGCTACATCATTAATATTAAAGATGTAGCACAATATTAAAAGCTAAAAACAGTAAATTATTCAAATATTAAAAAAGAATTAATAGCATGTTTGAAATGTTAGGTAAAAGCATTAGAAAAACAGATTTAGAAGCAACAAAATATAAGCCATCTCATTTATTGTCTCCTAGACAGTCAGCCACTAAAGAAAAATCTGCCTGAAGAGAAAAGTCTTTGTATATTTCTATTTATTTACTTATGTAGTGTATTAAATCTGCAAACAGTCTTTCTTAAGCTGAGTTCTTCCTGTCTTAAACTTCCAGTTTATGAGGATCAGCTCATGTTGTGTATATTGTTAATGGATCAACAAAATAGATTGCCCTATTTTTACAAATATGCTTACATCTCTTGGTCTTTTCATTGGATTTATTTATTCAGAGAGCAATTAGAACAACTTAGACAGTCATCACAATCCAGTTGGAGGAAAAACACTTATGTAATGGCAGTTATGTCATGTTTTTCTCCTCTTACCAGCTCCTTTTTGTGCAGTTGGTCGAGTAATCAGCAGCATGCCCAATTTTGGAGCCACTGCGAGTTTAAGCACTGAAAGATGGGCTTGCACAAGAGGGGAAATTCTTACATGATCACTCTTGTGCAGTTGCATAAGCAGATATGTTTCTGACCCATATACAACAACTACTCAATTAAAGTATGCAGTCTATACAAAGAGTGACAATTTCCAAATATATTCCTGTCAGCCTTATTTGCCACTATGCATGTGTGTGCAAGCAGGACAGGTAAATGTGACATAATAATATTAATTTTAGAACTGCAAAACTGGAAAATACCTCTTGGATCATCGGGTCCAGCCCCTTTCAAGGACGCCTAGTGAGGAATTGAACTCTCAACTAGAGATTGGCACAAATTAAGTTTTCCTCTTCCCAGGCGAGTCTTCATCGCGCCCACACAGGTGTTGTGTGGGCATGGCGCCTGCCTTCCCTGCACACCCAGCTATTCCTTGGGTGACACATGCTTCCCTCCCCACCCCCCAAGCATGACTGGCCACTCACCTTTTGCAGCCTTCTCTTCCATCTTCCGCTTTCTACCTCAGCCAGCCACACAAAGTCAGTGGGGCAGGAATCCCTGCAGGGGATGTGAACGCTGTGCCTGAACAACACTCGTATGGGCATAAAGATGACTTGCCCAGGACAGGAACAACTTAATTCATGCCCATCTCTAATCCCAACTTCTGGCTTTGCAGCCAGAGACCTAAACCACTGAGTGATCCAGCACCTTTGAGGTGTTCACATAAGTTTCTAGATGTTATACATAAATACCACAGGCCAGCTACTGGATTCATGTACTTCAATTAAGCATTGATCTGGTAAAATCAAAATATTGCTAAGATCTTTAAAAATGAAACACAGTTTTAAAAAAACACCTAGAGGCCAAAATGTTGTTCACATAAAATTACAATGTGGAGTTGGATGATGTCATCATCTGGGACTGGTAATAATTAATTTAAATTTAAATTAATTAATTTAAATGAATTGAAAACTTCCTATCCCCTCATTTCAAGTTCTGAGGCTCCCTAAGGTTCCATTTCCTGCTAGGGGAAGCATTTGAAAGCTTTGGGATGAGAGGGGACTTTAATAGGCAAAAATTGCTACTGGATCCCCAACAGCAGTCTCGATCCCGTCAGCAGGTATATTCAGCTATTCCAACCTCTCCCAAGACTCCCAGAGTCTGCCCCAGGGCAAAAAGAGGGCCCTAGGCGGTCTCAGAATCTGAAACTGGGGGATAGGAAACTTTCAATTAATTTAAATTAAATATAACCAACACTAGATGATTGTGATGACATATAGTAAGCCCGCATGGCATAAATTTATGTTTTATGCAGGATTTTATACTGTTTATTATACTAAGTCTTTTTACTCCAGTTTAAAATGGGAGTAAGGTCATGGGTGCTAAAAGATTCCTTTAAGACATTCTAAATTAAGTTTCTAATTTCTTGATCATAGATAGTTAAGTGAATCTATTTAAAAAGGAAATGTAGAAAAAAATAAAAACTTCTTTTAGTTCTCTTAAAAGGCAACGGTCAGACTTCTAATGGTATTCACATAAGGTTTACATGTTTTATTGTGGCTAATTGAGTTTCACTGGCAGTGTGCCAGGGCTATCTCAGTTGTGCAGTCAAACACATCAGCAGACATAAAACTAAGACACGCCCAGCACTTTGCCAATTAGCCATGCTTAGCTACAGCAAGTTATGTCAACCTTACATGAACACCAACAGGCTTCTGATTAAAATAGTTTATGAAGTATGTTAATATCCAAAAACATTTGGTGTGAAAAGTTCCTTTAATCTAGCAATATATAGAAACCAGAAAGGTAATTTAGAGATGGGGGCTTCGTATTCGTATATGAATACGAACCTCCCCCCGGCACAGGTGGCTGGCCTGATTACTTCCTATGACTCTGTTGGACCACTTACCACACGGTGCATGTGGCCGGCATCATCTTCTTTGTCCCAATCACGGCAGCAGCTCAGCTGCCACAGCCCTGCCTCCCTGCTCGCCCAGCCTTTCCAGCAAAGGCAAGAGGATGAGTCTCCCTGCTCAGCCACAGAGTGGGTGGGTGAGCAGGGAGGCAGGGCTGTGGCAGCTGAGCTACTGCCACAATTGGGGCAAAGGAGATGATGCTGGCCATGTGTGCCGCATGGTAAGTGGTCCGGCGGGGTCTGGGGGTGGGAGGTAATCAGGCCGGCCACCTGTGCTGGGGGGCTTCGTATTCGTATACGAATACGAAGCCCCCATCTCTATGATTCATTTTTCATTCAGTTATATTAGTGTATGATGATGAGTTGGCAGTCTCTAGAGACAAGAGCTGCACAGATCTATCTTTGGAGGGTAGTTTCCATGATGCCATCTCATCATGGCATCTCTTTTTTTTCCTGAAAACATCATGTTCCTATAAGGGGTTAAAAAAATCAATTATTTAAAATTCTGGGATTGTGGTGCCTCCAAAGGTGCTGAGGGCCCCTCAAAACATGACTCAGTTGCCCCCTAGAAGGCACAAGGAGACTTGTTGGGGACCTTTTTTTTTTTTAAATACAATTTTGGTGGGACTGAGTGGAGTTTGAGGGGCTGCATTTGATCTCTTGTGGGGAAGCTTGCTACTGTTAGGCCAAATGCTGCCCATCTCTAGTGTATGACATTAACTAATCCTGATATGAACTCTGTTTCTCTTTTGAAATGTGGATGCAGTCATTCACCAAGTCAGATTAAGTTTTAGGTATTTAGAATTGTGTGGTTTTAGCACATCCAAAGTACAGATTAAACACAAGAGAAACCCTACCTTTTATAGCATATGGACAAGAAGAAATCTGTGTTCCTTAACATTTTTATTAGTTTCCTCTGCTTTTCCTTGTTGAGACTTCTAAAATGATTCTGATTGTTCTAAGATATTAAAATAAGTTTTTTAAATTAATGCTATCCTGTTCATTTTTAATAGGTGATGTAATTGTAGACATAAATGGTACATGTGTCCTTGGCCATACTCATGCTGACGTTGTCCAGATGTTTCAATTAGTACCTGTAAACCAATATGTGAATATGACGTTGTGTCGTGGATACCCTCTTCCTGATGAAAATGAGGACCCTGTTGTAGATATTGTTACAGCCACTCCTGTCTTAAATGGCCAACCAACAGCAAAAGGAGATACTTCTGTGATCAACCAGGAGTTAATACCTGGAACAGTAATTTTAGATCAGAATGGAAAAGCAGGACATATCTTGGTCAATGGACGTCTAAATGGCCCTTGCACGGACCTCAGTGAACAGAGGTCCTCAATATCCTCTTCAGGATGCTCTCAAGCAGAACTGGTCACAATTCCTCTGATCAAGGGACCTAAAGGATTTGGATTTGCAATAGCTGATAGCCCTGCAGGCCAGAAGGTGAAGATGATTTTAGATAGTCAGTGGTGTCATGGCCTTCAAAAGGGGGATATAATTAAAGAGATATATCATCAAAATGTGCAGAATCTGACACACCTGCAGGTTGTAGAAGTTCTAAAGCAGTTTCCTGTTGGAGCAGAGGTGCCTCTGCTTGTCCTAAGGGGAGGTAAGTTCTAATAACATTTTAATATATCTTTAAATGTCTGAGTTGTTTTTAAGCATTATGTAGATGTAAAAAGTAAATTCAACACTCTTTTGTCCTATCCTTATGTTTGTACTTCTTTATTTGCTAGTAGTAACATTGGGAACATAAATTAAAATGCTCCTCATCCCTTTTCTAAGAGTATGTCATATATTTTTGTAAGGAAATATTCTATGTGCCCTCTGCAGGGAGCAAACACATTGAGGTTAATTTTTTTTCTCGCACGCAGTTGCATGTTAATACACACGTCTTACACATTTCCCTATGGACAGACAGTTTTAAACATGCATATATGAAAAAAGAATAGTTGAGTGTTGCCAGATGAGAACCTTCCCTGTGAATATGTGGCTTTTTTCTGGTGGTCTTTGTTTCAGCTGTTGGCCATCTCTCATCTATTTTTTTTTGTTTCTTGCATTCTTCTTTCTAAAGATCAATTAATTAAGTATAACACATATTTTATTAATGTAGTTCTATTGACAGGTTCATCATTCATATAATATCTGTTGTGTTTGTTTTAGCAGTTTAAAGCTATTCCATGACAAACCTGGTGAGGTCATTCAGTGTAATGGTTGCTGAAGTGGCTAAGCTACATTATTGCTATATTTTTGAAAATACTATTTAATTTTTGTATTAACATTACAGTTTATTTAATTTTTGAGGTTGTTAAGAGTCTGGTATTTTCTTTACTGTGGGTATAGATTGATAGGACATGTTTTTTCTGTCAGTACCTTATACTGATCTCTCTGGTGAAGGATTCTCTGGTCATTTGTTAATTGTGAGCCAATAAACTAATGCCTCTCAATAGTTATTTTTTATGATGAGCCAAAAACACATGTGTAAATATCTGTTTCTACTTGTTTTGTACCTTTGGGCCTTACCCTCAGTAGAACAGCTGTTATGCTTCTCCCTTGTCTATCCTTGATTACTAAGAATCTGGTAATTTCTGTAATGAAACTACAGTATGAAGAAAATGAGGAAAAATGTGTTGTATTCCTCTGGTTGGCTGTCACACTTGACCTTTTTTTTTTTTTTAACATTCTTGAAGATTGTCATTGTTATAAATAGCGTCTTGATCACACCAGTCATTAAAAAGATCACTGATTGAGAAGCCAAATCTATGGTTATATGCCCACCCCAAAACATTCAAGGCCATTATATCATTGCTGCTAACCTGAAGTGTTACTAAGTCTTGTTACCACTGATGTAGACTTTGGGATATGGTGTTTGCTAGAACTTTAATAAATGACTGTAACAAGGTGCTGTATTAATATTACTGTTAATAAGGTCCTTCATTAACATCACTGATTTAAAAAAAAAATTCAACTGTAGATAAATATGGCAAGATGAGAGTTCCTGAGATGTTGACTTGGCTACCCAGGCATTGTTTTGTTTTTGCCATTAGGCCCCTGCTCTGCATCCTTTAGCATACGTTTGGACTTGGGAAGAGTGGCAGGGTCTTTTCCCATTTACATGGCAGAATGAAGACTATAAGAAACAATATAATTCTGTCCCGATGTTTAGAAGTGACTTCTGCTGTTTCTTCCCTGCTTGAAAACTGCAGTGGAATCCGAAGAGTATATTTCAAGGGCAGAGATGTGTGGAACTGGTGTTCCTGGTCTCCAAAGGAGTGAGGGTATTGGATTTGTGGGTGCCCAAATAAGGATCTGTGTACAGTGTACTAACCCATTTGTTTAATTCACAAGGGATATATAAATCTGTAGAATACAGCAATGGGATGGATGATATTAATATTTGTTTCCTGTTTTAGGCCCGTCCTCTCCTGCTAAAACTTCCAGCATTGCCAGTATTGATAATGTGAGTACTGATGAAAGTTTCCTTAACTTTCTATACCTCTTTGCTCATAATGGTAATTGATTATAACAGATAAATTCATATTGGATGTCCTAGGGCTGCTGTTGAATTCTTGTCATTAGAGTTCCCTGCATATTTCTTTTGAGATAAGACTTTGCTCCAAGTGCCACTTGAGGATGGCATATAAGGAAAAATAGCTCTGAATTTGACACAGTTTTTGGAGGTGGAGTTGTATGGTAATTCCAGATCTCTGTTGATTTTGCTCAATGATTGTGTGAATCTCTCTTTCTCTTTTCTTTTTCTTTCTTTTGTTCAGGAACATTCAGTGTCAGATCTCTGAGCATGGTAGAAAAACATGTTTACCTTTTGAGATCAGTCTGTAAGGAAAATGCATTTTCTTATTGTCTCAGTTACTTTAAGTGGCTCCTCAACTCTGTCAGTTTATTAGAAGAGACTATAGTAAAAGAAAGAATAGTTGGCTGAGCAGAATCATTGACCTGCCTTTCTGTGTCCTGTGGAAGAAAGCAACTGTGATTATCTGGTTTGTTGGTTTTTCTTTGTGGGAGCAGGAACATAAAGAAGCATAGTATAGGAAAAATCTGGGGAGTATCAGTGCATTTGCATCAGCCAGCTGTGTTACATGGGGACAAAACTTAAAGCAGTTGTTGTATTGCCAAAACAATTTTTCTGAGGATTAGTGATGACTTGAGTGATGAACATATGATGGTTTTTATTCTCCTGTGGATAATCACTGCAGCACACCTTTTTTTTTCCTGGGTGGCGTAAAAAAATATGCATTTAAACCCTACTAGAACACAGCAGTTTAAAAACATATATAAGATCTAATCCATTTTCCTAGCTTGAATTCATTCCATGTTTAAATCATAAACATTCATATATTATTTTAATGTTTTCCTTGTTTAATAATTTTAAATTGTTGTTTTTATGTTGTTTTGAATTCTTGGGTTTTTTTTTTTTTTTAATGATTTGTGAGCAATGAGTCCACTGCTGGGACTTAAGTTGGCATAGAAATCCAATAAATGAATGGATAAATACGCTTATAATTAATTAATTAATTAAAATATCTTTTTACCCCATCTTTCTCCTTAAAAAGAACCCAAGGTGGCTTACATCGTTAAAAGGCAGTTTTTTTTAAAGCTAACAACAGTGAGTATACAATTAGTAAAAAAGATCAAATGAATGCCGTATAAAAAAGCATAAGCAACACCAAAACACGTTAAAAGCAGTAAGTTACAACAATCCATTAAAAAAAAAACCCACTCAGGTAGCCAGTCGCTCAGGGAAAGCTTGCCTGAAGAGAAAGGTCTGTTTGCCGAAAAGGATGGAGCCAGCCAAGCCTCTGTGGGAGGTAGTTCCAAAGTCTGGAAGTAGCAACAGAGAAGGTCCTCTCTCATGTACCTACCAAACTCACCTGTGAAGATGTCAAGACCAAGAGATGATCTTAATACTGAAGCAGACTCATAAAGGGAGATGCAATCCATAAGATAGCTTGGACCCAAGCTGGTTAGGGCTTTATAGGTTAGAACCAGCACTTTAAATTTTGCCTGGAAGTAGATCAGCAGCCAGTGGAGCTGATGTAACAGGGGGGTTATGTGATCCTTGTGATCAGCCCGTTAGCAATCTGGCTGATGTTTTTTGGACCCACTGAAGTTTCCGGACATTTTCCATAGGCAGCCCCACATAGAGTATGGTACGTACAGTAATCTAGCTGGGATGTAACTAAAGCATGTGTCAATGTGGCCAGATCAGATATCTCCAGGAGCGGGTGCAGTTGGTGCACTAGTTTTAATTATACAAAGGCACCCCTGGCCACCACTGAAATATGGGCGTCCAGACTCAGAGATGAGTCCAAGAGTACTTCCAAGCTGCACACCTGAGTTTTCAGAGGGCATGTAACCCCATTCAGCTCTAGGCTATATCCCTGTTTTATCTGCCGTTTTACTGACCAGAAGCACCTCTGTCTTGTCTGGATTAAGTTTCAATTTATTCACCCTCATCTGGTCCATTATTGATGCCAGAGTGTCAAACAGCAGTCCCCCAGCACCACCTTCTGAGTTTATGTGTCATGTCAGTTCTGGCTTATGACAACCCTTCTTAGCATTTCTAAATATAGAGTTTTCAGATGTCATTTATCACTACCTTTGTCTGGTGGCACTCTAGAACTGTGCAGAGTGCCCAAGGCTACACAGACTGGCTTTTCTCACTGGAGGCATGGTGGGGAATTGAAATCTCAACCTCTGGTTCTGGAGCCAGAGGCCCAAATATTATCCTTCAGTAAATCATTGGAATTAAACTTAATTGTTTGGTTATCTGTCTCTGACACATTTTGTGTGTAAAATGACATACAGTATATCACAGAAGTGAGTACACCCCCTCACATTTCATAAATATTTTAGTATATATTTTCATGTGACAACACTGGAGAAATAACACTTGGCTACAATGTAAAGCAGTGAGTATACAACTTGTATAACAGTGTAAATGTGCTGTCCCCTCAAAATAACGCAACACACAGCCATTAACATCTAAACCACTGGCAACAAAAGTGAGTACACTCCTAAGTGACAATGTCAAAATTGGGCCCAAGTAGCCATTTTCCTTCCCTGGTGTCATGAGACCCGTTAGTATCACAAGTCTCAGGTGTGAAGGGGGAGCAGGTGTTATCGCTCTCACTCTCTCAGACTGGTCACTGGAAGTTCCACATGGCACCTCATGGTAATGAACTATCTGAGGATCTGAAAAAAACGAATTGTTGCTCTACATAAAGATGGCCGAGGCTATAAGAAGATTGCCAAAACCCTGAAACTGAGCTGCAGCACAGTGGCCAAGACCATAGAGCGGTTTAACAGGACAGGTTCCACTCAGAACAGGCCTCGCCATGGTCGACCAAAGAAGTTCAGTGCCCGTGCTCAGTGTCATATCCAGAGGTTGGCTTTGGGAAATAGACATATGAGTGCTGCCAGCATTGCTGCAGAGGTTGAAGGGGTGGGGGATCAGCCTGTCAGTGCTCAGACCATACACCACACACTGCATCAAATTGGTCTCCAGGGCTGTCATCCCAGAAGGAAGCCTCTTCTAAAGATGATGCACAAGAAAGCCCGCATACTGTTTGCTGCAGACAAGCAGACTAGACATGGATTTCTGGAACCATGTCCTGTGGTCTGATGAGACCAAGATAAACTTATTAGGTTCAGATGGTGTCAAGCATGTGTGGCAGCAACCAGGTGAGGAGTACAAAGTGTGTCGTGCCTACGGTCAAGCGTGGTGGGAGTGTCATGGTCTGGGGCTGCATGAGTGCTGCCGGCACTGGGGAGCTACAGTTCATTGAGGGAACCATGAATGCCAACATGTACTGTGACATACTGAAGCAGAGCATGATCACCTCCCTTTGGAGACTGGGCCGCAGGGCAGTATTCCAACATGATAACGGCCCCAAAAACACCTCCAAAATGACCACTGCCTTGCTGAAGAAGCTGAGGGTAAAAGTGATGGACTGGCCAAGAATGTCTCCAGACCTAAACCCTATTGAGCATCTGTGGGGCATCCTGAAACGGAGGGTGGAGGTGTGCAAGATCTCTTAACATCCACCAGCTCTGTGATATCATCATGGAGGAGGACTCCAGTGGCAACCTGTGAAGCTCTGGTGAACTCTATGCCCAAGAGGGTTAAGGCAGTGCTGGAAAATAATGGTGGCCACACAAAATATTGACACTTTGTGCCCAATTTGGACATTGTCACTTAGGGGTGTACTCACTTTTGTTGCCTTAGACATTAATGGCTGTGTGTTGCGTAATTTTGAGGGGACAGCACATTTACACTGTTATACAAGCTGTATACTCACTGTTTTACATTGGAGCCAAGTGTCATTTCTTCAGTGTTGTCACATGAAAAGATATACTAAAATATTTATGAAATGTGACTGGGTGTACTCACTTCTGTGATATTTATTTATTTTTATTTTTATTTTTTTTATTTAACTTATATGCCGCCCACACTACCCAAAGGTCTCTGGGCGGCTTACAACAATTAAAATACAGTAAAAAAGATAAAACAATTAAAATACAATTAATATATATACTCTAAAAATTGCCATCAGGACCCACAGTTGATATTATTTCAATTAAAAGCCTTCTGGAACAGGAAGGTTTTGACCTGGCGCCGAAATGTCATCAACGTCGGCGCCAGATGAATCTCAATTGGGATGGCGTTCCATAGTCTGGGGGCAGCTGCCGAGAAGGCCCTTTGTCTACAAGCCATCCCTCTTACCTCCTTGAGGGACGGCTCTTTCAAAAGGGCCCCCTGGCTAGATCTTAACTGCCGGGTAGGTTCATATGGAAGGAGGTGGTCCTTCAGGTATCCAGGGCCCAAGCCATTTAGGGCTTTATATGTCAAAACAAGCACTTTGAATTGGGTCCGGGCAGCAACTGGTAGCCAATGTAATTTAAACAGAATCAGCTTGATGTGTCCCCTAGCAGCCCCACCACTCACCAGCCGCGCAGCTCGATTCTGGATCAGTTGCAGTCGCTGGACCGTTTTCAAAGGCAGCCCCACGTAGAGCACATTGCAGTAATCTATACGAGATGTTACCAGTGTGTGTGTAACTGTCATGAGACTCCGCTCGTCCAGGTAGGGCCGTAGCTGGTATAATTTCTGCAGCTGAAGGAAGGCGCCCCTGGCCACCGAGTCCACCTGGGCTTCCAGAGTTAGACTGGGGTCCAGGAGCACCCCCAGGCTGCGGACCCTGTCCCTTAGGGGGAGTGTAACCCCATTCAGGGCAGAGAAATGGCCCTCCAGCCTGTCCAGCGAAGCACCCACTAACAGTACTTCCATCTTGTCTGGATTGAGTTTCAATTTATTAACCCTCATCCAGTCCATTATCAGGTCCAGACATGAGTTCAGCACAGAAACCGCCTCACCTGAATTGGTGGAAAACGAGAGGTAGAGCTGAGTGTCATCAGCATATTGCTGACTCCTCAGCCCAAACCTCCTGATGACCTCTCCCAGCGGTTCCATGTAGATGTTAAACAGCATGGGGGACAGTATCGAGCCCTGAGGAACTCCATGACATCAACGCCATGGGACAGAGCAACTGTCCCCCAGCACCACCCTCTGGACACGGTCAGCCAGGAAGGAGCGGAACCACCGTAAAGCGGTGCCCCCAACTCCCAACCCAGCCAGCCTATCCAGAAGGACACCATGGTCAATGGTGTCAAAAGCCGCTGAGAGGTCCAGGAGTATCAACAGGGTCACACTCCCCCTGTCTCTCTCCCGGCAAAGGTCATTGTACAGGGCGACCAAGGCAGTCTCCGTACCAAAACCCAGCCTGAAACCCGATTGAAATGGATCCAGAAAATCCGTTTCATCCAGCAGCGCCTGGAGTTGCCTGGCCACAACCCGCTCCAACACTTTGCCCAAATAAGGGAGGTTCGCCACTGGTCGGTAGTTAACCACCAGCCTTGGGTCCAGGTTAGGCTTTTTTTAGGAGTGGCCGAATTACCGCCTCTTTCAAGGTGGTAGGGACCACTCCCTCTCTCAAAGAGGCATTCACGGCCTCCTGGACCCAGGTGCGAACCCCCCTGGCAGATCTTCCAATTAGCCAAGATGGGCAAGGGTCGAGCGGAGTGGTGGTAGAACGGACAGATCCAAGCACCCTGTCCACAATTGAAACTCATCCATTAATACTTGACCTAAGCACGGCACACTGGACACATCCTCTGATTCTGCAGTAATGGTGGAGTCCAACCCGCTGCGAATCTGAGCGATTTTCCCCTCAAAATGAATGGCAAACTCATCACAGTGAGCTGATGAGCAGTCCGGGACCTCCACCGGATTTCCCAGTTGAAGAAGATCCCGGACCACCCGAAACAGCTCTGCTGGACGACATTCTGAGGAAGCAATACGGCTGGAGAAATATTGCCGTTTCGCCAGCCATATTGCCACGAAATAGGCCCGATAATGGGCTCTAAGTCGTGTTCGATCGGACTCCCAGCGGGATTTCCTCCACCTGCGCTCCAGCCGTCTCCCCTCTCGCTTCATCGCCCGCAGTTCAGAAGCATACCAAGGAGCTGTCTGGGCTCTGCATGCAGGGAGAGGGCGCTTAGGCACAATCGTGTCAACCGCCCGGGTCATCTCCCTATTCCATAGGGTGACCTGAGCTTCGACAGGAGCACCGACCATATCAGACGGGTAATCCCCCAGAGCATTCAGGAAACCATCTGGATCCATTAGTCTCCGAGGGCGGATCATCTTAATAGATCCCCCACCCTTGCAGAGGGGAGAAGAAGCTAATAGACTAAAGTTGACCAGGAAGTGGTCTGACCATGACAATGGGGTCACAACCAGCCCCTCCACATCCAAACCACCATCTTCCAGTCCCGTTGAGAAAACCAGGTCCAAGGTATGGCCCTTCTCATGTGTTGGGCTGATGACACATTGAGACAGCCCCATGGTTGTCATGGCGTCCATGAAGTCCTGAGCCGCCCCAGTCAAGGCAGCCTCGGCAATGATATACTGTACATATCATTAAACTATAACTTTCTTTCTCTTTTCGTCCTGCCTTATTCTTGATTTCATAATATTCAGTAGTGAGTTGTGTGGGTTTTTTTCATTCATTTACAGAAGGCTTAAGTATTAAATAAGATGCAAAACTTCTGCTTTAGTAGAGATTATGTAGGTAATGCGAATTCTTTCATGATTGTCATGATTTCATAGCTACTGCTTCTGGTCAAATGCTGTACTTCTATGTCTAATAAAAAAATTAGAAGAAAGAAGAATTGAAAACAAGGTGTATACTGTAAATAATTTGAAAATGGATCCTTTGTTTATTTTATTTTTGAGAAAACTCTAGGCTCACTGGCATTTATACCACATTTTGTTTCCCAAATCTGAAATCTTTGGGGAATTACTTTAAAATACAGCCAAATTATTTTGTCTATAAATAGGTGGCAATATCTAACTAAAAACATGTTTTTTATTCTTGGCAGAATCTACCTGAATAATTAATTCAGAAATATGTGTTGCCTGGCAGACATGTTTCAGGCCTCATTTCAGTCTACATCAAATAACTAGCTATATGAAACAATGAAAAACATACTCTTGAACTAGGACAGCCATTTTTGCTGTTCCTGCTAATGTGAGGAGGATTGTTACACATTTCATAATTGGAGATTTAATGGCTTTCATAGCTGAACTCAATTATACATTTAGTGTGTCATTAGAAGGAGGGTTCCCTTAAAAAGTAAAAGGCTGCCTGTTTATTCTAACATGTGCTTTTTTCAATCTCATTTTGCTAATTAATTTTCCAATTGGTCATTGGAAGATAATGTGTGCTTTTTCTGCATGTCTGATTTCTGAGGCACTTTTCTTTAAAGCATCTTCTACAGTAGAAAAAGCACATTTTTTGTAACGTGTTGCAGGAGTTCATTTCTTCTCAATACTTTCCATTATTTCTCAGACAAACACCACAGCTACAGCAACTGTTTATACAGATATGTAGAGAAGAAATTGCTGTCAGTGGTTGAAATAACTCCGTGGGTTTGTTAAACATGTTTAAACACCATACCCTTTCTAAGCATTTTAGCATTTTTCCTACAAAAGGCATTTTATCATTTTCATGTATTTATAGAGTTGTTTTTAGTACTGAAAGAGCATAACATGCAGTATATCAGTAAATTTTACTACAGACCTATCAATGTTGTCTCTACTTGGGAAGTGTTGGGATGAGACGCAGAAAGTTCTAGTTTATGTAATAAATTCAAGAGCAAGGTTATTCCATCTTCACTCCACTTTAGCAGATGCTTGAAACAGAGAAAAAAAAGGTAGAATTGAATGACTGCAAGATAAGAACAAAGTAATATTTGAAAGACCATCTGTAATTCTTGTCAAATATGATAGTAAGGCATATATATGTATCACTACGTTTAAAGGTTCTGCATTTTTACTTCCATTTGTGCATGATTTTTCATATTGCACTAGAGATTTATAGAAAGAAAGTAGGGCAGAATTAGTTTCTCTGTGGTAGCATATCAGGCAGCTTAATAAGTGAGCATGTATGCCATGAGATGCTTCCAGAAGTTTGAGAAGTGCCTGGTCCAGCAGATTCTATAACCCATTGTTTGTGCTGAGATATCATAGCCCTATTTCAGTGTCACTATTTCAGTTTCACATATATTGGTTAACTGCTCACATGCGTAAAAAGAGCATGAGAAATCTAAAGGCTCTTGCTCAGCTGTTCAATAGAAAATACTCGTAAGGCTTTCATATTTCATTACAAGTGTGAATAGTACTTTTTAAAAAATATTCGTAGCTGTGTTTGCCATATTTTATGTGGATGTCTTCCCTACTAGTAAAACATATACCACTAGTGGAATGCAGAGGTCATAGAGGAGGAACACAGGGTTTTCATAATGTGTATTACTTCTGTTTGTTTTCTAGACAGAGCAGTGAAATTCATTTCCAACAGTACTACTTCATTCTAAAATTTTTATCTTTGGACTTAGCAATTATCTGTAGTATTAAAATATTATCATTTTTGTGTTGCTGTGAAGTTCAGCTCTTTTTTGTATTTACTTCCAACAATAGTACAGCAGTGTTAGGGTCTTAAAACCTATAATGTATAGATTTTAAGACCCTAACATACTACACTTTAGTAACATACTACCCTTTATGGAGAAAGTGGGCTTTTTTAATATTTTATGTTGGGACCAGTGTCCTTTGATAGAATGAATTATTGGGAGGAGATAAGGTACAAACCATTGAAAACCCATAGTATGAATCATTTTGTAACTTAGTTATTATTTTAGGTATGTCTCTAAGGGGTTTTTAACAGTTTTTAAAAATTGTTTTAATTTTGTTATATGTTTAATTGTTTTAAATGTTATAATATAATAATGTTATATAACATATAAGTTATAATGTTTTAAATTTTAACATTATAAGTGATAAATATAACACTAGTTATGTTATGTAATATTAGTTATAATGTTATAGTTTTTAATGGTTTTACTCAGTTTCTTTTTTAATAAGTTGTGAGCTATCTTGGGCTCCTTAATTGGGAGAAAAACAGCGTAAAAAGGAAGACTAAAATATAAAAAAAATAAAATTAGTTCGCATGTATTATTCTGTGTATTTCAGAAAGTAGATAAGCAGGAAAATTCAGGAAGCCAGGAGGCCATCAGTGAGTCAGTTCCACATCCCATTCCTTTTCCGCCCAATACTATACGGTCAGCTTCACCAAAGCTAGATCCTTCAGAAGTCTATCTGAAGTCTAAAACATTATTTGAAGACAAACGTGAGTACATATGCCTGAGTTTTACACAGTTGTTGGGAATATTTTCTGAACTATGATTTAAAGCTTGTTCCTTTAAAAAGTGGTATGATAAAAAGAGTGCCTTTAAACATTGCCAAAGTGCATTTCTTTCCACAAGATATGCAACGGGAAGTTGCATTTTCTCAGGTTAGGTAATAAAGTTCAAGGGTTAGAAACTTGATCTGCAGAATTTCTTTTTAAAAATTATGCACTGTTCTCATCACCATAATTACTCCTGTTAATTTTAACTGGTACAAATATTAAAGGAACTAAGATTCCCCCACATCCCCTAATTTCTCTTTATTCATGCATACTACAGTGCCTAAGAGGAGTGACGTTGATTTAACTGACCCACAGTATAAAGCATAGCACCATTCGGGGGGTGGGGACGGAATAGCAGTCTTTTTGAAATCTATGGGAAATGTTTGGACTCAAAGGAGCTGATAGAATGGATATGGAGGGAGAACACATACCTAAATTAAAATATTAAAAATGCAATTTAGTATTAATATTAAAATACCATGAACTTACAATCACAAAAAAGGCACCCTAATTAAAAAAGATCTTTAAAGAGTAAAAGAAAATGTGGCATCCCATGTTAAAAGCTCGTTAAAAATCTGCCTGAATATAAAATTGTTCACCTGCCCAGTGCAAGGGCAGCATGGAAGGTAGTTCCACAGCCTTGGGTCAACTACTGGAAAAGCTGTCTTAGCTCCATCAGATGTACCAGTGGAGGATGGTAAGATATTGAGAAGCACTACGCTCAGAGAACTTAAAAACTGAGAAAGTTCATAGTTGTTCAAAGTTCAACATTTGCCAATGTTTCTTTCATTAGCAAAGTGGTTGAGAGGGTGGTGGCCGATCAGCTTCAGGCGCACTTGGATGAAACAAATGCCCTGGATTCGTTCCAGTCGGGCTTCAGGCCGCGCCATGGTACAGAAACGGCATTGGTCGCCCTGTATGATGACCTATTGAGGGAGGCTGACAGGGGGAAAAACGTCGCTGTTGGTCCTCCTCGACATCTCAGCCGCCTTTGATACCGTCGACCATGGTATCCTCCTGAGGAGGATCTCCGAGTTGGGAATTGGTGGCCTGGCGTTGGCCTGGCTCCGATCCTTCCTGGGGGATCGTCCTCAGAGAGTTCAGCTTGGGGAGAGTGAGTCGGCCCCATGGAGCCTCAATTGTGGAGTTCCGCAGGGCTCGACTATCTCCCCAATGCTCTTTAACATCTATATGAGGCCGCTGGGTGAGGTCATTAGGGGGTGTGGAGCGGCATGCCATCAATATGCTGATGACACGCAGCTCTAGATCTCCTTTTTTCCAACCACAGTGGATGCTGTTCTGTCCCTGCAGCGCTGTTTGGGGTCTGTACTGCAATGGATGCAGGAAAATGGGCTGAGGCTGAACCCGGACAAGACGGAGGTACTGAGGGTGGGCGGACCTACCATCAGCAGTTTGGGAAACTCCCTCTCTTTTGGGGGGGTGACTCTCACCGCAAAGAGTGAGGTTCGCAGCTTGGGGATCCATCTGGACCAGGCGCTTACCATGGAATTCCAGGTGGCGTCTGTGGTCCGCACCACCTATTTCCACCTTTGGCGGATTGCCCAGCTGCGTCCCTATCTAGATGTTGGGTCGCTCACCACTCTGGTCCATGCGCTCGTAATCTCAAGATTAGACCACTGTAATGCTCTCTACGTGGGGCTACCTTTGAGATCGATGCGGAAACTTCAAATGGTGCAGAATGCGGCGGCCAGACTTCTTAGTGGGGTGAGGAAACATCAACACATCACTCCCACTCTGGCCGCCCTACACTGGCTGCCCGTTTGGTTCCGCGTTGATTTCAAAGTTCTAATGCTTACGTACAAAGCCCTAAACGGTTTAGGCCCTCGATATCTGGCGGAACGCCTTCTCCCACCTAAATCTACTCGTATCACTCGATCTAGCCAGGAGGTGAGGTTGAGGAGCCTAACGCCGAGGGAGGCCCGGAGGGAAAAAACAAGAAACCGGGCCTTCTCGGCGGTGGCTCCTCGCCTTTGGAATAACCTCCCTTCTGAGATCCGTTTGGCCCCTTCGCTGGGCATTTTCAAAGGCCAACTGAAAACCTGGTTGTTTAGGCAAGCCTTCCCTCCAGCCACTACTTGATTTACTTTTTTCTCCCATCTTGAGTATTGTCTGATGTGTTATTTTGATCTTATATTTTAAATTGTTTATATTATATGTTGTTAGCCGCCCAGAGTAGTCAGTTGACTAGATGGGCGGGGTATAAATTCAATAAATAAATAAATAAATAGAGGGGGCAGAATGCAGTCTTCCAAATAGCCTGTATCTAAGCTATGTAGGGCTTTGTAAATCATAACCAGCATTAGGTCCAAAAAGAGCTGGCAGCTAGTGGAGCAAATGGAGTATAGCAGTTATATACTCCTTGTAGCTGTTCAAGTCAATAGTTTGGCCTTAGTATTTTGGACCATCTGAGGTTTTCAAACATTCTTCAAAGGTAGCTCCACATAGAGCATTTTACAATAATCCAAATGTGATATGACTAAGGCACGTGTCACTAGAAATGTAGTCTGAAGCATGGATGTTGTTCTGCAGAAACAAGGTGGTGTTGCTTCTTGACTGTGTTAAGGTGAGCATTGAGTTAGAGCATGTCCACACTGACATATATGGTTCCCTGATAGTACTATTTGGCATGAAAAAAAGACCTTGTCCACTTGTGTTTCTACTTAAAATGATCCATCCATCTCCTTTAAGAGTTGGCCTATGTCTTTTTGGTATAAGACTAGGACATGCAATATTTTAGGACGATTCATTGAGATGCAAAATAGCTCTTTGTTGTGCCTTCACAGATGGATACTCCAGTTAAAATAGATTGCACTAAAGATAAGGATCATTTAAGCACTGGTGGGATCACACCAGATTTCACAGGGTGAACAGGCCCTTAGTCTCAGGGCATTATTTCCCCCAGAAGTTTGTTTTAATGGTCCATGCCCCTCTGAAAGGAAATAGTCCCGATTAGATAGATAGATAGATAGATAGATAGATAGATAGATAGATAGATAGATAGATAGATAGATAGATAGATAGATAGATAGATAGATAGATAGTATCTCCTTTCTTGAAATGTTTCATTCTAAGAATTTCAAGTGCTATAAGGAGTGCACCTGATTCCTTTCACGATATCTCTTGGGATATGGTGCACATTAGAGCAATGTTATCTGAGTGCCTTAAAATGCATCTTGCCGGCTTTCAGTTCTCTGGTCAAGAGTCACTATAGCAGATACCCCTGAGAGGAACAGCAATCTGATCTGCCTTTAGTGCTGTGCTGCACTTGAGGAATTCTGTGGGATAACGATGTGGTCATTGATTCATATATTTAAAAAGTACTATAAACCTCTTGTATACACTTTTAGATTTTTTGAAATCAGCATTGATTAGTAGGAAGAGTGTCTCTGATGAGGAGCACTTTTTGCTTTATTTGTGTAGATAATAAACATTTATAAATTACTTTTTGCTCTGAGTAATCATGTCATATTAATCAAATATGAAACAATAATTAAGACAATATTTGCAAAAATGTAAAACTCCAGGTTTAGTAACAGATAAAGAACAAAGTCTAATTTGAATGGAGTAAAACATCCTTGTTTAGAGTAGTTACATCCGAAGCCAAGATAGTTAAGATAGCTATGATGATGCCCAGCCTCCAGCAAGAGAGGAACATGAAGAAAAAACTAAAAAAAAAATAATAATCCTGCAGAGCATTACAAGGGAAGGGGGGGGGGGGGGGAGAGATAGGAAGTTTTTTTTACTTAATTAAATGAAAGATTTCCATCACCAGATGATAACGTCATCCGGCATGTATGGAATAAATTTACGCCAGTTTCAGCCATAAATTGGTAACTTGGCAAATCATTATAATTGGTCATGCAGCTGATAATTGTAATGACAAAATGTGATGGGATTTGGGGATTGGCTTTTAGATATTCGACTTGGTAATTGTCCAGGCAATAGAGTTCAGGGATCATTTGGTGACAATTGGTGATATTGTTGTTTGAGAAATGGTTTGAATGAAATCAATAAGTCAGAGTAAATCCTATAGCCTGTGTTATTTCATATCTAGGATATGGGCTTCAGCCAGTGTAGTCTTCCTAGAGGATTATACACAGGGCATAGGTTATACACAGTGACAAGGTTATATGGCTATACACATTCCCATCTTTGAATGTTATTCCCATATGCTGTTTTCACTTCATACTTTGTTCTTAGTAAATCTGACTCTAATGCAAATAGCCTAGCACTGTCCCTTAGAAACTCATTAACCAGCATATGTGAAGTAAGGGGAAGGGAAAGCCAGCAGTCAGCTTCTGACATTGACCTAGTTAATACTGTTTAACTCATCCAGATTTTGTGGGACTTCTCATTTCTGTTGTGCCCTTCAGCAATCCTCCAGCTGCAGATTTTGTTAGGACACTTGATTGAGCTGTACTAGTTGTTTGCATGAGAAAAGTTTCATTAAGGAATTACTTAAACAACATTGTAGGACTTAAGAGACTTGCATGGACATTTGAAATCAATTTAACAGTAAATTGCTATCAAAAGGAATGCTCCAGTACTAAAACAAATAATAATTGTAAATATGAGGAAATATCATGTTTATTTACAATTATTTAATATTCTACAGCAGA
Organism: Intellagama lesueurii; assembly: GCA_037013535.1. Classification (NCBI taxonomy): domain Eukaryota; kingdom Metazoa; phylum Chordata; class Lepidosauria; order Squamata; family Agamidae; genus Intellagama; species Intellagama lesueurii. The sequence goes on from JBAJHW010000004.1 coordinate 202,437,268, forward strand.
GGTCATCAACCCCCGGTCCGCGGCCCATTGCCGGTCCGTGGCTTAAGCCTGACCGGGCCGCCAAGACAGACCTCCCGCCCCACCCACCCCGCACGCACTCACCGCCGCAAAGGTTGTTTGCGCCTGCGCTCGCACTCGCGGCAGGAGGCAGGAGCCCAGTGGGGAGGTCTTTTGAATTTCCCGGGCTCTGTCTCCAGCCGCGGGGTTTCTCCGTGCTGCTGGCTTTCCAGCCTGGCTCGAAAGCCAGCAGCACGGAGAAACCCCACGGCAGGAGGCAGGAGCCCAGTGGGGAGGTCTTTTGAATTTCCCGGGCTCTGTCTCCAGCCGCGGGGTTTCTCCGTGCTGCTGGCTTTCCAGCCTGGCTCGAAAGCCAGCAGCACGGAGAAACCCCACGGCAGGAGGCAGGAGCCCGGTGCGGAGGCCATTTGATTTTCCCGGGCTCTGTCGGCCGGAAGCGCAAGGCGATGGGGCAAGGTGAGGAGGGCTCCGGACAGCCCTGACAGCCCGCCCGCTCTCCCTTGCGAGCCTGCCTCCCCCCCCCGGCTCACCCAAGAGGTGGGCATGTCACGCATGAGCGTGAGGGGCGTGTCACTCATGCGCACAAGCTTGACCCACCCGTGAGTGCGGGTGTGCCCCCGCCCCCGAACCGGTCCACGCATGGAGTCCGTACCCCTCAACCGGTCCGCAGTCCGAAAAAGGTTGGGGAACGTTGTTCTACAGGACTTTCCAAGGTGGCCTGCACAGAAAATAAAAAATTTAAGAATAATAATAAAATCAGGGAGAAGCACAGTTCATAAGGATCCTTTCCACAGAATAGTTGGTGCTGGCTGTCCTTTGCCATTTGGGGGGACAGTGTGGCTAGAGGAGGACCAAGTTTAAGTCATTTTTGTCTGCTATCCTCTCTCTCCCGTTTCTTCCCACAAGTAGTGGGAAGCACAACTGTGTGGTGGCTCTTTCTCTGTCACCACACAGTCGTGATCATTCGAGTTAGAATTATTTTACTTTAAAAAAAAAATACAAAGATAAATATAATCTGATTTAGTGATTTTTCCAGGTGTATATAGATTAACACAATTTTGTTGTATGTTGTTTTTCACTTCACATATGAAGATCTCAGTGTAGGAAAAAAAGTGTAAGAAAAAATTGTACTAAATTGCGTGAAACTTTTTTTTGTCATATAAAGAAATGGGGAAGGTAATGCATGAATTTTTAAGATGTGTGGCAATTATATGAAAATAGTTAAAGAGGACAACAGTCACTGTCACCCTGGATTAATATTGTTGTATGTTATTGTATAATTATTTATACCATTTATAAGGAGAGAAAACACTTGCATTCTGATAATTTCCAGTAGAGAGGCTCTATTTCTTTTGTTTTAGCTAAAGAGAGAATCAAAGAAATATTGGATTTCTATTGGATTTCCTCTATCAGATTAGCAGTTACCTAACACTGAAATTCTAACAAAATAGCTCACCTGATGCTCTTTCCTCCCACTCCTTGCTTCACAACTGTTGCCACCACATAACCTTCTAGCTCCACCAGGGAGTCCCATTCTTTCTCCTCTCTCCCTTTTCCTGCATGCTTCCTTAGTGTGCCCACAAAATATTCCCCTCTCTCTCCTTGCCTTGCAAGTGCCATCATACACACATATGCCTGCCAGCCCAACTAGGCAGCTTTGTTCATTCTTTCTTTCTTTCTTTCTTTCTTTCTTTCTTTCTTATTTGTTTATTTAAAATATATTTTACCCCATCTTTCTCCTTAAAAAGGATACAAGGCAGCATACATCATTAAAACACAATGTTAAAGCTAAAAATAGAGATTTATACAAATATTAAATGAACGAATAACATATTAAAAATGTTAGGTAAAGCATTACTAAACCTATTTAGAAGCAAGAAAATTCAAGCCATCTTGTTTTAAAACCACCCCTAGACAGTCAACCACTAAGGAAGGACAGCAGTGTAGAAGGACATCAATAATGGGACCAGCCTGGACTCCAGTTGGAGGGATTTTCAGAATCTAGGAGCAGTGGCAGAGAAGTCTCTCTTGTGGCCATAATAGGAATGTTTGTGAGGATGGTAGGATAGAGAGAAAGGACACAGTCTTTGAGATAGCTTGAATCGAAATAGTTTAGGACCTTATAGGTTAAAGCTAGCACTTTGAATTGCATCCAGAAACAGATCGGCAGCCACTGGAGCTGCTGTAACAAGGGTTATGTGATCCCTGTAACCAGTCCCAGTTAACTCTCTGGCTGCAGTGTTTGGGACCTGCTGAAGTTTCCAAGCACTTTTCAAAGACATCCCATGTAGAGTGTGTTATAGTAATCCAGCCGGGATGTAATTAAGGCATGTGTCACTGAAGCCAGGTCAGACCTCTCCAGAAGGTGTTGTACTAATTTTAACTGTATAAAGGCACTCCTGGCCACTACTGAAACCTGAGCATCTAGGCTCAGAGACAGATCCAGGAGTTCACCTAAACTGCACACCTGTAAGCTGCATCCCTATTCCTTGGTCTGCCCTTCAGCTGCCCAGGACACCTCTGTCTTGTCTGGATTAAGTTTCAGTTTATTTGCTCTCATCCAGTCCATTACTGATATCAGACACTGATCTAGTACTAAAATAGCTTCCATTGTTTTTGATGGGAAGGAGAAATAGAGTTGGGTGTCATCCACATGCTGGTGACACTGAACCCTAGAACTCCAGGCAACATCTCTCTGTGGTTTCATGTGGATGTTAAATAGCATAGGGGACAAAACAGAACCCTGACGAACACAACAGGCTAGTGGCCAAGGTGTCAAACAGGATTCCCCCAGCACCACCTTCTTAGCTCTCTCTCTTCTTTTCCCTCAGTATTGCCATGCAGCTTGTTAGCACAGCTGCCCACCCTATTTTCCCCTTCCTTTCCTTGTCTTGTAGCAACTGCCACACATACATGTCCTCACCCCATTGGGCATCCCTGTTTTCTCCTTCCCTCTTTTTCCCTCGCTATTGCCACTGCAGTGCACTTCTTTAGCAGACCTGCCTGACCCACTGTTCCCTTCTCCTGCTTGCCTTGTCTGAACAACTAATGAAAAACCCCAAAAGACACGTCCTGAAAGAGGTGCCCCTTTCAAGATAAGCTAAAGAAGTAGTATCTGAAACAAAATGAGAACTAAAGAGTTCCCCCCACAGAAAGAAAATTAACTGAATCAGAAATGGAAGTTTCTGCTGTACAAATCACTAACTGCAAATGTCTAAAAGCTAATTTTTGTATTTTTAAAATTTAAATTATCCTCTTCTCTAGAGCATGGTATTATTAGAGTCATAGACTAAAATCTTGTCGACAAAACCATGCAACAACTGCTGTTTCTTTTTTGGATGGGTTGTCCTTGTGAACAGTTGTGCAACTGATCATGTCCCTAAGTTCAGAACCAGTGATACAAAGAAGAGGGGAGAAACTTGGGCAATTACTCTTCAACCTAAGCAAACAGGATCGAGGCCATATTGACTGAAGGACTCTTCAAATATTTGGCCCTGTTACTGTTAAACTGCATCACATCTCTTACTATTGAGTATGTTGACTAGAGCTTGGGAGCCATGATCCAATAACATCTGGAGGAGGCATGTGTTCCGCACCCCAATCTAAGTGATTATTTACATGATTTGTTAACTGCTTTGTTTTATTAGTCTTTCATAAGTAGTTGGTGCACGAACTTCCTCTATTCCAAAGCAGTTTAACTGTTGTTTATATTGTTTGAAATGTTGTTCTGTGCAGATTCTAATCTTTTCCTATCTTATCTTTTAGCTCCAAACACAAAGGATTTGGATGTTTTTCTTCGAAAGCAAGAATCTGGATTCGGTTTCCGGGTTCTTGGAGGAGATGGTCCGGATCAGTCAGTAAGAGATTTAGTGCTCTTACAGTTTTGCTGTTAAAAATCTTATATCTATAATGATGTCTTCATTACTTTGTCAGTTTGAATTGGGTTGTTTATATTCTTGTCAGCATTTCAACTACAGTTTGTTCATACAGTCCATAGAATATTGCTGTTTTTCATTTAATTGCAACTGATCTCATAATTAATAGTTGTAATTAAAGAAATTACCTTTACCTATGAATTGATTTATTGCTAAGGAACTCGGTAAGTGTTTTAAAGCCAATTCTCACAAGAGCTGTAGGTTTACTTCCTAACATGCTGTCAGATTATCAAACCCTTTAATCTTCCAGACATTTTCATTCAAGTAACAGTGGTAGTAATCTACATTTTTGTGAGAAGAGGGTTTTTTTCATTCTCCTGCCACAAGGAAAGATTCTTCACACCAATTTATTAGGGAAAGCAAAGAGAACAATACAATATGCAATGACATACTGGATGAAATCCTTTTCAGAAACTACCAGGCATAAATGATGACATCATCTCCCTGTGACATTAATTCTTATTTTATTTTAGTATAAAACTTCCTATTCCAGTTTCCTTCAGGTTCCAAGGCTCCCCATGGATCCCTTTTGCCTTTGGGGGTATAAGGATTGGGGAGGGAGGTTTTAATATTGAAAAATCTCTGCTGGCAGTCCTGCCACTACATCAGGACCACTGCTACCAGTGATCCAGCATTAACTTTCTGATATCAAAAGGCTCCCCTCCCATACACCCTGAGGCTCTCAAAGGCTTCTCCAGGGCAAAAGAGATCCATAGAGAACTGGGGAACCTGAAGGTAGGGAGAGGGAATAGGACGTTTTAAATTAAAATAAAAGATAGATTAACATCACCAGGCAATTACATCATCACCATTTAAATGGCAGAGTTGCACCAACTGGATTTCAGCCAATATTTATCTACTTCAGCAATAGAAAAGAATATGAGTGCTAAACAGATGGTCTAGATCAAAACTGGATAAGGGCAAATAATTATCTAAACAGGGAACTGCCAATTAAGCACATAAACTACCTTTTTACTAACATCTAATTTAATGGATTACAAAAGCCAGATTGGAAACCATGTTGTTGATTTTTTCTATTATTATAAAAGCTGTGTGTTGATGAAATGACAGAACTAGTACTATTAACTGACACACAGAAAATGTGATGGCATTAAATTGTTGACACAGTGAGAGCTTCTTATGGACCAAAATTGATCTGTAATTTTAAGGCCACTTTCCCAATAAAGTTTGGTTCATAGCTATGCTTGAAAGTGACATTATGTTCAACCTTTCCTCATTTCTTTGAAGTTGCAAGCAATGTAATTGTAACAAGGAAAGTCTGTGCAATGAACTGAAATCATGAATATACATTTAACTAAACTTTATTAAGTAATTATGGGTGAAATAACATGTAGGGTGTATTGCATAGAGCTAAACAAAATATGTTCACCTCCAGAACTGATTGTAGTTGGTGTAAAGGGCAGCAGTATGAAAAGGAGACCAGAAAATATATTAAGGTTCATCCATACTGTACAGAAGACTCCATGTGCTTCTCCCCTAATGGCAAAGGGAATATATTCTATATCAGAAAGGTTGACATATATTGACTTAACCCATCATATGATTTCTAGGGTCCAAGAAGGTGAAAAAACCAGACTACTATGGGTGATCAGAGTTAGGCTAATAAAGATCTGCTTTGTTTGTTTTTGTCATAATTTAATGACAAAGTGGTTAACTGATGAAAAAGGAGTCAGCTTCTGGGATTTTCCCTTGCGTAGTGTCACTTTGTTAATGGTAGTGGTGCTGGGGGACTCCTGTAATGACCATTAGCCAGTGGAGTGTCTCAGGGTTCCATGATTCCCCATACTATTTCACAAATACATTAAAAATCTGAAAGACGCTGTCCAGAATTTTGTGGTCTGGTACCACCAGTGTGCTGATGACACCCAACTCTATCTGCTTTTTAAGATCTTCCAGGAGACACTTCTCTCAGGCCCCAGTGTGTGGTCACCCAGCCCTTCCCCCACTACCTGCCAATTTCACCCTAGAATCCACAGTACTTTCTTAGACAGTTGCAATTCTACTTGTGATAAATAACCTTACAGTCATGTGTTTTCTGTTTCATCAATTTAAAAATTCAGTGTGAAAAACAAAAGTATTCTAGCATGAACACCAAATCAATTGAGTCAAATATTTTGAATGCAGCTCCCAGAATCCTCACCTAGCATAGCCAGTGGTAGAGAATTACAGGTATTATAACTCCAATACACATAGAGAGCCAAAAGCCTCCCACTCCTGAACTAACTAATAAAGATAAGATTAATCATTGTGCCAGTGAGATGGCCATGAAAGATCTCATAACTTCTTGACACACAGCTCTTCTAAGAATGTTTCAAATCACATGATCATTGGAAAGGAGTCATTGATGGATAAACCAAAGAAAGATGAATGGTATCTGCTTATGTTTTCCTTGAGAAACACAACAATTTCTGATTCTTTGAATGTGTTTTATAACAGGCCAGGCAACCTCTCAGGGGTGGGAACCATTCTTTCCCATCGCCCCGAATATCTCCCAGAAACCTTGGAAGAACCATTTGCTATTTAAATGCAACACATGCATCTTGGCTAGTCAAAAATAGGAAGTGACAGGTTGGTAACTTCCCATTTATAAGAAAGGCTAACTCTGGATTAAATGAGATGTGAAAGCAAAATTTAAATGACATATTTCATCCCTTGTAGATTTTAGGGTGAAATTGGGGGTGGGGAGGCTGGGTGACCACACATTGGGGCCTGAGAGACTGAGAGAAGGGCCTCCTGGAAGACACCTAACTCCTTTTTTCATCAGTTAACCACTTCTTACCCAAACAAAAAACTATTGTGAGGGCTGTTTTTCAACAAGTGTGAATGGTAGTGAGCAGAAGAAGGTATCCTGTACACCATCTTGACTGCTGCCATTGGTTTTGTCAACATTCAGATTGCTCTTTGCTATGTAAAACTTGGCATCCTTTTTCCTGCTGGCAATACGGGCAAGATATTGTGCAGCAATATTGGCCCATTTCCTGGCTTTTTGAATTGTGGGTACAAAAGAACAATATCCCACATTCATAAACTGGAGGGTTTGGTTTTTTTAATAAAGAATTGAATTAAAGTTTCTCAACTCAAGAGCAGACACCCGTTCTCCAGTGCCAAGTAATAAACATTGGGCGGAATCTTTTCCTACCACTTGCACAGTGGTACATTGTTGGAGTGTTTTGGATCAAATGTAAGGGGTCAGTTGCTGTCACCTTGGATGTGTGTAAGCTCAATTATATTAAATGTCATCCTCCAGATGAGCTGTGGCAAACCAGAGTTTGCTTGGGAGCACCATAAAGATACAGGGCTTTGTTATTCTTAGATGCTAGTATCTGTCCAAAGTTTGTCACACACAAATACAGTTGTTAGTAAGAATATGGGATTTTTAAAATGAGCTTCCTTGTTGTATTAAACTCGGAACATTAAATACACTGGTGTATGTATGTTCCTCATTTTCTTTATTATCTCACTTTGCTACTAGATCTACATTGGAGCCATCATTCCTCTAGGGGCAGCAGAAAAAGATGGTAGACTCCGTGCTGCCGATGAGCTTGTATGTATTGATGGTATCCCAGTCAAGGGAAAATCACACAAGCAAGTTCTGGATTTAATGACTAGTGCTGCACGAAATGGCCAGGTGCTGTTGACTGTTCGCAGAAAGATCTTCTTTGGTGGTATGTGCCGTATCCGTTGATCATGTTTGTTCTGTTATATTTTCTATTGTCTGATGTCAGTAATAAGGTTAAGATGTTTCTTTATATTTCTTGCAGCTTCTGTCCATTCTTGTTACCAACAGGCTGAGATGAGTTTGGAAGTGATGTATGAAATGAAAATAGTATCACAGGATATTGACAGGAATGTTACGGGAATGTCCCCTCTGTACAAGAAGACTAGCAATACAGTGGTGCCTCGACTTACGAACTTAATCCATTCCGGAATGGTGTTTGTGGGTCGAAATGCTCATAAGTCGAAGCACCATTTCCCATTGAAATGCATGGGAACGGGATTAAACCGTTCCAGCATTTCAAAAAAATACCAAAAAAATAAAGAAAAATAAAGCACACAGAAAGCCCCATCGGAAGGCGCTGGGGCTTAAAAAAAACAACAACCAAAAATAAACAGAGCCAGCCCCCGAAGGCTCCAAAAACCCCCCCCCAAAAACCCCCAAAAATAAACATCGAGCAATCCCCACGCTGGGACTGCAAAAAAACAACAACACCAAAAACAAACAACAACACAGCACAGAAACATAACCCCCCTCAGCCCAAATCCACCCTGCAAAACCCACCCAGAAGTTTTTAAAAAGCAAAAAGCAGCACCTACCAGGCAGACCGAAGCCTCCTCCGATGGCACTCACTCCCCGGCGTAGGGCAGCCGAGGCGGCGGCGGTGGGGCCAGCTATGGCAGCGGGGCCCCTTACTCATGACTAGACCCGCACCAGGGATGGGCAGGGGAGTGCACTGGCTTCCCGCGCCCCGCGGCAAACCGGAGCCGCCCCCCTTCTCCTTCCTCCTCCTGCGCCACTGCCGCAAGCCCGGTCCACGGAGGAGCCCCTCCAACCCGCGTGCCCCAGCCCAGGGCCTTCGGTGGCCCTTACGCATGAGTAGACCCGCGCCTTCTGCGGGCCTTACTCATGAGTAGACCCACGCCAGGGATGGGCAGGAAGCGCACCGGCTTCCCGCGCCCAGCGGCGATCCGGAGCTGCCCCCGCCTCTCCTTCCTCCTCCTGCACTGCAGGAGTAAAAAAGTTCCCTGACCCCCTGCTCTAACCGTTGGGGCGAAAGAGCTACAAAGAAGCAGCCTCTTCGCCACCAACGGTTTGAATTTCCCGCCTTTTCCCCCTGCCTTTTTCTGTTCTTACATCGAAGCTCCGCTCGCAAGTCGAAGCAAAATTTTGCGAGCGGACCTGCTCGTAAGTCGAAATGTTCGTAGGTAGGGGCATTCGTAAGTCAAGGCACCACTGTACAGCATAACCTTATATTGTAAAATCAAAGAAATTAACACAAAGAGGGCCTGGGATACAGTCCCATTTCAGATGTCCTCCATCATGGGTTTGAGAAACTTCTTAGCAACATGATGGGGTCCTAACTCCTTACTCCATTCAGAATTATGTACATGAAGTCCATTCTGATGTATGGCAATTCTAAAAATGAATGACCTTAGAAAGTTCATTAACAGCTCTACTCATGTCTTCCAAGCTCAAGGCTGTGGACTCCTTTATTGAGTTAATATATCTCATGCTCAGTCTTCCTCTTCTCCTACTGCCTTCCACTGTCTTCTCCGTTAAGTCTTATGTTCTTACGGTGTGGTGCGTTCAACATAAAATTACCTAGGTTAATCATGTTAGCTTCCAGTAAGAGCTTGGTTTGCCCTAGAATTCACTTATTTGTCTTTCTGGCAATCAGTGGTATCTGTAAAGCTCTCCTCCAATGCCACATTCAAATGACTAATTTTTTTTCCTATGTAAGTTTTCTATATTTTTCAGCTTTCACTGAATGTGTAGCCTGCACAATTAAATTGCAAACCGTACAGAGAGCACTTTAAGCGCTATATAAGCAGCGTACTTTCACATCCACACATAGTAAAAAATACCATCGTATGGATGATCTTGGTATTGATCTCCAACAAAAAAAACCTTGTATTCCAGGATTTTTTCTGATTCCTTTAGAACTACTATTTTAAGTCTCAATCTTCTGATTGTTTGCTACAGTGCCCATTCTGACTGATGGTTAAAACAAAGTATAGGAAATCTTTAACAACTTTGGTTTCTTCATTGTCATTATTAAAGTCTTACAGTTTTTCTATAGTCATGTATAGAGATGGGGACGAATTGCCATTTTGGCGAGTCGTCCTGCTTCGTGATCCATCAAAGTTGATGAAGTACGAATCTTCTCCCCATGGACCGATGAAACACGAATTTATTCATCAGTTCATGGGGGGGTTAGACAGCCAGAGACTGTCTAAAAACAAAAAAGCTGACCCCTCCACCCCCACAGCCTGCCCCCTTCCCACTACCCCTGTTGCCTCCCTACCTTGGCTGCCACAGTCTGTGCCACTGCTGCCACCACCATCCATGGAGGCCCATGCCACAGCGGCCTCCTCAGTCACCATCCAGCACCGTTTGCTGCGATGGCCTCCGCCGCTATGTCCTACCTTAAAGGAATCTTAAGGCAACCCTTAAGGATGCCCTTTGCAAAGGTGGTGGCTGCAGCTTTCCTGCCTAAGAGAAGCTGCAGCCACCATCTTTGCAAAGGGCAACCTGGATTCCCTTAAGGCAGGCTAAGGGAAGCTGGACTGCCTTTTGCAAAGATGGTGGCCTCAACTTCCCTGCCCTAAAAGAAGCCACAGCTGCCATCTTTGCAAAGGGCAGCCAGTGTTCCTTATGGTAGGCCGTGGCTGCGGAGGCCACCGCAGTGCGAGGTGATGGATGGCGGTGGCAGTGGGCGGGAATAGATGATGGCGGCGCCAGGCAGTGGTGGATGGCGGCAGCGGCTAAGGTAGGGAGGGGAAGGGGGTGGGGGATAGGCTGTGGGGGTGGGTGGCTGTGGGGTTGGCTGGCTGCCTACCAGCCCACCGATCAGCTGATCAGTGGGCCCATAGGCAGAATGGGGAAGGCCATAGGAAGAGAGGGAAGGCCTTCCCTCTCTTCCTATGGGGGACAAATAAAAATGGGGAAATATTCATCGCTTCGTATTTGTCGGGATCTCTGGAACTGACAAATATGAAGGGACAAATATTTAACGAATCAGCGATTTTTTACAAATATCGCAATCCATTTTTTTATTCGTCCCTATGTCTAGTCATGTATTTTGGTTCTTATGGTTCAACTGTACTTCTGCTTTTGTACTTTCTTCTTCAGTCATCATCAAAAGTAGTTTCAGGCCATTGCTACTTTGTGCCAGTAATATGGTGCATTTTGTATATCTTAATTCTTGGGTGTTTCTTTTACTATTTTAACTCCTTCATCTGAAACTAACCTAACATTTTTATGTGATGTATTCTGTATATAGATTGAACAGATGGGGGTAAAATACACCCTGGTCAGACACCATCTGGAAACACTTCTATTTTTAATTCTTATGTCCTAACTGTAACCTCTTGTTCAAACTATAGGCTATATATTAAGATAATCAAATATTATGGCACAACCTTTTCTTTTAGAATGATACACAGTATGTCATGATTCACAGAGAGATTTGACTATGATCTATAAAGCATAAATTGATATTCCTCTGAAATTCTTTAGTATGTTCCAGTAACCAATATATATTTGCAGTATGATCATTTCAGAATCCAGTTTAAATGCTTGGCATTTGCTGTTTCGTATACAGTCAGAATCTTCTTCATGAAATCTTATATAGCTTTGGGGAAGTTCATACAATGATTGTATTTGTCACTGCACTTCCTAGTGCTTCCTTTCTTTGAGGATTGGAATGCATATTGATTGTTTCAAGCTTGTGTGCCACTGTTTTGTTTTCCATGTTTTTTGATGTATTGTTATGATTTTGGTAGTTTCAGTCTGTCTAGCTTGAAATGGTTCCATTGGCAACCGATCAATTATTGGAGATGATTTCTTTTGATGACTTTAAGAGCAGCTTTCACTCTACTTTTTAAAATTATAAAATGATTGTGTTTTGAAGGGATGTATAATCCTTATGTTTCTTCTTTATAGTTCTTTGTGTATTGTTTCCTCCTTTCCTTTATTACATCATTAACAAATAATATATTATTCAGTTTATCTTTCGGCATCACCAATCTTGGTTTGAATTCCCCTTTGATTTCTTGGATCTTATGGGAGATGTATTCTTTTTCCTTTTTTATTGTTATTTTCTATTTCTCTGCAATGATGATTAAATAGTTATCTTTGTCCCTATGTACCAGTCATTACACACATTATCAATGGTTCTGAGCCTCTTCTTCCTACATTGGTACCTAACGGCTGGGTTACCTGCTCCCTGCCCTCTTTACATTCCCAAAATTTGCAGTCTTTAGCAGTTATGAAAGAAAAGCTAGCAGGCACCTTCAGCTATTTCTGGGGTGGGTGGTAGTGGTGTCTTTTTATTAAAAGGAAAATATTATAAGCAGCAAATAGAGCATTAGCATGTATCTGTTTTGCGTTATACCTGGTGGCTGCTGTCAGCCTGTTGTTTTCTGAAACTAGGAGATCAGATTGGATGTGATGTGGCCACCTGGAGGGTAAGAACAGATTTTCTAAAGAAAAGCAATTTCTGTGTTTCAACCTCAGTCCTCATTATCAGCCTAGATTATTCTGACAGTGTTCTATGTACTTTGCAGTATTGTTGTTCTTTTTGTAGCAAGACTGTTTAAGTAACAGGGAAGCTGTTTAAGTTGCAGGTGGATAAGATCCATGTGAATAAAGACAGTATTTTGCAGTAATTCTCTTCTTTCCAACACTAAGGGACTTGTGAGTCCATAGTCTTTAAATTAAAGGAAAGAAAATTCTGAGGAAAAATAAACCCATTAAGGAAAAGCCCAGCTGTGTTTACAGCAGAAGTTTTACAAGTGGTTCAGTATTCAAAAAATGGAAAATGATTGCTGTATATGTATATAAAAATAGTTTCCATTGTTAATCTTGTGTGATATACATTTGAAGGTGTTCTGCATGCAAAGTATTCTGTATGTTTTTCTTCAACTTTGTCTTACAAGGTTCTGTTTAGTATCGACATGCCTTCACTCAATACTTTATCTTCTCACTATTATTTTTAACTGATTCATTATTCTCTTTGTGTGTGTGTGTGGTATTTATAGCAGATAAACAGTCAGAGGAAGAGGCATCATCCCAAGTTCCCATCTCCTCCCACAATGGCTCTCCTAGGCCCAACAGAGTCGAATTACTTAGTAAGCAGTTCCCAGAGGCATATGATATTGTGCTACAGCGAAAGGAGAATGAGGGATTTGGCTTTGTAATCCTTACCTCAAAAAACAAGCCACCACCTGGTGGTAAGTATTTTGTTATCTCAGTTTTGCTTATTAATACAATGGAGCTGAAAATGCTTAGTTCTTTTTCATGGTGCCCATGTATGTACACAAAATGGGTGTGCACACCTGCACAGCACTGCTTCAGAAAGTTCCAGAGCCTCAAAAATGAAAGTGCCTTTCTACTTATACCATGTCCACTTTCCTCAGTCCTTTTTTGTCTGCTGCTGCAACAGCATGCAAAGGACTGCTCCAGAGTCCCACTTCTCTTACATTTCTTACCGATAAGTCTTCTGCTTTCTTTCCCCCTTTCCTAGTGATTTACGGCCTCTGCCTTAATGAAGAAGTGTGCCACATGTGGCAAGAAAATTCCCCAGTCCGACAAGCCGGATACCTGCTTATTTTGTCCAGGGGAAGCCCATTTGGTTCAGTCCAGCAAAATGTGTAAGAGGTTTACTGCCCTTACACTTAATCATCAGTCTTGCCTTCAATCTTTCCTTTGGGAACAATCCCTCTGAGACACAGATCCTCCTCCCAGGATGATTTCGACCACCTAGATGGATCAACCATCTCCTTCAGTGACATCCCTGGATGTAGAGTCTGTCGCTTCTTCTTCTTCAAAACAGCCATCAAATCAACAAAGAAATTGGAGCACGGCACCCGTAAACATACAGCAGCCCTGATATCAACGTGGTGAAGAAGAAGAAGAAGCGGCAGCCTGTAGATCCCATTGCAGTCACAGCACTTTCGGATCTGCAATTATCAATCTAACAGTCTACTTCTGCTCCTATTATGGATGGTCTGGGTCTCAGAGGGTGAATGCTTGAGCCTCTCTGTGCAGAGTGTTGCTTTGCCGAGAGTGCCATCGCCTTGGAGTCCACTACAAGAGCAATCCTTGCTTCCACTGTCCGAGGATGAACGATGGTGGAAGTCAAGATCCTTCTTCCTCACTCAATGGTCTCCACAACCAGGACACCACAATAGGAAGTGTAGGAGGTCCAGATCACAATTGTTCTCTCAATCACCGCCCTGTCAATACTGACCATGCTACTCAAGGTCTCCATCAACAAGTTCTCAATATCGTGAGGATGCCTATTACATACCCTTCTTTTGTCCTTCCCACTTTATGTATGGGGACATGCTCTGGCCTTCCCAGTCGTATAGGAGCTATCGTCGATCTCAAGAGCACAGCAGATTTTGATCATGCACACATTCTCATCCTCGATCTCAAGAAGCTTATGTTTTCAGTCCTTGGTGCCAATCTACCTAAACCTATAAGCACCATCTTGACTCCCATTCTCGTAGAGATTTTTGAAATCGATCTCCACGCTGCTCCACTGCCCTCTGCCTTCCACAAAACCAACACCGCCACCGGGGATCCCCCCAGCTTCTGCCCAAGCCTTAGCTCTCTGCCCCACCTCACCTGAGGTCTTGCTACCTCCTCCTAATCTGGACTTCCTACTTACCTCTCAATTTCCACCAGACTTGTGTCCGCTGTTGGCAGCTCCTTCTGTTCCTGCAAGAGAAAGACAACCAAATGACAGTTGTGCTGATTTCGATGGGGAGGAGGGGAAAGACTCTGTCCTTGTCCCAGGATCCTCACTCGGTTCTGACATCCAGGATGCTGGCTCTCTCTCCCCTTCAGAGGATCTCTCTTCATATAATGACCTCACAGAGAGAATGGCAAAATCATTTCAACTCCCAGTCTTTAAACTGGTACCCCTAGCTAAGCATGTAGTTTTTGCCCGCATCCACAAAAAAGCAAACATCGCTATCTAGATGGCGATACTTGAGACCTTGACAGACCTCATCAGCCAGTCCTGGCAGAAACCTTGCTCAATTCCACCAACATCTCATAGTATTAAATTTTTCTATAGGGTCCAACAGGACAAAGCTAAATTCCTCTTTAAACATCCAATACTGAACTCTGTAACTTTCCAAAGCCAGTAAGTAAGCAAGTCTTTCATTTCTGAACTGTTGGGAAGTTACTCCTCAGATAATGTGAAGGTTGTTTCGTGTGTCAATCTGCTACTTTAAAATTTATTTCTTCTCCTGTTTTAGTCTTTTGTCACAAACACAGACTGTATCAACCCCTGGAATTCTACTTCTTTTCTGAAACATGCATTTGTTGCATTTGTACAATCAGTGCTCACACCTAGTAATTGTAACATGTTGGGAGGAGGGAGGGAAGTGGCAGTCTGTTTCCATGCTTTGGAAATATCTGGAACTGACCATTATAACATAAGAACACAAGACAAGCCAGGCTCCGTCACATCAAAAACATGTTGGAAGTTTGTCAGCAGGACATGAGTGCAGCTGCACTTTCTATCTTGCACTCCCCAACAGCTGATATAGGAAAAAATACTGGGGATGATATGTATCGCCTTTTTGATATATAAACATTTCATTGCCCTAAGCTTCATGCTTTTATCTAATTCCTTTTAAAGCCTTCCAGATAGGCTTCTTGTACTATGAGAGAGAGAGAAAAGCTTCTCCCTACTTTCTTTTTCCGCACCATGCATCATTGTATACAATTCTTCATGCTTTCTCTTACTAAACTTTTTAAGATTAACAGCCCCTGCATTGTAATCATTCTTCATAGGGGAAGTATTCCAGTCCCTTAATCATTTTGGTTGTCTTTTTGTGTTTTTCCAGCTCTATAATACAGTGGTGCCTCGACTTACGAAATTAATCCGTATTGGAACAGTGGCCGTAGGTCGAAATTTTCGTAAGTTGAAGCACCATTTCCCATAGGAATGCATTGAAAACCGATTAATCCGTTCCGGCCGAAGAAAAAAATACCCCCCCCCCCAAAAAAAAATAAAAAATAAAACACTTCAAGCCCCTGGGCCTGCAAAAAAAATAAAATAAAAAAAAATCTAAAAATAAATGTAAACATAACCCCACCAGCCCAATCCCACCATGCAAAAGCCACCCAAAACAGTAAAAAGCCAAAAGCAGCACCTTACCTCCACTGCTGCCGCCTGGCCCTGGCTCCACCGCCGCCGCGACTGTCGCCGCCGGGAGGCCTCCTGGGTTTCCAGCGCCGCCTCCGGGAGGCCTCCTGGGCTTCCAGTGCCGCCCATTACCTCACCGTCCCGGGGGGGGGAGGCTGTCCGGGGAGGAAGTCTCACGGGGACGCACAGGCGGCCGAGCGGGACAGGAGCGAAGCCCCCTCCTTCCCTCCTCCCCGCCGCCCCCATCCCACGGCGGCAAGAGCCCTTCCCCGGGGTCGCCGGGCACTCTTGCGTGCAGGGCTCTGGGAGCCTAGGCGCCCCGGAGCCGAGAGAAGCGGAGCAGGGCCGGCGAAAGTTGGCCAGGCTGCGGTCCGCGTCTGCGTCCGGCAAACCGCCCCCCCGGCCAGCCTCCCCCCCCCCCCGGCAGCAGGGCAAACTGGAAGCCCAGGAGGCTGAGCTTCCTCCGCCGCCGCGTGGCTTCGCCACCGCCGCAACCGCCGTCGGGGCAGCCCTCCGGGAGCCCACCTCGCCTTTCTCCTCCGCCGAAACTGCCGCCGGTAAGCCCAACATAAGCCCGGGAAGCCTGCGGCAGCGGCGCTGGAAGCCCGGGAGGCTGAGCCCAGCCGGGATGGTCCGGCGGCTCGCCTCCCGGGGGCGGTGGCAGCAGCGGTGGAAGCCCAGGAAGCTGAGCCTCCCTTTTCCTAACCGTTGGGGCGAAAAAGCAGCCTCTTCGCCACCAACGGTTTGAATTTCCCGCCCTTTTCCCCTGCCTTTTTCCATTCGTAAGCGGAAGCTCCGGCTGCAAGTCAAAGCAAAATTTTGCGCCCGGAGCTTTTCGTAACTCGAAATTTTCGTAAGTAGGGACGTCCGTAAGTCGAGGCCCCACTGTACACTTTCTTAGCTGCAGTGACCAGAACTGTAAACCCTATTCCAAATACGATACTTGGATAGTGACAGTTGTTTTTTTATTTATTCTTTTTTGATCATGTGCAACATAGAATTTCCTTTTCATACAGCAATTGTACCCAGGGTCAATGTTTTCACTCAGCTGTCTACCACAATCCAAGTTATTTTCCTGGCCAGTCACTGCTAGCTTAGATCCCATTGTATCTCTGTGAAGTAGAAATGTATTTGTGCCAGTATGTGTTACTCCATGCTTGCTTTGATTGAATCTCATTTGCGATTTTACTTAGTTTGGAAATCCTTTTTGAGCATATCACAATCCATTTTTGTTTTCACTGCCCTGAATAATTTAATGTCATGAGCCAATTTGGCCACTTGAATATTCATCCCAAACATAACATATTATATGTTAAACTGCATTCAAACAGCAGTTTAGGCCTTATGTTTTGAATCTGACT
The DNA here is from genome assembly GCA_037013535.1 of Intellagama lesueurii. NCBI lineage: Eukaryota > Metazoa > Chordata > Lepidosauria > Squamata > Agamidae > Intellagama > Intellagama lesueurii. Next base: position 202,454,488 of record JBAJHW010000004.1, read on the forward strand.
TTTTATTGCCCTGGTCTTTTGCCACATCTTAGCATAACTGATATATTGCATACTTCTTTCCATTCAAAAAAGCAACTAAATTTATGTTTCAATCTGTAATTTATAATATGCTGTGCTGTGCCTAAAAAACTAAAAATAAAATAAAGCTAAACTGCCTTATGGATCTTTCTGCACTATGTGCTGGTGTTAACCAGTAAAGTTCCTTTGGCTTGGGATCAGGATAGTTCAAGGGCTACCTGAATTCAGACCTTTTGTCCTGTGGTACCTTGACTGGAATGGTCTTCGATGGTAATTCACCTAACACTAATTATTTACCAGATAAGAATGTTTTTCTTTGCCTAAGCCTTATTTATAAAATACATAGTTTTATCTATTTTTTACTGTTTATCCTGTTACCTTGCCTGTTGATTTAGTACATATTGTTTTATATCCCATATACAGCTATATGGTTATTCCCCCCCCCCTTCCCTCTTAAAAGCCACTCTTGAGGATCAAGGAGCCCTCTGTAATGACAAGTGGTGGTGTACAGGGAGCTGTAGGAGAGGAAAAAATGGAAAGAATTTGAAAGGACTGTGTTGGAAAAGCTGAAATACCTTAACATTCACATCACACAGAAGGGTTTTGGGTCCCAGGCTTGATATAAATAAATAATACAATAGAGAATCTTGATTGTGTCTCAGACATAGACTTGTGATATATGTCTTACCTATATATAGGTAAGCCATTTTGGCACAGTTTTAGTTCTTGAAAACTTTGCTTTATAGCGTTAACTTAGCTCAAAAGAACTAATGAAGTTGTAGTCTCCACACAACACAATGTGTGTAGAATTTTTTTTTCTTGGCATCTGAGTAAATATATTCATGTTAGTACAATATGCAAAGTTATATGCCCAAAGAACAGGAGTCAAACTTTCTGGAAGAGTTGAAGGCAGCAGAAAAAGAGAAAGACTAAAGATGAGGTGAACTGAATGAGGGACGCCACAAATTTGCAAGACCTGAGCAGGGCTATTAATAATTTGGAGTTCATTAATTCATTTGTTGTTGTTTAGTCAAGTCGTGTACGACTCTTCGTGACCCCATGGACCAGAGCACACCAGGACCTCCTGTCTTCCACTGCCTCCCGGAGTTTGGTCAAATTCATGCTGGTAGCTTCGATGACACTGTCCAACCATCTCGTCCTCTGTCGTCCCCTTCTCCTCATGCCTTCACACTTTCCCAACATCAGAGTCTTTTCCAGGGAGTCTTCTCATGAGATGGCCAAAGTATTGGAGCCTCAGCTTCAGGATCTGTCCTTCCAGTGAGCACTCAGGGTTGATTTCCTTCAGAATGGATAGGTTTGTTCTCCTTGCAGTCCAGGGGACTCTCAAGAGTCTCCTCCAGCACCACTATTCAAAAGCATCAATTCTTCGGCGGTCAGCCTTCTTTATGGTCCAGGTCTCACTTCCATACATGGCTACTGGAAAAACCATAGCTTTGACTATGCGGACCTTTGTCGGCAAGGTGAGGTCTCTGCTTTTTAAGATGCTGTCTAGGTTTGTCATCGCTTTCCTCCCAAGAAGCAGGCGTCTTTTAATTTCATGGCTGCTGTCACCATCTGCAGTGATCATGGAGCCCAAGAAAGTAAAATCTGTCACTGCCTCCATATCTTCCCCTTCTATTTGCCAGGAAGTGATGGGACCAGTGGCCATGATCTTAGGTTTGTTTTTGTTGTTGTTTTTTTGTTGTTGTTTTTTTTTTTTTGATGTTGAGCTTCAGACCATTTTTTGCACTCTCCTCTTTCACCCTCATTAAGAGGTTCTTTTGAGAAGAGAAGACTCCCTGGAAAAGACCCTGATGTTGGGAAAGTGTGAAGGCAAGAGGAGAAGGGGACGACAGAGGACGAGATGGTTGGACAGTGTCGCTGAAGCTACCAACATGAATTTGACCAAACTCCAGGAGGCAGTGGAAGACAGGAGGGCCTGGCGTGCTCTGGTCCATGGGGTCACAAAGAGTTGGACACAACGACTAAACAACAACAAAGAGGTTCTTTAATTCCTCCTCACTTTCTGCCATCAGAGTGGTATCATCTGCATATCTGAGGTTATTGATATTTCTTCCGGCAATCTTAATTCCGGTTTGGGATTCCTCCAGTCCAGCCTTTCGCATGTTGTATTCTGCATATAAATTAAATAAGCAGGGGGACAATATACAGCCTTGTCATACTCCTTTCCCAATTTTGAACCCATCAGTTGTTCCATATCCAGTTCTAACTGTTGCTTCCTGTCCCACATAGAGATTTCTCAGGAGATAGATAAGGTGGTCAGGCACTCCCATTTCTTTAAGAACTTGCCATAGTTTGCTGTGGTCCACACAGTCAAAGGCTTTTGCGTAGTCAATGAAGCAGAAGTAGATGTTTTTCTGGAACTCTCTGGCTTTCTCCATAATCCAGCGCATATTAGCAATTTGGTCTCTAGTTCCTCTGCCCCTTCAAAATCCAGCTTGTACTTCTGGGAGTTCTCGCTCCACATACTGCTGAAGCCTACCTTGTAGGATTTTGACCATAACCTTGCTAGCATGTGAAATGAGTGCAATTGTACGGTAGTTGGAGCATTCTTTGGCACTGCCCTTCTTTGGGATTGGGATGTAGAGTGATCTTTTCCAATCCTCCGGCCACTGCTGAGTTTTCCAAACTTGCTGGCATATTGAGTGTAGCACCTTAACAGCGACATCATCTTTTAAGATTTTAAATAGTTCAACTGGAATGCCATCACCTCCACTGGCCTTGTTGTTAGCCATGCTTTCTAAGGCCCACTTGACTTCGCTCTCCAGGATGTCTGGCTCAAGGTCAGCAACCACACTATCTGGCTTGTCCGGGACATCCAGATCTTTCTGGTATAATTCCTCTGTGTATTCTTGCCACCTCTTCTTGATGTCTTCTGCTTCTGTTAGGTCCCTACCATTTTTGTCCTTTATCATGTCCGTCTTTGCACAAAATGTTCCTTTACTATCTCCAGTTTTCTTGAACAGATCTCTGGTTTTCCCCTTTCTATTATTTTCCTCTGTTTCTTTGCACTGTTCATTTAAGAAGGCCCTCTTGTCATCTTTGGCTGCAGAGAACATAATCGATCTGATTTCGGTATTACCCATTTGGTAATGTCCATGTGTAGAGTCTCCTCTTGTGTTGTTGGAAAAGAGTGTTTGTGATGACCAGCTTGTTCTCTTGACAAAACTCTATTAGCCTTTGCCCTGCTTCGTTTTGAACTCCAAGGCCAAACTTACCTGTTGTTCCTTTTATCTCTTGACTCCCTACTTTAGCATTCCAGTCCCCTATAATGAGAAGAACATCTTTCTTTGGTGTCAGTTCTAGAAGGTGTTGTAGGTCTTCACAGAATTGGTCAATTTCAGCCTCTTCAGCATTGGTGGTTGGTGCATAAACTTGGATTACTGTGATGTTGAAAGGTCTGCCTTGGATTCGTATTGAAATCATTCTATCATTTTTAAGATTATATCCCAGTACAGCTTTTCCCACTCTTTTGTTGACTATGAGGGCTACTCCATTTCTTCTACAGGATTCTTGCCCACAATAGTAGATATGGTAATCGTCTGAATTGAATTCGCCCATTCCCGTCCATTTTAGTTCATTGACGCCCAGGATGTCAATGTTTATTCTTGCCATCTCCTGTTTGACCACATCCAGCATACCAAGGTTCATCGATCTTACATTCCAGGCTCCTATGCAGTATTTTTCTTTGCAGCCTCGGACTTTCCTTTCACTTCCAGGCACGTCCGCAGCTGAGCGTCCTTTCGGCTTTGGCCCAACCACTTAATTAGCTCTGGAGCTACTTGTACTTGTCCTCCGCTCTTCCTCAGTAGCATGTTGGACGCCTTCCGACCTGAGGGGCTCATCTTCCAGCATCGTATCTTTTAGCCTTTTGTTTCTGTCCATTGAGTTTTCTTGGCAAAGATACTGGAGTGGCTTGCCAGTTCCTGCTCCAGGTGGGTCGCGTTTAGTCAAAACTCTCCACTATGACCTGTCCGTCTTGGGTGTCCCTGCACGGCATAGCCCATAGCTTCTCTGAATTACCCAAGCCCCTTTGCCACGACAAGGCAGCAATCCGTGAAGGGGCATTAATTCATAGGATTGCTATAAATCAGAAACAATGTGACAACACATAGCAACAGAACCTGACTCAGTAGATTTATTGAAACACTGGTTATACTGAGACTAGAGATGGGGGTATTTGTATTCATATACAAATACGAATACCCCCGGACAGGTGGCGATAACGAGGGTCTGGCCCCCTGGGGCCAGACTGTCCAGTCACAATTCCGCCGCTGCTGCCGGCTCCACAATCCTTCCTGTTGCTCTGAAGCTCGCGATTGGCTCGCCACTCTTCAACCTAGCAGGGAGGCTTGTTGTCCTGCCTCCTGCCAGGAGTGGCAAGCTGATCACAAGCTCCTGAGTGATAGCAAGGATCACGAAGTCGGTGGCAGCGGCGGAATTATGAGTGGACGGTCTGGCCCCAGGAGGCCGAACCCTCGTTATCACCACCTGTGCGGGGATTTTCGTATACGAATATGAAACCCACCATCTCTAATTGAGACTAACTTTGATGACATGTTTTGTTTGTTGGTAGAGAGTTAATGTGAAACACTTCACCTTCTCATTTCTTTAGAACAATCTTTTGTAGAAAATGGAACAGCAAGCTAGGCTGGCATTTTTTTTGTCATCCAGTAACTCGGATCTTAATATTTCTATGTATCATTTCCATGATGAAAAAAGAGAAGTAATTCTATAGGAACATTTTTGAAAATCAAGTCTTAGAATACTGTTCTTCTTTGTGGTCCCTGTGAATGCACACTCATGGGTTAATCTGCGCCTGTGCAGAGCAGCCTCAGAACTTTCTAGCTCAAGCACATGGTGCCGGGACCTCCCACACGCTAGCTATAACTCTTCCTCCGGCACCGAGTGCCTCAGTTCCTTTCTTATCACCACTGCAGCAGCTTCGTTAGGAACTTTCGTGTGTTTAAAAAAAAAAAACAACCTTACCCGTACGTTTGATCTCCCTGGCTTCATCTTGGACCGTCGACGACCCTTCTTCGCTGTGAGTTTTGATCTAGAAAGAGTAAAAATGGACTGTTAGTATTGTTTGTTGATTGCAGAGTTTATGGCCTCGCTGGGCCTCTTCAAGAGGTATGAGATCTGCTCAAATAAGATCCCCCTCTCCAACGGGCATTCTCAGTGTTTGTTTTGCCTTGGGGAAGAGCACCAACCGGCTTTGTGTACTTTTTGCAAGAGCTTTACCAAGCCGGCTTTGAAACTAAGGCTTCAGAGCCTATGCTCTTTTCTTTAGGAAAAGTCCCTTTCTCCTTCCCAAGGAGCCTCCATGGATCCCCCGCAGGCTCAGCAACAACCCTCAGTTGCAGGTTCACCTTCTGCCTTAAAGGCACAGAAAGTTGCTAAAAAAGCGGCCAAGCCGAAATTGTCCTCATCAGGCTCGAGGTCAACAGTTCCGGCATCGACGCCAAAGCTGCCCTCGGGGTCAACCTTGATGAAGAAGAAATGGCTGCCAAAGCTGGGGCAGGCAGCAGATGCATCGGCACCGAGGCCGGAGGCGTCCAGGCAACATTCGGTTTGCCTGAGCTTGCCTTCAGGAGATGAGGAAACACCACTGCCAGTGTCAGAGGCCTCACCATCCCCTTGTGTCAGTGATTATCCTGACTGAGGTAACACCTCGGTAGAGGTAGTGCAATTGGCGCAGGCTAGCCCACATTCCTCTCTGGGCTCAGAGGCTCGGCAGCCCTCGTTCTCACCGCCAGGATCTATTCAAGTAGAGGTGCCTTGAAAGAGCACCCACAAGACCAGGCATTTAGAGCCGCCTGTCGAGCCCGAGACTTACAGCTCTTCGATGCCGGCGCATGAGCCTGCCCGTTATGGCAGATGGCATTTCTATGACTATCCTCTGTGTTTTGGTCCAGAAGACTTCGAACCCGACCCGTGGTCATATTCAAGGGCCTACAAGTACAACCCATACTGTCGATATCGGTGGTACTGGCCCTATTCGCCGTCACCTTTCCGGTCTCCCCCTCAACACCGAGGGCAGGATGACTATGCGGCTGGCGCTGAGGGCGACTATTTTCCTCTGCCTCCACTTCGGCCCTGTAAGAGGCATTTGCCTCTCGACCTTGTTGCCACTGGGAGTGCTAAGCGGCCGCCTCGACCGCTGTTGGACCCGGAGAGCAGGCACCCAGACCCGGAGCGCCAGGGCCCTCTGACTAAGATGGATGCAGGTACCCTACAACCCCGCATTGACAGAGGAGCTTATCACTCGGCACACTATTCCCCCTCTGTGGACTGAGGTGCCTTGGACTCAGACTCTTTGGTGTCTGAAGGTGAGGAGGACTCACCCCCTAACATTCCTACTCCAGCTTCGGATGTTGCAGAGAATCACAACATCCGAATCTGTCACCATCTGAGGACTATTTTTCTTACTTGCAACTCATTCTGCGCATAGCGAGAATCCTCGAGCTCGATGTCGAGCAGCCTGCATTAAAAAAGATAGATAAGGTTTATGAAGACATAACTCAGGACCAGTCTCCTCCTCTCAGGCTTGGCTTCATACCATCGCTGTCGGAGCTCATGTGAGAGTCCTGGGTGAAACCGTCCTCATCCTACCGAATCCCCAGGAGGGTAGAAAATTCATATAAAACCTATGGCGAGAACACTGACTTCCTTCTGAAGCACCCCCTTCCGAACTCCTTCGTGGTCAATGCCACTCAGAATAGAGCACGGAACTGCTCGATGTCCTCGCCCAATAATAAGGAGGGTCGTAAATTGGACATCATCGGCCGGAGGATGTATTCATTGGCTTACTTTGTGTTGAGGGTCGCCAACTACTCTGCAGCCATGGGGGCTTACCATCACCACCTTTGGAATTTGGCATTGCCCATCCTGTAGGCAGCGGACCCAAGGCCTGTCTTACCATCAGGAGGCCATGGGGTTGGCTTGACAGGAGCGTATTGTGGCACGTCACACTCTGGATGCAGCATCTAAACAGCTGGTCACAGCTGTTTCCCTTCATCGCCATGCTTGGCTCTGCTCTGTGGGGATCTCTGAAGATGCAAGGGCAAGGATAGAGGACCTGCCATTCGATGGCGTAGGCCTCTTCAATGACAGGACCGACGATATCTTGGATAACCTCTTGAAGTTGAGGAAAACTGCTTGGTCCTATTCTAGCCAACAGTCCCACTCTAGAGGATCCTGGCATCAACCTTATCAGCAGAGGGGCTTTCAGGACCGCCAAAGCCCTCAAACTTCAGCGTTTCTGCCCTCATCATCTAGGCGAGTTGGCAGGGAGCGCCCATGCCAGCAGGCACACCACCAAGACCAGAAGGCCTGGCAGCCGCTTTGACGCCCTTACCTTGGACACGATTGACCATTCTGTTCGTCTTGCCCCCTTTTTTAACTCCTGGTGCTCTATCACGTCAGATTCCTGGGTTCTTTCCATTGTGGCCAAGGGCTACGCCATTGAATTTGACAGCCCTCCTGTGACAGGCTGCTTTCTATCCACCGCCCCCTCTCTTCCTTTGGAAGGTGAAATCAGGGCCCTACTCCAGAAGGATGCTATTACCCGTCTGTATCACCCCAATGTGTCGGTGGGCTTTTACTCTGGATATTTCACCATCTCAAAGAAGGACGGGGGACTCTGCCCCGTCCTCAACCTCCGCAACCTGAACTGGTATATTACTCCTCGAAGATTTCGTATGGTCTCTCTGGAGGCCACCATTCACATGCTCAGGCAAGGTGACTGGTTCACAGTTATAGATCTGAAAGATGTCTACTTTCACATTAGCATCAGATCAGATCTGATTTGCATCAGATCAGATCACATTAGCATCAGATCAGACCGGCATTTTCTCAGATTTTCAGTCGGAGGAGTAACATATGAGTTCAAAGCCCTCCCCTTTGGATTGTCAACTGCACCTCGGGTTTTCACCAAGTGCATGGCCCCTGTGGTAGCACATTTATGTCTCCAAGGTGTCACGGTGTTCCATGTTTTATTTGGATGACTGGTTGCTGGTAGCACAATCTGAGTTGCAGGCAGAGAGGCATACAGCACTAACTCTATCTCTGCTGTTGACCTTAGTCCTGAAGGTCAACTTGAAAAAGTCTACACTCCGTCCTACTCAGGGAGTGGCTTATATTGGAGCAATCCTAGATGCTTTATTGGGTCGGGCCTCTCTTCCTTTAGAAAGGATCTCAAAGATCGACTCCATGCTACTTCTATTTTGCCGGAATGGATGGGTTCCAGCCTCCCAGGTTCAGCGGCTACTTGGTCTCATGGCATCCACCACAGCTGTGGTGTAGCATGCCTGCCTAAAAATGAGGTCACTTCAAGCATGGTTCCTCTCGCTATTTTCGGTGATGCTGGACCCTCCAACCAAGTGTCTGCAGGTCACGCCCGAGCTAGCGGCCCAGTTAACTTGGTGGGGCTGCTCTTCAAACCTGCTGATAGGAAGACCCTTTGGCCAGTTGTCCCCATCTGTTCAGGTGACCACAGACGCCAGCCCAACGGGCTGGGAAGCTCACATGGACTCTTACACAATCCATGGACCCTGGTCGTCAGCAGACATGCACCTACACATCAACCAGTTAGAACTTCTGGCAATTATCAAAGTGTTTTGTGCGTTCGAGAGCCTACTGATAGGTTGAGTGGTCCAAGTCGCAACAGGCAACACGACAGCAGTATATTATGTCAACAAACAGGGGGGCACTCACTCGCTCCACCTGCTTTATCTTGCAGTCGACCTCTGGGAATGGTGCTTCAAACTCCACATCTACGTACCCAGTGGCAGTCCACGTGGCAGGCGACGGGAATGCTCTAGCAGACCACCTCAGCCATCTTTAGTCATATTCTCACAAATGGTCCCTAGACGACACTGTCTTCCAACAGCTTTGTGGTTGTTGGGGCACTCCACACCTGGATGTCTATGCGTCTCAGGACAACACGAAATGCGGGGCCTTCTGCTCCAGGGCGGGAATAGGCTGTCGTTCCCTGGGGGGTGCCGTTATGGTGAGCTGGACTTTGTGTCTGCCGTACATGTTTCCACCCATCCCGCTGTTACAGAGAACCATTGTGAAGATTCGGCAAGACAATGTGGATGCCATCCTCATAGCCCCCTGTGCTCCGAGACAGGGTGTCGGAATCCATCAGGCTAGCACTGATTCCCCACCTGCTGACCCAGAATCAGGGCAAGGTCTTCCATCCAGACCTGCAGTCTCTTCACCTGACGGCGTGAAGGCTCCCTCGTCTATAGCAGAGGTTCTCAGGCTGGCACGGAAGCGCTCCACTTCCTTGACGTATGCCTATAAGTGGAGAGCTTTCTGTAACTTTACAATGTCCCGCCACTTACCAGTGAGTCCAACATCCCTCGACGCAGTCCTGCAGTTTCTGCTTCACTTGTTTTGCCGTGGTCTCTCCCAGTCGACTCTAAAGGTATATATGGCGGCTATGGTAGCTCACCAGCTGCCTTCTTCTCAGGCAGCTGCACTCTTTCAACACCCTACCCTGAAACAGTTTTTGTGAGGTCTAAGAAACATGCGACCAGCATATAAGCCTCTCACACCACAGTGGTCACTCCAGCTGGTCCTCAATAGGCTTATGAAGCCTCCCTTTGAACCTTTAGCCTCTGCATCAGACCAGCTCCTGACCCTAAAGACTTCTGGTGGTCACTTCGGCTCGTAGGGCAAGAGAAATAGCTGCCATGAGAGGACCCCCCATTCCTCCAGTTTCACCCTGACAAAGTGACCCTGTACCCGGATCTCTCCTTCCTACCAAAGGTGTCATCTTATTTTCATTTAAGTCAACCAGTTGTGCTGCCCACCTTTGTCCCAGCACCTACTTCAACACTGGAGAGGAAGTTGCACTCATTGGATGTCAAGCGGGCTCTCTCTTATTACGTTCATCGAACTGCCACCTTCCACACTTCAAAAAGACTCTTTGTGGCCTTCCATGGCCCCTCTAGAGGGGTGCTGGCCACCTCTCAGTCCATCTCCAGATGGATTGTGGTGACCATACGCCTTACCTACCAACTGGCTCAGACACCTCTCCCAAGTACAGTTAAAGCACACTCAACGAGGGCCGTGGCCTCCTCGACTGCTTTTCTCAGAGGGGTGGACATAGCAGACATATGTAGAGCCGCCACGTGGGCCACGCCATCCACCTTCGTGCGCCACTACCGCCTCGATGTCCGGGCCAGATCGGAGACTCTGTCCTGTCTTCTGTGCTCTCGTGACATCCCTCCTCCTGGTAAGTGAGCTTGCTAGTCACCCATTAGAGTGCATTCACAGAGACCACGAAGAAGAAAAAGAGGTTACTTACCTGTAACTCTGGTTCTTCGAGTGGTCATCTGTAAATTCACACTCCCCACCCATCTTCCCTGCTGTCCGTCACGTGTGCCATTGAATGCTGTGCAGCGGTGGACAGTTCTGAGAAACTGAGGCAATCAGTGCTGGGGGCAGAGTTATAGCCAGCGTGTGGGAGGTCCCGGCACCATGTGCTCGAGCTAGAAAGTTCTGAGGCTGCTCTGCGGAAGTGCAGATTAACCCATTAGTGTGAATTCACAGATGACCACTCGAAGAACCAGAGTTACAGGTAAGTAACCTCTTTTCTTTGTAAACACTCTAATTTGAGTTTTGCCCTAGTATGAACAGCAATGCCTTTCTTTTTGCAAATTTTTTAAGAAAGATTCTACAGTATGTATCATAGAAAAGTGATTTTGCTCAGTCTGCTCATAGAATTAAAATAAAAGGCAAATCATGGAATGGTAGGTTCACAAGCCAATCAAATTATCTTTTGTAAAGTCTTGCTGTCATGAAGACATATGAATTCCTTTTTCTTTTAAATACATATTTTTTCCTTATTTGATATAATACTGGTTGCTATCATTGAAGTGTTTTTTGAAATATTTAGCTCTGTGTTACTTACTGACTTTTCATAGTTAGTTTTTCTTCCACCTGTTACACTTTCTGTAGAAATATTGCAAGAAAATACTGCCTTGTTTTTGGACTCCCTCCATTTTTTAATATGGTTTGTTCTTAAAACTTCATTTAAAGTGTCTTGTCACAATGCATTTCATGAAGTAGCAAGTAGTTGTGAAAAATGAGGTATTACTCTGGTATTTGGTCAGTATTCAGAGATTCTCTCTCCTCCTTTATAAAAGCAGTTGCTATGGAAACGATTGAAACTGGAGCTGTCACCCTCTGATGCTGTAGGATTGATTATGTGCCCTGTGTTAGAAATAAGAAATATGATTTTCATGTTGCCAAGTCAGGGTTTAGCATGAAAGAAGAAATTATTGTTGATAACTAAGCCAAATTCTCCTGTGTAATCTTGATGCTCCAAAATACAACACTTTGTTGTGTTCAGGGAAAAAAAGGAAGGTATTTTGTTTGGCAAGACAGCTGAAAATAGGGAACTTCTATAGTAAGTAATGGAACAATGCTGAATAATTATTTCAACATTTCAAGACATCAAATAGCAGTCCTGGGCTTTGGGAGATATAAGAGGTATTGCTTTTAGTTTGAACTTCTTAATCCCACTGTGCTTTATTTTGAGTTGAAGGTCCTCTTTTAGCATAATTAGCAGTCATGATTCAGCATATTCACAATATATTCATATCCACAAGTTATTTTGGGGATTTATAGATTCAAAATTTTAAATTAAAATTTAGGAATATAAAAGAAAATACCTTCAAATGGCTTTTAAAACTGGAAGTCATAGAATCATAGAAAAGAGAAGTTGGAAGGGGCCTACAAGGCCATCAAGTCCAATCCCCTGCTCAATGCAGGAATACAAAGCATATCTGCCAGGTGATTATCTAAGTTTTTCTTGAATGCCTCCAGTGTTGGAGCACTCACAAACTCCCGAGGTAACTGGTTCCACTGTCGTACTGCTCTAACAGTTGGGACGTTTTTCCTGATATTCAACCGAAATCTGGCTTCCTTTGTATTGCATTATATTTATTTATTACGGTCAGGTGACCAGCTCGTAAAACATATTATATGGCTAAAATATACAAAATGCAAATAAAGGAGTGTACAACAGTTGTGTAGTAGTTATAGTATATGGGGAGAATCAGTTTAACTTGAGCCCATTGTTGCGTGTCCTGCACTCTGGGATGATCAAGAACAGATCTCTGTATGACAGCCTTTCAAATATTTGAAAAGTCCTATCATATCACCCCTCAGTCTTCTTTTCTCAAGGCTAAACATGCCCAGTTCTTTCAGCCTTTCCTCATAAGGCTTGGTTTCAAGCCCCCTGATCATCCTTGTCGCCCTCCTCTGAACTTGTTCCAATTTGTTAGCATCCTTCTTGAAGTGTGGTGTTCAGAACTAGACACAATACTCAAGGTGAGGCCTAACCATTGCTGAATAGAGGAGGACTAGCACCTTGCGGGATTTGGAAACTATACTTCTATTAATGCAGCCTAAAATAGCATCTGCCTTTTTTTGTAGCCACATCACACTGTTGGCTCATATTTAGCTTGTGATCTACGACAATTCCAAGATCCTTCTCACTCGTAGTTTTGCTGAGCCAGGTATCCCCCATCTTGTAACTGTGCAATTGGTTTCTTTTTCCGAGGTGCAGTACTTTGCACTTATCCCTGTTGAATTTCATTCTGTTGCTTTCGGTCCAGTGCTCCATCCTATCAAGGTCATTTTGAATTTTGTTTCTGTCTTCTAGGGTATTAGCTATTCCACCCAATTTGGTATCAACTTCAAATTTGACAAGCATTCCCTACACTCCCTCATCCAAGTCATTAATAAAAATATTGAAGAGCACTGGGCCGGACTGAGCCTTGGGGTACCCCACTAGTTACCTCCTTCCAGTTAGAGAAGGACCCATTAATCATCACCCTCTGAGTACGATTCTGTAGCCAATTGTGTATCCACCTGACATTTGATCTATCCACCTAGTTAGCTTGCTAATCAGGGTATCATGGGGCACTTTGTCAAAAGCTTTGCTGAAGTCAAGATATACTACGTCTACAGCATTCCATCTGTCTATCAGGGAGGTTACCTGATCAAAAAACAAGATCAAACTAGTTTGGCAAGATTTGTTCTTGACAAATCCATGTTGGCGTCTAGTTATTGCTGCATTGTTTTCTAGGTGCTTGCACAATGACTGCTTTATGACCTGTTCCAGAATTTTTCCTGGTATTGATGTCAGGCTGACTGGCCTGTAGTTCCCAGGTTCCTCTTTTTACCCTTTTTGAAAATAGGGATAACATTATCCCTCCTCCAGTCCTCCGGGCACCTCCCCCGTTTCCCATGATTTCAAGAAAATAATGGATATCGGTTCTGAGAGTTCTTCAGCCAGTTCCTTCAGTACTCTCGGATGCAGTTCATCCAGCCCTGGAGATTTGAACTCATTCAAGGTGGTAAGATATTCATGGACTATTTGTTTATCAATCTCCAGCTGCAATCCTGCCCCCCCCCCCCCGCACTTCCAATTTGTTTGGAAGTTCATAGTCTGTCTTACGGGAAAAGACTGAACTAAAATAGGAATTGAGCACCTCTGCCTTTTCTTTGTTCTCTATTATCATTTTTCCATCTCCATTGTGGAGCTGTGCCACTATATCTTTTTTTTGTCTTTTGCTACTCACATACCTGAAGAATGCTTTTTTATTGCTTTTAGTGTCTCTAGCTAACCTCAGCTCGTTCTCAGCTTTTGCCCTCCTAATGCCATCCCTGCATTTCCTTGCTACTTGTCTGTACTTATCCTTGGTGTCCTGGCTTTCTTTCTACTTCCTGTACATGTCTTTTTTGGTTTTTAGGTCCTCCCTGAGCTTTTTGTGAAGCCACACTGGCTTTTTTTGCTGCCTCCCACTTTTTTATCTTGTTGGAATTGTTTGTAGTTTAGAATTTCTTCTTTTAGAAGCTCCCACCTTTAGAATTTCTTCTTTTAGAAGCTCCCACCCTTCTTGGACCCCTTTTCTTGTTAGGATCTCCTGCCATGGGACCTTTCTTATCCTTGTTCTCAGATTATTAAAATTGGCTTTTTAAAAATCCAGCAGAAATCTGTGGCTACACTCTAATTTTGTTTCCTTTGAAATCAAGAATTCTAGAAGGACATGGTCACTCTCGCCTAGAGTTCCCCTTACTGCCACTTCCCCCAGCAAGTCATCTCTGTTGGTCAGAATCAAGTCAAGGATAGCAAATCCTATAGTTTCTTTCTCCACTTTTTGTAGGAGAAAATTATCAGCCACACAAGCCAGGAATTTCTTGGAAGGGCCATACTTGGCAGAATTTGCTTCCCAAATTCTGGATAATTGAAAAATCCCATCACTACTACGTCGTGTCTCTTTGAAAACCCTACAATTTGTTTTTCAAAAGCTTCCTCTCTTTGTTTGGGCAGTCGGTAGTAGACTCCAACTACCAGGTTCCTTTTGTTTTTTGCTCCAACTAGATTGATCCAGATGTTCTCGATGGGACAGCCAATCTCTTCCTCCTGTATTTCTGTGCAGGAATGTGTATTTTTGACATATACTGCAACTCCACCTCCCTTTTTATTCTCTCTGTTCTTTTTGATCAGTTTATATCCCTCAATTGCTGTATTCCAGTCATGGGAGTCATCCCACCAAGTTTCAGTTATTCCTATCAAGTCATATTTACCCTCCTGAATTAAAATTTCCAGATGTTTTATTTCTAAATTATTGAAAAAGTGGTGCAACGTCAAAGGACTAAAGAATAGCATGATAATAGCAAGGAGAACTCAGATAAGGATGTATCGGACAGATCAGCTTTAATAACTAGTACAGCATTACAAAAACAGAGGTAGCAATGTTTGACCTAAGAATAAAACAAAATTCAAAATTCACTGACAGGCAATACCTTTATTAGGGCCAACTATATTTCCCACAGCAGCATGCAACCTCTTGCAGTCTGCAGTTAAAACTCAGTTGCAAGAATGCAAGCTGATGGGTTACTTATAGATGTGAAGGTATTGGTATTTCTTGAGGTGGAATAAAAATGTTGTGTTTCTGAAAATGCAAAATTGGTTGCATCTCATATATCTGCCCTAAGTAAAATGATCTGGTTTCTGAGGCAGCGTAAAGCAAAAATACAGAGAAAAAAATAGTTACTTCTAAACTATGTATGAGGCCAAAACAATAAGTATAGAGAGATCCTGAGAGTGTAAATTTTTATATGAGGGTATGGATTTGTTAATAATATTGTACAGTTGTGTCATTACTTGCATGACTGATGGTGAATGATTCCTGCCTTAATCACACTGTCAAAATCTGATTTTGACTTTGTTTATTCCCCAGTGATTCCACATAAGATTGGCCGGGTCATTGAAGGCAGTCCAGCTGATCATTGTGGAAAATTGAAAGTAGGAGACAGAATCTCAGCGGTGAATGGTCAGTTGATCATAGACCTCTCACATGAAAATATTGTGCAACTGATAAAAGATGCTGGGAATACTGTCACACTCACTGTTGTTGCTGAGGAAGGTAAGGAGGTATCAACTATCCTTGTACTTAAATAATGCCCAGTTGTTTTAGACTGCCTTTACCACATTGTGACAACCTAGAATTCTTATCAGCTGTCAGTCCCTTTGACCGTAGTCTCTTTTTGGATAACTGGAGCTGAACATTGGAGGGTGCTGTATTCTAGTGGTTCTGTTCTTATCTTGGGAATCAGTTCCAGAATGTGTTATTGAGAGACTTTCCTTCATCCCATGCAGATTATGCCACCAAGTCCCACAGTTATCTCATCTGTTCTGCTCGCTATGTTGTTGAACATGTACATGATACCTCTAGGCTGGATGGGCCAGGAAACTTTTAACTCAGTCTAGATGAGGCATAGATATGATTGGTGGTACTTGGTTTGTCTGAGAAGAAAGATGGGATTTGTACACTTCCCAAAGGACCATGTTTGCATTCTAAAAGTGCTGTAAGACTACAGTATCTACCATTAGCTGGAGGCCTAGGAAGCACTTGAACCATGCAGTGCTTTCATCCATTAGAAGGTGATGCACTAGCTGCCACCTTTCCTGGTCTAAAAGGAAGCTCACAACAGTTATCCATGTTTTGATTGGATAGTGGTAGTGCAGGCTTCCTCTGAAGATTTTTCAAGAACCTCAGTTTATATAAAATACAGCTGCTAGGTCACTAACTAAGGTAGCTGCAAAAAGTCTACCTCACCAGTTCTTCAATAACTGTAAATTGGAGCTGGGAGATGAGCTGCAATTCATAGCTCCTCAGTAAAATAATATTAAAAGACATTTTCCACCAGCAAAAGTTCTAACCATAGAGTACTACCAGAAGCTATATTTAAAGAAAATTTGAAGCAGCACATTATCTTTTTAATTTCTTCCTACCTCACTTGGGATGTGATTGCTCAGCAAGGGAAATGTGAATTTCACATGCATTCACTTGCTGTGAAGTTGCACTGGGGAATTCAGGTCTGTTTGATTTAAGTGGCCAGACTTAAATAGAATTGCTTGTTTGAAGTTCTGCTTGTAGCCCTGCAGGTGGAGCTGTTCAAAGAACTATATTAGCAATCTGTGATGGATCCTTCGTCTCTCAGTTTCCTCAATTCTTAACTTGTTAGCTTTTTAAAAAAAACAACTGTAGCCCTCATGGCTTTGTTCTCCTTCCTTAAGCTGTTAAAAAACAAAACAAAACAGGAGTGTGTCCATGGAAGATCAACTTTTTTTTCCTAAGAAGAGAGGTTTTGTTGGGGAGAGTGTGTGCTGGTGCTGCCTTGTATGTGTGCTCGTCCTCCCTCATGAGGCAAGAGGTGTGTGGGAAGGTGCTTTGTGTATGTACATGTGTGTAGCTCACCCTTATTTTCGGCATCAGTTCAGGTGATCATACACCTGAACTAATGTGATCCATATTTTAAAAAGTGGAGAGGAAAAACTATGGATGGAGTTGGTGGGGATTCCAGGCTGATCCATGTTTCCATTGTCATTTTATTAATGGAGGAAAAATGCAAATCAGCCCATCTCAAACCCAATATTTGCTAATGTGGTCACCCCGTTGGTGGGGAGTTAAGACACAATTTAACCCTGCTACTCTGTCATCTTGTTCTCTAACCCTTTTTCATTAGGTTTCAAGACTGATAGGAAATTATGTTCACCAAAACAATCTAACTAATAAAATGACTTGTTTTTATTAACCCAAAAGGTTCATTTACTGATGTACCATGGTCTTTCATACAGTATTACTGTTCCCTACACAAACAACTTTGCATAAATATTTAAAATCCAATCATTTGAAAGGAAGCTGTTCTCCACTTCAGTATACTGATGAGTTCTTCCAGGCTGTTGCTTGTACATTTAAAGCTTCTTTCTTTCTTTCTTTCTTTCTTTCTTTCTTTCTTTCTTTCTTTCTTTCTTTCTTTCTTTCTTTCTTTCTTTCTTTCTTTCTTTCTTTCTTTCTTTCTTTCTTTCTTTCTTTCTTTCTTTCTTTCTTTCTTTCTTTCTCTTCTTTCTTTCTTTCTTTCTTTCTTTCTTTCTTTCTTTCTTTCTTTCTTTCCTCCCCTCCCCTCCCCTCCCCCATCTAATGTCCAGGACACTACTATAGGCAGCTTACAATATTGCTCCACCAACATAAATAAAATTCAATAACAAGCATCAATTTAAAACACACACACAAAAAATGACACCCAAAAACATACTAAATATAAATACCAGATAACCAACACTGGCGGCAGAAGAAAGACGCAATAGTAAAAAAAAATGTTTTTAATCTGTGTTAAGGCCATGAAAGGCCTACATAAACAGGCCTGCCTTCACTAGTTTTCTGAAGCTGAGGAGGGAAGGAGCCAGTCGCACTTCAACCAGGAGAGTGTTTCACAGCCACCACAAAGAAGGCCTGGTTCCTAGTTCCATTTAGGGACCAAGTTCAAAATTAGGGCAATCTTCTGGACCTGGCTCTTTCTTGGGACTCCCAGATTGCAGCTGTGTCCAGATGATCACCCAACTCCGCCACTACCTGGACAACAGCTCCCTCCCTGTTGCAGGTGTTGGTCATTTCCCGGATTGACTACTGCAGTGCTCTCTATGTGGGGCTTCCCTTGAAGCTGACCCAGAGACTACAGTGGATCCAGAATGCAGTGGCTAGACTGGTGGTTGGTGTGAGCAGATTTAATCTCATCACCCCAGGGCTGGCTCGCCTCCACTGGTTACCCATTGTGGCCCGAATCAGGTTCAGGGTTTTGACCATTACGTATAAAGACCTTCATGGTTTGGGCACATGTTACTTGTCAGAGCATTTCTCCTCAGTGTCTACTGCCTGACTCACCAGATCATCACAGTCAAAGCTCCTCCAGGTAGCCACCCCGAGGGAGGCTCATAAATCAGCTATAAGAGGCAGGGCCTTCTTCATGGTGGTTCCAACCTTGTGGAACAAGTTCCCAGAGGAGCTTCGCCTGGCCCCCTCCCTGTTGATATTTAAGAGGCAACTGAAAACATTTAAGGGGACTTTACACCCTGACCCTCGCTGAGTTGACTTGATTGTTCACCACTGTCCAATAATCAGTGTTTTTACTTTTACTCTTATTTCATGTTTAGTTCCATCATTGTTCTGTTGCCTTCTGTTCTTCTTCGTGGTCTCTGTGAATGCACACTAATGGGTTTTATCTGCGCCTGACTAGATTGTTACACTGTTTTTATTATATTTTCTGCTCTGATTGTGTATTTTTTTCTAAACCACCTGGAGTAGTACTTCGGCACTAATAGGAAGAGTATAGAGTATACAAATTACAGCAATAAATAAATAATAAATATTTATTTCTGGGCCTTCCTCACAGTGGCCACCCTTAACATCTCAGCTTGAGATGTGCAGGTGGGACAGGAGGTCATTCTGAGGGAGAGGCGCTCAGACAAATAACAAGGTCTTAAACCATTTAGGGCTTTGAATGTCAACATAAGCACCTTGAATTTGACCAAGAAGCATATCAGCAACCAGTGCAAATTCTCGAGGACAGGCAAAGTTCTTCATATTTTTATACTCCTTACACTAGCCTGGCTGCTGCATTTTGCACTTGCTGCAGCTTCTGGATCGCCTTCAAGGCTTTCTACAATTTTAAATTAGAACTGCCTAAACTCAGTGTGTTTTTTTAAGGCATCTCAAATTCCACATTTGCAACAGACATTTAACATGTTGTGGCTTGTGATACAGAATGTCAATGTGTTAATTTATCTTCTTGTTGAAGTTGGAGTAAAAAGGCAAATACTTATATAATCCGTTATTTGTTAATAAAAATGTTCACATTTCTCCAGTTCAGACCAAAGAAAAACAAATGTAGATGATATTGAAAGTGTACTAGTCTGTTTTGTCACAAGACTTCAATCTTTGTTACTTCAAATAAGTGAGATTGCCTATTAATACCTGACTGTAAAGATCCACTTGCAGAAACTTAGACATGTTGCAAAACAACTGTATAATATAAATGCATGTTTCGTTAGCTGTTGTTCCAGTATGGATGCAAGGTGGTATCCAGATTACAAAATGCTTGGTTTTTTCCAATTATTTATCTAACGAAAGAGTGAATTACATGTTCTGTGTAGTGATGGACTCTGTAAGGATCATCTTATACCTGCTTCTTCTGGCTAGTAAGTAGATTCTTAAAAAGGAAAACTATAGTTGAATCAGTATCAGCCACAACATTCCAACTTTTACTGGATCCTTTTTTTCTACTTGGTTTCCATTTGTAGAAGTTTACACTTGAAATGAAAAAGTCACTATGAAATCCTTCTCATTTTGCCTTTAACATCCAGAAATGCTAAAAAGTAATGTTCTTCCCCCCCCCCTCTCCTTGTCTCCTTAATGTGAACAAAAAAGAAATTATGCTTCATGCTCCAGAAAGCATTCTGTTAACATTTTGCACAAAACCAAACCTTGTCAACCCCAGTCACGTATAAAGTAAAAATCAAGGGAAAAGAAGGAAAGTAGAGGAGAGAGAAAAATATACAGAACAGATGTTCTTTTCCTTACCTGTACTTGTTAATTATATCTGTGAGTGTAAATCAAGAGAAAATGTTGACGTTCATCTCTGTAGGAAAAATTTCTTCCAAGCATGTTAAGTAATAGGCTCAAGCAATCCTTGCTGAACTCTACAGGGCCATTCATCGCTGGGAAAGAAAATGTAATAACCTGCACTGGGGAACAATAAAAATTCAAGGCGTTAACACTATCATAAGGACTTGTAAATATGAATGAATTCACATAGAAAACCCTTTAGTTCAGTACACATAGCATCACCAAGCCTTTCCCCCTTTTCAAGATTTATGTAGCTCTGAAGTTGTCATTAGTCTATAACCTACTCTTTAAGGTTTGGGACAGAGAGGAAATGCTTTGTTACTCTCTAAGGGACACAAGCAGAAAAAGTTTGTTTCAGAAAAAGTTGTTTTCTATTCTAGTCAATGTGTGTGTTGTGTTGAAGATAGAGACAAACTAGCAAGGCCTTTCTAATGATTTGGTAAATGGCAGACCACTACTAGTTTTCATGCTCTTAATGATTTTGTCACAGTTCTTCTAAACAAGCAACATCTTTAACATGTATCTTGGAGTTTTTAGTAAATACTTCCTTAGAGAGGACCATCACCAGCTGACAAATTGACCATAGCAACTGCGGATGTAATCACTGAAATAGTTGTGACTACCCACACTAGTGAAATCCTGGCTCTTCAAAATATTCAAGGTATATGTGCTGGATTTCCTCTAATCTGCCTTTTCTGTCTTCATTAGAACACCGTGGTCCCCCATCAGGAACAAACTCTGCCAAGCAGAGTCCAGCCCTACAGCACCGACCTATTGGACCAGTACCAGCCAGCTCTGTGCCCAGTGACAGGTACAAAGACTTTTTAATTTTAGACTGCAGAATAATAAGGTAAGACAAGATGGTTCCTCTCGCTTGTCTTTTGAGGTCAGAGCTGATCTAGTCTGTTGGACTATTTTTCCATTCAGAGCAGTTTTCTACTGACAGTACAGAGGGCATATTTTCCAGTATGTCCACAGCAAGATGTGTTTATGCTATTCTGAGTTCTCTGTATATGTTTGTTCTTGCTGCTGTTCTTTTGTTTTTTTGCATACACTGTATCTATCATTTTGTGTTATGCCAGCATTTTCCTGTTTTAGTAGCTAATTTAAAATGTAGAGTAATAGCTAATGATAAAAGGGAATTCAGTCTTGCAGATCTTCTGTTTCCCCATGGGAAAAAAATCCATGTGAGAGGACAAGATAGCATGTGAGAAAGAAGTTTAAAGTAAAATCCACCCTTTAAAAAGGAAAACATTGAAAATACCAAATCACCAAGTACACTTCATTTTTGCTTTTTTTTTTAAATACCCCAAATTGTATACTTTATTGATTGGTGTACATATTTATCCCAAACATAAAATTATGTTGCAAGTAACTCTGGTAAAATATTATTCTGAATGTTACCATGGTCATTGGGCTAAGTTTGTAACATACCAGACAAAACCTAACTGCTGCTGTTTGTATATTTCAGAATAACTGTAATCACAACAAGCATTGTACGTACTTATTCAGATAGCTTTGTAGTACAGATGGGGGTATACGAATACGAATATCCCCGCACAGGTGGCGTTAACAAGGGTCCAGCCCCATGGGGCCAAATGGTCCACTCACCGATCTGACATGGACGGCACAATTCTACCAATGGCTTCGCAGCGCACAATCTGCTCACCCCTCCTGGCAGGAGGACAAGCCTCACTGCAAGATCGAAGAGTGGTAAGCGGATTGCGCGCTGCGGAGCCATTGGTAGAATCGTGCCGTCCGCATCCGCAGTGGATCGGTGAGTGGACCGTCCGGCCCCATGGGACTGGACCCTCATTAACGCCACCTGTGCGGGGATATTCATATTTGTATATGAATACGAATACCCCCCTCTCTACTTTGTAGTCAAATGGCTCCCTCTTGTAGAACTTTGCAATGTCTGAAGCCCACGTTGAATACTGTCTTCAACCAGCTGCTTAGGTAGCCCAAGACAAACTATGCCCACGTCACTCCTGTCCATCATGTGGAGCTCAAGTGCAGGAGCCTATGATAGGACAGGAGGGGTGGGATCAAGAAGACAGTTAGACAGTTAGAGACAATTAGATAGGAGAATTGAAGGAGAAAAAGAGAGATTGAAAAGTTGGAGCTTTAGAGAGAATAGGAAAGAGTTAAAAGTAATAAGAAACAGATAGACAAGGATTGTTGAAGTGGTTAATGTGAAAGTATATACAAGCAAACGTGTAATCAAATTCAAGTACTTTAATGAGAGATCTTAAACAGTAATAAAAGAACATCAGTGATTTACATCTGTGATTTACAAACCTGAATAAACAAGTTATATTTTGACAACACGTGTCTGTGATGCCTATTGGGTATAGTGTGGACTATAGATCCACTGGTGGCGGCGGAAAGAGAGTAAACACATCCAGAGAGTGGACCTGTGTTTGGGGAGAACAAACAAGGGAAACTGGGTGGACGCGACAAAGTGGTGGCCGCGGTGGGATGCGATTAAAATTCCAGTAAGCCAAAGAAAAAAAGGAGAATTTTCTGAGTCTGTGGTACCTGTTAGTCAGAGACTGTGGGGAAAACCCTCTGTTCTTAGTGAATAGCTTAGTAGGGACTCCAGATCACAGATCTTGAGAAAGACTAAAACAGGAAAAGACTCTAAGGAAATTTGTGATTTAAAGTTTACCTCACGCTTAGAGTGGAAAGACCTGTGGGCTAGCTATAGATCCCAAGCTCTGAGAAGGGAGCGCTGAGGGGATAAAAGTGAAAGCCAGGGTCATAATAGCTAAGGTGA
The DNA here is from genome assembly GCA_037013535.1 of Intellagama lesueurii. NCBI lineage: Eukaryota > Metazoa > Chordata > Lepidosauria > Squamata > Agamidae > Intellagama > Intellagama lesueurii. Next base: position 202,477,303 of record JBAJHW010000004.1, read on the forward strand.
ATGAAACTAACAAAGGCTTGAATAAAGTAAATATTTCTGAAAAAACTTGGTGTCTGAAGGCAAAGAGAAACAGTGTCTCAACCCAAGGAACAGCTTGGCTGGGTGCCAAAAGAAATATAGTAGCAATCCGTGGCTGCCAGTGGAGAAGCTACAAAGTATCTCTCTCTAACTCAAAAAGGAAAAAAGATTTTAAACTGAGGCTTGACTGTCTATCTCAATAGAAATAACCAACTTATCCAAAATAAATATAAACAAACATGCCTTCTAAGCGAGGGAAAAAGGTGGCAATGGGGGTGTCAGATCCTCAAGATTTACCTCACGAGGAGGGAGTCTCTGAGCAGGATGAGACTCAGGAGGATGATGCTTCAAAGGGAGAAACTGGGTTAACCTCCCAAGAATTTGAGAAGTGGAAATTGGAAAGGGAATTTCAATTACAAGAATTACAGATTAGGGCTGAGGAAAAAGCTAAAACTCAAGAATTACAGATTAGGGCTGAAGAAAGACAAAAGTAGTTAGATTTTGAAAGGGAAAAAGCTAGAGAAAGGGCTGAGGCTGAAGCCAGACAACTGGCAATGCGAGAAAAGGAAATGGAGTACCAATTACAAATGAAAAAATTAGAATTGGCATCTCTGAACAGTAACAACAGTAACAATACAAGTGAGGGGGTCTCAAAAGTGGATCTAAATAAATTCCCTCAATTTAAAAAAGGTGATTGCCCTGAATCATTCATTATTTTGTTTGAATGTGCATGCTGGGACTTTGATGTGAGAGGGGCAGAGCGCATGATCGTGCTGAGGTCTCAGATAAGTGGCGAGTTAGCTGAGATTTATTCTCAAATATCACAGGATCAAGCAAGAGACTATGAGGCATTCAGAAAATTGGTTTTCTCGAGGTTTAGGATCAATGCTGAGCACCTCAGATGGAAATTTAGAGCAGTGACTAAAAAGCCTGAGGAATCATATTCTCAATTGGGGGCAAATCTAGTGAGATACTTGGAGAAATGGCTAGAACAGGCGAATGTCGAGTCATTAGAAGACATGAAAAATATAAGGCTAGAACAATTTTATTCGGTTCTACCTGGGGAATTGAGGTATTTAGTCAGGGACAAAAAGCCCAAAAATGTTCAGGAGGCAAGCGAGACGGCTGACTATATTGCAGATATAAAACACCCCAGGTTCTCTGAGATAAAAATTGGAGGGAAAGCTTGGGACAACAGAAGGAAAGAGCCCAGAGAGTACCTCAAGAACCATCAAGCAGCTGGAAGCCATTTTAGAGGCAAGCCCTCAGAGCAGAGCCAACAGAGATATAAGAGCTTTGAAGGGAAGGGAGACAAGGCCCCATATTTTGAACAGAGAGTCTCTAAAACCTGCTATGGGTGCGGGGAGAAAGGACATATTGCTCAATGTCAGACTTCAAAGAATAGAGAGGTTGGTCAAAAAGGAGGGGGAAGTATGCCCAAGAAAGTATACTGTGTACAACAGAAGAGAGCGACCACTGAGGCATTTGAAACTGGCGCCATAACACCAGTAACTGCAAGGGCAGAGAGCCAGGAACAACAACTTCCATTGGCTTAAGTTGTACAATGCTATTTTATTAAAAGTAACCAGGAGCTTCTTCGATGTTCTGGTGAAACTATTTATGTAAACGATACTAAATATCTAGCTTTAAGAGATTCATGCTCTCAGGTGACATTGTGTCATCCTGATATAATCCCTCAAGAAAATATAATAAGAAATGAAAGCCTCGCCATTAAAGGGATTGGAACTGAATTAATTACTTTATCTGTGGCTAAAATAAAAATAGATTATCAAGGGTGGAATTGAGAGTGGAAAATAGCCATCTCAGATCAGATTCCTGCACCATGCTTGATAGGGCTGGATCTATCTGAGCATGTTAAGAGTGTTTTGGTAACTACTCACTCCCAGAAAGAAAAAGAGAAAGCACCTGAGAAATATGAAAACCCTAATGAAACAATAGAAGGGAATGAATCAAATGAGACAGCTGATTTAGTGTCATCAAGGAATCCTCATGATAATACTTTTAAAAAGGAACAAAAAGAAGATTCTACCTTAGAACAATGCTTTAAGTTGGTTAGAGAAGAACCACTAACCCCTGAGAACCCTGAAAGGTACTTTGTGGAGAAAGACCTATTATATAGAGAGGTCTTATTAAATCCTCAGAGGGGAGGGGAAAGCATTCACAAACAGGTAATAATCCCTTTAAAGTACAGAGAAAGGATTATAGAAAAGGGACAAGATCCTGAGACAGTGATCCAGTACCTAGATACCCTGATGAACTCCTTGCAGCAATCTCTGAAGTTAGCAGCAGAAAACTTGCAGAGCCAGCAAGGAAAGCAGAAACTCTGGTATGATAAAAAGGCCAGGGAAAGATCATTCAGTCCTGGAGATGAAGTCCTGATGTTAAAACCGATTAAAGGGAATAAACTGCAGTTAAATTGGGCAGGCCCTTTTAGAATAGTCTCCAAGATGAGTGATGTGAATTATATAATTCAGGAGGAGGGAGAAACAGGTCGAAGAGTGGTTCATGTGAACAGGATCAAACCTTACTATAGAAAAGAAAACGTTGTCCTATATGCCATGAAAGAAGTAGACAACGAAAAACATGAATTACCCTATTGGGAAGGGAGGGGCGAGCCCCAATATAACCCTGAAGATGTCAAGATCAGTCACACGCTAACCCCAAAGCGACAAGATGAAGTGAGAGCCTTGCTGCTGAAATACAAGCAGGTCTTCTCAAATAAGCCTGGTGTAGCAAAGGGAGTAGTGCACAAAATTGATACAGGAGATGCACCTCCTCAAGCTGTCACACCCTACCGAGTAACAGGGCCATATGTAGCCAAGGTTCGCCAGGAACTAGATGAAATGGTGAAAGAAAAAATTATCGTTCCTTCATCTAGCCCATGGGCAGCACCAATAGTGCTAGTAGATAAACCAGATGTCAGTATCTGCTTTTGCGTAGATTATCGAAAGCTGAACCACGTCACTAAGCCTGATGCATACCCGATGCCTCGGTTAGACGATTTGATTGAGACTATAGGGGGATGCCAGTACATATCCAGTTTAGATCTGACTAGGGGGTTCTGGCAAGTGGGGTTAGACCCCAAAGATCAGGAAAAGACCGCATTCTGCAGCCCTTTTGGATTATATGAGTTCCGGGTCTTAAGTTTTGGATTGCGAAATGCTCCAGCGACGTTTCAAAGACTTATGGACCAAACCTTACAAGGGCTTAGGGAATTTACTGTAGCATACATCGATGATATAGGGATCTATAGTCAGACGTGGGAAGATCACCTGAGCCATATTGAGAAAGTGCTACAGAGACTAAATGAGACTGGGTTAACAGTGAAGGCTAGTAAATGCCAACTGGGTAGCTCAGAATTAAAATACTTAGGCCATATAGTAGGGGGAGGCATAATCAAACCCCTAGAATCTAAAATTGAAGTAATCAGTAATTGGCCTAGACTGACATCAAAGAAAAAAATTAGATCTTTCTTAGGGTTAGTCGGCTATTATCGGCGCTTCATACAAAATTTCAGTGAAATAGCCGCACCTTTATCAGACCTAACACACAAACGAAAGGCTGAAAAGATCCAGTGGACGAGCGACTGCGAGGAGGCCTTTGGGAAGTTGAAAACTGCTTCGATGACCGGTCCTGTCTTGAGAGCTCCTGATTTCCAGCAAGAGTTCACCATCTTCACGGATGCGTCCAACATCGGGCTGGGAGCCGTGCTGAGCCAGGCAGACGACAACGGAGACCATCATCCGGTGACGTTCCTGAGTAAGAAACTGCAGGCGGGCGAGATACATCTGTCCACGATAGAACGTGAGTGTCTAGCGATTGTATGGTCGATACAGAAGCTCAGGCCATACATATGGGGAAGACATTTCGTACTTTGCACAGACCATTCCCCACTGCTGTGGTTGAGAACTATAAGAGCCAATAACAATAAGTTAATGAGGTGGGCCTACTTCTACAAGACTTTGATTTTGAGATCCGGAGTATGAAAGGGACTCAAAACGTGGTGGCCGACGCATTGTCACGGAGACCGGAAGACTGACCGAAGGAAAAGAAGAAATATGTAACATAACTTATAATGGTATAGAAAATGTACTAAGTGTGTATAAATAGGAGAAGTAATTAAAATGTAATTTTAAGATGAATTAATGGTAAGTAGAGAAAAGTAACAGGATTGTATTGTAAGTGACACAAATGTTGATTAATGTAATTTTAAATGGATAAAGTACTAAGATTAATGTGCTTTAATCAATAATAACATGCATGCCTAGCAACTGTATAAAAGAATAAGAATATAAACGTGATTTAAATGTGTATCTGAGAATTGTATTGAAAAAAATTGTTTAAAATTAATATTGCTAAGTAATCCATACGTTGTTCATGAGGGTAAACCACTATAAGTTTTACCCCATGAAACAAACTTTCCAAGGGGGGAGGTATGTGGCGGAATGCCTACGTCACTCCTGTCCATCATGTGGAGCTCAAGTGCAGGAGCCTATGATAGGACAGGAGGGGCGGGATCAAGAAGACAGACAGTTAGAGACAATTAGATAGGAGAATTGAAGGAGAAAAAGAGAGATTGAAAAGTTGGAGCTTTAGAGAGAATAGGAAAGAGTTAAAAGTAATAAGAAACAGATAGATAGACAAGGATTGTTGAAGTGGTTAATGTGAAAGTATATACAAGCAAACGTGTAATCAGATTCAAGTACTTTAATGAGAGATCTTAAACAGTAATAAAAGAATATAATTGATTTACATCTGTGATTTACAAACCTGAATAAACGAGTTATATTTTGACAACACGTGTCTGTGATACCTATTGGGTATAGTGTGGACTATAGATCCACTGGTGGCGGCGGAAAGAGAGTAAACGCATCCAGAGAGTGGACCTGTGTTTGGGGAGAACAAACAAGGGAAACTGGGTGGACGCGACAGTGGGTATGCCAAAATGGCAACAATAATTGTTAATACTGGTTCCATCCACGAGCAGAATATGTCAACTGATAACATTGTTAAAGTGAAGGCACGACTGGAAATGTATGTTGCAGAACATCTAAAACAAAACCACATAGGCAATTTACATCTGCTTTTCTCCAGAGTTCCAGTAAGCATTGTTGTTGTTTAGTCGTTAAGTTGTGTCCGACTCTTCGTGACCCCATGGACCAGAGCACACCAGGCCCTCCTGTCTTCCACTGCCTCCCGGAGTTGGGTCAAATTCATGTTGGTAGCTTCGATGACACTGTCCAACCATCTCATCTTCTGTTGTCCCCTTCTCCTCTTGCCTTCACTCTTTCCCAACATCAGGGTCTTTTCCAGGGAGATTTCTCTTCTCATGAGATGGCCAAAGTATTGGAGCCTCAGCTTCAGGATCTGTCCTTCCAGTGAGCACTCAGGGTTGATTTCCAGTAAGCATAGCATCCTGTTAAGTGTGACGGGAAAAGGAGGAAGCCTGTTTTTTAAAAAAGCACTATAGTAGTTGCGTACAGACAAGTAGACACTGTTTTTCTCTAGTTTACTTATTTGTGTGTTGAGAGTAACTAAGAATGATAAGAAATCAAACTGATAAATGATTGAAGAGAATATTTGACAAATGGTTTCAATAATCTATTAATCTGTAATTATTCTTAGCATAGAGAGCTGATATTCTAATAGGGTATCTTCCTTTAACCAAGATAATTACTGTAGTAATTATAGTAGTTTTGTTTCCCCAACCCTCAGCTGAAGCTAGGACCTTCTGCAGCAGGACTGAAAACAGGTGTGGGGCTTCAGTGTGTAATAACTTCATGCTGTGCCAGGGTAGGGCCATAGTTAGATATACCAGGCCCCAACACTGCCTCTGCCCTGCCCCTTCCTTTCTGGCATCTCCCCATCCTCCTTCCCTCACTTCTATATCAGCATTGCTTTTCAGCTGTTTTTTTAGGACTAAGTAGGAATTTTTGCCTCCTTCCAGGTTTTGTTTTCTGTGTCCAAGCCTCCTATAGCAAATTCCATGGCTTCCCTCATTTCCCAGTCCTTACGTGCTCCTGGGCCTCTCTGCATCACATTACATACACTTTGCACCTGCAACTTCAGTACCGACTGCCTCTCCATCTGGCTGATTGCCTTTTCTCACTGAAGCTTTCTTTCATGCCTGCTCCTGGAGTATTGTCTTGGTCTGTCCTAACTGCACCAGGGTGAAATCTTCTGTTGCCTAACCACAAAAGGCATACCTCTAAGTGGAATGCCTTCCAGAGTTTCTAACTCAGGGCTCTGATGCAGAACCTTCGGCATTAGACAAAAGATAAGGCATGCACGGCATCAAACTATTCAACACCTGGTTCTCCCTTCCTGATAATTTCCTTTCCAAACCAGTAGTCAATAGTTCCCATTTCATCTTCAGAAGAACTGTGTCCTTATCCAGAGCAAAATCTCCAGGTGTTTAAGTCTCTAACCACTGGCATGGAAGAACTGCTCCCAGTCTCCAGTTGTGTGCACTAGCTCTCTTCTACTTCAGTACTCTTCTACTTGTGTCTGCCTTATCCACACTCATTCAGCAATCCTGGACCAAGTTGCTTCCATACAGCTAATCTTTCAGTGTATAGATAATCTCTATGGTGTCCAGGAGGAGGGTGTTTCTTTATTCCCCAGTACCCCTAACCTAACTCCATCATTGTTGATCTGTCCCAGACTAAAGGTTGGCAGAAGTCTTATTCTTCCTCTGTCAATAGGGAGGGACAGGAACTGGACTTTTTGAGAAAACTCCTTTATTCCTCAGTTTCCCTGATGGTCTGTATGAGCAATTACCAGGCTGGCCATGGCAGGTTATTAGCAGTTTCTCTTAGAGAAATTGGAGGCCTTATTCCACTGTCTCCCTGAGGATCACAAACCCATCATTCTCACTTTCTAGGATCAGGCTTATAATAAGCTAGCAGAGCATCAAATCAATTCTGGCCACTATATTGCTAATTGCACATCAAGGATCATCTCAGAGATGGTCAACCTTCTAAACATGCTTAGGTATTGACTACTAGCATTATAGAGGACTCTCATCTTCATATTGAAGATCTTCCTTTCAATGCAGAGGTTCTCTTCAATAAGTATGAGGTCATGGAATATCTGATGAAGAAGGATTATAGCCAAGAAGATGGACATTGCCTGCCAAGCCAAGCCACAGTGTCCTGCCATATTTTCTACTGAGCACTTGTGCCTCCATCTCTCAGTCTGCTCCTTCTAAGTGCCACTTCAAGCAGGCCAAGGGACATCTGTCTTCTACTTCAAATATATTTTCCCAAGCAGCTAAGCACTGGCTTTGCCTCCTGTTCTTCCCAATCAAAATTCAAGATTTCTCCTCCTTGTCATCTGTCAACATAGTGAACATCATCACCAGTCATTGGGTCCTCGTTAAAATTCAAGGGCTGTACCATCAAGTTCAACAAATCCAACATTCTGGCCTTCTTTCTCCTGGTTCAGTGATCTGGAGAATTTAGAGGTATCCACCTTTTTCACCAAGTATTGCATTTATCTGCATAAGCTGTTAGAAGCCTTGTACTAACTCCTCCCATAAAAGGAAATGGAAGCCTTCCTTGACTTTGCTGAGTAGAACAGTCTTATGCTGAGTTTCTAGCAAGTACCTCATGTGCTACAATTTCTTCTCTCCCCTTCCAGTGTAAACTCAGTTTCTTTTCCACTGAGTGGCCATATTTCAGCATGTAATCTTGTCTTGCCTTATAAGCCATCACTGTGGATCTTCTCACTAGTAGGTTTCTGAAGTTAACCCTTCTATACTAACTAGATTGCTACCAGTTGTATTGTTCCAGTTTATGGGGAAACTGAGCCTATGTATTCTGTGATTGTTGCCTACTGCCACTAAAAGCAGCCTTTTTGGCTTGCCGTAACTTCTTCAAGGAGAGTTTCTGAATTACATGCATTGAGCTTGGATGTCCCTTTTCTGAATCTTTACAGGAACATGGTGCTGCTATGTCTTGATATCTCTTCTCTATTTAAGGTGATTTCCTCATTCAATCACAACCAAGTTGAACCTCTTTGAAGTTCACTTACCTTTTGTCACAGTGCAACTTCCTCTTTGCAGTGGGCGATGCATATCTTGGGCATTGGCCATATTTTAGCATTTTTATATTTCCAGGACTGCAGCTTTCCAACACTTCTTTCATCTATTCCTCTGTTAATGCAGGGATTCACAAGGGCTTACCTGTCTCTTCCCAACATTTTGCACACTGGGTTATATATCTAATTTGCTTGCCACTTGACCTGCTGCTACCTGCACCTGGGATGAAAAGCCATTCCATGAGATCATTTTTAGCCTCTGCAACTGCCCTCTGTGGGATTCCATTGCTGAACACTTGTCAAGCAGCCACATGTTTGCAGCTGTAAACATTTGTTTAGTGTTACCATTTGGACATCTGGGCCTGTGCTGATGCCTCCTTAGGCATATTGGTGCTCTCTTCTGTGTGTTATGACACTGTCTACCCCAGGATATCCCATCTCTACTTAGAACCCAGAGGATAACTCAAAGAACCACAATTACAAGAAACAACCCATCATTCTGGCATCAATGGAGCTGCTGTACTAACTAGATTAGTCGGGCTTCAGGCCGCACCACGGTACAGAGACGGCATTGGTCGCCCTGTATGATGACCTGTTGAGGGAGGCTGACAGGGGTAAAACATCTCTGTTGGTCCTCCTCGACATCTCGGCGGCCTTTGATACCGTCGACCACGGTATCCTCCTGGGGAGGCTCTCTGAGTTGGGAATTGGTGGCTTGGCTTTTGCCTGGCTCCATTCCTTCTTGGAGAACCGTCCCCAGAGAGTACAGCTTGGGGAGAGTGTCTCGGCCCCGTGGAGTCTCAATTGTGGGGTTCCACAGGGGTCGATTATCTCCCCAATGCTGTTTAATATCTATATGAGGCCGCTGGGTCGGGTCATCAGGGGGTGTGGAGCATTGTGTCATCAATATGCTGATGACACCCAGCTCTACATCTCCTTTTTACCAACTGCAGGTGATGCCGTCCTGTCCCTTCAGCGCTGCCTGGGGACTGTATTGCAATGGATGCAGGAAAATGGGCTGAGGCTGAACCCGGACAAGACGGAGGTGCTGAGGGTGGGTGCCCCTGTGGTTGGTGGCTTGGATGACTCTCTCTCGTTTGGGGGGGTGGCCTTGGCCGCTAAGAGTGGGGTTCGCAGCTTGGGGATCCATCTGGACCCGGCGCTCACCATGGAAATGCAGGTGGCGTCGGTAGTCCGCTCCGCCTTTTTCCATCTTTGGCGGATTGCCCGGCTGCGGCCCTACCTTGATATGGGGGCGCTCACTACCTTGGTGCATGCGCTCGTAATCTCAAGATTAGACCACTGTAACGCGCTCTACGTGGGGCTGCCTTTGAGGTTGATGCGGAAACTTCAGGTGGTGCAGAATGCGGCGGCCAGACTCCTTAGTGGAGTGAGAAAATACCAGCATATGTCTCCTATTCTGGCCGCATTGCATTGGCTGCCCATTCGGTTCCGCATTGACTTCAAAGTTTTAATGCTTACTTATAAGGCCCTAAATGGTTTAGGACCTCGATATTTGGCGGAACGCCTACTCCCACCAAGGTCTACCCGGATCACCCGTGCGAGTCAGGAGGTGAGGCTGAGGAGCTTGACGCCGAGGGAGGCCCGTAGGGAAAGAACAAGAAATCGGGCCTTCTCGGCGGTGGCTCCTCGCCTCTGGAATAATCTTCCTCCGGAGATTCGTGCCGCCCCTACGCTGGGTATCTTTAAAAATCAATTAAAAACATGGATGTTTATACAGGCTTTCCCTCCAGTCAATACCTGATCTTTTTATCTTTTCTATTTATCTTTATTTTTTGTTTTATAATTGTTATGGAAATTGTTTTTGTAATAATTTTGTGATTTTATCTGTTGTTTTATGTTGTTTGGAAGCCGCCTAGAGTGGTCGCAAGACCAGATAGGCGGGGTATAAATAAATAAAATAAAATAAAATAAAATTAAATTAAATAAATAAATAAATAAATAAATAAATAAATAAATAAATAAATAAATAAATAAATTAGCTTGGTCACATTGGCAGGAACTTGCAGGTTAGTGAAGTTAGGAAACTACATTGATGAGTTCTTGAACACACTGTTGGCATGATTTGCTAAACCAGAGACTTACAGCTCAGGTCTTTGAAATATGAGTGCAGGGTATAGCCAAGTAAACTATTTGCCTAGAGTTCTGAGGCAAAAAATAGCAAAGATGGATCACCTTTCCACCTAAAGTGTTGGCCTGGGGATAGGCTAAGGTTTGATATCTACCTGCAGGGTGATAATTGTACTAAAAGAGTTAGGTTGGGGTTTAATTTGGATGGAAGTACGTAACTGCACATTTGATCTTCTTCCCAATTCCTACCAGTAAGTTAGCAAAATAGTCAAGGGGACCCTTAGTTAGCACCATACTCAGTTGTTATGTCTCTTTATTTCCAGTTCCACCTGCAAAATCTCCTGACTAGCAAAATAGAGATGGACAAAAATTTTGTAGGAAATTCATGAAAATTTTCCAGACTTTGAATTGTTGGAAACACACAGTAGGGACAAATTCTAGCTTGTCCTCTCTTCATATTGCCACCTTCTACCTTTGATTCTGTATGTGTATCCTTATCAGTTCTCTCACTCTGTGTTATATTATGGGTATTTAGTCTATGTTACTTGCTTTGGAGGTGGAATTGCTATAATATCAAAAAGATAAAGCTAACATAACTGCTGAGTGATTGGTTACCTGAGTGGGTTTTTTAAGTGGATTGCTGTACCTTGCGGCTTTGAATGTGTTTTATTGTTGCTTATGTTTTTTAGTATGGTATTTGTTTGATCCTTTCAAGTATTTGTATACTCACTGTTGTTAGCTTTAATATTTTCTTTTAATAATCTGAACCACCTTGGGTATTTTTAAGGAGAAAGACAGGGTAAAAAATATTTTAAATAAAAAGAAATGGATAAATAAACGTATAGGCATGGCCAGTCTAATTTTATTAACAGAAGGTATATAATTGTGAAGATGAACTGGCTAAGATCCTGTGGATTCCTTTGGCAATCACTCCATTTGGGGAAAACATAATTGCAACCCTAATAGTTATCTTTGTGCTTCCTTCTGTTTCAGGGGTGCTGCAGAAGCTGATGCAGGAAAAGAACAATGCAACAACTGCAAGCACTATTCACCAGCAGAAGGTGTTGCAACTATTGTAGGGAGCAAACATTCTCAGGTATATAATCTTCACTGAGAAATACCTTTGCTTCCTGTTGGGGTGGAACTGATCTCTTCCATAACAAATATGGGTGTTGGTAGGACTCTGTGTCTGATCACCATGTATGGGTGTGAAACCTGGACAGTTAAGAAAGTTGACAGGAAAAAAATTGATTTGTTTGAAATATGGTGCTAGAGGAGAGCTCTCTGGAGACAAAAATGTTAAGACCGGGGGTATCCTACTTTGGGCACATCATTAGAAGATAGGATTCCCTAGAAGAGACAATAATACTGGGAAAGGTAGAAGGCAGCAGGAAAGAAGGAAGGCCAAATATAAGATGGACTGACTTCCTAAAAGATCCCACAGACTTGAGTCTGCCAGAGCTGAGCAGGGTGGCTGAGGACAGGACATTTTGGAGAGCACTCATTCATAGTTTGGAGGTGACTTGATGGCACATAACAACAACAGGACTCTGTGTTAATCACTTGATATACATATTTCATAAAAGCCATAGTACCAATAAAATCTGTTACATTTCTTTCCTTTTTTCAACACCAGACTGGCTCTACTGTACAATCTTAGTATTACTTCTGATTTGCTGTGTACCAAACACTTCATGGATTGAAGTCTAGAAATTAAAATAGGCTACAAAAAAAAGTACAGGTCATAATTCTGTATGGTTGATCTGACAGCAAGAAGTCCATTGAGGACTTTGAAGGAAAATATGTGCTTTTGTGGAAGCAGGTCACATGGAGTATATTTGAATTTGAGGAAGGATGAGCCTAAGGTGTTTTTCAGTAGCAAAATTTCCTTCTGCTCCAGAATTATAGCATATTTGGTAGGAATCAAGTGGGGATAGTTTGAGTATGAATTTGTTCTTCCATTGAACAGAATCAGCAGACAGTGGGAAATGAGTATTTTAGGAAGATATTTGTTGAAGAATGGAATAATGGTGATATTTAGTTCTGGAGCCCCTTCACGGATTGCTGCCTTGTTGTGGCGAAGGGGCTTGAGTAATTCAGAGAAGCTATGGGCTATGCCGTGCAGGGACACCCAAGACGGACAGTTCATAGTGGAGAGTTCTGACTAAATGCGATCCACCTGGAGGAGGAACTGGCAAGCCACTCCAGTATCTTTGCCAACAAAACCCCATGAACAGAAACAAAAGGCTAAAAGATATGACGCTGGAAGATGGGCCCCTCAGGTCGGAAGGCGTCCAACATGCTACTGAGGAAGAGCGGAGGACAAGTACAAGTAGCTCCAGAGCTAATGAAGTGGTTGGGCCAAAGCCGAAAGGACACTCAGCTGCGGACGCACCTGGAAGTGAAAGGAAAGTCGGATGCGGCAAAGAAAAATACTGCATAGGAACCTGGAATGTAAGATCTATGAACCTTGGTAAGCTGGATGTGGTCAAACAGGAGATGGCAAGAATAAACATTGACATCCTGGGCGTCAGTGAACTAAAATGGACGGGAATGGGCGAATTCAATTCAGACGATTACCATATCTACTATTGTGGGCAAGAATCCCATAGAAGAAATGGAGTAGCCCTCATAGTCAACAAAAGAGTGGGAAAAGCTGTACTGGGATACAATCTCAAAAATGATAGAATGATTTCAATACGAATCCAAGGCAGACCTTTTAACATCACAGTAATCCAGGTTTATGCACCAACCACCGATGCTGAAGAGGCTGAAATTGACCAATTCTATGAAGACCTACAACACCTTCTAGAACTGACACCAAAGAAAGATGTTCTTCTCATTATAGGGGACTGGAATGCTAAAGTAGGGAGTCAAGAGATAAAAGGAACAACAGGTAAATTTGGCCTTGGAGTTCAGAACGAAGCAGGGCAAAGGCTAATAGAGTTCTGTCAAGAGAACAAGCTGGTCATCACAAACACTCTTTTCCAACAACACAAGAGGCGACTCTACGCATGGACATCACTAGATGGGCAATACCGAAATCAGATTGATTATGTTCTCTGCAGCCAAAGATGGAGAAGCTCTATACAGTCAGCAAAAACAAGACCTGGAGCTGATTGTGGCTCTGATCATCAGCTTCTTATAGCAAAACTCAAGCTTAAACTGAAGAAAGTAGGAAAAACCACTGGGCTGGTCAGGTATAATCTAAACCAAATCCCTTATGAATACACAGTGGAAGTGAAGAAGAGATTTAAGGAACTAGACTTGGTGGACAGAGTGCCTGAAGAACTATGGATGGAGGCTCGTACCATTGTACAGGATACAGCAACAAAAACCATCCCAAAGAAAAGGAAATTCAAGAAAGCAAAGTGGCTGTCCAACGAGGCCTTACAAATAGCAGAGAAGAGAAGGGAAACAAAATGCAAGGGACATAGGGAAAGTTACATAAAATTGAATGCTGACTTCCAAAGAATAGCAAGGAGAGACAAGAGGGCCTTCTTAAATGAACAATGCAAAGATGTAGAGGAAAATAATAGAAAGGGAAAAACCAGAGATCTGTTCAAGAAAATTGGAGCTATTAAAGGAACATTTTGTGCAAAGATGGACATGATAAAGGACAAAAATGGTAGGGACCTTACAGAAGCAGAAGACATCAAGAAGAGGTGGCAAGAATACACAGAGGAATTACACCAGAAAGATCTGGATGTCCCGGACAAGCCAGATAGTGTGGTTGCTGACCTTGAGCCAGACATCCTGGAGAGCGAAGTCAAGTGGGCCTTAGAAAGCATGGCTAACAACAAGGCCAGTGGAGGTGATGGCATTCCAGTTGAACTATTTACAATCTTAAAAGATGACGCTGTTAAGGTGCTACACTCAATATGCCAGCAAGTTTGGAAAACTCAGCAGTGGCCAGAGGATTGGAAAAGATCAGTCTACATCCCAATCCCAAAGAAGGGCAGTGCCAAAGAATGCTCCAACTACTGTACAATTGCACTCATTTCACACGCTAGCAAGGTTATGCTCAAAATCCTCCAAGGCGGGCTTCAGCAGTATGTGGACCGAGAACTCCCAGAAGTACAAGCTGGATTTTGAAGGGGCAGAGGAACTAGAGACCAAATTGCTAACATGCGCTGGATTATGGAGAAAGCCAGAGAGTTCCAGAAAAACATCTACTTCTGTTTCATTGACTACACAAAAGCCTTTGACTGTGTGGACCACAGCAAACTATGGCAAGTTCTTAAAGAAATGGGAGTACCTGACCACCTTATCCATCTCCTGAGAAATCTCTATGTGGGACAGGAAGCAACAGTTAGAACTGGATATGGAACAACTGATTGGTTCAAAATTGGGAAAGGAGTACGACAAGGCTGTATATTGTCTCCCTGGTTATTTAACTTATATGCAGAATACATCATGCGAAAGGCTGGACTGGATGAATCCCAAACCGGAATTAAGATTGCCGGAAGAAATATCAACAACCTCAGATATGCCGATGATACCATTCTGATGGCAGAAAGTGAGGAGGAATTAAAGAACCTCTTAATGAGGGTGAAAGAGGCGAGCGCAAAAAATGGTCTGAAACTCAACATCAAAAAAACTAAAATCATGGCCACTGGCCCCATCACCTCCTAGAAAATAGAAGGGGAAGATATGGAGGCAGTGACAGAGTTCACCTTCTTGGGCTCCATGATCACTGCAGATGGTGACAGCAGCCACGAAATTAAAGACAGCTGCTTCTTGGGAGGAAAGCGATGACAAACCTAGACAGCATCTTAAAAAGCAGAGACATCACCTTGCCGACAAAGGTCCGCATAGTCAAGCTATGGTTTTTCCAGTAGTGATGTATGGAAGTGAGAGATGGACCATAAAGAAGGCTGACCGCCGAAGAATTGATGCTTTTAAATTGTGGTGCTGGAGGAGACTCTTGAGAGTCCCCTGGACTGCAAGGAGAACAAACCTATCTGTTCTGAAGGAAATCAACCCTGAGTGCTCACTGGAAGGACAGATCCTGAAGCTGAGGCTCCAATACTTTGGCCATCTCATGAGAAGAGAAGACTCCCTGGAAAAGACCCTGATGCTGGGAAAATGTGAAGGCAAGAGGAGAAGGGGACGACAGAGGATGAGATGGTTGGACAGTGTCATCGAAGCTACCAACATGAATTTGACCCAACTCCGGGAGGCAGTGGAAGACAGGAGGGCCTGGCGTGCTCTGGTCCATGGGGTCACAAAGAGTCAGACACGAGTAAACGACTAAACAACAACCATAGTTCTGGAGAAATACTATTATATTTCTGTGAAGGAAAGGAGGCTAGTGTGCCGTCCCAACAAGGAGAGAAACCCAAAGAGATGTGTGCATGTGCAGAAGGGGTACTTGTAGAAATAGAAGGGGACGAAGAGAAGAGGGAAAACACACTGGAGGTGTGTCTAGCAGAGGACAAAGGGGAGGAGTTAGACCTCATAGTGTGGGAGGAGATTATAAAAGGAGAGGAGGAAACGCGGGAATTTCAGGTGGTGACGGGGAAGAGGAAAGGAGGAACGAGAGATTGCGCGGTCCAGACGGAGGATGTAGGAGGCTACTCCGATAAGGTTGGAACACTGATCAAAGAGTTTCCCAATCTAAAGACTGGAGGAGGGTTGCTACCTGATCCAGAGGTGTCCACGGAGAATAGGCGAAGAGTGAAGCCATTGGAATGGACTGTGGTAGTTTACCCGCGCAATCAAGATGGGGGGAGGAAGGTTATTCGCCCTACACCTTCCTTCAATCAACCTCCCAGGGAAGGGGACTGGGCCAGGCACCCTTGTTGCGGGACGGTGTGTGCAGTGAGGAGTACCCCTATACGGGCGATGACGGACCGGGAGTGTTTTGGCCCGGCCCCGATATGAGAAGCGATATTTGTACCCCAGAGATAAATGTAAAAAGTTATAAGATGTTGTCGGAGTTGAGTTGTTTGGACCCATTTGAAATAGTTGAGAATGAAGCTGAAAGGAATAAAAAGGAAACTGTTCAAATTCTGAAACCGCCTCCGACTCTTATTCCCGCCAAGATGAGGGAACCGCCAGTATTTTCGGAAGAACCGGATCACAATTTCATAGAGGTTGCCATGTTACATCTACACAACAAAGTTCAGTCTAGATAATTCACTTCAATTTATACTTCACTGGTTAAACTGAAATAGTCTAATGCTACTCATTCAGTACTCCAGATTTACAGAAGTATTGAAAACATGAATGCCACAGTTATAATAATATATGACCTTTAACTGGATTTGCTGAGCTGAGATCAGTCTTTAAAAAAAATGAAGAGTACAAATGGTAGGTTTGTGTCCTTTTTCAAAGAGCGTCTCTTGTCTTTTGAAATTCCCCAAATGGATTGAAGCAGGAGTGATCCTCATCCAGAATTGGACAGGAATTGCCATAATTTCATATAAAATGTAGCAATTGTTAAATTATGTATTGGGGTAAAATTGAAGTTATGATGTTCTTACCTCTTTCTTCGAAATTAGGATTTTGAATCTTTCTCTAATGGAGAAATCTTAGTCTGAATTCTTGTTTTCTGCACAGAGTCCTGGATGTTATCCAGTAGAACTGGAGAGAGGTCCTCGGGGCTTTGGATTTAGCCTTCGTGGAGGAAAAGAGTATAACATGGGGTTGTTTATTCTTCGGCTTGCTGAAGATGGGCCTGCCATTAAAGATGGGAGAATTCATGTGAGTATATAATAGCAATGGTTTCTGAAATCTGGACACTGAGAAATTTTAGGAGTTAAAATGTGCTGACCTTGAGTTCAGCTGCAGTATGTCATGGAATATTGAAATTGTGCTACTGATTTATGAACAATGCATTTTTATGCCAAAATTGCTTCCTTTTATACTCTTGTGTCAAGATTTGTCCTAGACAGGCAGCAGAAGGACAGTGTTGGCTGATGATAATGTGCATCATCTTGCAAGCATAAGCAGGTGAATGAGTGTCTGATGGTATGATTGATGTCTGTAGGCTGCCTTTTTCGTTTTCTAATTCTACTGAAGACTATTTAAATGGCAGAAAGGAGTTCTATGTCTTTGGACCATACTCTTCTGCTTTTCTTCTGTAGGTATATCCCATATGATACCGTCACAGTTTGGGGGGGGGGGGGGGCTCAGAGAAAAGAATACGCATTAGCGGCTTCCAAAGTCCCCACCAGAGGCAATGCTTATTTTATTAACTTGTAATGTAAAACCTTGTAACTATTAAATCTTGCATGGGCTCTGAAAGTAATTGAATACTCCTTTGAGATGTCCCCTATTCCTCGAAAAACACAACCGCTGCTATTTTCTTTAAGCACCATCTGTTAAATTTAGTCTCCTGATTTCTGTAAGCAAAAGGAAGACTTTTTATGTGGTTCAGCACTGTATTCACCTTGTCCATCTAGATTTTTGATCAGGATCTTTCTCAAAGAGCATTTTAGATAGTGCGCAATGAACTACAGAGAAACATTTTGTACAAATATTATTACTGCAATAAACCCGTTTGGACAAAAGAACATAAGAACCATGCTAAGTGGATCAGAGGAAAGGCCTGTCATGTCCTGCATTCTGTTCTCACTGTAGCTAAGAAACCACCTCTAAGAAGCTGACAAGCAAGACACAAGGGCAGCAGTGTCCTGCCAGTCATGTTTTCCAGCAACTGATATACAAAAGAACATAGTGTTTTTTTACTGGAGATAACGTATAGAAGCCATGACTAGATGCTACTGATATCCTTTTCCCCATGAAGACACCGGTCTTGGTTGCAACGGTTGAACATTTATTTTAGAACTATCAAATAAATAGTTTATTTCAACTGGAACATAGTCCTTCTCCTTTCCTTCCAACTGAGTCGGAAAGGGTTTCCATTCTTCTTGAATGCAAAGGTTCCCAAAACTCAAATTCCAGGGACCCAGTTGCTCAGCCGGTATCCAGTCCTTTATTGTCATCCCCGTTGAAACAGGTAACGGGCATGGACACTTCTCCCAAAAATTCATCCCATTTTGTCCTCTCCCCAGGTTCCATGATTTCCCAGGTTCTCCTGGTCCTGGCCTCCTCCTAATCTCCCATGCTCGCCATTCTATCCTTTCACGTCTTTCTTGTTCCACTTTCTCTCTCTCTCCTTTCTTAACCTCCTTCTCCACTCCCTTGCCTTGGTTTCTCCCCAATAGGATGGTTTTGGGGGAATCACCACTCTCCTCCTATGATCTGCCTCTTCCCGGGGTACTTTCAATCTCTCCCAACTGTGAGTCCAAGGATCTTCCAACCACATCCATTCCCACCCAGGTGATAATGTTTCTTCCTCCTTTTACCTCCTCTCCTTCCCCTGCTTCTACTACTACTGTTTCCTCCTTCTTCCTCTTATTTATTCCCCCTTTTCTCTCTCCTCCTCCTCCTCCTTTCCCTCCTTTTCTAACTGTTCTCTTAGCTCTCCCATTCCCCTTACGCCCTGGAAAGATCCTTCCCTCTTGGCCCCCTTGAGGGAATCTGCATAAGTAGCTGTTAGTTCACAGTTCCCTTCTCTCTCTCTCTCCTTTGTGGGAATGGACAGCGCTCCGGCAAGAGGTGCCTCTGTCTCGCCTCTTGGCTCACACACTGTATAAAGAAGTACTCCATTTTTGTGTCCTAAATCTCCCAGTGTTTGAGCTTCATTGGGCTGTAGATATTCTGAGAGGTGGGGCAGGAAGCATTTCCCTACCCCCTTTTCCAAATCTTAATTTTTAAAAATTCTTTTAGAACCTCTGCAACTTGCTTTTTGTTTCTTAGCTAGAAAACCCCACCTGCAGCTTTTCCTTGAAGAATTGCTCCAGTTTTCTGATAACTTTGGTTGCCCTTCTCTGCACCTTTTCCAACTTCACTTTATCTTCTTTGAGGGGCTATGTCCAAAACTGTACACAGTATGCCAAGTGTTATTTTACCATAAAATTGTATAAGGGGGTTATGATAGGTGTGTTGTTGTTTCCCTCTATCCATCCCTCCTTTTTTTTTTTAACAATTTGTTTCCTACTGATCCCCAACATAGAACATGCCTTTTTCATAACTGTCACAACACTTCAAGATCCTCTTCACGGCCAGTCATTGCTAGTTCAGACTCACCAGCATACATGTGAAGCTAGGATGCTGATGCTGCTACTGATGATGATTAGCTGCACTGTGCATCACTTTATACTTGTTTGCCACTTCCCAGTTCAGAGAGACTCTTTTGAAGCTTTTCTCAATCTAAGTACGCCAAAATAATTGGTATTATCATGTAACATGGCTTCTTGATTTCTCAGCCCTAATTCTAGATCATTTATGAACAAATTTAAAACCACTTATCCCAATACATATCCTTGAAGACCACACTATCAGTGTATCTTACACAGTTTATATCCCTCCCTTATGAGAATTGACCACTTATTCTTCCTCTTCTTTCTGTTCTCCAGCTGCTACCCATCAGTAAGTTATTTAATATTCTTACCAATTTCTGAGCCTAAAATTATCCCAGCTTGAGTATTTATAGTGATCAATACTGCATTTTATTTGGTGGAACTTTTGTGCAGTTAGGCAAAAGGTATTCGGCTTCTATGGAACTGCTCCCACAGTTTTCACTGGAGACATTAAAGTTTATACTCATTATCCTTTAACCTCTGCAGTAAAAACTGTGAGAATAACTCCAGGAGCACCACTTTGTAATCAGGATCTTATGATGAGTCTGGTGAAGGGCCTACAAGTTTATTTTAATAGTAATACTGCTGCTTTGAATTGACTGTGATTTTTTTTAAAAAAGGTTATAAATAAAAATCCAGCATTTGAGATGCTGTTTATAGCTTAATGGCAATGCTTTTCTCTCTCAGGTTGGTGATCAGATTGTTGAAATCAATGGAGAGCCAACACAAGGAATCACCCATACACGAGCCATTGAATTGATACAGTCTGGAGGAAATAAAGTTCTCCTGCTTTTGCGACCAGGAACTGGCTTAATACCAGACCATGGTAAGAAAGTGGGACTTGGCCTGGCTTATTTACAAGGTGGGGAGAAGATGACTGTACTAGGCTCTACTGCATGCTGAGAATATTTCTGCTCTTCAGGTTTATGAGAGCAACAGAATGAGGATTAACCCCAACTTTTTCTTGGAAGACAGGTCAACTAACTCGACAGTGTGCCTGCGCAGAATTCAGATAAAAGGGGAAAGAAGCATATAAATCTAATTTAAATAACAGCAAGAATTACTACCATCACTCCTGCTACACATAACTTTGGCCAGACTCAACCCATTTCCTAGAAATGGCTTTCCCCATTCCCTGCTATTCAAGATTTTTAAGCCCAATTCAGAAATTACTGAAACTGGTGCTGTGAACACATTTAAAGGGAAGTACCCAACCGCATCCCCTCTGTCATCCCATTGTTCATGGTTACAGGGCCAGGTAGAGGAGAATATTTCTACTTGTGTGTACGCTCCACTGTAGGGTTCTTACTTGTGTAGAGTCTGCACACTTGCAGGAGCCATTCCTCTTTATTCTCAATGTTGAAACCATGAAAAATGAGATTATAGAAGGAGATGGGGCAGATGCTCCCCTCTAAGTGCGTTCACAGTGCCAGGCTGAATAATATAGGAATGGGATATATAATCACGTAACGTAGAGTTAGAAAACACCCAAGGGTTGTTCTGTCAAACCCACTGCCAATACAGGAATCCAGCATTAAATTATCCTTGACAGATGGCTATCCAATCTTGGTTTAAAAATCTCCCACTTCTGAGGCAGCCACTACATTGACAAACATCTGCTACTGTCAGGAAATCATTTAAATGTTTAGTTGGAGTATCTTTTCTTGTAATTTGCATCTTTTGGTTCCCGTCATAGCCTTTGGAGCTATAGAAGCCATGCTTGTTCCATCTGACAGCCCTTCAGATATCTGAGGATTGCTGTCATTGCACTTTTCAGCATTCTCTTCCCCAGGGTACATACCCAACTGCCTCCATTATATCCTCATTCTACACTCCTGTTTCTTCTTATATCCTCAAATGACTTAGTGGGAAGGAGGTACTTCCCACAGGCCTAAGCTGGTGTTCACAGAGGAATTGTACCCTCATTCATCCCGCTTGTCAGCACTAAAGAGAAAGTGGTGTGTTAGGTCCTCTGTTATTTGCATCCAGGAAATGAAAATCCTTCCACAGGGCTTGCAAAAAGGGAGGTAGAGAAGCAGTCACCATGGGTCATACAAAGAAAGGCCAGACAATATGTGGCCTTCAGATGTTGTTGTTTTGCAACTCTCATCAGAGCTAGCCATCATAGGTAGTGAAAAGACCTAATGAGAAATGCAGTGACCATTTGTAAAATATTGATACTAACCCTTTGGCGGAAACTTCCTTAGTTACAGAATATTGAGGCAAATTCTCTTTTTAAAAATGGAAGGGGAAATGCCAAACTCTATCAATTTACTTCCATTTGAAAATGTCTGTGTGCTTGGAAGTCCTTCTGTTTTCCTTTTTAATACTGAAGGAGAAATGAAAGTTGGCTGATGTTAAATTCACCTCTTAGTGTTAGATCCAGTGGATATCCTCTGTTTATCATATACCTTTCCGTTCTGCTTATGTCATCAGTCTCTTAGGCATGTTCTGAATGTTTTGCTGCATTTGTCTCTCTGTTGTTTTTTTTCATATTATGTTGCTCACTTTGCTTGATGCCTACCTGAAGTATTCTTATGACCATGTAATTACAGAAGCCCTTCAGTAGACTAATTCATACTTATAATTTTTCTACATTATGTTAAAAGCTAAGGTGCTATATTCTTTGAAATACTGGTCACCCTGGATTGTAAAATAATCCATCCCAGTATAACTCTTCTTTATGTACACATTCACAATTTTTTTTACAAAGTTGTAACATTTCTTACTCTTGCGAAACTAGACTCAGCCTTTCTATTTACACCAATCAGAGATAAACTAGGGTTTAACCTTATAGGATTTTGAAGGTAAGAAATATTTAGAAGTGGTTTACCATGGCTTTCTGTGCAGTACTAACAAAAAATAGCTTGAGAATCACTGCCATTGTCTGTGAAAGATCCTCCACCAGTATCACTTTCCACTGCTGCCCCTGCCTTCCAGGAGTTTGGTCTGGAACGATCGATTACCTTCTGTTGATGCGACTGTTAATCCTGAAGAGGGTGGATGCATGCTAGTTAGGTGTCTCATCTTTAACCATTCCGCTGTTGATCATTCCTGCTAGGAGTCCAGATTTGTAGTGGAGTCTAGTCCCTTTATGGCATTGTTCTCAGCTTCCCTGACACACTCAAACCCTCTCAACATGTTAAGGAGTGAATCCAAGGGGGAATAGGCAGCAGGACAGCTGGAGAGCCTGCATTCCTCCAGGCGGGAGGAAAAGAGGAAGGCCAAATATGAGATAGATTGACTCCATAAATGAAGCACAGCCTTGGGTTTGCAAGAGCTAAGCAGGATTATTGATTATAGGGCATTTTGGAGTCATCAGAAGTCAGAAGTGACTTGATGGCATGCAACAACAGGTTTTGATCATTGGTTCTGTGGTGCTGTTTCTAATGCAGAATTTTGTGCCTGTTTACAACATTTATATATTGCCCTGTAATAAAAGTTCTCTTGGCAGCTTGATAAAATAGTTTTATATATAAATAAATTAATTAATAAGAACAAATGCAGCATAAACACAGTTCATAGAATCAATGTAACAGAGCTCACAACAGCACCAACTTTTCACATTCTTCAAACTCTAGTAGACCTGGAAAATAAAGAGGCATTTACCTACTGTCTATAATTATTAGTACCACTAGCACTACTACTACTACTGCTACTACTGCTGCTACTACTACTATCATTGCTATTATTATGGATTTGATTTATACCTTGCCCTCCCACGTAAGAGCCCAGGGTGGATAACATAAAGATACAATTAAAATCACAGATTAAAAATATTTAAAATCACAAATTTAAAATTACTATTATGCACATCAAATTATACCCTGATACAGGATCAGGTTAGTCTCTTTGGGGAGAGTATTTCAGAACTGGGCACCATCATTGAAAAAGAACGTTGTTACACCACATTTGGTAAAAAATATCTAGGGAAAGGCCACATAAAGGTGATTTTAAGATCTGAGTGGATACACTTGGGACAAGACAAGTCCTTCAGTTACCTGCTCCAAAGTTGTTTATGGTTTTAAAATGTGAGCAAATTAGTAAATAGCATTGTAAAAGAGAATATCTGGTAAGGCTTCTATATTAAACAAGGGAGAGGAAATGTTTTTATAGTAAAGCTAAAATTAGTTTAATCTAACCATTCCCACTTTCCTAAGCAGAATCTGATATATAGAACTGCTGAGGTAAACAGCAGGGGCATTGTGGGCTTCTAAGCATACAAAAGGTATGTGCTGTTTAGTAGCAGCTCACTCATGGCCCACTTTGAATTTACAATAGGGGAAAAAAAGTTTCATTGGTTTCTCACAGTTTAGTGCATCAAATTAAGCAGCCACCAAATCTCTCTTATTTTCCTCTGCTTTGTATCCATTCTGATAAACCCCTCCTGTTAAGTATACGAGGGGGTGCTGATAAGTATTGAGCCTTTCCCAGAAAAAATTGAGCTAGGAAGCTGTAACTGCCACACTATTCTACATATTTCCCCCAGGAAGTCAATGCACTTGCGACATCTGACCTGCAGCTTCTTAAGTCCCCCCTGCAATTAAAATTCTTCCGACTGCTGGTGTAACCACTTATTTGCAGCATTAGTTGCCTCCAGAACACTCCCAAATCGTTGTCCCTTTAGGTGTTTTTTGAGTTTGGGGAACAGATAATAGTCAGAAGGAGCCAGGTTGGGAGAATATGGTGGATGAGACATCACTTGAAAGCCTAAGGACGTCAGTTTTGCCATTGTTTCACCTGCGGTGTGTGACAAGGCGTTGTCATGCAACAGGATGACACCTTTGGAGAGCTTTCCTCGACGTTTTTCCTTGATGTTTTGCCTCAACTTCGTCAATAAAGCACAGTAATATTTTGCATTGATGGTTGAACCCTGTTGGAGGTAGTCCACCAGCAGAACTCCCTTCTTATCCAAAAAAACTGTTGCCATTTGCTTCTGCGCCTTTGCACTCGGAACTTCTTTGGCCTGGGGGAACCACTGTGCCTCCATTCCTTAGACTGTTCCTTTGTCTCAGGATCATAACAGTAGATCCATGTCTCATCACCAGTTACCAGTTTGCCCAGGAAATCTGACTCATTTCTTGCAAAATGTTCCAAAACAGCCACCGATGACTCCACACGTTTCCTCTTCTGTTCGGTTGTCAAAAGTTTGGGAATCCACTTTGCTGCCAGCTTTCTCATTTCCAAGTCGTTGTGGATAATGGCACCAACTCTCTCACGTGATATTCTCAGATATATAGCAATACTTTTGGCTGATATTCGGCCGTCCTCCATGATCATGTCATGGATGGCTTTCACATTTGCAGGCACAGAGACAGAAACAGGCCTTCCACTGGGTTTCTCACTATCAACACCGAAATGGCCAGTTTTAAAATTGACAACCCAACGTTTAACTGTTGCATATGAAGGGCCACTGTCACCCATAGTTTGTGACATTTCATCATGGATCTGCTTTGCACCTTTCCCTTGGAGAAACAGGAAC
Source organism: Intellagama lesueurii (assembly GCA_037013535.1). Lineage (NCBI taxonomy): Eukaryota > Metazoa > Chordata > Lepidosauria > Squamata > Agamidae > Intellagama > Intellagama lesueurii. The sequence goes on from JBAJHW010000004.1 coordinate 202,502,107, forward strand.
TTGATTATGGTCCTATGCTCTTCCACATTGAACTTTTCTGGAGGTGCTGCCATGTTCACTTTGGAGCTGAAAATGAAAGATAAGTTAAAATCATAGGTAGTTGATTTTTGCACCATTGAATACAGACAAATTGGCCAACACACCCTGCAATTTATAGCTTCCTAGCTCAATTTTTTCTGGGAAAGGCTCAATACTTATCAGCACGCTATCGTAGAACTCTTTTGAACTTAAAAAGTACTAATATGATGAAAACAGGAAGAGCCAGCTGATAAACTAGACTATCCTAAAGCCTCAGATGGGATGTTGCACTTGGAAACTGTCGTAGTAGTCTGCTAAGACTCTCTTTCACATTGTCTTCCATTATACTTAGACCTCTGCTAAGGCATGAAGAAGAGTGGGATTACTCCTCTACTCTTACTATGCCAGCTCTTGCACTGTGCTTGTGAATCGTACATTTCTGATGAATCTTTTGCTGTGTGCTATGATTTTGGTATATAGTCTTGGGCTTTTTCTCTTCCTCCCTCAGGTTTGGCTCCTTCCAGTTTGTGCTCCTACGTGAAACCTGAGCAGCATTAAAGCTTTCAGTGCTTTTCTTGGTCTTTCCTTAAAGACTTGGTAAATCTGCATGTCTTGTGATTGACCTCTTTTTATTTGCTTTGATAGTTTTTTGTTCTCCTTGTTCTTAGTTTTCTTTCAGTATGAAATACAGTAGGTATATCTAGGAAAGATGCAGAAAAATTGGTTTTAAGATTCTTCAACAACCAAGAATTAAAAATCCCTCAAGCAAAAATCATATTATCATTCAGTTATTTTTCTTTCCCCCAACTATGGTACCATAGCATATGTCAAAACAAAAGTTTGTAGTCTCTTCAGAAAAGTGAAAAATGGGAGGAACCAAAACCTGCAACAACAAAAAAAAGTAAAACCACATAGGAATGCTGTGGTATTAGTAAACTTCAGTCAAAGATACAAAATGTCCACTGCATTCTGATTTTATTTTTCCTTGGGTGCACATAATTAAACTGTTTTAGAGACATGATGTATATGAGTCCATTAAAATATGTGTCTCTGAGGAAGGCTGAAATAGAAATGCTGTATTTGTTATTAAAGTTACTTTTGTAACTCAGAACCATTTGAGAATTATTTCCTTTGCATTTAAACAGTCCATTCTCCAAACCAGATACATAAATTTTCTTAGAGCCCTTTGGTGAAACTCTTGATAATAAATATGAGAGTATGTCCACCATGCATTCTTTTAACTACAGTGTGAGAGAAGATAGTGGATAAAACGACTTAACATTTGGTAACTCATTTTCTTAGCTGAGCTGCTCACTGCAGGTAGAAATTGTAGCTTAGTGCACCTCTTTGGGACTTAATTGACTATGTGTAAGGTTGAGATTTTGAGACAACATAGGCTCAGTAAATGTGGCAAGAATAGGCATTCTGTTGTTTCAGCTGCTATGTAGAAAATGGAGGTTGGGAATAGCTAAATGGTGACTTAAGGTAATGTAGTTTCAAAGATTTCATCGTGCAGAGAAGCTATTGAGCAGACATAGGGAGCATGCTTCCAAAATAGAGGGAATGGTGGGCATGGGTGGATGGAGGACAGATGCAGTTAGTAACAGAAGGAATTCATGGCTTAAAATTTGTAATTTTAAATTTTTGCCAAGCCATTTTGAAAGGTTGGTTTTTGTATGGTTTAACATTAATCCTTGAAAGGCTTTGGGTGTTGATGTTGCTTCCTTATTGCTTAGCTGCATATATTTCCTTGTTCTGATACAGGCAATCTGGATAGTTTTCCAACATCCTCAAGTGCTACACATGGTGAACAAACACCACTTCCCTCATTCTCACATTCTGCTTCTACATCTGAAGCATCTCATCCGTCAGGATCAGAAGAAGCTTTAATGAAAGTTCACATGTCTGAGAAACTGGAAGAAATGAAAAACACTGTGCCTGAAAAGAAAAGCACTTTAATAGAAAACCACTTGGAGATTAAGAATGCAACTTCTGCACAAAGGAACATGAACAAATGGGACCACCCTTCCAGTCCAAGTAGTAAGACGGTGCACAGTACTGCACAGTTAGCAGTGGGAAATGCAGCCAGCAGAGGCAGATCAGCTAGTCCAAAAAAGATCAGCAATAGTACTTCCAAAGGCCATAATCAAGTACCGAGCAACAGTCCTAGGAAGGGTGAGCCTAAAAACACACACAGAGATTGTTTAGAGCAACCAGAAAACCTGAGGAGTCATGAAAGGAAGCACTTAGCAGCCTCTGAGAATGCAGATAATGGAAAAGTCCCTACCAGGGAAAAAAGAGGTAGATCTGTCAGTCCCCAAAAATATGCAGAAAGAGAGAGAAGCAGAGACAAACTGAACATAGAACAAGGATTAACAGAATTTCAAAGTAGAACAGCCACTGGTGATAAAAACACTGCTGTGCTGCTAAAAGGTGAGAACATGAAATTAGAAGCTGTGAAGGAAACCACAAGGCAAAACATATCTGAGAAGGATGAGAAATGCCCTTCAGAGACAACACATAGCAAGTCTCTTCCACATTCTAAGACTAATCCACAAGACAATGACTTGCAGCCAGCTAATAAAACCAAAGAGGATGGAATCGTCAAATCCGAGGCTAGATCTCCAGTGAAGAAAACAATAACTCCTGGACCTTGGAAGGTACCAAGTGCAAGTAAAGTCACAAAAGGAACGGGTTCGACTGACAAACGGGTTTGACTGACAAACTTTAAATAATAGATTTTAATCAGGTTTCTAATGTCACTACAACAGTTTTTCTTTTCACAAAACTGTCATGTGTTTTCAGTCACTGTAATTGACAGAATGGAAAGTGCATATGATTTGATCTTAGGCTGTGTGAAGGACTTTTTGGACTGCATATGAGAAACTCGTCAAATGCTGCTGTCCGTTTGTCCCTTTTGAAGGTGGTGTCCTGCTGTTTCTGATGTTGCACTGCTAAGGCTTTCTGATAGTATTGTTGGTTAATGAACAAAATTATTTAATGCCTATTATTAGTATAAACATGACTCACTACTTGTTCTTGTGCCAAGTTATCTACTGTATCCTGTTGAATCTTCTGTTTTCCACTGCCACGGAGAAGATTTTGCTTGAAAATGAGTGTTTGCTCAGGCATGCTGCATGTTTACATAGTTCTGAGTTCTCACTGCTCAAGCAAGAATTTGGGTGGGCTTAGCTCTGGAGTCAGGGAGCAAATATGCTGTGAAGGCCTTCTTCCACACAGCACTTCTCCCCTTCCCCAGCAAAAGAACTTTAAACAGGACAGAGCCCCTTCATGTATAATATGTGGTATACTGTATTTTGCTCTCTAATAATTTTGTTTGAACTTTTGATGCCAACATGTGATGCAAACATAAATCTAAAAGTTGTGCAATTGTGAAATCACTTACAAAAGATAATTTGGTAAATTTCAGTGAGACTACTTGGTTTCAGGGTTGCTGTCAAACTATTTCCTGTCCCTTTTTAAAAACAAACATTCACATTAGAAATTAAACATGCAGAAAGAGTACATATGTTTCCAAGCTTTCTGTCATGCTGTTTGTTCGAATCTCCCATCTGTTGTTTGGTTGTTCTTTTGCTTAATACTGGCTTAAACATTTGAAAATTTTCTGCCTTGACTGAAAATATATGATTTTAAATCACAATAAGTAGAGTATACATGGAAAATCCACAAAACTCAGCTTCTTGAAGAGTCATACTTGTTTGTGCCTAGAAACCTGTTCTAATTTGCTTTACATGTACACACACAAATTATTTCCAAATTTAAATGGCATCAATGAAAAATATCTCCTTAGCTTCAGCATGGCTATAATTATAGTGAAGAATGTTAATAGTGGAGCACATTGGTACCTCAGACATGTAGGTAGTTAAGGTGGGAATGGGTTGATGACAACGGTAAGAAATGAAATGCTAGGAATTTTAAATAACTGCAGAGGACTTGGTTTTCTGTGATTGAGCTTGGAGAGTAGGTAATGTTCTCTCTTATTTTCCACCAGCACTGGGCAGAAACCCCACCCCATGTGCGCAAAGTTCCAGCCACAACTGGAACCAAATGAGTGGCAACACTAATTGCAGGTGCACAGGATCAACACAGCGCCACACATTCTAGAGGGAATGTTGGGAATAGAAATTCAATGGCTTAATTCAGGTTCACAAAGAAATAATGTCCTTTTGGCGATTCGTGCTGCTTCATGATCCGTCAAAGCTGACGAAGCACAAAGCTCCTCTCCATGAACCGATGAAGCACGAATCGGTTTGTCGGGGTTTTTTTTCTCTGTGATTGAGCTTGGAGAGTAGGTAATGTTCTCTTTTATTTTCCACCAGTACTGGGCAGGGGGAAAAAAGGTGACCCCCAACCCCCACAGCCTGCCCCCTTCCCCTGTTGCTTCCCCACCTTGGCTGCCACAGTCTGCGCCACCACCACTGACACCATCCACGGCAGCCTGCGCCATGGCGGCCTCCGCAGTCTCCATCCATCACCACTCACTGCAGTGGCCTCCGCAGCCACAGCCTGCCATAAGGAACACTGGCTGCCCTTTGCAAAGATGGCGGCTGCAGCTTCTTTTAGGGCAGGGAAGCTGCAGCCACTATCTTTGCAAAGGGCAGTCGATCCAGCGGGCGGCGATGGATAGCGGCGGCAGCGGGCGGCAATGGGTGACGGCGGCGCCAGGCAGTGGCGGATGGTGGCAGCATCTAAGGGGGGAGGGAGGGGAAGGGGATGGGGGATAGTCCGTGTGGATGGATGGCTGTGGGCTGCCTATTGGATGGCTGATCAACTGATCGGCGGGCCCATAAGCAGAATGGGAAGGCCATAGGAAGAGAGGGAAGGCTAGCCTTCCCTGTCTTCATATGGGGGATGAATAAAAATGGACAAATATTCATCCCATCATATTCGTCGGGGTCTCTGGAACTCACAAATACGAAGGGACGAATATTTAACAAATCAGCGATTTTTAAACAAATATTGCAATTCATTTTTTTAATTCATCCCCATATCTAGTTACATCCAGTGGTTAGCACCAGCTGCAGTAGACCCACTGAATGAGTGGAACTTGTTAAATCAAAATTTGTATTAGTCCCATTAGATTAATAGAAATTAAGTCAACACGTAAATTGCATCAATTCAGTGGACTTACTCCCACTGAAACTAACAACTGGGTGTATCCCTATGTCCCCCTAAATTGGGGGTGGCCAACTCTGACCCTCCAGATGTTCTTGGACTGCAGCTCTGAACTCTCAATGCCTCATTGCTGGTTATGCTAGCTAATAATGCTGGGAATCCTGTGGCAAAAATATCTGGAGAATCTTAGTTGCCCACTCTTGCCCTTAATGAAAGCTTCATAAATATTGCCTGCAAGCCTCTGTGTGGTTAAAAGAAAAGAGCGCAGTTTAAGTCTTGCTATCTGGCATTACTTTTTCAACCTTTTCAGTTTTATGTCTTTTTCTGCCAGTTGATTCAACTTTCTCTCCTCCCCCCCCCCCCCGCTTTATTTGCTAGCTTGTTTTTGTCTGCTCTTGCTTTTTCTTCCAGCCATCTTTGCTGCAAATACATAACATGTAGACGTTATTACAGACCTACAGTTGCATATGTATGCTTGGACAGATGGCTATGTAAGGGCAGGGAGGGTTGTTGACCCTCTTGAAATTTTGGAGTGAGCATGCCCTATGCATTTATTTGCATGTTCCAATACCTAATACCTTGTTAATTAATTTTACGTGTTGTATTTTGTTACAAGCTTAGAAGACTAATTCCTGTTAGCATAGCCAGCACTGTGACAATGGATAGGCACACTGTTACGATCTCTAAGAATAGCTGCTGCTCAGGCGCTCTCTGTTTGTGTAATAGTGTAGGTTGTATCCACTGTCCACTATTAATGTGGACACATTTTAAAAAGGAAAAAAATAGTCTGTTAAGTTTACTCCTTATTGCATAGCAATATCCCAAATTTCAGAAATGTTTTCCCACCCCACCCTACTGGTGTCTCCTCTTTGATATGTTAAATCTGTTTCAGGCCAGATTAATTGCAGTGAAGAACCTGGTAGTCAATACCACTATTCACTTGTATGGGAATTACCTGCTTTCTCTGGTACAGTTATGCAGTTAGATACTGTATCATTTACCTCCACCTCTCTGCTGCTGGTTCAGGCTCATTCCCACGGTTCTTCAGAAATGATTGTCTGTGCAGAACACATATTTCTCACTCATAATTAGTTCTTTTTTCTGTTCATTTTCTCTTGTGTAACCATGCCCAGACTTAATATGAAAATTAACTAAGATTTTCACCGATAGATGGCAACTCTATTAGAGCTTCAAAAATGTTATTTCCAGATTACTGCTTTGTATTCATGCTCAGATTTCATACATATAGTGTCTCCCTGCTCCCACATCTGCTGGATGTGAAGATTTTGTATGGGGACAATGTTAGTGCAAATGTCTAAGACATCTTTATGGGTTATAGTTACAAGGTGGATTAAACTCCTGCAGTCTCACACGTAGCAGGATCAGACTCAGGAACTCGCTTTGAAGAATGCAGGTACTATTTTCATGGCAGCTTGCTGCTGTTGTTACTGATTTCACAGTTGTTTTTCCTCCTGTGATGATCTTGCTAGTGTTACTACAGCCAGAAACAGTTAATACAGATGACATCTAGCTTACCAGTATGCCTCTCAGCTGTTAAAAAGCACTAGCCTCTCACCATCAAAAGGACAGTTGTATAGCAGAGCAGAATAGAAAGGAAACAATAGACGTTTTAGAGAACCTGCAAGCAAAGTTTCAGTGAGATGCCTATCATAGAAAAACAAGAAACTGATGTATTCAATAATGTCTATTTTTGGCTGACTGGCTTAGTGAGTGAAAGCACTTGACTGGAGACAGAGGTCCAATTCCCCACTCTGCCTCTTGGGAGAAGAGCCAGCTTGTGCAGCCTGGGACACAAGCTGCATGATCCCACAGTGCCACCAGAAGGAGAGACTGGTAAACCATTTCTTAATATTTACACATAGAAAAACCTGTGAAGGTTGCCATAAGTCAGAATTGACTTGATGGCACATTATGATAAGGCTGCCTATTGCTTCTATAATTTTTTTTTCTTCATGTGGCCGCTAGGACCATATACTGGTATGATGATGCTTATGCAAACTATTATTTGAATGTTCATCTTTTGAAAAACATTCGCAAGAGCTATTTGTATTGGCAAACCTTTTTACTTTTTAAAATAGAAACCTCCTATTCCTGTTGACTGTTGAGACCCTTACTTCTGAAAACACTATGTAACATGGCTTGAAGGAATTTCTTTTCAGAACAGTAATGTTAAAATTATTGTATTTCTTAGATTTGGTTTTCCTGTGCATTTCACTGGAGTGATGCTAATAAGACAAAACAAGTCAGTTCTGGACTGGATATAACGGTTTTGAAAAGGACCATCTGTGATTCAATTTGTTCTCATCTGATAATATTTTTTGAAGTGTATCATCTGCTCTTGCTTGCTAGTCCTCATTTACGAAGTCAAGTTGCTGTAGGAAGTATGTGCAAATATTGTAGAACATTACTGTGAAAATATTTAATATCTGAGTTATTCTGTGTAGATTAATGCATTGACAAATGTCATCATATATTCCTTAAGTAAGATTCTCTGCATTGTCACAGAATAGTATTCAGTGAAAACTGCAGAAGTATCAAGATGAAAGTTAAATAATTTTCCCACTGTTCAGCAAATAACCATTTTCCAGATAATATTCAGCCATTTAATTATGTGACCTAATTTGTTGTGTTCCGTTTGATGTAACCCCCCATCCAGAGACTTTATCTGTATTTGACTGCATAAAATGACTTAGCAATGTGGCCTTGGAATGATGAGAAACCTATGGTTGTACTGGATGTAAATGTTTATATATTGTACAGCACCTTTATATATACTTCTGAGGTTCTAACTAGAAAGAGACCTGTAAATTGCTCATTATTTTTTATATAGATACATTAAAAAGAGACTCTAGTTCATGGCCTCTGTATTACTGTGCTTTAAATACCTTCAGCAAGACATCAAATCCTGTTTTGTATATGAAAATGGTTCTGGAGCTAAAGAATTAATTGAAGGAAGATAGTAATTTGTGAATCATAGCACATTTGTAGAACCATGCCATTAGGTAAGTTCTGTATCAGTTTTATATCTCACACTGCCTGCTTACAAAGACATATCTTGCAACTCAAGCCTTGTTATGCCGAAACACCATCTATTGCCATATGTCCGGCACAGAGCTATGCATGCTTACCTTGACACCAGTGTTCCCACATTGAGCAGGGTGATCTGAAAACTGCTTTAGTGTTGTAGTTAATAGTGATACATGATACATGCTGTTTTGGCAGATCTTTGGTGTCACTTTGCTCACTGCTTTAGCACAATGTACAGTTCTACTTTGCCGTGAGTCCTAATGTGTATAGAAGTACATATCATACAAAAAGAACACAACAAAACATTATAGTTGGGATGTTTTATTCATCCATATTACTAAAAACATTTAGTTGGCTTTTAAATACTGCCTCTGAGTTTAACAGTTTACAGTGCTGCATGTTCTTCACGTTTCTTTACACACACACATACACACACTGTATATACTCTGTGTGTATGATATTAAAAAGAAGTCTGTAATGTGACAGAAGACCTTGAACTGCTGTATCCATACTTACAGTAGCAAATAAACATTCACTGTCATTTGACAATCTCACTTAGACACAAAAGTATATTACAATTATTTATTTATTTATTTAGTAGTCTGCCTGTAAATTTAATGACTGTAAAAACAGAAAATGTTCTAGGTTCTAAACATATTTGATAACACAAACTCTGTTTTCGTACATGGTATTGCAGCTGCAGGAAAATTTCATTTGTGAAGCATCACATAGTCCAAATACCTGCATTTTATCTGAAGAATTGTGTGCAAAGTACTTTATCAACAGCTCTCCACCGTGAGAAAATCTTCAGAGCTAACCCAGTTCTGTGGGGCTAAATGCCAGCAATGGGTGGTGTAATGAATCCCAGCCAAAATTTGGTTTTCTGATTACTTTTCTAATGGTGTAAGCATCTGTTCTCTCTATAGTAGCATATAAACATTGCTGTAGTTTCCCATGGAGAGATTGCTTTGCTTATTCAGTTCTATGTGAGTTCACATGAGTTATCTGGAGAATGCTTTTTTTTTTAACTATCCTCTCTCCTGGTTTGTGGCAGGCCTACTGTAAGCCACCTTCTGGTACTGTTTGTGTGTTACTAAGCAACTGAAACCTGAACTGCTTAAATGCCTTAAGAATATATCCTTAACTTGTGGGGGTAGATTTCACACACAAAAACACACATCAGCATCAATAGGCAAGGCCCACAGCAGCATTTGCCTCTAAGCTTAAGGCAATTCAGAGAAAAAATATTGAATCATTTAAACTGAAGCAGGTCAACAGCAATATCAGGAAATGTGATTTTCCCAGAAAGAAGCATCTGTCTAAACTCGGCACTGAAGTATCAAGTAGCTCAGCCACCTCATTAAAAGAACATTCTACTTAAATTGCTCATAGCGTGCATTTATTTTCTCTTACAGCTATGGATGACTATAATAAATTGGAATAAATGTTTTTTTTCACCCAACACTTTTCAGTTGTTGAACAAAATTTCACACAGCTGCGCTCCATAGGAGCTGTGCCCCATTAAAACATTTTATTTTAATAAGCTCATTTACTAAGATTTATTTAACCATTTCTTAAGCCATGGGCTTACTGAAAATAAATTAAGTTATTCTGAAGTCTTGAAATAATATTTGAAGAACAGAGATCTGTACTGATGGGAGGACTGGCACAACTAGAAAAGCAGTGCACCTCCAACTGGCAAGCTTGTGTAGCACTGCTGGTAATTCTTCTGTCCTTGACTGGAGCTTTAGTTTGCCTCTTCTTTGTCATGGTTTGATTTTCCACAACTGAAAAATTTAAGTAGGCATAATTACCATCAAATTGACAAAGCTGAGTACATTGCATCCATTTTTAGGAATACCTGAACATCTTAAAAGGTTTGAAAGCCAGTGTTGTGCAGCGGATAGTGATGGACTAGAACTCCTGGACATGGAAACTCACTGGGCAGCCGCAGTAGTAAAATCACTTAAGTATCTCATACACCTTGAGAATACTACAGTGGTGCCTCGATTTACGACCATAATCCGTTCCAGAAGATGGACGTAACTCGAAATGGTCGTAAGTCGAAGCACCATTTCCCATAGGAATGCATTGAAATGCAATTAATCCATTCTGGCCGAAGAAAAAAATCACCAAAAAAAAATAAATTACTGCAAGACTCATTGGAAACGCGATTAATCCCTTCCGGCCGAAGGGGGGGGGGGGAGCAATCAAGCATGCAAGACCCATCGGAAATGCACAGAAAACAAACGGAGCAGATCGGAAATGCACATAGAACAAAGGGGGCAGGTCGGAAATGCAAAGAAAACAAAGGAAAAAGCAAGGGAAGCATGCAGGACCCATCGGAAATAGGGAACCCCCCCAAAAAGCAACCAAACCCCCCAAGACCCATCGGAAATGGGGTGAAAAAAAGCCAAAAAACAAACAAACCCCCCAAGACCCATCAGAAATGGGGGGAAAAAACCCCAAAAGCAACCAAACCCCCCCAAGACCCATCGGAAATGGGGGGGGCAAAAAACAAACCCCCCAAGACCCATTGGAAATGGGGAAAAACACTCCAAAAAGCAACAAAAAACCCCAAGACCCATCGGAAATGGGGGAAAAAAAACCCAAAAAAACAAACAAACCCCCCAAGACCCATCACAGCACAGAAACATAACCCCCCCAGCTCAAAACCACGCTGCAAAAACACCCTGAACAGTTTTTAAAAAGCAGAAAGCAGCACCTTACCTTACCAGGCAGCCTGAAGCCTCCCTGCAAACACACACACATGCTCACTCAGAAGCAGAAGCGAGGCAGTCCCAAGCCTCCTCCGACGCACACTCTCTAACTGCTGGGGCGAAAGAGCTACAAAGAAGCAGCCTCGTCGCCACCTACAGTTAGCAATTTGAAATTCCCGCCTTTTCCCCCTGCCTTTTTCTGTTCGTAAGTGGAAGCTCCGGTCGCAAGTAGAAGCAAAATTTTGCGGCCGGAGCTGGTCGTAACTCAAAATGGTTGTAAGTAGGAACGTTCGTAAGTCAAGGCACCACTGTATTAGAGTCACCATACAGATGAAACTTAGTGGGCACATAACACACACACACACAAAGGTTTAATATTCTTTGAAACTGATAAGAGTTTTGGACCCTGAGCTTATATTGTTAATTTTAAAAAGGTTAGCAGTTACCGATCTCTTTGTTTAAATGAGCAAAAGTGCATGTCACTTATCTATCTGAAAGTTGTTATATTGGTAAAGGAACAGGAACTGAAGCGGCACTCAAGACATCCATCAAAACTTACTCTGATATTGAATCCCAATAAATCACTTATAACACCAGAGACAGCAGACAGGATAACCACACGTGTAATGTTATAGATTAATGGATTCATTGTCAAGCCATACAGTCTAAATGGTGTATCTAATTCCTGCAATAAGAAAAGAAAGTCAATGTGCTGGCCTTGCTGCTTCTTGCACATCATAAGGAAGCTGCCAAACATTTTTTTAGTACAGTAGGGCCTCCTTATCTGTGGGATCAGTATCTGCTGATTTATTTATCCATGGTCTGAACGTATTAAAAATATTAAAAGAAAATTCCTAGAAATATATATTTCTAAAAATGAAGTTACCATAACTGGCCATTAGAGGGAGACAGAGACCATGCCATGCATAACATTCACCAGAGAACTCTATTTCCACTATGTCATTACAAGAACTGGCTACTAGAAGGAACCAGAGACCATGCTATGTATAGCATTTGCTATTAAAATAGCATTTGCTATCATCCACATTTTTCAGCACCTGTAGTGGAGTTTGGAACCAATCTCCCCTGGATAGAGCGGTCCTACTGTAATACTCAACTGACTATTAACAAATAACTGCAAAGGGCTATACTGTTCTTACCCACTCACCTTCAGGAGCTTGGTAGAGAGTTTTAGGACATTGTTCACTAGAGTGAGCTGCTCTTTCTTATTTGGCTTCTTTTCCATCTTTAGATATAAATTTATCTGTAAAATATTTTAAAAGCAACTTATTACACTCACATGCTAATTCAAGTCTACTGTAACAACAGAGACAGCAGGCATTTCATTTGTAACACCGGCCTCCTATAGAGCCAGCATAAATGTAGGCTGCAGAAAACATTAACTGAATCCACTCAATACTTGCTTTCTAATCAACAAAGTATATCTAGCACCATAAGAACAGTATCGGAATTGCATGCCTCTTTCATTACTAGCAACAGAGCTCAAAGTACAGTATAAAAGAGATTAATGACAAATCCTAGAAAGCAAATTTCCAGATAAATTCTGGATGGAGGTTCGTTTCACCAGGAATATGTGCTATAAACCTGACAAGTAGAAAAAGGTTTGCAAGAGTCTAAATTTCTAAAGAATGGCTTGTGTAGCGTTCACCCCTTGTTATGCAAAATAAGTCATGTATTATTCATTTTGTATGCTAATGTTGTTGAGAGGTGGAGCTGAGAGAGGTTAAAAGGCGGAGCCTGAGAGACAAAGAGTCAGTCAGTCAGGAGTGAGTCAGTGAGTTAGTCAGAGTCAGAGTCAGAAGAGATAGAGATTGAGTTAGAGACTGGTTAAGATAAATAGATAGAGAAGGTTATTATATGGCAAGAAGAAAGTATGTATAGAGAGACCTGTGAATGATTTTCTTGTGTACAATGAACATCTGAAGAACATCTGTGATTAATAACTTTGCTACACTTAAATAAATAAGTTCTGTTTGCATTTACCAGACAAGTGTCTGATCAAACGTCTCTTATATTGTGGATAGAGGTAATCCACTGGTGGCAGTGAGGGAAACAAAGACTGGGACCTTTGTGAGGGCACAAAACGTAGGTGCCTCAAGGAGGGGATCGTCACAGCTTGTTAAACATACTCATGGGAATTTAACGAGATCATGTGTTTTCTCCTTTTTGCAAGGAGCGGGACAACAGGCAGATAGGGTGGAGGAAGCAAGAATACAAAACTATATAGGGTGTTAACTGCCAATCTTTTAAGGGAGGAGTGGCTACAGTGCAGTCAGAAGGGTGATGCTGCTGGTCCCCAGTGTGCCCCCCCGATTCTATACTCCCAAACCCCAATTCTCTTGCCCCCAAAGTCACAAATCACATAAACTTTAGGGGATGCCATAATTTGCCATTTAAAGATGTGTTTACCTATAAAAAGGCTTTCAAGATTACAAATCCAAGGATGTGGATATCCTATAAATATAATAAGATGATAATCTTAGAATTGTAGAGCTGGTTTGGACCCTATAGATCAGTGGTGGCGAACCTTTTTGGGCTCGCGTGCCCAAACGAGGGGAAAAAAAACAGGCGGTGGCGGAACCGGAAGTGGCGGCGGAAGGGGGAATCCCGGGCATGGAGGTGCCTAGAGACCCCACTCCGGATCCGCCGCCAGCACCAGCTGCTCCAGATCCTGACCCGCCGTCTGTCCGGGCACCAGCACCATGGTTGCAGCCGCCTGCTCAGGTTTGGCTGCCGGGGGGGGGGGGGGGGGAGAGTAGCGATCTGGCAACTTATGGCTCGCGTGCTGGCAGAAAGGGCTCCGCGTGCCAGCTGTGGCACGCATGCCATAGGTTCGCCATTGCTGCTATAGATCATGGAGTCCAACCCATCAGGCGGCACAGTGGGGAATCAAACTTCCAAATTTTGGCTCTGCAGCCAAAGACCTAAAACCTTCTGGAGCTGCAGTTTACAATTTTTCAGCAGAATACATTCTGTGTAGTGATGTCAAAGAGGCATGTGGCCCTCCAAGTTCCATGAGAAGGCAAAAATGGTTCCCTAGGTGCCCAAAACATTGCCTGTTCCTGCTTTAAATCTGATCCTTGCTCCAGCCTGCCTTGTTTTCATTAAGGTATGTGTACATACTCTAGTTTCTCTACAGCAATAAGCATTCAAAACATGTGATTAAAAACACAAAAACAAAAATGTAGTCCCACGTTTGTTCTAAAATCCATACTTGCACATGAAAACTATATTCACAAACAACCATAACCCTTTTCAGAGAGTGCATGAGTTACGTTTACATATTTGAATCTGTATATTGAAACTGGGCAGCGTATCTATCACTTTATGGACTTTTACCATTGCAAGACAAATAATGGATACTTATGAAATGAATGGCAAAGTATACCACAATATTCTTACTGAACTATCTGATTTATCATTTTCAGATTATTTATTTGTTTGAGAATAAAATGTCAAAGAAGGGTAAGCATAGTACAAAATACCTGCTCAGTGAGCAGGATTGAAATATTACTATATTTCTTGTTGGTTTCAGAACCCAGGGATGCCAAACGCAACAAGAAGAGTAGCAGGGCTGTTTCCCAGAGTAGGAATTCCCAGTTGTAAGCAGCATTCAAGAATGTTTTGTGACCTTTTAAAACCTACCAAAAAAAAACAACAACAACATGATAAAAATCAGCAGACTGGAATGTTCCCTTTTACCGTCTAATTTGTTCTGCTACAGTAGCTGTGGTGATTTCTTCACAAGGCAATTGTGGACTCTGCTCTGCAAAAACACCACCACCCTGTCTCTAAAGAAAACAGAGGACTGGAGCAGCACGTTACCGTGACAAACATATTCTCAAACCTCCAAATGAGAGGTAATAAACAGAGAAGAGTTGCAAGGATGGCTGTAGGATTTTATAATCCTTTCCTCTCTCCCTGCTCCTCCCCTACTTAGGTCCTCTTGCTTGGCTCCCCCCTCAGCTATTTGTAGTTCACTATTCCTCAGCCCTGGCCACACATTTGCAAAGGCAAATCAAGGCATGGGGAAATGATGATGCATCCTTTTCCCAACCTTTCGATTCTTTCATGCAACTCTTAGCTCTCACATTTATCTTATAATGTTTATTCTTCCAGAAAAGCTTAAGAAACAAATGTCTGAAACACTTTTAGTTCCACCACAAAAACAAGTTCTGGTGATACATTATGTTTTTCAGCAAAGAAAGCATATAATACAGTAAATGGCTTAGTAGAGGCAAAACATCCAAGTGACCTGCATCCCTTCCTAGGGCCCTGAAGGAGATGGTTTTATATATTTTGCTATGTAACTATCTCCAGGCTACCCAGCTGTGCCTAGGAACCTAAAGTATAGAAGACAAATGTAAGCTGATACCATTAGAAGCAGCCCCACCACATGGCTCCTCTCTCACTAGGTATATACTGGTGCGTCTTAATCATACTTGTTCACTTAGTTTGGGAATCAGCTTTAACGTGAAAGAACGTATCTAGGGAATACACAATTGTGAAATAAGTAATACAAAGGAAGCAACAGTAAAGATGGGCATGAACTGCTGATTTAACAGTTCATGCCATTTTGTTTATTGGCCGGTGTTTGGCGCTTCAAAGCCCTGCCTCCTTCAGTGGGTGCCCACTCAAAGGCAGCACCTGGAGGAGGTGGGGCAGGGAAGTCAGGCTGCTGTTTTTGAGTGGGCACCCACTGGAGGAGGCAGGGCTTCAAAGCACTAAACACCTATCCAGGTGATAAACAAACCAGCATGAACTGCCAAACCGGTGGTTTGGGCCCATCTCTACTCATTGATTATACACCTTGCCTTTTTGAAAGTCTCAGACTGAATTCTACAAGAAACAATTAGCTGGGATGTGTGATGTCTCTGCACTAGTTCATGCAAAGCAGCACCCTAAAGTGAGAGAAAAAGCACATATGGCCACAAATCAACTTTCTCTCAACAGATATGTATAAATTGGTATGTTTGAGGTTGGAATGGAGAGGAAAAATTAATATGGCTAATAAATTCAAAAAAGCATGGGCCTCTTTTCTGACATCTGAAAATCAACTGATGACAAATAATATTATCTCATCAAATTTGACTGACTTGTCATGAATGAGGACAGGAATTTGATCTATTCCCTATAATTCTTTTTAAATTATTGTCTTATTTATAGGTGACTAGATAAGAAATGTACTGTATAAACGAATAGTGTAATGTACATATAAGACCAAAATAAATAATAAACCTTGGAAATTGTAACAAATCCAAGGAAAAAACTAGGCTAGAAGCTTTTCAGTGTAATTTGGTTCTGGGCAACGCTCACTCTAAGATGCTAACACTCTAAAACAACTCTCCCAAAAGAGGAATGAGATGGAACCCCTCCTCACATCAGAATTGTATCACCCTTCTCTCACATGTTTAAATATGCCCTATTTTGAGAAGTTAAATCATGTTTGATGTGTATTACCTCTGCAAACAGTACTTGAGATCTCACCTGTGCACAGCATATGAAAGCAATAGAAAGAGCCAATAAGAAGATGGAAGATACAACTACATCAACAGATCGCTGTGGGCCTCGCCTCTGCCAAAACAAACAAAAAATGTAATCAGAGCAGAGAAGAAGCACAGTAGATTGGAAAGGACCACAGAGAGGAAGAGAAACCTGCTGCAATACCTTATATGCTAAATATTACAGCACACAATCCTCTCTAGTACTTGAATCTTCTCATTAACTTAGACTCACCTTCAGATAGGAGCGAAGTGATAACCAGATCTTAATGTTTTCCACTTTCTTTAGTCTGAAGTGTGGGATTTCATATTTTCTGGCTTTTCGAGCAGAGGTAATGTGGCTAAAAAGTTTAGCAAACAGAAAACGCTGCAAAAGAATAATCAGTGCCAATCATAGCAAACTGTACACTGATGCTCTTTGATAACCACCACCCATATCCTTTTTTTAATTACTACTGCTTTTACTACAACTCCTATACTCATATGCTAAACAGAAATAATTATTTTTATGAATGGTTTGATCACAAATTTCTCTGCAGTAACAACATTACTGTAAAATATGAAATTAAAAGGTAAGCGGCCACATGTAAGTACTGATGAAACTTACAACTTGATGATACCACACCCATTCTTGGAACTAAGCATCTTTACAGAGAGAGGAGCAGGAGGAGAGGCATGGCATGGCACTTAATGTGGCTATTAATGGCAGCCATGTAGCTCCAAACACTTCATTATGTAGACTAACCTGTTTATATGTTCTCTCAGCAACACACATCATGAAGAAAAACATCCAGGTGAGGCACAGGCGCTCAAGGAAGATGATTATTGCAAGGATAACAACAGGGGGAATTGTGGGAGCTCCGCAAAAGATATATAAAAGTTCTTTTACAGAAAGGGACCACAACTGCTCCAAAGTTTTTGAGTGGAAAAGTCGATACAGGAAGGGAAGGAAGGCTAAACCAATTGTAACAACATTTCCCATCCACTGATATCCAGCTCCTTGTTGATAGGCATTGACCTATTCATTAGGAAAGCAAGATGAAAATTACACAGATTAAGTTTTAATTAAAAGCTCAAGAATTTTAGTCAACCTCAAATCTGCACAAATACCATTATGAAAAATACTATATATCAACAAAACAGAAATTCATAAAATAATGTAGCAAAAGAAATTATATATTCACCTCAGGTCACTGAAGATTTTCACATACGCATTAAGGATAACTTGTGTGCCAAACACACTGCCCAAAGGGAAAAATATTTTCCACTAGTCTTTGGAAGACACACCATATTCTATCCTCAAAAGAAAACACCCTCTGCCATGCTACTAAAGGCAAACCGTACAAACCCCACAGTCACCACCTGTGTCACCCAGCAGGCATATCGAATAAGATTTCACCCAATGTGTATAACAGCATTCCCCAACCTTTTTCGGACCGCGGCCCGGTTGAGGGGTATGGACTCCATGCGCGGCCCGGTTCGGGGGCGGCGGCACCCCTGCGCTCACGGGTGGGCGTGTCAAGCTTGTGCGCATGAGTGACACGCCCCTCACGCTCATGCGTGACACGCCCACCTCTTGGGCAAGCCCGGGGGGGGGGGAGGCAGGCTCGCAAGGGAGAGCGGGCGGGCTGTCAGGGCTGTGCAGAGCCCTCCTCGCCTTGCCCCATCGCCCTGCGCTTCCGGCCGACAGAGCCCGGGAAAATCAAATGGCCTCCGCACCGGGCTCCTGCCTCCTGCCGCGGGGTTTCTCCGTGCTGCTGGGTTTCCAGCCAGGCTGGAAAGCCAGCAGCACGGAGAAACCCCGCGGCTGGAGACAGAGCCCGGGAAAATCAAATGGCCTCTGCACCGGGCTTCTGCCTCCTGCCGCGGGGTTTCTCCGTGCTGCTGGGTTTCCAGCCAGGCTGGAAAGCCAGCAGCACGGAGAAACCCCGCGGCTGGAGACAGAGCCCGGGAAAATCAAATGGCCTCCCCACCGGGCTCCTGCCTCCTGCCGCGGGGTTTCTCCGTGCTGCTGGGTTTCCAGCCAGGCTGGAAAGCCAGCAGCACGGAGAAACCCCGCGGCTGGAGACAGAGCCCGGGAAAATCAAATGGCCTCCCCACCGGGCTCCTGCCTCCTGCCACGGGGTTTCTCCGTGCTGCTGGGTTTCCAGCCAGGCTGGAAAGCCAGCAGCACGGAGAAACCCCGCGGCTGGAGACAGAGCCTGGGAAATTCAAATGGCCTCCCCATGGGGCTCTGTCTCCAGCCACGGGATCCCTCCGTGCTGCTGGCTTTCCGGCCAGGCTGGAAAGCCAGCAGCATGGAGAAACCCCGCGGCTGGAGACAGAGCCCGGGAAAATCAAATGGCCTCCCCACCGGGCTCCTGCCTCCTGCTGCGGGGTTTCTCTGTGCTGCTGGCTTTCCAGCCAGGCTGGAAAGCCAGCAGCACGGAGGGATCCTGTGGCTGGAGACAGAGCCCCATGGGGAGGCCATTTGAATTTCCCAGGCTCCTGTCTTCAGCCGCTGGGTCCCTCCGCGCTGCTAGCTTTCCAGCCGGGCTCCGGCATGCCGCGCCGCCGTTTGCGCAGGCGCACGAGCACAAGCGCAGGCGCAAACAACCTTTGCGGCGGTGAGTGCGTGCGGGGTGGGTGGGGCGGGAGGTCTGTGTTGGCGGCCCGGTCAGGCTTAAGCCACGGACAGGCAATGGGCCGCGGACCGGGGGTTGATGACCTCTGGTGTATAACACTCACCCGGCTCATGATGATCCCACTGATCTCCAGCACAGACATGTCCACCTTCTTGCACTCATTCCCTTCCCAGATGAGAGCACTCACTTTCGTAGAAGCAGGGCTTGTGTTCTGCAGCCAGAACAGATGGTTCTGAGGAAGACAATGCATATTGGAACCAAATTCTGGAATATCAGTATCATGAGGAGAAAAAGTTTCAGACCAGCAGCTTTAATGATATATTAGCAAATATGTTTTCACTTAGATAGGATCCTGTTCAAGAGATCGACGCTATATAATAAGCATGAATACTGGCATAGCCCAAGCTTTTATCCTCCTTGAGCACTTTGGATGCCATATTGCCTACAGCAAAATACCATTACCCTAAACATCTTGCAGACAGATGTCTCAGATAAGGCCACGAACCAGAAACTATCAGAAGATTATTTTTTGACTGAAAGACTGATCTATAGCAGGTATGGATAGAAAACTTATGTGATCTTCCAATTAACAATGACAACAGTCAAAATAACTCCACCTCATATAAAGCTGACATTTAGAAAGCCTGGAATAATCAGGAGCAACATTCCCTCTTAAGGTGCGTGAACGTGCAGGTAAGCAGAGCTCCATCAGCGCTGTGCAGTGACATCCAGGGTTGATGTTTCAGAGGAAACTCCGCCCCCCATGCAGATAGGTGAGGCTCCCGTGCAGTGGGGATTAAAATTAGAGGGAATGTTGACCAGGAGTGCATTTTTTTGTGGAAGGACTGTGTCCGTGCAAATTTTCTGTGCTTCCTGTTGTGTGTAAATAGTGTATTCAATTTTCCAAACAATGCACCTCAACAAATGGCACAATGAAGCAACAAAAGCCCTAGTCAATAGATACCTACCAAGTATCACTATGCTCAGAGAGGAATTACTAGCTCCTCCCCTCTTCCTCAATGCTTTCTCCACATGGTGGTTGAGATGTCTGAAAAAGCCTACATGAAAGCATTAGTTTTTCCTTTTCAAACACATCACTCTCCACATGGAGAGGATGACAATAAAAGGGGAGGCGTTGGGCACTCCCTTCTAAGTATGCTGATATCACAAAGGAGGACAGTGACTGAATAGGGTTGAAGTTGTACAGAAATCCCTGAAAAATGAATTTCAGGTACAAAATCAACCACTGGAAATTTTATCACCCTACAGCTAGCTATTTTTATTGATTGATTCACAGCTACAGGTAACATATGGGAGAGAGTTTTGCATGTTACAGACCTGCTGGAAAACGTCCTCCTTGAGATCCCGCTTGCTCCCTTTTGTATCTCTTGCTTTGGCTTCCTCGCTGTCACTGGTGTAGGAAGAGCGGCACTCAGGTCCATGAAGCAGGTCATCCCACAGCATATCCTCTGTCTCAGAGTCATGGCGGGTGCTTTCTGAATCTCTTTGGGATATGCTGCCACTCCGAGAGCCACTACTATAAAGTGCTTTGGGTTCCTATAAAGAAACATCAAGCTAACCCTTACTCACAATCCTGATTCAACTGAAACCAGCCATTAAACTCTTGCTAACTTCAATTGAGTCATGGCTGTTTCTGTATAATTGTTCAATTTAAATGGAGATCATGCAAGCAACTGAAGTCCAACCCTACTCCTAGCATGGACAATGTTCTAGTCAACTCCTATTGCCCTCTATGATTTTAGAATGATCTCATATAGTTTTCCACTGGCTCCCTTAGTCCATGGAACAACTCTGTCAGAGAAGAAAAAGAATCGTACCCACTTCAGCTCAGGAAATAAAATTTCCAAAGAGCAATATCAGCGTGTGTATATAATACAAAATACATGCCTCATATACAGTGTGACTAAAATAATCAAATGGCCAGATTTAACCAGTGAAAAGGTACATCACACATGAACATTTTATTCCTACAACAAGAATATGTTCCCTTTTATTCTTTCCTACAGGCCTATGACATTAGGTCTGACTAAGCTGGCTGAATAGCTCAGTTGAGGTGGTTACCTGGCTAAAGAGTCAATGCTTGGAAGTTTGATTCCCCCCTGTGCCTCCCAGGAGAAGAGCCAACCTTTGTAGCCTTGGGCAAGCTTCACAGTCCCTGAACACCCCACAGAAAGAGGAACTAACAATCCATTTCTCAGTACTCTATACCTAGTAAACTATGGAAAAGGTTGCCATAAGTTGGAATCAATTTGATGGTACATCATCATTATCATCATCATTTAAAAATACAAGACACAGTCTTTGACTGGTATTATATAACAGATACAAATTTTAACCAAAAACCTAAGTTTCAGTTAAATATTGGTGTAATATGTATGCTATTCCTTATACTGCAATTTTTTGCAGGAAAAAAATTTGCAGCTGATTATAAAATTTCATAAAATTTCACAGCATTTTTCCCAATGCCCTGATGACTGTAGGGAACACTGAAACATGTTTCATTCAGAAGTGAGTTATTTCTATTGCCAGGACCCTGTATTTTGCTAATTTTTCTAATTCATCATCAACACTGCTATAAACACACTTCTTGGTTCTCAGTATTGGTGTTGAGGGGGCAGACCCAAGGGTCAAGCCTAAAAATTACAAGTTGAGTGTTAAAATTCTAAGGGTGAAGTGACATGTTTGCAAAATCACTGAATCTTGAATTTCAAGAAGTGAATTAGCAGTTATTGACAATTGTTTTAAATTGGTAGCCGAAGATTCTGGAATGACAACGCTGATTATTAAATACAATTAAATTTAAATTAGCTACAGGTATATTAAAATATTTAGCCAAATAATAATAATAACCAGTAGGTACTAGATACTAATCAGATCTCCCTTGACTTTGAACTTGTTAGTAAGCTTTCATTGCAGGCTATGCAAGGAATAATGAAAGTAAATCAATTTTCAACTAGAAACTATCCCATACATTTATTTTTCCATTGTCATTTGTCTGCTTGAAGTTACAAGGTGTCAGCAAAGCATCTACTCATATGAGGAGAATTCTAATTTTGAAAAGGGCGACAGCCCAATCTATTGTCTCCAGAATCTTCCCATCACATAACACATGGCAATAATCTGTAATTTGGAATACCTCATGAAACACTGTTGCATCAAGTTCCGATTCAGCTATACTGTCAGAATCTTGCATAGATTTCACAACTTCTTTGACCTGCCACAGAACACACACTCACAAAATAAATGGAGTACATGAAAATGTGGGAAACCTTCAAAATAATACAGTCTGTGTCTTATTTATTTATTGCACTTATACCCCGCCTATCTAGTCGAACGACCACTCTAGGCGGCTTACAACATATACAACTTATAAAATACAGCAAAATTATTAAACATCAATAGTCAAATTATCCAAGATGGAAAAAGAGAAAAAAAAAACCAGGTATTATCTGGAGGGAAGGCCTGCATGAACATCCATGTTTTCAATTGGTTTTTAAAGATACCCAGCGAAGGGGCCGCACAAATCTCCGGAGGAAGGTTATTCCAGAGGCGAGGAGCTACCGCCGAGAAGGCCCGGTTTCTTGTTTTTTCCTTCCGGGCCTCCCTCGGCGTCAAGCTCCCCAGCCTCACCTCCTGACTCGATCGGGTGATACGGGTAGATTTTGGTGGGAGTAGGCGTTCCGCCAAGTATCGAGGCCCTAAACCGTTTAGGGCTTTATACGTGAGCATTAAAACTTTGAAGTCAATGCGGAACCGAATGGGCAGCCAATGCAATGCGGCCAGAGTGGGAGAGATATGATGATATTTTCTCACTCCACTAAGGAGTCTGGCCGCCGCGTTCTGCACCACTTGGAGTTTCCGCATCAACCTCAAAGGTAGCCCCACGTAGAGCGCATTACAGTGGTCTAATCTCGAGATTACAAGCGCATGTACCAACGTGGTGAGCGCCCCAACATCAAGATAGGGACGCAGCTGGGCTATCCGCCGAAGATGAAAAAAGGCGGTACAGACCACCGACGCCACCTGAGTTTCCATGGTGAGCGCCGGGTCCAGATGGATCCCCAAGCTGCGAACCTCACTCTTTGCAGTAAGAGTCACCCCCCCCAAATGAGAGAGAGTTTCCCAGACCGCTAACAGTGGGGCCACCCACCCTCACTACCTCCATCTTGTCCGGGTTCAGCCTCAGCCCATTTTCCTGCATCCATTGCAGCACAGACTCCAAGCAGCGCTGAAGGGACAGAACGGCATCCACTGCAGTTGGAGAAAAGGAGATGTAGAGCTGAGTGTCATCAGCGTACTGATGGCACGACGCCCCACACCCCCTGATGACCCCACCCAGCGGCCTCATATAGATATTAAACAGCATTGGGGAGATGATCGAACCCTGCGGGACCCCACAATTGAGGCTCCACGGGGCCGAAACCCTCTCCCCAAGCTGTACTCTCTGAGGACGGTCCCCCAAGAAGGACTGGAGCCAAGCAAACGCCAGGCCACCAATTCCTAACTCGGAGAACCTCCTCAGGAGGATACCGTGGTCGACAGTATCGAAGGCGGCTGATATATCAAGGAGGACCAACAGGGACATTTTTCCCGTCGGCCTCCCTCAATAGGTCATCATATAGGGCGACCAATGCCGTTTCTGTACCATAGCGTGGCCTGAAACCCGACTGGAATAGATCCAGGGCATTTGTTTCATCCAAATGAGCCTGAAGCTGATCGGCCACCACCCTCTCCACCACTTTGCTAATGAAAGAAACATTGGCGACGGGCCTGTAATTGCCAATTTCGTCCGCCGTCAAACTAGGTTTCTTCCTTATGGGCCTAATGAGTGTCTCCTTGAGGAATGAGTGTCTCCTCAAGGAAAGACCCATTAATTATTGCTGTGGCCCATTCTGTTGTTATAGGCCTGGCTGCTTTGATTAGCCAGGCTGGGCAAGGGTCAAGGGATGAGGTGGTGGCACGACAGCGATCAAGCGCTTTGTCCACAATATCTGGCGTCACAGGCTGAAAGAGATCAAAAGTCACCGGACAAGGCGGAGCGCTGGACATCTCTGCTCGACTCACTGTATCTAAAAAAGGAGAGAGCTCCCGGCGGATGGCCTCCACTTTAGATTTTAAAAATGCTGCAAATTGGTCCGGTGAAATACTAGGGGGAGGCCCATCACTAAGACCAATTCCGGATAGGTCGCGCACTATACGGAATAGCTCCGCCTGTTGATTTGAAGCTTCGCTTATCCGGTTAGCGAGGTGTACTCGGCTAGCAGCCTTTACCTTAGCCAGGTAAAGGTTAGTTGCGACCCTGACAGCTATCCAGTTATAATCCGTCGGGTTCTTTCTCCACTTGCACTCTAGCCTTCTCCTAAATTGCTTCATCGCTCGTAGGTCCTGGTTAAACCAGGGCGCAGGCCGAGCTCTGCGTTGGAGAGGGCGTTTAGGAGCAATCGTGTCTACAGCCCTGGTGGCGGCGGTAAACCAGCCGTCAACCAGAGCCTCGACAGGAGCACCAGCCAGGTCAGCCGATACACCTCTCATGGCATCCTGGAATCCTACAGGATCCAGTAGCCTTCGAGGGCGGGCCATAGAAATAGGTCCCTGCTCCCTGCGAGGGGGGAGAGCCACTGAGAGGTTACATTTTATTAGGTGGTGATCTGACCATGACAAGGGGACCGACACGAGGTCGGTCACCATCAGATCACACTCACTCCAATTGGTGGAAAAAACCAGGTCTAACATATGACCACCCACGTGGGTGGGGCCGTTGACATGTTGGGACATGTTCAAGGAAGCCATGGTTTCCAAGAACTCAAGAGCCGGCCCAGAAGTCTCTGCCTCCGTGTGAATGTTGAAATCACCCAAAACCAATAGCTTCGGGGACCTCAACAATGCCGCGGAGACAAAGTCCGCCAGCTCTGGTAAGGAAATGGCTGGGTCGCGGGGAGCGCGGTAACCCAGCAAGATCTCGATACCATCCCTGGCCCCTATCGACACGTGGAGGGCCTCCAGACCCGGTTTTACCACCATGGAACGCCTAGTAACCTCCAAGGTGTTTTTGTATACAATGGCTACTCTCCCCCCCCCCGCCCCTCCAGTCTGCCCTGGTGTTGGACAGCATAACCAGGCGGACAGACGAGTGCTAGGGGTGGACCCCCCTCTCCGCCTATCCACGTTTTGGTTATGCAAGCCAGGTCTGCATCCTCCTCCAGAATAAGATCGTAAATAACCTGGAATTTATTGGATACAGACCTGGCATTCAACAGCACCAGTTTTAGAGTGGAGGGTTGGCTGGTCTGGCTACCTCGATCCTGACGGTTGGTCAGAGTCCCAGAACGGTGAACAGCCTTCAAACATCTGTTCATCGTTCTTCTAACATGAGTAGGGGCCCTGCCAACACCATATCTCCCTCTACCCGTAATCACAGAGATGTTCAAAGGCCCCTCGCTGGGAGGGCAGGCCTTCCATTCCATATCAAAAGAAAAGAAAAAGAAGAAGAGAAAGAGAAAACAAAAAACCTAAAATAATACAAACAAATTAAATAATAATGTAAGTACATAAATCAAATACAGTGTAATAAAGTAGTAATCCCACACTATAAAATAAATTTTAAAAAAATTAAAAATTTAAAGAAAAAACCCACAGTGCTTACCCCCCACATATATTATATTAGAAATAGGAGATTCTCTTTTATTTCAAACATATACTAAACATCCTCCAACAAGGTTCCAACTTTCTTCCCAACCTTCCTCCAATGATCTTCATCACAGAGGGCATGCAACAGTTTAACACTCCATTAATACTCCTTTCCCCTTTATCATTTAAGATGCTATGAAACAAACTGGAACCCCCCCCCCCAAAAAAAATCCTAGCTGTACTTCACACTTCTTCATTGCCATTTTCTGAATAGCAAATTCAGTTGACATCCCAATTAGGATTTTACCATTATTTGCATACACATCATTCTCTATTGCTTAAAACCTCCCAACTTTACACAGTGTATGCAGTCACACAAAACCCAAGTGATCCCAGTTAAACCTGTAAGGGGAACCAACTATAGCCCTCTCAGAAGATTCAAACCTCCTCTTATTTTTTAACTTTCTATGTACCTGATGTGAGGTCATTTGGTAATGAGAATCCTCACCTCTGTATGGCTTGCCAGAACAGCTATTTGCTGTAGCCAATATCAACTAATTTTGCTTTAAAATTTATTTAAGAACTTGATATTTTAAGATACCCAATCTACTTTACCTAAATTTAAATAAAATGTTCATTTTTATCTTTTTTTATTGTGTCTGAAATACTTGTGTTTTTGAAATAAATCTATCATTTAAATTTATATTTTTCTCTGATGTTGCTCTGGAATAAGCAGTTATTGTGAACTACAGGCCAAAATCCTGTTGCTTTCATATAGCTGCAGAAGGCAGTGTAACTTGCAATGGTTTCTCATTGGCAATTAACATTCACCCCCTTGGATTTTCACGCGAGTGCCAAGCCAACAGGAAGGCTGGTAGGCACTCAAAAATCCAAATAGGGATTTGTTAGTTTCCAGTCAAAAGCCACTGCAAGTTACAATATTTGCCTTCCACAAATGTAACTATGCAACAATATTCTATCCACTACAAGTTAATTAAAAGCTGGGATGATGAATCAATAATTACTTCTTTGACAATAATCCTTACCTGTGATATTGACTGGTTTGGAACAATATAAGCAGAACCAAGAGAAGACTTCCTGTTCTGATTTTCAGTCTCATTAATACTAGGGGCACATTCCACGCTTCGGCGTAGCAAAATTCTTTGACTTACAGAATCTGTTTCTTCCTCACTTGACAGCTCATCAGAAATGCCAGAGCCTCTGGTATTAATCTGAAAGAACAGCAGCCAGAATTAAAGTTAGTCAACATCAACCAGATGAGATACTTCACATTCATGCAATTTGTTTGGGCTACAGCAACCAATCAGTAGAAAATCTCTTTGTATCAGCAGAAAATGTCTTTATAAGAGTACAAGCGAGGTAAGGTAAGAAGATAAGATAAGATAAGAAAAGATAAGATAAGGACACAGACTACCTTATGGTTGTACTGAGAAGAAATATCACAAAACTTTAGCATCAGCAACAATAATAGAAACTATATTATCATTTCACCCTCCTAAAAGTATTGGAGCTGAAATTGTGAGACAGATGTTTGGGTTGTTATCATGGAGACCTGTACAGCATACAACACCTTATTTCTCCACCAAATGTCTAAGGGAAAGCATGGTACAGTGTAGCATGGGGACATGTCATGTTAGACTTAATTCAAACAACAGTTGTGAAAGAAGGAGCCATGTGTACTACCTTAAGCTCCCTAGAGAAAAGCTGGTGTAAAAAGCAATCAAGAATGATCAAATCAATAATAATAATTCTGAAAGCAGTATTTCCATACCCAAAGCAACTGAAGACAGTCTGAGCCACAAAAGATTGTATTTTAATTATATTTTAATTGTTGTAAGCCGCCCAGAGACCTTTGGGTAGAGTGGGCGGCATATAAGTTAAATAAATAAATAAATAAAATAAATAAATAAAAGCAACTTGTGACTTCAAGCAGAAGAAAAACAAAGACTTTGCACAGTTAAAATTACCTTCTGTGCAAACATCAGGCAAGCTGAAACTGTGAAACTTAAATATGCATTTTTATGTTTAAATAAATTTCAGATAATAATAATCTCTGCTGACTGGGGCAAAACTCATTTTACAAGGCTACATTCCATACTTTCTAGAATTTTCAGATGTTAAGAGATTTAATTCATACAGATCTGAATTTCTGTCTGTAAAATCAAAGCATTAAATCCTGATCTTACCAGGCTTTTTGCCACACTTAATAGACTTCCAGGCTCCGTGGACCGCTGCAAACTATGCTCAGATCTGGAAACTCTACACTTTGTACTGCTGCTATGCTCTGTTTCAGTCCCTTTATCAGCTACTCGTTTTCCCCCCTTCGTCCTAAAGAAGGAAATACAAGAGATTGCATCTATTCCTCCCACACACTTTTAAAAAAATAGCTGAGAGCTTACAGAATTCCCCCATGACTTGATCATTATCAAACTTGTGAAAGGATTAATACACACTTACTTTTTGTGTGCGGGTGTACTAAGGAATTCA
This sequence comes from Intellagama lesueurii, assembly GCA_037013535.1. Classification (NCBI taxonomy): domain Eukaryota; kingdom Metazoa; phylum Chordata; class Lepidosauria; order Squamata; family Agamidae; genus Intellagama; species Intellagama lesueurii. Next base: position 202,530,331 of record JBAJHW010000004.1, read on the forward strand.
CTACAATGTGCAGAAGTCTCAAATTATGAGAGAAGGCAAGGGAAAGCCAGATACCATTATTCAAGGGGAAAAAATTGTTGCTACTGCATTAAATTCTAATAGAATGTAGATTTTCAAAAGACAGACAATAAGAACAGAATGAATCCTTTGCTTGACTAAAAACTTTTTGTTACAGAGTGAAGGATAACATGTTCCCATTTTTCCCTGTTACCATTTCACCTAATCTCCCTAACAGGACATAGGGGGAAAATGCAACAGTAACTTTTTTCCACTTCAAAGGCAATTTAGGTGAGTGTATATCATGGCTCTAAACAAAAAGATAAAGGTTCAGATCCCTGCATAGCTATAATACATTTTGCTGCCTTTGGGCCACAAACTGCAACAGCCTGACCTATGTCACAGGACTGTTGTGAAGTACAGAACCATTTGCACCTCCCTGCATTTCTTGGGTGAAGAATGGAATAAATATGAAAATGACATGGAACTGAAAAAGCTGAGAATTCAGCACCTCTAGAATACAAGGATAATTTCTTGGCAAAACCAGCACACATAGCCCAATCAAAATGAATGCTTTAATGTAGCCCCTGCAATATGATCATTTGTAGTTATACCACAATTACCTCCTGAATAAATCAACATTACCAACCATACCCCTCCGTGTTCCTCCTGTGCAACACTGAACCAAAGAAGTTGCTGATCCTGGATGAAATCTCCGGAGGCTCCTCTGTTCTGTTGATTTTGTCAAAGGAATAGGCAGTACTCCCATCACTACCTGCTAATTTGCGGATTTTTCTGCATTAGAAAAAAACACAAATATTTAACAACAAATCAGAGGTTCGTAAAAAGTATCCAGTTTCCTCTTCCTTGCAAGACCCTTGACAAATGCTGCACAAGAGAATGAGACATATCTCAAAATGCCCAGCATGAGTAAGAGATGCATACCGAAGTACCATTTTAGATTATCATGTTATAAAAATGGAAAGTCCAGGGGACCCTAACATCTAGGGAATTTGGAATGTGTATACACACACAACAAAGAGGCATCATGCAAGGAGAGAGAAAGAGAGAAAGAAAGCAAAGAAAAGAGAAGGGTAATACTGTGTAATTGAAATTAATTTAGAAGATGACATATAACTATGAAAAGCAGCCCTTGCCTTTCAGATCCATGTGACTGAGACAATATATCTCAGCCCAAAACTGTAATTCTATTCTAGTCCTATTTCTGCTGAACCTGCTATTTCTGTTGGGCCAGAATAACAAACAACTTCTGAGCACTCTCTATTTAAAAAAATCCCTGAAAGGGGTCACCATTAGTCAGAAATGAATAGCACATTATTATTATTATTCAAAAATACAGCCACAGTCAATCAAAATGATAAAAACATTGCCTGGTACAACAGATACAAATTCTAATCAAAAAGCTAAGTATCTGTTAAACATCAATGTAGCATATATAATGTTCCTAATATTGCCAATATTTTAGCTCTGATTATGCTATTTCTGAAAACTGCAACTGCTTATAATACTGTATATTATTATTATTATTATTATTATTATTATTATTATTATTATTATTATTATTATTATTATTATTATTATTATTATTATTATTATTATTATTCAAAAATACCATAACGATCTTTCCCCAAGATGGTGCCGGTGGCGGGCGGATAGCGTTTTTACTGCCGCCGCCCCGGTTTGCTTTTCCCTACTTTTTTCTTCTTTTCCTTCACACTTTTGGTTGCTTTTTGTTCTTTTATATTTAAATTACTCCCCCCCCCTCCTGAACAGTCTTCCTCCCTCCCTTATTTGCGGTGCTGAGACGGAGCTTGGAGATCTTCTCGGCTGCGGAGAGAGAGAGGGCTGCAGAGAGGGAGAGCTGCAGCAGCTGATCAGCGCGAGAGCAAACGGGGCGAGTTTAGCCAGGCGGAGCTGGGGCTCAGAACGCGGGGGTCGTTTCTAGACTGCTCGTCGGAGCTCGGAGGCTCCTGCTTCAATTTTATTTCCTGCTTCAACTTTATTTCCATCTGGAGGCACCTTTGCGGAGACTCCGATTTAACCCTGTTGCCATCTGGAGGTATTTTGGTGGAGGACCTGTGAATTGGGGGCTGGAGACTGCTGCAGTGGGTCTGGATTGCGTGCCTGGAAGCTGTGGTTGCTGAGGGTGCCTGCGAGGAGCGTTGGAACGCTGCGCCATGTTTGACATCCGGAGGGTAACCCTTTCTTCAGCTTCCCTCTCCTCAAGTTGTTTTTGGTGCCTTAATGACGAAGCTATCCCAGCCGGCTCACAAGGTTGGATAATGGCAGGCTTCTTTCCAGCTTGGTCTGTAGTGACTTTGATCCTGTCTGTGAGTCTCTTTGTGAACGCTGTAGCCGCCATTAAGATCTGGGAGTCCTGTTCTTGCATTAAGACTCGCATATCAGCGCCGCCATTAATACCACCAGGACGATTAACATCAAAAAGGACAATATTATATAGTAAAGGAGGACAGTTCAGAAATATATGTGGGGGATAATCACCGTGGGATCTTTATAGTTGGTTTTTTCTTTTCCCTCTTTTTTTTTCCTTTTAATGTATAATTTTCTTTTTAATTTAATTGGTACTAAGTTTTAGACTACAATTGGGTTAGGTATTCTTATATACATATTAGTATAGTATTAGGCATCCTTCAGTCTCGAAAGACTATGGTAACGTGCTCTGTATGGAGGACTTGGAACAGCGTCTAGTGTGGCTGAGAAGGCCAATTCGAGAGTGACAATCCCTTCCACACTGAAGACAAATACAATCTGTCCCCTGTCCAGCTCCCTGATTTTGCTGCTTCCGTGACTGCCTCTTTGCCTCGGTCTGCTGGACAAGGGTCTCTTCAAAATGGGAGAGGCCATGATGCAATGCCTGCCTCCAGGCTGAACGCTCAGATGTCAGGGTTTCCCATCTGTTGAGGTCCATTCCTAAGGCCTTCAGATCCCGCTTGCAGATGTCCTTGTATCGCAGCTGTGGTCTCCCTCTGGGGCGATTTCCCTGCACTAATTCTCCATACAGGAGATCTTTTGGAATCCGACCATCAGCCATTCTCACGACATGCCCAAGCCAACGTAGACGTCGCTGTTTCAGTAATGTATACATGCTAAAGATTCCAGCTCGTTCCAGGACTACTCTATTTGGAACTTTGTCCTGCCAGGTGATACCAAAAATGCGTCGGAGGCAACGCATATGGAAGGTGTTCAGCTTCCTCTCCTGCCGTGCACAAAGGGTCCAGGACTCAGTACAGGAGTGTGCTCAGGACGCAGGCTCTATATACCTGGATCTTGGTATATGTCGTCAGCTTCTTATTGAGCCATACTCTCTTCGTGAGTCTAGAGAACATGGTAGCTGCTTTGCCAATGCGTTTATCCAGCTCGACATCTAGAGAGAGAGTGTCAGAGATCGTTGAGCCAAGGTACACAAAGTCATGAACAACCTCCAATTCTTGTGTGGAGATGGTAATAGAGGGAGGTGAGTCCACGCCCTGGCCCATGACTTGTGTTTTCTTCAGGCTGATTGTTAGTCCAAAGTCTTGGCAGGCCTTGCTAAAACAATTCATGAGTTGTTGGAGGTCTTGAGCAGAGTGGGCAACAATGGCTGCATCATCGGCGAAGAGGAAATCCCGCATGCATTTCAGCTGGACTTTGGTCTTCGCTCTCAATCTAGAGAGATTAAAGAGCTTTCCGTCTGATCTAGTCCGGAGATAGACACCTTCTGTTGCAGTTCCAAAGGCGTGCTTCAGCATGACAGCAAAAAAGATCCCAAAAAGGGTTGGTGCGAGGACACAGCCCTGTTTCACTCCGCTTCGGATGTCAAAGGGATCTGATGTTGAACCATCAAAAACTACAGTGCCTTTCATTCCCTCATGGAAGGACCTGATGATTTTAAGGAGTCGAGGTGGACATCCAATCTTGGGAAGGATTTTAAAAAGGCCATCCCTGCTAACCAAATCAAAGGCCTTTGTGAGATCTATGAAGGCGACAAAGAGTGGCTGTTGTTGTTCCCTGCATTTCTCCTGCAACTGTCTGAGGGAGAATACCATGTCAGTGGTGGATCTATTAGCTCGAAATCCACACTGTGATTCTGGATAGACTCTGTCTGCGAGCACCTGGAGCCTCTTCAGCACAACACGGGCAAGCAGCTTCCCTACAACGCTGAGAAGAGAGATGCCACGGTAGTTATTGCAGTCGCCCCTGTCTCCTTTGTTCTTGTACAATGTGACGATGTTTGCATCCTTCATGTCCTGTGGTACTCCACCTTCCCTCCAGCAAAGACAAAAGATTTCATACAGCTCGGTAGTGATGGTCTCTTTACAGCACTTCAGCACTTCAACAGGGATGTTATCCTTTCCAGGTGCCTTGCCAGAGGCGAGGGAATCCAAGGCCGCTTTTATTTCTGCTAAGGTTGGTTCACTGTCCAACTCTTCCAAGACAGGCAGGCACTCAATGTTATTTAATGCTTCTTCGGTTACTACATTCTCTCTGGAATACAGCTCAGAGTAGTGTTGCACCCAGCGGTCCATCTGCTGTGCTCGGTCTTGGATGATCACGCCTGTAGCAGACTTCAAGGGAGCAGATTTCTTCTGTATTGGACCTAAAGCCTGCCTGATACCGTCATACATTCCTTTGATGTTACCTGTGTCCGCTGCTATCTGTATCTGAGAGCAGAGCTGAAGCCAATAATCGTTGGAACATCTCCTGGCAGCCTGTTGGACTTGGCTACGAGCAGCTCGAAGAGCTTGCAAGTTGTACTCACTGGGACAGGCTTTGTATGCTGCTAGAGCTCTCCTCTTATCCTCGATGGCTGGCATCAACTCCTCCGAATGGGCTTCAAACCAGTCGGCCGTCTTTTTGGTCTTCTTGCCAAATGTGGACAAGGCGGTGTTATACACAGCGTTCTTAAAATGTTCCCATCGTTCAGGTGCATTTGCATCAGCCGGGGCCTGGAAGGGTTTCCTCAAGCGCTTGGGCAAATTCCTCCACTTTTCTTTGATCGCAAGTCTTCCTGATGTCAATACGTGGTCTTCCTTCCTTTTTCGTGTGATATAATCTCTTTGTTCGCAGTTTTACTCTACTACACACCAGGGCGTGATCAGTATCGCAATCAGCACTCTGGTAGCTGCGTGTGATCGTAATACTAGGAAGGCTAGAACGTCTAGTGAGGATCAAATCGAGCTAATGCCAATGCTTGGATCTTGGATGTCTCCAGGAAACTCTGTGTTGAGGCTTCGTATTAAAGAATGTGTTGCTGACGCAAAGACCATAATAACAGCAAAACTCCAGCAAGCGTTGGCCATTTTCGTTCATCTTTCCAATGCCAAAACGGCCTAGACAAGTGGGCCAAGAATTGTGATCAGCACCAACTCTAGCGTTAAAGTCTCCAAGAATGAACAGTGCCTCTCTTTCAGGGACTTTTTTGATAGTAGCTGCCAGATCGTCGTAGAATTTATCTTTCACTTCTGTAGTGGATGACAGTGTTGGTGCATATGCACTAATGAGGGTTACCGGTCCCGCTGATGAGTGGAGCTGCAGAGACAGGATTCTTTCACTCCCCACAGTAGGTGGAACAATGGATCTCAGAAGAGTATTTCTGACTGCAAAGCCAACACCATATTCCCTGGTCTCATTCAATGGTTTTCCCTGCCAGAAGAATGAGAAGTTTTTTTCTTTGACAGATCCCGAGTCTGGCAATCTCGTCTCTTGCAGGGCAACAATGTCCATCTGCAGTCTACTCAGTTCCATGTCGATGACAGCTGTCTTGCGCACATCGTCTATTTCCTTCAGGTCGTCAGAAAAGCCATGGTCAGAAAAGCCAGGGGTCATTGTCCGTACATTCCAGGTGCCCAGCTTTAGGGCAGAAGTTTTCTTATGATTGTTGCATGGTGCAGGGTTATCGATCTGCTTGTCGGCTTTTACCCTAAACCCCACGCACCCCGTGAGGTTAACAGACCGTGGCGAGGTAGCACCTTACTGGCTGGGGGCTGCCCAGCTTAAGGCGGGTGGTATCTACCTAGTGAGGTGCAATGACCTCTCCCACCGTCAGAAGTAGCCCCTGGCGTCATGCTCTACGCCAATTGAGCAAAGACTTATAACCGGTAACTGCTACTTCATACATATTAATTAATTTATATAATTTGAATGCACTGTTTTCTGTTAATTTTGGTATTTTGAATTTTGTATTTATTTGTAATTTGATTTTTTTTTCTTCTTTTCCTCTTTCTTTCTTTTTCTTTTGTTCCCTTCCCCCCTCCCTCTCCCTGATATGGATTGGAAGGCCTGCCCCCCCCCCCCCCAGCGAGGGGCCTTTTAACATCCCAGTGATCACGGGTAGCGGGAGATATGGCGTTGGCACAGTCCCTACTTGTGTTAGAAGAACAATGAACAGATGCGTGAAGGCTGTTCATTGTTCTGAGACTGTGACCAACCCTCAGTATCGAGGGAGCCAGCCCAGCCAGCCTTCCACTCTATCCTTGTTGCTGTTGAATGCCAGGTCTGTGTCCAATAAATCCCAGGTAATCTATGACCTTATCCTGGAGGAGGATGCAGACCTGGCATGCATAACCGAGACGTGGATTGGCGGGGAGGGGGGTCCTCCCCTGGCCCTCACCTGTCCGCCCGGTTATGCCGTCCAGCACCAGGGTAGACTGGAGGGGCGGGGGGGGGAGTAGCCATTGTTTATAAATCCAGTTTACAGGTTACTAGGCGCTCCTCTGTGGTGAAGCCAGGTCTAGAGGCACTCCACGTGTCGATTGGGGCCAGGGATGGAATTGGGATTTTGCTGTGTTATCGCACTCCCTGTAACCCAGCCACTTCCCTTCCAGAGCTGGCCGACTTTGTCTCCGCGGCATTGTTGGGATCCCCGAGGCTTTTGGTCTTTCAACGTGCATGCGGAGGCAGAGGTTACTGGGCCAGCTCTTGAGTTCCTGGAAACCATGGCTTCCTTGAACATGTCCCAACATGTCAACGGCCCCACACACGTGGGTGGCCATACGTTGGACCTGGTCTTTTCCACCAATTGGAGCGAGTGTGGTCTGGTGGTGACCAACCTTGTGTCGCTCCCCTTGTCATGGTCAGATCACCATCTGGTAAAATGTAATGTCTCCGTGGCTCTCCCCCCTCGCAGGGAGCAGGGACCTATTTCTATGGTCCGCCCTCGAAGGCTACTGGATCCTGTTGGATTCCAGGATGCCATGAGAGGTGTTACGGCTGACCTGGCTAGCGCTCCTGTCGACGCTCTGGTTGGCAGCTGGTTCACGGCTGCCACCAGGGCCGTAGACATGATCGCGCCTAAACGCCCTCTCCGTCGCAGAACCCGCCCGGCGCCCTGGTTTAACCAGGAGCTCCGAGCGCTGAAGTGACATAGGAGAAGGCTAGAGCATAGGTGGAGGAAGAACCCGACGGATTATAATTGGATAGCTGTCAGGGTCGCAACTAACCTTTACCTGGCTAAGGTAAAGGCTGCTTGTCGAACTTACTTCGCTAACCGGATAAGCGAAGTGTCCAACCAGCAGGCGGAGTTATTCCGTATAGTGCGCGACCTATCCGGAACTGGTCTGGGTGATAGGCCTCCCCCTAGTTTCTCACCTGACCAGTTTGCAGCCTTTTTAAAATCTAAAGTGGAGGCCATCCGCCGGGACCTCTCTCCTTTTTTGAACACAGTGAGTCGAGCAGAGATGTCCAGCGATCCGTCTTGCCTGGTAACTCTTGACACCTTTCAGCCTGTCACGCCCGATTCTGTGGCCAGGGTCCTTGATCGCTGTCGAGCCACCACCTCCTCCCTTGACCCTTGCCTGGCCTGGCTAATCAAAGCAGCCAGGCCAATAACAACTGAATGGGCCACTGTAATAATAAATGGATCTTTCCTTGAGGGCAAGTTTCCTTCTGCCCTCAAGGAAACACTCATTAGGCCCATAAGAAAGAAACCTAGTTTGGCGGCGGACGAAATTGGCAATTATAGGCCCGTCGCCAATGTTTCTTTCATGAGCAAAGTGGTGGAGAGGGTGGTGGCCGACCAGCTTCAAGCTCTCCTGGAAGAAACGGATGCCCTGGATCCATTTCAGTCGGGCTTCAGGCCGCGCCACGAAACAGAGACGGTATTGGTCGCCCTGTACGATGACCTATTGAGGGAGGCTGACAGGGGAAAAACCTCTCTGTTAGTCCTTCTCGACATCTCAGCGGCCTTTGATACCGTCGACCACGGTATCCTCCTGGGGAGGCTCTCCGATCTGGGAATTGGTGGCCTGGCGCTTGCCTGGCTCCGTTCCTTCTTGGAGGACCGTCCCCAGAGAGTACAGCTTGGGGAGAGTGTCTCGGCCCCGTGGAGTCTCAATTGTGGGGTTCCACAGGGGTCGATTATCTCCCCAATGCTGTTTAATATCTTCATGAGGCCGCTGGGTGGGGTCATCAGGGGATGTGGGGCATCGTGTCATCAGTATGCGGATGACACCCAGCTCTACATCTCCTTTTCTCCAACTGCAGGTGACGCCGTCCTGTCCCTTCAGCGCTGCCTGGAGACTGTACTGGAATGGATGCAGAAGAATGGGCTGAGGCTGAACCCGGACAAGACGGAGGTCTTGAGGGTGGGTGTCCCCACTGTTGGTGGCTTGGGTGACTCCCTCTCGTTTGGGGGGGTGACCCTGGCCGCAAAGAGTGGGGTTCGCAGTCTGGGGATCCATCTGGACCCGGCGCTCTCCATGGAGACTCAGGTGGCGTCGGTGGTCCGCACCGCCTTTTTTCACCTCTGGCGGATAGCCCGGCTGCGACCCTATCTCGATGTGGGGGCGCTCACCACCTTGGTCCATGCGCTCGTAATCTCAAGATTAGACCACTGTAACACGCTCTACGTGGGGCTACCTTTGAGGCTGACGCGGAAACTCCAAGTGGTGCAGAATGCAGCGGCCAGACTCCTAAGTGGAGTGAGAAGACACCATCACATCTCCCCTACCCTGGCCGCGTTGCATTGGCTGCCCATTCGGTTCCGCGTTGACTTCAAAGTTTTGATGCTTACGTTTAAAGCCCTAAACGGTTTAGGGCCTCGATACTTGTCGGAACGCTTACTCCCACCCAATTCTACCCGTGTCACTCGCGCGAGTCAGGAGGTAAGGTTGAGGAGCCTGACGCCGAGGGAGGCCCGGAAGGAAAAAACAAGAAACCGGGCCTTCTCGGCGGTGGCTCCTCGCCTCTGGAACAGCTTACCTCCTGAGATTCGCGCAGCTCCCTCGCTGGGTATTTTCAAGAAACAACTGAAAACATGGATGTTTAGGCAGGCCTTCCCCCTTTCCAGTTAACTCCTAATTACTCTTTTTTCTTTTTCCACTGCAATACACCTTGTTTCTTGCCATCTTTGGGAAAAAACTTTATTTCTTTTTATTTATGCAAATTATGTTATGTTTATGTTATTTATTTAATTGTTTATAGTATGTGTTGTAAGCCGCCTAGAGTGGTCACAATTGACCAGATAGGCGGGGGTATAAATGAAATAAATAAATAAATAAATAAATAAATAAATAAATAAATAAATAAATAAATACCAGGCATAGTCAATCAAAACTATAAAAACATTGACCGGTATTATATAACAGATAAATGTTTTGACCAAAAACCTAAGTATCTGTTAAATATTGAGACAGTATGTATGCTGTTCCTAATATTGCTGTTTTTTGTAGCTCTGATGGTGTGATTTCTGAGATCTGCAGCTGCTTATATAGTACTGTGTGAAATTTCTTGATATTGTTCCCAAAGCCCCAATGACTATGGGGACCACTGAAGTGTGTTTCTTCCAGAGACGACATGTTTCCATTGCCAGGTCTCTGTACTTTGTTAGTTTTTCCAATTCTTTATTTTCCAGTCTGGCATCTCCTGAAATTGTAATGTCAATGATCCAGACATTTCTTCATTCTATTACTACTATGTCTGGTGTGTTATGTTCAAGGTGTCTATCTGTTTGGATCTGGAATTCCCACAAGATCTTGACTTCCTCATTTTCTGACACCTTCTCTACCTGATGTTCCCACGGGTTTTTGGAGGCTGGCAAGTTATATTTTTTGCACAATGACCAGTGCACTAATTTTGCCACTCTATCATGTCTAACTTTGTAATCTGTTTGTGCAATCTTTGGACATTCACAGATGAGGTGTGCACAGTTTGATCTTTTTCTTGGCAGAATTGACATTTGCTGTTAGCACTTATTCCTTGGATCATAGCTTTCATCACGTTGGTTTGAGTGCTGGTTCTTGTGCAGCAAAAATCAAGCCTTCAGTTTCTTTAAGGGTCCCTAGTTTTAGCCATGCCCATGTTGAATTATGATCATGCTTTCCATCAATATTTCTTGGGTGTTGCCCATGTAGTGGTGTATTTTTCCTACAGTTTAATTTATTTTCAAATTGTTGTTTCTTATATTGAGCTTCTGTTTCTGTGGTTTCCAAAATATTCTCCATTTTCACGGCCTTAAGTAATTTTTCTCTGTTTGTACTGTTATAATCATTTAGGCTTCTTTTTTCTTCCTCGACTACCTGCTGTATTTGCAGTAATTCATTTTAAGTCCAATCTATTACTCCACCTGGGTATCTAATCACTGGAACTGCCCATGTGTTTATGGCTTTGATTGTATTTCCCCCGTTTAATTTTGATTTTAAGATTTTCCACAGTTCTCTGATATATTCCCTTTCTGCCAGTTCTTTAACCTTTGCGTGCACAATATTATCTGCTCCTATATTCCTCATTTTCTGACACCTTCTCTATCTGATGTTCCCATGAGTTTTTGGAGGCCAGAAAGTTATATTTTTTGCGTAATGACCAGTGCACTAACTTTGCCACTCTATCATGTCTAACTTTGTAATCTGTTTGTGCAATCTTTGGATACTGACAGGTGAGGTGTGACACAGTTTCACCTTTTTCTTAGCAGAGTCGACATTTGCTGTTAGCACTAACTCCTTGGATCTTAGCTTCCATCACGTTGGTTTGGAGTGCTTGTTCTTGTGCACCAAAAATCAAGCTTTCGGTTTCTTTCTTAATGGTCCCCAGTTTTAGCCATGCCCATGTTGAATTATGATCATGCTTTCCATCATCATCATCATCAACAACAACAATAATAATAATACCACATTTTGATTTTTCACCTGCCTTGTCCACATTGCTGGATCATGTGTCACTTTTTTGCAATCATTTTTCAATTCAACTAACAACCATTTGATCTGGGCACTGCACTGGCAGCCTCTAGGCAGCAACCTCAGAGAAGTTAATAGTAAGTATTTAAAAAAATGGTGGGGGAAAAGTTGCCATTTGGAGAATGAAATCAAACAGCCAAGATAATCCCTGCTTAATATTCCTACAGATGTTATCAAAGGGGAAATAACATTTATTTAATCATGCACTGTGGTTAGAATAAGTATTTTTTCTTCCCGCTCTGCACCTTGAGGAGGAGGCAAAGTGTAAGCAATGATTCTAATAACAAACCAGAGAATAATGCATGTTTATTGCTTCACTTGAGAAATACCAGCTATATGCTTCGAAAGGTTCACTTTACCATATTTTGCCAAAAATGAAAAAACTACAAAAGTAAGACAAAGAAGAAAGCCAGCCCTCGGACCTCTCACAGGAGCCCTCACCAACATTCCAGGGAAATCCATAAGGAAACGGCAAACAAAGCTAAAATTAATCCTATATTATGAGGGCACTAGGGGAAACTTTAAGATGCTATGCAACCATATATTCCAATTGTAACAAGCACCTAAAAATAGGGAATCTCATCTCACCTAACAAAATGATTGACATTTCCTCTCACCTCCTTCGCCGGCCAATACTGGTTCCATCAATTCCTGAGGGCTTTGTTAACTGAGTTGATACTATTTGACAGTGAACAGTTCCCATTAGAAGCATAAGGCACAATGGTCCAATAATTTCACTTGCACTCACAACTGGCATCATGTAGTACAAGACAATTGCTACAACTGGGGGGAAAATACTCTTATCAGTTATAGTTTTACTCAAGGCAATATTTTACATAAATAATACAAATTATACATCCTCTTAGGCAGTGCTGAGTAATCATGTAAATATGTATAAGAACACAGAAGGGATGCGTGTAATTAGTTGATGGTGTTACAGGGATTAAAACATAAATATATAGGTTTTGCTCTGGTTTTCTCTTATGTCATTACTACAGGAACAGATGGGTATAGGATGATCCTCATAGGCAGAAACTAAACAACAAACTAAAGGCAATATGTTAATCATCTCATCCTCTGAGATACAGTATCAGATGTCAGTATAGTCACGCGACTCTTTCAAGGCCCAACTCTCAACAGAAGATACACTACTGACTGTGAGAATGCCTAAGCCTTATCACAGTGGTGGCAAACCTTTTTGGGCTCGCGTGCCCAAAATGGGGGGGGGGGGAACAGCGGGTGGCATGCCCGGACCCGGAAAACCGGAACCGGAAGTGGCGGTTTAAGGAGGAATCATGCCGATGGACCCGGAGGACCCGGAACCGGAAGTGGCGGTTTTAAGGGGGAATCATGGCGATGGACCTGGAGGACCCAGAAGTGGCGGCGGAAGGGGGAATCCCGGCTGCAGCCGCCTCATGAGGTTTGGCTGCGCAGGGGGGGCGGGGGGAGTAGCGACCTATGGCTCGCGTGCCAGAAGAAAGGGCTCCGCGTGCCATAGGTTCGCCATCACTGCCCTATCACTTCTCTTCTGTCTCACCCTTATATGCACACACACACACACACATTTGGTGGTGATCCATCAAAGTAGATAGTTGCACTTCCTCAGACTAGTTAAGCTATCTTAAAATAGTCCACCTTGATTTTATCTTCAAGTGATTCAAGCATAATGTCACTCCTCACTCACCTTGCAGGAGGTAGAGCATAAGCAGCCATGTAAAAATACGCCAAGAAGTCACTTGTATCCACCACTGGCTAAAAAATGGGAAGAACACAACCCGAACAAGGCCCTTTCTTGTAAGTGATGTCCAAGGGATTTCAGGTTTAGCTTTGGCAAATGTGGACCCTAGAAAAGAGGAATACTGAAAACAGGTTGTTCTGCTAGAAATCATGAGAACTCTGCAACTATTTCTTCTCTTTTCAAGACAAAACTGTATTAAAACATGAAAAAATGTAAAACAAACAAACGAAACAAAAACCTGACTATCACTCAGTTCTGGTGCTCATAGATAGCACAACAGCAAATCTGTGTCTAGATTATACTTCTGAAGGCATGCAGTCCCATGACAGAATACACTTCCATTGCAAAATAAATAACTGAAAACCAACATGTCAAGTAGAAGACTAAGTTAAAACGTTTCTCTGAAATATGGGCTACAATATCTTATACACAACCCAATGGGCATTCTGAGTGAAATACACAGCATTATATGGTTAGTTTTCGACAAGGGTAGGGGAGGTGTGGAGAAGCATTCAGTCATCTGAGCTCCCATCTCCAGTCTAAAGTGATACAGTCAAAAAAGGAGGTTGTTACTAGTGTAATAAACAAGCACTACATGAATATACAATCCATACCCACTCATCCCATCATTTCACAAACAAACAAGGCAGCTCTTGATCTCCATATAATGCAGTCTTTCCAACAATTTGAGCCTTTCTTTTGCATTCTTTGGTTGATTTTGGCTTCTAATTCTTGAAATAACTTATAACCACATCAATGGTGAGATCTAAGCTGAAGGAGGTTGTTTTAGACAGAACTACTATTGCTCTGATCTAATCTGAAGGGCTTGTAGCCACAGGTGTCACAAAGAAGTGACTGCTTGTTGCAAGGCTGTAACACCCTGTAGCCTATGAGATTCCATCTTGTCCCCCATGTTACACATCTGCACCCAGTGCAAGAAAGAAAGGTGAACCAAGTTTTTCCACTCCAAGCCCTCCATGGACCAAATTATAATGGGTGCAGCCACACCCCTCAACATTACAACAGACATCACAAAACTGCACCTACACACCCTGCTGAAATGCCTGGTAGGGCTTTTTCATAAAGCAATTTGACTGGGGACCCAGGTTGGTTCCTCCTCCTACTTCCTATGTAGGGAGTCCTGGAAGTGACAGCTTAAAGGTGCTTAGAATATCCCCATACTTTCTTACAGAACTAGGACAACAATCTGATTCATCAGCACTCCTAGCTGCTACTGTAACCACAACCTGGAAGGAACATGGATCACTACCTTCTCTGCATGCAGAAGAGAAATTATCCAATTTTAGACAAGTATGAGCTAAGAAGCAGCTAGATCACTCCTTTACCCAGTCCATATGCTGAATAAAGGGAGCTATCCAGCCTCCTGGGTATGCATGTTATCCCAATAGAGGAGATAAAGGTAGAAATTCTGGACAGGACAAAGCTTGGATTGAGGCAAAAGACCTGTTCCAGACTCTTTACTGCCCAAATTCCAGCTGGTGACAATCCAGTGTTCCTGTCCCTTAATCTATATAAAGCACTGAAACAGATCATCCATAGATTTAGACTGAACAATTATCAATATGATTATTTCATCGAGCTCTCTCTTCTCCTTTTCTTCAAAGCAGAATCCAAAGATGCTGTGGAAGTTCTGAAACATTATTGGGGCACACCGATGGGTTAACAAACTGACACTCAATCCATACAAGAAAGAAGTACCATCAACTGTAGGAACACTAGACTGGGGTTAAGCATGCAATCTCTTCCATATAGAGCCCAACTCTTGAAGGAGAAAACTCACTCTTTGGATTTCCTCCTAACTCAGCTGTACTACTGGATTATCAGGTATTGACTGAACCTAGTAATACTCTTCCACTTTCGACTGCTATGCCTGAAGTGCCAATTTTGCAGAAAGCTTCTCTGGGCATGGTTATATATGCTTTGGTCACATCAAGATTAGACTATTGCAGTGTAGGCGGGGCTGCCTTAAAATCAGCTTGAAATGACAGCTGTTGCAACACAAATAAGTCCTAATGTTTGTTTTGAATACATTATTCAAGTATTGGGAAATTTATACTGGCTGAACATTCATTTCTAGACCAAATTCAAAGCACTAGTTATCATTATCTAAAAACCTGTAAATGGTTTGGGGACAGCCTACCTGAGAGGCCATCTGAACCAGCCTGCATCTGGCACTTAACTCTGTGTCCCATTAGCTTCTGAGATTTGGGGGCAAAAGTACAAGAACAAGACATTTTGAAGAGCACTCCTCACCCAAGAACCTTTAGAACTTCCTTCTATAGGAAGTCCAGATAGTCCTAGTAGGTAGCCAATAAATTCTGAAAACTTTTTCTTTAAATCAAACTTCAAACTTATATTCAAATTTTATTATTTCTCCTCTACAATAAGATCATTTTTGCTGGAACTTTTTTGATCTTTTGATGTTTCATTGTTTTTTAATTGTGAGTTCACTTGAGGATCCAAAGAATATGGTAGGAAATTTTGGATGAAGATTGTACTGAATATCATACCTACCGGACAGATTCAGGACGTACAACCACAAACAAACTTAAAATAAAATGTTTTGCACATTTAATATTGGCCATCAGATATAAATGCATTTATTCAAACTGTGCTTACCTCTGATTAAATCAACATCTATCAGGTCAGGCTGTATACGGCCTTTCTTTTTGGGTTTGTTTTTGAAGCCCTATAAATGTAATCACAGAGAATAAGTAGATTTTACAATAAATGTAAGAGACTGTCTACTTGCATGGTCCTAATTATAACTGCATGAGAAAATAGAGCAGTTTACAACTATTTACACATATTCCAGAGCTCTGTGTATTCCATGCATCCATGTCCCTGCATGGAGAACAGCTGCCTACAGTCAAAGAGATTTCAGAAAAATATTGTTTCTATAGATTTTTAAGGTCTTCTTTTATTTTTCCTTCATACTTTCATAGAAGGGCTAGTAAAACCTCTGGAGTAAAGTATTGAAAGGCAAAACTCTCAATGTATGAAATAAGGTTTTTCTACACTTTTCTTCCACTTTGACTATCTTGCTGTAATAACCTGTTGCTGTTTTGTCTAATGTTTCTACTTCTGAGAGCTTTCCTGCAAGATTCACACACACCCCCCCCCCCCCAAATAATAAGACATAACAAGCAAGTAAATAAAATCCTAGGGTCATATCCAGGTCTAGTCACTCTTCTGATGGAAGATGTATTCCAGCAGAACGGGGGTGGGGGTGGGGGCAATGTTTAGTAATTTTACCCTTCTTCCTACAACCCACCATTTGATCTGAAGGGCATACCTCAAGCCAGTGGGTCAGGTTTTTGAGAGAGAAACAAAGAGGGAGAAATAAATGAAAATAGCTCATCCTGTTCTGTGAGCATTCTGTTCTACGAATGCAGTTCCTCAAGCTGACATAATTAAATGTCATTTTAAATTGTACATTGTTATATACTTAATTTGCAAAATACGTAAATGCAAGGAAATAATGCAGATCATGATGGGATACAGTTTGGATTTTGGGGCCCAAAGGACAACTCTCTAGCAACAGAAAAAGCGAAGACAATCTCTCAAAGAAGCAAGCCAGAGAAAATAATGTATTTTCTTAAGTCTTTTCAGATGAATAACATCATGCTTGAGAACAGTTACAGCCAGTACTTTGTTAAATAGTAAGAAAGATGTAATTTACAGAATTAAAATCAGAACTTTGATTGATTGACTGATTGATTGATATACTGCCCTATTAGTGCATGTACTACTCTGAGTGGTTTAGAAGTTAAAACTTAAAAAACCCACAGACCCCCCTTTTAATTGAACAGGAGCATTTAAACTTAAGTCAGTAAAGCTCACCTTCTCAGTCACAATGATTATTATTCACAAATATTATTCACAAATATTCTGAATAGAGGCAGTCAATCAGGAAATCGTTAGAAAAGCAGGGAACAATCGAATTCCAAGGAGGTTGCTTTGGTTCTAAACCAGTGTGTGATGTCAGTAACAAATTAGATTGAGCGTCAACAAGACAGAGGTGGTGCTGGTCAGCTAAAAGGCAGGATCAGGGAATAAGGATTCAGCCTATGTTGAATGGGGTTATTTTCCCCTTGAAAAATCAGGTTTACAGAATGGATATTCTCCTATATTTAAACCCTGAGCCTGGATGCCCATGTTTCAACAGGGGCCAAGAAGGTTTTTGCACAATTAAAGCTATGATGCCTGCATCTGTTCCTTGAGATGTCTCATCTGACTGCTGTGACATACATTCTGCTTATACTTCACTTCAATTACATTAAACTTCTGTTGAAAAAAATCTGCAGCCAGATTGATGGTTGGTTATAGGGAACATACATCTTTCCTGTTTTATCTGCTCCTCTGGCTACTAGTTTGTATATGGCTTGGGTGCAAGCAATCTGAATGACTGCTTCTGCCTCTAGAAGAATTCCCTGCATTTAAGATCTTTAGGAGAGGCACTTCTCTCAGTCCCATTTTCCTTACAGAGGCTTGAGAAATGGCCTTTTCAGTGGCTGCTTCGTTACTCTGTTCCACAAAAAGCTGGACTGAACTCCATCCCCTGTCTTGCAGCACACAAGACTTCAGTTAATCTTGCAGCAACTGATCAGGCCTCAGAGACAATTTTTAACAGGAAATACTGCACTTCTTTTCCTTCAAAACTCTTTTTTGAAGAAAAATGGGGGAGAGAGTGATACAGATTGCTTGGCGATTCTTTATTTGAAGAGATGGGATATAAATTCCAAGATGCTGCTCAGGGAGGAGTTTCCAACCAACCACCAACCACAAGCTGTTTGCACACTGCTCAAAAACACTTTGCCTGGCATGAACAACAACCATGCCATACCATGAAATTTTGGGACTAAGCCTGATAAAGATGGATTACCAATGAAACCTAGCTATCAACTTGATTTTTTCAGTGGTCCAATACCACCTGCGTCTGCATTTGTATTATTTTTTAATTTGTCAATCTCTTTTGCTGTTTTTGTTTTTCATTTTTTTCAAGTTTAACAGTCTTTTAGTGTATATGTTTCACATAATGTTTACTGTATTGATTTATGCATATATTCCTCCCTCCACGGTGTAAACTGCCTTGGTTCCTGAAACAGGAGAAAAGTTAAATTAAATTTAATCTGAATCACTGGTATAAACTTATAGTAAATAAGAATATTTTGTTCATTTGATGTTTCTACTTATATATTGCCCTATAGTGCTGAAGCACTCTCTGGGTGGTTTACTAAGCTAAGAAGGAAGATTCATGTTCAACATAATCCTCACGTGTATTTATTTCACATGCAATTCTATTTGTCAATGTACAAAATCCTTTTAGTCTTGTCATGCCAGACGTGCACAAAGGAGGACCAGTGATCTTGCAAAACTAATTGCAAATGATTTTTACCTTCATCTCAGTCTGTTCTATAGACTTTTCCCATATCTGTTGATCATAGGCTCCAATCTGGAAAAAAAAAGTTTATATCAATAAAATTTTAAAGAGAGAGAGAGTGTGCCCTAGGACACTTAATCTACTTCCTATATCTTACATGGTCAAAACTGCACTATTAACAATACAGACAATATCAACATTAAAGTGTCCTGTCTGAGTTCCGACGTTTTCCAATGTTTCTTCCTCAGCTCTTCCACAGTGCCTGTGTGGGAAAGGATCAGAAAAGGACCGGGACCCAAACCTGACAAAGGGATTTAACCAGTTATGACCCAGAAGTCTTCTATGTAAGAACACTGACATTAAAAGAATCACTTGGCCAATGATATTATTAAATACTCCAATATAATATCAACTTTAAAAGAGGATAATGGAAAGACTGAAAGATTCCAAGAAAAATCAGTTGAATCATCTACAAATAAGCAAAATAAATACATAATAACAGTATAATGTGCCATATGGATACATCTTCTGCACCAAGCCTATCTGAAGAGTTCTGTTTTGGCTGGCTGCTCTTTATGTTTTCTTTTGGGTAGTTGAGGTGTGGCTTGCTGTGGTGGTGTTTTTGCTGTCTTTATAATCAGAAGTTATGCACTTGCCTTACAGAAGAAGAGGTTAAATCATGAAAACTATCTATAATAATATAATTGTATTTCTGGAATTTTACATTTAACATTTTCAGGCTGCAGTAAACTGAGGATAAGTGAAACTGTAGAAAATGAATCCACAGATATTCTACTGTTGTAACCAAAATCACAAAATGCTACTTTGTACAATTAAACACTGTTTGTTTGCATTTTTATCCCATTCAACTAGTAGCAAAGCTACTACTCTGGGCAGCAAACACAATCAAACATAATAATAATACAATAATAATACAACTTTAATACATAATCATACAAAGCAATAAAAAACATTGGTAGGGAAAACACAAAATCCAGGACCACGATAGATGAGAACCGATGGGTGCAATAATCCACTAGGCCATGTAATATAAAATGAACACAACTTCTTTTAAAAAGAACATCAGCAATCCTATAGTATATTTTTTTTCTATAGTATAGTTTTTAATGACAGTAAGGAGATCAAAAAGATTGCACGTATCTCATAAAATATATGAAATAGCTGAGAAGCAAGATGAAGACGAACCTTCTTTTGGTACCAAGCAATGGCATCTTCGTCATTTGAGGCCATCTGGCATCTCAGTCATCAATAATTACTTTATCTGCACAAAAATGAAGTCAGATCATAATCAAAGTCTAGAAACCACCAGAGACCAAGTTAGGCAGAGTCATCACAAGGCTGCTGCCCCAAGCGCAGCTGAAAAGTTCTGTTTTGGTAGGTAGTTCTTTGTGTTTTCTTTTGGGTGGCTGAAGTGTGGCTTGCTACGGTGATGTGCTTACTGCCCTTGTAATCAAAATTATTGCGCACCATTCTCGTTCTCTTTTAAAACAGGAAACGAAATAAAGACTTTAAAAACAGAACTGTGCCACTGAGAACCCTCAAGAGCAGAGGCACCGAGATGCCTCCAACGCAAGCATCTGCCCTCAGGGGGTCTCTTCCAAGAAGACTCTTTACTAAAGTTATGAGGGGGCCCATGCGTGACCTTTTAGGGGCCCTCCTCTTCCTTCCACTTTCAGTCCTCAGTCGACTCAACCACCCATCCCCTTCTTATGTCTCCCTTTTCTTTCACACACACACACACACACACACACACACACACTTAAGGCCTTTGCCTTACCCTCCTCCCACCCCACCCCACCCCACCCCACCCCCCATTTTCCACCACGTCGACATCGATCCCTCCGACCTCCCCCCCCTCCTCTTTTTATCCCACCACCTTCCCGTGGCCTCGGTCTCAGCAAACTGTTCCCCTCCGTACCTTTCCCACAAACCCGACAAGGCCGAACTCCCGATCTTTGCAGTTCAGAGCTTCTCGCCGTTTCTATGGAAACGCGGGAAAGCCGAAGGGGAGACGAGGCTCCCGGTTCGCGGAGGGGGCTCCCGACGGCGTTTGCCTGGACCATCCATCGTTCAGTGGCAGGCAGCATCAGTCAAGCGCCGCATCCACCGAGCCTTCCCCGCCGTTCTCTAAGCTAAGGGGAAGTGGGAAACAGACAGCAGCAGCTGAGCACCCAATCTAAGATTCAAATTGGCGCCAGGAGGAGGCTCCAGCTGCGACAAGGAGAAAGGCCGGTGCGTTGGGTATCCACAGGCAGCTTAGCGACAAATTGTATTTTATCCTCGCTTCTGAAGCTGCCAAGTCACCTGTTCTGCGCGGAAGGAATTAGCGAAACGAGCCTCGTCAGGCCAAGTCGACGAGGCTGAGTGGCGCTTGCCTGGAAGTTTCATGGGTTTTGCGACCTGCAGAAGTATCCGAACGAGCGAGGAAGCCAGTTTTGCCCCTGTAAAGCCCAGCTGGGACCCCAGCGGTGTCTGATAAGTAACCTGAGAAACGAAAATAACTTCCTTCTGGGCAGCACCAGTTATTGCCCCAGAACAGAGGTAGTCCTGCAATCACGTAATCTTGTTATCTGTGAACAATGTGTACCTTGTATAACCCAGTGCAACCCTGCTGTTGTTTTCAGTGCTGTTTGGAGAGCAGTCTCATTGAGTCCAATAGAAATAACTCTATCCTACGCATGTACCCAGTTGTGTTTGTGTTAGGAAAAGTACTTCTAAAAATAGGGCAATGTGAGGCTGTGTTGACAGTGTCTCTTTTACACATGTGATTTAAGGTTCACCAGGTGCTTTGCTGATTTTCCCCCTCTAGTTTGGAGGAGAGCTCACTAGAATAGTACTTAGAAAGACCTTTTTTAATTTTTTAAAATAGCGAGATAATGAGGAAGGATGCAGATCTCTTTCACTAGCCATTTTGCTAGGCTGTGTCCCTGACAAATGCAGAGAACACATCCAGCTTTAGGGAAGGGAAAGCAGAGTGGTAGTGAAGGCAGCATCAAAGAGCAGGGGGACTACGTCACTGACAATAATGCCTGTACGTACTTCTAAGATGCATAAAATAGGATCCAGGCTGTGACCTGCCAAATCCTGTTCACCACAGCAAATGTTAACGACGTACTGTATTGAGATGTTTAATTCAAATTATTCACTCTATGGAAGACAAATTATCTACTTTGATGAACATACCAAATTTTCAACAGTGACCAAAATCCTTTTGCATAACTATGCAAATAGTGTATGTAACGTTTGGAGCCAAATTGCTCCAAGTTAACAAATCAATGTAGACATTATCAGTTACACACCAAGTCCTACAATTCAGTACACAACTGAGGGCGATTTGCCCCCAAAAGTTACACAGTTTGTACTACACCAATATAACTAGGTAAGAGGACATGGAAGTGAGAAATGTAAGATATTTAAGCATGAGTGAGGCAGAGATTAGGTTGCATTTACCGCAACATAGACTGATTTACTTTCTAGTATAACTGCCAATACAGTTTGGAATGAATATGCCTTGGAGATGTGTCCTCTCTAACATGATCAGTAATATTAACTGAAAGCATCATTTTAAAGTCCACACAGGTATGATTAACTATAAAACTTCTCTCTCAAAAGATTTGAAGCCCAAATAACATGGCACTTTCTGTTATTCACACTGTTTATATGATTTTCATATAGCCCCATTTTAAAGGCAGTCTTGGCAAACTTTATAGCACAATATGGAATTAGTGGATTTAGACCTCCTTTTAGAAGGAGATAAGGCACACAGAATCTAGAAGTGGTACAGTTTACTCCACATTTTTTAATTCACAAGGACTAATTTGTTCAGAATTATAATACTCTTTTTTTGTTACCCATGCAGAAAGCAAACAACGTAACATTCAGTGCCGTCTCGCTGTCAGCCAATAAGTACTTGCTGGAATCTTGAGCAAACACCAAGCCAGCCAGAAGTGATCAAATGTTTGCCTTTCATATGTGTAACAAAGAACAAGATTTCAGCCTTTAACCTCCAGTGACTTTCCTGATGTATTTCCACCCTGCCCAACAAACTCCAACACTTTTTTTCTGCGAAAAACCAATTTTCATTAACGACAAATCAGAGTTCTGTTTATTAAAAAAATACTTTACAGGGGGAAAATCTATGCATTCCATTTACTATTTTTTTGAACAAAGAAATAGCTTTAACAGTGATACGCTTGTACAGTCAGCTACTAAAAGAAATGCACTGCGTTAGGGATTATTCACAGAGGCTTAAAATTTTCCCATTGATTTACACTATTATAAAAACCTCTTTAAAACACTTGCTAAATGTCAATAAATATACTAAGGCCACACAAAGCAAAAAACAGTCTTCCAGGCAATTGTACATATCATCTATATGCAAAGACCATAGATTATTAAAACCACAGAAAAATATCTTAGCTGCCAATCAAAACTGAATTTAATCACAAAACACTACACAAATCTATTGTATACAACAAGTATAAGTATTTGCTTAGACAGAATTGAAAGTGCTATATTGAGAGAAGCCCCTTCTCAACTACATGTGCTGTTGGGTCCTAAAACTATTACGTATATCAATGGAAGGCCATAATGTTATTGGAAACTTCTTTGTTGGACCAACATAAAGTTTATCTACAGTACAAAGCTTTCAGGAGCTGAAGGATAAAAATCCTTGCTAATAGCAACCTTCAAACACAACCAATATGGCTATAAATACTCAGCATTTAAGGAAATAAGAGTACAATCTTGCCAACATTACACACATTTAAAGGTCCATTGATTTCAGTGAAGGGTTAAAGCACCAGCTCATCTCCCATTTAAAATCAGTGGGACTTAGATGTGGTTAACTTAGGCTGGATTGGGCCCCAAGTGAAAAGAGCTTACCATTCAGAATAAATTCAAGCACATGAAAGGCAGCATGAGAAAAACAAATGTTCATCCCGGGGCTCTGAAATAAATGAAACTTTTTGTCTCTTGACAACTAGCTAAGTCCTCACATGTAGGAAAATTACTGACAAAACACAAGCCCTTTTACTGTATGGGAAAACCTGTTTAATAAACATTGTGTCCCTTAAATCTCTCATGAATCTTCTATATGTTCTGTCTTCATGGAAGAGAACATGTTATTTACAAAACAGACATTTATGTTCAGAAATATTCCAGAGGGGAAATATAAGTTCTTATTTTATTTTCTGCCTTGTATCCTTTTGCCTAAATACAGAGTGCATGACCAGTATGAGAATGGGCACATGACAAGCAGCCTATCAGAAGAAGGTGGACATTTACATGTTTTTCTTTCCCTCCACTGCTTGAGCAACAGGATACTAGTCACTTTTTCAGATCTGCTAATTAGATTGACCCAGTATAGTTACCCACTGAACACAATCAATATTCTTCTTTGGTCCTTAAAAAAAAACAAAAGGATGTTTAATAAGATGGAGAGGAGCAACTAGGTTTCAACTTAGAGCTGCTCAAGATGTTTAGGCAGGAAATATATTTGTGGGACTGCTAATATTTAGTGAGGTCTTCAGTGATAAAAATATAAGACAGAATTTAGTGAATGTATAACTCAAAAGGGAGGGAAATGTCACCCCTAGATGATATTTGACTATATCTCTTATCAGCTCTAAACAATGGATGCTAGAAGCTGCAACTCAAAAACATTCAGAAGACATGTTTCCTTATCCCTGGTATAACTGTTATTCAACCATTATAGAAGTCAGAGAGGGAGAAAAATTCCCAGCTGGACAGTTACCTATATAAAATCAATCTACAAATAATTCTCCCTTTGAACTTAATTCCATTTTGGTAGTAGTATGATATACTCAACCATTTCCTGTTGACTTCAAATAAATGTTACAAAGTATTGATGCATGTTGAAATATCAGTTAAGTCAGAAATTTCTGAAATCTTCCAATCAATGCAAATTACTTAACATCTTCCTGAGATATAAATTTAAAAATCTCTTTACTTCTCCAAGAGCTAAAGTTCATACAATCTGCAAAGAAATGAAATAATCTAGAAAACTTGAAGCCAGTATGTCAGTCGTTTTTCAGTTCCACAATACTCTACATCAATATTCACCACTCAGGTGTTTGTTAAGAATTCCTTATTCAAATCAGATAAATGTTATTTATAACCACATTAATACAGGGTGCTTTTTCTCTGCTCCTATAAAGAGAAACCTAGGAAGGATTCAAAGGGCCATGCATGAACTGGGGCCTGTCACCACTTTCTTACTGAAGACCCTCATTTCCCAGAAAAGTGATCCCTACATTTCAAGAGGCTTTCTGGACTACAACATTGTGCAAAGGGATGCAGACAGAAAGGGAAGTCAGCACAATTCTGGTGTGTACACAGAAGTCCAGGCATAGAGTTCTTTGGTACTTGGCCATAAAATTCAGTAGTGGCAGTTCATACATTTAACCTGTTTCCAAAATGCTTCAAACAGATTTCTATAAAAGATTTTATGTAAAGTGAAACTAAGGTGAGTGAGATAGGTATTGAAACTTGCCTAGTCAGTATGCTGCATGAAAATATTTATATGTTACACAGTGTAATTCTGACAAATTTTGACTTTGAAAAGCATTGAACATTGGTCCAAGGTTCTCCATCTACATAAGCTTCTTGGTTGTTTTGGATAATGAATTATTGTTTAATAGTGCTATAGTATACAAAAAGACTTGGAACTATTGGGTTGGATCAGAAGTTTGGTCAACAGAATACAATTAATCCTGGAGGAAAGAGCGGGGTGGCAAATTTTGCCAATTCCTCTCCCCTCCTGTAGCTACTTGGAAAGGTATTCTGGAGGTTAAGGGAATACCCAGAAATGTGTGGCAGATGGCACTGCTGAAGGGAATGAGGAATAGATGGAAATCATATCCAGTGGGAAGCCTTCAGTGGGTCTTGGTTCCCTTTGCCAGTGGAAAGAGTTCTTTTATTTGCAGAGGGACAAGTCGCATTACACCATCTTTTCCATATTAATTCTATGTCATATTCTAGATCGCCTCTAAAGCATATGTATTTTGTTACCTTTTAGAATGTGTTGGTTTCAGTTATTTTATGTTTTATATTTCCCAAAAAGGAAAGACAAGTAATATATAGTTTTCAGTTGAACTCTGTAGTTTTTTTCCCCAGTTCCTGAGTGATTTTATACACAGTGCTAACTTGCAGGTGACAAGTTACCCATGCTAACTGAAATGTCCAAGAAAGGAGCATGAAGTCACCTTTGCAGACATGGCCATTTACAATGCATGGGTAAAGAGAGAAAAAATACTTGGAAGACTAGTAAAATGAATGGAAAATACATGCAAAAATAAAGATGGAACTAATCAAATATAAATGATGCACTGAAACAAATATTGCCTGTGAAGAATTTTACTTTGCACAGCCGATTAAAGCTTATGAAAATTCTTCTGAACAAGAGTTTTAAAAAGGTGGGAAAAGCCAGAGTACACAGAGGTTATTTTCTGAACCAGTATTAGTCAACCTAGATTTTTTTCAAAGATCAAAAGCTACACTCCTGCATGAAAACACATTACCTTCTGTAAAAAGATTTTCAGCCTAACACCTTATTTACACAGATTACGTAACAAGTCACCACCACTCCAACCTGAAAATTCAATTTAAGTTGAAATATTTTCTATCTGTCTTCAGTGATGAACCAAAGACAATACATATATGTGTATAATATATCAGGAGTAATACAGGTTCTACCTAAATCACTGTAATATTATCTGATTATTTTGCTATTGGTTTAAAACTGTTGTCTATAAAGAGGTGTTACTATGTATATAGTCTACATAAAACAATATTGCACAAAGTAATTCCTATTATGAACAGATTAACATTTGCAAAATTTTCTAAAAGATTGATATCAAAGATGCATGAAAGTAAACATAGCTGCTTTTTCTGCTTGGATTGGTGCAGGGCTCCAGATCTGTCCTTTATTCTATAGGAACAGAGTTGCTTCTTAGCAATTTGAATACACTGTAATGAAGTTTACATCTTACATGTGAGGGGCCTGTTTCTTCCAGTACCAGAAATAAATGTAATTAAGTATACAGACAATGAGTGAAAGTTAATTATCATTAACACTGGGAAACATTGTATGAGTGTTAAACAGTGTTAGCTAATGACATTGAACATACTAGGATGTGCCATCTAATCTTCCACCACAGCACTAGGATACTCAAGAGTTACATGTGGAAACAGCAGTCCATTTGTGATAATTATTTGTGAAATAGCAATATAGATTTTCTGAGAATAAAGGCAACCGATATATATCATTAAGCCTACTCTACTGGATTAAGTGCATCAATGCAAAGGAGTTGATGGTTTCGATCTCAAATGCTTGCTATAAATTAAACAAGCCAACAAGTTGCTTAGAAAATTGTAAAGCCTTAAAGTGCTCAAAGACAGCAGTTCCTTCAGAGAGACTGCCAACAGTTACTTTCATTAGACACTAGTATTATGTATGTAGTTAGGGAAGATATTAAAAAGCAATATTCCCACAAACATTAAAAGCAGAGATATAGGAAGTGTAATGTTAATTATTACATTTCAAGAAGATCATATACTCTGCAACTAATCTCAATTTTTTTGTGTATGTGTTGATAAGCAATTACAGATTAATCTACACTGCTGGTAACTTGAGCTTCTGCCAGGCTTTCAAAGTCCTTTCTCTCCTATACACACATGGGCAAGCAATCTCTTTCTCTCTTTTATATATATATATATATATATATATACACACACACACACACACACACACACACACACACACACACACACACACACACACACACAATTGATCATAAAAAAGTGCTGTGCTCTCTCTTTCATTCAAGCCATTAACAGAATGGGAGAATCCTACACAGAAACCATTCCTTTTATGCTGAAAGCTAAAGATAAAATTGATGGAGGGGTATCAAATTTACCAAATGTTAAATATGTGATGTTCCTGAAGGAAAAAAAAATTGAAGAAATGCTGAATTATTACCTCACTCCTTTAAGAAAACACACACACAAAATTGTAGACCACTTCTACATGCTGTACTAAGGGAGTAAAATACAACTCTAACTTTGCATAATCTGTGTAAAAAAGATATGCTTGACATTTTTGGAATGTCACCTTTCTTTATAGAATTATAGTCAATATTTCTCCAATAAAACATAACCCAGTTATAAAACTATAACTTCACATCAAAATTTTAAAAAGCCATTTTAAAAATGTATATGATTATGTACATATCACACAAGAGAGCATGTAGTATCCTGTGGACTGTGTTGCTGATCTGATTCTACTTTTAAAAACTGGAAGAGGTTGAACCAGCTTATCTTGTTGCAGGACATGTCACGACAGAGATGAAAACAATGGTGGTGATGCCACTGCTGCAGTCTGTACATCTCTTCCTACTTCTGTCGATTCCTTTTTCACAAGCACACAATGATCTTCACCCTCTGATTTCATCTTGTCATGGATAGTACTGTCCATATTTGAAATGCTTTCTGTACTTTGAGAATTATCTCCTTTTGGATAGTATTGTTTAAGTCTTATATGCCAGGCTAAGCTGCAGACAGCTGAGACTGTCTTAAATTGATGAATGACATTTCTAGGGATAAAGTAGATGTCATTGTCACATAGCTGGATCCTAGCATAGCGAATTCCTTCTCGTCTCATTTGGTTTAACTTAGCTTCATCGACCCACTGAACACACTGAAGGAGAAAAGAAATTAGAAATGTATCATACGTTGGATTCAAAATAGATATATAGATTGCAGTGTACAGTATTCTGCCCCATTTTTAACTTTATGATATAGTACACATTGATTAAATGAGCAAAAGTGCACAATAACCCAACTATAACAGGAGACAAGGAAATCCAGAGGTTAAAGGGTTTAAATAATAATAACACCTAAATAAATTTTAACTAGATTTGGGCAAGTGAGGAAAGATCCAAAACCTTACATTCTCAACCCTTAACCACCATACAAGAGCTTTGGTTTCTAACACAGAAAAACTCTGAACCAAGGAACATATAATCTGATTCTGCACTTCTTAACCATGGCTTTTAGTTCTCCATAAAAACTTTTCTTGTTCTCAGTGTTTAAATCTGCATCCTGCTTTTCAAAATGACTTTTAACAGCAACAATGAGAATGCTAAACTTCTATTAACAAAGGAGATAGAAAATGACTGTCTCTGCCATAGTTCCAAGACCATGAAACAAAGAAAGCTGAAACTTGTTATGTATACCAGGATATATGCCCAAAGTTCTTCTGGGGTTTTAATGAAAAACACTTATCCCTTCAATGTTGGTGTTAGGGGTGTCAGATCCCCATGTAGTTCAAAATCAGTGTATAACTTTTATGCCCCCAAAACATAACTACAACGCATGAACAGTTGACTAATGCGTGCACGCACACACAGAGAGACACTTCCCCCATGTCAGCCTCCTGGCATGCCCCAACACCCTCCCCACTGCCACATGGAGCCACCATGGTAAGAGAGGGAGTCTACCAGGCCATCACCATCAGACCAGAGGCCACCACACTGCCAACAAGAAGGCTCTAGTTAAGTCCAAGACCCACCATTCTCAGGCCACTTGTATGTATGTATGTATGTATTTATTTATTTATTTAAAAAAACATAAATAACCAAAACTGTGCTGCTCAGATCCCTGCAATTCAAGGGAGAAATGTCACTTTATTTTTAGTGAATTAATTTTAAAGGGCAGAATCCTATTGCCTTATGTGACTGTAAAGGCAATCATGCAAGCAATTCTACCTGTTTTGCAGGCCATCCGTTTCATGTCTTCACATCCTCCGTCTGGGCAAAAGATTGTGTGCCTGGTCACACAACAGACAGAAACCAAAAGAGAAAGACCACTTGCATGATTGCCCTTACACATGGTTTTCCTCAATATGATTTTGAGAAAATCTAAGTACTACTAACTTATGGGAAGCTAAGTACTACTGCTAGTTAATGAATGAAACAAAGACATGTAAAGAGATGCAGCAATTTTAAACATGTTAAATAAGATTTAAGAAAAGCAAAGATTATAACATACCCTCTGACATTAAAAAGTCTTCACAATTCTGCTTAAAAATGGGAAGAAAAGGCCCTGACCTTGGTACCCACTGATTTAATATTTACTAATTATAGGGTAAACAGCAAGCCCTCTGGTAGTGACCCTAAGGCTTGGACAGGTTCATTTGCTCATATAATGCTTCATTGTAAAGCTGCTGTGTGAACCGGATCAGGACTGTACAACACAGAGGCTTTGACACTTGAAAGTCCTTCAGAATTGAAGAGAAGATGACATTTGCTCATTATTAATTAGGCAAAAGCACAAATCAAAGCTAAAACTGTACTTAGAACTAACTACATAAACTAATCACTTCACTAAAATTCAGGAATGTATAGAAATTTCCTGAAGCTGTGGAATTGAATTCCTGGGAACTGGCACTTCTGTATACAGTTCATGTGTAAGAACAACCATTTATTTACTACAAACATGATTATGTGACTGTGAACACACCACCACAATATGTGTATTAGTAAAATCAAACACACAATTGATACAGTAAACAAGCCATTCCTAAGAAAACTGATGCAAAGTTATCTTGAAATAGTATCTAGGATATTGATTCATACACTTTGTCATATTTGTGACTGGTGAATGGATTTCCCTTCTTTGTGACAGGAATCAGACCATCTGGGGTACTTCTGTTCAAACTCCAATTATAGTATGCGTTCATTTTTTATAAACATTTAGCAACGACCATGCACTTACATCATTCTAGAGTCCTTAGTTCTGAAGCAAAGATCACTAATAAAACTGACAATAAGAAAACAATGTTGTGCTTTGCAACAATGTAGAAGTTTCAATTTGCAAGAGTGATGACTACCTGTGATACAGGAGGTTCATGCAGATCCAACTGAAGTCTTTGAACTACATCAGTGAAATCCTCAGCATGGAAACAGACTACATCTTTGGTTATACGAGGCTGGTCACTCCTAGAAAAATGAGAGTTTTAGAAGTATTTTTGAGAATATACAATTAGACCTCTGGAGAACTAAGAAGCTCAATAGTGACCAATCTGTATTCTAAATGTATGTCAATGCCAGACCAGGTCCAAATCAAACAGTGCAGCAAACTAAGTTGTATGCCCTACCGCTAATGGTCAAGGTAATAAATGTTTCTAACTTTTAACTGGAATACTTTTTCTCTCTCAAAAAGAAGTGCTTCTGCTGCTAGAGTCACTGAGGAGCAGAAGTTTTCGACATAGATCTTGTTCATGAAAATCAAAAACAGAAGTGGATGGTGATCAATTCTTGTTTTCAGATTTGATTTTCCCTCTCAAATTTTAGCTCTTTCTAGGCAGGAGTATGGCTTGTGGCAAATGTGAAGGGTACAAAATTTGGTCTCTAGCGCCATCCAAGTTGATCACCCATGCCCTGGCCTAGACCATTCATAAACACATACAAACAAAACTGTGTACTGGATCCAATGGTCTCACTCTACTGAACTCCTTCTCTCAGTGCAACTAAAGTGGGTAGACTCCACCACCCACTTGCCCTCATAATCTATTCAGGTCTGGAAAACCCTCTGTAGCAAATCTTATGGCAGCATACAGAACTGCAGGAGGAAAGGACAGAGATAATTTATTTTTCATCAGTGGATTTCTGCTAACAGGGTGCACAACACACTACCCAATCAGTGCCTGTACCCTAGTGGCCCACTACCCACAGGGGAGGAGTTACCACAAGGAAAGCTGTGCTTCAGGAAACCAAGGCACTGTGTCTCTGCAAGCTTTTTTACTGGATTTTTAAAGTGAAAAATGGCAGGAGGTATGGTTATATCAAAAGTAGGCATCTGGTTTCTCCTAGTTTCAGCAAGTGGGAGTGGTGTAGTCCACAGCAGGCTTTGGAGGCAAAAGAATAGCCCACAGACCCTCCAAAGTCGCCCACCTTTATGTTAATGAATACTTGCATTGAACTCTTCCATTACTTATAATTCTTTAAGTTTTAATACAAACAAATTTCTGACAAATAATACTTTCTTGACTTTAAATGATCAACTGTAAAGTTGTTTTTAGAGGTTTTCCTATCCTGAATTTTCAAATGAGGCATGTCTGAAATTCAGACATTAGAGTTTTCCAAATCTAATATCAAATTCTCAATAATAATTTGGTTTTTAACAGTCTCTACAAATAATGCTTTTGCAATAATAGTTTTTACTACAAAAGTAGGAGCTATTCCAAAAAGTTTGTTTTCTAATTTCCATAAAACAGCACCTTACATACCATTCACCAAACTGTACAGCTTTTAGTACTCCAACAGCTGCTGTACTCTGCCAGTCAAACCCTTGCCCAACATGATCAGCATGTGCTCTTGTTCTATCTTCAAAAAGAACTTCACGGGGTTCGCTGGTCCGAGGTAGATACTGGAGGTTTTTTATTTCATTCATTGATCTATGAAGCAAGGTAAAGAGATAAAGAAGGCTGATAGTATTATGCTGTATTGTATGTAAGCAGAAGCATACATAAAAAATTTAAACAAAGTGAAATTGACAATAATGCAATATAACATATTAGAAAAATCTTCTCTAGCTCCTGTTGGCATTAGAGTATGGACTTGCAAGCCACAAATCTTTCTAATAACTCAGTGAAGTCCTTGTGAATATCATCATCTTCTGTTTTTTCTTAAGATTAAGAGCTATGGACAACTACCCTGTAATTTAAAATTTTGAACAGCTTAGATACAAGACTTAAACATGCATTTACCTTCTCAGAAAAAAAAATCCTTCAACTGTACTACGAGGGAGGGAGGAAAGAAGGAAGGAGTTATATGGTCCATGAGTAAAATCCCAAATCAAGGTTGGGCAATACTTTTATTAGACCAATAATATCATAGAAAGACAAGTGTTCAAGTCTTCAGGATTCTTCATCTGTCTGGACCCCACACAGAAATCCCATACACAAAGGCAAAAACACCTTGCCATTAAAAGTAAAAACACTTCACTCTATCATGTGGGATTTTAATGTTCAACCTCGGACAAACATTATACAAGGATATTCAACAGTAAATGTGAATTTCAGGAATGTTATTTTAGTGTTAATATCATAATTTGTACTGAAACAGTGGTAGCATTCCTTCCTAAGTACCTATATCCAGATCCAACAGTTTTAGGAAGAAATGAAAAATTTAAAAAATAGAGTAGGAAAAAAAAAAGTCGAATTCAGTGTTCCCAAGCGTGGTTCTCCAGAAGTTGAAGTTTAGGCTCCCAGAAATCCTAGCTAGCATGGACAACAGTTAGGGATACTGGGAACTGCAGTCCAACATCTGGGGACCTTGTGACCTTGTTTGAGCATTACAGAGTTCTGCAATCCATATGAACTGAATTAAAAACAAAAAACGGCCACTGATTGTGGAACCACTGCATAAGGGTGCCTGAGCAGAATTAAGCTCTTGTTTCTTGCAACACATAAAATTTCCAATATGAGCAAGAGAATTAAAACAATAAGGCAGGGTAGAGTCTGCACCAAGCAAGATACCTTATTTTATAGGTAAGAAAATAGGAAAATTGGAGACCAGAACAACAGGCCACCAACTTTAAGGAAGTAACAGTGCTAAGCTCTTAAGCCTCAAATTCATTTTTAAAATTTATATAGCTCCATCAACACACATAACACCTTATATAACAAAAAAAAAAGTAGATCCCCATCCTGAGGGGTTTACATTGCAAAATATGGGATTCATAGAAATAGAAGGGAAGGGAGGGAAGAGATGGTAATGGTAGATGGCAGGACTGTGCATTCATTTCAGCAATATAAACATAAGCTGTTTTCCTTCAACTCATACTAAAACGAAGGCTATTCTGATGATGCAATCTGGCTCAGTGCAACAGCTATAGAAGAGTTTTACAAATACAACTTTCCTCCCAACTCTACAGTATTACCTGCGCCGTTTGAATGGTGACTTTGGCATATCAGCTGTTGGGATCATCTGTTCACCTGGTCTTACCCACATTATGGGGCCATCATCGCTTTGTGACCTGCACTGCAGTCTGAGGCTAGAAAGAGTACCCCAAGGCAAAGTCATCTGTATATCATAAAAGAAAATTAAGTCAGATAGGCAGCAAGAGAAAACAAGCTACTGACCTCTTATAAAGAGGGCCTTTATCAAAATGAAATCTTTATACACAGAAGCTCATTTTTACAGAACCTGAAACATACTATCTGTTTTGCTTTCCTACTTATTTTGTCACATACCAATATGTTACAAATGTTCATCAAAAATGCTAATATTATTTACAAATAAACAGACTTATAAAGTTTGTAAATGAAATAAAATAAGCAAATGTTCATTCTTACTCTAAGAAATGGAGATTCTTCTAACATATCAAGAAATTCTGGGAAATAATCTCCAACTTCTTCATCCACTGCTCCAACAAGACTGATCTGCCTCATTGGACCTGCTCTATAGGTTCCACAGCAGTATGTTCGATTGACCTGTACAGATAGAGACAAAAATGCAATTTTATGCCAGAGCTTTTCAGCTTCTTTTGTTCTTATGAATTCTAAAAGACTTAAATTAGCCAGAGAAGTAATAAACATTTGAACTGACAAATGAATACTGCCCCAATTCCCTATTCTGATTGGTTGAGTCCTCCTGGAACAAAGTTTAAAAGAAAACTTAATTCTTTCTTTTAAACGTCATAAATTGCATCTTAATTTTTTAAGAATGATTTTAGGAATCCACTGAAAAATCCATCAATCTACAATAAAAACTAAATCAGTACAGCAGAAAAATACATGTTTCACTTATTTTAGGATGAAAAGACACCCAATTACTTAAAAATTCAATAAAATTATTTTTGGGGAAAACAGTTACCAACAAAGAAATACATGAGAATATACACAGAAAAATAGGATGACTGTGGATGTTCTGAGGAACCCAAAATTTTGAACAACTGGAAAAAAGTCGTAGCAAAACTTCCCTCCATACAAACTACCAGACTAAGCAGATGCCAGAAACATTCCATCTGCTACCCTGGGGGGGGGGGGGGGGGGAGAGAAACAGAGAATAATAAACCAAATTGGAAACACATCTGCAAATTCCACGGATGAGGAGACTGCAATGTAATCAACTACACCAGCACCCATATGGTTGATGAAAGTGAACTTCCCCACTTGGTCTTCCTTCTGGGAGCCATTTAAAATCAACCTGCAAAATCATTTGTATAAACAACTTCCCTTGAATATTTCTAGCATGATTGTTAGTATGTCCATCTTTCATTTGTGGGAATTCTTCCAAACAGATGTGTAGTTTGTTGGAATCAAGTTTCCCTCTAAGGTGTGGGCATGCCTCCACCTCCTTCTGTGCAGGGCACCTCTGACTCCAAGCACCCACAGTGATCATTTTCAACCTCTTTTGTTCTGGTCATAACAGAACCCTACATGGGGGGCACTGCATGCAAGAGAGGCAGAGCCCCGCCCAGCAGGGCTGAAAATTAGAGGGAACATTGATTGGAATGATTCCCAGTGTGATTCATTAAGGCATGCTTTTGAAGTCTCAGCCAGAAGATTACAGAGGCTCTCCCCTCACTAACTTCTCCAGAGGGCCCTGTTAACAGCAACTTTGCATTGCCTAACAGGAGAGCACAGACTACGCAGGCTGCTTCTCCAGGAAAAGGTAACAGCCAGAAGTGTGAGCCAGGGGAACAAAGGGGGATATCTCATCCGCTGCAGCCCACCCAAATAGTTCTACACGTTGCTAATAATCAGATAAATAAAGGATGCTAGAGAAACAGGAGAATATCTGCAAATTTAAGTTACCCCATTCCATCCATTCCCTTGGTAGATACAGTTCTATAGATTGTAACCTAGATTATAGTAAATTAAGCAAACCAAATCCAAAACCACACACTAGTCTAAGGCCTATGCGCACAAAAAAGTTTTTGTGATATGCTCTTTTTAAGGAAGCAATCGACAGAACAAAATTATTGTAAGATAATACCAAAATTCATGCAATCTTACCCAGCAGTCTTACTCTGCTTTGCATACATATGATCACAAGACGGCTACACATGAAACAATCTTACTATGCCCCTTTCACAAACTGTCTGTACAAGGGAACAATTTTATTGTGCTTATGCATGCAGTTCAATAACCTTTGTTTTACATTTGAGAACTATACATCATGCATGATCTCCTAATCAAAATATATATTAACACAAATTTGAATATAGATATGTGCAAATATCCAGGTTGAACAGCTATAAGAGTAGCGTAGCCCTGCTGGCCATGAAACATATTCCATAATCCACACTGGGGTGATACTTTTAAGGTAACCACAGAAAGCATTTAGAAGCACTGATTTCTTTTGTTAGCTTATACTGCACAGGAATATATAGTGATCAGAAACAAAATGGCTTGAACCACTATTTAATGTAAAACACTCTGCAGTAACTTTTAATCCATGTTCAATACAAATTGCAACCAGGATCAAATATTGGATTATTAATATTTTTCTTTTGAAGCCATGCCTTGCAAATGGAAGATAGATACACTAGCTATATGCAAAGTCCTTCTCTTCTCTGCAGTACAACCAAGCTCAGCTGTTCCAGTTTATATAAAGCAATTGGAAGGACTTTCCAATTTAATTTGGAGCTCAGAGGCAGGGTAGTAAACAAGCAAAGTGATATTGAGAATAGGGCTTGTGTTTGACATATACAGTGAGCGAAATCTTAAAAATAGAGCAAAGATTTATGTAAAAATTTTCAAGATATACTTTGATCATTTTTGGAACTCATTTTTGGCAGATCTTGATTTCAAAAAGGCCTTTGACAAGGTCACTCATGATATTCCTGTGGCCAAGCTGGTAAAATGTGGGCTAGAAGATATTACTGTTGGGCATTTGTAACTAGTTGATGATCGGCCATAGACAAAGAGAATTCACCAATTATTCATTATCATCCTGGACAGAAGTGACAGAGTGTTGCACTGCTCCGTCCTGAGCCTGGTGCTGTTCAACATCCTTATGAATAATCTGGATGAAGGAGCACAAGAAATGCTCATCAAATCTTTTGATGACATCAAACTGGGAGGGGTGACGAGACAAAATCAGGATTTAAGATGACCTTAAAGAGTGAAGAACTGGACTAAAAAAAACCCCACTAAAATAAGTTGCAACAGGGAAAAACACAAATTTCCTCATTTATGAAGAAAAATAAAATACACAAATATAGGATGGGTGGCCCTGGGCTTGATAGTAATATGTACAGAAATCAAGGGATTGGAATGAGTCCAGAGGAAGCAACCAATATGGTGGAGGGGCTGGAAAGCAAGAGCTCTGAAGAACAGCTTGAATGGGTTGGATATGCTTGGCCTGGACTAAGAGGTGATATGACAATCATATTCAAATATATGAAGGACTGTAATTTGGAAGATGGAGAAAGCTTGTTTTCTTCAGCTCCAGAGGGTCAGACCCCATGTAACTGATCTAAATTGCAAGAAAGGAGATTTTGACTAAACTTTGGGAAGAACTTCCTGACAGTAAGAGCTATTCAAGAATAGAATGAACTACCTCAACAGGTAGTAGAATATCTTTTATTGGACTTGTTTAAAATAAAAGCAGATAGCCATCTGTCAGGGATGCAGAGAAAATGATCGAACACCAGTAGTTGTCAGTTTTAGTCCACAACTGAGACTTAGACACATCTTCAGTGATCTCCAGCCCATCCTCAATACTTCACTCTCCCAAGCCCTGAGTGGCAGGCCTATACTTTTCTTACAGCCAACTCCCAATCTCAAGCAACTACAACACACAACAGATCACACAATACTGGCATAGACATGGGGTCTAAACCCTACTACAAAGTGAGATGCCAGCTCTGTCCCCAGAGTTATTCTGGCAATATAATTACAGAACCTAACAATGTCACGCACATCAAGGGTACCTTTACTTGTCCCTCAACTAAAGTCATCTGTGCCATCTTTTGCCAACAGTGCCCCTCTGCACTCTACATAGGACAAACAGGACCATCTCTACACAAAAGAATTAATGGACATAAATCAGAAATCACAAATACACAGAAACCTGTCTCAAATCACTTCAATCTACCGATACACTCTTCACAAGATATTAAAGTTGCTATTCTGGAAAAGAAACACTACAGAACAAGAATACAGAGTGAAACAGCTGAGATAAAATTTATACATATGATGGACACACACAAAAATGGATTGAATATCAGTCAAGGTTTCTTAAGTAATTACCAAATGTAATAATTATGCTGTGTTATCTACTGTTATTTTCCTTCATAACTAATAGACCCATCTTTCAGAACAAGGCTCAAAGGTAAAGTCTGTCATTCTTTATACTAACTCACATTGTTCCTCTGTTGTCCCGTTTAATCGTGTTACTCTTTAAAGTACTACAACATCCTTTTTTTGCTTTTGCCTTGTTCTGTATCTCTTGTTGGAATGTTTACATAAGCAGACTTAAAAAAAACTGAATATCAAACATGGGTCATAAATCACTGAAGGTGGGAAATGCAACTGTATACCATTCTCCCTTAGAGCCTGGGATGAATGCTTTAATGTGTGGTCTCTGTATTGTACCTCATATATATGAAAAAGCTGGCAAAGGTCCACAAAAACTTACATTAAAATCTGACAGTCTTTAAGGTGCCACAACTTTTTTAAAAAATATATATTTTTCCTTCGGTTTTGCTTGATACGCTTGCACAGACTAACATGGCTACCTCTTCTAAAACTGCTTAAGCAGTTACTGATCCTTGGGATCCATCCCAGCTCTACAAGTCTATGATTCTCAGACATAAAACAATGTGGAAGTATGTGTTAGAAAAGCCTATGGAAATTCAGTTCAAGTCTTTATGTGTACAAATGAAAGATTTAGGGATGCAAATGACCGATATTAAAAATCAAATTACAGAAAGTAAAAAAACAAATAGGCAGAATAGATAGGACATCAAACAGAAGTAAGACTGGAGACCTTGAATACAGAGATGGGAGAGCTAAAACGGGAAAGCAAGCAAGATGAAATTACTCAGTTAAATCTACAAATGGAAAGCGCCAATGCCATACTTAGATTCCAGAATCTACCAGAACAAAAAGGAGAAGACACAGAGCAAGTGATTACTACTTATTTAGCATTGCTCATGGAGATGCAACCAGAGGACATTCAACAAAATATAGACACAGAAGTGCCCCGCCCACCCACACATAAGTGCACGGAGTGCCTTGCCCATGCACACATGCGCGCGAGCATGGCCCGCCTACCCATGTATGTGTGCGAGCGCGCCCCGCCCACCCGCGGGCGCACCCTGCCATCTGCGCATGCACACGCATGCACGCCCATGAGCATGCCCTGCCCACCCGCAAGCACGGGGGAGTGCCCCCCCAACTGGTCCGTTGGGGACCACTGTTACAGATGATATATGATTTACCGATGGTATACAACACCAACAAGGTTTTTAAAAAGATATAAAGATGTTTTTAAATAGTATGGGAAACATAAAACACAGGAGACTTTTATTATGCTTGGTGGATATATAGGGAATAATTTCATAATTAGATTCGAAAGATAACCTGGAAAGCATAGATTGAAGAAGAATGTGAAGGTCTAATCAGGGAATAGATAGATTAGTAACTATAGAAATACTGGAAAAATTTGCTGTTTTTCTTTTTTATCTCTCTTTTTATTACAAGTTTGTACAAGTTGATGTAAATGTACTATCTCACTCTCTGGAATTTTACCCTTTCCCTATCCATACCTACCCCCCCTAACCCTAAATTCCCTTCCCCATAATCCTACCCCTATTAAAAAAAATAAAAATCAGAAATAGGAAACTCAGTTCAAGTCTCCTTTCAACCATGATACTCTCTTATCCAGTAAAAACCTCTCCGCTCAATCTAACCTATCTCACAGAGTTATTACAAGAGTACAGTGAGGAGAGAAAGCAAAGTATATTGCCCTGAGTTCCTGATCTACCATACAGAGCTGTTATGATAAAGTAGGAAAGAGGAAAGCCATGTATAGCACCTCACTGAAGGAAAGGTATAAAGGTAATAAATACATTAAACATTCATTCATTATTCTCTAGTCTCTATATGAGAAATTATATATGTACACTTGAATACAGTAACAACCTTGTACTAGGGCAAACAAATAATTAGGTCTTTTAGATGTGTGCATCTTGAAACCAATTACAGAATGTTGCTTTTGAACATTTAGCATCAAAAAAAGAAAGGGAAGAAAATTATGTTTAGCATGATTAATGGATGACCAGAAGAAGTTATTCAATACTGGAATACAAGAATCCAAATGCCAGAGGCAATCATAATATTTACTTTGGATTCTAGGACACCCAGCAACATTAGTTAAAAACAAAAACAGAAAACCAAATAAAGCAAAACAAAAAAAAAGTATAGTTTTCATGCTGGCAGAGTTTGACTGCACAGCATATATTTCAAGTATCATTTCATTTTGAAAATATTCTTCCACCCTATACTAAAAGAATACAGATTATTTTAAGAGAAAATATCTACATTACCAATAAGTAAAGTTGGAGGAATTTAAGAGATAACCTTGAACTCAGACAAATGAATAAACATGCCTAAAAGAAATTATTCCATAAAATTCAATGATGTAATTCCACTGACAGAGCTGGAAGCTTCAGTAGAAGAGGGGGAAATACCCCCTCCCTGCTACATCTCTTCCCCCCCCCTTTTTTTTTTTTTTAACTCTCAAAAGATGTTTCAGAGGACTGAGAAGCCCTCTGGAGCTGGTTTCTCAGTGAAAAGGAGGGTTGTGGGAGTAAGAAAAAGTTCTGAAGTGTTGGCAGCTAACCAAAACATTAGATTTAAGACTGCTTTAAGAAACACGTAAGAGGCTGAAATATGGCACTCAGCAAAGCTTTGATGAACAAATGGACAACACTCGGTGTTTATAGCAATAATATGAACAAGCAAGGATTTTCACAGAAAAAGCAAAGTATTGTGACATTACACAAGACAGAAGTTGTACTATCTCTATTTGGCCCAACTGGTATTGGTGAATAGGTAAGGATTAATTGGTTAATTTACACACTATCATATGAATTCCAGTTTGGGATGACCCCTTCCAACATCCTCTGGGTACAGAGTACTCAGAAACTGTTTATCATTCCATTCTTCTAGGGCAGCGATGGCAAACCTATGGCACGCGTGCCACAGCTGGCATGCAGAGCCCTTTCTGAGGGCATGCGAGCTGTAAGTCGCCAGATCGCTACTCCCCCCCCCCCCGGCAGCCAAACCTCAGGAGGCGGCTGCAGCCGTGGTGCTGGCGCTTCGACAGGTGGCGGACCAGGATTTGGAGCAGCTGGCGCTGGCGGCGGATCTGGAGTGGGGTCTCGAGGCACCTCTGTGCCCAGGATTCCCCCTTCCGCCGCCACTTCCACTTCCTCCACCACTTCCAGTTCCGCCGCTGCCACAGCCCGCTGCCCACTGGGTTTTTGGTTCTTTTTTTCAGTTTGGGCACTCGGGCCTAAAAAGGTTCGCCGCCACTGTTCTAGGGGATGTGCTGGGATTATGTCGCTTGCCCAAGGCTATACAGGCTGACTGTTCTCTTGAAAATAAAACTCCCTTGTCTAGTGCCTCGGCCTAGAGCTATCTGTTCTGTCATCCCATCATTAACTATTACTGCAGAAGTGTTCTCCAAATATAGTTGGTCTATTACCCCTCTAAATTTCCTTCCGAAACCCCAACCCTTTAAAAGAAGCTTTAATGTTGACCATTCTACACAATCAAATGCCTTATTTATTTTATTTATATTTATTTATTACATTTATAGCCCGCCCATCTAGTCATATAGACTGCTCTGGGCGGGTAACAACATATCATGTAACAATTTAACAATTTAAAATCATATCAATATATTACTAAATAAACAATGATCCAAGATGGGAGAAAACACAAAATAACAAAAATTCAGACGGTGGGTGGAGGGAAGGCTTGCTTAAACAGCCAAGTTTTCAGTTGGCATTTAAAGATGCCCAGCGACGGGGCCATGCGAATCTCAGGAGGGAGGCTGTTCCAAAGATGAGGAGCCACTGCCGAGAAGGCCCGGTTTCTTGTTTTTTCCTTCCGGGCCTCCCTCGGCGTTAGGCTCCTCAGCCTCACCTCCTGGCTAGATCGGGTGATACGGGTAGATCTAGGTGGGAGAAGGCGTTCCGTCAGGTAGCGAGGCCCTAAACCGTTTAGGGCTTTATACGTAAGCATTAAAACTTTGAAATCTACGCGGAACCGAACGGGCAGCCAATGCAAGGCGGCCAGAGTGGGAGTAATATGTTGATGTTTCCTTACCCCACTGAGAAGTCTGGCTGCTGCATTCTGCACCATCTGGAGTTTCCGCATAGATCTCAAAGGCAGCCCCACGTAGAGAGCATTACAGTAGTCTAATCTCGAGATTACGAGCGCACGGACCAAACTGGTGAGCAACCCAACATCTAGATAGGGACGCAGCTCGGCTATCCGCCAGAGATGGAAATAAGCGGTGCGGACCACTGACGCTACCTGGGATTCCATGGCAAGCGCCTGGTCCAGATAGACCCCCAAGCTGCGCACCTCACTCTTCGCGGTGAGAGTCACCCCCCAAAAAGAGAGGGAGTTTCCCAAACCGCTGATGGTAGGCCCCCCGACCCTCAGGACCTCCGTCTTGTCCGGGTTCAGCCTCAGCCCATTTTCCTGCATGCATTGCAATACAGACCCCAGGCAGCGCTGCAGGGACAGAACGGCATCCACTGTAGTTGGCAAAAAAGGAGATGCAGAGCTGCGTGTCATCGGCATATTGATGGCACGATGCTCCACACCCCCTGATAACCTCGCCCAGCGGCCTCATATAGATGTTAAACAGCATTGGAGAGATGGTCGATCCCTGTGGAACCCCACAATTGAGGCTCCACGGGGCCGACTCATGCTCCCCAAGCTGAACTCTCTCAGGACGGTCCCCGAGGAAGGACCGGAGCCAGGCCAATGCCTGACCACCGATTCCCAACTCGGAGACCCTCCTCAGGAGGATACCGTGGTCGACGGTATCAAAGGCAGCTGAGATATCGAGGAGGACCAACAGAAGTTTTTCCCCTGTCGGCCTCCCTCGAGAGGTCATCTAACAGGGCGACCAATGCCTTAAAAATATGTTTTGTATGATTATTGAAATGTTAGCAAACGCAATAAGGAATGATGAATTAATCTATGGTATGGGTGAGAATAATAAAATAAAGATTAATTTATTTGCTGATGATTCCCTTTTGACAGTGAAAAACCCACTAGAAAGTATGGATAGAATTAAAAATCATTTAGAAAAAATTGGAAAAATAACTGGATTATGTGTAAACTGGCAAAAATCTGAAATAATGTTGTTTAATCATACTAAACAAGAACAAGAAAAGTTTGCTGATAAATATGATTTCAGGATATGTAAATCTGTTAAATATTTAGGTATTGATTTAGTAAAAGATACTCAGAAAATAAAGGAGAATAATTATAATAAATTAAAAAGAAATATTAAAAAGAAATTACAGGAATATTCTAACTTGAAACTTTCTTGGTTTGGAAGGATTGCTCTGACAAAAATGAAGATTTTACCAAAGATTAATTTTTTATTTAGGATGCTACCAGTACAGCTAACAGAAGATGATTTCAAATTTTGGCAAAGATTTATTAATAGATATTGTAATGAAGGGTAGAAAGCCAGAATAAATAAAAGGTA
Source organism: Intellagama lesueurii (assembly GCA_037013535.1). NCBI lineage: Eukaryota > Metazoa > Chordata > Lepidosauria > Squamata > Agamidae > Intellagama > Intellagama lesueurii. Next base: position 202,573,459 of record JBAJHW010000004.1, read on the forward strand.
TTGGTACAAGACAAGAAAAAAAGGAGGTATAGGTATATCAAATATAAAAAATTATTATATGGCTAATCAGCTGAGATTTGTTGGGGAAATTATATATAACCCAGAAAGGTTAATTTGGTGGAAAATGGAATAATCAGAACTACAGGTTGATATTGGAAAAACATCTATTTGGTATGATTAAAAAACATAACATATTTAATAACCCTTTTTTAAAAAAACTATGTTAAACGTGTAGTATAAGTATAAAAAGAATCTATGTCTGTCTCACTCTCCATTAGGATTAGTAACTGAAATAGAGAATTTTCCGACCAATATGAAAGTTTATTTAGAACTATTTAAAGAAAAAAAGTGATTAGATTAAAAGACTGGTTGGATAAAATGAGATTGAAAGAACAAATGAAACAGATTCTTCAAAATAAGAGTATATCATGGTTGAATTATATGCAATTAGAAAGATGGACTAACGAATGGGTAAAGAAGTATAATAAAGCTAGAGAATATACAAAGTATGAACAATTTCTATTATATGAAGATATTCAGATGACTGATTCAGTGAAGGGCGTAGTGAGTAAAATATATAGATTCCTGCTAGATTTAGAAGAAGAGATTGAGAATAAAGGATTGAAACTAGTATGGGAACAAGATTTAGGAAAAAGAATAAATGGTGAAGAATGGATGAAGATGTGGAAAATGAGGGTTTTGCGATTTATGTCAGTGAGAATAAAAGAATTTTTTTTCAAATTAGGCTTAAGATGGTATCTGACACCGATAAAATTGAATAAAATTAATGTTAGTTATCTGAATGTCTGTTGGAAATGTGAGAAAGAAATTGGTACATACTTTCATATATAGTGGGAATGCGAAAAAGTACAAAGATTTTGGAAACTAATCTTTAAAGAACTAAATGACATATGTGAAAAAGATATAGAATTTAATCCTGAGATTGCTTTGTTATCAATATTTGAAAATGTGGATTATGATATGATGACTAGAGAGTTGGTTACCAGTTTATTAACAGCAGCTAGATTAATAATAGCTAGGAACTGGAAATCAAAGTCCGGATTTCAAATGGAAGAATGGTATAATGAAATATGGAACATTGCTATAAAAGGTAAGTTAACTTGTAACTTAAAGGTTAAGAGAGGAGAGATAAAAAATAATAATTTTTATGATATATGGGGCAGATTTCTTGAGTACAGTGGTGCCTCGACTTACGAACGTCCCTACTTACAACCATTTCGAGTTACGACCAGCTCCGGCCGCAAAATTTTGCTTCTACTTTCGACCGGAGCTTCCACTTACGAACAGAAAAAGGCAGGGGGAAAAGGTGGGAAATTAAAATTGCTAACTGTAGGTGGCGACGAGGCTGCTTCTTTGTAGCTCTTTCGCCCCAGCAGTTAGAGAGTGTGCGTCAGAGGAGGCTTGGGACTGCCTCGCTTCTGCTTCTGAGTGAGCGTGTATGTGTGTTTGCAGGGACGCTTCGGGCTGCCTGGTAAGGTAAGGTGCTGTTTTCTGCTTTTTAAAAACTGTTCTGGGTGTTTTTGCAGCATGGTTTTGGGCTGGGGGGGGTTATGTTTCTGTGCTGTGATGGGTCTTGGGGGGTTTGTTTGTTTTTTGGTTTTTCCCCCCCATTTCCGATGGGTCTTGGGGGGGGTTGTTGCTTTTTGGAGTATTTTTTCCCATTTCTGATGGGTCTTGGGGGGTTTGTTTGTTTGTTGGCTTTCCCCCCCATTTCCAATGGGTCTTGGGGGGTTTGGTTGCTTTTTGGGGTTTTTTTCCCCATTTCCAATGGGTCTTGGGGGGTTTGGTTGCTTTTGGGGTTTTTTTTCCCCATTTCTGATGGGTCTTGGGGGGGTTGTTTGTTTTTTGGCTTCCCCCCCATTTCCGATGGGTCTTGGGGGGGTTGTTTGTTTTTTGGCTTCCCCCCCCCATTTCCGATGGGTCTTGGGGGATTTGGTTGCTTTTTGGGGTTTTTTTCCCCATTTCCAATGGGTCTTGGGGGGTTTGGTTGCTTTTTGGGGGTTTTTTTCCCATTTCTGATGGGTCTTGGGGGGGTTGTTTGTTTTTTGGCTTCCCCCCATTTCCGATGGGTCTTGGGGGGTTTGGTTGCTTTTTGGGGTTTTTTTCCCCATTTCCGATGGGTCCTGCGTGCTTCCCTCGCTTTTTGCTTTGCTTTTTTTGCATTTCTGAAGGGTCTTGCAGTGTCTGTTTGCTTTTTGCTTTGCTTTTTTGCATTTCCGAAGGGTCTTGCACTCTGTTTGCTTTTTGCTTTGCTTTTTTTGCATTTCCGAAGGGTCTTGCACGGTTTGTTTGCTTTGCTTTTTTCCCCTTTGGCCGGAACGGATTAATCGCGTTTCCGATGGGTCTTGCAGTGTTTTTTTGTGGGGGTTTTTGGTGATTTTTTTCTTCGGCCGGAATGGATTAATTGCATTTCAATGCATTCCCATGGGAAATGGTGCTTCGACTTACGACCATTTCGACTTACGACCGGAGTTCCGGAACCAATTAAGTTCATAAGTCGAGGCACCACTGTATGTGCTAACAAGAGGAAAAGGAAAAGTTCCGAATCATGAATCAATGCAGTTCTGGAGAAAAGGACAATAAAGGAAGAAGAAGAAGAAAGACAATGGAAGAAGAAGATTACTCCAAGACGTCCCGACCAGGGTGGAGGGGAACACAGTTGATTTGTATTTTGATTTATGTATTTTATGTTGTAGTTAAAAATATTAAAAGAGTAAAAACAAAAAAAGAGAATAAAACTCCCAACTTCTGGCTCTACAGCGAGGTGCTGAACTGGTTTACCTAAGTTCACCTAATTATTATTTAATAAATAAAACCCTTGTTTAATTAAATCCTTCCATTCAATCTGGCTACCTTTTTTGTTTTGTTTTGTTTCTTCCCCCACACCTCATCTTCCAATTTTTAGACTGTTTTTCAAATTGTAAACTGCCTTGGTCCTCTTGAGGAGAAAGGCAGCATATAAATATTTTAAATAATAAATAATTTTACAACATTAAAAAATAGAGCTATTGTTATTGCAAAACAGTTTAAATGGCCAAACTGAAAAATATTTTTATTTTTAGAGGCAGCTAAAGTGGGAACAAATTTTGAAAAAAGTAAAAACAAAATAAATGATAAACTTAACTCCAAGACAGTGTATTCCACAATCTTGGAACAACACAAAAGGCCTTCTCCTGTGTGCCCTTCAAATGGACCTCTCCTGAAGATCTTAAAAATTGGGTAGGTTTCAATAGGCAATCACACCCAAGCCATTAAGGACTTAACAAGCCAAGACTAACAATGCCTAGAAAACAAGAGACAATCAGGGCAAATATTTCAGGAGATGAATATTAGCATCTTAACACTGTAAACCAATTAACGGCCAGGTTGCCACATTTTGAACCAAATTATGCTTCTAGATGCTTTTCAAGAGTACATAATCCCACATATAGCAGCAGTGCAGGCACAAGTTAACTAAGGCATGAATGAGTGGTGTCAAGTCAGAGGAGCAACTGGTCATGATAATCACACACTACAATTTATTTTTAAGGTGAGATTATATGATTTGCTATGGAATGTCCAATATGAGCCAGTGTACTGTCCTAGTGTGTGAGACCAGGCCTCAGGAAACCTAGGTTTGCATTCCCACTCAGCCACTTAAATTTACTGTGGATGGTAAAATTAACTCCTCCTTGAACAAGTTCCTTCCAACTTATATACCTACTCCTTGTAGGAAGGCGTTGGAAGGAACTTGATAGCACATAACACACACATCCAATTTAATAGAAATAAAATCCATATTCTAGAACTGTTATCCCCTGTGGTGGCCCTTCATTTAAGGAAGAAAGAGACTAAGTGAGCAGTGATCATCCTCCCTACCCCCACTCACCAGCTGCATCATCAGGAATGACAGAAGAAAATGGGAAAGAGAAGTATTCCAGGAACAAGTAGCAGTCCCTCCCTACCACAGCACACTTTGCACCGTGAAGGAATACAATTATACTATTCAGCCATGTAGCAAGCAGTAATGTTTAAATCTCTTTCCCATTTCACTTAATAGAAAACCCCACTTTCAGAGGCAGCATCAACTGTGGTGTGGGAGGGAAGGAGGCAAAGAGAGCAAATGACAGGAAGGCACAAATGAGCACATTCTCTCTGCTCTTCTACAGCAAAGACCTTTCTTTCCTACTGTCTACTTTAGTCTTCCTTCACATCATATTCTCTGCAAACCAAATGGCAGAAACCTATATACTCCTAAAGAGATGTCAGTGAAATGAAAACATCTATGGTTTTCAAAACATAATTTAAAAATATAAATAGTACCCTTCTTTTTAATAACAAGGTTTGCAGTGTACTTAATAATTCAGTTTAATCTATATTAGACATGGGATATTTATATTCATATCCCTGGGGTCCAATCACCGGTCACCACACGGTGTGCGCGGCCAGCAGCATTCTTGTTGCACCAACTGGGGCACATAAGGTGCTTTCCCACCTCCCTGCATAGCCGACTGCTCAGCAGCTGAGCAGGGAGACTCCTTGCCAAAGTGGTCCGCTATGCAAGCAGGCAGGGAAGCGCCGGCTGGGCTGCTTCCTGGATTGGTGTGAGGAGAATGACACGGCTGCATGCACTGCGTGGTGACCAGTAACTGGACCTCCTGGTTCAGAAGAAGGGACTGGACTTCCCAGGCACCTATGGTGCCCGCATTCGTGTCCTCAGGGATACAAGTATGAATATCCCATGTCTAATAAATATCTCTACGAGATACACAGAAGTTTTGCCATATAAATAAAGCAATTTCAACATTTCTCAGTTATGAATATTTACAATAAGCGGGTGATCGCAGTGGAACCAAACGCCATTTTTAGATTTGTTGGTAGCTTTAGGGCTGAACTTCAAAGGTGATAAATAATGGCATGGTTATGTACTGTAAAGGAGATTACAATGCTTTTTGTTTAACTAAAAATGTGTTTTTTATACTGAAAGAGCACCTTTACATTCTCAATTAAGAGATACGGGGGGGGGGACCTTAGGGTGCTGGCCCCCTCAAACTATGGCAAATTTGTCCCTAAGTGTCCTAGAGGGCAGAAAGGTATTTTTGAGCAAGAAAATTATTCTTTCTTTAAAAATTAAATTCTGTGGGGAGACACATGCATCCATATGCTATATGCTGCTCACCCATGACCTACAGCCTATCAAGCATAAACAATTAATATTTACCTGGTGAAACTAAAGTGCTCTAGCAGGTAACTACCAAGCTGTCATGAGCTTTTGGTTTTCTATCTTATTACTGTGACTGTACAGCCAGGCCAAGCAAAACAGAGCAATTCAAGATAGAAAAGAAAAAGAATTGCCATGGGGACAGTCCCTCAATTTTCTTACTTACAGTGCAGTCCTATACAAGTTTCCTTTGAAGTACATCTCTCCTTTTTTATGCATAAAGTAAGGGTACATTATTACAGCTTAAATGTCACGAAATTTCATAGGTGCAGAATATAAGAAATATACCGTATATGGAGATATTTTAAATATATTACCTGTATAGAAAAAAAGAAGTGTGCAAAAAGCATATGGTGGGACAAACAGGTCCAGTGCAAGAATGGAATACTGTAAAGAATATTCTGTTCAGTCATAAATTGAGGCAGCAATCAAATACATCCTTATCTTAAATTTTCATCATACTCTATGAAGCACACAACTGGACACATATTGGATTATATTGCAATAATGGGAAAAACCCTGCCAGCACAGTTACACCTCCAGAGTTCTACCAACATAAATTAGATTGGGGCAACAGAAATAATTAATTTAAAGATTACTATTGTTCTGTTTCAGCTTCCAAGGCTCCCTTTTGCCCTAGGAAAGCTTTTGGGAGCCTAGGAATATGGAGGCTGCTTTTAACAGTCAAAAAATTTCCACTGGATTTATTTATTTTATTTTATTTAAAATATTTTTATCCCGCCTTTATCCTTAGAAGGAACCCAAGGTGCCTTACATCATTAAAAAGACAATATTTAAAAGCTATAAGCAAAATGTTAAAAATTAGTTAAACAAGTAGTATAATAAAAACAGTAAATAAAATCAATACTAAAACACATTTAAAACAGAGCACAACAGCTCATTTAAAAAAAACCCTCTCAGACTATCAGTCATTAAGGAAAAGCCTGCCTGAAAAGAAAGGTCTTTGCCTGCTTGCAGAAGGACAACAAAGATGAGGGCTGCTTCCCGTGGGAGGGAATTTCAAAATCTGGGAGCAGCAACAGAGAAGGCATTCTCCCGTGTCCCCACAAGCGGACCTGTGAGGGTGGTGCCACCAGTGGTACCAATCCTCCTCCATCCCTCATCTCCCAAAGGTTTCCCTGGAGCAAAAGGGAGACCTAAGGAACCTCAGAAGCTGAAATGGGGGTTAGGAAGCTTCAAATCAATTTAAATTAATTATTTCCAGTACCCAATTCAGTTTATGCTGGTAGAACTGTGCCAACAGGATTTTGTCCAATGTCTAGTGCTATCTATCTATCTATCTATCTATCTATCTATCTATCTATCTATCTATCTATCTATCCATCCATCCATCCATCCATCCATCCATCCATCCATCCATCCATCCATCCATCCATCCATCCATCCATCCATCCATCCATCCATCCCCCACATTTCTCCTTGAAAAGGACCCAAGGCGGCTAACAAACTACTGTTTACACTGTTGTTTAAGAAATACAAGATGTATCATTAGAAAACTTTATTGAGATCATTGTCATCCTTTTTCCCTACCAACTTAAATTATACTATTACCATGATTAAAGTAAACCCACTCTACCTATTATGACTGGGGAGAACTTGCTCAAAGCAACCAATAGCTTCCTTGTAGTGGGTACATCTGAAAGAGTAGCCCCAGACTTTACTTCCTGCATACACTAGATAGTAAGTACTGATACAGAGCTAAGACCAGAGCACAGTTTTGACTGCAGTACAGCAGTACGCTGTGCCATGAGGCTGTAGTTAAATTATCTCCCATTGATTTCAGCAACAGGAAAAATACAAGACTAGAAGAACCACTTGGGTAAACAATTAAAAAGATTGCTAGCCTCTTTGCAGCCAAGCCAGGAGAGTTTTAGAAATGGTGAATTCCCTGCCATATACGAGGGACATGGCAGGGAATTCACCACTCGTACAACCCCTTTCTTACTCATATAAGTTTGAATATGAGAGTAAGTGCACTGGTTAAACTGCTGTACTGCAGCCAAAATTGTGTTCATGACCCAGGGTTCAATCTCAGGTAGCCGGCTCAAGGCTGACTCAGCCTTCTATCCTTCCGAGGTCGGTAAAATGAGTACCCAGCTCGCGGGGGTGAGCACAATGTGTAGCCTGCATAATTAACTTATAAACCGCCCAGAGAGGGCTTTAAGCGCTATGGGGTGGTATATAAGCAGCACACTTTCCAAACATAGTTAACAAATACAAGATTATTTTAAACAGCTACAATATCAAAAGTAAAGCTGCTGTACTGTGTATCTCCTCACCATTGATTAAAATCAGATGATATTCCATACCTCCCATATACATGAAAAGACACAAGTTTGAGGGACGTGCAGTCTACTTACTGTTTTCTACAGATCAGGAGATATCTCAACTGCAGCTAGTTCAGACTGGATACTGCATAAACTCTATTCATTCATACTAACCATTCAAAGTTAACAATGACTGTTCCCTCCCTTAAAGTACAGTTTATAAATTACAATTAATATTTGGTATCAGAAAGTGTTATATGTTTATAAGGTAGCAATGGAGAAAATTCATTAGGAGGAACTCCCTCCAGCTGAGGTTTATTGTCAATATAGTATAGACCCATGTTTATCAATACTTATAATTTGACAAAAAGAATCACAAAGTGGAAATAAGGTAAACATGGGATTGGCAGTCCAGACATTCTGCAGCAAAACCTAGTTTCTACAAAAGGGTATATTGTGCCCTACAACAAAGCCATGGGGCCCAAAATGACATTTATCCACTTTTGAGGATATAATCTCCCCAGAATTTGAGGTATGGGGCTGCAGTGAGGGCAACTGGAGTTCTGCTTTCCAAGATGCTCAGACAGCCAACCAAAACTCTCTCCCGCTCTCTTTCTCTGTGTGTGTGTGTGTGTGTGCATGCATGTGCATGCATGAGTGTGCGTGTGCATGTGTGCACATGTGTGTTTTCCCTTTTTTTAAATAGAGGAAAAAGGTATCTTGTCACTGCCTGATTAACCTGAGGATTTAGGGAGATCAGGATCAAATTCAGGCTCAAAATCATAGAGAATGCCATCCCATATGTAGACTAAATGCAAAGGTGAAGTACTGGATTATGGGTTGCTTAAAAAGAAATTGAAGATTGTTTGGATGGGCGTTTTGAGCTTCAGCCTAGAAGACAACTGGAAGCATCAAAACCTTTGGCTCAACATTCTAGCAGGGTACTCCATACAATGTTTCTTTCATCACTGCAGAATTCCTAGGTTGGTTAAATGTTCAACTTCATGTTCTATTGCATCAACTTCTCTTACCTGAGTGTGAAAATTTGAAATGGTGGTTGTTTCAATATCTTTCTTGCCAAGGATTTCCATTTTCACTGGAGTGTTAGGAAAATTAAAAGCAAAGTAATCCAAGAAGTCTGGCAAGTAGGCAGCTGCCCCATGAACTATAGCTAGAGCATAGTATGCTGCATTTTTTTCATTTTCACTGAATGTCAAAGCAAGAAACTCTTCTGCAAATCTCTCCATCTCCACTGGAGACAAAAATGAGAGTTCATCCATGTAGGCATGAAGAACCAGAGCTCCCCCATTTGACTGATGCTCTTCATGAATAAAATTGCTAAATTTAGTGCCTGTTTTTAAGAAGCTGTGGCGAACAGAATGCTCCTGGTGAGTAGTAAATGGAGACTGCACCCCCTGGGGTATTCTATACTCCTCCATGCCCAAATTCAACTGACACAGCTGTTCATCTTTCAGATACCTAAAAGATTCCTTGTTTTCTTCCAAGTTATCACTCTCCCCTGGAGTCAAAATCTCTTCATTGATGCGGGTAAGACCAGCACACACCGTCTGTACTTCTTTGTTGTACATTTTCAGATGCCTCCCTCTTACATCTTCTCTGTGTTTCTTTTTCTTCTTTTTCTTTGTTTTCTTTACAAATGGAGTGTCAGCTCTCTGGGTCTTGCCATTTTCATCTCGACTTTCTAAAAATAATAAGAAAATTACCATGCTATTGTTGCAGTATGACCACTCAAACAAACAGTAATAGATATTAGGAAAGCATCTAGCCACCCACACCAATAGAAGTAACACTTTGGAAAGCTATTAACAGCTTTCATTCAGATATATTAAATCAGGAAGTCTGTATCAAAGAATTAAAAAAAATCTTGCAAAACACCACAAGAGTAGTTATTATGCCATAAGTTTAGGAGCCTCGTGGCGCAGTGGTTAAACTGCTGTACTGCAGCCAAAATTGTGCTCACAACCTCAGGTTCAATCCCAGGTGGCCACCTCATGGTTGACTCAGCCTTCTATCCTTCTGAGGTCAGTAAAATGAGTACCCAGCTCACTGGGGGAGGGGGGCATACGTAGCCTGCATAGTTAACTTGTAAACCACCCAGAGAGTGCTTTAAGTGCTATGGGGCGGTATATAAGCAGCACGCTTTTTGCTTTATAAGTTTAACATACCCAAACACTCTTATTTTTTGTTGCAACAAACAAATATCTGAAATTTGTTTCAACAGTTATAGGGGGCAGGAGAGACAATTCCTACAGGGCTTTACTTTTTATAATTAGTACTGCAGGATTATAAGAAAAAGTATAGCTCTTTCTACATTATTTTTCATTTATCATTTAGAAAAGTACTCCTGTAAATCATCGATCCAACAAATACTCCCAGAAGGATCTGTATACAAGCTTATCTGTATCATATGCTAGCAGACTGTGTCTGCCTGTGAATTATCAGCATGGCTGTGTATGCAGTGTGCCGTATTAGTGTATGATACATAATTCATACAAGAATCTCAGCTTTCATATGAGAAAAAAAAATCCTGACTAGCGATTGGCACAAACTGCAGTTTGGCAGTTTGGCCCATTTCAGCACAGCACCCACACAGGTGTTCCTTAGGCACTGTGCTCTCCCCTCTCTTGCCCTCTCTGTGTGCTTGCCTATTCCCCAGCCAAAGCGTGCTTCCCTCTCCTGCCTCCTCAGTGCAACTGCTCACTCACTGATCTTTAGAATTAAGGGGAAGGGGTAGGAAGAACCCTGTTCCTTAATTCAAAGGTAATACCCCTCAAAGTCAATATTTTGTACTAGCTCTAGTTGACACTAGGGGTGTGCCATTCAGTTTCTGTGAACTCCAAATCATTACATTCTCCAGAATTCCCCAAGCAGAATTCTGAGAGTCCAGAAACAAACACCTGCAGACACCTTCATTTCACTCACATGGAAAAAGACTGAGTCATCCTTCTACGCCTTATTTCTTGCTACAATGTTTCCTCAGAGGAAGCTGCTGCAATGCTACCTGGGGGTAGTAATCTTGTGCCCTTTACTTTCTATGGAGAGTGAAGAACCACCACCCCCTGAAAGCACTGTAGAAGCTTCTCCCAGGAAGTGCTGGAGGAGAAAATAAGACTCAGAAGAAAACCTAGGAAAAGGCCTCAGCCTTTCTCCAGGCAAGTGAAAACAAGTTGTTGGCAGGTGTGAGTCTATCAGCTAGAACTCCCAGAATTCTGCCTGGGGATTTCTTGGAGAATTCTGAGTTTTAGAGTCCAAAAATCCCAAAAACAAATGGCACATCCCTAGTTGATATACTTTCGGGTTCTGGTAATTCAGGTCTACAAACCAGGTCTACAAATCCTCTTACAACATTTGTAGGTGCTGCATAATGTTGATACTGATGCTCATTTCATGTACCAGGTGTGCATAAAACTTGAATTCAAATGCTGCAAACACTAACCTTCAGACTGATGGCAGAAAAGGATTTAATTTTTTCTTCAGCTACCCCTGCTCAAGTTAAGCCTTCAATCTTACAGAAAATATAAAATGATCAAAATGTGGAGAAACACTATTTAGCCGAAGAAAAAAAAATTTAATCCCTTTCTGCCTAGCATCAGTCTGAGGAACCCACAAATTCAGAAGAATATTCAGGGGGACATAGGTCAATGATAGCACACTAACCCAATAACTACATTGTTAGTTTTTGCAGCATTTTAATTCAGGTATTTTGCACACCTGGTACATGAAATGAGCATCAGTATCAACATTATGCAGCACCTACAAACGTAAGAGGATCAACAGAAGCCTTATACTACAATCCGAAGCATGCTTGCTTATTACCTACCAGTCCCAACCATATTTAAAATCATATTATGATCAACATTTTTATTTTTGATCTTGCAAGACAGTTTTGCTCATGGAAAATTAATATACATTGTTCTGTTCTTTACTGTAGCAGAGCCAAAATAATTGCAATTGAAATAATCACATGTTCTCTCCCTGCCTACCAACACCTCCATTTCCTTCTTTCTTCTTGTTTCTCTGTGTCTCTTTTAAACTGTAAAATCCTTGGCACAGAAACCTGTCATGCCTGTTTTAGAAAACACCATATGTACACATGAAAGAAAAACAACAATAAACACAAAAAGAACACCGTGTGTGCACAAATGATCTGAAGATTAACAGAAAATTGAGTGCTTTGGATTGCCTTGGTACATTATTTAAGTTACTGGGGCAGCCCATACTGCCTATGTTTATATCCCACTTGGCTCACACTCAGGAAATCAGAGTTTGGAACAGCAATACCAGACCACAGATGTACTACAGCATTTTCTTTATAGGGGCCAATCAATTGCCTATACAAAGCTTCCCACTGGGACATGAGTGTAACTGCACATTCTATCCTACGCACTCCAGAGACCGATATACAGAGATATACCACTTCTGATACTAGAAGTGATATACAGCCACCCTGACTAGTAGCAATCAATTGTCCTAACCTCTATACCTTTATCTAAGTCCATTCTGAAATCTTCCAAATTGGCATCCTTCTCTACACTATATGGCAGGCAGTAAATTTCAGTTTAGCTATGCAATGAATAAACATTTGCTTCCTTTCATCTTTTTAAACCTGCTGTTCAGCTTCTGTAGATGATCTGGGTTCTAACACCATAAGAAGGGGGGGGGATTCTAACTACCTTCTTTCACTACACCATGCACAATTATACTTGACTGTCTCCTAAACTAAATAGGAGCAGATAGTACAAACTTGCATCAAACAGGAGTTGTTCCAGTCCTGTGATCATTTTGGTAAGTCTTTTTTGTACTTTTTCCAGAACTACAAAATCTTTTTAAAAGTAGAACTATACAAAGTATCACAGGTGAGGCACACCATGGATTTTTATAACAGTACAGTATCATCAGTTTTACACCAGGTGCATGCTGCATGACATACCTCTGTCTGTCACTGAATCATGAATGATCCAACGTAATGCAGATTATGTAAAATATTTATTAACTGTTAATACACACACATAGTCACATATCTTTCAAACTTTAGATTCCAGCTCGCTACCATGACAAGTATCCATTTAAAATACAGTACTGTATATTTTGGATGATCATTCACACCAACTTTTCCCAGTATGACCAATAATTGGGGGCTATGGCAGTTTCCAATGCAGTGAAGTGAACAGAACAAGAGACTAGGACCCTGGAGAACAGAGTTTGAATCTCCAATTGGCCATGGAAACTCATTGGAGGAGTGAGACTGCTAAAACCACTCCTTAAATATCTCACTTATCCTGAAAGCCCTAACTACGGTCACTATTAGAGATGGGAGTATTCGTATACGAATACCCTCACACAGGTGGACTGGAGCTGCCGTTTGGCTATCCACTCACCAGCCTGGCAGGGAGACTAGTCGTCCCTCCTCCTGCCAGGAGTGGATAGTCCATCAGGAGCTCCGGAGCGATTGAAAGGGAGAGCGAAGCTGGCACTGGCACCGGACGGGTGAGTGGAGCCTCATTACATCCACCTGTGCGGGGGTATTCGTATTTGAATATAAATACCCCCATCTCTAATCACTATAAATCAGTTTCAACTTGACAGCACAGAACACACATACATTGAAGTTCTACTTAAAATATCTGGAGAATACCAAGTCATCTTCTTGCTGAACTCAGATTCATATTAGAGAAATAAAGAAAGCTAGTTTACTGCTCTGTCCTAAGCACCTTTATCCAGTGCTAAATCAAAAATGTGTTTGTTTGACTTCTATACTGCCTGTCTGGCCAGAGGCTACTCTAGGCGGTTTACAACAACAAAAATTACCATAGTAACAATAGCACATGAAAGCAGCAAACCAAAAATTAAAATAAAAACAAAATAAAAAATAAAATTGACAGTGCAATTAAATACATTAAAAAGCATTAAGAGGTAGGCAGCAGTTAAAACAAGTTAATAACTGGTAGATATAGCAATCTCCTCAGGTAAAATGTATTGGAAAGGCTGCCAAAATAACAGAATTTTTAGTGTTTTCTTGAAAACCACCAGTGAAGGGGGCTTGGCAGATTTCAGATGGTAATTCATTCCAAAGCTTTGGAACAACAGCCAAGAAGGCCTGATTCCTTGTTCTCTCCCCCTTGGCCTCCCTCGGAATTAGCATCCTCAGCCATCTTGCCTGTGTTATGCGAGTAGGATGGGCAGTACCAGTTGGTAGTAGGCATTCTGCCATGTACTGAGGTCCTAAAAAAGGTTCAATGCTTACTCTGAGCAAGATGGAAAGCAGTAGACTGCCTCTAACCCATGTCTCCATAATGTATTTCCACAATAACACTTAGTTAAATAAATATGCAGCCACATCACGTTTCTTTTATTAGTCATTAATGAGGAGGCACAAGTTGGTGACAACCATGAATTACCAATTTAGTTTCACATCTGCTAAAGCTAATAACCTTATATGAGTTTGAGCTCATCCACTGCAGAATTTAAATGGCCAGAGTGGTTGGTATCCTAATACAGAAGTTGAAGATTTACCCATACCTACTCTGAAAGAGCCTATTACCAAGCATATTTACTCAAAAGCAAGCTCAGATAGATTAATTAGGCTTATTCCCAAAATAAACATTTGGATCATTCAAGATCATTTAGAGGAGCTGGTAGACAGCAAAAGAGCAAGCAAGAGGAAGCAAGGGAAATGTATGAAATCTCAGTGCAGCAAGAAGAGATACAATATACAGCCACAATAGCTATTTTAAGCACCCCTAATCATTTGTTGCACTGCCTGCAGTCAGAATGACTTATCAGTCCCTAAGAACCCATGAATACAGAAAGTGCCACTGAAATAGTCCCTGACTTCACACTACTCAAGATCAAAGCCCAATAGGTTCATATGACAAGCTTCCAGAAACGTGAAGTGAAAAAGTCATAATTTATTCACAGCACAGCTTAATGTAGGAATCTTCATAAGCAGAAGGAACTGTTATCTGTAAACTACAGATTGCTGATTTCAAATCTTTCTCAAATAGAGTAACATCTCAAAGTATGTTGAGTGGGCATTCTAAAACAGTCTTTAATTTTCCAAGATTTTTTTTGCTGTAATCAGATGAAAGGAGTTTGGGCTGGAAAGGTTTCCAATAAGAAAACAAGCCACATTCTATGGTAGTTTGTGGTTGTTAGCAGAATGATCTGCAAGATAAAGTTCTATGATATAATGCGAATGACAGTTTTAGAAAGGTAACATCAACACAGAAATAAATCAGTAGATTAAGAAAAACGTAGTGATAGATTAGAGCAAAATTTGGTAGTTAAATATGCTGACAGTATTACATAACACCACCAAAGGATCAAATGCCTAGGATTTGGACATATGAAGATTTCAAGAACTGAGTCTGAGAATGTTTCCCTCTGATAGCCACACTAAAATCAGAAAAAGTATTGTAGAATTTAGGCTACAAATGAGATCATCATAAATCCCATTCCACATTTTACATTTGCAGCTTTCTCCATGAATATTTTTAATGAAAATGTAACATTATATAAGAATTACTAGTAAAAACAAGTAAGAAGCAGTATCTGCATTTTATAGTATAGTGCAGGGCAGCAACTATGGCACTCTAGATGTTTTTGCCATGCAATTCCAATTAGACCTAACTAGCACAGCTAAAAGTGGAAGATTCACAGACCTGCAGTTCAGAGAATATCTAAAGCAGCAATTCACTCCCAGTTTTAGTATGTTTCAATATGACTTACTAGATTTACGGCCTTTGGGTACATATCATATACATACAGAACACTGTGATAGGCTGTAACATGGCTGTATTTGTTTTGCAATATAATCTTAGAACTGCAGAGCTGGAAGAGACCCTACGTATCATCGAGTCCAGCCTGTCAAGGAGGCACAGTGGGGAATCAAATTCCCCACCTCTCGCTCCACAGCCAGATGCCTAAATCCTTGAGCTATCCAGCAGTTACTATAGAAGAACAGCAGTTATTTATACCTGCTGAGTTCTACTGATGGAAGACTGTACTGAAAGCAACATGTTATGTGTCAGATTAATATGGGGGGAGAGTAACTGGTAGCCTTCCAGATGTTGGGGGACTCCAACTCTATCTACTATACTTGTTTATGCCAAGTGGTGAGCTACCTACCCCTGAATGAAGTGTCAACATCTTGGATTCCCAAGCTAATCCTTTTTTCAGTGCTGGTGGTAGTTCAAAACCAATTTCAAGTTATACACAACCAGATATAATGCATCTGTTACAGCCAGTTGTATAAAATAAGGATTAAGGATAGATATGATTAACTGCTTATCAGTCCATCAAGAACTAATAAACACAGGGACGTATTTGCTTTCATTCAATATCTAATATACTCTTTACTTCATGACTGTGATACAATACTAGAATCCATAATATATTCTCTACTCATATCTGTTTCTGGGCCCAATCATAAAACATTTTCCAGCTTTCTTTAACATATATTCTCGGGTTTTCACGTAATGTGTCTGACAGTCTATCCATTTCTGCAATATCTAGTAATTTTTTAAGTAGCTCCTCTTTCTTCGGATTTTCCTGAGTTTTCCACCTTTGGGTCCAGATCAGCCTTGCAGCCGTAAATATGTGCAGCAACATATATTTAAATTTTTTGTCAACAATTTCTGGCATTATATTCAACAAAAACATTTATGGTTTAAAAACTATTTCTTGTTGTATAATTTCTTATGAAATATCTTTTATCTGTCTCCAAAAGCTTTTTGCTTTATTGCATGTCCACCACATATAGAAAAAAAGTTCCTGATTGCTGAGAACACTTCCAACATGAGTTGCTAGCCCCCAGTGCCATTTTTGCCAGTTTTACAGGTGTAAAATGCCATCTATAAAACATCTTTAAAACATTTTCTCTCAAATTTACTGGTTTGAGCTATCTATAGTTCTCATTCCACATTCGAGTCCAATCATCTATATCTATATTATAACCAAAGTTTTGCACCCATTTAATCATCACTGTTTTTACCCTTTCATCCTCTACATTATATTCTATCAAAAAGTATACATTTTTGTATAATCTTATCATTAGTATAAATCCATAATTCATCCACCTGGACCTTCCCCTCATAAAAGCCCACTATTTCATCTTTTTTAAACCTTGATTCTAATTTTAGCATTGTCCACCAGTCTGTTTGTAAACCCATTTCCTTCAACTCTTGTATATTTTTTAATTGTTGCTCTTTGGTTAATAGGTCTTTGTACGTATATCTCCATTCTTCCAACATTAAAGAAGGTTGAGTAAATGCTTCCAGCGGTGCTACCCAAATCGGGATTTTTTTAATACATTTGCTCCTGGAACCTTTGCCAAACCTGGTACAGTGCTTTCCTTACAATATGATCAAAAACGTTTTTTTATCTTTACCCTTACCATACCATAGATGTGCATGCCATCCTAATCTTAGATCATGTCCTTCCAATTTTAAAAGTCTTTGGTCTTCCAACGTAATCCATTCCTTTATCCAGTTCAGTGCACAAGCCTTATAGTATATGTTTATGTTTTGTTTTACCCCCTTTTCCTTCCCTGTTGTATTTTGTGATGGTTGTTTGTTGATGTTGATGTGTTATATAATAATAAAAATACTTTTTTAAAAAAAGAAACTACTTAATGATGCCTTGGAAATAAAGAGCTCTTGCTTGTACTGTTTAATTATACTGTTAGATCTCAAAAAACATGGTTCTAATGTTTAAAAATCCTTACAATAAAAAAAAATCTGCAACTATTGTTAATAACAGTGTTGCAACAGTCTTGATCGGGGGGGCTTGATCTGCTCTATGGGCTACACAACTGAACTCTCAAAATACTAATCATCTTGCTTAGAAGCAATACCTTCTTTTCAAGAAACATTCTTGATTGTACTGCAAGTGGGCCAAGATCTAATACAAAGTGGGCAGAAAGTAAGTCTATATATCTTAGTAGATGTCATTGACTTCCTGTGTTACTTGCAAAAAGTTCTGACTACTAATTGTTCAATAACAGCAACAACAGAATAACCCACCTACTCCTAAAATATACTGCTGAAATTAAGAAAGCTTTAAGTAAGAACTGATTTTTTTGTAGAAAGACTGGACTAAATTCAGTTATGAAAATCAACTTCTTAGGCTTAGAATTCTTTAGTTCTAGATGTACAGTTTTTGCCCAATCAGACCTCAGAAATCTAGTAACAAACAAACTTGAATCAACAGTCTGGCTTATGTCAACTCCTGATTTCATAAATAAAGCTGCTTTACAGGAAAAAAAATGTGACTTTGTAAAACTTTGTTAGAATTGCCACACAAATATCTCCATACTTCTTGCTTCCAAAGCTACACTGTTGCTCAAGGAGGGGGGATAGTTTCTCAACATTAATGGGAGGGGGGAACAGTTTCTCAACATTTCCCTTTTCCCACTATTTCAGGAGCCCTGGGATCTAGAATGCTTCCAGCACAGTCGTAGCCTATTCCATGTCACTTTCTCTTTCTGAACTTTTAAGTGTTTCATGTTGACCAAAAAAGGTACTACCACATATCTGCCATAAGGTTTCCAGGTACTTCATATATGCAGACTCATCTGGAAACAAGTCTGCAGTACAGTATTTTAGCATGTTACTCACATATTTAAATATACATATGAAACAGCCCTATCCCTAGTGCAGCAGTTAGCTTTGAGTAAAAATAAAGTTTGCATTTTTCAAATCTTGAGCGAGTAAAGATATAATGTGTGTAGCATTCAAAATTGTGGGGGAACCCAAGTTTCATTATGCAATAAGAAACAATGAAAAAACAATTGTATTATTCATCCTAAGATCTGAATAAAATATAAACCACTGCAGCAAAAGACTTTGTTGTCTTTTCCAGCAAAAAGAGTATTCTCTAACAACAGCTTTAAGTTTTTTTTCATGGTACCACTACCCTAACCAGAATGAATGTGGGATTCCAGTTTTGCACTGAAAGCTAAATTAAACATATGTAAGGGACAGAAAAATCCTGCTAGGTTGTGTAGATATGCACAGATTTTTCCCCTCAGCTATGTTGACAAATTGGGAAAAGGTAACCAGCAGATCTAAATCAGGCACTTACACAGCTGCCCAAACTCTTGCTTGCTAGCCACAAATGGGATTAGAGTACTGGCACTGTTCCATGTTGGCCCAGCCTACTACACGTGCCAGTGGGTAGCAGTAAAAATATTCTTTTTCTGGTACTAAGTTCATCATGGGAAAATATTCTTTATCACTCTCTGATAAAATATACACACTAACATCCAAAAGGGAGCACTTTTATGTGATGGCTTCCTGACACTGAAACGCCATCTCATGGGAAATCTACCTGGCACCAACTTTGTATTCTTTTCAGTAGCAGACCAAACCCCTCTTTATTTGCACAGGCATTTATAATATATACATTTTAAATTCATAGTTTAAGTGGTGTCTGGCACTGCTTCAAGCCTTTCAATTTTACTGCTCAGATTTTTGGCTGTTTTACTGTATTCCTGCATATTACTCTGAACTTCTTTCTCAAAAGAAAAGTACAATATCATCTTTAAAAATCAGTAAATAAATAGCAGGGAGTAACCAAAGACTTGGTGCCTTTCTATTCAACTATGGCTCAAGCAATAAATAACACATAGTTGGAAACAATTAATCCCCAAGATTTATTTGTGCTTTCTTAGTACACAAGTGCTTCAAGTTCCAAAATTCTCACAGCTGAAGGCTAGTTTACAATAAATCCTTGATAAAAGTATGGGGCAAGGGGAAGCCCTGCAAATGTTCTGCTGAAATACATGCCTACAATAGACTGAAATTAGATGTTATTTTACAGGCGTCATCTTAAAACCCTCCTCCTACCATCATAATATTTTCAGCTCCAGATCAGTGTCTAGTGTCCGTAATAGACTGGATGAGGGTGAATAAACTGAAAATTAATCCAGGCAAGACAGATATGTTCCTGGTCAGTCAAAAGGCACATCAAGGAACAGGGATGCAACCTGTGCTGGATGGGGTTATACTTCCTCTGAAAACACAGGCAAGCAGCTTGGGGGTGGTCCTGGATTTGTCTCTGAGCCTGGATGCCCAGGTTTCAACTGTGCCAGGAGTACATTTGCACAGTGTAGCAGCTGTGTCCATTCCTGGAGGTCTGATCTGGCCACAGTGACACACGCCTTGGTTACATCCCAGCTGGATTAATGTAATGCACTCTACGTGAGGTTGCCTCTGGAAAGTGTCAGGAAACTTCAGCAGGTCCAAAACACAGCAGCCAGATTGCTAACTGGGGCTGGTCACAGAAATCACATAATCCCCCTATTACAGCAACTCCACTGGCTGCTGATCCACTTCCAAGCAGAATTCAAAGTGCTGGTTCCAACCTATAAAGCCCTAAATGGCTTGGGCCCAAGCTATCTCAAGGACCGCATTTCCCTTTATGAGCCTGCTCTAGTATTAAGATCATCAGGAGAGGTCTTTCTCTCAGTCCCACCATCTTCACAGGTGCATTTGGTGGGGACACAGGAGAGAGCCTTCTCTGTTGCTGTTCCCATATTTTGGAACTCCCTCCCACAAGATGCCAGGCTGACCCCATTTTTACTGTCCTTCCACAAGCAAGCAAAGACCTTTCTCCTCAGACAAGCTTTTCCTTACTGACCCAATGCCTGAGTTGGGTTTTGTTTTTTTTAAATAATGGATTGTTGTACCCTACTGCTCTGAATGTGTTTTGGTTTCGCTTTTGTGTGCTGTTTTTTAATATGGTATTTACTTTTTTATTTATTTGTATACTCACTGTTGTATGCTGCCTTGGGTTCTTTTTAAGGAAAAAGGCAGGGTAAAAATAAAAAAATAATAAAATAAATAAATAAATAAATTCACTGATCAAATATTTGATTAGTGATCTCAAATATTCACATGACTAAATATGAAGCTATCCCACTGGCAGAAAATAAGAGTATTTACATAGCAAGTTATTTTACTCAAATCTGTACTCACTTCAAGACTAAACTAGGCAGCCTACTTTAAAAACAATACATTGCCATAGCAATCTACAAAAATATGGATCATTGCTTCTTATCTAACGGTTATTCCAGTCACATCAATTATTCAAAGGATCACATATCTGACCATGCACAAAGCAGCATATAAGTTTAATATCTACTACACTGGGGACTATACCTAGTGCTGACATACGGCTTGCAAAAGTTCAGTTTTCATTCTTGCAGAATTTAAACTCAATACTGTGATTCTACTTGCACAAACTATTCCACAATCCATTATGAACAGGACTACTTGTGCAAAACTTTTCACTAGGAACTGGGTATCACCAGCAAAATGTTTCCAAAACATTTTCTGCTAGCACAACACAGGATGCACTCTGAATTTTAAATGGGAATCTAAAATCTGGATCTGAATTTTTCTATGCATCCTTAGGCTGAACAGGGTGGGTTATACTCCTAATAGGTATGCACAGAGTTGTAGTAAGTTAAGCTATCTCTCCATCTCACTCTAAGATATTTGGCTATGTTACCTTACTAGAGGACACACAAAGACTTTTTAAGAGAGATGGTCCCAGAAATAATATTCATGCCAAGACCAGATCACACATTTTGAATGGGGCTTGTTTCCAACATGTCTGCTGTTAAAGTCCACATGTCAAGTCAAGCCACACTGAGAGCAAACATTCATGCCAGTGTAATATCTTTCTTAGACCAGCAAGGAGGCCAAGGAAGTGTCCAAACTTTTTAAAGAACCTTTTAACTCTATTAATGAAGGTACATGCATTTTTTAAGTTTTCCATTTGGTCAACACAGGTACTCTTGGGTTTTTGTTTTGGACTCTCGCTCTTGTATCAGGAACTAAAACAGTAACACAGAGCAATATTTTTAGCTAACTTAAAAATAATTTTGCAAGATTATGCAATCCACCATGAATGAACATTCATGGTAAAACAGTCATTTTTGGCATTCTTCTTCTGTCAAGATATGTACTGGTTACTTTATTTATTTATTGAATTTACATTTCTTTTGGTTTACAAACATGTCCTCAGTTCCTTTAAAACTGTCATAAGCAAAAACAATAGGTTATTTGCACAGCACTGAGGTTTCAAGGAATGGACTGCCATCTGCTAGAATCAAGATCAACAACACGTTAGGGAATGGTCTTAAGCAAAAACAGTTCAGGTAGTACCAGTGTGAGCAACAGTTCCTCCTTCACTCCTTGATAAAAGTGGCAATTAAATACATCATTATTCATATCTGGAGAAAAAGCAGCGCTTAAACACACAGCAAACAAAGCTGGCTAAGAGAGTAACAACAAAGCACAGGACATTGAGTTGGTAAAACAGCAAAAAGGCAAAGCCGCTCCGACAGGTGCGCCGTAATCCGTAAAATCACTTGACAACTCAAAGTTGCATAAGAAAGGTTCACCTTTGTGCCCCAGTACTACCCATGGGCACTATCATTGTTATTGTCCCAAGCTCACCACCTTCCGTGCATTTTTCAGTGGCAGCCTAGGTAAGAAGGTTGACATTCAGAAGAGAAGCTACCAGAGATGTTCTGGGGAAAAGAAGAACGTCCGACAGAGGGTCACGGTAGACCTGATGGGTGTTGGGCTCGGCAAAGCACCAGCTAAGAAAAGAAACCCCAGCCTCCTGCCCAGGCCAGCCCTTGAAATCTGCAGCCCAGTGAAGCACGATCCCAGGCCCCTCAGCAACTCCCGTTTCGCTCACCTCGCTTGCTGGGCCGCCCGGCCGCCCCGTCGCCAAAGCTTCCCCGCCTTCCCTTGTGCGGTTTATCCCCAGAGGAGCGTCCGGGCTCGGAGTCGCCACTGTCCGGGCGATGCCGGTGTCGGTGGTGATGCCGCCGATCACAATGCGCGGCCTGCGGGGAAAGGGTGAGGGGAGAGAAGGTGAAGAGGCCAGCTGTGGCGGAAGGAACGGCGGGAGCTGCCGGGAGGCCAGTTACCGCGGCCGGCGGCAACGTCTCTGCCTGAGAGGGCCCTACCAGGAGCGGCTGCTGGCCATGTTTCGCCCTCTTGCACTCTCCGACCTCCCCTGAGGGGGCCTTCCGCTTCCTCCCTCCACCCCTCGGGCGGCCAGGTCGGTCGCCAAGGGGAAGCGAAGGCGTCTCTTCCGCGCCCCGAGACACGGCGCGCACTGAGGCGACCTGCGCAGCCATTTCACCGTCTCCCTCACACACATTTAAATGGCCCGAACGCCAACAGCCGCTGCGCAGGCGCTAACTCATACCTCCTGGGAAATGTGGTCCAAACCGGCACGTCGGGAGCTGTAGTTTTCGGCAACGAAGCGCATGCTCGGCTTCGCACAGCTTGCTGGGAAAAAAGGTTTCTATTTCGGCAAGGACTAGTTTTCGTCCGAGTGGCGCGTGCAAGGAGTCACGCAGGGCGGTCGAGTCACGTGGCTTGTCCGCTGGCTCGAGAGGAAAGGCTGAGCGGTGGGAGCGGCAGCCGCGGCACATACGTGGGTGGGTGATAACCGCAGTTCGCACGTTAAGCGGAGCCGGGCTGCGGAGGGACTTCTGTACTAAGGCCACGCTTAAATCCTGGGAAATGTAAATAGCTTAAGAGGAGGAGCTGCTTTCGAACGGCAGGCAGAATGCATTTAGTTATCGTTAAGTAAACAGCCTGTCCCATCTCACTGGAAACAAGGGACAGGAGTTCCACTCCAGCTGATGTTTGTTTTAGCGCTGGGGTTTATTTATTTATTTGGTGATGTTTTTACTAAAACTCTGGCGCACAAGCATTTAGATTGACTGCTTCCTTTCTTTTTCTTTTAGTTTTCAAAATGGTGTTAAAAGACAAACAGTGAAATCGACCATTATAATGTTACTCTCCCAAGCCACTTTATAGGAAACTGGAAATGTGGCTGTCACTCTGAACTATTGTTCCTGATTAGAAGTCAGAGCCCTATTGGATTTGAAGTAACTTGTGTCTGTGTAAACAGAATATCTGTGCTCGCAGTTTTGTTGCTGTTGTTTAGTCGTTGAGTCGTGTCCGACTCTTCGTAACCCCATGGACCAGAGCACGCCAGGCCCCCCTGTCTTCCACTGCCTCCCGGAGTTGGGTCAAATTCCTGTTGGTAGCTTCGATGACACTGTCCAGCCATCTCATCCTCTGTCGTCCCCTTCTCCTCTTGCCTTCACACTTTCCCAACATCAGGGTCTTTTCCAGGGAGTCTTCTCTTCTCATGAGGTGGCCAAAGTATTGGAGCCTCAGCTTCAGGATCTGTCCTTCCAGTGAGCACTCAGGGTTGATTTCCTTTAGAATGGTTAGGTTTGTTCTCCTTGCAGTCCAGGGGACTCTCAAGAGCCTCCTCCAGCACCACAATTCAAAAGCATCAATTCTTTGGCGGTCAGCCTTCTTTATGGTCCAACTCTCTAATTCCGCAGTTACAGCAGTTCAATCCCATCCTGCGGAATCCTGGGATTTTTAATTTGACAAGGACAAAGTCTCTACTAGAGAGCTCTAGTATAGTGCTCTCAAAACTAAAGTATCATAAGAACATAAGAAGAGCCCTGCTGGATCAGGCCAAGGGCCCATCTAGTCCAGCTTCCTGTATCTCACAGTGGCCCCACCAGATCCTTCTGGGAACACACAGGACAACTAGAAACCTGTCTCCTGATACCACTCCCCTGCCTCTGGCATTTTGAGGTGCTTTCCTTTTAAGCCTGGAAATTATCAGCACTTGAAAATTTTTAGAATGTGTGATCAGGTTCTTCTAAAACTACTGGCGGTTCCCTCGTTTTGGCGGGAATGAGAGACGAAGACGGTTTCAAAACTTGAACAGGTTCCTTTTTATTTTTCTCAACTTCAATTTCTATCATCTCAAACGGATCAAGGCTACTTAATTCTGGCAACAGTTTATAACTCTTAACATTTACATCCGGAGTAAATATATCGCTCCTCACATCGGGGCCGGGCCAAAACGCTCCCGATCGGTCATCGCACGTATAGGCATACTCCTTACCGCACACACCGTCCCGCAGCAAGGGTGTCTTGCCCAATCCCCTTCCAGAGGTGGTTGGTTGAAGGAAGGTGAAGGGCGAATAACCTTCCTCCCCCCATCTTGATTGCGGGGGTAGACCACTACAGTCCATTCTACCGGCTTTACCTGCTGTCCTTCCCACTTGGGCACATCTGGATCTGGCAGCAACCCTCCTCCAGTCCTTAGGTTAGGGAACTCCCGCGTTAGTTCCCTAACTCTACCGGACAAGCTGCTTTCCTCCTCCGTCTGCACAGCACAATCCCTTGTGCATCTTTCTGTCTGCTCCATTGCCACCACCTGAAATTCCCGCGCTTCTCCCTGTTCCTTTATAATCTCCTCCCATACTATCAGATCCAACTCCTCCCCTTTGTCTTCCGCTAAACACACCTCCAGTGTATTTTCTCTCTTCCCCTCACTCCCCTCTATTTCCACCAACACGCCCTCCACACACGCGCAGGTGTCCTTTGATATTTCTCCTTGCGAGGACGGCACACTAGCATCCTGTCCTTCACAGAATGTCTCACCAGTCAGTCAAAAATTTCACCAGTCAGCATGACCGGACTATAGCCTTGCAATTTATTGGGATTGGGAATCACTGATTTATACCCTCAGACTTGGGTTGTTTTAATACCTGCGTGCCTGTGGGGTCATGAAGCTTGTATTATGAATGCCTTTCTTTTGAATGTCTCCAGCAAAAACAAAACTGAAAGCAAAAGTGCCCGGCCTCTTAAGGAGCCACGGTTCCCTCCCACCTCAGGATGTGTCCTCGTTCAGTTGAAATTGGGAGCAGGGAATCTCCATATTCTCCAGCATGCGGCTACTCTACATTCTCCTGCAGAGCTATATCTCTATGTACTGCTCGAACTCTCTTCTCGGGAGAAGAGGGCAGTTTTCCTTTTGCAATGGGAGGGGGAGGGGAGGACTGCAGGATTAGAGAGAGAGAGAGAGGTGGAGGGGAAGGAGGCAGGCAGGGAGGGAGCTGTGACTTGTCGAGCGGCATTTTTCACTCATCACAGACGAGTGGACGAGTGCATTTTTCAAGCCCTGGAGTTCCCAAGTTTAGGTCTTGAGATTTTCTTGAACTAAAACTCCCAAAAGTTTTCACCACTAGCTGTGCTAGCCAGGATTTCTGGGAGTTGTAGTACAATAACATCTGAGGATTCAAAGTTAGGAATCGCTGGTCTAATGTACTGGTTCCCAAACTGAAGTACATATGTCTAAATAAGTCTCCAAATGGCATATCCTAAGATTCCGTAGGATAGAGCCATGATAATTAAAGCAGTAGTTTATTATAATTATGTAGTTGTGTAGGTCCAGTCCATGGTAATAAATCGTGTATGGTTTATTTTAGGCTTTGAGAGGCTAATACATGTGGGCTGTCTAATATGTGTTTTGATGGGGCATATGGATCTCTGTGGAACTGAAAACATTTTGCTTCAAATACTCAACCTTGTAAGTAAAGGTATAACCAGAAAGAACTAGAAAAAGCACAGAGGTTAAGCTTGGAGGTGCAGGGTAATATGCTTTGGCAAATAGATATAGCTATATTACTTTTAAGATCTGTCATTACTGATAGAGTTCCTTTCCTTCCTAGTCATGTACCATATAAATTGGTCCAGGGTTTTTTGAAAATAATCTTTGCTGCGATAAATGTTTTTTCCCTAATTAGTACTGTATACAGATGTCTGGTAACAGATGTCGTGGTAGTTGTGTTTCATCCAATAGCATATTTTGTGCATATTTTAAGTTCTGTCCTAGATATCTTTGCAAGAGCCACCGTTCATTCTCTTCATCTTGAAACCGTCAATATTCAGGTCTGTCTTCTGCTTTCCCTAGGCAGCAATCTCCTTCTCTTCATAGCAGATACTCACCCTGCTGTCTCAGAGCACTGCAGAACTCTGCTGTAACTCAGCTGGTTCCAGAAAACATTTGAAATTGAACGGATTGTACTTGTTTCATAAAGACACAACTGCAGTGTTCAGGCTGCTAAACTAGGTCACTCAAATCTTTTTGCAAATCACTGTCAGAGGGAGCTCTGTAGTTTTGTATTTTATAGAAGCTCTATGTTGTTAACTAAAGAACAGAGCGAAAGGATTAGAATCTGGCAGATACATGTCAACACATCCATGTAACAATCTGAGAAATATATTACTTCATATGTCATTATTGTTCAGTGTGATGTAGTGGATAGAACAGTGTTTCCCAACCTGGGGGCTTGGACCCCCAAGGGAGTTGCAAAGTGTTTTCTAGGGAGTTGCAGGTCTCCTTATATCTGTTGTAGCCCTTGCTAAATAATTTTTTTCCTTGAGCTCTCAGAGTGGGATATTAAAGTTTACAGGCCCTTTGCAGAAGAAAGAAGCCTCTACTTTCCGAGAATGACTTTACCCCACTAAAAATGCCTTTTTATGCAAATATGGCAGGACATCGCAGGTTACTTGGCTATTATAAAAGGGGGTTGCGATTCAAAAAAGGTTGGGAACCACTGAGATAGAGTGATGGACTAGGACCAGAGTTCAAATCCCCACTCAGCCATGGAAACTCTCTGAGGGAGTACAGCTGGTAAAACCACTCCTTAAATATCTCATTTACCTTGAAAGCCCTATTAGGGTTGCTATAAGTTGGTTCTGACTTGACAGCAAAATGTTCAGGATAAGAAATTTGCATTGCTTAAACCAAAGTAAATACATTGAGTTTGTTCAGGGACATACCTGCTGATTACAGTGAACGAAGATGGAACATAGTCATGCCTGTTGTTAATTGAATGTACATTATCCCCCACAAAAGAAGAAACACTACAAGTAACCTATGACATAGGTAAGTTAGAAGAACTATGTATCTCAGCACTATTACGTGCTGTCAGGTCACTTCCAACTTAGAGTGACCCTAGGAGGGTTTTCAAGTCATATGAGAAGGACAACAACTGATTTATCCCAATCTATTTGAGAGGGAGCTGGTTGGATAGCTCAGTGGTTTAGGTATCTGGCTGCAGGGCCAGAGCTTGGGAGTTCAATTCCGCACTGTCCCCTCCTAGGAGAAGAACTAGCCTGTGTAGTCTTGAGCAGCCCAGACAGTACCGGAGTGCCCCCAGAAGAAGGGAATGGTAAGCCACTGTTCAGTTTTCTCTACCTGGAAAACCCTGAAAAAGGGTCACCGTAAGTCAAGATTGACTTGATGGCACATCATCATCATCATCTGTCAAACTGTATGGGGAAAATTGAAAATCTGTGGTCAAAGAAATATTTTCTTGAGACATAAAGTTGTAATTTAACAAATACCATAGCATACCAACCCTCAAAGACTGTAAATTATCATGGGAATCAAATATCCTGTGTTTCACCCATATCAAATACACCAGTTTTCCAAAAATGTTTCAGAAGTACTCAGCATCAAAATGTGCATTTTGAGAACAGGATGGGAAGTTCTAAGAAGTTCTTTCAGTGCTAATAAGTAGCCTGTCTGGCGCACAACCTTCCTTTTCAGATGTTTTAGAAGAGGTAGCCACATTAGTCTGTGCTGGCATAACAGGCAAAAAGAAAAAAAATAAAGAAGACAAAAACATTGTAGCACCTTCAAGACTAAGGAAGTCAGGAAGTGGACTTGTCCACGAAAGCTCACATTAAAATATAGCAGTTAGTCTTTAAGATGCCACAATGTTTTTGTCTTTTTATCTTTTTTTTATTTTCTTTTTTCCTTTTCAGGTGCATTTTTAAGTAATAAGTGTCTCAAGAATGCTTTGCTTATTAACTTAGAGATTTTAAATGTTTTTTAAAATGTTTTAAATTTGTTTTTACTCTTAATTTTACTCTTGATATATGTTTAATTGTTTTTGATATTGTATTTTTATGGTATTTCAAAACTTAGGTGACAATGTATGGTACTGTAGTACTGTGACTAATCCCATGGAATTGCTTACTCAGAGATCCAAGCTAAAATTCAATGGATAGTTAAGAGTACACACCATTGAACAAGAAGGGATGCACAACTGACTAACCATCTTAAGAATGCTGTTGATTTTTTTAATAAGAAATAACTTGTTTGGAGTGTTCCATTTCTTGTAAATATGAACTGAAAATTTTGCAGTACTAAGAGGAGATTGTACTTCAAACAAGTTCTTCTCAGGTAAGGTTCTTCTCACCACCCCCTTACAAGTTTAGTCTTGCATCAGTTAAATTACGTTAGTAATTGGTACTTCCGTGGTCATCTGAAACAGCTCATCTGATGGAAGAAGAACTCACACTTCTGAACTCACACTCATCTCCGCAACGTCCAACAGAAGGCAAGTGTTTACACAGCTGGATTATTTCTCTTGCTTCATGCCTAAAAGTATATTAAAAACTGGAAATATAACTACTTATAGGGTTGCCAGATGTCAGGCTTTGGACCAGAAATCTCGGGGAATGGGATGGATCCAAGCTGGCAATTCAAGATTTTATGGTTCATTCTCTTAGCTTTAGGATGTGCCACTTAGAGATACACAGAAGCAGTGTGTGTGTGATTCTTAGGGGGGAAATTACATACTATGAAGCGGGTGTTGCTGAAATTCACCCATTAATTTTTAGGTTCATCACAGAGACTATATTGCCCATCTGGAATCCTGTTGGTGTTCATGCAAGGTTTGACTTGACTTGCCATGGCTAATTACAGCTAATTGATGAGGTGCTGAGACACATCTCAGTTACAGAGTGGGATGTATGACCAGGTCCATGACTGAAGCTCAAGTACCTCATCAGTTAACTTCATTCGCTGCTGAAAGTGACACAAACCTTACATGAACACCAATTAGTTTCTAGCTATTATTTTGAAATTACTGCTGATGGATCCACACCCGTGACATCACAAGGACCTGCCCCTAACATCTCAGGTTTTGGCCCTGA
The DNA here is from genome assembly GCA_037013535.1 of Intellagama lesueurii. Lineage (NCBI taxonomy): Eukaryota > Metazoa > Chordata > Lepidosauria > Squamata > Agamidae > Intellagama > Intellagama lesueurii. The sequence continues at coordinate 202,602,849 of JBAJHW010000004.1, forward strand.
AATGTTTGGGAACAAGATGTTGCTGACTTAGCAACCCAAAATCGCCACTCTTCCAGAAAGAGCAACCTGGATACTTTCGGAGAGCCTTGGGTTCAAACAAGGTCACAACAATAGGGAATGTTGCCTAGTAACCAGACAGAGCTAAATAGATTTCCTGTTTCAGTTGTGCTTCCTATATATAAAGAAGGCATTTGCATTAGGTACTTTCTTGGGAACTGTGGTCTTCAGTCGGCAAAGCAACACAACTTTGCCAAGCCTCCACACTGTGAAGTCAGCTACTCATGCTAACAAAAGGGTGATGACCTTTTGCAGCTTGGAAAGGGAAGCTCCAGATACACCAACTTGTAGGAAGGATTTTAAAATTTAGTGAATGTAGAAAATGGGATCTGTATAAAAATTATTGTGTAATTTAGTACAAAGAGGCCATACTTCAAATGAAGAGAAAATGGACTAGTAGTATACAGAGAATATTACTAGACGTTTATAGGAAATTGTACTTTCTTTTGGTGATCTGTTTACCTAAAAGCATGCTTCAAAGAAAACATACAGTCTCACACAAAAATAAAATCTATTTGAGTATTCCCAAATCTGCATCTAACTCTGTTTCTTTTGTTAAAAATAACACAGTTAAGCATGTTTGTTTTTAATTAAATCCTTCATGGCAAAATAAAAAATGCAGCTTGTCTGTGAACTGAGTAATTAAGAAAATCATGATTTGGGCACAGTACTGAAGCAGTTGGCAAGCACTCTGTTGTTTGAATGTTGAGTACAATGTTTCCTATTAGCATCTGCTTGATTTGGATCTTTCTAAATGGATGAAAGATATATTATACTTTGATTGCTTTATGATATCTTTCCTTAGCATTTCCCATTGTTTTTGCACAGTCAGAGGGAAGCTGATTGAAGAAACTCCTTAAAAGAGCAGGCCAGGCCATTTGGTGGTTAACACAGTTTCAGTGCAGTAGCACTGTAGAGCCATGGAAGGGAAGATAAATTTCACTTACGTATGTTCTGCTTTCTAATGAAGATGAATGTGATTCTACTGGCAGATCCAATGCACATTCTGTTTCATTTCAGTTCCATTAAACAGCATAGTAATTAAAGTATTCTATGGTATGTAAACCTCATCAAACTGGATGAGGTTTACATAATTGCAAAGACACTGTTTCCACAGATATGTTAGCCATCTTCATATATACAGAAGTGGGAAAGTGGCTTCTTGTAAGGAGATTTCGTGCCAATGATTATTGTGTTTGACTATATGAACTATATGGATGATAATAATTGTGTTACTCTTCCATCTGATTTTCCTGTCGAGGGAGAATGCTGACTAGATAAATGAAACACACATGCTTAGCCATACCTACATGGTTGGAGCATTCAGACACAACATAACTTATGTATATCACACCACAGAGAACAGCTCCCACATCACTTTGTGGGAGCAATGTATGTGCAGTAAGTCTTTGTCCATGTTCAACTAAATCTGATGTCTTACAGTCATAACCTTCTAGAAGATCACTAATACACTATAGTCTGCAACAAAATAGTTTGTCACTAGTCATGGTTAGACATTTTTCTGTTTTTGAGGCAAAGAACAAGATAGTGCCCCGCATGTTTCATATACAGAAAGAAAACAAAACACTAGCTGAACATTTCTGCAGTGCTGACAATGGGTCATCATTCTCTCCTGCATCTGAAGACATCGGGCTATGGTTGTTGTAGGTTTTTCGGGCTGTTTGGGCGTGTTCTGGAGGTTTTTCTTCCTAACGTTTCTGAAGATGCCAGCCACAGAGACTGGCGAAACATTAGGAAGAAAAACCTCCAGAACACGGCCAAACAGCCCGAAAAACCTACAACAACTATTGGATCCCGGCCGTGAAAGCCTTCAAGAATACATCAGGCTATATTAGGGGGCACAGAGCAGGCTGCATTACACACAGTTCTCTCCCCCAAGACTTTGCTGTTCACTTGCAGCCTCTGCCACTTGAAGCAATTACAGTAGGGTCAGCCCTGCTGCCACATGAGTAAATGCCCTGATTCGTATATAAACACTGGAAGGATGGAGTAAACATTTTTCTGTCAAAATAAAAGTGCTTTCATATGCCGTTGGGGCCCCATTCCCTTGTCTGGCAGTTTCTGGAAGATAGCATCCTTTTTATCCCAAGGCAGTTTAGAAATGCTTTCACTGGGAGATGTTACAAACAGTGGTAGCAGCATTCGTGTTATAAGTACATGTTAAATCCTGTGGTATGAGAACAATGTAAATATACCCCAAATTGAATAACCTGCCTAAAGATTTTCACATATACAACCTAATCTGCATTCTCTGATTCATTGTTTTTGTAATTCAAATTAGTCCTTGACCTACATGGCTGACTTAATTTTTTTCTTTTAAATGGAAACTAGGCCTTTATCTGTCGGAGTCTGGCATCTTAGTACAGAGAAAGTAGAAACTGGCAACTCAATAAGTATGTCATTGAAAGTTAAGTAACCTCTTTTCTCTTTTTTGTACATTGCCAACAGTAGATGCATATATGTGACAAATACAAGATACGTTCTGCCCTTCAATTTTGCAGAAATGTAGTCTATAAAAGTGTCGGCTGGCACATGAAATAAATATTTAATTTTAATATATTACATCTCCCACATTGACATTTCATTAAAGGCTCTAGAATGTGTTTAAACTAAATTCTAGTAATAACTTTTCAAGTTATTGTTTTTCTAAAAGTAAAGGCTAGTGGTCAGTTTCATCTGATTTTTCATCCGTCTTTGCTTTTCCCCTCTACCATTTAACTTCTCTCACTTATTTGAGTGTGCGTCTACAATGCAAATGCCTCCTCCTTTAGCCACCACTGGCATACTAGTGAGAGACATTAACCTATTGTGGTCCCAAAGTTGTAACTCATGATTTCATTGTAGTAAATCCCAACAATGAGCAGTGAAAAGGCAAATAAGAAAATCCTCTAAATAGGTTCAATCTTGACCCATTTTATAATCTGAAAAAAATGGTGGCTAAAGCATGAATATTGAGGGAATATATAATGGACTCCCAGTTATGAACATTGGGAAAACATATCTACAGAGCTACTCAGGTTGTCAAGAATTATTTCCAAAAACCAGAACCATGTTGGGAAATTACAGTTGTCATTTGTAGGAAAAATACATTCTATTTGAAAAGAAAGCAGCCAAAAGTGTTTGTTCGTTGATTTTTCAGAAAAGGGCATCTGTGGGTGCTTAGTGTCTGTACAGTTTGCACACTGGAAACAGTAACAGTGTAGCAAAAGCACAGAGGTGTTCACCAGCCATTCCCTCATACCCACTACATTCACGCAAACAATGTCTCCTATAACAGATTCATTTCCTTCCAGAAATAAGCCTAAGGGCTCACATTTGCATTTCAGATACATACTTGAAATCTATGAATGACTAATAAATAACAGTGCCACTCTTTCATTACTAAACTGAGCCACATCATTGCTTGTAACTACACTTTACACATTCTGGGAGGGAAGCATTTCCAGGTTAAGATGCTGTGGCTTCTGGGAAAGTTTGATCTCCAGCACTTACTTCCATTTTATCAAACTGGACATGATTGCTGCTTCAAAAGAACCAGGAACTAATACAGTTCTCCCATTTATTCTGGATGCAGTCCAGTTCCCCTGGATAGATAAGGTGGTATTGCATTCAGTCTCTGAGGGAAACATACTCTCCTGTCTTTTGGCATTACAAGAAAGACTTTTTTGTTCAAAATCATTGTCCTGTTGCAAACGACATTGAGCAACCAAAGGTTGAACAGCAAGATAAGCCTGCAGTAGCAGAAACAAGGGCATCTATGAAGTTCTACTAAACGTTCCAATTTGCTGGAGGATCTCTTGGTCCTTTGGGTTTTGAAAATCGGTTAGCAAAGCCTGGAACACACAGAAAAGAATATTACGTGTTGCTGTTGCAATTTTAAACGAACTTGACATATAATTCTCAAACAACCATAATGTGAAACAGTATTTTAAAGTTTACACATAAAAATCGCATAAGCAGGCAATCTGGCTAATTTAGCTAAGTGAATCTACAGTGTAAACACATGTACCATATTCTTAGGATCACTCATCCGGGAGTGGCCTTTTGGAAGAGAATGCAACTACTCTAGAATAAGTAGTTTCAAAATTCTTCATTCCAATGCCCTTAAGCATTTTTTCATGACCTAAGGAGAATCACATCAACATCTTGTTTAAATCTAGTAGAGCAAGAAGCACATCACTAACATCTACCCTGTTTCCCCGAAAATAAGACCTAACCTGAAAATAAGCCCTAGTATGATTTTTCAGGATGCTCCTAATATAAGCCCTACCCCAAATATAAGCCCCAGTTAAGTGAAACCACGCCCTCCACCATTGTGAAGCAACCAAAAGAAGATGACATGACTGTATTTGAATAAATGTAGATGGTTGTACATGAAAAAAATTAAACATCCCCTGAAAATTCAGAGGGGAAATGCATTTTTGGGGGGCAAAAATTAATATAAGACCCTGTCTTATTTTCGGGGAAACACGGTAGAAGCTATGTGATGTGTGTTAGTGCTGTCCATCTGGCATATTGTCTGGGCACAGGGCATTTCAAGAGCTTTCACTTGCAAAAATTGGGAAGGGGGTAAAACAGCTTAATGTTATGTCTTTCAGGAAAGGGCGTCTGTGGGTGCTTAGCGCCTGTAAAGTTGGCAAGTCAAGACAGAACTGACAACAACCCTAATAAGGCTTTTAAGGTAAGTGGGGTATTTAAGGAGTGGATTACCAGTTCTACACCCCCTAGTGAGCTTTCATGGCTGAGTGGGTTTTTGATCCAAGTCTCCTGAATCCTACTTGGTCACTATCCACTACACCAGGGGTCCCCAACCCCTGGGCCACAGACCGGTACTGGTCCATGGCCTTGGAAGGACCAGGCTGCCAGGACAGATGAGTGGCGAGCGAAGCTCCGCCTCCTGTCAGCGCACTCCTATTAGGTTCTAATGCCGATGCTGATCTGACAGGAGGTTGAGTTTCGCTCCCCACCCCCCTCCTGCTGCTACCAGATCAGCTGTGCCTGTGGCATTAGAATCTCATAGGAGCCTGCACTCCTATTAGGTTCTAAGCTGCTGCTGATCTAACAGGAGGTGGAGCTTCAATTGCAGCTCACCTCCTGCTCGCCACAAATATCCCCCCGATCCTTGGGAGAATGGTCTTCAACTAAACCGGTCCCTGGTGTCAAAAAGGTTGGGACCCACTGCACTACACTGCACAGAGTATGTCAAAACAGAGCTTAAGTAGAATGAATGTTTCTTGGTAAATCCTTCACTGTGTCTTTCACGCTTCCCTCTGCATTCATTGGTTCCTTTCTTACAATGTTCCATTCTTAACCAATTTTGCTAACGAACATAACAGGTTACTGCTACACTCTGCAATAGTTATGTTACTCTGTGCATTATGTGACAGGAAGTCTTGCTGTTGGTCAGCACGGGGAACAGCCCAGCAGAGGTTTTTCTTAGTGTTTCAAAATATTTGGCAATACCCTTAGAATTTTTCCCCTCTGAATCTTCTATAACTTGACTAGTGATTTGGTTTTCAGTACTAATCAATACAAACCCCTCGAAGAAAAATAAACCTTCAAACAAAAAACATCAACAGTCCTATGTCTTCATCATTAACAGAAAACAGAAATATAGTACTTTATGAAAAGCATACATACCAAAACTGAGAACAGAGGGGAAGTGATTTGACTGCTCTGGCCCAGTGGCTTTTACTAGTGAAGATGGACCACAAATACCTAAAAATGAAAGGAAAGCCCTTAGCAGGTGTTAGTTTATCAATTTCCATAAAGAAAAATCCACAGGCTTCTTGCAGGCAACATTACTTAAACTTACCTTTGAATGCAATTAATACTCTAGATAGGGAATCAAATTTATACACAACCTCTACAAACACCTTGGGCTCAGCTGTACAGTCGGGCCTAGGTCTTAGACAGTTGTCAAATACTGGATACTCAAACAATAACCTCCAAGCACAAAATCCTAATGAAACAACTCATTGTTTATGTTTTGACTTGTTCCGATTTACATCTGCTAATGCAGTAGTCTGTTTCCATAGGAATCACCTTAGGTATGACTTTGCTAAGTAAGCAGAGTGCTTGTGAAGGAATCTGATGATCTAGGACAGGGGTCTCCAAACTTTTGACTGTGAGGGCCACACCGGATATTTTAAACATCTTTGAGGGCCAAAGGAACAGGAACATGGCTGAAGGGAACGGCTGGATAAAACGGCAAGGTGGGCCGGATGTGACCTGCGACTGTAGTTTGGAGACCCCTGATCTAGGACTTTGCTATACCTGTATCATAGTGCTCTAGGAGTCTAATAATCTAGGAATTTTTCCTGTGTTTCACTTTTCTTTTTAATATTTACATGTTCATGCTCAAGTGTTAGCTTGCTAGGAAAGAGAGAATTTAGTATGCTGCTGTTCAGACCTCATTTTCTTAAGCACAATGTACATTTTCAAGGTTGCTGTTTTTACACTCCTTAATTATTTTAGCACTTTACATATGAAGAATATCAAGCCTTGAAACTTTTTAAAAAATAAAAAGTAACAAAAAATGTCAACAAGAAACACAACAAATAATGCAGCAAGTTATCAAATGTATTTTTTTTCAAACAATGTAACATATAATGATAAAACATTATTGGGGGGGGGGGATTATAGTAAGTTATGCAATGTATTGCTTTCATACAGTAACTTCCAAAACTCTGGCCCTTGTATATTGCTTTCTGCTCAGAAGAATCCACTGGCCAGTGAAGCTGCCTCCTGCTGTTTGATAACTTACTACGTGATCATATCAGAGCCTAGTTATCCCTAATGTACCCAGCTTTCTCTTCATCCCTTTTTCTCTTCAACAGTCTAATATGCACTGTCTTCTTCTCTTCTTCCCAGCTCCAGCTGCCATGTTATCATCTTTCCCTTCCCAAGGTTTCAGAGCTTCTGATATTGCCTAGATTTTATTTCAGTACAACATTCAAGGGGCTGCTGGTCAGCTACTATCTCAAAAAACCCCAAAAAAAACAAAAAAAAACAGGAATTTTATCGGTTTGAAGCAAAGTAAACCTCTTATTGCCCCTTCACGGATTGCTGCCTTGTCGTGGCGAAGGGGCTTGAGTAATTCAGAGAAGCTATGGGCTAGGCCATGCAGGGACACCCAAGACGGACAGGTCATAGTGGAGAGTTCTGACTAACCGCAATCCACCTGGAGCAGGAACTGGCAAGCCACTCCAGTATCTTTGCCAAGAAAACTCCATGAACAGAAACAAAAGGCTAAAAGATATGACGCTGGAAGATGAGCCCCTCAGGTCGGAAGGCGTCCAACATGCTACTGAGGAAGAGCGGAGGACAAGTAGCTCCAGAGCTAATGAAGTGGATGGGCCAAAGGCGAGAGGACGCTCAGCTGCGGACGTGCCTGGAAGTGAAAGGAAAGTCCGGTGCTGCAAAGAAAAATACTGCATAGGAACCTGGAATGTAAGATCTATGAACCTTGGTAAGCTGCATGTGGTCAAACAGGAGATGGCAAGAATAAACATTGACATCCTGGGCGTCAGTGAACTAAAATGGACGGGAATGGGTGAATTCAATTCAGACAATTATCATATCTACTATTGTGGGCAAGAATCCCGTAGAAGAAATGGAGTAGCCCTCATAGTCAACAAAAGAGTGGGAAAAGCTGTACTGGGATATAATCTCAAAAATGATAGAATGATTTCAATACGAATCCAAGGCAGACCTTTCAACATCACAGTAATCCAAGTTTATGCACCAACCACCCATGCTGAAGAGGCGGAAATTGACCAATTCTATGAAGACTTACAACACCTTCTAGAACTGACACCAAAGAAAGATGTTCTTCTCATTATAGGGGACTGGAATTCTAAAGTAGGGAGTCAAGAGATAAAAGGAACAACAGGGAAGTTTGGCCTTGGAGTTCAAAATGAAGCAGGGCAAAGGCTAATAGAGTTTTGTCAAGAGAACAAGCTGGTCATCACAAACACTCTTTTCCAACAACACAAGAGGCGACTCTACACATGGACATCACCAGATGGGCAATACCGAAATCAGATTGATTATGTTCTCTGCAGCCAAAGATGGAGAAGCTCTATACAGTCAGCAAAAACAAGACCTGGAGCTGATTGTGGTTCTGATCATCAGCTTCTTATAGCAAAATTCAAGCTTAAACTGAAGAAAGTAGGAAAAACCACTGGGCTAGTCAGGTATAATCTAAACCAAATCCCTTATGAATACACAGTGGAAGTGAAGAACAGATTTAAGGAACTAGATTTGGTGGACAGAGTGCCTGAAGAACTATGGATGGAGGCTCATAACATTGTACAGGAGGCAGCAAGAAAAACTATCCCAAAGAAAAGGAAATGCAAGAAAGCAAAGTGGCTGTCCAACGAGGCCTTACAAATAGCAGAGAAGAGAAGGGAAACAAAATGCAAGGGAGATAGGGAAAGTTACAGAAAATGGAATGCTGACTTCCAAAGAATAGCAAGGAGAGACAAGAGGGCCTTCTTAAATGAACAGTGCAAAGATATAGAGGAGAATAATATGGAAAAACCAGAGATCTGTTCAAGAAAATTGGAGATATTAAAGGAGCATTTTGTGCAAAGATGGACATGATAAAGGACAAAAATGGTAGGGACCTTACAGAAGCAGAAGACATCAAGAAGAGGTGGCAAGAATACACAGAGGAATTATACCAGAAAGATCTGGATGTCCTGGACAACCCAGATAGTGTGGTTGCTGACCTTGAGCCAGACATCCTGGAGAGCGAAGTCAAGTGGGCCTTAGAAAGCATGGCTAACAACAAGGCCAGTGGAGGTGATGGCATTCCAGTTGAACTATTTAAAATCTTAAAAGATGACGCTGTTAAGGTGCTACACTCAATATGCCAGCAAGTTTGGAAAACTCAGCAGTGGCCAGAGGATTGGAAAAGATCAGTCTACATCCCAATCCCAAAGAAGGGCAGTGCCAAAGAATGCTCCAACTACCGTACAATTGCACTCATTTCACAAGCTAGCAAGGTTATGCTCAAAATCCTCCAAGGTAGGCTTCAGCAGTATGTGGACCAAGAACTCCCAGAAGTACAAGCTGGATTTCGAAGGGGCAGAGGAACTAGAGACCAAATTGCTAATATGCGCTGGATTATGGAGAAAGCCAGAGAGTTCCAGAAAAACATCTACTTCTGCTCCATTGACTACACAAAAGCCTTTGACTGTGTGGACCACAGCAAACTATGGCAAGTTCTTTAAGAAATGGGAGTGCCTGACCACCTTATCTATCTCCTGAGAAATCTATACGTGGGACAGGAAGCAACAGTTAGAACTGGATATGGAACAACTGATTGGTTCAATATTAGGAAAGGAGTACGACAAGGCTGTATATTGTCTCCCTGCTTATTTAACTCGTATATGCAGAATACATCATGCGAAAGGCTGGACTGGATGAATCCCAAACCGGAATTAAGATTGCCGGAAGAAATATCAACAACCTCAGATATGCAGATGATACCACTCTGATGGCAGAAAGTGAGGAGGAATTAAAGAACCTCTTAATGAGGGTGAAAGAGGAGAGCGCAAAAAATGGTCTGAAGCTCAACATCAAAAAAACTAAGATCATGGCCACTGGTCCCATCACCTGGCAAATAGAAGGGGAAGATATGGAGGCAGTGACAGATTTTACCTTCTTGGGCTCCATGATCACTGCAGATGGTGACAGCAGCCACGAAATTAAAAGTCGACTGCTTCTTGGGAGGGAAGTGATGACAAACCTAGACAGCTTCTTAAAAAGTAGAGACATTACCTTGCCGACAAAGGTCCGCATACTCAAAGCTATGGTTTTTCCAGTAGCAATGTATGGAAGTGAGAGCTGGACCATAAAGAAGGCTGACCGCCGAAGAATTGATGCTTTTGCATTGTGGTGCTGGAGGAGACTCTTGAGAGTCCCCTGGAGAACAAACCTATCCATTCTGAAGGAAATCAACCCTGAGTGCTCACTGGAAGGACAGATTCTGAAGCTGAGGCTCCAATACTTTGGCCATCTCATGAGAAGAGAAGACTCCCTGGAAAAGACCCTGATGTTGGGAAAGAGTGAAGGCAAGAGGAGAAGGGGACGACAGAGGACGAGATGGATGGACAGTGTCATCGAAGCTACCAACATGAATTTGACTCAACTCCGGGAGGCCGTGGAAGACAGGAGGGCCTGGCATGCTCTGGTCCATGGGGTCACGAAGAGTCGGACACGACTTAACGACTAAACAACAACAAAACCTCTTATTGGGGTTTACTGGAAAAAATGTGTAGCCAATAATAAGCAGCCGTCTGATGTATGAAGAACAGCTTTAAAATCAGAATGTTTATATAATGTTTAATTCTGTAGTCGCTTTCCCAAATAGGCCACATTTAAAGAACCTTGCTATCAGGGATGTTTTTGTGTGGAAACTCTCTGCATAATGGCTCCAGTTCACACAGAGAACATAGCTAAACATTAGGAGTGCTGACTGGGAACTTGGCATGGAGATTTTGTTCCCTCACAGTGATTATAATGTTTAGTCCTGCTGCTGTGGCAGCATCTGAAAAGACATGGAAGAGGCTTGGCAAACACTGGCTAATTTCTATAGACACAAAAGAGAATAGGATGCCAGAGTAGCTTTCATATTAACAATGTGCTTTCTCTGTTGCAACTAAGCGCCCCTGGCCAAGAAATGTAGCTCTTTAATTCCTGATTCTGAAAATCCTCTGAGGTGCTCAATTAAACACAGTAGAGTAATGTGATAGGTTTTATTTATCCAGAAAACTACTGAGTGCCCTCATCTCCCAATAGAATTGTCAGGGATTATGGTTCTTTGACATTTCACAGGCTCAGACTATAACACAGCATCACATTATTTTGTAAGCACACTGCTAACCATCTGTCTTTGAAAGATACTTACTGTTTTTCACATTTTGGAAAATTTTCAAGCTCTGCAAAAAAGGGTGAAAAGAAAATGAGAGAAAGTGTGTCCTCTGTTGAAAAAGGTACTGGTTTGTAAAGCATCCTCAAGGTCTCGGCTGTGCTCAGGGTTTGACTGACTGATACATTTGGAACTGTGGAAGAATCTCCTCCCAGGCCAGACTGCCTGGTAACCCAGCGGGTGGGTGTTTCCATCTTATTTGTTACTTGTAGATTTCACCTTTCTTCCAGTGAGTTATCCCACTAACATAAAGCGATGGGAAATGTTTCTTTTGGGGGCTGCTGCTCCCAGTCAGCTATCGACATGCTGATTGAGGGATTTAGGGACCTATAGTCATCCCCCATTGGCTGGATAGCTCAGTGATTTAGGTCTCTGGCTGGGGAGCCAGAGATTGGGAGTTCAATTCCCCACCGTCCCTCCTGGGAGAAGAGCCAACCTATGTGACCTAGCGCAAGCTGCACAGTCCCAGGGCACCCCCAGAAGAAAAGAATGGTAAATGACTTCTATATAGCCTATCTAGAAAACCCTGGAAAGGGTTGCCATAAGTCAGAATTTACATGACTGTTGTTATTGTTATTTAGTCCTTCCCTCCCAAAAAAGATCTCCCTCTCTGCAACCTGTTTTAGAGACACAATAAGACTTGCATTTAATTTGTAAACTGTGATGGAGCTTGAACAGACTGATTCAAGGATCCCACTCCTTCTCTCCCTCTCCAGAACAGCAAATTGCAGAAGCAAAAACTGACCCTCCACTCGGCCAGTTCTGTTCCACCCAGAAAAATGCAGGAAAAAGTGTATTCCAAAGAGGGACAAGTTTGTTGACCCCCTGCAATTAAGGGTATGCCTGCCACACTGTTTTGACATTCAGACTTCAAATAATGCCAGTAAGTCTGCGGTTGCACCAAAACTGGCAACTAATGTAAAGTGTAAGGTCCTCATGGTTGATTACACATTTACCGTATTTTTCAGTTTATAAGATGACCCAAAGTATAAGACGACCCCCCCCTTTTCTAACCCCAAATTAGAAAAAGCAGGGATCAAAGGGCTCCCATTTTGCTAAGCCCCGTGCCTTGGCAAAACGCAAGGAAAGCGGCTGTCAAAGTGACTGCTGCTTTTCCTTGCCTTTTGAGAAGGCACGGAGCTTAGCAAAAAGGAAGGGAGCAACGCCTCCCCTTCCTTTTTGCTAAGCTCTGTGCCTTCGCAAAAGGCAGTGGTAAAGAGCTGCCTTCTGTGTATAAAACGACCCTCAATTTTTTCTCAAATTATTTAAGGAAAAAGTGTTGTTTTATACATGGAAAAATATGGTAATTACAAGGTACATGTAGCAGTGGTTTCCTAACTGTTTCTCTTCCTTGCTTAGAGCCCCCTCCACTGCCAAGAATGAGAATTCTTCCATGCATTGTTGCTACCACTTGGGGCATTTCCTGGGGAAAGAGGGAGAATGGTATGTGTTTGTTTTTGTTTAATGTGAGACCAGTGCTGAGAGGAGAACTTAGTAGAGAGAAGTTAATAGTTAACTGTTATTGTGTTTTGAGTCCACTAAGAGTTACTTGAACTGTTCGTCCTTTCCAGCTTTCCTCTCTCAGGACTACGCCCTGTGCAGAGGCACCACATTTCCTCCACATTATGGATGGAGGTGGGAGAAGGCTGGGTCTTGTGGCAAATCTCAAAATTGGAAGACAAAATGAACTACCCTGGAGAGGGAAGATGTGCATTCTCACAAATGTAAAAATAAGAGGGAAATAAACATTCCTCATTTAACAAGCAGCTACCACAAGGGAGAAAGGCAGCATAGATAGATAGATAGATAGATAGATAGATAGATAGATAGATAGATAGATAGATAGATAGATAGATAGATAGATAGATAGATAGATAGACTTTTTGCTCCCAGTTTCCCTGTGATTGCAACAGGGAACAAGTCACTTCCACCTCTGCCTCAGGAGGAAATGGCTGCAAGACTGAAGGCTCTGTATAATAGCACCCTCTGCTGCCCAAGAAGGGAACAGCTTGACTTTCAATACTTGTTACAATTCACTTTTTTCTGGCATTGTCAAATACACTGCAGTCCTCTGCCTTTTTACTTATGTATCTTTGCAAACCATGTCATTTTCATTTGAGCACAGTGTCTGCTGCAAGCACTGCTGATTGAATTTTAATGCCAGTGAGCTGTTTTAGGAGATTTTTTTTTAAATCTAAAAGGTGGAATAAAAATATAACAAATGCAGGCTTAGGAGCACTTGCAGCATGAGATAGTCTTTGTGGTAGCTTTTTATTTCAAAGACAGCATTTGGATTCTCTTGCTGAAGAAACACAGACCATGAGCAATTAGCCACCAAAGAATCAAACTATGAGGAATACAGAAAAAAAGACCAGTGTGGTATGTATTCCACCGATGGTCCTTCTAGTGGTATCTGGGTATGTGTGTGGAAAAAAGAAAAGATGCCATTTCATGCATCACGAAACAAGAAATGCATTGCCAAGAGAGAGAGAAAGAAGGTTCAAAAGTGCATAAAATGTGCGCGCGCTGGTTTATATGTATAGATGCAAAATGAGTACAATACATAGAAATATAATTTACGAGGAAGACTGGTTGCCAGATGCTAATTGTTGGTAGACAACTTCAAGGTCCTTACTCTTCCTTTTTATGGGTCAGTTGTCTCTAAATCATTTGGAATGTCAAGTAGAGGACAATCTTCTGTGAATTAGAAGACATGGCCACCCTTTGAGAAGAACTGTCACTCATTGCAACTGAAGTTACACATTCTAACCAGCGTATGCTTCTGACATGTGCAATCTCATGCCATAAGCACCCCAAAAGAAGTGCTGGTAGGTTTGAGAAGTTCATATTGATGTAAGCTGCTGTTTAATACTCATTGTTCTTAGCTTTAAATATTGTCTTTTAATGATGTAAGCTGCCTTGGGTCCTTTTTAAGGAGAAAGGCAAGATAAAAAATTGTAAATAAATAAAATAAATAATTTTTCAAGAGCAAAAACACTTTACTTTAAATTCTAGAGAACTACAGTTTCTTCCCCAAATGAAGTACTATCTTGAGTAAAGACATCTGAATTCTCAGTATCTCTGAAACCCATATAATAACAAAGAAGGGGGAAATCCTGCTCCTCTACTCCTACAGAAGTCCCCAATGCTTGAATTCTCCCTGCTTTTTTTACCTTGCTCCTCCTAAAACATTTTGTGTCCTTTGATGACTTCTCTGTTGATTTCATTCCAGTGTCTCCAAGGCTCACAACATTGTTTATCACAGATGGCTGAGCTATAAAAACACAATACACAAAAGATTAACTTGAGAGGCACTTCAATGCATGAGAAAGTTAACATGCGGGAAAGCCATTCTCAGACAGCTCTACTCCCAAGTGTGTCTCTTCTAAATGTGTAGGACAGGATGTGAAAAAGGCTCTCTTTATGTGCTCAGTAGTGCTCTTTACTTATTTATATGTTTCAGGTTTCAACCCTGGAATTGAAAATGGGTTGTGATCCTAAGGCACAAGAAACGCTGGATCTGTAATGTCCAAATGTAGTGTGTATTTGTGCAATGAACCTCAGAGGGAGATCAAGATGAACTAAGGCTCCAATGCATGCAGGATAAGACCAGACAAATCAGAACTCCTGAGATACGTTTGTGCTGAATTGCCAAAGGGATGACGCTTTCCAAACTTAGCAGAAATCAAAACCACAAGAAGAACTGTGTAACATTCAAGGCATTTATCCCACTGACCACCAATGGTCAGTTACCTTCCGCCAACAGTAGCTGTGCCCTGTTGAACCTCTGTTGTACAGGGGGAGACTGTGAAGCACACCATTCACCCAATGGGGCTTCCACTTGTGCAAGGAGATGCTGGACCCTTCTCTTTGGAAACATTTAAACCAGGAGTGGAGAACCTGTAGCCTTCCACACATTGCAGGGCTCCCTAGTTCCATGAGCCCTAACTAACATGACCAATAATGATAGGTATTGCAGTCCATCAACAACAGGATGCCCATATTTTCAACACTTATTCTGTATAGTGAGTCGGTTCACCAAACGGGACTGCATCCCTTCAGATATTGTAGGACTTTTATTCCTATCCCTCCTGGGATCTCAAGTGATCAGGGATAGGGGAACTAGAATCCTACAATATCTGGAACACCCATGTATAAAATATTTCACACCAGCACTGGGGACAGTTGACAAAAGAGCTGGCTGTGGTTTGACATTGCTCTGGATGACAGAAGGATCATTGGTCAATATGGTCTCTGGCCAAACAAGTTTTGTAGGCAAAAGTATCTAATAAAAGTGGACAAAAAGCAATGAGTTAATATAGCGCAGGCAGTTAATGCTCTGTCATATTACATTCTCCAGTCCAGTAAGACCCCAAATATATGATTTTGAATAAAGTTTCTTTTTTTTTCCATATTGCATTCCAAATTACCTTTCATACATTGCTCCAGGACAGTTCATTGTATAAATAATACTAATGCAGGAAGCATTGGAGTCTTTTTGTGAAAGGGCCTTTGTCATTTTATTGGAACATTTCTTCAACATATGCATTCAGCACTGAGTTTAAGGATCTCACAAGCATGCAAAACAAAGAATAACTCTAAAATATCAGGGAATGAATGTGATTTTTAAACAAAGTTTTCTTCTTCTTTAGGTATCTTGATTCTCATCCACCCCTTATCTATAGGATATTTTCAGAGTGAAATTTCTTTAAATATCTCTTTGGATGTTTTCACTTTCTCTTCAAATAATAGTACCTTCTGAACACTAAAATCACACAAACACCTTATGACAAGATAGCAAAACCCAGTGTACTTACATTCCTCATCTGCAAGAATAAATGACTCAGGAGTTCTTTCAGGAAGTGGGGGAGGGGAAGGTGATGGAGACCGATCTTGATGAATCTCTGCAATTATATGTGATTTTTAAAAAGGGAAAAAAACAAAACCATATTTGAAGCAAAACATCTCCATGACCCACTTTCCAAAATCCTGAGGCAATGTAATAGACTAGATTTGATCGAACCTGTATTGTCCGTAATGTCTTCGACTCTGCCATTTTATAATAATGCACAGTCCTTCACAAGGAACATGTGTGCACTGGAAGTCCCCATGCTCAAATGAAAAATCTCTGAAAATATGTCTCAAGAATATATTAGGAGACTGGTATTTAAGAAAAACAGGGTGAAAAAACTAATAGATCAATGTGATATTGTTCTATTGAGTTACCCCTAAGGGAAGTCAGGGAGGGACTCCAGCCCTGTTGAGCTTCCACTGAGCAGCCATAATGGTATTATTCTGAAGGCCATTAGCATTTAGCTGTTTAGGTTATTTTAAATTTGTTTTTCAATAATGTTTTTTATCTATTTCATTGTACATTGTGTTGGGAGCCTTGAGGGGCAGAAAAGAAATTAAAATAATTCTAATTATGAAGTAAAATATTGAGGAACACTGCATGGTTAGAGTATCATTTAGTTCCTGACCAATGGATGTCTCCCACTGATGACAAAATCGAAGGATTAATATGAAATATAGGATACCATAAGGGCAGTATATATTCAGCTTTGTTGCAAAGCAACTAACTTTGATTGCTGCACTGACTAAATAATAGAAAGGTCAGGAAGATGTACCTGATCTGGGTCGCTGTAGCTTCAGACTCTGTGAATGAACAAAAAGAATACTGTTACCTTCTTTCAGTTCAATATGCATAAAACTTTGAGTTAATGGGTGACGAACAATATAGGGATGCTAACTGCACCTGAATACGTATCTGCTGCCTATCCTTGCACAAGAAACAACACCTCAGCAATAATGCCTGTTTCTGAGCTATATTATAGTAAAAGCAAATGGGCAGAATCCATATGCAGATATTTATGTAGCAAGAACCGCAGCATCCATGTATAAAAGGGAGGTGCCAGTAGGCTTGAAAGAACCCCATGTTGCACCAAAGTATAAAAAGTATTTGGAAAAGAAAATCTGGTGTTTGATGTGAGTGGAGTTCTCCCTCCTACCAAAAAAATAACCCATTGATGATGGAGCAGATTCAATGGGCATGGAATGCTGACTGATTTATCGATTTATTTACATTACGTTACATCCTACCTTTCTTCCTTACATGGCTCTCCTCTTTCCACTTTATCCTCACAAGAACTTTGCAAGGCAAGTCTAGCTGAGAAAGTAAAAGTGGACCAGGACCAGGGATGGGAGTGGGGGATATGAAGTGAGGAAAAGCAGATTCCTGACTGACTAAGTAGAACCCCAAATGGCTGACTGAGGGTGCAAATATATTTTTAAAAAATGATGCAGGAAATGCTCCAGGATTGGGATGGTGTGATTCACATTATATTCTGTTGATTGCATGACATAAAAGTCAATGTGAACCAGTGTGGAATTACACACCTCCCAATCCATAGGTTTTTTTCTTTCTCTACTGCTGGAACATCTCCTTTTTCGGAATAAAATGCCTTTGTATTAGTTCGGGCATGGTGACTGTTTGAGCCAATGTTTGACGCCATTGTATTTAAAGCCTTTCCACCCAGCCACAGCAGCAGTGAGGGAGGGATGGCAGTGGGGAAACTGGCTGCATTTGAATTCTCTCCTCCCACACATGGTGCCTGGGGCTGCCTTCATCTTCTCTTTCCATTGTCATCCATCCATTGTCATCCATCCATTGTCATCCATCCATCCATCCATCCATCCAGATGGTGCTAAGACAGCTGGATGACCAAAGGAAAAAAGGTGCGAGGACTTGGCAGAGAGACAGGAGGAAATTAAGATAGCTCTGCTCTAACCATGCTTTCCTCAAATCTGGACAGACACAGCAGACCTACCTCAAAACCTCCTTATCTCCCTCCCCAATTCCTGTCCTAGCACTGTCTTAATACTAGGATAGCAAGCCTTTGAAAGGGAGGGAGGAAGGGAGGGAAGATGAAAGCAGACCAGGTGTGAGGATGAGAGGATTCAAATAGCTAACAAGCTGCAAAAAAGGCTGATTTCCTCTCCTGTCTCTGTACTTGTGTGTGATTGGCTAAAATGAATTAATCTGGCGAAGCTCCTCTGGTGTGACTTCACAGTGGATTCAATCACATTTTTCCTACAGTGTAGTTGCACGCTAACTAGAGCCCCAAATGGAAGCAATCTATGTGGCAAGATTCTGTTCAAATCCATTGAAGTGTGCATGTATGTAGAATTTTGGTTTCCTAGATTCTTCCTAGGGCCCAACTATACATTACAGATAACCTGACATTAAAAAAGGGAAATTGTGAAATGCAGATTATGTGTGATCCCATGATTTGCAAATTAGTTTGTCTTGTTTTGTGATCAATCAGGCCATAAGTACATTCTTCCTATGTGATTTCTCATATATAGAAGACTATCTCAGTCATATTTTTTGAACACTAATGCTGGTGACAGCTTATATATAATGTAGGCTTTGGCCCCTAGTTAGTAATTTCAGTCCCCACTGCATTTGAGAAACAAGGATACACATGAACAACTGCTGCAGTCATTATTGGAATTTGCTGGGCATCTTTTAAAGACTTTTATCTTTAAGACTTTTATCACCAACTGACTCATCCAAAGTTAATGCAATCTGTTCTTTTAGAAATACTGTCCAAACCTCATATGCCGGGATATGGCCATAGTATTCAAAGCAATCCAGTGCTCAAAGCAGCAGCTTTCATTTTTGCATGTCACAAGATGTATAAAGCAATATTTCTGGCAGGGATGTATAAAGTTTCTAATGATTTACCTTACTTGGCCTCAGTCTCACAGACTCATCAAAAAATTTCAGCTGAGACATGCTGCTCCATTCTTTAGAGATTCTGATTTTCTCATTCTTGGATGTCTGTTTGTTGTTGGAAGCTGCCAACAAAGGAGCATCTGCAAAAAAGAGAGGAAAACTAGAAATCAGAACTGATTTCCACCCCAAAAACCAATCACTTTCTGGATAGCAGAAGTTTCTAAGCAATGAAAGATGGCTACAAGGTCCTCTGTGCAACTATATTCACTTAGCTGTTTGAGCTCACCCTCTTCTCCAGGTATAATAAATGATTCAGGGGTCCTTTTGGGCAATGGAGGAGGATTGTCTTCATCCAGTTGAGGAGAACCTGCTAATTTAAAAGACTGGAAGTTAGCATCCTCAGTTGCATACATTAATATCTATTGCTGCTGTGTGATATGTTGAAATTAAGTACAGATGTCTCTGGAAACTCCTTGAGGGACCAGCTACACTGAAAATCCTGGAAACATCACCATTTGGATGACGACTCCCATAGTCCCCCAGGCTAGAAGATTTTGGCAGTTGTAGTCCAAGCAAAGTGGTTTTCCAAAGCTCTGTAACATTTCAAACTATAGCTGTTCATTCTACCGCATTTGCTAATGAATGAAAGTTATGAAACACATGAGACTACTTTATTCTGAATCAAACTGTTGGTGCATTCAAATCCATGCTTCTTCTTTTACCTGGCAGAATGTCTCCAAGGTCTTAAGAGAAAGTTGCTCTTTGCTATAAAACATGAGATCCTTTAAAATGGTGGTTGTAGGGACTGAACTTGGGACCTTCTCCATGGAAAGCATGTGCTCTGATGAATCTGCTCTGGGTTTCAGTCTGAATGTTACAAGAGCTATCCATGGTGCTCTTTCATGGTCCCAAAATAGGTTCAGTACCTTGGATAGCTCCTGTAACATTCAGACTAAAACCCAGACTAGATTCACTGGCCCCGCAAATTTGAACTCACTTTCAGCACTGACATCTTCTTACTGCTATATTTAAAAATAATGGGCAATCCATAAGAATTATGACCAAAATTTATCTCATTAGTAGAAGAAAATGCATAGTTGTTCAAGACTGAAACCTATAACTCTATCTAGGAAAAACTAGCACTTTGCCACAAGCCTCTGATACTTTGAATAACATTGCTTGAATGCACAAGTGAGGTGCACAGATTTGTGTTTTTGGACTACAACTCCCAGAATTCCTCAGGTAACCCTGGGGAATTTTGGGAGCTGTAATATAAAAACAGATTGACACACCTCTAATCAGCAGCATATCGAAGAGAATGTTCACATTTCAAAACATATGGATGCCCAAAATAGATATGCAGCCATAGGTGTCACAGAATATCACATGGCCACATACTGCCAAGTCAATTTCAACTTATGTTGAGCCTTTCTAGAGTTTTCTAGGTAAAGAGTACTCAGGAGTGGTATATAATTCCCTTTGAACTGCTGGATAGTTCAGTGGTTTAGGCATCTGGTTGGGAGTTCGATTCCCCGCTGTGCCTCTTTCACAGGGGCTGGACTCAGTGATCCATGCTGCAGCCAGACTGCTGACTGGCACTGGTTACTGTGAGGATATCACTCCCTTTGTATAACAGTTTCTCTGGCCACCCGTCTGTTTCCGGGCTCAATAAAAAGTGCTGGTTATGACCTATAAAGCCCTATATGTCTTGGGTCCAGGATATCTGAAGGACCATATCACTCCATATAAACCTCCTTGGCGTTTAAGATCTTCTGGGGAGGCCCTTCTCTCAGTCCCACCATCCTTCCAGTCTCCTTTGGTGAGGATTTGAAAGAGGGCCTTCTCTGTGGCTGCTCCCAGGCTGCGGAATGCCTTTTGGGAAGCTAGACCGGCCCCTTCTCTCCTGTCCTTCCATCATCTGGCTCCCTTTCAGGTAGGCTTTTAAGCAATAAATGAGTTTTTTGGGAATGCTGTATGATTGAATTTAGAGATCTTTACATGGTGTTTTTTTTAAATTTAGTGATGGTTTTAATACTGTTAGATGTTTTTTAGTATAGTTCCTTATTTTATTTTTAATGGTGATTATTGTGTAGTTTTAACTGATTGTGAACTGCCTTGGGTATCCTGTGGGAAGAAAGGCAACACATAACATAAATAAATAATTAAAATCAATAAAAAATGGAACAGAGAGGCTCAAAGGCAGTTGAAGCTTCACATGTGAAAAAGCTGCTAGCTTTCCTTTTAAATTCTTCTTTCCACTACTAGCTAAGTCCTATTCTGCTCATCAGGTGATTTCTACTGAGATAAATAAGGCAACTGCATAGGCAAAGGCGTTTAAAAAGTATTCTGAATTCCTTCTGAAAGATGGGTCCCTTCAGGTATTTTTGAACTAAAGCTCCCATCAGCCCCAGGCAGCACAGCCACTGATGGGATGATGGGAGATATAGTCCAGCACATGTGAGCAGGAAATCTAGACTGGGAATCATAACAAACTACAGATCAGAAGAAGCTATGGTCTTAAGTATATTCTGTATCATTCTAGAAGCTGGAGATAAAAGATTTGGTTAGCAAGAGCACCCAAGAAATTAAGAAGTCCCTTTTTCTTTTATAGGGGTTGCATCTAACGCTTCCCTTTTGCTTGTGGAAGAAACACATTCAACATAAAGAAGAATACAAATTCCTCTCCCTGCCGAAGCTTTCTAAGCATTCTTGAAATATGCACCAAAAGGCTAGAAAACCCTCCAGGGCAGTTTTTTTTTTTAAAGATAGCTCCAGGGCTGCAGAAGATAGGAGACTGAAAATCTTGACATTTCTACTATTGCCACATTAGATTTAGGTCCTTGGAATCAAATCACCCTCTCTTTTTACAACCTTCCTTTTAATGGAAAGTTGCCCACACAAAGAATCTCAGTTGCTATCTGAACAACTCATGAACTTACTCTGGTGAGATGATACCATTGCATCCAAAAGGTGAGTATTCTGGGCCTGAGAGCTGTACAAAGAATGGTCCAGATTGGTACTATCCAAGGACTGGTCTGTGAGATCCACAGCAGAGGAAACTGAGGAAACAGATTCAATTGGGCTCACAGCAGGGGCAGGAAGTGCTGGGGAACATGGCTCATCAGATGAGAGAGAAGAAAAGTAAGGATCTTCTGATGACCAAGTACAAGGCTGATGGCGTAGCTTTCTGAAAATACAACGCCGAGTGTCACTTGATAGTTTATGTGAAGAACTTGAGTCTAGAGCAAGACAGGATCCAGAGCCCTTTCCTGACAGCATTTCGGATGTTTTGTGTGATACTAATTCAAAAGGGATTGATTTAGTCCGTGCTAGAGGCAGCTTTGTGTCTAAGTTTATCCCAGTTTTATCCCCAGGTTTCAAAGGGAGAGGTAGTTCTGTCCAAAAGAGATTCACAAAGTCCAAACTGTGATGTTTATGGAGCGTCTGCCTGGCCAACCAAGAGTTCCATTCTGCGGTGGCAGCCATGTTTCTGCTGGTGCTGGTGTTCAAGGCTCCAACAGAAAATGCTTGTCTCACTGGCGAAGCATCTTTTCTGGATTGGTCAAGTGTGTCCATGCCACACACGTCATGACAAGAAAACTGAGACTTCTCTTCTTCCTCTCTCACTGAACTGCAACATAAACAATATGATTTTCCTGTTTACTCCTCTTTGGGAAAGTCTTTTTCCATACACTCATCATTCTTTATCATATTATAAAACATTCAAGAGGTGGGTTTTTTTTAAAAAAAAATCACTCAAAGGACAGATACATTCAGAACTTGGAAAGCTACTTTTGGATGGACTACAAGGTCTAGAACCTCCCATCCAGCTTCACAAATTGTCACACTGGCTGGGAGATTCTGGGAGTTGAAGTCCAAGGAGATAACTTACCCAAGCTCTAGATAAACTGCTAGAAATGTTTCCATGTGGTATGAAATCAAAACAATCTGTGTTGACAGCTGCTGATGCTACACAAAGCCATTTTCAGCAACTTTCCCCTAGAATATTCACTGCTTTATAATTTACTAGGAACAATTATTACTACCAAATGATATAAAAATGAAAAGGTTCATTATTTCCTTGGAAAGCTTTCTGTGCAGGTGGAAGAAGGTAGGCTTTCTGATTTCATAGAAACCTTAGCAAGCAAAAGGCAAAGGTTAACAATTCTGAGTTACTACAATTAGAGACAGAAGTTTCACCTCATATTTGGAAGAATGGGACACTAAAGAACTTCTTCAGCTACTGCTACTTTACTTCAAAAAAATATATCTCCGACTACATGCTAACTGGTGAATAGAAACTAGAGGTGTGTACATGGTGTCCTTCTGGAGCGCAACTCCCAAAGTGCTGCCTGGGGAATTCTGGGAGTTGTAATTTTTTAAAAAACACAAGTCAGCACACTTCTAACAGACACTATGCAAACGTTCTCCATAGTACTTGCACCCTTCATTATGTTGCTCAGGGTTGACAGGTCATATTCAGTCTACCCAAGGAGGGTTGCAATGCTTCAAGTTTCCTCTCATAACAACAGCTTTCATGCCATTTTCTTCTCACCGACTGTTGGTATTCAGAGGCTTAACTGCTTCTGAACTCGAAAATTTCATTTAGCCAGCCACTCACAGACATCATCCTAAATGGAAATCTCTAAGGTAAAGTACGGTAGTCACGAAGGGTCAGGTGAAGAAGAGGCCAAAATAAATGATTTAATGTCAGTATCCAACTTTGCTTTCTGCAGAACTAGAAAGAAACTATGGGTACAAGTTTACTAGCCAAAGCTTCATTTTAATTTGAACTCTCATTTTTCAATAAAAGAAATAAATATATGACCCATCGAGATCAGTAGGATTTACAATAAGAACTACATTCTGTGAAGTTCAGTGGGACTTAACTGAGAGTGTAGGATTTCTGTGGACTGTGTGCCATGTTTAAAATGTGTGTGTCTTCTTACCTGCTTAGACGTTTGACAGCCTGGGATGCTTGGGTTGCTCTTTGGTGAGTTTCACTCTAGAAAAGAAACACAGGTACAGTTTTGTGGATTCCTGTGACTAGAACACTGGACTTCAACGTATGGGTCAGGAACCTTGCCAATGGGTCAAGGACCCAAGGAGGGTTGCAACAGCAGCCCTTCCACTTTACAACCATAATGTTAAAATTAAAAATTGGGTCCATAAATATATGTTGTGTGGCTAAAGGTGAATGATTCCCAGGTTTAAATGGTTGGATCTGGAACAGAACATCCAGATTTTGTTAGATACAGATCTAGCCAGACCATGGACAATCATGGTGGAAAAAAAATAGAATAGTATTTGTAGTGCAAATACTACAAGACTAGTATTTGTATTTGTAGTGCAACAGAGGGACACTGAGCACTGAATAATTCTTTGCTGAAACCATGTTTTTAAAGCCATTAAATCTGGCTGCAGAGCCAGAGGTTGGAAGTTCGACTCCTGTGAGTACAGCCAGCATGTGTGGCCTTGAGCAAGCTGCAGAGTCCCAGGATGCCCCTGAGAAGAAGGGAATACGTAGTAAACCACTTCTAAGTATTCTCTACCTGGAAAACCATGAAAAGGGTCACCATAATTCAGAATTGACTTGGTACATGATTATTATTAAAGTGGCCTCCTCAGGGAAATGTAAATTGATTACATATTTCCTGGATGAGAATTTGGAAACAATCTATAGGACAGCTAAAGTGGAAATGTATTAACTTCTCCTTCCTCACACATTTGTGGCTTTGGATCAGAGCCAGAGGAAACACTTCCCTGGTCAGTCTATGAACTACCCCATCACTTCAACAAGTAGGTTCCTGCTTCAGATGGTGTAATTTGGAAAAAATGAGGTTATGAATTTATATCGGGGATCTCCATACAATGCTATTAATGGAAGATTCCTTATTAGGATCATGTAATAGCTTACCGTACAATTTCACTCATTTCACACGCTAGCAAGGTTATGCTCAAAATCCTACAAGGTAGGCTTCAGCAGTATGTGGACCGAGAACTCCCAGAAGTACAAGCTGGATTTCGAAGGGGCAGAGGAACTAATTGCTAACATGCGCTGGATTATGGAGAAAGCCAGAGAGTTCCAGAAAAACATCTACTTCTGCTTCATTGACTACACAAAAGCCTTTGACTGTGTCGACCACAACAAATTATGGCAAGTTCTTAAAGAAATGGGAGTGCCTGACCACCTTATCTATCTCCTGAGAAATCTATATGTGGGACAGGAAGCAACAGTTAGAACTGGATATGGAACAACTGATTGGTTCAAAATGACAAACCTAGACAGCATCTTAAAAAGCAGAGACATCACCTTGCCGACAAAGGTCCGCATACTCAAAGCTATGGTTTTTCCAGTAGCGATGTATGGAAGTGAGAGCTGGACCATAAAGAAGGCTGACCGCTGAAGAATTGATGCTTTTGAATTGTGGTGCTGGAGGAGACTCTTGAGAGTCCCCTGGACTGCAAAGAGAACAAACCTATCCATTTTGAAGGAAATCAACCCTGAGTGCTCACTGGAAGGACAGATCCTGAAGCTGAGGCTCCAATACTTTGGCCATCTCATGAGAAAAGAAGACTCCCTGGAAAAGACCCTGATGTTGGGAAAGTGTGAAGGCAAGAGGAGAAGGGGACGACAGAGGACAAGATGGTTGGACAGTGTCATTGAAGCTACCAACATGAATTTGACCGAACTCCGGGAGGCAGTGGAAGACAGGAGGGCCTGGCGTGCTCTGGTCCATGGGGTCACGAAGAGTCGGACATGACTTAACGACTAAACAACAACAACAATAGCTTAAAGTGGTGTACAGATCCTGCAACAAAATGTTGCAGTATGGAGTACTGTAATATTGTTCACAACAGAAGACCCTTGTTCCATTCCCCTCCCACCCTTTTCCTGTCTTTCACCTCCTAACTACCAGACAGAATACTTAGGTATCAATCACTTCCAATCCTCATTTTTGGGATTTATGGGATTTCCTCTTTAGGGTTTTTCCACCTATCTGTTCTTGATTTTTTAAGTACTTCTGCAAACCCTGGCCACTGGTGTCTCTCTCTTATACATAGATTGTGTCACTTTGCCTTTCTAAGCAACAGTACTCACAGCCTGAACACAAAGAGGGAAATAGAGGGAACGCAAAGCTTGATCCTTCTGCCCCATTGGGTTCCCTAGGTTTGTGTTTTACAGAATTAGGGTATGTTCAGCGTATCACAGTTCATCTGTTATGGGATGATAGATCGGAGTGTGTGTGTACCCCAAACATCTAGCAAGATAGATCTCTGTCTGGGGCTTCATGTTATCATTCAGCTAAGCTAAACAGAAGGTCAGTTTGCTTTCAATATTTTATCTGGAAAGTTTCTTCCTCTATGCCATTTTTGGTAAAGCATTTATTTAAACCCCACTTTGGCCTGAAAGCTGTGAGAGTAAATAGTCAAGATCTGTAAAACCACATCCTGGCTAAATGCTTTGTGCATAAACTTGGCCATACGTTTCTGCAAGACCACATAACTGCCACAGAGCAAATGAAAAAGAAAGAGAACCGGGATTAAGCCAAACAGTAAGCATAAATGGGAGGGGTAGGTAGGCTAGGCTGCTAATAAGAAGGTTCTAGTCTGAAGTCAGAGCAATGGATTCATCCTAGGGTTTTCTTTCTCAATTAGCAGTTATCAGTATTGGAAAAGAAAGATCCTACATTATTGGAATTCCACGCTATCAAATCATGCAGTTATAAGATGATTTCATGAACCCTGAAAAATCCCAGTTCAGAAAATTTGTAAATGATTCCAAATGGTATGGTTACATGCAAAAGTTGCACTGCGTGAGCATGCCTGACATCCATAATACCTAAGGGGACTATGCTCAAACCTATGTGGATCATTTTTCATCTCAATGGCCTAGGTGTGAGAAGCACACATGGCAGTACTAACGTGAGTAGCACATACAACTCCCAGTACCTCATGCAGACCATGGCAACTTATAGTCCAAAAAAGCAAGGTTTCTTCTTACACTGAGGGAGCAACTAGATGGGTATTTGTCCTGCTGTTTATGCCACATTTCTCACTATTTCTTCCAATATTTATATATTTATTCCATTAACCACACAATGTTGCTGCTAATCATAAGTAGATCTAATCTTTTGCAGGAGATGTGGTATATTTTGTTCAGCTCATTTTGTGTGTGTGTGTGTGTGTGTATGTGTGTGTGTGTGTGTTTATAGTGATCCTGGACACATTATTTTGCCTTGCTTTTTGCCTTGTGTGATTGGGTACATTGGTCCACTGGGGCAGTCACTGGGCATGTCCAGAAGACATCACTGATGATATGCAGTGTAGAGTAAAAAAGAGAAGGGATTTGAATGCTGGAAAAAGGTTTGAATAATTGGCTGGTGATAATAGCAGGAAAAGATGGGGGGGAAGTAGGGCTTTACGAAGTGTGGACACATGAAACATACATTCCTAGGTTAATAAAACATTTCTGTGTGAAAGGCAACAGCAAATTTTAATGCCAGGATGTAGTACAAAGAAGTTCACCTCGATCTGAAACAAACTTCTGTGTGGCCACACCCTCAGTCTGAAATCCTGTAGTGAGGCAAAAGAGACTTAGACTTTTCATTTTAACTTGGACTGTCAATAGTCATACATTAAATAAAAACCAGGGGCTGGTGAGAGAATTTGCATGCAAGGACAGTATGTGTGCATCTAATATTTATTTAGTCATTTATTAATTCAACTTATATACTCCCACCCCCACCTCGCATAGTGCAACACACACTCTGGGCAGTTTACAGCAAAGAGAGCATGAGAGTGGGATTTGTCAGCATCAGGTTTAGATGAAGCATTCCAAGCACTTCCTGTTCCTGTTTGGAGCAGTCATTGTTAGGAAGGCAATGGAGGGCAACATTCTATATTTTGTAGCCAGGCTCGGTACAAAGACTTACCTCCATAGCAGTGGCATCAGAATTTCTGGAAAATTCTTCAAGCTGCCTTTTAAATAGCTCAATCACAGCATCATAGACCAATTTATACTGCTCCTGAAAGATGACCTCAGTGAATCACATGGAGATATGCCACTTTTACTTATTCATTTCTCTATTCCAGAGGCCTGGACAGTCCAACATGTTCAAACTCTAATATGCTGATGTCTAGCACATGAGCTAAGGATACTGGTTGTACTTGAGGCCAAGGTTGGGGATATTCATTTATAATGAGCAGAAGTGACTGTGTTTCACTCTGGGCTTTGGCAATGCAGAAAAGGAAGTAGAAAATGTTCTGCTCTGTTCAATTTCTCGCACAGAATCTTGCTTACAGGTACACAGTTGCTGATCACAAGGTTCAAGTTTTGTGAGCACCTCAGGGCATGGCATTTTCAAAATGGATTATTTTCTGATAGTAATAAGCACTTCACATATTGTGTTCCCCTTTATCAACTAGTTTGTTTCACTGGCACCCCTTGGAAAATAATCAACAGAGCTCTTAAACATTTTGAATTCTCATCTCCATTTTTTCAACAGCATCAGCACTTGCTCCTCCTATAACTTTCCAGGTGGCTTTGATTTGTAAAACGGGGCCTTGTACATTATTGCTACACACAACATTTCTTTCCTTAAATCACAGTAATGATGAGTGCATGTACTCCATTCATTGTTACTGTGATTTAAGGAAGGAAATTCTTTTGTGTGGCAGTAATGTGAAAGGACCCATTACAGTAGCTTACTATGACAGTTCATAGTTCCATCTTATGGAATCTTGAAGTTTGCAGTTTGGGCATATACTTAGAAATCTGTGCTAAAAAAATAAAATAAAATAAAATAACTTGCCAGCAAGTTCTAGCACAGTGGTTCTCAGCCTTTGATCTTCCAGATGTTTTGGACTTCAACTTCGAGACGCTGTGGCCTATATGGCCAATTAGTTGAAATTTTTGGGAGATGGTGAAAGTATCTGGAGTATGAAAACCACTGTTCTAGTTTAATTCACAGCACGAGATTTCTCTACGAGAGAATTCCAAGTGCCTCTCAGGATTCTCCGGGCAAAGCCATTACAGTTAAAGAATCAAAGTGCTGTAACAATACAGTGCAGACACATTCAACCACTGAAAGCATAGGCAACCTTTATAAGTGTTCATTTATGTTTTGTATTATCTGAAAAATCAGAATATTCTGAGCATACCTGAGTCTGCACCAATAAAGGCCTCTGTGTGCGCATTTCCTGAATCATATTGAAAATGCTGAAGTTCATTGGAAGAATCTTAGGAGAGAGGGGGGAAAAAGAACTATTGATGTTATCGAATGCTTGGGAGAAATAATCCAAACATTGCACTGCATTCATAAGTGAATTGCAACTCCTTAGAAGAACTTTCACTGATTAGTCATTCCTCCTACTTATGTGAAAGTGTCTGCTTAAAAGACGAAATGAAAGTTAAAATGTCTTTGGTGGGTGCTTCTTTCCAGTGACTTCAATGGCCTGACCCACGGGCATAAATGAATACATTGTTCAACAGAAGTTGTAGATGGAAATAAACACTCACTCCATCTTTTAGCAAGCTCCAGGTGTAGTCAAGGGCACAGATGACTCCTGTTCGCCCACAGCCCGCACTGAAAGAAAAACATGACGGTTTGCTGAGAGAGGGGCAAGAACAGCTCCTAGTTTCCATTCAACATCAAATTGTTTTTTTCTCCTCCAGTATGTTGACAAAGTACATTCAACCTTCCCTAAAAACTCATTTGTGTGTCATCAGTGCCTTGATTCACCAGGAACAAAAAAACCCTGCCCACTCAATAATAGTTCTCACGTCTACCATCACCAGAGCTGATACTAGTCTCTGACTACCATAGGAGTTAATTATACTTGACTGCTGCCAGCAAGTGGAAGATGAAGAAGAGTTGTAATATGTCTGATTCCTAACCTATTTTGCCAAGAAACCTTCATAACTCCAACATGGAGGAGGAATGTAGCTTGGGGATGCTAATCATAGAAATCCCATGATTTGATGGAACAAAGATAAAGAGAATGAAGAGGTGCAAATGCACTGCCTGGCAGAGTCCTTGATTGTGGATCTCGATGCCACTGTTCTTCTTCAGGTGGACAGTAAAAATTCCTTGGTATGCCTGGCTTTTAAAGTTTTGTTGCTATTTAATTTTACTGCTACTTGTAAATTTTATAAGAAATTATAATTTTTGGAAGCCAGTACAGCTTCAGTCAACAAGCTGGAGGATTCTGGGAACTGAAGTCTGAAAAGATAATGTTTCCAAGGGCAAGTTTCCCCCTCATTGTGAAAAGCTCCAAGCAAAGTCTGAAATTTTTACTTTTTAGTTGACAACTCCCAGAAACTCCCAACCTGCAATGGCCATAGTGACTGGGGCATTCTTGAAGTTGTAGTTCCCAAAAGTAAATTTTCCAAACTCTCATGAGGAATATCTCAAACACGGGGACAAATCATCTGAACAATTAGCACCAATAACATTGATTTAGCAAGATGGCACATAAATCTGCTAAACAGCCATGTCTACAGTAAAATATGGCATTCCATTGCAGGCAAATGAATACTCGATTTTGCATTTCAATTTATTATTTGGGTTTCATCACTGGCTTATGAGAATCTAGCGACCAGCTTTCGATAGCTAATCCTTCTGACGCTCTAGAGGAAAACAAACATCCCGCTTGAGACCTTGCAGCTGCACATATTAAATGCCTATGGAGCTTAAATTGGTACAGTGCTCATTTGCCTATCTCCTTGGCATAGGATGCCAGGACCATATTATTCCCATGATCAAGCACTTGTATTAAATTCCTGACATCTTCTGGACACAATTTTAAATGCTTTTATTCTACAAGTGAGGCTTTAAATAGTCCCAAAGAGCTGAAGGGCTGTATTTTGTCCTCAGTACCATAATAGTGTCCCAGTTCACTAGCATGGTAAGCTAGAATTTTTTAAAAAATGCTGCCATACCATCAGGAAAGAAATATGTTGGTGCAGACTATTAAATTTCTCATGCTTAACTCATCTTATTTGTAGCATTGACCAAGGAAGGAAGGCATTTTCCCTCTGGTATTTGTTTGGCCTAATGTCCAAACTCTGTCTTATTCCTCTCGTAACAACATTGGTTTTCTTCAAGATAGGTTCATGACTCTGGCTTACTAGATGCTACACTGTGGTATCTACTGGAAAAACCAGTTCCTTCAAAATATGGTGCTGGAGGTGGGCTTTATGGATACCCTGGACTGTCAGAAGGACAAACAAGTGGGTCCTTAATCAAACCAAGCCCCAACTCTCTCTAGAAGCAAACATGGGGGGGGGGAGGCTTTCATACTTTGGGCACTTCATAAGAAGACAAAACTCTTTGGAAAACTCAATAATGCTAGGAAACGTTGAAGGCAGCAGGAGAAGAGGAACACCAAATATGAGATGGATTGACTCCATAAAGAAACCACAGTCTTGAATTTGCAAGCGCTGAGCAGGATCATTGATGATAGTGCCTTTTGGAGGTCATTTATTTATAATGTCACCAAGGATCAAAGGCAACTTGACAGTACATAACAACAACAATAAGTCTACATAAGAAACCCCATCGTAAGGAGATGTTCTGCATCTTCTTTCTGCAAAACATGTGCCCTACCCATTTCTGGCTGGAGGATTCTGGGAGTTGTAAACAAAAAAGTATTTTTTCTGAACAATGGACTCCACTATGCATTTATAACTCCCTCTCTTCCCCATCACCCTTCTGTATTGTTATGTGTTACACCTAACATCTCAAAAGAAACAATCTGTTTTATAAAATGAATACACACTTAGTTGTCTTTTTCATTAACAGCTCTCTGCAACATTCTGCTACTTGATCCTACACAGATTTTTGTTCTTGTTTACAAAACCAAGACTATGTTTCAGTCTTAGAGTGTGCAGAGATAAGCTTTTGTAGAATCCTGTTATGGCCTCATGGGGCCACATTCCTTACTCTGTGTGTAACCATGGAGCACATGCTCACGCACATGAAGACTAGGGTGAGTAGGTGACAAGCTTGAGAACAACGTAGAACAAAGAGGCACAGAGAATAATCAAGACATGGAAACCAACAGAGAAGGGAGATAACAGAGAAAATGCAAAGATAAAGACCCAATTAACACAGCCAGCTGCAACCACCAAATGATCCCTTTAAGCCTGTGTGTATTTGCTGTTGAGCAATAATGGAACGGTAGACCACCTCTGTGCCCTTGAAATGGAAGAAGTTGCCAAGCAGCGGTACCTGCAGTGCACACAGATAGGTACTTCACTGTGTGCTTGGTAGCAGCGCATTTCCCATATGAGCTGAAGAATTGGGTTGATTGAAGAGGGGACATCATGATCTGGCCAACATTTGTAATGAAAATGATAGACTGTTCTGATTTCCTATAGAAGGCACCCAAAGGTAAGTAATGTTAGTGATTAGTTTCAATTATGTGGCAGTAAATTTCAAAATTCAACACAAGTGCAGATGCTTATTATGACAGTCTCAGAGCCACAAACCCAAGGATTCTCTAAAAATGCAGGCATCTGTGTTGATCCACATCAATAAACTAGTTCCTGTGTTCTCTTCCCTATGGGGAGCAGGTCTTCTGTAAAACTAATGGATCTTGATTGTCTATTCAGAACTAAGCTACCCAAAATATTGTGCAACTCATCAAAGGTAGCTCACAATAACGTATAATTGCTAAGGATATCTGTGTCCCACCCTCCTAATAAAAGGATTGCAGAAGGAACAAAGAGGCTGGGTGAGGAGGAAGATGAAGTATAGTCAGTGGCAGGAACCCTAACTCCACTACACTACTTAATAAACTTTCTTCTCAATTATCTGAACCGTGCATTTCAAGTTGATGGTGGTGGAAAACTAGCTATTGTGAGTATCTATAAGCATGTAGCCATTTGAAAAAAGAATGTTAGTCTGAAACACACATCCTGCATATATACAAAGGTTCAAACCATACCCAAACTTTACTATTGTGTATGGTTATCCAAACTGCAGCAGACTCTGGTTTCCAGGCTAATATCCCCCATTCATATTTGTACTGATTAAGAGCACTTTTGTATAACTGATGAATCTTGCTAAATTTAGTGAAGCATAAGCTTCTGTACCTGGTATACAAGTATACCTGAGCCATTTTTCAAATATCATTTCCTCCTGCTAATACGAGTGGAATTGTGACTAGCCCTAGTCAGGTGTTATTTGTCCAGTTTTATTCAACACATGATGTGGGGGTGCCATTCCCAAGGTTGCTAAGCTGTTGGCTTAATCTACAGTAGAGGGCAAACCCTCCTGGATGACGTCACAGCTGCTTCTGAGGGGCATGACTGCCCACCATTCTTCTTCTTTCTCATAGGTGCTAGAGAGCTTGCATAGAGCCTTTCCTTAGGCCAATCATAATGACATGAGGTAACCATTGTCCTATCTGAACTCTGTAACCTATCTGTATACTGTCACTATCTGTGAGCTTGTAAGGTTAATAAAAGCACAGTCCTCCTGGGGGCAGGGCAGAATTCATTGGGAACCCATTCTGTGTGATTCTGCCTCTTCTACTAGCCGCCCACCAGGAGCACTGCTGGCAGACACCCCTGTATGTGTGGCTGACTTCTTTAACGTCTATCTCTAAGAGACTCTGCTATCCTAATTATCTGGTGATCACCACAAAGCCCATCAGCCTGCCAAGTTCGTGACTCCAACAACATGACAAAAGGAGCATCTAACCACAACCCTCACCCCATTATCGTTTATCTCATGTACAAGAGGTTTCTGTACACATGGAAGCTCTTCACACGAGCACAAACATTGGAAAATCAGTGTTCCCATTTCCTGTTCCACAGGAATCTCTCCTTTTCAGATTTTTCACTTTACACACAAGGAGAATGTTGCCGGAGGAGGACAGGGCTGGTTATATCCTTTGTTGTATGTTGACTAGAACCAGCAAAGAAACACCTGAGTGGAGGTACAGTTCCTGCTGGACTGTGAGTTCTTTCAGTGGTGTTGCATTGGCCTCTGTGCCCCCTGCCTTCGGCACACAAGATAAATATCGGGGTCAATGACAAAGACTAGTAGTCTCTCTTCCCCCTCATCCCCCCCCCGACAGTGACTGACTGCTTTGCATATTGTGGCCTCACCAAGCCCACCGCATGCCCAGACTGTTCCCCACTTACACTGTCATTCAGTTGCACCTGCAGAATACGAATCACATATTCCTTTCTCTTTTTTTCAGCCTCCTGAAGGGAAAACAAACCAGATGACATTTGAATAGCAATTATTTCCATGAAGCAGAGCACAACCTACGAATCGAAGTAAGAAAGGTGGGAGTGCAATTATTATACTCACGCAGGAAATACAGAAAGGGCCTAAATGGAGTGGGGTCTCATCCACTTCCACCCAGTAACGCTCACATTTTCTCTGTTGGAAGAAGTTGAAAACATTTATCTGTTTTCCTGCTGTCTCAACTCTCACACTTTTCTCAGAATAACAACTGGTTCAGCTGTTTTGGCCAAAGGGACCAACAATGCTCGAAAAGACAACATTTCCAAATCTAGGGAAAAAAGAACACTGGAGGCCATTTTACTTGTTTCCCAAATTACTTGGAAATGGCTGCTAAGTCTCACAATTAATTACCAGTAGCTCTATACATTTGATACAATACTGGACATCGACTGTAAAAGCATAATGAGGACTTCTTTCCTGGCTAAGTTTTGAAGCAGGTGATCTTAAATGGTTGGAAACCAAAATGCATATAATGATGGCTAGAAATACTGAAATTAGCATCAGTGTATCCATTGATTAATGATTCAACAATGGCCACATGAAACTGAAGTAATTGTTTTCGCAACTTTTTGCCAGGACTAGTAGAAACTTGGCTAGTAGAAATTTAGGTGGGTAGAAGGCATGAGAATCAAAGGTTAAACCTTCTTTTCTCTCAACACATGGAGATGCTTGTTTGAAGAAAAGAGAAGAGAATATAAAAACATTATGAGCTTCAAGGGTAGATCACAAGCTTAGGCAAATATGTATTAACTCCTCTCTTGATTGGGTCACTTACAAAACAAACACAAGCTTCTTTGCCAAATACAAACTGAAACAAATTCATGTTAGAATATGCAGAGAGTATTTCCCGTTAAGAGTGCAATGCTTCTAGATATGGAATTTGTGGCTGAAATCCTGTTGTGTAATTATGTAAATAGTGTAACATTTAGATGTGAATTGCTGTAAATTAAGAAATCTCCACAGGTGTTCTCTCTTCCATGCTGTGCTATTCACATAATTGCACAACAGGATTCTAGTCAGTGTTTCATCCAATAAGATCTTTCTCACAAAATTCCCACCTCATGAGCTTGGCTCTAAAGTTGTATGTAGATTTGCACTTGATTTCATTTCTACCTTTCAGTGTCTCAAGATTAAATACATCCAGCATTCTGAAAAAGGCAACCAAAGTAACAATGCAGCTGATATTTAAGAAATGAGACATGGAAAAATAGCTCAAAGGACAGTCAGAACTAGTGAATACAGACAGTGCCTGACCAAGAAGACCTAGGACAAAATTATACATTTTGGATAGCTCCATAATAAATGGGGGAATTCCTTGTCTGCTAAAAACCTCTGTCATAGCAAAAGCTTTTCACATCTCCTATAGCTTGCAAATTAGTTTTGTTCAGTGGTAGGCCTTTGGGACATAAGCTCAGGCTTTGTTTGTGATCATGACTGCTGGATCACAGATGCCTTCTAGAATAACATCTTTGAAACAGTAATAGATTTCAGCTTTTGCTGTAGTATACAGTTTAGCCCCTACATCCCCAAGGTACAGGCAGCAATGCCATCTTTGATGTAATACTTACTTTCCCAATTTCAAATTCCAGGCAAGCCATCACCACAATCTAGAGAGACAGAAAGAAGTATCTCTTGAGTGCCATGGGACCGTGGGCGGGGGGGGGGGGGGAGAGAAATTTCTATCTCAAGAAGTCATAATTGTCACTTGTAGACATGTGGACCCCATCCTCTTTGCACAGCTAGAAAAGAAACCTCTGAAAACGGAACAATAAACTAAACATGTTTGCTTAATTTTATTTTAGGTGTAACATGTGCAGACTGGGGACAAAAGGAGGACTGAGAAGGATTTCAATCTACAACTTTGTCTAAAAACCATCTAGCTGCATTTGCTGTTGGTCCCCGTCTCCTTCCACTGTTGCCAAGCCTCTGCATCTGCTATTAATATTTGGGGTGGAGGGGAATAGCTATTACTGTACTGGAAGAAAATGTAGAATATAAGCACCACTACAGTTTATGAAAAATAGTTACAAATAGTCTATTACTGTACACATGTATGAGTGCAAGAGGGCCAGATTAGAAAACCGCTTGGAAAAAGGGCAACAGAGACAACCAAGCAGCAACAGGGGTGAAATAATGTCTGCCAGAGAGGTGGGTCAGGCTTTTCTCAATTTTCAGATGGCAGGAGGTATATGCAGCGATTTGAGAAATTATTCACTGAACTCTACAGTCCCCAGATCTTAATTCTTTTTGTGGGACCCCACCCTTTCATCAGAAAAGGCAAAGCATTACACATGCAATATGTGCTAACTTATATCAACCAAAGGTGTCGGGGAAGGGGCTCCCTCTAGGGCAGGGGTCCCCAACCCCCGGTCCGCGGCCCAGTGCCGGTCCGTGGGCCTCCTTGAACTGGGCCGCGGACACAGATCTCCGCCCCGCCCCCCCGCCCGCGGGAGGTCGTGTCGCACAAAGTAAAAAATTTAAATAGAAGGGCGGTTAAGAGGAAGGTTCTGTTGACGGGGATTGTGAGCAAGCGCCAGGGGTTCGTCTCTAAGCTGTTGGAAAGGGAGGCGGCTAAGGGACATCGCCTGGAGACCCAGGCTGGCCTAAGCAAGGTAAGGCGACTCTTTTTTCTCTGTGCCTTCTGGCTGCCCCCCCCCCGAGCCTCTCCTTCCCTAAACGGCTTCCTCGCCCTACCGCCACCACCGCTGCTGGCATAGGGGATGAGGAGCAGAAGCGGCGGCAGCCCTTGGCCCGGAGCCCTGCAGGCCTGGAACCCAAGGGCAGCATCCCCTACGAGGCGACCCCGGCAAGCCCTCCTTCCATCCTCGCCTCGCGGTCCCTCTATCTCTCTCTCTGTTTCTCGGCTTCCAGCTCCATTCCCCCTCGGTCCTCGGTGCTCTTTGCCGCCCTGCGCCATTTGAATTTCCCGCCATGGGCCCACGGAGGGCAGCGGGGAGCACCGAGGACCGAGGGGGAAAGAGATAAAAGTGATCCCCCAGCTGCACTGCGTTTGCAAAGGCAGTGGGTCTTTGCAATGTCTTGGATCCGGCTTTGCCCCTCTTTCTCTCCCCAGCAGCATAGAAAGAGGGCGAAAGAGAGAGCTCAAAGTGATCGGAGCAAGGGGACTGCTTTGATCCCTTTCTCCCTCTTTCTATGCTGCTGGGGAGAGAAAGAGGGGCAAAGCCAGATCCAAGACATTGCAAAGACCCACTGCCTTTGCAAAGGTAGTGCAGCTGGGGAATCACTTTGATCCCATTCTCCCTCGGTCTTCTGCACTCTTCGCCACCTTTCGCCTTTTGAATTTCCCGCCATGGGAATTAACAGCACAAACCTTTGTCTGAGGGGTCTGTGTGCCCCAGTGATGACTTTCTTTCTTTCTTTCCTCTTTTCCCCATTGTTCCTTCCCTCCCCCCTCCCTCCTTTCCTGCCCTTTTTTTTAACCTAAGTCATCTTAGGTTAAAAAAAAATTCTCCCCCTAGTGTACCTCCACCCCCACGCCCCCCCCCCCATTCACGGACGCCGGTCCTTGGAAGAATGGTCTTCAACAAAACCGGTCCCTGGCATTAAAAAGGTTGGGGACCACTGCTCTAGGGAATCCTTAATTTCTTCACTAATTGAATGTACACAGACAGATACACTGTGCTCTAATGTGTGCATGGTGTGCACTAATTATGGTACCAAACTGTTCAGCAGCTTTGCCTGTCCTGGAATAATTCCTGTGGACAATCCTGCTGTCCACTGTGAAGCTCTAAAGTACCTGCATTTTCTGTCTCACTCCGTAGTGGCCAAACTCTGAAAACGAACACCAGTCTATACTCACAATAGGTTTGCTGACAGCCTCATGGGGCAAATGTTAAGAACTAAGGCCGTGGTCACATGAGGGAAATGTTCTCTAGTTATCCCCCAGTTAGTTCATTGCTTTTTTAAAAAAAAATTGGTCACATGATCGAGACATTTTCTCAGCCGGTGGTGTGACTGCAGAACATTTCTCCATCACCAGGAGGGTTGTGTTATTTTGTACCTTTTTTTTGTACCAGTGCATTCCTTACTGAGATTGCCTATGTGCATGACCTGCCCTGCTTCTTTTCAGAATTGAAGCCAGGAAGGTGGCACCATTACTGCGCCACGCATATTTTTTTCCATGCCCAATACATCAGTAAAAATACGTCACTGGAGAGCCAGCTGATGAGTATTTTTTAAAAAAATTATTATGGGAAGGATTTCAATATTATGGGAAGATACATTGAATTATTGGTATGCCAATGTCACGGGGAGGGGTGATTGCCAGTACTGCATCATGGATATCCCATGTCCAGTGTGTGCAGAGGGTGCGTGCTCACATGTGCTCACGCAGTTGTGCATCTTAGAGGGAACTTTGTTCCTGATATATTGATGTATCGATAAATATTATATATACACCCAAGAACAACCCAAGAACTTTTAGCAGTACTGATTTATTTCCTCCTATTTGAATTGTTATAGCTGGCTACACCATGGTACCGGTTTATTTTCTCTCTTGCTTCAAGGGGCAATTTAGCCCCGTGATATATATCACGGGGCTAAATTGCCCCTTGAAGCAAGAGAGAAAATAAACCGGTACCATGGTGTAGCCAGCTATAACAATTCAAATAGGAGGAAATAAATCAGTACTGCTAAATGTTCTTGGGTTATTTGTCCTGGGATATAAACCACATGACCATGATTCAGTACAGCAGAGGTGTGGAAAGTATCAGAAGAACTAGAAAACATTTCCCTCATGTGACCAGGGCCTAAGAAGAAGGCTAACTATACATACTATTCTGCAAGCAATAATCTTTTACTGTAAATTAAAGGGATTTGCATCTTACCTGGACTTTGTATTCCCAAATCATCCTCCAGAAATCTACCACAGTTGTAGAAAGGGGACCTTGGGTAGCTATGTAAGTCTTTGGCTCATACACACCCTTAGAGAGGAAACAAACAAAATATACACTTGAATAATTCTTTAAAAATCACTGAGATTCAGTCTACTCTGGCATATTTTTCATATTTCCCATGGTATCATATAACAAATTGTCCTGTTAACCTTAGAAGAACTGCTAAAAATAGAAATATGTGACCTCACACAACTAATGAGAAGAACTGAGACATTCAAGGAATTTCCCACAGTGATTCTGCCATGAGACAAGCAAATCCAGTCAAGCTCAAATAGACAGAGCAATCCTAAGGGCAACAGGAGAGCAAAAAGTTGAGGGCTGCCCAACACTTCCAAAGCCCTGCTGACTCACACTGGCTGGGGGAGGGTTTTTCCTCCTCATACCCCATCACAGTGTTGCTGTTTTTTTAAAAAAAAATCTTTCCACTAACTGAAACTCATGGAGGGGAATTAACAACACTATAACCATGCTGGTATAGTTCAGGGCAGAGTCATAACAAGGGCACAGCAACCAGGTTTGACTTCATTGCTTGAATTTCGAGATGTGTTAACTGGTGAATGTCAGAAAAATAAAGGGCAACATCTCCTGGCCTTATTCACTTTGAGAGGAGTTCTTCACAGGAGCAGCCTAAGATCTCCTGCTGCTTGAGGCAGGAAGCAAAGTGCCACCCACCCACCCCATTATTGTGCCAATATAGCAGTTCCTTAATTCCCTTATTATGCATATTACATGTTGTCAAGTCAGCTTTGACTTAAGGTGACCCTAGTAGGGTTTCAAAGGTAGGCGAGATATTTAAGGGTGGTTTTACCAGTGCCACTTTCCCCCGCTCCATTAGTTTCCATAGCTGACTAGAGACGTGAACCCAGACCTCCTGGATCCCATTCCAACTTTCTATCCATTACATAGCCCTGTATCTCAAATGCCCTGATCATCCCTGATTATTTATCCTTATTACTCCTGATTTTCCTTTTGGGGTATCAGACTTTGAGGGCCCTCAGAGCCAGACTTTTTGGGAACAGTCAGAGCAGCTGCTGGCAGTGGTCAAGATGCTCTACTCTTTTTTCCCTTTTCTGAGAAAGACAGGCCTGCTCCATAATGCTGTCACTACTAGTCTTTTCTTCCTTCTTGGGCACGGAGCACAGGATATGCAGGTCATAGCCACACCAGTCCTTATCATTGTCTAGTAGGGCAGAGGTTGGATGCAGTACCCCACTGTCCTTTTGCCCCATCTCTTTCAGGAGGTACCCTATACTCCAACTCCTGCTTCAGGGGGAAGGCTTGTACCCTTGCCTCAGGACACAGTGGATGAGAGGTAATGCTGAGATGAGTAGGCCTGTTGTGTTGCACAATGACCATTACCAATCTGAGTGCCCTGAAGCTGTGCAAATGTTCACTTTTGCCAGTTCTCTCCCCTCCCTCTGTTTTATAGTTATTTAATGTTTTGAGGAGTGGCAGCCATGGTGGCCTCTTTCTCCCTCAGTTAAGCCCAGTGGTGCTCGTGCCCCGTGTTATTCAGGGTCTTCAGGAAATGCTTCTTCCAGCCCCTCATGTAATTGATGATGTTATAATATTTTGTTTTCATTACTTATAATTACATGGATTACAAAATTGATTTGAGGATGTGTTTTATATTGTTTGCCCTGGGCATCAAACCTGCTAGTTATTACTCTGTTTGAGGGGCCTGATCCTGTGACCTGTCAGAAGAGTGGAGGCAGCAGGTGCAATGCCACCTCCATCCCGACCCAGGAATGCTCCATTTAGGTGCCTTCTGATGACAGGAGTGCTGAAGGAAATAGAGTTAACTTCTACAGAGATGTCTCTGGGGTTAAGATGCCTCCCACAATGCAAAGCTCCTCTCCTCTAGTCAAAGGTATTTCGGCTTCCTGCTAACTCTGCCAGTCACCATACCCTGGCCTCATATACTTGCATGACTAGATATTTTCAAATTTCTCTTTTTTAATATGTCACACCTTGGATCTCTTTGGCTGGAGAAGCACTTTCTCCATTACTCCCTTTATATCCTGATACACAACCATAGTTGTGGTTATTCTATACTCTAAATCAGTGGTTCCCAAATTTGGATGCCCAGAGGTTCTGGGCTACAACTCCAGAAGCCCTCTCCATTGACTGTGCCAGCTAGGGCATCTGGAAATTGTAGTCCAGGAACATCTAAGGTCCCACGTTTGGCCACCGCTATGAAAGATTATTAGTTTATGACAGTATTTTCAGTTTAAAGCATGATAAACCAATTGGAATTATACCATATCCATGATAAAGTACTACCTTGATGAAATTTGCATTGATATAATGAGAGTCTTTATCTGATGTGATAAGAGACAGCTTTACTCTGCTGTGATCATCTAGAAGAAATAAAAAAGGAGGGAAAACCTGTTAGCTGTGTTATATAACAGATCCTAGTGAAGGAGTACGACAAGGCTGTATATTGTCTCCCTGCTTATTTAACTTATATGCAGAATACATCATGCGAAAGGCAGGACTGGATGAATCCCAAGCCGGAATTAAGATTGCCGGAAGAAATACCAACAACCTCAGATATGCAGATGATACCACTCTGATGGCAGAAAATGAGGAGGAATTAAAGAACCTCTTAATGAGGGTGAATGAGGAGAGCGCCAAAAATGGTCTGAAGCTCAACATAAAAAAAAACTAAGATCATGGCCACTGGTCCCATCACCTCCTGGCAAATAGAAGGGGAAGATATGGAGGCAGTGACAGATTTTACTTTCTTGGGCTCCATGATCACTGCAGATGGTGACAGCAGCCACGAAATTAAAAGACGACTGCTTCTTGGGAGGAAAGTGATGACAAACCTAGACAGCATCTTAAAAAGCAGAGACATCACCTTGCCGACAAAGGTCCGCATAGTCAAAGCTATGGTTTTTCCAGTAGCAATGTATGGAAGTGAGAGCTGGACCATAAAGAAGGCTGACCGCCAAAGAATTGATGCTTTTGAATTGTGGTGCTGGAGGAGACTCTTGAGAGTCCCCTGGAGAACAAACCTATCCATTCTGAAGGAAATCAACCCTGAGTGTTCACTGGAAGGACAGATCCTGAAGCTAAGGCTCCAATACTTTGGCCATCTGATGAGAAGAGAAGACTCCCTGGAAAAGACCCTGATGTTGGGAAAGTGTGAGGGCAAGAGGAGAAGGGGACGACAGAGGACGAGATGGTTGGACAGTGTCATCGAAGCTACCAACATGAATTTCACCCAACTCCGGGAGGCAGTGGAAGACAGGAGGGCCTGGCATGCTCTGGTCCATGGGGTCACGAAGAGTCAGACATGACTTAACGACTAAACAACAACAGTGAAGCCAAATCAAAGCAAGGTTCATTATGAGAGCTGCCCTTACTGTTTGGTTCATTTGTCCAGGATACACCCCACTGCATAGGCATTGCAAGTGATTGCATGAAAATGCATATTTTTAGCATGTTTTGGGTCATGGACTGCTACACTCCATTATATTTAGAAAAAGGGATAGCTCAGTGGTTTAGGTCTCTGGTTGCGAAGCTGAAACTCTTGCCGGTGATAGGGCATTCTGATTTTAGTAAACAAAGTTTGCCTCTTTTTACATTGTGCCAACAAAGAGCAACAGACATTTAAGTTTAATGAATAAATGTCTCGGAGGATAAATATGTTCCTGTATGCATATATATGTCAAGTTGAGCCCATTTTTATTTTCAGAATCACACTCATTCCCAAAGTCTTTTCATCAATTTCCACCAAGCCTACTTTGTTGTTGTTGTTTAGTTGTTAAGTCGTGTCCAACTCTTCGTGACCCCATGGACCAGAGCATGCCAGGCCCTCCTGTCTTCCACGGCCTCCCGGAGTTGGGTCAAATTCATGTTGGTAGTTTCGATTTGGCACTCTCCTCTTTCACCCTCATTAAGAGGTTCTTTAATTCCTCCTCACTTTCCTCAGAGTGGTATCATCTGCATATCTGAGGCTGTTGATATTTCTTCT
This sequence comes from Intellagama lesueurii, assembly GCA_037013535.1. Classification (NCBI taxonomy): domain Eukaryota; kingdom Metazoa; phylum Chordata; class Lepidosauria; order Squamata; family Agamidae; genus Intellagama; species Intellagama lesueurii. The sequence goes on from JBAJHW010000004.1 coordinate 202,645,768, forward strand.
GGCAATCTTAATTCCGGCTTGGGATTCCTCCAGTCCTGCCTTTCTTTGTACACTTTCCCTATTCTATTTTTTTAATTTGATACCAAATTGATTTAATAAATAATATTTAATTATTAAACTAATTGATTTAGTATAACTAATATTTTCCCAGCCCTCAGAAGAGGCCTCTTTGGGAGGCAGCAATGAAGAATTTTGAAATCAAGAACATTCTTGTGATAAACCCAAGCAAAATGTCAAAGGCAGGGACAACTTCCTTCCTTCAAAGGAAGCATCTACTTGCGTGAACAGTATAAATGCTTTCGATTTGGGGTGAGGGAGGAATCAGACATGCCGATATCTGCAGTTTCCAGAATAGCAACATGTGTCTTTCACACTGCAAAAGCTGTTATGACTAGGATATTGGAACTCTCAGTGCTGCTGATATAAGGAAGGAACTACACATTACTTTAGCATACATCTTCATATTGTTATATGGGAACTGGGCTGGTTTCAGGGAAGATTAGTGGACTACAGGGAGAAAAGAGATTCAGAGAAGAATTGGCCCATTAGCTTACTTTCCTCTGACAATGTTCCCTCCCTCTGTAATAGTATTAGTAGGAAAACATAGGGCTGAGAAGCTGTGTTTGAAAACCTGCTAGTTTTGCCTTAAGCAAAGCACTATCACAAATGAAAAAAGCAGTCAAATCTTAGACCTGAAGGGCTGGAAGGGACCCTATGGATAATCAAGTCCAGCCCCTGTCAGAGAAGTACAGTGGGGAATTGAACTCTCATCCTCTGCCTAAACTACTGAGCTTTCCAGAAGTAAGGTTCATCAGGACTACAGAGTTTATCAGCTTCTAAAGATAAACATAAGCTGTAAAATTCATATCAAGAGTGTTTTTCCAGGGTTGGTGGTCTTTTGATGGAGGAATATATAGAGGTGACTCAGTTGTATAATGTACACAACAATCACAGAACTAGTATATCAAAGAGAGAGAGAGACAGCACTACTCAGTTAAGTAATTTAGTTGCTGGGAAAAAGAGATACAGCAAATGCTTCCATTATTTTTAATAAATATGATCAGACTGAGAGTACCCACTGACTAATCTTCATGAGAACACTTCCCCTTTTTGCTGTTGAGGGAGTTTCATAGCTAGTGCTGGTTCCCATTTACTGTATTACTATTAACAAAGGCAAGCAAACATGGGTTTTGTTTGTTTGTTTGTACTTTCTGATAATACTTTTAGAAGGCATATATCCCCTGGTGGCTACATGCAATATTAGAAAGTGATCCAGTAAACATGGCTGGACTCGCAGGGTGTACCACTCCTAACAGTGTCTTGATGTGAGGTGAGCAGGGTCTCCATCTTTGCTTGTTTTGCAACCCCCTGGCCAAAATCCCCTTCCATAGCTATGGAAATGAAATAACTTTTTAAGGCAAATTGTTCTAAGTTAAGAAATCACTGCAGACATTATCAGTTGCACGCTGAGTCACACAACTCACTACGCAACCAATTAGGTCTACAGTGTTTCTAAAACCTGTGGCACTGTGCCTCCAAAAGTTGCAGCATTTGTGCTACATTACAGTGTAATTAGGTATGAGGATTTGGGCAACTGTACGTGCATGTAAATGCTTATGGTCTTGAATCCTAAGACAATCTTAGTTAAGGAAGATCACAAAAGGGGATGTTCCTTGTTCCCTCTTTGTGCAAAAAGGCTCACGTGCTCCTCCCTCAGACAAGGAAGAATGAGACACAACAGCTAATGGAGAAAGGGGAAATTGACCCAAAACGGAGCATTCTCCAACTATGCCCTTGCAGCTCCCATTTCTCAAGAGACCCATCTGATTATTTTCAGAGATGCAGTGAGGTGCAGGGTCAGGAAGGAAACCTCCCTTTGATTCATTTGTTCATGTTATCATAGTATTCAAGCAACGTAAAGTATTATATAGAGCAAGCACAGGGGCTACATTATTGTGTCTTATCATCCCAGACAATTCATTGAAAACATAGAAAAAATATTTCTTTTTCCAGCTTACATGGCAAGATGTCCTTATATCGGTTCTTGCTGACATTTTCTGGTCTCTCAGAGGTAGACGTTGGGTAGATTTTGTCTGCTTTGCAGGTTGCTGATTGCCTTTTCAGTTTCTGCGGTTAAATCATAAAAAGATATTACAGAGAACAGGCTGCCACAGGGCTACATCTCTCATTATTTCCTGACTAGCCTCTCTCTTGAGACGACCACAGTGAGAAGTAAACAGCCATCATTACTTTGCAGTGGAGGTTTCAAAGCAGTGGAAAGTTTGTATGTATGTAGGAACTATACATGGCTCAGGTATATGCTTCTCTGATGTGGCTTTAGAGAAAATTACCCATTCACATAGAACTTCTGCAGCCTTTGAAAAGGCGTGATGTGGTGGAATCACACTCAGTTCAGATGTCTCTAAAAATACAAAAATCAGTTATCTATGGACAAAAAAGAAGCAGTTCAACTGTAGCTAAGTGCTGCAACATTTTTGTCAAGTGCCTCACTTCCCCCCAAATGCCTGTGTTTCTAAATACTCTGGAATTCCAACAGTCATAATAAACACAGTAGAGCCTTGCTCTGGATTAAACAAGGCAGAAATATTCCTAGAATCTAGTCAACATTTGCATAATTTTGCCGCTGTAACAACATTTGATAATGGCTGTAGTTTCCCCACATAATCCTGACTAAAGATATTATAGTTACAAAAAGATAGATAATGGGGATTGTACCCTACAGCAGCCATCAAGATGGTGTTCCAGTTATATTCAGTTTATGGATTTCAGTTACACTTTATCCCACCCTCTATTACTTTCCACCATATTACTCAGCTGCACTACAATCATTTTTTTTAATTCTATAAGAACATTATACAAGATTCACATACAATCCAAATAAAATATCTGAATAATATGGTACACAATTGAGGGCTAAACTACACATGACACAGGAGAACTATGACTGGATTTTCTACTGTTTTTTGTTTTGTTTTGTTTTTTGCTTTTACTTTTAAGCAACTGTGGGAAAAGAGGCTGCATATTTCCTCCAAGGTGTCCTGGTAAGAAAGCAGTATATGGTTTTTTTCCCCTCAGTGCCTTTCTTCCAATCAAAACTACCTCTTCAAAGGTGCTGTTAGCCCTGAGGTGAGATAGGTAATACAATACTTGAATATTGTTCCCCCACCCACCCCAATCTCAGAGGAAATGATTTAAATCAAGAAAATTATACAGGGATAAAGATGTAAGCACCTTCATTCCCAGTATTGCTCCTACAGTATATTTAAGTGTATTTTCTAGAATACTTTTATTGTAACATTTATTTCTCACCTTTCTGTGATCCCCATAATACCCAGGATCCTGCATTAAAGAAATCCATGGATTTCTGAAATTATGTGTTGTTTGGAATGCATTCAGCACTCAGACTGTGGAATGAGGGTCCAAGATCATGAGTATCTCTGGAAAGATAACCATGCTCTAGCCTTCTTAATCAAAGATGGGCATGAATTAAAAAAAAATCACCAAATTTGTTTAAAAATTGCTAATTTGTTTATTTTGAATTGAATTGTACAAATCAATGCCCCCATTGAATACAAGTCAATACATTTTTAGTGATTTTTGATTTGTCAATTCATTTGGCTCTAAAACAGCCCTCCATGAACCTAGAGACACCAAAATTGCCGGGAAGCTTCCTTTCACTCTTCTCTACAAGCCCTCCAAGCTTGGTCAAGATTGGGTTTTTCCCAAGTCAGTAGCCAAAGGAAACTTTCCTGGGAGGACCCAACTTGTGGGTGTATAACTTGGATGTCTGAAACCTAATCTTCACCAAACTTGGAGTGATTGTAGAGGAGAGTCAGTAGAAGCGTCTCTGTGACTTTGATGTCTCTAGGTGGCGGGGGAGGACTTTCCTGGGGGGCCCTCTATGTGGGTGTATAACTCAGATGTCCAAAAACTTCACCAAACGTGCAGGGCTTGTAGAGGACAGTGAGGGGAAGCTTCCCTGCAAATGTGGTGTTTCTAGGTGCTTGTGGGATGCATTTTATAGGGTTTTAAAGACAAATTGACAGATCAATTCATCAATTCATGAGAAAATTTCATAACTTTGTGATTTGTGATTCATTGACCTTGACAAATCATGACTCAAAACGAATCACCAATTTTTTTAAATTCGTGCCCATCTCTATTGCTAATCTCAAACAGCAGCAGCAACAACAAATATAGCCTTGACATTCAATATATAGGGCAAATAGATTAGTGAAAGATTTCATCTGAAAAGATTTAAGCAGTAATTGGTCCAATTCAGTTTAAATCAAGCATGGCCTATGCTCTCTCATTCATTCTCTTCATGCTTCTTCCACCTTCAGCCTAAGTAAAGCTAGCTGAAAGGAATGTCTTGACATGAGTGGTGCTTGTGTTCCACACTTCACCTTGGCCGGAAAAAAAAAGCCACCAAGGTCAATGTGGATATTACCCTCCCCAAGAATTCTGTTTGCTGCAAGAGTTCCTTGAGCCAAATTCAATGATAAGTGTTCTAGTGAGAAACTAGAATTAGGAGCAGTTCTACCTCCTTAACAAAGTGGGGGCAAAGGAAATGATTGAACTGCACTCCCTGTTAATCTGCTTCCTGTAAAAGAAACTTGCAGAAGCAACCTATGCAAGTTGTACGTTCAAAACAATATAGTTTATGAGAAACTCACCCCCACAAGTTCCTTTTGTGTATCGCATCAGAACCATGGTAGGAAGCACCACCGTTATGTACGCTTGTTACGTTGCTTGCTTTCCCTGCATTTTGTTGTAACAAAGTCTTTTCAACCCTTTAATTTCAGAGATATTTATAACTTCAAACATTAATTGTTCTTGTTGAACACAGGGACAGGTTATAATTGGTCATATTGTTACAAATATTTGTAATTTTCAAGAAAAAATATGTTATTTAAAATACAGATACATAAACAGACTTTTAGTGAGCATTTAGTCCTAATAGTACTCTTTCTTTCTCAAAGGTTAATTCCATCCTGAACCAAAACTATAAAACTTTTCTCCGATTGTTCATGAAATTAATGAGAGTTCTATCATTGTCTGACTATCTTTTTGTCATAACTGTTAACTAGAGATTTGCACTGCCTTTGCACAGTGGGCCAAAACATACTGAATTGAGAGCATTTGTGTGATTCAGGGGCAGCTATGGAGTGGAGCACAGAGCTGCAGGTCACCCATAGGGTAGAGAGAGACCTTACAAATCCTTTATGTTCAATTTGGCATTTGTGGGAGTGGAAAGGTTTTAACCCAATAAGCAACACCATTTGAACAAAGGAAAACTAAAAGATTGAGCTGCTGGTGTCAAAAGAGAAGATAAGTAATAGCCAAACTCTACCGTGAAGTGCAAGCTCTTTCCTAGGCACTTCCACCACTGAGGCATTAAGGAGTGCTTAGACTGAGGTCAATGCACATTATATATTCCTTTGCAGCCACCCCACTGTGTAGATTCAGGGCAAAGTGAAAGATTTACTAGCATTTTGCCTTGTGTTCTAAAGTTTTCTTTTTTCTTATATGATTTATTACCAGGATTTAGTGTGTTTGTGTGATTGTGTCTGAATACATGTGCCCTTCTAATACGAGCTTGGTTGGCTAGATCAGAATTAGTGTGCTAAGGTCAGTGTTTCCTCTCCTCCCCACCTCCACCTTTTTTCTTTATATTAGCGCAAATATCACTGTCCACTAGAATTTACATAGTTGCTAGAAAGGTGCCTGGGTTAAAAGTAAAATCCTGCTGTTTACCACCTTTCTGAGACTGGTGGTGCTGTGTAGCTCCCACCAGCAAATCAAATTTTAGCTGTTGCTATCGGTTCCATTTACAGAACAGATTTGTTTTTTTATTGGAATCTGAAAATGCTCAAATTATATCAATGACACAGACAAGAATGAGGTCAGAGTGTCACAACAAGAGCACAGGGCAGGCTCAGCAACTATCTGTCTGCCCCTTCCAGCTAAGATTGGGTCAGCTGGCCTGTATGAATCCCTACTGCTAACTTACTCATTTCTATCCCTTTCTATTCATTTTTTATACATATTGGCATCATCTTCCCAAATTTTTTTGCAATTAATATTTTACTGCCTTCTGTAAGACTGGCAACCAAGGTCTTGTGGTTTTCCTAAACATAATTTCAGAAATTATTTCGCAACACAATACACAATCATTTTGCTTGTCTTTTTCAGGACTTTATTTATTTATTTATTTATTTTTTATTTATTTATTCGATTTATACCCCGCCCATCTAGACCAATGGTCTACTCTGGGCGGCATTACAAAATTTAAAAAAAAAACAATAGCACCAATAAACATGCAAGAATCCAAGATGTAAAAAAATGTAAATATTAAGATACAGCAGGAGGGAAAGCCTGCCTAAATAACCATGTCTTAAGTTTATTTTTAAAGACACCCAGAGAGGGAGCCAGGCGGATCTCAACGGGCAAGTTGTTCCACAGGCGAGGGGCCACTGCTGAGAAGGCCCGGTCCCTCGGCGTTAGGCCCCTCAGTCGCCCGGCCTGGCTAGAACGAGTGTCTCTGGCAGAACTGGGTGGGAGAAGGCGTTCTGCCAGATATCGAGGTCCTAAACCGTTTAGGGCTTTATAAGTAATCGTAAGAACTTTGAAATCAACACGGATTTGAAAGTATATTTCCAGAAAATTTGTATAATTTTGTAATGACACCCTAAGTGTAGAAATCTAGCATCCTTAGCATTACCTCTCCAACATTTGCTTGATTTCAAAGGAATTCTCCTGAGCTGCCACACTTCCTCAAGCCTTACTGTTCAAAAATATTAACAGCACTCCCTCTCCATCAAGAAGATTCCCACTGTGCAGTAATGTTTGTTGGAAATGTAAAAAAAAAATCCAGGGACTTATTATCATGTATGGTGGTCATGCGAAAAAGCAAAAAGATTTTCGTTACAGGTTTGGGAAATGTCACAAGAAATTGTTCAGCAAAAATTAAGGTTTAAACCTGAAATTTCATTACCGAATATAATGCCAGAGATTATTGGTAAGAAAATAAAATAGTCTACTCTATATATACACTGCAGCTAGGTTACTCTGGGCCCAAAAATGGAAGAATGGAGAAATACCAACGATGGATGAGCTGTTAAAGAAGCTACTGGATATTGCAGAACTTGATATGCTTTCAGAGGCACTACGGGATCAATCGAGATGCTTTGTGAAGGAAAGCTGGAAGCTGATATATAATTGGGCCCAGGAAAAGACAGGAACTTAGGGGAAGAAATAGTTATGGCAAATCAGTGCTCAGTAGAATCCTTTGATGATATTTAGATGACCAGACAATGGTGAAATCTCTGATCTATATTTGTAGTATGGATGTTTAGTTTTGCTGGTTTTTATTATTGGTGTTATTTTTGTTAGGTCTTAGTTTTCTGTCCTGTATGTTTTGTACATATGAATAATAATAATAATAATTTTTTAAAAACTGTAAAAAAAAAAAAAGGAGATTCCCACTGTGCCATAGAGAGCACTCAAAGTAGAATGCAGAGCAATCCTACCTCTTTTGAAGACTGCTATACTTAAAATTAAGCTGGCCGGATAGCTCAGTGAGTTAGGTATCTGGGTACAAAGCTAGAAGTTGGGAGTTTGATTCCCTACTGTGCATCCCAGAAGAGCCAGCCTGTGTGGCCTTCAAGCTGCACAGTCCCAGGATGCCCCCAGAAGAAAAGAATGGTAACCACTTCTGAGTATTCGCTACCTAGAAAACCCTGAAAAGAGTCATCATAAGAGAACTGGCTTGACGGCAAATGACTATTATTATACTTAAAACAGCTATCCCTTATAAGAGTTGTTTCTTGCTGGTTCTTTTGTTTCATTTTAAAAGTCTTGTTTAATTTATCTCTATTGCATGATTTTGTAGCTGTTTTATTATTCTGTGAATAGCCTTTCAGGGAATAAGGCTCATACATATTTGTATATAAATAAATAAATGAAGCAGGAGAGGAGGAGAGGGATTTCCAGTTTTTTGTGTCTGCACAGCTTTGGATGAATGAATTAAGAGAGGTCAGAATCAGCTGCAAACTTTCTGTCCTACCCCTATCCCAACTTTATGTCTGTGAGTAAGTTGTCTGGACAGGACTACTGTAGCATGGAGCAATTTCAACTGAAACTGAAGAAGTGTGTGTCACATTTGGTAACCTCAGACTCAGAAGAAGACTATCCCAAAAATGCAAAGTATGGAGCTGTATGGGAGAAAATGGACAATGACTCAGAAAACCATTAAAAGATAGTGCATGCTCAGTCCAATGTTGAATTAGAAAACTGGAAGAGTCCCAAATGTCATCTGGCTCAACTCTTTGGATAAGACAGAGGACTTTAGACCCAAACATTCCCAATAGATTAGCCTACATTTCTTTCAAGCGACTCTCATTGCAAGAGTTTTTTGCCTGCACAGTTAGTCAAGAATTTGAAAATAGTACAACAGATCCATGATTGCCCAAGTATGCATCTTTGTCTTTATTTTCCACTGTGATCTCTAAGTGGTCACCAGAGTTTTCTCATCATAGGATGCTGAGTGAAATATCAAGAAATAGCTCTGTGGTTCTCCAGACAAATCTTGGGACAGGCAACACGGAAGATACCACAGTCTGATTACTTGCGTGATGGCTTTAAAGGCTGGACAGCCACTTCTTCCCCTCTTCCAAATAATTCCTGGACTCACCAGCAGAGCTAATAAATATGTTTAAAAGCTAGTGGCCACTTGAATAACAACTGGAATACAGTAGGCGTGCAAACGTGTGTGCATGAAAAGGAGAAACAATGTGGATTTCATACAGACATAGCTGGTCAGGCTGTAACCAATTCAGTAACCAATTCAGTTAATTGTTAAATATGAATTGAATATTATGAATTATTAGATATCAAAGGAATATGGTACTGGCAGCTGAATCCCCAACCCAAAGTTCTTTCTAAGAAAAGTGAAAAGTGCTGCATTTATTATCCTGCAAACAAGTCCTCCACCACCACCATTTTCAATGGACAGTAACTGCAGGAGCAATGGAAATAGAGACAAAGATGTGAGGAGGGCATTCCACAGTATCTCCCACTTCAAAATCAAACAAAACACCATGCTGCGAACCAAGCAGAATGACAGCATTAATCTAGGGATGAGCAGTTGGCAGATTTGGACTGCTAGCTAGTGGTGGTGGTGATGTGTATAATGAGCCTCTGGGGAAATTGAACTAGATTACCCACAAATTTCTGATTCCAAATTTACAACAGCAGTATCATTGTGTACACACTCCACCTCCATGCAGCTGGAATGAAGAAAGCTTGGGGTAACTGGGAATGAGTGAAGTGTAAGGGGGCAGGGAATGGGACAAGTATCAGGAAAATATGGGAATGTACCAGATTGGTATCAATGTTGTCTACATTCTCCGGAATAAATGAGTGACTGACTGATTTAATAGCGTCAACACCATTTAGATCACTAGGGAAGGAAACAAAGGAAATCTCTCTTTTGTCCCCTTCAAACTGTCCCTTGTCCCTGCCTCACAAAGAGTTCTTATCAAATTTGGCATGCAAGCTGCAGGGGAGGGTGGAGTAATTTCACATCAGAAGCCCTTAAGGTATTTTCACAAGCAATGCTAAGAATTTTTCCGTCTGGAAGGAGTCAGTTGTAAATGCTGTTGGTGCAGGCATTACACCTTCCCTCCAATAAAACAGACAGTTGAAATTGAGTGATGTTTTAGCCAATGCCGATTTTTCATTTGAATCACTAATTTAGGAAAACAAGCCACCTACACCTGAACACACACAAAAATCTTGACGAGAAACTATGAGTAGGTCTTTGTGGGCCCAGGACAGAAGGAGACAGTAGACAAAAAAAAATCCATGGTGAATAGTAGCCTTTGTCTAATATTGCTAAAAGCTACTATTCTTTCACTTGTGCTGGAAAAGCAATTGACAAAATATATTGTCAAATTGATATTTGGCAACTGATATTTTCTATGATAGCCAAATTTGCTTTTCTTCCTAAATTTTTGAAACGGATTAGGATTCTTTATTCACTTCCAGGATCATGGAATTAGCTAATGGTATTTTGTCTGCACTGTTTCCCCTTGAAAGGGCAACCCGACAGGTTGTTCTCTTTCTCCTTGCATATTTGATTCAATTTTGGAACCTCTGCACTGTGCCAGACACAATAGATTTATGCATAAATTTTCTACATATAATTTTTCTTTCTTTCTGAAAATGATCTTTTATTGTTTATCTCTGAACCTACAGCTTCCATTCCAGCATTCATGACGGAGAGGGATGCATTTGGAGATTTATTTAGTTTTTCAGTTAACTGCCCAATATCTGAACTGATGCTGGTGGGAGACACTATGTCATGGAGTGTTTTTGCTGACTGCCATTTTTGTAGTGCCCTGTGATTGTTATTTATCTTGGAATAATGATTCCCAGGGATGTTTCACAAATGATAATGTGAAATTTTAATAAATTGATTAAATTTGGACAGATGGCTGCCCATAAACTTGTCCCGTGGGGCAAGGTAAATCCATTCAAAACAAATTTTATACCTTGGATTGTATACATTATTTGTGCAATTTCTCTTTAGATAACATGCAGATATTTCTATAATTTCTGTAAAGAGGATACAATTCACATTTCATGAAGGTGGATTTGACTTTCCTTATCTCAGTTTACCCCACTTTGCTAACTTCTACCAGCTACTGACATTGTTCTTCTCAGTAGAGTTATGCATCTTAGGCCCTTCTTAAAAACTTCCTGTCTGATTTCATTTTCTGAATGAATAGCTACCAATGTTATAATGGATTTTATTTCCCTAACAAATCCTGCAGTCTAAGAGCTATGGTGCTTACTGTCACAGCAGTTTCGGTTTGGTCCTTATTCACATGCTACATGGACCTTATGGAGCAATAATTATTTATTTATTCATTTATTTGTTTGATTGATTGATTTATAGGCCACCTTTCTCCTGATAAGAAGCCCCAAGGCAGCTCACAATATTAAAAAGAATAGAATTAAAAACCTAATAAGTCAAACATTAAAAAACAATTAAAAAAGGTAAAGGTAAAGGTTCCCCTTGACAATTTGTCCAGTCGTGTTCGACTCTAGGGGGCGGTGCTCATCCCCGTTTCCAAGCCATAGAGCCAGCGTTTGTCCGCAGACAATCTTCCGTGGTCACATGGCCAGTGCGACTTAGACACGGAACGCTGTTACCTTCCCACCGAGGTGGTCCCTATTTATCTACTCGCATTTGCATGCTTTCGAACCGCTAGGTTGGCGGGAGCTGGGACAAGCGACGGGAGCTCACTCCGTTGCATGGATTCGATCTTACAGCTGCAGATCTATAGACCTTACAGCACAGAGGCTTCTGCGGTTTAACCCGCAGCGCCACCACGTCCCATAAAAAAAAACAATTAATTTAAAAAAAAACAATTAGTTTTTTTAATCAAAAAAAAAACAATTAAGCTATACACTAATTAAAATACAATTGAATAATTAAAAATAAGTAAACATTAAAAATTATCTTTCAGGGATTCAATCATGTTTGTTGAAAACACGTCTGAAAAGATGGGTCTTCAGCTGTTGACAGAAAGATAAAAAGGAGGGGGACAGCCTGATCTCCCAAGGGAGCGCATTCCATAATCTGGGAGCTGCCACAGAGAAGGCCCTCTCTTGTGTCTTCCCATCAACTGTGCCTGTGCTGACAATGGGAATGAAAGGAGGATCACCTCTGGTTATCTCAAATGCCAAGAAAGCTTGTATGTGGAGATACAGTCCTTCTAGTAGCCTAGATCCAAGCTGTATAGGACTTTATAGGTAAAAACAAATACAGAAAGCCTTTTTTATGGAAGGCTTGCACAGACTCAGCACTTCTTACTTTGGACCAACTAGTTGGTTATGATGATGTATTTGATAGCTAGATATGATTTACCAACCTTGGCTGAATGGCATTTGATAGCATTTAAAGTGCCTCAAAGTGTCTTTCACTCTTAAAGATGCTCCTTGAATTTATATAGGGGAAGAAACTCAAAATATTTCTATACAAGTATTTGTTGTCATTTCATAAATTCTAAGGTTTCAGGAATAGGTGGAACAAGGAATTGGATTGCAGTGTCTTGCCTAACCAGTGGAACATGGCCTTAGCTTCCATATCTGCTTTATCCATGGATATTAAGCCCTGACTTACCCAGTAAAAAAGTTACGTTTAGGATATACTAGCCACCATAACACTTCTTGACACCATCGGTGCAATTCACCCTATGGATCTCTTTAACATGTCCTCTGAGCATGTCTAGTCATAAGTTCTTTGGGGAAATAATTCTTACTGTTAATATGCATCTTGCACCAGGGTGTGTGTTTTTTTTTTTTTTTTTTTTTTTTTTGCTGGTGCTTATGTGTGTGTTTTTATTATTTATTTATTTATTTATTTATTTAACTTATATGCCGCCCACACTACCCAAAGGTCTCTGGGTGGCTTACAACAATTTAAATACAGTAAAAAGGAGACGTCACTTCCGCTGGGACGGGATGCACAGCTGAGTCTTCGTCTCCTTGCCCTGCTGAATGTAAATAAGTTGCTAAATGCCTTTTTCCGTTCTTGAAATGTGAGTAAATCTGCTTAAATTCTTTGTGAAAAGTTCAAGCAGAGATAGAAGTGCTTTTTAAACTGTAAAAGCCTGGCTGCTTATCTGGGGAATGCACTTTCGTTTTCGCTCAGAAGAACGCCAGTGAAAGTTGAACAGCTAATGAGCTGTAAAAAAACTACTTTGTTTTCCTGTGCTATGAATCTTTTGCTTTGCTTATGAGAAAAAATAGAGATAAGAGTTCTAAAAGTTGGACAGAAGAGCCGTCAGAGAAAAAAAACATCAGATCGTAGTCTCAAATGCTTAAGACGAATAGAGGTGGAATCCCCCACTCCTAAAGAAGTTTCTAAAGAGACTCAGGAAGCTGCTGGAAAGGAGGGGGGAGGGGCTACCTCTCTGAGCAGTCTTATTGAAGCCAGCATGGAAAAAAAGATTGCCGAATTAACAACTTGTGTGAAAGATCTGGCTAAAGATATACCATGCCAGATTGATAGAAACTGGAACAGGTTCTTTCCAAAATAGACTCTTTAGTGAAGGAATGTCAACAGATGGGAAAGGACATGAAAGCAGCCCAGGGAGAAGTACAGGGGATGAAGGCAAGCATAGTAAAAATGGAGGACAGAGTAAAGCAAATGGAAGATCTATCAAAACAGAATGAAGGGAAAACAAAGGCACAACAACAGAAGATAGACGATTTGCAAAAGAAAGTGATTTATCTGGAAGATAGCTCAAGACGCAACAACATCAAAATAATTAATTTTAAGCTGCAAAAAGGAGCTGACCTTAAGCAGGAAGTGGTGACCTGGATAAATTCTATTATGAACTCCCAGCATGTGGCTGAAGAGGATATAGAGAGAATTCATTTTGTTGGGAACCCCAGAAATTAGAGGCCAAGACCTATAATATTGAAATTTTCAACTATGCTAAAAAAAAAAAGCAATTTCTCAAGGTCACTAAAGAAAAACCGGAACTATTAGTTTATAGGTCAAACCCAATACAGATTTATCAGGATTTAAGCAACGAATCAATACAGTGGAGAAAAACGATGAAACCCATTACATCAATTCTAATCAAGAATGGACAGAGATACAACTGTGGTCACCCAGTCTTTTTAAAAATATGGAAAGATGGAGTCCTCTTCAGAATCTTCTCTTTTGAAGAAGGCAAGGACTTGTTAGTCGCATGCGGCCTATGGCAAGAAGATCAAGATGACCAAGGCGCAAGCAAGTAGGCCTGCAAGGAGTGGAAACATGAAAGAGAAGATATCTGGACTGAGAGAAACCATTTGATGCTTGAAGACTCCCCCCCTCCCCCCTTTTTTCTTTTTCTTTTCTCTTTCCCTCTTTTTTTCCCTTTTTAAATTTTCTATAATGTCCCTTCCCCCCATTTTTGTTTTTTTAAAGGTTTTTTACACTGTCCCTCCTCCCCCTTTTGTTTTGTTTTGTCTTGTTTGTTTTTTGTTTGTTTTTTTGTTTTGTTTTTTTGTTTTGTTTTTTGTTGTTCTGTTTGCTTATTTTGTTTCTTTTTGTGGGGATGGAGAAGAGAGAGGAAAGATTAAGGGATAAGGACGTTAAGAGAAATAAACAAGTCAAATGAAAGAAGGGAAGGTATTAAGGGGGGGGAAAACAGAGTAGGGTGAAATAGGAATGAGGATTTGGCTGTGGTCCAGACTGGTGTGGGTGGTGTCTCCCTCCCTCCCGGAGCTCGCGTCAAACCTTAGTGAGGCACGGGGAAGTGGGGGGCAGGAAAAGAGGTTAAGTGTACAGTGGGAAGTTAGGGATAGGGGATTAGATAGGGAACAATGTGAATTTGGGGTTTTTTGGGTGTTTTTGTTTTGTGGGATGCACAACGGGACCAAAAAAAAGATGGGATATAGAACGGATATGGGGAAAAACATGAGGGTAGCTACTTTAAATGTGAAAGTCCTAGGGTCTGTAACAAAGAGGAAGAGAATAGAAACATTATTGAAGAAGAACAAGGTGGATATTATTTACCTACAAGAGACTCATCAATCAAAGGATGGAGTTAATGAACTGAAATTACAAAATATACACATTTATGAAAAAGGATTTGGGACTTCCAAATCCAAAGGTGTAGCGATATTGATTTCTAAACATTGTGAATTTGTGGTAAAAGAAGTAGTAAAAGATAGTAATGGTAGATATTTGATAGTACAGGGACTAATGGGGGAAGAAGAGTATACGTTAGTAAATGTTTATGCACCGAATGTGAATCAAGGAGAATTTTATAAAACTGTTATTAAAGAGATGGAGAAGGTTAGAATGGGATATGTTATTATGGCAGGAGATTTTAATATGGTTTTAGATAAGGTAAAGGATAAAACTGTATGTAACAAAGATGAGCTGAATAAAAGAAGTACCCTATTGAGTAAGATATTGAAAGCTATGGATTTAAAAGATATATGGAGAGAATTGAAGGGAGATGAAAGAAGGTTTACATATTATTCCTCTGTACATAATAGTTATTCAAGAATAGATTTTATGTTTATATCTCAAAATTTAATTTCTATAGTAGTACAGTGGTACCTCGCTAGACAATTGCCTCGTTAAACGACGAATCCGCTAGACGATGAGGTTTTGCGATCGCTGTTGCGCTTCGCAAAATGATGATTCCTATGGGCGCTTTTCGCTGGACGATGTTTGGGGGCCTCTCCCGTGACCCCCCACCCCTTTCAGAAGCCTTCCAGGGCGCAGGGGAAAAGCGGAATTTTTTTATTTCCAGCTTTTCCCCCTGAATTTTCAGGGCAGAGAAAGCCTCTTTTTAGCCCGCCCATCAGCTGTTCGTCGGGAGAGGGGAGGGGGAAGGAGCGGAGAAGAGGACAAAATGGCTGCCGGGGCTTCTTCAGCAGGTAAACATGCAGTGGAAATGCACCCGGCAAGCCTCTGAAAGCAGCGCTTTGCAGTGGGGGTGGCGTGGGGGGGTGGCGGGCCTGCCCCTGCCACCCACCCACTCACCCCCACCCACTCACCCCTTGGCAAAGCGCCGCTTTCAGAAGCCTCTGGGGTGCTTTTCCACTGCCTGTTTCCCTGGAAGCCTCAGAAACCCTGCTCCTATCAGCTGTTGGTCGGGAGAGGGGAGGGGGAAGGAGCGGAGAAGAGCACAAAATGGCTGCCTGCTGCCTGCTGCCTGCTGCCTGCCGGCTTTTAGCTGTTTGGTGCTCTTTTCCGGATGTTCTGCTGCTACCAGGCACTATGAGAAGCTGGGCTCAGTCTACAGTACCTGGTAAGTGACTTTCTTTTAATTTTTTTTAAGTTTCTCTGCTTTTCTTTCCCATCGGAACGCATTAATTAAATTCCAATGCATTCCTATGGGAAATTTGGTTTCACAAGACGATGTTTTCGCATGACAGCGATTTGTCTGGAACGGATTAACATCGTCTTGCGAGGCACCACTGTAGATACAAATATTAATGTGATAAAAATAACTGATCATGCGTTGATGATGATGGAGATGAAAGTTAAGAAAGATTACAGAGAAGCTAGAAGATGAATAGATTCCAATATTTTTCAGTATACAGATGTAATGGATAGAGCTAAGAAAGAATGGATAGAAATATGGTCAATAAATGAAGCAGGTGGGAGTAAAATAGGAGTGTTATGGGACACTATAAAAGCAGTTATGAGAGGAATTGCCATAAGAGAATCATGTAGAATAAAAAAACTGAGAGAAGAAAATATAAAAAAATAGAAGAATCATTAAAAGATTTAGAAAGTAAATATTTTATAGATAGAGATAATAAGAAATTATTAGAGATTCAAGCTAAAAGAAGAGAGTTAGAAAGCAAAGAGTTAGAAAAGGTCCAGAGGGATTTGATATACTCGAAGAGGAATTTTTTCGAGTATAGTAATAAAAACTCAAAGCTTCTAGCTAGGGTAGCTCGAACTAAAAGATCAAAAAACACAATTGGAGTGATCAGAGATAAAACAGGAAAGAATTGTAGCCTAATGAAGGAAAAATTAATGATATTACAAGAATTTTACCAAAATTTATTTAAAGGTAATAAATAGTACATCGAAAGAAGATATAGAAAATTATATTAAAGAAAATTTAAAGAGTAAACTATTAGAGAATGATAAAAGAGAATTAGAAAAAGAGATAAAGGATGAAGAGATTACAGAGGTTATTAACAAACTAAAAAATGGTAAAACTCCAGGCTTTGATGGAATCGGATCAGAATATTATAAAGCTTTTAAATCAATACTGATCGCCAAGTTAAAAATACTTTATAATGGACTATTGGAAGGAGAGAAAATACCAGATTCTTGGAAATATTCATTAACAACTCTTATTCCAAAACCCAATAAATATATATATAAGGTTAATTTGGTGGAAAATGGAATCATCAGAATTACAGGTGGATATTGAAAAACATCTATTTGGTATGATTAAGAAATATAAAATAAGCGAAATTAATAACCCGTTTTTAAAGACTATGTTAAACGTCTGGTACAAGTAGAGAAAGAATTTATGTCCGTTTAACTCTCCATTAGGATTAGTGACTGAAATAGAGAATTTTCCTGCCAATATGAAAGTTTATGCAGAATTATTTAAAGAAAAAAAGTGATTAGATTAAAAGACTGGTTGTATAAAATGAGATCGAAAGATCAAATGAAACAAATCCTTCAAAATAAGAATATATCATGGTTGAATTATATGCAATTAGAAAGATGGACTAATGAATGGGTAAAGAAGTATAATAAAGGTAGAGAATATACGAAGTATGAACAATTTCTATTATCATATGAAGATATTCAGATGACCGATTCAGTAAAGGGTGCAGTGAGTAAAATTTATAGATTCCTGCTTGATCTAGAAGAAGAAGAGACTGAGAAAGAAGGATTGAAGTTAGTGTGGGAACAAGACTTAGGAAAAAGAATAAATTGATGAAGTATGGAGGAAGATGTGGAAAATGAGGGTTTTACGATTTATGTCGGTGAGAATAAGAGAAAAAATTTTAAAATTGGGTTTAAGATGGTATTTGACACCGACAAAATTGAATAAAATTAACGCTAGTTATCTGAATGTCTGTTGGAAATGTGAGAAGGAAATTGGTACATACTTTCATATGTGGTGGGAATGCGAAAAGTACAAAGATTTTGGAAACTAATCTTTAAAGAACTGAATGACATATGTGAAAAAGATATAGAATTTAATCCTGAGATAGCTCTGTTATCAATATTTGAGAATGTGGAATATGATGACTAGAGAATTGATTACCAATTTATTAACAGCAGCCAGATTAATAATAGCTAGGAATTGGAAATCAAAGTCTGAATTTCGAATGGAAGAATGGTATAATGAAATATGGAACATTGCTATAAATGATAAGTTAACTTGTAACTTAAAGGTTAAGAAAGGAGAGATGAAAAAGAATAATTTCTATGATATATGGGGCAGATTTCTTGAATATGTGCTAACAAGAGGAAAAGGGAAAGCTCCAAATCAAGAAACAATGCAGTTCTGGAGAAGAGGACAATAAAGGAAGAAGAAGAATAAAGATAGAGGAAGAAGAGGATTACTGCAAGAGGTCCCGACTATGGTGGTGGGGAACACAGTCGATTTGTATTTTGGTTTATGTATTTTATGTTTATGTTTATGTTGTAGTTTAAGAAAAAAATAAAAATAAATAAAAAGGGGGGGGGAAATAAATACAGTAAAAAGATAAAAAGATAAAACAATTAAAATACAATTAAAAATACAGTGCTCTAAAAATTGCCATCAGGACCCACAGTTGATATTATTTCAATTAAAAACCTTCTGGAACAGGAAGGTTTTGACCTGGCGCCGAAACGTCATCAACGTCGGCACCAGACGAATCTCCCTCGGGATGGCGTTCCATAGTCTGGGGGCAGCTGCCGAAAAGGCCCTTTGTCTACAAGCCATCCCTCTTACCTCCTTGAGGGATGGCTCTTTCAGGAGGGCCCCCTGGCTAAATCTTAATTGCCGGGTAGGTTCTTATGGAAGGAGGCGGTCCTTCAGGTATCCAGGGCCCAAGCCGTTTAGGGCTTTATACGTCAAAACAAGCACTTTGAATTGGGCCCAGACAGCGACTGGTAGCCAATGTAATTTAAACAGAATTGGCCTGATATGTTCCCTAGCAGCCCCACCACTCATCAGCCGCGTAGCTTGATTCTGAACCAGTTGCAGTCGCTGGACCATCTTCAAAGGCAGCCCCAAGTACAGATCATTGCAGTAATCTATACGGGATGTTACCAGTGCATGCGTAACTGTCATGAGACTCTGCTCGTCCAGGTAGGGCTGTAGCTGGTATAATTTCCACAGCTGAAGGAAGGCCACCGAGTCCACCTGGGCTTCCAGAGTTAGACCGGGGTACATGCTCACATCCTGGAAGTTAACCACCGGTCAGCAAAAATTGATTCTCGGTGGCTTTATTGTGACTAAAAGACTTGCATTACAACATGGAAAAGATAAATGCTCACCTCCTGTTCAAGGATTCAAGGACCTTATAATTCTATGAACACGTGAACACATATAAGAAAAAAAAATCATATGACCATATTTTTAGATACTCAGAAGACTTCTATAGAAGCTAATTACCAGAATCCTATAGGTTAGTTACGTTATCATAAGTGTATTGACATACACTGTGGTGATGAATTTCCACTAGTTACTGCACTAGTGTTTGTATCCTTCATCATGCATCAACTTGTGTGATTAGGGATTCAAGTTGTTAACTAATGACAATTTGTTGCTGCAGTTGATGCCACTGCACTTACACCAGCATAACTAACCAACAGAATTCTGTTCTATGTATAGATTTTTTTATAGTAGTACTGTATCTGTCTTGTGTGTTTTATTCAGTATTTTTGGTTGTTTTTTCTTATGTTCTTTAATACAAGTAGGTAAAGTAGTAATAAATAATATTGCTAGAACTTGGGAGCCGAGTATTCACCTCTAGCACTTTAATATAGGTCAGTGGCAATGTCTGAATTCATTGTAAAACTTCGTTTTAATACCTCCTCTACCAGCATACAAGCAATTCTGTCCACACAACAATATAAATGAAATGCCATCAATTTGTCAGCTGAGAAACATGGGAAGTGTTCTTGAATATATACAAGAATGTTTGCAGGAATTTTCTGCAAGGGGCCAAAGCTGTATGGTAGTATGTTACCACACCACCACAACACAGTGCATCTGTTTAGACACATTAAAATAAATAAATACATCAAGAATTCCAGGGGGAGTGCCTCCTTCTCCCCCATGGACAGCCATGGGTGCATACTGAGTTTATATGTGAACTAGAGACAGGCAGGATCAGTGCTTTGGCGAGGTTCGGCGGATCGGGCCCACAAGTGTTGCAAGGGTGCCCTGGATTGCTTGCCCTGCCTCCTCCCGCACGCGCCCACTCAGAACATTATTTTTGTGAGAGCATTGTGAATGTTAGCTTTTTGTATTTCATTGTTTGCCACCATGTGAGCTGAGGAGGTATTATACAACACTCTCACAAGGCTGTGCATTATAGAAGAAAAGTTGCAAAATATCAACTGTCCTTCATGGAAACTTGCCTGCCATTGATGATTTCTTTATTGAAGCTCCTCTGGTAAACCTCTGTGGGATTGTCAAATCTCCTCAGAACACAATTTTCATTGTCTTACTGAGACTGTTGACCAATTACCATTTCGACTATGGTTAACCAATGTCCATCATTATCTCCCCAATCTTTGGTTATCTCTTTGCTATTTCTTTTTAATCTTTTGCTAACCATTCTAACCAGAAAAATCAATGCTGCTTTTACTCGTGATCTTTCAAGGGTATGACATGCTATTTACAAGAGTTTACAAAACTTTTCCTTACTGTTTCCTTTCTTTTCTTTTTAGGACGGGGAGGAATTAAATGTTGGCTTATAGAAAAAACTGGTCAAAATACTATGGGGAAAAATCATTAACATAAGGAAAGCCACACAGCAGTTTTCTGCTCATCACTTGCTATGGGTTGCACGAGTGGGCACACAACTGCTTGGCTGACTAGAATAAGCTGAGGCATGTGATGGCCATCTGGCAGCACAGGTAGGCTTGTTTGTGCAATTGCCTACGTATGCTGAATGGAACCAACATGACTGTATTGTTCAAAATGCAGCCTGTGTGTTTTCTACACCACATTACACACGCATATTCCATTAAGTGTGTCCTCCACACATACCCTACTCAGAAACTGAAAATGGTAGGGGATTTTTTGTAGAACGCTCAAAATCCACAAATCAGCATAAGGCTGGAACATTCTGAGGACTGTACGCCAAAAATGTAACTCTTTAAAGCTTTGCCCTGCTCGAGTTATGGGGAGAAGACTAAGGAGGACTTAATGAATCCCCAAGACCCGTTCTCCACCATTTTAGCAAAATCATGCTTTTCCCAGCTTTTGAGAAACAATGGCTAAGAACAGGGCTAGATTCAAATGATGGTATAATTCCATTCCTGACAAGGCCCACAGTCCAACATGGGTCCACTACTCACCGTCTCAGGCCCTGCTCCTCCTTACTGTCACTGACACTTTACATGCCCTCACCAAGTATGAGAACAAGCAGAAGTGAAAGTAACTCCTACTTTCCCTTCTTTTCTGGGCAGTGTTGTGGGTCATTCCCAAAGGAGACAGAAAGCAAAAGGGCATTACTGATAGTGGCAAAGAAATGAGTCCATTCAGGTAAGGGGCTCCACTCTTAAAATATGGGTCTGACACTGGCTAAGGGGGAAGATATTACAAATGTAACAAGGGGCTGGAATCCTTATAGTCCCCTTGGAATCAAATACTGTTTCCCCCTCCCCATATGGTGAGAAAAGCACAACAAATAATTTTGTAAGTAACCCAGTGGTAAGTGATCACAGAAAGAGGAAGACCAGGTTTTGAGACTACAGAACCATGAAAGATTCAAGCAATTAAAATAATTACTATCTGATTCTTCCCTGTTTGAAGTCCAGCTAATTACTGTACACCAGAATATACTGTATAACTAACCTACTATTTGCTACAGTAGACACATATATCCTTTTAAAATACAGTCAGACCCCAAAATATTGTTTTTGTCTACTTACCAAAAATTCGTTTGTAAACTCCTCTCTATTGCATATGATACTTCTGGCCCTTTCCAGGTTTTGCATGACAATTTCTCTTTGATCCATACTGGAAAACCAGGTGAAGCTGATCTTTCAGAGATGAAGATGGACATGACTAGTACATGCTACAGTGGAAACAACCATCAGCGCAGATGGTTCCTGTTGAAGTTTGTGGTTTGTTCCGTTCATCACAAGACCTAAAGGAAATTTGTATGTATGTAGCAGCAGCCACAGGGGGGAAATGAAAAGAGGCATTCCATGCTGGGCCCTAGTGCCTCCTTTTTACGAGGAGTAAAAAAAAAAGCATGTTGCTTTGTTTTCATTGATCCTGCTGCTCAGTTTTCTCCAAGTGCAGAGTCTCACCAGGTAATTCTTTGAAGTAATTTCTACTTGAAGATCAGGAAATTAAAAACAAATCTATATAAATCACAAGCAACAAAATATAGCAGGTCCCCAATATGGTTCATATTTAACAGGTCAGTGCCCATTGCCAATACTTTCCACTTCGTTCAGCGGTTTGAAATACCCATACTGATAAATTGTCTTAGATTAAAACACATATACACACACATACAGACTCTCCTCATTCATCCCGTTGAAAGAGATGACTTTGCTTCTAAAATGCACTATTCAGGCCTTGCCAGAAAGCTTGAAAATACCCAGACATTACCACCCTTTCACACGACCTCAAATGAACTTTACAAAGCCATACCATGATCAAATATTTGTATCAGCATGTTGAAATTATGCAGAGGTCAATGAATCAGAGACTAGCCGGTCCCAGGAATGCAAGTTATCTGAATGACTCGGCTGTGAGCATTCTTACACATTCTGGAAAATCTTTGTTCAATTGCTGCTTTTGAAAAACTAACTAAAATACAAATTCTAACTATCCTTCCTCCTATTTGATTAATGAAATACTGTGTAGAAAACCAGCATCATTCTGCCAAAGGGGAGCACTGCCCCCAGCTGTTTCTGTACTAGAATATGTCAATGATTAATACATGCTCTTCTCCATGTGTTGGGAAACAAATCTGCTAGTCAAAACAGAATCCAAATAAGGAAAAGTTTATTCCTTCAATTTGCTTTGTCTCATGGCTGGGGGATTTCCAACAACAACAAAAATACTTATCAGCATGATTTTTTAAAAAAACAAGGAATGTTCAAAACCTCCCAACTAGCCCTAGACATTCTTGTCAGCAAAGAAACATCAAGATTCTTACTAGCTACCATTTTTTTAGTTCAGTAAATTACTATAAGTTGCTATTTTTGTATAAAATCCAGTTCTAAATCCATGTTTAAATCCAGTTTAAAATTCATGTTCTAAACTTCTAAGTTTCACATTACAAAATTTTAATTTTAGAGCTACATATAAGTAAGCATCTCTGATTACAGTTCTTCCAAGTAAATGTAGAGATGACCTGGTTGTACAATAAACCACAATACAGGAACTATCTTCATGGTCCTCATCTTTATTGTATTTTCTTAATAAATTGTGGTTGAGCAATTGCCTTATTTCTAACACTAAACTCCATTGACTGTCAATATTGTTTTGTCAACCAATGCTCCCACACACAGAGAAAATATAACAGAAAAAAAGGAACTTGTGCTCCCTGATGTTGGTCAGCTAATGCTACCATCACCCCTCACCATTTAAATGGCTGATACTGATGGGAATTGAAGTCCAACAACATCTGGAGGGCACTGGTTCCTCATACCTGACTTAAAAGTTCTGGTGTTTCTCCAGAAGTGGTCACAGTACAGCAATAAGTCAGATAAGACCTCTTATTTGAATGAGATTAAAACATACCTAACTGTGTATTAGGGTGTACACACATAGAAGACTCCACCCATATTTGATAGAGGGAGTAGCAATATCTAATGAAAGATTAGATATTGGTCAAAGTGAGAAGTCTTTGTTTTAAAAAGTCTTGAAAATGTGCAATATATTTTATAGACAACTCTTTCCTTAGAATCATGCTTGAAAAATTT
This sequence comes from Intellagama lesueurii, assembly GCA_037013535.1. Classification (NCBI taxonomy): domain Eukaryota; kingdom Metazoa; phylum Chordata; class Lepidosauria; order Squamata; family Agamidae; genus Intellagama; species Intellagama lesueurii. The sequence continues at coordinate 202,669,463 of JBAJHW010000004.1, forward strand.
ACAGATGCTATCTATTCTGAAAATATAATAGTCTCAACAGCAATCCAGTGTATTGCATTGCTTAATGTTAATATAGTGGGCTATGACCAGAAAGACTGAAATTCAGATAGGCAGTGTAATCTTGAGTCAATTGGCCTGTCCTAGCCCAGTGATCCCCAACCCCTGGGCCGCGGCCTTTTACCGGGCTGTGGTCTTGGCAGGACCAGGCCATGGAGACAGATCTCCTGCCCCCCTGCACACACGCCCCCCCCACACGCACGTACGCACATACGCCCCCACATACACTCACAGATGCACGCACGCCCCACCCATGCATGCACAGACGCTCCACCCCGCACGCACGGATGTCACACACACCCTGCCCACTGAACTGGTCCGCAGTTCGAAAAAGGTTGGGGACCACTGTCCTAGCCTAACTGTGAAAATACAATATAGAGGAAACCACCACCACCCTCCAAATCTGGTAGCATACTTTCAGCCACTATACACATCCATTAGCACAGTGATGGCAAACCTTTTTGAGCCCCAGTGCCCAAACTGCAACACAAAACCAACCACGACTGTCCCAAAGAGTCCCACTCCTCCGGCCGCAAAACCTCCAGCTCCTGCCCAACGCTCCCCGCTCTGCCTCCGGCTGCAATCCTTAAAGGTGCAGGTGGCAGGAGCCAGGTGTTTCCATACCTGGTGTCCAGGTCTCTCTCTCTCTCTCTCTCTCTCTCTCTCTCTCTCTCTCTGTGTGTGTGTGTGGCGGCCGTTGCCTTCTTGGCTCTCCCTCCCTTCCCAAGACTTCTTCCTGAAATCCAGGATCGTAGGATGGGTAAGTATTTTTCATTGGAGACTTATGGCTCGAGTGCCCACAGAGAGGGCTCCGCATGCCAGCTGTGGCACGCGTGCCATAGGTTCACCATCACTGTATTAGCCTAATTATGGCTGTTAACCAGAAATTGCACTTTCATTTTCTGACCAATGATCATGAGTGAAACAGCATCTTTCCACTCCTGTCACTTAGAAACTTGTACTGAGCAGAACACTGACTCTGATACAGGGGTTAACATACACATGCTATACTCAGGAGCTCTTTTGTCTTATCCTCCATGAAGCTCTCTGGTGTTTTTCTTTCTGGGTTTATCCAAGACTGATTCCAAGGTAATTCCAAGTTCAGAAAGGTAAAAAGGTACAGGTGCCCCTTGACATTTAGTCCAGTCGTGTCCGACTCTAGGGGGTGGTGCTCATCCCCGTCTCCAAGCCGTAAGCCAAGCGTTTGTCCATAGACAGTTTCCGTGGTCACGTGGCCAGCGCGACTAGACACGGAACGCTGTTACCTTCCCACCATGGTGGTACCTATTTATCGACTCGCATTTACATGTTTTCGAACTGCTAGGTTGGCAGGAGCTGGGACAAGCGACAGGAGCTCACTCCGTCGCGTGGATTCGATCTTACGACTGTTGGTCTTCTGACCTTGCAGCACAGAGGCTTCTGTGGTTTAACTCGCAGCGCCACCACGTCCCACCCAAGTTCAGAAAACTTTTTTTTTAAACTTGAGACTTGTCTTAATGCTTAATTTAATTTAAAATTTGAAGTTCAGAAAATCAAATTTTAAATTAAATTAAGCATTAAGACAAGTCTCAAGTTTAAAAACTATTATTAGCATCAAAGCCAATCTAAGATCTAAATGCTAAAGAAGTCCAAGGACCTACATTCTTACATCTTCCATTCTTATATCTAGCAGTTTAGCAAGAATTATGGGTGCAATGATGAAGCTGAGAAGGAAGAAGACCAAACATGTCAGCTTTGCTGTGTGGACTGCTATGTCTTTGTTCAGGTCAGAAGCATGGACTACAGAGGTGATAGGAACAACAACCATTTGCCAATTAAATGAAATGTTTCATCCTATCCCATGTTTTGTCCCTGATTTGTTTTGGGAATATGATCTAAGTGTGACTTGATTGAGTTGGTACACTTCTCGCTGGTACATCTTTAATCTTGAGGCATATTTCAACAACAATTTCAAAATGTGTTATTTTGACCCTTAGTGATCAACAATGTTAAATTTTAAAAAAGTAACAAGTAATGGCTGAAACCCTATTGCTTAGCATAGTAAGTCACACCAGAGAAGGCCCACTGAATCAGTGGAAATTTGGTGAGTCAACTACTCCATAAATTCCATTTATTCATATCAGCTTACTCTAGTTGCAATTTACTTTAGGAAAGTAAATCATAACTAGAGTAGTCCTATTTGAATAAATGGAACTTATGGAGAAATTGACTCATCAAATCAATAGGCCTATTCGAGAGTGACTTCCTATCGAAACAATAAAATTTTAGACATTGTTATTTAATGTTGTCATTTTTAATAATTTTTAATGATTTTTAAAATTGTGATGATTAACATTTTAAATATTCTTAATAGTCTATATTTGAATTACAACTAATTTTTTAAATGATGTAATGCTAACATGTTAACAAGGCCCTCAAGGGTCTTAAAGTTTTAAAGGAAAATATACAGTAAAATCATGGCAATAAAGTATAATTTAAAATAGATTAAACACAAACAACTAAAAGAAACTGGAGCAATACACCAGAAACCACAATGTCAAGAGAACTGAAAAGAAGGTAAAACTGAAGATTAAATGAAATTGAGCCAACTAGACGTTCCAAAGAAAGAAGTTCCATAATCTTAGTGCCACTATCACAAGTCCCAGTCAATGAAACCACAGAGCAAGGCTTCTAATGAACGTGGTAGGTGAGCAAAGAAGATGAAACTATAAGCAGCTTAATCCCAGGCTGCATTGAATGTGGAAGCATAGCCATGTTTTCACCCAGTGCGGCATCCTCTACATCCCCCCAAAATGTTTTCCAGTCCTTCCACTCCTTCAACAGGTTGACATGAAAAAGTTGGAGTGGGTGGCAATGGTTGGGCATATGAATCTCGTAGTCCATTTCTGTCTGTCTCAGGCAGGTGTCCTTTGTTGACCTTCTCCAGCTGTCTTTCCTCCCTCTTTTCCCTGGCTGAGCTCTCTCACTCTTTCCCCACTGAGCCACCTCTCAGCCATCTTAAAGGGGCCCAACAACTCGCCGTGAGTGTGCCGGCTACCTGGCACATTCACCCCGTCACAGTCTGTTACTTAGGCAGAAAGCGGTACCTTGCATTACACCCAGAAATAAAATAGAAGCCTGTACAATTCATGTAACACCAATGTCGGCACAGCAGGAAAGTCCAATTTTCTTCCCTATCTTAAATCTCTATTTTTGAATGCCATTTTGTAAAATAACTCTATGTATGTACATGGGAGGGGAGACAATACTAATCTTCCATTTCATGTGCAAGCAATCCTATTCATTTGCGTTTTGATAAGCAGGTACAGAATTGCAGCCTATGGGTGATCTTAACCCTGCACAAGCGTCTGTTGACATGGTCTGAAAGGAAGTTCTGCTACTCTTGCCAGGATGTTGTGGTCATCTGCAAGAGCCTGCTCTTATGATCATTGGTGTTTCAAATAATTAGGCAGCAATTGTGTGACATACTGTTGTTTCTGTGGGTAATATTACTGTGAATTTTCAGAAATAGTAATATCTGGCTAGAGGAAGGCCTTAGGTGACCAGCAGACGATATAACATCCCTAACCCAACAATTCAGAAGACATAAGAATTAGTGCCAACATACAAGATGAAAATCTACTTTACTCTTTGGATCTTTTTTTTCACAGGTAAGAAAAATGCTGTAGAACAACTTTCTGAAGTATGTCTTCTTATCTATAATTTTCAGATGCATATTTGATACACTGAACAAAATTATGGAAGAATGTTTGCATGTAAACTAAGACAGTGATGGCAAAGTGCAGCCTCCTGAAGATGTTGCAGTACACCTCCTATCAGCCCTAGCCAGGAGTTCTGGGAGTTGCAACCAACAATACATCGATGGCTGCTTGTTCCCAGTCCCTGGTCTAAGATTACAATAATCCTTAATAAGACAGTCTGCAATTGTAGTCATGGATCTGCTGTGCATACCAGAGTCATCACTATCACCTCTTGGTCTGGGACAATATTCTTTCAAATGCATCCCTATGATACTATAGGCATCAGCATAAGCACATTTCCTAGGCCATAAGGATTAATGATGCAGTTCTAAGAAAGCTTACTCAGGACGGTAGCCTGAATTTCCCTGAATTCACCCTTAGGAATGCACTACAGGTTAGTTTAAGATAATGTGACTGCATTAGGAATCATGATGCAATGTGAAGGCTCAAAACTGCTGTCTCTTTTCACGGTTCTGCTCTTTATAGTATCTTGAATTGGAAAGCTTAAATGGGTTAAAATAGCAGGGGGGAGGATTTTATCATCGTCAAGAAAATAAATGCCAGAATAGGGGACATTCATGCAGTGTCAGAAAAGAGGGTACAAGTCTGCATAACATTTGTACATGCAAATTCATAGGCATAGAAGGAAATTTAGACAAAGGTGTCATCCATGTTGCCATGCTAGAGAGACCATGGCCATGTGAGCTGCAGCCCTGCTTAGTCTTTGCCCAAAAATTATATGTGGATGGCACCCTCAAAGTCCTGCTCTCTCTCTCTCTGCTTACCTTTTTTTAACAACTTTTAAATAGTCTTGTACCAATATATTTTTCAATTAAAGGGCTATTCTTTTTAAAGTATGGAACATGGCACTTCTAACTTGCTGGCTGCTTTCCAAAAAAGAAAAGAAAAAGAAAACCCTCAATTATTCTGAAAATATTACATTTCTGAATGATAATATCATGAAGATATCACCCATCCATTTTTAATTGTACACAGGGACTACACAACTGTTTCTTTTTCTTTTACTTTCAGAACATAAAGAGCAGTTGACACTGAAAATAAGATTTAATATATCATTAAAAAAATATTAGCAAACCGGAACAAGTTCAGAGGAGGGCAACAAGGATGATCAGGGGACTGGAAACCAAGCCCTATGAGGAAAGACTGAAAGAACTGGGCATGTTTAGCCTTGAGAAAAGAAGGCTGAGGGGAGATATGATAGCACTTTTCAAATACTTCAGAGGCTGTCATACAGAGGAGGGGCAGGATCCGTTCTCAATCATTCCAGGTTGCAGGACGTGTAATAATGGGCTCAAGTTTCAAGAAGCCGGATTTCATTTATCAGGAAAAACATCCTAAATGTTAGAGTACAACAACGGAACCGGTTACCTCGGGAGGTAGTGAGTGCTTCAGGTCTGGAGGTATTCAAGAGAAAATTAGACAGCTATCTGTCAAATACACTTTGGTATGGATTCTTGCATTGAGCAGGGGGTTGGACCCGATGGCCTTATAGGCCTTTTCCAACTCCATTAGTCTATGATTCTGTGATATAGGAGGGCTAACATGAGTTTCAGCATTCAGAAGATAATAAAGATTGACTTGTGTAGTATGATGTTAACACTATATGAGCTTCTGACAACATTTTCCCCCAACAGATGGTTTCACAGCAGTTCTTTGGAGTAATAAAAAGATTGCCACAGAAGGTGCAACCATAACTGTAACCTGCCTCTATGATATAAGAAACTACAAGTTTAGCAAAAAGTACTGGTGTAAGGGAAGTTCCAAAATGACTTGTGATATTTTAGGAGACACAAAGAAGTTTGTAAAGTGGAACTATAAAAGCAGATTGATACTCAATGACAGCAGGAGAGGATTTTTTTTGGTCAACATGAAGCAACTGACGACTAATGATTCAGGAACGTATTGGTGTGGAATCGACCGACCCAACAGAGATGTAATGACTGCAGTGCAACTGGAGGTTAATAAAGGTAAACTACTGACTTCATTGTCATGATGCAAATGGAAAACAATCCTGTTGCCAGGTTTGGTTGTAACCAATTATTTCTTGCTGAACAAGCACCAGTCATGCTACATCAGGGAGACCAAAAAAACCTGAGAACTGATCCACACCATTTTAACACTTAGGTTACATACATTGGTGGCTAGTAATTATCCTGAGAATAGTTAGGACCTTGGGTAGGAGAATTCACCTGTGCCTTATGACCTCAGAGCACAATAATATATATATTTAAATTTCTTTTCTGTTGAATCAGCCCCCCAGCATCCTCTACTGACAATAAGTTTTAAATATCTGGAAAAGGGATCCCAGGATGATGGGGGGGGGGAGCTAAAATATTGTAAATTTTGCTCTCACATCCCTTAGAGCTGCAAGGGAACTTTTTGAACAAAATGTTTAAAAACAGAAGTATTTTGTGGTGTGCAGAGGCTGGGATGCTAGAAAGCCATATTTGGGCCCTGAGGGCCATGTGCAGTCTGCATTCTCACTCCCCTTCACATTTTACTCATAGGTTAGGTAAAGGTAAAGGTTCCCCTTGACATTTAGTCCAGTCGTGTCCAACTCTAGGGCGCGGTGCTCATCTCTGTCTCCAAGCCGTAGAGCCAGCGTTTGTCCATAGACAGTTTCCGTGGTCACGTGGCCAGTGCGACTAGACACGGAACGCTGTTACCTTCCCACCATGGTGGTACCTATTTATCTACTTGCATTTACATGCTTTCGAACTGCTAGGTTGGCAGGAGCTGGGACAAGCGACGGGAGCTCACTCTGTCGCGTGGATTCGATCTTACGACTGCTGGTCTTCTGACCTTGCAGCACAGAGGCTTCTGCGGTTTAACCCGCAGCGCCACCATGTCCCTAAAGGTAAGTAAGTTCCTATAAATACCCATAAATATACTTTACTACTTAAGCTGCCGGTAATTATTTTGCAGCTTGAGCCTCCCATTCAAAATCGCCAGACATGTGTAAAAATGTACTGCCTCCCCCATTCTTTTGCCTGCTGATGTGCAAGGGGCAGTAAAACTAACATTTTTCATCGTTACTTACAGCTCTTGAAAAACACAAGAACTTGAAAACCCCTACCTCTTCTACTACCTTCTCTTCAGGTGAAGTTACTACAGCTTTCCCAGTCTATTCCACGTCTAATGCAAGTGTGTCTCTCCCATCCAATTCCACCTGCCATCATAACGTTAAGGAAATGTAAGAAGTGTTGTCTATCATTAGAATATTCAGTAGCTAACTTCACATAGAATCCAAGTTATCTTGTTTTGAAATTAATCTTTTATTTGTGCTTTGATCATTATACCAGCCATATTCACATCCTCAGTTTGGGTTACTTAATGTTTTCTATATGGAGCTGCCTTTGGAAAATGTTCAGAAACTTCAGTGGGTCCAAAATGCTGGGGCCAGATTGTTAACTGGAGCTGGTTACAGGCAGCACAAAACTCCCCTGCTGCAATAGCTACGATAGGACTGATATCAATATTTGGGTGATGAGGCCTCCCAACTATGCTGGACCCTTGATGTTGGGCTTCCTTTTGGCTGTTATTGGAGGCCTCCTGTACGCAAGGAGAAGCAACCTAGCTTTTCTTTATAACAAGACAGGCTGCTTTGTGTTTTGTTCTGGCAATGTGGAATCGCATCCGAGGGCTACCCTAAGCTCATAAGAATCCTCACACAGGTCAAGCTCCACAGGCTGCCAGTCTGTTTCAGGCCCAATTCAAAGCTTGCTTTTGATCTACAACACCCTAAACAACTTGGGTCCAAGCTCTCTGAAACAGACCACATCTCCATCTATAAGCCTGCACAGGTTTTAAGATAATCCGTGGAGGCCTTTCTCTTGGTCCTGCCACCGTCACTGGTGTGTTTGGTGAGGACACAAAAGAGGGCTTTCTCTGTGACTGCCCCAAAGCTGTGTAACTCCCTCCCACAGGAGGCCAGCCTGCCTCCCAGGTCTTTGATGTTCTTCTGCCAGGAGGCAAAGACCTTTCTCTTCAGGCAGGGTTTTTTTCTCCAGTGCATGGTTGCTTATGGTAGGGCTAGGGAAGCTTTTAAAAATGGGAATGTATATCTTTTTTTTTTATTTTTAATGTGTATTATAAATTGTTTTAAACTGTTTTTATGTCTCAGTTTTTAGTATGAAAGTGGAGTAATTGCTATTTAATATTGTAACAATTTATTATTTTTTAGCTTTTAATATTGACTGTTTTAATTATTGTAAGCCACTTTGCATCCTTTTGGGAAGAAAGACAGGGTATAAATTAAAAAAAAAATGAAAATGAATACCATGAAGTGAAAATAGAGAGAAGACAATTAAAAAAAAAAAACTCTATCAGCTGATTAGGGTAGGGAGTGAGAAAACCACTTTTTTTCTTTATCTATTAAAAGGATCACAGTTAACACTTCTCTTTGGTGTTCGAATGGTAACTCATGACCTGCAGTATATGGAAGAGACTGGTTTGATCTGGATCTCTCCTCCCTATCTTTTTCTACTGGGTAGGGGGAGAAAAACAGCAATTTATTTGTGTGGTCCTTTTTTGGGAGCTCTTTGCTAAAAGTATGCCCACCTAGATTAAAATTATTGTGTTCAGACAAGTCCATTTGGACTTATGGTGACCTGCCTCCTTCTGAGTGACACACTGAGACCACACAGATTGCTCAAGGCTGCACAGATGGCAGGATATGTAACTCCCTCAGCCACACAACTCTAGGTGATGTTGGTTTGGTCCTTCACCCAGAAGGCACAGTGCAGATCAGACTCCTAGTCCTATTTGCTCCAACCTAGTGAATTGTACCAGTTCCTACCTAGATCAAGGCATGTGTTGCAAGCTACTGTGTACATATTTGAATTTTTGCCTTAATACTCCAGTCATTTTGAATCATAACAAAATCACCTTTACAGTTTTTAAGATGTGCATTCTATGTATTTCTGATTTAAAGTTAAATTTAATGTTGGTACAGAGCATCACAATAACCCCACACTCAGTAGTATGTAATGGTTTAATTAACTCCTATATATAAACAAATGACAGTATTTAAACCACTTTGAAATAGATTGGGTGTACAGGTATGTGTCTGTAAATACTACAAAGGAGAGCAAGAAGCTCACATACTCAGTTCTGATCATAAGATACTGTATCTATTATTACTAAGAATTTGTTTAGCTTGAGTTTCTAACCTTTTTTCCTCATAAAATGTGTAAGAACAATTTGATATATGAGACTCTCTTTTTCACTTCTCATTAGACACATTAGAAATTGGCATCTCATTCCATGGGCCTTTCTGCGCTGGTTGATCCTAGTTATTCTCATAACTACTTTTATCGTGATCTGTTGAGTAAACAAAAAGGCAAGTTTACTTTTAGTTGATAGCTTCCTTTTCTTTAGATCTCAGGATGTAAGAAAATAAATATCTCTTTATTTCAATTTAAAATTTGATATAACTAATCTAACGGAGCTGTGTACAGACCAAATAAAAGATCCAATATAGATAAAACATCCACGCCGCTGAAGAATGCCATAAATTGTTGGGCAATTTTAAATTGAAATAAAGGGATTTTTTTTCCTTCCATCCTGAGACTGTGGTTTCCCCTTCAAAATTAGATGCATTGGATGTGCCAGTTCCTTTTGACTTCAAGGACTTCCAGATTGACATTTCTACCACTGTCTATCAAGTAACTAGTTAATCTATCATCCCTTCCTGAAAAGGTTTTATGTATTAAAAGACAGAAAAAGCAAGAGGAAAAGCACTTGTGAACAATTCATTTGTCAGACTATTGGGTATGAATATAGTGAGCGAGCCTGAGTAAATGAAACTGTATTGAAGGCATCTAGATGGGACCAATCAATCTTAAAAGAATACATTTAGTAAAAAAAATATACTCAGTTGACTCATTCATATATATCAGGCCAGGTAACTTTTGGCCTACTGGATATGGTGAGCTCCCAGAAGCTGGCTCTGCCACCTAGTTCCCAAGCTTACTGAGCACTCCAGCCAGCAGAGATGAACAAGAACATGCTGAATTAGCCAAATGAGTTGGATTTTGTTTTTGTTTTTTTAGGGGGGAAGAGAAGGGCAAATCAGTTTAAATACAACAGAGTTTAAACATAATTTAAACTTAAACTATGCCACCCTGGAACCCTGATAATCAGGAATTAGAAATCTTTACCAATCTACTGCTCATGTCTGATAGATCTAACAGTAGATCACCATCGATCTTCTCCTCATCCCAATCTGCACCATCCCAGAGTACTGGCAACATAATACTCCCATGCAGTTGTCTTTTGTTGGTTTAGTTTTTGTTTTTATTGCTTTTCAGCCTCTGCTCAACCCTGCTGTAGAAACCCCATTTTCACTGAAGTAGCAAAGTACATAAATTCTCCATGTATTGCAGGTGACACATCAGGAGTTGTGCTGGCCTTCTCTGTTTCCCAAGTTCTCCTAAGATTAAAGAAAGGAAGCTATTAGAAACATGAGAAGAAAAGGACAAATGGAAATAAACCAATCCCAAAGTCATCTATCAAAACTCTTATGGCACTGATATGAAATCTACTGGGATTACGGAGTCCCCATCTATCAATCTGAGAAGGAAAAGCCACCAGGAGGTTGCACTCAACTGCATCCCAAGGAGGACATTGGGCCAAAAATGGCCAATCTGAACTTTTCCATTGATCAAAGATGCAGCCACTGCACACAGCTTGCTTTATCTCCTTGCCAAAAAGACTAGTCAGTTCCACCCACCAATTACTCTAGAACTACACTTGGTTCCATCTGTTCACCCATCAGCCAGGGGATCAAGGTTTGTCTTTAAAATATTTCAACCACAATCACAGATATTTAAAATAAAGCATATTGCAAAGTCTAAGTTATGGGTGGGCAACTTTTGGGTTTCCTGCTCCTGTTGGACTACAGCTCTTGTCATTCTTTATCATTGGCTAGGCTAGCTAGACCTGATGGGAATTTTAGTGTTACAATGTCTGGAGGGCCACGTGTTGTCTAACGTCAGTCTAGGTAATGGGGAAAGTACAATTTCTTTGCGGTTTCATTGCACATGCTATAGGAAGGTGGCCTTTGAACAATCTGCCCAGGTCCCAAGCCACTAGGTGAACATTAACTTAACTTACCCAACCACCTTGCCTTTCAATATAGCCTCTCACTTCAGGATTTCCATTGATTGTCTGTATGAGTAAGTCTGGTTCCACTGCAGCAGGAGCATGCCGTGCAAGGCACTTGAACAGTTTCACAGCAACAGCCAGGAAGCTTTGTTCATACTCCAACCCAGAATTACGACTCAGCTGCTCTATTGTATCTCTGAATTTCTTCAGCTGTGAATGCAGAGTGGAGGTTTCTAAAACAGACAGTCTGATGCAAGAGAAAAGAGCCAGCCAGCACAGTGGGGAAACAGCTGCAGTGCACTGAACATTGTTTTTAATTTTGTGAACCAACATTACTTTTCATAGTCACAGCTCCTGAAATACTACCACAAAGTTCAGAGTAGAGTAGGTCACCTCAGGTAAAATATGTTTTACACAGTAGTTTGTAGCCTGGAAATATTGTTCTAGAATGCTAGATCCCTCCTGTACCAGGGGAAGAATCTACTGAAGACTCATACAGACCCCTTGCAGAAAGGAGTGTCCATACTGTCACTTCCCACTTGCTGTACTCTCTCCTTTTCATATTCAGCAATCTGAGCCATATGTTTAAGGTCCATAAGGTAAAGATAAAGGTTCCCCTTGACAATTTGTCCAGTCATGTCCAACTCTAGGGGGCGGTGCTCATCCCCGTTTCCAAGTCATAGAGCCAGCGTTTGTCTGTACACAGTTTCTGTGGTCACGTGGCCAGCGTGACTAGACACATACCGTGTTTCCCCGAAAATAAGACAGGGTCTTATATTAATTTTTGCTCCAAAAAATGCATTAGGGCTTATTTTCAGGGAATGTTTATTCAAATGCAGTCATGGCATCTTCTGGTTGCTGCACAATGGTGGAGGGTGGACTTTCACTTAACTGGGGCTTATTTTGGGGGTAGGGCTTATATTATAAGCATCCTGAAAAATCATACTAGGGTTTATTTTCAGGTTAGGTCTTATTTTTGGGAAAACAGGGTAGTCTAGTCCATAGCTCCTGCAAATGTCTTTTTTTCCTGTAGCTTGACTACCTCTGGTCACACATGAACTAATGTTGCCTATCTTTGTTTCACCACTATTACACGTAAGTTACTTTGGGCATTTTTTTTCCTGACATATAGGAACGTTTTCTAAACTAGAGACTGGGAGGGTGCATTACCATGTTTTCCTCTTGAAGAATTCCTTGTACTTTTGCCTCCACTTCTGCATTATACTGATCTCCTAGGCGTTGCAGTGTCTTGGCAATAGCAGCTGGGTCAAAGGTGCCTGCAGAGGTAACTGAAGTTTCAATGAAAGCAAACAGAGTTGCAGTTTTTATTTCTGTGCAAATACATTTTCACTCAAATCCTAGCCCTAATATGACATAAGTATGCATTCTGTGTATGTCTCAGTACAGATCTCCTATCCCAAAGTCATAGAATCAAACATACAACTACAAAACTGAGCTAGAGTGTCAATTATGGTAGATAGAAGTTGATGCAAGGAACGCTAATCAAATTTGCAGATGACACAAAATTGGGTGGAATAGCTAATACCCTAGTGCATTTATCCCTGTTGAATTTCATTCTGTTTTCAGCCCAGTGCTCAAGCCTATCTAGATCATTTTGAATTTTGTTTCTGTCTTCTAGGCTAGAAGACAGAAACAAAATTCAAAATGATCTAGATAGGCTTGAGCACTGGGCTGAAAACAGAATGAAATTCAACAGGGATAAATGCAAAGTACTACACCTAGGAAAATGAAACCAAACACACAGTTAAAAGATGGGGGCTACCTGGCTCAGCAATACTATGAGCGAGAAGGATCTTGGAATTGTCATAGATCACAAACTGAATATGAGCCAAAAGTGTGATGTGGCTACAAAAAAAGGCAAATGTTATTTTAGGCTGCATAAATAGAAGTATAGTCTCCAAGTCCCACGAGGTGTTAGTTCCCTTCTATTCAGCACTTGTTAGGCCTTATCTTGAGTACTGTGTCCCGTTCTGGACACCACACTTCAAGAAGGATGCTAACAAATTGGAACAAGTTTAGAGGAGGGCAAAGAAGATGATTAGGGGCTGGAAACCAAGCCCTATGAGGAAAGACTGAAAGAACTTGGCATATTTAGCCTGGAGAAAAGAAGACTGCGGGGAGATATCACACTTTTCAAATGCTTGGAAGGCTGTCATACAGAGGAGTGGCAGGACCTGTTCCCAATCAACCCAGAGTGCAGGACACACAATAATGGGCTCAAGTTACAGGAAGCCAGATTTCGGTTGAATAGGAGGAAAAACTTCCTAAGTGTTAGAGCAGTACAGCACTGGAACCAATTACCTTCAGAGGTGGTGAGTGCTCCAACACTGGAGGCATTCAAGAGAAATTTAAACAACCACCTGGCAGATATCCTTCGATTTGTATTCCTGCATTGAGCAGGGGGTTGGACTCAATGATCTTATAAACCCCTTCCAACTTCATGATTCTATGATTCTATGTAAACATGTGGCTTAAATAAAATGGTATTAAATGCAGACAAATGCACATAGGTTTTCAAGCAAGTAGCTATGAGATCATATCCCTGCAGCCTTCTAAAATCAGTGTGTTAAAAAATGGAATGTCAGGCTAATAGAAAAATTGCAGTTCAAGTCACAATCATCCAGAAAAACTGTCTTCATTGTTACAGCTAAGTTTGATATTATGGCAAGAGATTAATGGGAGGTACTTTACTCCCAAATAGACTACAACTGTCTGTCCTCTTTAAAAAAATTATCCTCACCCCAGAAAAGGATTCCATGTAGCTTAGAGAAAGAAAGAACAATTAGAAGCTTCTCTCTATATGCAAGTATGTCTTCTGCTGTGTAACATCTCCAATGCTGGCTTTTTCTGGTCCAGTCTTCACCATTCTAGAATATGAATCCCAAAATAATAGGTTCCTCCTTATCTCTAAAGCTGACATAAGGGCATGCACGCATACTTTTATTGCTGGCAGAAGACACCAAGGAGGATAATCTAACGTGTAGCTTCCAATAACTAGTATATTTCTACCATTGATCCACATCCAAAAGACCACTGTGTACACATGATGGGACAGTCATTGTCTAAAGCAGTGGTTCTTAACCTTTGTTACTCAGGTGTTTTTGGACTGCAACTCCCAGAAGCCTTCACCACCAGCTGTGCTGGCTGGGGTTTCTGGGAGTTGCAGTTCAAAAACACCTGAGTAACAAAGGTTAAGAACCACTGGTCTAAAGCATTATCTATTATTGAGGAACATTAGGGGTTTTTCCCTACCTTTCACTTACCATTAGCCTGATTTAAAGGGTGGTGAGTTTTTGACAGCGACCCAAGATGCTATGACCTTTTGAGCAGTATCCCACTTGCTGAGGCAGAGCCTTCATAATATCGTGACAATACGATATCCTGTAAACCCGTTTAATTAATGGGGTTTGCATAGGTATGACTTACTGTTCAGCAGTTGATTCAATAAGCCTACTTTGATTGAACAGAAGTTAGGTTTAGGTCCTAATAATGAATCTCTTCACACTTTACTAGGAAAAAAAGGCTTTTCCACTTCCATGTAAGTTCAAGCAAAATTTCCTGACTCCAAAGTTATTCATTAGGAAAGTACCAACACATTTCCCCACAAACATCCTTACCTCTCAGACCTTGTAACCTAACTTTACGCTTGGCTTGTAGGCCACGAAAACACGTTGGAGATTCCTCCTGGATTAAGTCGTTAAATAATACTTCCACAATTTCCTCTGTTTGTTCTTCAAAGGTCATAGAGTTCATCATGTTCGTGGGTCTCTGTTACACCTACAAGTTGCTGATGTACTTTTCCAACAGTTATTCTGCCCCTGCAGAAGAGAGACACGATCTCTCTAGCAGCTTCCCTTCCTCCAGATCAGGACAAATGAATAAAGCTTTACTCTTTTCAGAGCAAGCTAGCTATCTTGCAAGAGGAAGTTTGTTCTTCTTATGCTGTAGCTACACGCCCACAATATTGGCATTAGCAAAGGATCAGTACAACGCAATAAAGGACATTTCTTTCCAGAAGGTTTGTGTGAGTCGCATCCATTGGTTTTTGCATTTTCTCCTTGCAGGAAACTCAGCAGTACATTTTGTAATCTTGCATATGAAAGCAGCTGCAAACTAATATATTGATCTCATACTGTATCTCAATGGGAATAGAGTATGTATGCCCATATTAAAGAGAACTGATTGTATCTGCTTTTCACAGTTCTGTTATCACAACTGTGCCTTGCTTACCCGTCTGTTTCATAACAAGGAGTATGTTGCAACCATTTCTACAGAATGCCATGCCTCATTACATTATCAACCCTAATAATATATTTTGGAATGAAACACATAAATATTAAAGAATAGTGGACCAGGATGAATAAAAGGTTTATTCAGAGTGAAATGGGCCTTATGCTAGTCCAGTACACCACACATTTGCTTACTTTCTTGCTACAATTTGTCATCTGTAACGAAGACGGTACAAATTTAGTATTTATTGTCTAGTGTCACTTAACAGTGGAGTTCTATGGACTTTTACTCAGAAGAAATCCTATTAAGTACATTGATGCTTCTCCCAAGTATATATAGTATTATAGCCTAAGATGCTTTTCTTTCAAGATCTCAAATAAACTTTATCTGCTGTGTGGAGGGGCGGCAAGTTGTTTACCTTTTCTTATTCATGTTCCTTGAAGCCATTGTTATCTTCCATCCACTTGAAAAACATATTGGAAAACCTTCTATTCACACACATCCTGACACTTTTTGCATCAGGTATCAGCTGCACTGGAAAAATGGAGAGCAATCCCTTCTTCATTACAATCATCCAGTTGTGCCTCTGAACATTGTCTATTTTGGATTTTTTAAAATCTGGAAACTGGGGTTTAGTTCTTAAGAGTGCACCCTTGTAAAGAGGGTGGATTTGATTTAAATCAGATTTTTAAATTTAAATTGTGGTTTAAATCAATTTGATTTTTTAAAAAAATCATTTATTTTTATCCACTCTGCTTGTAAATACAAGAGGTCTGGGACTGGGGAAAAGATCTACCTCTAATACAACTACTACAGACTATAACATCTACAGGATCTTTGGTACTATAGAAAACATAGAAATATCAATACGGAATATTCACTTATTATCCTTATTTCAGTTAATGAAACCACAGTAAAAATCAATTTCTCAAAATAATTCAGGAAATTGATAACCCTTCATTGGATGCATATGAAAGGCAGACTACATTGGAACCTCTCCTAGATTCAGTATCTCATGGAGATGGAATGAGCTACAAACCACTATGAATCAGCTCTATTTCATTTTTCTGATTCTTTTGAAATCCTCAGAGGTTCATCTATGTTAGCTCTTTAAAAGAAAAAAAGCACCCTGTTTCTCTATATACCTTCTGACTTCCAGTAAAAGTCACTTCCTTCTATATCAACTTCCATTTTCTCTTCCTGTACTGTTGTAGCTGTTCCTTCCTTAATCTCACAAAAGCAAGAGCCTCATAGCTATTTTGTTTCCAAAGTGGTATTCAGTACAGAAAGATTAGTTAATTAATTAAGAAAAAGTGTATTTGATAAAAGGGTAACAGGCTTCTGTGTGCAATATTTATTTAAAAACTGCTGCTTGCTTTATATACAATTCCTCATCACTGAATAAGATCAGAGGGGAATCAGTCAAAGGGCAAAAGTTCTCACTTCCTTATAGACTTTTAACAAACAACTAAAGCAGCAACGGGCAACCCACACCTAGGGCAACATGCAGCTCTCACCATAGTTTCATGTCTTCTGAAAGGGATCAATTCAGACTTTTTGCAAGGGTAACTTGGCTTTTGCCTAGCAAGCCACTGCGCAGAAAAAGAGAATGAAACAGAAGAGAAAATGGTAGAAGAGGAAGAGATGTGGCCCAGCTACTCTTGGTTCTGGTACTCTGGAAACTTTGCAACTACTGCTCCCAATGTTCCTCAGCCAACATGGCCATTGGCCTCGCTTCTAGCTGTCTTGCCTGGAATACTGGCAGTCATCCCCTAAAAATGAAGTATTCATTTTTCAGTATTTCAGCCCCAATGACCGCTGGGTTCCACCCTTCCCACTGCCAACTGGAGTCTCTGTCAGATTACCCATGGAGGATTGCGGCCATCAGCAGAGAAAAGTTTGCCTGCCCCTGCAATGATGTAGCAGTACTTTTATTCCTTTGACATAGTGATGCCCTTAGTGACTCTTTCCAGGCACTATACCTCATGCTCAATTCCCACCACAGTGTTTCAACTCCCTTTCCTACTGCTACAATTCCGTATGCAGCTCACTAGTTCACAGCAAAGATATGCCTATTTAATGTCTCCAAATAACAAGTGTTACTTTTGCCTCCTCATTCACTGCTTATACTTTTCTAGGCTAAATACTGTTCTTGCTGGCATCAGCAGTTGCTCTCAGTCAGCTCCGGGGCTTTGCCACAGCTTTACTGATCATGCACAGGAGCTGCACACTAGTTTGAAGAATGCAGTAGAATAAGTTGTACAAAAAAAATACTGGTGCTTCCCACTTAATAGCAGAGGTCAGAATTAGAAGAAAACATTCAAGCTTGCAGTCCCACCACTGTTTCTAATACTGTCTTCAGGACTGAGATGAAGGCCTGGAGTGCCTCAGGTTTGTTTTCACTCTGCTTCACCAACATTTGCATCTGTGAGCCCCCAGTCTCAAGCAGCAGCTCAGTCAGGAAAAGGCAGCCAGTGTCATCCTGGGCTCCCAAGTAGGCTTTCCACATCTGGGAACCAGCCTTGCTCTTTGCAACAGTCTGGACATGGACCACTTGCAGTGCAGCTTGTATGGTGTCTGGCTCCACAGTTGCCTGCCAAGGAACAGCCTGTTGGCAGCCCACACCTAGATTTAGCCATGTCCTCTCAAACTGCTCTGCAGTGAGACTTGTGCTGGGCAACAGGGTAAGACCACGTGAAATGGTGTTATCAGAAAGAACCCTCACATTCTTTTCTGCCACCAGCTGATCTGAAAGAGAAGAAACAGAAACCTTGTTTGTTAGGCAATAAGATTACTCATTTTAATAAGGTTTTAAAAGTTTTAATTATTGTGGCTTTAGTAGCATCATTTGTTTTAAATCTATTATTAATCAGTTTTAATTAAAGCTGTTAGTTATTTTAAAGGATTATTTTTAGCAGAAAGCAGGGACAAAAATGTACCAGTTTATAAAAAATATTAAAATAATGTCAGAGTTTTAATATATTTATTTAAAACATTTATAGCCCTCTCTATATCACAGGATCTCAGGGCAGTTTCAAACGCATATAAAATGACTTAAAACACAAGTTGTTTGAGGAGGCGGGGCTTCGTTGCAGCAAAGACCAGTCAGGTTTCATCCTGAAACTGACCGAGACCACTCAGTTTCGACCCCTCCAAAGGTGGGGGGAAAGGACTTTTACTAGGAGAAGTGAAAGTCTGAAGCAACAGAACCTGACTGAGAAGGGAGAGAGTCCGGGGATTCCTGGATTTACCTCTCTCTGGAGTTGTATCTGGAAGCAGAAACAGTCTGGGCGCCATTTTTGGCAAAGAGCTGTGAATGCCCCAAGGACAGGGAGTGGAAAAATACTATTTTGTATTTTTTTTGAATACTATATTATTTTGGAAAATAATCTTGACCATAACTTGAAGTAAGTGGCTTGTTTTACATATGGAACTTTTAAGGACCTAAACAATGAAGAAAGTGGGTGCAATCTGTCAGAGAAAGTGACTAGATCTATTTTGGCCAGACTGGCGAGCATTTCCCCCCCCCCCCCTTCATTTTAGGCTTGACTGGAAGAAACATAAACAAACAGAAAAGGGGGTGGGGGGGAGAAAATGACTTTGCTTGAATTGTGGCAATAAAACTCGCATCCGCAGGACAATATAACCATAAACTACTGATGGATTTAAATTGGTGAAGCAGCCAGAAACAGTCGGAGGCTGGAGAGAGAGAGAGAGATTGAATTGTAAATCTTTTCTACCCCCAAGAGATAAGCTATTACAAGTCAAGTCAAGTCAAGAACCTTTATTGGCATCTGAAAAGAAACATATAACACAACAGGCAACAGTCCTGCCCGGATGAGAAGTGTATGCCCAGTTAGAGAGGAAACAAAGAGGATGAGTGGCATAAATACTGATGACACATAGCAAAACAAACATAATTCATTTCATTCAGCGAGGCTTTGGCAAACCTGGGAAGTTGTTGATTACATCCTATTAGGGCAGAACAAGAAGTTTGTTGGAAATTGTGACCTGCGTCGCTGTATTAATAGATTGATATATTTGGCCATCTGCCTGGTATAGATTTTGTTCTCTCCTAGCAGGAGAGTGTACAGAATTACCTCCTCTAATCGACCAGGTAAACTAGCAAGAATTTGCTCCAAATCAGATGCATGGATATAATTGTATACTGTACAATAAAGCAGCATATGTGCCAAGGGCCCCAGAATTACAAGGGCAGAGCCGTGTTTCCATTGGTTGGGAGTTAAATCTACCATATAAAACATTAGATGGAAGTACATTGCATCTTGCAAGAGTGAAGGCACGCCGTTCATGTGGGCTCTCTATAATATGCAGATAACTGGCCAATTTGTCAACGTGTAGAGGGAGTTGTAAGTTTAAAGGTGAACAAACTTTACGGGCTGCCCCAAAAAGGCCTTGCCTTTCGGTGTCCAAAAGCCTAACTTTTAGCAGTCTATACGACTGCATAAACGATAGAGCACCCAAGTGGTCTAGTGAAATGCCCAGAGTTTGAACCTTTTGAATGAACAGTTTTAGGCAGGAAGAATGGAAGGAGTCAGACAGGATGCCCCTAATTAAGGGGTCTTTGCCTAGCAGGAAACAAATTCTCAGGCAGTACTTAAATTGTCTCAACCATGCTTGTGTGTTCAGCCTAGTTAATCCGGCCTCCAAGCACAAAGCTGCATACGGCACACAGTGGGGAACAGCAAAGATTTTGTAGAGGAAATAGGCCTGGAGTCTTTCCACCGAAGAGTTGAAGGCGTCAAGCCAGATTGGGATCCCATACAAGAGTTGGGAGACAGCCTTAGCTTTGAAGACCCTTAGGATGGCAGGGATGTTTGCATTGCCCCATGCATAAAAAAAGCGAAGTACAGTATTGCTTGCATAGATAGCCTTACCGCTTTAGTAATAATGTGGCTATTACAGTGAACATCTACTGTTTCTAATAGCTGCTGGAAAGAAACCCAGA
This sequence comes from Intellagama lesueurii, assembly GCA_037013535.1. NCBI lineage: Eukaryota > Metazoa > Chordata > Lepidosauria > Squamata > Agamidae > Intellagama > Intellagama lesueurii. The sequence continues at coordinate 202,689,608 of JBAJHW010000004.1, forward strand.
TAATATTTCCAACAATGCAACAAGACATTCTCAAGAATATTCAAACCATTATATTTAATAGAATACACCAGATAAAAGCAGAGATAGACCAGCTATTTGAACAAATTAAAGACGTAGGGACACAAATGGAATTTACAGTGAAGACGGATTAAAAAACAGAACTGCGACAGGAATTAAATTTTTTAGGATCACAAACAGAGACAAACAATTTTATCTTCAAACCCCAGAAGCCTTCAGGAGAAAAAGATGAAGATACAGCACAACAGAGAGTCAAACTCTCAACCCCTCTTATGGAAATACCAGCAGTAGAAGTGCAACAAATGTTGAACTTTACAACAAAAGTTAGGGGAGTGGAAATGGTGGGATATACTATGTTGTGGCGGATGGGGAAAAATAAAAGGGAACAGTATACGGAGTGGATGAAGCTCTTGGGAGCAAATTTGAGTAAACATGAATGGTCAATAAAATGGAAGATGAAATCATGGCATGATAAAAGGGGCACAAAATATTGGCTAGAATACTGATGTAGAGCAGTGGGTATAAATTTGACAGAATAAGAAAAGATAAGATGTGCTATAGATGATTAAAGGATGGGACTGTTAAATTTAAATTGTTAAATGTTAAATTTAAGAGGGTATTTTGTGATGAAAGAATATATGATAAAATAGTCACAAACTAATGGTTATATAACACTGATTTAGAGCAATAGATATAAACTTGGCAGAATAATATCAAACCTATAAAATTAGTAAGTTTAAAGATAAAAAGAAAGAGATGGTTCAAGAAAAGAGAAGATTAGTATATTTTGGAAAACTGGTATAATGTTTCTTTTTTCTTTGTATGATTTCCTTTTTTAATATAATTATATAAGCAGATGTAAGAATACTTTTCGCTCCCTGGAATTTTACCCTTTCCTACCCTTCCCCCCGCTTCCCCATCTACCTGGTCCCCCTATTCCTACCATAACCCCTATCCTTATGAAAATTTAAAAAACAAAAAAAAAATTGTTTAAAACAATTTAAAATTACACAACATCAACACATTAAAACATTATAAATCAGAATTCATATTCAGACTGAACTGAGGGTGTGACTATACTGGAGCGCTGAACTGGAACGATTCACCTTTACTGCAATTTGATTCTCAGCCCACATTATGTCTGAAATCACCATCAGTGCTCACAGAGGGGCTGCAGATTGATTTGAGAGTTCACCGTTCATGTTAGTCGCATTCCAGCCCATAGCACCCCCCTGTCCTGGCCCTGCTTCTGCTGATCCTTTCATGGTTTGCAGCCCAGAGGAGTCCCCTACCCCAGAACGAGACGGAAAGGAGGGGGAAAAGGCACATCCAAAAGCCATGGAAAATGTTGCCTTTGAAGAGGATGCTCACACAGCACAATGAGACTCTGCCTGAGGCTTGGGTAAAACCTCAACTGAACCATCTCTAAAATCCCCACACAGGGTAGGATTCTTATATGTGCAGTCAGGAAAAAGCCACAGTAGAGGTTGGTGGATGTGCTGGCTGGATGTCAGGATACTGGCAGGGGCAGAGGGGGAGGAGGAAGAAGAGTTGCAAGTGTTCCCTGATATGGTTCAGGAGGATTCAGAGAGGGGGTATGTGCCAGCACAAACAAACCAAGCTGACTTGTTTGCAGACAAATCTCTCTTCTCTGGGGATCCTCCCCACTCAAACTTCAGACTACTACATATCTGAAAAACCTTTCTGTAGAAAACTAATATGTAAAGGTACTTCACAGTCTCGGCATACAGAACATCAAAAGCCTGAACAGTGATTTTGCGAAACACATCATGCTTTTCAACTCAGAATGATTCCATTTAGTATCACCCCTTTCCCACCACTCATCAGTTACTCCCTTCCCTTACTTTGAAGTAATACATGCAGAAATTACTGATCTCTGGTGACATATAGCTTTAAACTTGTTTAAACTAGTTGATGTCACCAGAGATCAGTAATTCCTGCATGCATTACTTCAAAGTAAGAGAAAGGAACAACTGATGGGTGGTAGGAAGTGGTGATTCCTTAAGGAATCATTCCGAGTTGTGAATCATGAGGTACTTTACAAAATTGCTGTTCAAACTTTTGATGTTTTGTACTTTAAGACTGTTAAGTGCCTTTATGTGTTATTTTTCTATAGAAAATACGTGGTCAGTAAACAATAATTCAAATTCATCTGTTTAATAAAAGGAGTGAATCCCACAGTATTTGACCATGTAGTTACACTCTGAGACAGTGAAGAGCATCTTGCTAAATCAGATACCTAGCACAGCATCTTTCCCTGATAGCTCTGGTTATCATTAAGATAAACCAAACACAGAAAGAAAAAAGAGGTGGCTCCATAGCCAACTGAGTTTGTTACCTTTGCCCACTACTGCAGAACGTTCACAGGGAGGATCTGCATGGTGAAAATCAATCATCTGGTTGGCCATCATGGTTGCCCACTGTTCTTTGCCATATATGGGCACCAAAGAGTTAAAGTCAGAGGCCCATGCATTCACAGAACTTTCTGCTTGCTGTTCCAAAAGCCGCAGAGAGTGATCAGAAGTGGGGCTGAACAGAATCCTTTTTGTCTCTTCTATACCAGCTTGCAAAAGACGATAGTAGAACAGAGCACGGTCCCGAACTGTCATGTCTTTCTCTTCTTCTGAAGGAAAGAAAAATACGCTTGCTCATAACAAACAGCACAGTATTTTTTCAACTCAGATCTTAGAGATCCTTTACTAAAGGACTAAGTGCACCTCTAAAGGATAGGTCCTTTCCCACCTTTTAGATATTTGACACTAGCAGCAAGAGCAGGAAGTAAAGAAATACTAGTAGTAAGGTATTTTTCGCAGCATAGTCTGCTGTAGGGACAACATTGAGGAGTCTCATCATACCTAGAAGACTAAGTGAAGAGCTTCACTGCATCTAAAGAAGTGGGCTACAGTACAAAAAAGCTTGCCCCCAGAAATGGTTAGTCTTTAAGGTGCCACAAAAATGTTTGTTGACTGGTTAAAGGAGAATTATTCAAAATCCATCAGTCTGGCTTTGAAATCCGTGGATCTAATGTTTCTGTCATGCAATTCTCAATTCACTTGTGATTTTTACAACTCCTTTCCCCAAAGGAGAAATATGCTCATCTACTTCATGATACAGCAGCCATGTGAGAAGAAGGTGTCCTTACCTATGCAGTAATAGAGTAATCGACCCAACATGTCCTGACACTCAGCTGGACGTGCTATGAAAAGCCGGACCATTGATGTCAGCAGTTCCATCTTCACAACTGAGAATGTCTCTGACTTCACATTCTCTACAAAATCTTCCAAGATATAGGGAGCATTGGGAATTCTCTCTCCATGCACTCCCAGCAGCCAGATTAGTGCCTGCTTGCCCTGAAAAATTAAACCAGAATACTTCCCATTCAGGACCACATTAATAATAATGATCATGTGCCGTCAAGTCAATTCTGACTTATGGTGATCCTTTTCAAGGTTTTCCAGATAGAGAATACTAAAAAATGGTTTACCATTCCCTTCTTCTGGGGATGTTTCAGGACCATACAGCTTGCCCAAGACCACACAGGATGGTACTTCTCCTGAGAGGCCCAGTGGGGAATTGAACTCCCAACCTCTGGCTCCATAGCCAGATACCAAAACCACTGAGCTATCCAGCCAGCTCAGGACCACATTAGTCTATCTAACATTCAGTAGTACTGAGAGAAAGCTCACATGACAAAATTGCCATGCCAAGAATGTGACTGAGCAGATATGTGCACAGCACAGCACTTAGTGAAGTAGGTTCAGAGACTACTACATTCACACTCGATTTATTATTCTAATTCCTTGTATAGCATCAATTTGATTTGGAGAATCTTGACGTTATAAAATACTAGTCAGTGGATGCTATCTGGACACTTGAGTGCTGCCTGGCTTCAGTTCTAGATTGGATCACAACAAACAAGCTGAAACTAAAGATGAAAAGGAGTCCATCCTCTTGAAGAATTAATGGCCACATAAACAGAAAAGAATGGACAGTTCTAATGATGATGGGGCAGATAAACTCCTGAAGGGCAGCTTCTGGGCAGCAGCAAGGTGGAAAGTGAAACTGGCAAAGGATCTTGCACAGGAAATAGCAGTGACAAGCTAACTCTCAAGCTAATATTGCACAGAAGATGGACATGGTAAACCACTTCTGAATATTTTATACCTTGAAAAACCTGTGATGACCCAATCCAAAACTAAACAAGAGATTGTGCTAGAGATGCAACTCCCAGGCCAAGAGGCACTTACTCTGCTACCAGGGAAGAGCAAACAGCACTGTTGCTAATGAAGCAACTAGACTAAGCTGTGAGAATGTCTAGTTGCTGATTGGCGCAATCTCAAGGAAGTCCAGTGCTGCATGTCACACACAGCTGCAATGTGAGAAGTATGAATCAACGTAAGCTAGAAATAATAAAATAGAAGGTATAAATGTTACAATAGTTGGGGTGAATGAACCAAACTGCACTGGAAGTGTACATTTTCAGGTAACTATGAAGTGTTTTACTCTAGAACCAACAAACTCAAAAGAAATAGCTTGATTCTAAGAGTGAATGGAGACTCAGCACATGCAGTTAAGGGCTCTAATGCAAAGTCTGACCAAATAATATTTGTCAGACTCGAGGGAAAATATACCAATATAACCATCATTTAAATCTATGAAAGAACTGTCTAATTTTTTAAAAACAGATATTTTAACAATAAATGGACATTTCTGAATTAGATTAAATTTTCACAATGGATAACATATATTGCAAAGGAAATTGATGCTATTTGTTTCTTTTTAGCTCACAATAAATCCCTAAAAGCCAACCTAGAATCCCACTATGAAACGGAAACAGGTTGATGTCCTTCTAATACTCCACTTTACCTCACTGTCTTGAATGGTTTCTTCGCAGGTAGACAAAGCCAGGGACACACTCTCTGTACACTGTGGACACAACCACACCAGGTCCCGAAACACTTGCACCACAGCTGTAATGGAAATTTGCAAAAAAACCCGCAAAATTGTACTACCTTTTGACCACAAGAAGGACCCACAACAAAATTCTTTACTCTCAGAGACATGCTAAAATAAAACAATAATTATAGCTAGCAAAATTACCATATGCTGAAAGCCTGTCTAAATAAACATGTCTTAATTTGCTATCTCAGATCAAACATCCATGAAAGGAAGCAAAGCTTGGAAAATTTATTTTTTCACTACAGCTCTCAGATAACCCAGGCAATGCCATCTGGCCATGCTGGGTGGGGTATTCTGGGGGCTGTAATCCTCAAAACTAAATCTACATTCCGATAGATTCTAATCTTGGGATGTGTGTGTGGGGAAATGTACAATTAGGATGCTACCACAGAAGGTCTCCCTTTCTGTGTCCCCAACAACTGTACCTCCCTTGGTGGCAGCATAAAACACATAGTTTCTGAAGATGACCACAACTGATAGGCAGGTTTATGCAGGAAAAGGAAATCTTTCAAATAACCTGATTCTAGTAATTCAGTGCTTCATGGATGAAACGCAGCATCTTAAATTGAGTCTGAAAACTAGTAACCATTGTGATATACCGTATTTTTCACTCCATAAGGCGCACCTGACCATAAGACGCACCTAATTTTAGAGGGAGGAAAACGGGGGGAAAACTTCTGTCACACCTGGCTGTCTGGGCGGCGCTGCGGCGTCTCCCCCGTGGCCTGGGTGGTGGTGGGAACCATAGCCCAAGTAGTAATCGTGGGCTCCCCGCTCTCGTTTATCTTTACCTGGTTCCCCCCCCCCACGCCCTTATTTTTGGGGGAGTGCAGAAGAGACGCCTCAGCCAGTCCCTGACGGGCGTCCTGAGAGACAGAAGAGAGAAAGAGAGAGAGAGGAGGGAGGCGGGAAGGGGAGAGGAAGGAAGGGGGAAGTGTGAAGAGGAGGAGCCGCCGCCGCCGCGTGAGCGAAGGAAGGGCTGGCAGAGCGAAAAGCAAGGCGAGGGCGAGAAGAAAGCTGAGACGAACGAGCAGAAGAGAGGAAAGCTACGGAGGGGAGGAGGAGGAGGAGAAGGAGCTTGTTGCGCTCCCACATTTCGAGTCTCCCCTCACATCGCATTCCGCTGGTGGCGGCGCCGGCGGCGCGGGGCTGCAGCAGGCGCCCCTCTGACGTTCAGGTCCCAGCCTAGTGAGGGAGACGCGGAGAGATGAGAGAAACCCGGAGCGGGGGGTCGACGGAAGAGGAGGAGTACAGCGGCATGGGCTCTGGGGGGTCTGCACCATTTTTTACAGTATTCGCTCCATAAGACGCACACACTTCCCCCCCACTTTTTTTGGGGGGGAAAGTGCGTCTTATGGAGCGAAAAATACGGTAGTTACAAAAAAGGATAGAAGAAATTTTGCCTCCAGTACTCTCCCATCATCTGTGGTTTATGACCACTTTGCAAGGACAGAATGCACCTGTATGAATCAGATCTAGATGCAACTGAAGCACATGTTGCAAGAATGACCGTGGCTGGTACTGAAGTTGGGCAAGTGCATCCCTAACTATCGAAGCCCTGTGGCTATGCAGGAGCAACACTGGGCCAAGGACCATCCCCCAAATGCAGCCTTGGTGCTGCAGAAGAGTGCATCCTCTGTAGAAAATACTTTTTCCAGTCCTGAACCAGCATTTCTACTGATTTTTTTCTTTGACCAGATTAATCCTCAACTTAATTGGCTCATGTTGATCTATTACTGTACCAAACTATCAGTTCAGAGTTTCCTCTGAGTTCTCAGGGGAAAATCATTTCTCTGTGTGACATACAACAAAGTCACTGTCTGAAACAATAACTTAGGTGCTGAGCAACTAGCTAGGCAGAAACAGGTTTCATCAACATCTTCTGGGTTGACTATTCCAAACAATCAAATAAATACCGGAAGCAATCCAACTACAGCGTTAACTGCTTTATAATTAACAAGCATGACAATTAGTCTGAAAACTAGTTTATCTAATGTATCTAATGTCTGCAATTCCACAAAAATAGAAGGAATAAAAATCAAAGACTGATCCTACACAGGAGGCATGAATAAGGAATCTTACAGTGACCTAAACAGCAAAACAATATTTGACATAGTTATTTTTGTACAACTCTTCATACTTCAAGGCACAAACCAAACCTCAGTTAGAAAGGCTGAGACAATCACCTGAAGTTATATGTTCCTGTTTCAGCTCAAGCAGCTCGGTTAAGATTCTCACACACTGCTCAGTGTAGGTCCTTGCAATGTTGCCTGCAAAGATCAAAACATAACACCACCTTTGCTTAGACTGCCAGAAGGATGCGTATGCAAACAAGCCCACACAACACATATTCCCTCTAATCTTGTAAACATTTGTAAGAATGGAGTTGGCACAACAAGAATCTGCTTCAATCATCAGTCAAAATCCTGCCATTTTCTCAAACATAGGCTGTGTGTGCTCTAGTTGGTACTGTAGCATTCAAGCAGAAGTATAAAAGGTACTTCCTGGAGCACTGCTTTGCCCAAACAGGATAGCTGGCTGTACAAACTGATCACCCCACAACAATGCTATTATTGTCCCTGACAACTGTATAGACTAGAAATAACTGGAGGATTCTTTCTATGTGCCTTGGATTGGCTATATCCAATTCCTCCAAAGAGGATGCATACTAGCTGTTTTGTAGCACCACTGATACCCATTCCTCAAATACAAGATTACCATAATGAGAGGTCCCCCCCCCCCCCACAACAAGGAGAGAGAGAGAGAGAGAGAGATTGTTGGTTCCAGAGTAAAACACTCTCTCACCACATGGTAAAGCTCATGTTTAAGGTCTTTGACCTAGATTTCTAAACAGAGAAATAAATGGCGTGCACATTTCTAGGCTAATTAAGCATTGCCTTAATTGGTTACAGTGCATACAGAGCCATCAACAAACTGTTATTTTTCAAAGCTTGTGTCAGTACAGAAAAGCAACATAACCACATGTATCAGTTTTTAAATTGGTAAGCACATGTAAACATCAAAAAGACTAATCAAATGAAAATCTAAGAAGATTATAACTGACTTATTTAGGAAAAGGAACAGGTTTCCCAGACTAAGCTAACCAACCTTCAAAGTGAAATACAAAAACTCAGTTCTCAAGAACATCCTACCACAATGTAAACTTAAATACAGGAGCCAGCTTCATGAGTTACAGCCAAGGGTATGCCACAATTTGAAGAGATCCACCTTAGGAGATAGCAGTCTAGAATGCTTGCATATTTTTGTGCTGTCTTTGTTTAGATGAATAAGGGTCTCACCCCAATGAAATTTCTGAAATTTGTTGTGGGCCAGTACAGTTGTCCCTGCAATATTTTTTTAAAAAAAACTGGTATATATATCTCATAGGCAATAGAAATGGAGTTGAGCCAAATTTGATCTAAATGTCATTTGATTTCAATTATGTGGCTAATTCTTTTCTAAAGATCCCTGAATTCTTCACTATTTGATTCAATTTTTTTTAGATGATTTCAGCTGCAATCCTGAACACACTTAGTCTCGCTGAACTCAGTGGGACCTACTTCAGAATAAACACGAAATCTCAGATACTTTGGAGAACTCATGAATCACAAGATGAACCTGAAATAGCATAGTTCACACCAACTCTCTTCAAACCTTTAGTCAAAACAGGGAATGCTCTGTTTTCTGGCATGTTCAAAACTTTCGCTTTAATCTTGAAGCACAATCTTTACCCCGGACAAGACTGTTAGATCCATGGATTTTAACCTTTTTTCCCATCTCTGAAGAAATACCAGAGACAAAACTAATCCTCTTTCTTCTGGTGTTGGTATCTAGTGTTGGAAAGTATCTATGACATTCTCCATAACCTTAAACACACAAGCACACACAGCTCCAATATATAGTTATAAACTGCTCTGCTTGCTCACTTACCTATGGCAAAGATTGCTCCCTGTGCCAGCTCTGTTGAAACATCAGTGCAATAGTCTCTGAACTCCTCCAGTATTTGTTGCACATTCTCATCATTAACCAACTTGCACAGCACCTCCATTTTCTGGCACTTGATGTAATGTGGTTCAGAGTAAGAGCAGAAGAACTTCTTGTAATGGCTGCTGAAGTGGCCAGGGAGGCTGTCTAAGATCTGCCGCACATGACACAAAGCAGTGAAACATAGCTCTCTACTCTCGGAGGTGCAAGCTGCCAGGAGTGGGCCCTTCACTCTCACCAGTACATCTGACTGCACATGTGGAAAGTCTCTGGCCAGCACTAGGAAGAGTTTTGTGGCTGACATCACCGCACTAGAGCTGCTACTCTTGAGATACCGATCCAGTAAATTAAGGATGTCAAAAAGCTCATCTTCAGAACGAGGCTTGTAGCGCAACAGAAAGGTTAATACCTCACTCTGACCCCACTGGTCCAGATCAGGCAACCTGGCAAAAGAGAAAAACAAAACCAATGCAGTGGCTATATGAAAGGGTTTGGAAAAGCCTTAGGTCCTCCAATCTAATGGCCACTTTCTCAGAAATTCATATTGGCGTCTGTCTTTAAAATATATGTAATAATGAAGAGGGTCAGAATCACAGCTCTAAGGCCATGAGACCTAAACAGTGGCTGTGGCATCTGCCCAGGTCATGAATATCCATATGCTATCTGCATAGACCAATGGGAGTGCTGGAGGGGCGGAGTCATGAGATATAAGAGACTCAGCAGGAGGAGGGGGAGTTTAGATAGGGAGTTAGTAGAAGAGTTGAGGAGATTGAGAATCTGGAGAGTTTTAGAAGTTTGGGCGGGAGAGTGGTGGTGGAGAGTGGATGAAGGAGGATGTTTGTTTTAAGAGCTAACAGCACTGCTTGATCTATCGTCATCTGTAGCAATAAACAATTTCTAATTTGGTTCTTTTAAAATGACATATGCCCTGGACCATCTATCATTAATAACAGATAATGTTGATATAATCAACTGGTGGCAGCTGAAAGACACATAGCGTGAGCTCTTAGTTTGGTGATACAAGCAGGGGCCAGGTGGAATCGTGACAGTGGCATACACACTTAATGGTACCTGTGTACATGCAAGTTGGGGCAGGTTGGCTGATAGCTTTGGGGTGTGCATGTCATGGATAAGATAAGGTAAAGTGCATCTTATTTCAATTTTGTATAAGGAAATGGAACAACCAGGAATCAAAAGTATAAGTACTTCCCTCCAACTTTCTGTTGCGTACAATAAAATGTAATTACATATTTAAAGGACTGGAGAGCAAGAGTGGAAATGACCCAATAAATCAAATATTTGACAACTCCCGTTGCTAGAAAACAGTTTTGGAAGAAGCCAAAACAGAACTTTCTGAGAACTGTTACACAGTTACACTATTAACATCAATGTAATCAATGCATCAGAAAAATCACTGCTAAAAGATTTCACATATTGAAATGCTCATCTTTTGTAACTTATAACACGAATGCTTCAAACTGCTGACAATAAGGAAGTTCCCATGAACAGTTAATCTGCTGGGCATCTGATTTCTGTAAATGTATGAACAAAAAAGAAAAAGAAAAAAAAAGCACACGGCAGGATAAGAAAACCAAATTTACAGAACTGTTTTGGACAAAACATACCTGTTAAGAAGATGGTGGGCAATGGGTTTGTTGATGACAACTCCTCCCATCATGTGCCAGGATCTCCTCTAGAGCCCTCAGGCAATTCACTACTACAATAGGATCCTGGTCACGAAGCAAACTGTACAGCTCGTTCACTAGCGCACCCGTCTACAAAAGAACATGCAAGTCAGTATATCTAGACTTTCATTCAGCAAACATATGTCTAAGAGCACTAGTTTTGCAGACAGTGGTCATACTGTGGTCCTACACTATAGAACAATTAGCATCGTTAAGTCATTCCAATTATATGCCAGGTTTAAAAAAAAAAAATTTTAGGCCTCAGAATAGCATGAGCTTTTGACAAAAAAAAAATCTGCTGACAAATAATAGGCAGCAGTGAAGGGGCAAAAGAGTAAGTAATAGGAAAAATAACAGTAGTGATACAGGGAATGGAAGATATGTTTTAACCCAGCAGAAAGAATCTGGAAGGAGACATCTCACTTCTACAGGCTTCAGAAGAACATGTACTCAGTGAAATTTTGTCAGGCACTTACGCTCTGGTTTTCGCATTGGTTCAAAATGACGTGCCCCTACATTTATTCTAGTGTTAGGGTTAGGAGTTGGATACAATACATGCTTATTTACCCACTTCACAGTCTCCTTGGAGCTTCTGCATCTTTGCGCATCCAAGAACAGCTACTCTCCTCACATAGGAGGCTTTGTCTCGCAGGCCACTCAGGATCGGCTGTTGGATATACTCCTGTATTCCAGGCATCCTGAGAACATCATAGGCTGGTCAGACTCTTCCTGCACCTTTCTTAATATATCTGGTCACTCTGTCATCTGCTGTTCTGTTCACGAATAAACTGAAGCATCTTTTCTGGCTGCTATTTTCAGATAAATATTTCTCCTCCAAAATATATATTTTGGCAGGCAGATGACAAACCAACTCCCATTCTGTACACAGACCACTTTAAACTGGTACTACTACTAAGAGAAATGGTCATCACAAAATGCTCTTCTCACCTCCTTTTTCACATTGCCTTTATGGAAAAATGAATAAACAAACAAGTGTTCTGCTGGTCCACGGGGGCGGGGGGGGGGGGAGTGTAGAAATAGAATACACAGTTGGGTAATGTTTTCATTAAACCTCACAAAGCATTAACCAATACATTTTTAATTTGTTCAAATAGCACAAAGTCTTTCCTCACTTGTGTTTCTAGCAGGGTGGATTAAAATCAATGATTTTTTTTATTTAAATCGGATTTATTTTCATGAAATGCTTTTGGAGGAAAAATCTATCTAAACATAGTTTTCTAGTTAAGATACTTTATAGTTCAAAGGTTATTCAGCGTGAAATAGAGCTTAGTTATGTAGCATGAGGCTGTATATTCATCCAATATTTACATTTTTTTGTAAATTAATTCAATTAATTCAAGTTATCCAAGCTGAGATAACATGCACTTTTTCACAGTAAAAATCGTATAGCAAACTTCAAGACAAGACCTTAATCCCATTGTTGTTCTGCAAAGCTATGTACAAACAATGGACGTATTATAGTAGGACCGTGGTATGCGTGGGGGGATTGGTTCCAAGCCTCCCCACAGATGCTGAAAAATGTAGATGTAGTGAACGCTAGACACTACATGGTCTCTAGATCCCTCTAGTGGCCAGTTCTGGGAAATATACCCTGGAAATACATGTAAATATATATTTTGGAGGAGAAATATTTAGTATTTTCAGACAGCGGATAAGTGAATCAACAGGTTCTGATTCCGCGGATAGAGTGATTAACCTATCAAACTAAAATCAGTTCTGATACAGCTGTTTTACTAATCTGACAGGTTATTATTCTAAATATGAAATCTTCATCTGGTTGCAAATATTAAAGATTATAACTACCAGCAAGAATGAGTCTTTATATTTTAAAAATCATGATTTAAATTGAGTCTTACTGACTAGTGATTTAAATTATGATTTAAATCGACTTGATTTAAATCAAATCCAGCCTGGTAGTGAAGGCCAAGCCAAGCAGCACAGCTCTGTTTCCAAAACCAATAGTGCTCTTACCTGAGACTGCACATGCTACGGAGAGCCATGCCCCTAACCATAGGGTTTGGGTCTGAACAGTCTTTGCACAGAGTGTTGATAGCTAGCAAAGCCAGGTCTGGTTTCAGTGGTGCATAAGTGCACATATATAGATAAACCAGCTTCTTCTGAACAATGTCCACAGTGGCACTAGCTTTAACCATTTCCATAAAGACACCAGAAACATCTATGCCTTGTGTCATATGCCTAAAAGCAAAAGATAAACACATTTTTATAATAGTACTGAAAGTTAAATATTATTTTACCTAAAAGTCGTAAGTAGGGGGAGGATTTCTATGACAGGCCATATTTTTTTCTGAAACCCATGTTTGAGTTTATGGGTAAGTTTGAACATGTTTATGAGTAATCTGGTTAGAAAGGCCAGATTACTCATGAATAGACATGGGGATGAATATAAAAATGAATCAGGATATTCGTTAAATATCCCTGATTCGTCAGATATTCGTTGCTTCATATTCTTGGGGTCCAGAGACACCAACGAATACGAAGCAACAAATATAACCCTTTTATGTTTGTCCCTTTGTTCCCTATCTGCTTATGCCCCTGCGGATCAGCTGTTCCTCAGGGGCATAAGCAGAGAGGGGTTTTCCCTTCAGACGGCTTGCTAAAGCCTACCTGAAGGGAATCCCACCCCTGGGGCTGGGGGATGGCTTAGTTCCCCTTTCCTCTTCTTCCTATGCCTGCGCGGCATAAGAAGAGGAGGGAAGGGATCAAGGAAGGATCAAAGGGATCCCCCAGCCTCTGCAGGATCGCTTTGATCCCTGCTTTCCGCCTTCTTGCTAAGCCCCGCGGGGCTTAGCAAACGGATGGGGAAAGGGATGAAAACGCTGCAGGATTGCTTTGATCCCTGCTTTCCCTCCTCTTGCTATGCCCCGGGGCATAGTAAGAGGAGAGAAAGGGGGGGAAAAGACCCAACGAATAACGAATTGATTTGTTGTTCATCGGTCACGGGGGGGGGGGCAATTTGTAGTTCAAGAAGCAAGATGAAGCGTCATTTTGGCGCTTCCTCCCCATCTCTACTCATGAACATGTTTGAACTTGGTTATAGGTTCAAATATAGGTTGCAGAGAAAATGTAAAATGTCACAGAAATCCTCCTTCTAGTCATAAGATTACCCTAGTAATGTCACTACCAATGCATAAAGCACAAACAATTTTTGTCCATATTTTTAAAAAAGGATAGTAAGTGTAGCATTTATACATGTAAAATTCTAGGAAATAAAAGGTTTCTTTGCATTTTGCCTCAGTGTAACAAATTAAATTGCAGTTCACATCTTGGTCTCTGCAACACAACGCTCAATGGATCTACTCAAGCTGGAACAACTATATAGAGAGAGAGAAAGTAGGAAAGTTTTAACACAGATCTTAAAAGGTAAGGTAAAGGCAGATATCAAGAAGACAGAGATCAGTATTATCAATAATATAATGAGTGGAGTATGCAGAATGCAGTATATCTGAACAAGGACAATAACTGTAGTATGCACTGCAAGAGAAAGGGATTTACCAGATCTGGCTCAAAATAGAATTTCCAGTTGCGAGACCTCTTCCAGTGCTCTGCACATCAACCTCTTCCTTTTTATGACTACCGTGTTTCCCCGAAAATAAGCCCTACCCCGAAAATAAGCCTTAGTTAAGTGAAACCCTGCCCTCCACCAGGGACTCACCGGGATCCTCCCAAGTCCTCAAGAGAGACTTAACACTTCTTCCCCTCCTCTCCCACTTCCCTCGCTCACGGAGGGGCTGGGCAGCCAGGGAGGAAGGAGCTGCGTGCCACCAGGAACTTGTTCCTTGGCTCCTAAGTTCCCAACGGCTCTTGGGGCTCGCACCTCTGCAGTTTGCGCGCTTCCCCCCCTCCAGTGTACGCCCAGGTGAGGCTAACAAAGCACAAGGTTGGAGGGGGGAGGGGATTTCAGAGCTCCGACCCCCGCCAGCCAGCCAGCCCCCCGCCCTGCCTTTATTTCCCCCCTCCCCTCTTTCTCCTACCGCAACTCTTTTAACCTTCCTCTTGTTCGGCTCCCTCTTCGGTGCTGCTGGCAGGGCCACGTGTTGAAGCAGCTGCCGCCCTTTCCTCAACTGGGGTTGCCGGCTTCGGGACCCCTCCCCCTTCCACACCAACGCCTCCCCCTTCACTGCTGCCGTTGTTTCCCGCAAAACAAAGCCAGTGCCCACCAGCCCCAACGGGAGCCTCAGCCCAGGCATTGCCACTGGAGGAACCCGAGCCACCACCGTGGCGCTTCCTGGCAGCGGCGGAGGCACCCCTAGAGGAAGTGGCACCAGGTACATTTAAAGAAGGGGAAGGAGAACGGGAATAAATAAAAAATAAAATAAATGATGGTAACTGAATAAATGTAGATTGTTGTTCTTGAAAAAAGTAAAACATCCTCTGAAAATAAGCCCTAATGCGGTTTTTTTGAGCAAAAATTAATATAAGACCCTGTCTTATTTTTGGGGAAACATGGTAGAATAAACATATTAATTTGTCCAAAATGCAAATACCATGTAAATATAGCTAACACAAATCACAGTATTTAGAAATTCTTGGAACAGAAATTGAGACTTTTATGCATAGTTTTCATATATTCTTTTTTAAACATAATATATGAACAATATAAACTTGTCTGTGAGAAAATGGTAATAATGAAGGGGAACTGGAAGCACTGAGAAGAATTAAGTGGGGTGGAAAACTGCTTCAGAGAACCAGATCTTCACCCTCAGAACAAACAGATTTCCATTTAGATTTCAAGAAATCTGATTATACTTCCCCTTTTAAAAAATGTTAGCTAAGTGATAACTAAAAACAGGTTTGATACTGTGGAGGATGCACATAACAGAAGTAAGCAATAAGTTGAGCACTAAGTCTCACAAAAAACATGACTTTGTCTTGACTAGAAATATACAAACTATACTGAGATAAAGTTAACATGTCACAGCACGGTTCAAAGATAATTAATGCAATTATGACTGGTGAAATTGCCTAGCATTTCATGAGCCTCACTGCAATACTATATTAACAGATTATATTAAACTGCAAGCAGTGCAGGCAGCAGACCTGATCACTCGCTGAATAACATTCCTGTAGCGGAGACGGTCAGCTTGTACATGAGGATTACACAGTGCTCTCTTCAGCTCCTTCAGTGTATCTTCTGAGCCAAGGTAGGGCATCTTGTAGATACTCTAATTCCCAGGAAGTAGTGACTGCTGAAGAATTTCTGGAGTAATCACAGAAAGTCCACAAGAAGTTACTCCAAGAGGAACTTACTTCCATTCACAGAATATACCACTTTCCTTCCATTTTCTGTTTCATCTCTCTCCCTCCCACTCCCCATGTAGAGATGTTGATGATTATAGTGGAGCTTTGCAGACTAGCACATCGACAGGTCCCTGTCTCAAGATGTTTGCAATTTTGAAAACTTCTATATAAAGGACACAATGGGAGAAAGAGATGAATGCAAGAATGCAAGGGAATAATCACATATTTAGGCACTTCTAATTTGCTTTGGAAGAAAAGTAGGAGGTAGGTGAAACAAACAAAAAACAAAACAAATAGGCTTTGTTTCAGTAGGGCATGAGAACTAAGTTGTTGTTGTTTAGTCGTTTAGTCGTGTCCGACTCTTCGTGACCCCATGGACCAGAGCACGCCAGGCCCTCCTGTCTTCCACTGCCTCCCGAACTAAGAGAACTAAGAAACTGTGCCAAAACAACATCATTATTAACACATAATTTATACCACTCTTAGAATACTTAGGAGTACCAGCCAGAATAAACAACATTCTGCAACAACCTTCTATCTTGTCAGAATGTGAAACTTTGTGACTTAAAAACCTCTAACTACACTGTGGAAAAAGGTTCAGGGACCTACACAGCATAATTAGCTCCCTTCAATAGACAACCCCTTGTTGTTTATTCTCATCAGCTAGCACTTACTGTCTCAATAACTCACTCAGAGACACTGGAAAGAGAAAGAAAATAAAGTTTATTCACAGTTCTGAACAGAACAAAAACATACTGTAGAAAAGTAATTGACTGGTTACATGAAGAGAGCTTAACTGACTAACTGGTTTCATGACTGACTCACTATATGGCTGACAGAACACTAACTACTGACTGTATTGCTAACTGACCCCTGACTGATAAATAGCAGGAAAAAGACTCTTAAGTAGAGAGGTGTGGCTCTTTTCAAAATCTGAGGCAGAGAGGGAACAACTAGTTGCTGCTGGTTTGCTTGACAGTCAACCACATCCAGAAAGGTCCTTCCCAGCCAAAACCTGTTAAAAGCAGTACACAAAGGTTGCTAATAATTCAAACATGTTAACGAGCCATCAAGTCAGTTCTGAATTATGACAGCCCTAGTATGTGAGATATTTAAGGGATGGTTTTACTAGAGCCAGCCATCAACGAGATTCCTTAGCCAAATATGAGATTCCATGGCCAAGCGTCGAGGTTTCCTGAGTTCTGTTCCAAAACGATACCTATTACACCATACTGGCTCTCCTGTAACAGCAAGACCTAGCTATTCTGTTGTACAATAAACACATAGAAGCTGACATTTCTGCAACTTGAGCAGCACCTGCTATAGTCTTACTCCAGGAATGGAAGATCCCTGAAGCAAAAACAAGCCAGATCTATATGGGACTCAAGTACAGAAAACTGTAGGAATCTGGTTTCTGGAATCCACTCACATCATCTGTAAACCTGTGGAGAGATCATAGGAATACACAAAATTGTTTGACACGAGGTCACATACTGGCCTATCTAGATTGTTAAGAACATAAGGAGAACTGTAACACATCAGACCAAAATCCCACCCTGTCCAGGCACCCTCTTTCCCACAATGGGAACCCATGCACTTCTAGGAAGCCCCTAAGCAGGACAAGAGGGTAACAGCCCTCCACCCAGTTGTTCTCCCACCCAGTGCTATTAGGACCCAACAGTGCTTCTGATGCTGGAGAAAAGATCACCAGCCGCCTTTGATGGCTATCTTTGGATGACTCGCAGGGGTTTCCCAAGGTTTTAGACAGAGGTCCTTCGCCTTACCTGGAGATTCAATCCGTGGTTTTACGCATGCAAGGCATATGGCAACAGCCAGGGACTTAAAGCCCTGTCTCCAGGAGCCCGCAAATCTCGGCAAATCGTTGAGATCCTCAGAACGCGAAGCAGCCGTTGTCATGGAAACACCTAACTGAGCTTGTGGGATCTCATTTGCAACTCCGATCGCCTCCACAATCCGCAGCTGTTTAAAGGAAAAACCCTCGCTCACGCCCCCACTCTCCGGCCTTGCATCAACCGGAAAGAACCTTCCTCTTCCTGGTCCACACTTCCGGTTTCCAACTGCAGAGAAACCTCCGCGTGCAAGACTCATACGGCGAGATGAATTAGGAGAAGAAAAGGCTGGGCAACCTCGGGAACGTGCATCGCACCGAAGGACGCGGGCCTGGAAATCCAGACAAACCACCACGCGCAGAGAGTGTCCTGGAAAGTCCGGGATAACACCCCAACATGGCATTTCAGAACACAAACAGGGCGGAGGGTTCACCAACAAGCCATTTTCTCAGTTTCTGCTTGAAGAGCAATGCAGCCCCGGGCTTGTGTGGGATGCGACGCCGACTGTCGTGCAGGCGGCTGTCCAAAAGTAAACCCCTTCCCCACAGAAATCTCTTTATATATAAGTTAGTATTTAAGCTTGCCGCCACGTTTTTGTCTTTTTAAAACTTTTTGAATTCTATTTTGCTTTTACCTATAATGCTTGCCCAGACTTAACACGGCCACCCCTTCTACAACCCTTCCCCGCAGGATTTTGTTTAAGATAAAAAAATCGTCCCCAGCAGGCCAGGGTCCATGAGAGGGCCAGGATGGGGCGACAGCTTCTGCTGCGGCAGATGGTTTTGCAAAAGCGTCCGGCGATCACTACTCTTCAATTCACTTTTCTCTCTCCTCCCCCCCCCCCAACTTCCCATTTCCATCCAACACCAGAGAACTACTAGAGACAATTCATTTACACACTGTAGGATCATCGCTGCCGGAGGATGCACCGTCACCACAGTGGATGAGGCTGCAGCTTGCTATAAACCCTTCTGTGGACTAGTCCTCCCTCCCCAAAACCAGGCGGACCATAAGGCTGTGTTCATATTGTCAGACCGAATGATTAAAAACACTTCAAAACTAAACAGATACACATGTTGTTATACATGAAAGAAGGCTTGCATTAAAAAGAATATGAATTTTGTTTTGCTGATACACCTTGTTTTTGGGGGGGGGGGGGCGGAGAAAGGACCACATCCCGCTGCCCTGCGACAGCAATGCTAAAATATCAGGGTTTCCACTGTTTTTCTGGCAGCAGCTCTCATATCCTTCTCAAAGAACAAAGGAAGTTTTACCACAGACAATGTAATTCTCAGCCTAATTTTGGACGTCTACTCAACACACTTTTTAGTTCTCTATTATTAGCCGAATAGGTACGTTCCAAACACAACTGTACTGCGCATGTGCCCCTGCACAGTCCCCGCCGGACAAAACAGAGCATGCGCGTCGCAGAAAAGGGGGACGGGGTACACTTTTTCTGCTACGCCGAGTGCCACCAGCGAGAGGCGGAAGACTTTCGTTTGGCGGCTGCAGCTGCGCATGTTCCTGGGTGTGGTAGAAATGGGCGAACTGGCTTCAGCGTCTATTTCGTCCCATTTAGGCGGGAAGGTCTGGTATAGAATAGAAATAGAACAAGCGGGACTGGAAGCAGTCCCGTAGGATCCAGCACAAGGGTGGTCCAAAGTCACCAAGAGACCCCTTAACAAAGCCAGTTTGAGCTCGAGGGGAGGAGATCCGCCCATTCTGCTCCCACGCCACGGGCCAGCAAAAGTAAGCTTCCGTACTTCACTGCATCCTGGTTTGCGGAAGGGAGAGGGAGTCTCAGGCAAGTTCAGAGCGAGCATTGCTGGCCCCGGAGTGGCTCAAAACAGCGGGAGTTCAGTGGCGTGTAGAGGGTTGACACCGCAAACCCTAACAGTTACTCCTGGGTAGACATGGTATTAGGATCGTGCTGCCTGGCTGCAGTTTTTGGCATATGGGACATCCAGAAAAATCCTGTGCATTAGGATTGCTCTTTGAAAGACCCATTCCCTTTATTCCAAACCTGTGACTTTCACACTTTCTACACCTTTTGTTATTATTTCCTTACTCTACTTCCTGTCCCAGCTTGCTCTTCATCTTGATTATCTTCCCAGCTTTCTTCATTCTCAATCCAAAGCGTTAATCATTAATTTTTGATTGTTTTAGAGCAAACCTTTTAGTATGGAGCTGTCATATTAGAATCATCTGGTAATCCTAGTTCTTGTGGTTCTGACATCAATACCATTGCTTTCTTAATTTGTTTATTATCTGGAACAGGCCTTCTCTTTGACTGCAGGTATCCTAATTTTGTCTACATGTGGACCAAACAAATATTTGCTCAGTAAACAATGTTACACAAATCAACTAGAAGATGATTGCTATCATATTCACCACTGCTATTCTATTTGAACTTGAATTCTTCAGGAGAATGTGTTGTCCAGTCTTTAAATATTCTCAATCTCAGATCTGTTAAGTACATGTAGGATTGCTCACAAAGCATACTTTTGGCTGCCATGCTTCTGTGATCTGTATGTGAGGAACATTTGGTTCTCCAGATATTGGACCACAACCCCCATCAGTCCTGCAGAGCATAGCTGTTGGTGAGAGATGATGGGAGTGGCAGTAAAACAACATCTGGAGCTGACCAATCCTCAGCTGACCAATCCTCATATACTATTTCACTTGCATTTAGAAGCATTCAAGGCGATTTCAGTTAAGTGTGTTGACTATTTAACTGCTGATACCTCATATGGAACTTTATACATAATAGTCATTTTTCTCTGTGTGATAGGAAGGCAAGTGGGAATGTAACTTCCTTTTCTGTTGTAGGATCAGATAGAAGACTGCAGCCAATCATATCAGTTTAGCTCAGTGGTTCCCAGCCTTGGGTAACCCAGATATTCTTGGACTGCAGCTCCCAGAAAACCTGGCCAGCACAACTGGTGGTAAAGGCTTCTGGAAATTGCAGTCTAAGAACATGTAGGTTACCCAAGGTTGGGAGCCACTGGTTTAGCTGGTATATCCAATGTGGTGTAGTAGACACAGTGGCAAGACTAGGACTCAGGAGACCTGAGATCTGAATCCCTGCTCAGCCATAGACAGTCACTTGGAGGAAGGGAGAATGGAACTGGTAAAACCACTCCTTAAATATCTTACCTTGAAAGCCTTATTAGGGTGGCTATAAGTCAAGTCAGACTGGATGGCACATCACACACAAACATTGTTTAGCTGGATGCTTGTTCTGTCATATGCACCGTTAACTGCTATGTGGTCTAGCAAATAACTGACATTTTATCCTTTCCTTCTCTAAGGAACTTAAAGCAATATTTGCTTTAAGTTTGTTTTCAAGACCAGGAAGGGGCATTACTCTGAGGCAAGGTGGGTGAACACAGTTTATGAGCCACCAGTGCTCTTCTGTTCTTCTGGCCATTGTATCCACAGCAATGCTGTGAGGTGTAAGGTAGACAGAGAGATAGCAGCTGACTCACCAGGGCTGCATGGTGAATTGGTTAGAAAGTTGAAACCAGGACTTGGGAGATTGAGGTTCTGGTTCCCACTGGGCCATGAAAGTCGATGACCTTTGGCCAGTCACTCTCAGCCTGACCTGTGTTGTGAGGATAAAGTCAGGCCAAGTGCCCTGCATTGTGCTTTTCAGTTCATTGGTGGAAAACCAGATTTTAATTTGCAATACATAAACAGAAACACTAAACAATGGGCTTCATCACTAATAAGGGGTTTTGGACCCAGCACTTGTTAGTTCTAAATTCGGTTTAACCACTATATTTATTGTTATTTAGAAAGCTTCTGCCACATTATAAGACCTACATAAAGTTCAATTAGCAGTTTAGTAGAATTTTGTTCTGAGTCAAGGGTTCTATGGAATTGTATTAATTCTAGCCCCATCCTTAATGTTTCAGCTTTAGTACAGAAAGAGTATTCAGTTCTTTGCTTTGTTTTTGCAGGAGCTGGGGTGATGAATGGGACACTGATTGCAGGCACACCAATTGCGGTGGATTTTTGGAGTATCAGAAAAGCTACCCATGCTCGTTTGTTCTTTCTTTCCCACATGCACACTGACCATACAGTGGGACTATCTAGCACCTGGAATCGACCCATTTATTGTTCTCCTGTTACTGGCCAGATTCTACATCTCCGGCTGAAGGTACGTCTAGATTCAAGTGTGTGTTCTTCTTCTGAGAGAAAATTAGAGAGAGTCAACCACTGACTGTTCTGTGCTTTCATCTTGATTGTAGGTGGCCAAGGAATGGATCCATCCTTTAGAAGTGGGAGAAAGCCATGTCCTGGTCTTGGATGAAATTGGCAGAGAGACCATGACAGTGACTTTAATAGACGCTAACCACTGTCCTGGATCTGTTATGTTTCTCTTTGAAGGCTACTTTGGGGTCATTCTCTACACAGGTAAGAACTTCCTGTTTTACATGAGACAGGGATTTCACATTTTAGATTTCACTTGACATTTTCCTCCCTATTCCAGTTATATTGCCCCCTAGGTTTTTGTTTCTCATCAAATCTCCTTGACGGTACCTCTTTAGGTGCTTGATGGTAGGCACCCTGGACTCTACAAGATCTTTACAGAAGCCTCCCACTTCTGTTGCTGTAGAAAGTTAAGACGTTACGATATAGTAACCAGAGATGACTTCTCTAATCCAATATCATTTAAAGGCATTGGAGTGTAATATCTGGAGAACAGAAGGTGTGGGGAGGAGGGGGTTAGGCTAAAGTTCTAGATTCAGTGTGGGAGAGCATCACTGAAATCCCTGCTAACCTACAACATTAGGAGTAGCTGTAGGCAACTAATGGGTTGTCGCTGATGAGTGAGCCAAGCAAGATTGTTGCAAGGGTAAATCAGATAAAGCATTTTACACTTCAGAGTTCTATAAAAGTAATTAAGAACCTTAACAGCATGACATTCTGCCGCAGTGACCAAAGAAGCTGACTTTATTCTTAGCTTCTATGTTTGGAACGTTAACCATAAGCTCAGGCTTCTGCTGTCTTCTCAGCTTTGCTTTCAAGCAGCTGTTTCTCTTGTAAGCAGTGCAATATCTGTGTTTCATCAGGTGATTTCCGTTACACTCCAAATATGCAGCAAGAACCAGCTCTGAAGAATGCAAAGCTTATCAACATCCTCTATTTGGATAATACCAACTGTCATCCTCAGATTGTTTTACCCTCCCGGCAACAAGCCACAGAGCAGATCAAAAAGGTCATCAGGGAACACCCCTTTCACCTGGTTAAGATTGGTAAGCCACCTTAATGAATCATGGAGAAGTTTTGACAAAGCAAGGTTTCAGATTCATTGACCTGAGAATCCTTGGAATTAGTGGCTGATGGGCCAGAGTTTTCAGTAATTAACCAGAGAGATCAAATCAGATGTGTTCTAATGATTTCAAGACATTTTGAGTTTTTTCCCCAGTGGAGTTTGAAGTATATTTTCTGCCAGAATAAGCTGGGAAAATAGATGGCATCTAAATAAATTGTTTTGAAAGATTTAGTGAATCTACACAACCTGGATAATGTATTTAGTTATCAGCAGTAATTTTACTGCTGTGTTGAGCAGTGTGAACCAGTGGAGAAAGAGCCCACCAAGGAAAGGGGTAGTGTTCTAGTTCCTTGGAGTCTTGAACTTTGAAATAAGAAGCTGTCACCTAAATTGCAGCAGTTCTGTCAAAAGCCATGAGCTTGATGTCGCAATAACAGTTGAATCCATTTTGTTACACAAGTTGAAGGAACCACCTAGCCTTTGAAATGCTTACACTTCTTTGCTTTCTTTTAGGTACCTACAGCTTGGGGAAGGAGTCACTCTTAGTGGAACTGGCCCAAGAATTCCAAACATGGATAGTAGTGAGTCCCCAGAAGCTAGAGCTAATGCAGCTGCTTGAAATGGATGATGTGTTCAGTTATGAGGAAGAGGCTGGTTGGATTCATGCTGTGGATTTCTCAGAAATCTGCCAAGCAACTATGCTCAAATGGAACCAACATCATCCAACGATAGCCATTCTCCCTACCAGCCGGCCAGTGAAGATCAACCACCCTGACGTCTTTGTTGTTCCTTACTCAGACCACTCTTCTTTCCCAGAGTTGCTGGAGTTTGTATCTTGGCTAAAGCCTTGTTTCATAATCCCAGTGGTAAAACGTAAGGCATGTCAGACTTATTTCCAACAATATTTGAAATCTGGGAATTACTCAGTTCTGGAGTCCCAAGTTCCTGAATCAGTGCAAAGATTCATGCAAAACAATAAGAAACGGAAAACCACCTTAAAGCTGCAAAAGGCACCTAACTATCATTATGTGCCCAAGGGAGTTTTCTTTGACTCCCTAGAGGAATGTACTAGAGAGAGTGAAAATGACTCTGATACAGAAGTTTCCCAGCAGAGCTGCCTAGAGCCTATAAAGAAAGCTGTACCTTACTCTATAGAAAGGTGTGCTGGGCATTCCCAGTGCAAGAAGGAGCAGGAAGAAACAATGGAAAAGCAGAACGACATTGAGAACCAGAGAGCTCCTTCTCCATTGAAGTCTAAACTTGTGACATCTACAAAACATCAGTTGAAGGACAATGTTGATCAGTTTGAAAGTTGTCAGACAGCTGCAGTGACAGTGTATGTACATACTCTGTTGCAGCCTGGGAGAGATGGATGTTCCACACCAAAAAGGTCCCCTTATTTTTTAGCGGACAGTGACAGTCTATTCCAGCTGGCCTCGGAAGACCATGTCTCTTCAGCATCACTGCTTACTGATCAGACTGGCATAGACAATACATTCACTTCTTCAAAGCAACCACACTCCCAACCTGTCAGTGAGCAGGCTTCACCAGATCTCCTTAAGGAATATGACTTATCTCCACTCAACACACCAAGGCAGTGTTCCCTACAAAACTTCGATTTGAATGTTGAAAACTACCTAAAGAGAGGGAAGGGGCCTAAAGGCATAGAGCAGGGCAGATGCACAAGATAAAAAACTGATCTCAAAGGCAGAACCATTAATCAAGTGCCAAGAACAGATAGCTGTGGCATGATTGTGTATGTAATGATTCTCAAGCAGGGTTTAGGACCTTGTTCAATGCCAGTTCCTCCAGAATCATCTGTGAAAAGAGATCCCATCTGACTGTTGTCAGGATAAGATGAATCTGCGGAACAGGCAACATGTTTCAGTTATTTGGAAACTTTGTAGTCTAGCATGGCTGCTCACTCATATTGATCTGGCCATTGTACCAGCAATCTAAAACATTTAGCTTCACTTTCCCACTGATGTAAATGTATTAAGTGGGTTTCCTATAGTATTTCTCAATTTATTAAACACTATAAATATTTGTTTAATTCTTTTTAATATGTGTATGCTTACTTTTTTAAGCTTTTGAATAGTCTTTTTAATGATGTGAACTGCCTTGGAGTAAAATATTTTAAATAAAATAAATAAATGTGGGGGGGTTGTCTGTGAATTAAAGACAGATCTGGTTGTCATCTGTAGCAATAATACCGACTTGACAAGCAGATGGTTCTAGATAATAAAAGCGTTTTTGTTTTTCTAGTAAAATTTCAAAATGAAAAAAAATCTGTTTCTCTTGCAGTTCTTTTAGAACCCAAACAGGATATGTGCATTGCCAAACTCTCGAGTGTATGGTTGAGAACAAGTTTCCCTCCAAATGAAATACATCAATTCTAGAGTTCACTCCAATGGCGAAAAGCCTATTGCTTAGCACAGTAATTTGAACTAGAGTAGGCCCTTTCAATAGTGGATGTAGTGAGTTACCTCCTCCATAAGTTCAATTGACTCTAATGGGCCTACTTTTAACTGACTTATAGGATACCTGTTTTTTATCAACAAATTCTGGGAATTGGGCATGGATGGATATGTACCTCAGTGCTAAAGAGATGAGAGCATGTCCTTAACAATTCCTTATAATACAATTCCGTATATTTCCTTATAATCCTTTGTCAGGGATTTGCAGAAGTACAAAAAATCAAGGGAGAAACACAGTTGGACAAAATACTGCTGGAAACAGTCTAGTGGAAAGCTGAGTATTCACAAAATGTCAAACATACTTTAGGAGGAAAACCGGATGGAAGAGAGAAAATGGAATGGAATGGAAGAACCTGAAATAGGTTATGCCTCATTTGTTAGAACACTGAACTGGTACATTCTACACTTCATTTTATAATACCCTCCTTTTTTTAATGAAGCTTATTAGTCATGTTTTTAAAAGTGCTACACAAGTATCCTTATGCTTGAGTTATGGTAAAAGGGAGCATTCAGCCTCTAAAGACGTTAGGAAAAAATTGTAAAGTCAAAAAATTATGGCATCACTTATAATGAATCGGGCAGTATTCAGGACATTTCATGCTACTGTATTCCAGGGAGTGTTTGCAAAGACAACAATACACGAAGTGGTGGATAAATTGTATTAGCCCAACAACAGTTGTGTCAAGACAGAAGTGCCCCTTGAGTGTTATTGCTGAATCCTGCACAAATAAGTAACATTTAGTTATTATGTCCATTATTTAGGCTAGCCTTCCCCAATTTGGATTTCATCAGATGTGTTAGACTACAGCTTCCATAATCCCCAGTCAGCACAGCCACTGGTGTCAGTCTACACAGTGGTACAGTATATCACAGAAGTGAGTATACCCCCTCACATTTCATAAATATTTTAGTATATCTTTTCATATGACAACACTGAAGAAATGACACTTGGCTACAATGTAAAGCAGTGAGTATACAGCTTGTAGAACAGTGTAAATGTGCTGTCCCCTCAAAATTACTCAACACACAGCCATTAACGTCTAAATCGCTGGTAACAAAAGTGAGTACACCCCTAAGTGACAATGTCCAAATTGAGCCCAAGTAGCCGTTTTCCCTCCCTGGTGTCATGAAACCCGTTAGTGTCACAAGTCTCAGGTGTGAAGGGGGAGCAGGTGTTATCGCTCTCACTCACTCAGACTGGTCACTGGAAGTTCCACATGGCACCTCATGGTCATGAACTATCTGAGGATCTGAAAAAACGAATTGTTGCTCTACAAAAAGATGGCCTAGGCTATAAGAAGATTGCCAAAACCCTGAAACTGAGCTGCAGCACGGTGGCCAAGACCATACAGCGGTTTAACAGGACAGGTTCCACTTAGAACAGGCCTCGCCATGGTCGACCAAAGAAGTTGAGTGCCCTTGCTCAGCGTCATATCCAGAGGTTGGCTTTGGGAAATAGACGTATGAGTACTGCCAGCATTGCTGCAGAGGTTGAAGGGGTGGGGGGTCAGCCTGTCAGTGCTCAGACCATACGCCGCACACTGCATCAAATTGGTCTCCAGGGCTGTCGTCCCAGAAGGAAGCCTCTTCTAAAGATGAGGCACAAGAAAGCCCACATACGGTTTGCTGCAGACAAGCAGACTAAGGGCATGGATTTCTGGACCCATGTCCTGTGGTCCGGTGAGACCAAGATAAACTTATTTGGTTCAGATGGTCTCAAGTGTGTGTGGCGGCAACCAGGTGAGGAGTACAAAGACAAGTGTGTCATGCCTACAGTCAAGCATGGTGGTGGGAGTGTCATGGTCTGGGGCTGCATGAGTGCTGCCGGCACTGGGGAGCTACAGTTCATTGAGGGAACCATGAATGCCAACATGTACTGTGACATACTGAAGCAGAGCATGATCCCCTCCCTTCGGAGACTGGGCTGCAGGGCAGTATTCCAACATGATAACGACCCCAAACACACCTCCAAAACGACCACTGCCTTGCTGAAGAAGCTGAGGGTAAAGGTGATGGACTGGCCAAGTATGACTCCAGACCTGAACCCTATTGAGCATCTGTGGGGCATCCTGAAATGGAAGGTGAAGGTGTGCAAGGTCTCTAACATCCACCAGCTAGGGTGTACTCACTTTTGTTGCCAGCGGTTTAGACATTAATGGCCGTGTGTTGCGTAATTTTGAGGGGACAGCACATTTACACTGTTCTACAAGCTGTATACTCACTGCTTTACATTGTAGCCAAGTGTCATTTCTTCAGTGTTGTCACATGAAAAGATATATTAAAATATTTATGAAATGTGAGGGGGTGTACTCCTGTGATATACTGTATGTGTTGTGCTGTGGTCTTAGCTGGAGATATCATCAGGACATGGAACTGAGCTCCAAAGCAGCAACCTCCAAGCTATATATTTTATTACAGATACTGTACTGCAGTGCTCAGCCCTAATGCTGCAGCTATAGGGTTTAGCCAAATGGAATGCAGTTATGGTAGCCATTTAGCAACTGGAAGTGTTTCCCAGAAGATAACTGCTACAACTATCTTCTTTCAGGATTGGCCTGTCCTCTGGTGGCATGCTTGCTCTGTACCATAGAACCAAAAGGAATAATTTCTCAGAACGTGTCACCACAAAAGCTGAAAAATAGCTTTTGGTCAGAAGCCATCTGGCAAGCTAACAAGTTTCCAGCCTGTGTCCTAGAAGAGCAGGACAAAACAGTATATTTAAACCATCCTCTCCCTTTCACTCACAAAACCGGCTATGTGATTTAGAATGTGAGTAAGATCAGCAAAAAGTGGCTGGGACATAGCAGCCTGTCTGGCAGTGCTTGTGGCTGCTTGCTTTTCTAGTACTGTACATGTGGTTCTTTCCCAGTACGCCACACCCTGCTGCATGATATCCCTTATGTAATCAGCAATGGTATTAAAGTAATCACAGCTTTCAGGCTGATGCCAGCTCTTCTTAAATGAAAGCCGCTATTCCCAACCCAGGTGGGCCCTCTCTAATTACACGGTGTGGCATTTTGAAAAGCCTGGGGGAGTTACGTAGGAGCTTTCCTACCCATTGCTAGCATATTCAGCAGTGGAGTTTCCCACATGATTTCAGTCAGTCATTGCCTATTCCCTCAGCTCAATGAGCATTTGGCATAGCAGGACAGCTGTTAGGAGACTTTACTCTTGTTTTCAGCTAGTTTTGTAATAAAGCAAATCAGGAAACCAGGGGGCGGTGCTCATCCCTGTTTCCAAGCCATAGAGCCAGCGTTTGTCTGTAGACAGTTTCCATGGTCATGTGGCCAGCGCGACTAGACACAGAATGCCGTTACCTTCCCACCGAGGTGGTACCTATTTATCTACTCGCATTTTTACATTCTTTCGAACTGCTAGGTTGGCAGGAGCTGGGACAAGCGACGGGAGCTCACTCCGTCGTGTGGATTCGATCTTAAGACTGCTGGTCTTCTGACCTTGCAGCACAGAGGCTTCTGTGGTTTAACCCGCAGCGCCACCACGTCCCATTATGGAGGAGCACAGGATGAATGCAAAACAATACTAAGAAAATTACACAGATGCAGCATTAAATATTTGCCTCTGAAGATGCTAATGAGATCATCACATCTCAACTGATGTTGTCTGGCAGCCAGTGAAGAACTGTCAAGTAAATATTACACTAGACTACCTGACAAATAAGGTAGCAAAGTCATCAGGCTTTGATGGCATTCACCCAAGTAAGATCTCTTATATAATGCAATGCTGAACTCTTACATTTATTACTAAATCCAGACTTCATATCAGAGGACTGGAAGACAACCAGTGTAACATAGTTTTTATAGGATGAAATAGGCTTGTTAGATTGACAACTCTCTCACCCCCAGTCCTTTGTCCATCTAACGAGCCTATTTAGACCAGGCGGAAGTGAAGCCAACCTGGAGGATATATCAGGGGTCTCCTACTAACCCTCCTCAGACTGAAGAAGCTACCTGGATGAGTAGCAAAATGTTTCAATCTAATAAGAAAGAAGTCCAGTTGCCATGACTCAACTTCCAGATAACCTCACCTGGATGACTGAAAATCTTCACAGATCATTTTTATAATTATTTAAACAATAATGGGCAAATAGACAGTTTTGGAATTCTTCAACTTTTTAAAGGCCTTTGACTTTTAAAAGCCCTAAATGAAATGTTAGTCATTTCTCTTATGAACTGAAAACTGATTAAAAACCAAAGTTGGAGTAAATTTAAATTCTCCATAATGCAGAAAAATAAGCTAGAGTCCTTAAGGTTTAGAGATGTAATTGGTGCTATTTAGCCTATTTCTAAATTACCTCATCAGCAGTGAAAAGTGAACAGATTGTTTAAACTGCCACTCCCCCAAAATTATAAGTGCTAGCATCTGAACCAGAATGTGAAATGTTAAAAAAAAATCTCCCAAACAAGGACACTGGAAAGAAATTATATATTAAATTAATGCTATAGTATGCACATTGGGATAATTGTTCTTTATAGTTAGCTATGACAACACAGGTATGCTAACAGGAAATGCCTGCTGCACCAGTGAAAAAGGAGTGTTCGGGTTAGAGGAACTTGACAAAAATCTAAACATAAAGTGTAATTCTCTGACAGTAGGGTAAATTATCTTTTTGGATCTCAAGGTGTCGATTAGGGGCCCCTGTATATGCAAACCTGCACAAATACATACAGTGTCTCCCATCACCACTTGAGATTGCTGTTACTCTGCCTCTACTATTAGCAATCTGGGAAGCAGGACCTCTTAGACAGGGAGGGAGTGAAAAAGGCTTTTCTCCTTCCCATAACCAGTGACCTCCACCAAAATAATATTTCAAGATCTGGAAATCAACTGTCTTGGAAACCACCAAATAGGATTGTATTTTCTTCTGGGACAGAGCTGATCAGGTGGACTTCGAGGAAAACTTGGCAGTGTTCTGCTGTTTGGGCAGCAAACTGGGAATGGCTGAGGGCTGCTAGCTGTGTACTCTGCCTCACATACCTCTTTAAATAACTCATCATTTGCAGCAGGATCAGAAACTGGCAGCCCTTGTGCCAAACCAGGTCCCTAGAGTGATGGCATGTGGTTCAGTTGTTGTCAAATCTAGAGGGCAAGAGGAATTGTGAGGGTGAATAGGTAAAGGTAAAGGTTCCCCTTGACAATTTGTCCAGTCGTGTCCGGCTCTAGGGGGCGGTGCTCATCCCCGTTTCCAAGCCGTAGAGCCAGCGTTTGTCCGTAGACAGTTTCCGTGGTCACGTGGCCAGCACGACTTAGACACATAGTATCTGCAAGAAACGAGTTAGGCCACTGGCCATTTTGTTAGGAGGCAGTCAACTTTCTATGGTCCACCAATACTATTTTAAATTAATATTGCATTTCTGTTTCAGATATGAACATGGGCAAGTATTGAAATGGATGACCTCCAAGGAATATTTTTTCTACCACCTGCAACATCTTAAATTCTCTCCAGACTTGGTAATATGGAGTTTGGTTACTGGATAATTGATCTCCACCTAACAAGTAGCTATGAGCTTCAAATAAGAAAGGATTCACATATGGATTTTATTTTTCCTGCAATGAAAGATTTAAATTCTCTTCAGTTCTTTGTTCTCAGTCACAAGAGTGATTACCTCCTGCTGCAGTTCAAAACCAGCAGTAGGTCAGCTGAGGAAACCATGTTTGAATATCTGTTTTTCCTTCCATACTGCCACAACTGGGACAGGACAGAGACGTAAAGCCTTCTGGTCTGTTTTTCTTTTTTATCTCATCTGCCTTCCTATTCCTCCCTCTTCTCCCATCTTCTGGAACATGACTCCTGACAAAGGGCCAATAGCCGACACATAAATTTGTGCCTTAAAAGAAAAGTTGGTTAACAAAAGTATCACTACTATATGGAATGTGGAGTTTTGACATTATTCTTGTTTAATACTGCAGTAATGTAAACCCTAGTCAGGCATTTTAAAAGTGTTTGAAAGTATACAAAAGAAGGCGTCCTCTGTTACCATTTTCAACAAGAAAAAAAATACATTCAGAAGAGAGGGAAGCTGCTGTCTTTCTGAATGCTCATCACAAGAGCATTACTTCAAAATTTGGTAAAATATTACTTCACTACACATAGAAGCCCTCCTGCTTATGCTGTTGAACAGGGTACAAAGCTGTAGTAGTCAATTTTGAAATGCTGGTTCTCATCTACATCCTTAAGGAGGGCCCAAATGTACAGACAATGGCCTTGATCCAGCTGAATAAGCTAAGTCTGCTGCTTTACATTACCATAAGATATAGGTATTCTGTGGAACAAATAGGTCTTCATTACCCATTCAAGGCTGAGGCAGCCCAAAATACTTTACATTACAACAGAAATAGCTTGCAACAAGATATTATTGCTGGAAACAATTAGTTCCCCACTCCTGCTACTGTGAAGACTATTTGTTGTTATGTGTCATCAAGTTACTTCTGACTTATGGACACTCTGTGAATTAGTGACTTCCAAAAAGCCCTATCAGTAGCAGCCCTGCTCAGCACTTGGAAGGCTGTGGCTGCCTTTATTGGGTCAATCCATCTCTTATTTGTTCTCCTTCTTTATCTGCTACCTTAAACTTTTGTCAGCACAATTACTTTTTCCAGCTTGATTTGACCTAGCACCCACGTAACAGATTATTGCAGCTAACAAATAATTCCCCAAACAGGGTGCTATAAGAAATCAGTTCTTAAAAGAATCAAAAATAATCAAAAGCTCCTGTTAGCTCAAATTTTGCTCTCACTTGCATGAGAACTGACACTTCTGCTTCTCTGTAATATTCTGTTCTGCTTTCCCCCCCCAGAGCTTTGAAATAACATGTTAAAAGTAACCATCTTGCCTTTAACATTTTGCTTTAGTCCCCTAAGAGCATATCAAGAGCATAACACCATTCTTTTAATAAAAAAACTTAAAGCAAAACAAAAAAAAACAAGGAAAGTGTGCTGCTTATACAGTGCCCCATAGTGCTTAAAGTGCTCACTGGGCAGTTTACAATTTAATTATGCAGGGCACACATTGGCCACCCAGTGAGCTAGGTACTCAATTTACTGACCTCAGAAGGATGGAAGGCTGAGTCAGCCCTGAGCTGCCTACCTGAACCTCTCGAGAACAAACTCAGGTCATGAGCAGAGTCTTCACTGCAATACTGTGGTTTAACCACTGTGCCATGAAGCTTCTAACTTGACAATGGATGCTGTTATTAATTTTTTGGCATAATGACTAATGTACTTGTTATTTCAAAACTTTGTTTTTTGAGGGGTTCATTTGGGCCACCATTTGGGACGTAAGAGTGAAATAAAGGTCATTAATTGGCAATTGTAAAAATCCAGTCTCCTTAGTATAATTAACAATCATATTGTTTCTGCCAATTTTATTCTATGCCAGGGGTTCTTACACCCTTTTAGAGGAGAAAGCTTCAATGGAATATATCTAAATATCAAACAGCGACGATCACCCTGCTGCGGAATACCACATTGACTCACACAATTCTAACCAACCACTACGTACCTGTATTTTGATGCCATGTACAAATGTATAAAAAATTGCCATGTTGTCAAACTCTTATATCTGAGGAAGTTGATTTTATCCATGAAAGCTCACATTAAAATATAACAGTTAAACTTTAAGGTTTTATAATGTTTTTGTCTTTTTTATTTATTCTTTTATTTTTCTTTTGTTTTTGCCTGACAGTAATGTAGTAA
The DNA here is from genome assembly GCA_037013535.1 of Intellagama lesueurii. Taxonomy (NCBI): domain Eukaryota; kingdom Metazoa; phylum Chordata; class Lepidosauria; order Squamata; family Agamidae; genus Intellagama; species Intellagama lesueurii. Next base: position 202,722,876 of record JBAJHW010000004.1, read on the forward strand.
TAGAAGAACAACCATAGTGAGAAGCACAATCATATGGACTTGGAGTATATCTGATATTTACCATTTTCAAAAGGAATTTCCTCTGTGCACGCTTTTCTAAGAGAAAGTTCTGTTGAATTCAGGGTGATGTATGTTTCAGAACATGTTTAGAGGATTGTGCTGTCAACTTACATCTTGTATAAAGCATGCAAGATTTCTCCTGGATTTTATAACTGTTTGATGCAGACTTCATAGGGTGATGTCCACAGTGCATGGACTTAATAAAAGGCCTACAGAGATATTAGTCTCCATGTCAACGCGTGTAATCTCCTGGACGCACTGATAATTAGCAGAGTTCTTCCTGCAAGCACTTGATGAAGGAAACACGCACACACGCTCTTCTTCACAACAAGACACGTGTATTTACAATATATACAAATATACAGAGCAGCAGTCCTTCGGCATAGCAACAACACAAGTAGAGGCAGGAGGCAAAGAAATGGAGTGTAAAGAGAAAGAGGTAAAAAACATTTTGTATACATAGTCCAGTTATATACATGCAGGCAGCTGCCTTTGCCCAATCAGGACAGGTGTTGCATCATCTTTAGTCACACCTCTTCTAAGTCACTGTGACTCAGCACTTCTGAGTCTGCACAGGTGAACATTATGGCAGCTCATAAACTTCTACTGTCTTGACCTGTTCAGGCCTGTAAATTCTCAATGTTCTGACACCCCTCCTAATTTACGCCTGAACAAACCATAATCCCATCTCTTTAATTATTTCATTATGCTTCTGAGCATTTAAAGGTTTTGTTAATATGTCTGCTACATTTTCTTCTGTTTTGCAATAATGTAACTCAATTAGTTTCTCCTTTATGGCTTCCCTCACATTGTGATATTTAATATCCACATGTTTGCTCCTATTCCTCATTTTTTCAGTTTCAGCCATTTGTATACATGTAGTGTTATCCTCTAACACTTTTATTGCACCCTGTGTTTCAACTTTCAAATCTTTTACCATTTGTTTGTACCATATCACTTCAGAACACAACTCTGATAAAGCAGCAAATTCTGCTTCTGCAGTTGAAGTGGCCACTGAACTCTGTTTTCTAGATTTCCACCCAACTAAAGCATTTCCAAACATTATTACAAATCCAGACATTGATTTTCTGTCACTCTCATCATTGGCCCAATCACTGTCAACATAGGCTGTTAATCTCAATTCCTTTGAAGGTTTTATCATCAAATAATGGTCACAAGTTCCTTTCAAATATCTAAACATTCTTTTCACACCTTGCCAATGTTTTATACTGGGTTTTGACACATGCCTGCTCAAAATATTTACTGCTGCTGCTATATCTGGTCTTGTCCAATTTGCCAGATACATTAAACTTCCAATTGCGGATTGATATAGTTCTTGATTTTCAAATTCTTTACTGTTCTCATCACACTTTTGAAAATCCACAACCATAGGGGTGTTTATACTTTTGCACTCTTGCATACAGTATCTTTCTAACATTTGTTTAATTTTTAAACTTTGACTTAATACAAAACCTTGATTTTGTTTCTGTATTTGTACTCCTAAATAATTTTGTATTGGTCCTAAATTTTTCAATTTAAATTCTTTCTTTAACTGTCTTTCAAATAATTCCATCTGTTTCTGATTCTTTGACATAAAGCAGATATCATCAACATACGCTAATAACACATTTAATTCACTTCCATTTTCTTTTGTGTAAAGACAAGGATCTGCTAGACTGTTTTTATATCCCATTTTTACCAACACTGCATGTAAACACTGGTTCCAGTTTCGGGCTGATTGTCGCAGCCCGTAAATAGCCTTGTTTAATTTATAGACCAATCCTTGTTTTGAACCTTCAAAACCTGGTGCTTTGGCCATGTATAGCTCCTCTTTCAAATCGGCATTTAAATAAGCAGTGGTAATGTCATAGTGATGAATTAAATAATCTCTTGAAGCTGCAAGAGCTAATGCCACTCTCATTGTCTCAGCCTTTACAGTAGGAGAAAATACCTCATCATAATGAACATTTTTCTTTTGTGTGAAACCTTGGGCCACAAGTCTTGCCTTATATCTAAATTCCCCATTGTTTTGTAATTTTCTTTTGAAGACCCACTTGCTGCCAATTACTTTATGTTCTGTGGGCAACTTGGTCTCTGTAAATACCTTATGTTCCTCCATGGATTTCATTTCTTCTTTCATGGCATCCTGCCATTTTCTTTTTTCTACATCAGGAAGTGTCATTACTTCCTCATAATTCCTTGGTTCCTGATATACATGGCAAACTCTAATTTCTCCTACCCCAAACCTTTTGGGTGGAATCCCCTTGTTTGCTCTCTCTGATCTCCTGGGGATTTGTGGCTCTGGTTCAATTTGTGTTTCACTTACTAACTCACTACATAGCCCATTGCGTTCTTCTTCTTCTTCTTCAGTTGTAGACTGGCTCGTGCTTCTTTCAGCCTCCTCTTCCTCTGGTTCTGTCTGTCTATACTCATTTCTTTTTGTGTCTGAGATTGGGATGAACACTTGGGAATTCGCATGAATTCTATCCCAATTTTCATGTTCACTAAAATTTGCTGACCTAGATATAACTATATTTTTGTTTCCATCTAGAAACCTGTATGCTTTTGAACCTGGTTCATAGCCAAGAAATTTCATTTTCTTTGCCTTGGCTTTTCCCTTCCTTCTTATTTCTTTTGGGATGTGCACCCATGCACTACACCCAAAAATTCTCATGTGCTTAAGAGATGGCTCCTTGCCATATAGCATGAAGTAGGGCGTTTGGTCTATAGCTGATGACCAAAGCCTGTTTATAATGTAGTTAGATGTCAACAAAGATTCTCCCCAATAACCATGGCTCATGTTAGCATCTGCTAACAAAGCATCCTTCATGGTCTGGAGTACACCATTTCTTCTCTCAGCCACACCATTCTGAAAAGGTGAATAGGGGCTAGTTTTTCTGTGTCTTATCCCAATCTGCTGTAATCAATTCTGAAATTTATTGCACAAAAATTCAGAACCTCTATCAGTTTGCAATTGTGCCACCTTGTGGTCAAAACGTCTCTCAATAAATTTCACCCAGCTCTTAAAATTATTAAACACTTCTGTTTTAGATTTTAACAAATAACAGAAAGAATATCTGGAATAATCATCAACAAGCACCAGCACATACTTTGCTCCACCCAAAGATGGGGCAAATGGTCCTATCAAGTCTGCGTGGACCAATTCAAAAGGCCTGTTAGTTTGTCTGGTGCTTATTTTACTTTTAGATGCCACCTTTGATTTTGCCAGTTTGCATACGTTACAGTCTAGATAATTCTGACACTCCTTTAATTGAACACCTTTTGCTATGGTTTCCATCTTTTGGAGTGTTCTAAAATTTACATGCCCAAGCCTTCTGTGTAGCAAATGCGCACATTGATCATGCTGTGGCGTGTTTCTCCCAACAATGTGTGTATCTCTTTGTGTTTTGTTTCTCAATATGTATAAATTGTTCTCTTGTTTTGCTTTTGCAACAACACAGTTCCCTTTCTTAATTTTACATTCACCCTTATCAAATATGACTGTAAAACCTTGCTTATCTAAAGCAGATACACTTAAAATATTACAATCAAGCTGGGGAACAAGTAGCACATTTTCAAGTTCTTTGTCCAAACCTGGCACAAAAACTTTTCCTTCACCAGAAACTTCTGTTCTCTGTCCATTTGCCAGGCTGACGCAGTTCTGCTCCGAGGTACCTAAATAAGAAAACAAATTCTTTTTATTAGTCAAGTGAGCTACGGCTCCGCTATCAATAATCCAGCAAGCTTGCTGGACGACCTTGGAAGCTTTATCTCTTGTTGACTTCACAAGAGAAATCCTCCCTTTTCTCCCTTCATTGGTGCCTCGCTAAACTGTTTCTCTTCTGTCTCTGCTCCTGGTTTGTTGGCAATCTTTTAGCAAATGTTGTTGAGAACCACAATTGAAGCAGCGCTTCACAGCCATCGCACGCCCACTCTGCTCTCTCTCTCTTGGAGCCGGCTCTCTGTGCTTTCTGCTGTCATCTGTTTTTCGTCTCCAGCCTTCCCGGTTACTTCTCGGGCTGTCATATTTCACTTCGCTGTCAGATCTCTCATTCTGACGTTGCTCCTCTTGCAGCAAACGACCCGTCAAATACTCCAAGGTCAAGTCAGCGTCCGTCATCGACTCTAGGCTTGTTACCAGCATGTCATAATTACTAGACAAGCTGCTCAATATTACGTAGACTTTATGTTGCTCTGTAAATAATACATTCCTTTGCTGTAACTCACTGAAAAGTCCATTCATTGTTTGCAAATGTTTAGACACGCTCTCACCAGGCAGTAATCTACATCTGTAGAGCCTTCTTGTTAAGGACACCTTCATCCCTGCTGTATTTCTGACGTAAATATTTTTAAGACGATCCCAAACGTCCTTCGCTGTAGCCAAGCCACGGACATGGATCAGTTGGCTATCTTCTAAACAAAGTACCAACGTACTTAAAGCTTTTTCATTTTCACGTTCCTGGTCTTCATCAAACTGTGCTGGAGGGTCAGTTACAATCTGCCATAGATCTTCCCTCCTTAACAGCATCTCGGCTTTGACAGACCACGTCTGGTAATTACTGTCATTCAGCCTTGTTAGCGGAAAGCCTCCCAAGCCTGCTGCCCCAAACGCCATTCTGTCTGCTCTGCTTTCAGTTCTCTGTTTTCTCTCCCCTCCTGGGCTCACAACAGCTGAACTGCTTTCTTCAAAAACTTCACTCTCTTCCTTCATCTGTTATTGTAGCACCCACGGGTACTCACCAACCGTTCTTCACTTCAGACGGCTTGCGCAGTGGAACCGTGCTGGGCCCATAACCTCTGTCAACGCGTGTAATCTCCTGGATGCGCTGATAATTAGCAGAGTTCTTCCTGCAAGCACTTGATGAAGGAAACACGCACACACGCTCTTCTTCACAACAAGACACGTGTATTTACAATATATACAAATATACAGAGCAGCAGTCCTTCGGCATAGCAACAACACAAGTAGAGGCAGGAGGCAAAGAAATGGAGTGTAAAGAGAAAGAGGTAAAAAACATTTTGTATACATAGTCCAGTTATATACATGCAGGCAGCTGCCTTTGCCCAATCAGGACAGGTGTTGCATCATCTTTAGTCACACCTCTTCTAAGTCACTGTGACTCAGCACTTCTGAGTCTGCACAGGTGAACATTATGGCAGCTCATAAACTTCTACTGTCTTGACCTGTTCAGGCCTGTAAATTCTCAATGTTCTGACACTCCGCCTTCAGTGAACTTGAGACCTGACTGGCCCAGGATTTCAAAATTTCATGGTTCTTCGGGGAATAAAATATGGATATCCCACATGGAAATCCAGTATTCAGGGTCTGGCTACATGAGTGACTTTTAAATGGATTGTTATTCATTACTGCTTTGACTGGGTCTTTAGTATTACTTGTTTACTATCTTTCAGAATGGTATTTGTTTGTTCCTTTTTAATATTTGCATACTTATTGTTTTAGCTTTAATATCGTCTTTTATCATTAGTGAGAGACAGTCATAGCCATGCAATAGAAGTCATAGTAAAGACAGTCTGGACTATCTTCCTTAAAACGAAGGATGTTTATGCAACAGAACTGGCTTTCAGAATGTGTCTTGTACAGTACTGTATATTCTCAGTTCCATCATATGGCATGGTACTGTGAGCTTTAAGATAGGAAATTATATAAAAGATAGAAGCATGGTGGATTTATTGCAGGATCCAATAATTTCTGGGATTAAAAGGGTGATCAATGAAAAAGTACTAAATCAAATTAATAAAGACCAAGAAATTATAAGATATAACATGCAGAAAGCTAGAATACTTTGGTCACATAATGAGAAATTAAAAGTATGGATTTTTATAGCTGATCAATCAAAAATAAAAGGGAAAATAACAGAAGGGAAAAGAAACCTTGGCTGAAGATGTGAACTGGTTTGAGTTCAGCGCAAAACTTCTGTTTAGAAATGCTGCATCCAATGTCAAATTAGTCATGAAGATGTGCACCCTTCACTAGGAGGAAGAAGAAATTACTAAAACAGTCAAAATCATATGGCAATAATAATATAATTTCCTCCCATCAAGTTGTTTCCAACTTAGTGGTATGATAATTCATTCCAAGTCTGATTTATGCTAAAGATTGCAGGATGATGAGAATGGCAGAGGGTAATCTGAGCTGTGAAAGAAGAAGTTCAAATACTTTCTCAAGAACTCAGGATACCTTTGTAGCGTCTAATTCCATGTGGGAGTGTTAAGTAAGCTTGATCTCTCATCTGGAAAAAGGAAATGATAGTGACTTGCCTCACAACAGGTAGGGTGCAGATTTTAAAACATATGGTTGTGTAGGCATCCTTCAGTCTCGAGAGACTATGGTAACGTGCTCTGAATAGAGGTCTTGGAACAGCGTCTAGTGTGGCTGAGAAGGCCAATTCGAGAGTGACAATCCCTTCCATACTGAAGACAAATACAATCTGTCCCCTGTCCAGCTCCCTGATTTTGCTGGTTTCGGGACTGCCTCTTTGCCTCGGCCTGCTGAACAAGGGTCTCTTCAAATTGGGAGAGGCCGTGATGCACCGCCTGCCTCCAGGCTGAACGCTCAGATGTCAAGGTTTCCCATCTGTTGAGGTCCATTCCTAAGGCCTTCAGATCCCGCTCGCAGATATCCTTGTATCGCAGCAGTGGTCTCCCTCTGGGGCGATTTCTCTGCACTAATTCTCCATACAGGAGATCTTTTGGAATCCGACCATCAACCATTCTCACGACATGCCCGAGCCAACGTAGACGTCGCTGTTTCAGTAGTGTATACATGCTAAAAATTGCAGCTCGTTCTAGGACTACTCTATTTGGAACTTTGTCCTGCCAGGTGATACCAAAAATGCATCTGAGACAACGCATATGGAACGTGTTCACCTTCCTCTCCTGCCATGCGCAAAGGGTCCAGGACTCACTGCAGTACAGGAGTGTACTCAGGACACAGGCTCTATAGACCTGGATCTTGGTATATGTCGTCAGCTTCTTATTAAGCCATACTCTCTTTGTGAGTCTAGAGGGCATGGTAGCTGCTTTGCCAATGCGTTTATCCAGCTCAACATCTAGGGAGAGGGTGTCCGAGATCGTTGAGCCAAGGTACACAAAGTCATGAACAACTTCCAATTCTTGTGTGGAGATGGTAATAGAGGGAGGTGAGTCCACACCCTGGCCCATGACTTGTGTTTTCTTCAGGCTGATTGTTAGTCCGAAATCTTGGCAGGCCTTGCTAAAATGATTCATAAGTTGTTGGAGGTCTTCAGCAGAATGGGCAACAACAGCTGCATCATTGACAAAGAGGAAGTCCCGCATGCATTTCAGATGGACTTTGGTCTTCACTCTCAATCTAGAGAGATTAAAGAGCTTTCCATCTGATCTAGTTTGTATGGAAGGTGTTAAATAAATGATTGATAATAGCTAGAAACTACAGCATAAAGTGAATAAGATGCTGGTATCTTTGAACAGCTGTGTTTACATAGGAAGCTTTCCGAGTTGTTGATCAGGTGTTCGAAGCATGTCAAGCTCCTCAGAAAACAAAGGAAGTGGCATACAGAAAATAATTCAAAAACCTTTAAATCTCATATTAGGCCCAGCTTTTGACATATGAAACCCTCTTGTGGAGGTCCCAGTAAATAAAATATTACAGTCATTAGAACCCAGGTAAGACTTTTATATATGTCGTGCTCTCTGATTTTGAATTGTTCTTTATCTTCCTTTGCTGAATCAGCAATGTAAGTACTGTTTTCTGCATTAAGAATAAATTTGGCTTTATAAAATCTTTGGTTTGCTTGAGCTTCAGTGGGTCTCTGTTTCCATAGAAAAGCAAACCACTGGTACTAACATATTATTCCAGATCATGAGAGATTAACATCTATGAACATACCAACATTCATTCTTTTAATACAAAAAGAACTCTTACCATCTTTCTTTGAAGGGCATGGAAAGGAACTGAGTTTGATACATTACAAAGTTGTTTACTTCCATCATTAACCCTGAGAAAAGCTGGCTCAAGCATGTTGTTGTGAATCTTTCTGGTTCCCAGTTCTGTTCCCTACCAATCTGTGTGGTTAGCAGTGCTAGGTAAAGAGCTTACTTTTCCAAAGATGAGACTCAGACAGAGACTAGAAAGATAAAATGCTGTGGCCGTGTAACTTTCTTTTTAATCTGCACTCTTGGTCTAGTGTCAGAAGGTCAAAGCCACGTACCAAGCTGTCTCCTAGGGATCTCTTAGTATAGCCTTTCTCCTTGTATGTGCCATAGCAAATGACACTCTTTCTGCCCAAAAGAATGCTTTAGTGTAATATGTTGTGCTCTCTTTCTACCAAGGAGACCTAGAATCTTCTCAGAAGGTGGCTCAAGAGAAGATAGATTTTTCTAAGAAAAATAAATTTTACAGAGAATTTTCCAGCCATCTCCTTATTTCTTACAATCAGAATGCCTATATGCGATTGACAACTGTGATGCGAAAAGCAAAAATTCTACAGCCTTCTTTACCAACACAAGTGAAGGCTCCATTACATGAATTTCGGCAAGTCTACATGTTCTGCTCATTTTTGCAGATAAAACTTCTCTTACAGGCATAGAAACAGGATGATTGTATTGTGTGGGGGACCCCATCTTGGAAGCAAGTTAATTTTTATTTCATTTAATTTCTCTTCATTTCCTGAAATGAAAACAAGTCAACATCTCATTAAATGCATTTGCCATTCTTAACATGTTTGGTTACAGATGTCAGACCAATTGGCTCTAAAAATCTTTCCAAATTGCAATGGGACTGAAACCGGTATCTTATTGTTGCTAATACAGGACTTTAATTTTTTTGTGTGTGCTTTGTTATCTGATGTCAGATAGCTTCATATTTTCCTGTTTCTGACATAAGCATTGTGTAACAGGAAGACCTACACTTCCCCTGCCCTACAGCAAAGGAAGCTGATTTGAACATCTGTTTACAAACTTTCCTACATATTTTATCTGCAATTTGGCTGCAAAGCACTTCAAACTTATTTCAAAGACCAAAGGCGGTGTTTTTAACATGTATAAACAAGAATAGGATAGTTCTCACTGGTTTAAGTCTCTGCTACTGATCTGAGAACATCTCCTGCTCTTCAGCAATGTTTTCAGTCAACAAATTGCCAACAAATGTCTTTACAGTTTTTTTAAAAAAGTAATTTCTAATCTCAAGCATGTAAACTGTAAAATCAAGCAGTAATGTTCCATACAATAGTTAAATTTGTTTGCATTTTAAAACATAATATAAAAAGGAGGTATAAATTAATATTTAGCCTTAATTTATTACTATATTTTAATTACAAAGTTCTTCATTTTAAAATATATTTATCTGGATTACCTGTCGGTACAAACTTCTCAATAAATGGTGTTAGCTCTGAAGCAACACTATAATTTGCTAATCCAACTTTAAGATACCCCACACTCAAGAGGCATAATAAAGTAATTATTTCACCACACCTCTGAATTCATTGAAAACAAAACAAAAGGAACAACATATAATGTATTATGTGAGATTAGCATTTTTATGGCAATCCCCTCATGTTCATAGTATTTTCAGTCTGTTTTTGATTATGGTGATGATGATGATAAAACGTACATTTCAGACTGTTTTGCACTGAAAACAGGCAATCTCTTCTTGCATGAAAATCTATTTTCTTGCATGACAGACTTAAGTTTGCTACACTGCTGGTCCAACATCCCCCAAATTAGTGATCTCATTTTTGAAAGTTGTCTCAAGCAGCAAAATGTTCTGAACCTGCCTACTTGTCTGTCACATTAGAATGAGGAATGTTAATTTTATCTGTCTTATTTATGCAAAGTTTGCGAACATATGCTATACAGGATGGCAGAATATTGGCTTTGCCCAGAAAGTCTGTGACTCTGTGAGCATTTGACAAAGGAGATAAGGAGGGTGTTTTTCTTTCAGTGAGGAGACTGTTAAAAACAAGATCACATGTGTGACAGTGTAGTCTTACAGCTGCTCTTGTGGGCAAACAGTGGGGATAGAGATGCACTGAGGATGAAAGCAACTTTTAAATATCATAGCTATATGTTGTCAGCATGAGGTTGGTTCACTACCCTTCTGGTAGGAGCACTCTTGCTAACTAGGCAAAGCAAGGAGATCACCTCAGGTGGCAGATGCTGTTCGGTGGTAATAGCAGCAGTTCCCCAAACTGTTGTTCCTAAGCCCACTGGCCAATCTCTTCTCTTGCATAAATTGCTTAAGTTTGCTACACCGCTGGTCCAACATCCCCCAAATTAGTGATCTCATTTTTGAAAGTTGTCTCAAGCAGCAAAATGTTTTGAACCTGCCTACTTTCTCTGTCACATCAGAATTAGGACTGTTGAGCTAATAGGAGCTGCAGGAAAAGCAGCTTCCCTTTTATCTGACTTCCCTAAAGCAAAGGTTCAAAGACAGCTAGGGAAAGAAATCCTGAAACTCACTGCAAAAAGAAATACAGTGGTACCTCGATTTACGAACTTAATCCGTATTGGAACGGCATTCGTACGTTGAAAAGTTCGTAAGTCGAGGCAAACTTTTCCATAGGAATGCATTGAAAACCATTTAATCCGTACCTGCTGTTTTTCGTTCGTATGTCAAGGCGCTGTTCGTAGGTAGAGGCATTAGTTCCCATAGGAACTAATGCAAAGCCGGTTAATCCGTACTCTACCACTAGGGAGAGAATTTTTTTTAATTATTTTTTCTTCTTTTGACCTAAAATGAACTTAGGTCAAAAAAAGGGCAGGAAAGGTTTTTTTTCGTTTTTTTTTTCGTTCATAAGTCGAGGCTCCGTTCGCAAGTCGAAGCAACATTTTGCGAATGGAGCCGTTCGTAACTCGAAAAGTTCGCAAGTGGAGACGTTCGTAAGTCGAGGTACTACTGTACCCTAATATTTGGGGGGGGGGGAATCTGCTTCTAAGCAATTATAGCTATCACATGCATGTTTAAATCCAGCAAAAATGGAGCCACTGAATGCCCTCCAAGCAACAATGCTGGCTGGCATGGCAACTCTGTTTTTGTCATGGAGTCAGCTTTAGCAGCTCTGTTTTCACTGCATGTGGAGCAGGCCTCCTTTGTCAGGTGGGTGGCTGGATGACGGCAGCCTGGGAGTGCATGTTGGCAGCACTGGCAGCAGGGGGTCTCCCTGGCCCTCAAGGGCACCCTAGCTGCCATGCTTTCTGGCCACTGCCACAGTCCTGCTGTCTGCTAGACAAGCAAGTCCTGTGGAAGAAGAAGATCTTACTGTGTCTCAAAATGGTACCCAGTGTGCATATATTAAAACGAAGTAAGGCCTACGTCATGTGAAGCAATAAAGGTCACCTTGCATTGACACCAGTTTGAGGCAAACATATTATATTGGCCCATATTGCATCAAATGCCAACTGATCTACTGCAAGTAGCTGAGAAACCAAGCCAGACTTGGAATAAGTTCTATGTGGGAGGAAAATGGATACAGGTTGTTGACTTGTATTTAGTGCCTGTAAAAACTTTAGTAAGAAGAGAAGCAGAAATCTCCACTGCTCATATTTAGCTAGGCGCCCAGAAATAGCCTATCACAATAATCTGTGGGCTCTTATAGCCATAGGGTTACTGTTGTTGTTGCCCAACAGCAGAAAGCCATGTCTGAGGCACAAATAACATTTAGTGTCTCTCTGCAGCACATCCCCACAGTGGGTTTTTCCCCTGAAAGAGAAAATACAGCAAAGCTAGGGAAATTCTATAGACACAGGAATTTGCTGTTGCCCTTTGCTGACACTGGAATGTCCACTTCCCTCTGCTAGTAATCACACAGATCTCCCAGTGATCACACAATATTGGCAAAAGCAACTTTACACTGCATTATAGGTCAGACAAGTTTGTTTTGCTTTCTGGAAATGTGCTTTTCCTCTAGACACAATTTTTAGTAGCTCAGAGAGGTGATATACAGAGTGAAAACATGCTGGTGGTTATCATTGTATGCTACTTTATTTCCTTCACAGTTCCTGTTACACCTAATCCCATGTTTCTTTCACACAAGTCTAACTTTTCTCACACCCTTTACTGTGCTCTTACGATGTGCTGCACATTTTTGTGATGTCTGCTACTCCCGTGTGAGTATATTGAAGGATTCAGCAGGTGAAGCCACAGTCCCTAGAGTTTCTCTGCCCTTGTATGTATGTCGCATATCACATGACACATTTATGCTGATACTGGCTGAGGGGGATGTGAGGGGATTGTAATAACTTTTGATAACAGTTCCCTTTCCATCATGCCGTCATAGCATGAGGAAAGGCACATATTAAGACAAATATACCAATTATATAATGAGTCCAAAACCTGGTATTAGAGTTTGAAGTCACATGCCCAGGATCTATTGTGGTTTTCACCATTTTACCAACATGTCATAAACACACTATGGTCAAGACCAAAGATGGAGAATAAGACTGGACTTGTACTGGAAATATAAAAATGTCTTCATACTAACCAGGAAATCAAAGGATTTAGCTGTGGTTGATGAAAGCAACACTCAGTGGTGAAGCAGAGAAAACAAATGAGGACCTGATCAGGAAGAGGATACGTTACCCTTGCACCAATGGTGGCACCCACTAGAGAAATGTGTGAAGCATATTATCACTGTCCCACACAGAATGCATCTACCAGATGACTGAGACAGAGTGTAATAGAAAACCAAATGGTCCCAAATACACTGAAGTAGTTAACCATGCTGTTTCAGTTAAAAAGCAGCATGCAAAAACTGCAGTTCACAGTGCTTAATATCACAACACAGGCATATGACATGTGTTTCCCAAAAACAAAACAAACGTAAAATACTTTGCAAGGCTAAAGAGAAATAAATCCTTCATTTGCTTTCATCTACTGTCCAACATCTTTATAAAAGACAAAGGTAACAAGCTCACTGATGTTAGAGAACCTAGTTCCTTGTCATGGTCCCACCACCTTCAGAGGTCTGTTTGGTGGGGACTCGAGAAAGAACCTTCTCTATGGTTCCCTCCAGGCCCTGGACTCTTTGCCAAGAGAAGTCAGGATTGCCCCCTCACTATTGTCCTTCTGTTAATAGACAACAACCTTTTTATTCAGGTAGGCTTTTCACAATTAACAGCCTCAAAATCACAAGATCTTGGCTGATGGGCTAGTTTTCTCGTTTTAAAGGCATACTAATATTAGATGTTAAAGTGTTTCAAATTTTACTGTATTTTAATAACATAATGAATTTAATTCTATTTTAATGCTTTTGACTGGATTATATTTTAATTTTTTCTTCTTAAAAACTGTATTGGAAGCCCCTTTGCATCCCACTTCTGAAACAAAGGTAGCATGCTAAATACATGCATACATACTAGACTCGGTCTATTCATATTCACATCTCTGGGGATACGAATAGGACCCATGGTACCACAGGTGTTGTGGGGCCCCAATTCCCTCCCCCAGAACCAGCCAGCCAGCTCACCAGGCTCCATGCGACGCTGGGTTGTTTTGCTGTTGTCATCACTCCAATCGCAGCAGGATCTCGGCCGGCTCTCTCCGCTTCCCCATACAGTCAACCACTGATCAGCTGGGTGGGGAGACTCCACCTCCTGCCTCCTTGCCAAAGTGGTTGGCTGTACTGGGAGGTGGGAAAAGCCCTCCAAGCTCCTGCCACGATTGGAGCAACAACAATGATGAAGGACCCCAGGGCTGCGTGGAGCCCTGTGAGTGGGCTGGCCAGTTCTGGGGGAGAGAATTGGGCCCCAACAACATCTGTATCCCTGGAGATGCAAATACAAATAGCCCATGTCTAAGACATACATACATACATACATACATACATACATACATACATACATACATACATACATACATACATACATACATACGTCTAACTATTGTTAATGCCAGGCTAGCAAGACCTAGATAGAGGCAAAATTGGAAACCCTTCAGTTCCACCTACAACAGCCAACTGCATTTGAAATTAAAGCTTACTTCATCACTCGTACAGCATCCTCCACCTCATCTGAAATAATGAGGCCATGTAGCCTACATTGCTAAGGCTATTTAGGTCAGGTTGCTTGGAACTCACAATTCTGTTGTCCAAGAGAGAGTATTTCTGACTATGGATGCATACAATTTTAATGAAGACAACAGTAGAGCCACAAAATATGCATATAATCAGGGTAAAGGCAGTAGCAAAACCAATCCAGGTGAAAACAATAGCAGAACTACTATTGATCACAGGAATATGGGAATTCAGACCTTTTACACGGAATGCACACTAAAGCTATAGCCTTTGCCTAGGAGGAAATCTCACTGAACTCAGATTTATCTCTGAGTAGACATACATAGGGCTCAGTGTAAAACTTTTTATCCTATGCACACTTATTTGGAAATAAGATTCAATGGAATTTCAGCATAGAATCATGGCTAAAAGACATGCAAGACTCCAACTCAGACAAGTCTATTTAATTTTTAAGCCACCTTTCTCCCAGTAAAGGGACCCAAGACAGCTCACAATTTATTAAAAAACAAATTGACTGAAAACACGAGAAATTATTCCATCAAAAAATAATTAAAGATACAATAGTATTGTAACAAAATAGTTTAAAACACCTGAAAAACACATTAAAACACACACATAATAATAATAATGTGCAGCACCCAAAATCAAAACTCTTCACTGCCAAATACATTGTTAAGATAGTTTTCATCTGTGGCTAGAAGGACAAGACCTTCATCCTTCCAAGGTTGGTAAAATGAGTACCCAGATTGCTGGGAAGTGGAGCAATGTGTAGCCTGTATAATTAAATTGTTAACCACCTAGAGAGTGCTTTAGGCCCCATGGGGCAGTATATAAGCAGCACACTTTGCTTTGGTTTTACCTGGTGGTCTCCCACTCAAGTACTTACCAGGCTGGATGCTATAATGGTATAACTTTCATTATCTTTGGGGCCAGCATTCTCACCAGGCATCCTAGATTTGCCTAATAGCACATCATTAGGTCATGTCAGTGACTAATCAATTTAAAAGTAACATTCAGTAATTATTCAAATACAACACAGAAACAGCACCTGTGGCTTTGGTAACAACTAATGGCTGTATTACTCTGCAGGACTAGCTCTAGCATTGATATTGTAGTAGATATTAGCCAGTGTTGGTGGATAGAGAAGGGAGGAAAAATGTCAATGAGGAAGGGGGCCTGCAGTCATTGTCAGATTGAAACTCTCATCAGTCCTAGACAGCAGAACCAGTGACAAAGGTTGATGGGTACTGCAGTCCAACAAGGGGTGGACTGACACAAATGTACTAAATAAATTAACACATAATCCAGAGTGCTTACTCCAGGTCTGAAAAATATATATATGTACACCTTTTGTATGAATTATACTTAAAGTACAATCGCTTCAATTTTTATTTAGAAGTACTTCATGCTACTTTCAAAAGTACTTATTCCCTAGTAAGTATATTTAGCATTGTAGCCCTTGTATTGTAAGTTTTTCCTAGAAAAGCCCCTTTGCCTTTAATATCTGCATAACTGGGAAAAAAGAGAAGATGAATCTTGCAAGGATTTATTTTTTAGTCTATTATTCAGACATTTAAAAAAAGTAGGAACCTTAACAAGGAAAAAAAAAACCCTCAACTCTGACATTCCTTAGACTGAAATCAATAAGAGCATTTTCCATGATAATATATTTCAGAGTTATAAAGGTAAGATGTCTGAATACTCCCATGAGAATATTACTGGCTGCAGCTGTAGGAAACTTTAAGATAAGAGTGTATCGCTTTTGTGTAGAAACAGAAGCAAGGATGTTCTCTGGAAACACAGACTCTCTAGATGTAGAATAACAGGTAGCTATGACACGGTGCTCTAATCTGTGGATCACGTAATTTTTTTCAAAGTAAAAAAAAGGAAGAAGAAACAGATTCATTTTGAGTCATACCACACTTTTCCTTGCTTGAGGTACATCGCTGGACTAAACAGGGCCAGTCTTGTTTGATCATTACTGTATTTCTCTCTCAGCTAATAGGATTTTTGCAAGTCAAAGTCCTTGGCTATTGACCTACCAGCATCATCCTACAGTCATGGCCATAAAAGCTTACAAGAGAAGTGTTCCAATTCTACATTTTGTTGAAGACATTTGCTCCTTTATGATACTTGCCAAGGAGATGTGAAATGGTTCAGGAGTTTCTCAGCAACTCCCACCCACCCAAAGCCCGCATTCCAACTGGAGGTGTGGTTCTTGTGAAAGGTTTATCTTTCAGACACACTCCCCTGCACAGTGTTGATTAACACTGCAACACTGCTTAGAGTACATAATAAAAAGGCAGTATCCAGATGATTTTATGCAAAACCAAGGTCAGTCACCCATGTTAAGTCCACAAGATGTTCTTATCTTCTTCATGCTCCTCCTAGTCAAGAGATCTATTAACAGAACTTACTGTCTTTTTCTGATGCCTTTTAAGAACTATAACAGCTACACCAGAAGTTGGTCTACAGTTTATTTGAATATGGAAAGTGATTGGTACCTGTTCCAAGACTCCCAAAAGTAGTTAGTTGCCATTATAGGCCAGAATCCTATTGGTGCTTACATAAGGTTTGCATAACATGTAATGGCTAATTAAAGCTAAATTATGAAGTGCTGATGCACCTTTGAGCACATGCCTGGTCACACACCCAAATGCACAAACAAGATTTGACCCAGCACCTCATAATTTTGTTGTGACAAATTGTGCAAACCCCTATAGGATTGTGGCCATAGTTTTTAAAAGTAACTACTTATTTTCCTGTTTCTTAAATGTAATACATAGTTACTTTTCATATACTTCAGAGATCACCTGAGTGCTACAAACTTCTGGCCTGTGGTATAAACCACATCGTCCTCCTATCCACAGCATTTTTATCTCAAGAGCCACAGAAGAACACAAGATAATACTAAAACCATGTGATAGCTTTCCTCCAATATTTACTGTGGACAAAAATTTATAGCTAACCACAGCTTTTAAAAATATATGCAAAAGGCATTATATTATTATTAATTAAGTTACAAGAACAATGACAATACAAGTTAGTCATTGCAAAATGAAATTAGTTACAATCAGTTAGTTGTATGTAACTAGTGTCCTGTAATTAATTCCATGTTGAAATAACCAAGGTATAACTAAGTTATATTATATTTGTAATCTGTAGTTATTTTTGACACATTATTTCCAAGTTGACTATTATACCCTGTTTCCCCGAAAATAAGACCTAACCGAAAATAAGCCCTAGTATGATTTTTCAGGATGCTCGTAATATAAGCCCTACCCCCCAAATAAGCCCTAGTTAAGTGAAACCCCGCCCTCCACCATTGTGCAGCAACCAGAAGAAGATGACACAACTGTATTTGAATAAATATAGATGGTTGTACATGAAAAAAATAAAACACCCCCTGAAAATAAGCCCTAATGCGTTTTTTGGAGCAGAAATTAATATAAGACCCTGTCTTATTTTCGGGGAAACACAGTATATATTTTTACCAGGCGCACTGCAAGAAAGCATTGAACAGATGAAGCTTTACCCTCCCTTAATAATTATAATTGCATGCCATCAGGTCAATTCTGACTTATGGTGACTCTTTTCACAGTTTTCCAGGTAAGAGAATAAACAGAAGTGGTCTACCATTCCTTTATCCTGGGGTCACCCTGGGACTGTGCAGCTTGCCCAAAGCCACACAGGCTGGTTCTACTTAGAGGAGGCATATTGGGGAATTGAACTCCCATGCCTAAACCACTGAGCTATCCAGCAAGCTTCCCCTCCCTTCCTGCATATCTATACTCTAATTTAGCTACTAAAAGGAGAAGAACCCATTCAAAACATTGAGGCAATGTGGTGCTGGTTTGTGCATCTCACGGGATATGTCAAAGCTTTCTTTCCAATATAAGAGCAGTATAAAAATAGGAAAAAGACAATTGCACCCCTACCCCCCATATCAAATGAAAAAATAATCTTAAAGCTGTGTCTTTAAGGATCAGTAACTCAGCCATTTCTGTGCTGAACTGACTCCATCTGTATAGTCTATGGCTCAGTTGCCTTAATCAGTGATTCAGTCTATAAAATTCAGCTATGTTGTTACTAAGAAAACAGGGTGGCCTGGCAGCCAGATGGGCAGCATAGAAGACAAACAAACAAACAAGAATTAGGTTGGTAGGTAGTTATAGATGACGCAGCTGTTGTTGCCCATTCTGCTGAAGACCTCCAACAACTCATGAATCGCTTTAGCAAGGCCTGCCAAGACTTTGGATTAACAATCAGCCTGAAGAAAACACAAGTCATGGGCCAGGGCGTGACTCTCCTCCCTCTATTACCATATCTATACAAGAATTGGAGGTTGTTCATGACTTTGTATACCTCGGCTAAAAGATCTCTGACACCCTCTCCCTAGATGTTGAGCTGGATAAACGCATTGGCAAAGCAGCTACCATGCTCTCTAGACTCACAAAGAGAGTATGGCTTAATAAGAAGCTGACGGCATATACCAAGATCCAGGTCTATAGAGCCTGTGTCCTGAGTACACTCCTGTACTGCAGTGAGTCCTGGACCATTTGTGCACGGAGGGGAGAGGAAGCTGAACACGTTCCATATGCGTTGTCCCCAATACATTTTTGGTATCACGTGGCAGGACAAAGTTCCAAATAGAGTAGTCCTAGAACGAGCTGGAATTTTTAGCATGTATACACTACTGAAGCAGCGACGTCTACGTTGGCTTGGGCATGTCGTGAGAATGGTTGATGGTCGGATTCCAAAAGATCTCCTGTATGGAGAATTAGTGCAGGGAAATCGCCCCAAAGGGAGACCACTGCTGTGATACAAGGATATCTGCGAGTGGGATCTGAAGGCCTTAGGAATGGACCTCAACAGATGGGAAACCTTGACATCTGAGAGTTCAGCCTGGAGGCAGGCGGTGCATCATGGCCTCTTGCATTTTGAAGAGACACTTGTCCAGCAGGCTGAGGCAAAGAGGCAGTCCTGAAACCAGCAAAATCAGGGAGCTGGACAGGGGACAGATTGTATTTGTCTTCAGTGTGGAAGGGATTGTCACTCTCGAATTGGCCTTCTCAGCCACACTAGATGCTGTTCCAAGTCCTCTATTCAGAGCACATTACCATAGTCTCTCGAGACTGAAGGATGCCTAACCTGCAGTTATAGGGAGATGGATGTCTTGATGCAAGGATCAGCAGGCATCCATACAAAATATTACAAAGATGAACAATGTACTGTATCTGTAGCCCTCGTTACATTTCTATTCAGAACTCTAGGCTCAAACAACTAAAGAAGGCACAGAAAGGGAGACTTGTTTCACCCACTCAGATGTTTCTGTGCTGTGCTTTATAAAGGCTTTTAGATTCAGAAGCCGAATATTTTATGGCTGTGGAGATTTCTTCCTGCTTCTGAACTACTCTGATAAAGAGATTGTTTTAAATTAAAACTGTACATTCCTTGATCTTTTCATGATGATAACCATAGCTATTATAATAATAGATTTGAGCAGGTCAATTCCGTTTCTCTCTTTCAGCCTCCTTCCATTTTACTGTATTTTCTTTTGCCAGTGGCACTATTTTCAGTGTTCTGTGACACTGTTGGTTCTAGTCAGGCTGTTTTGCTACAATTTCAAAGTTGTTTTTCTTTTAATTTACAAATGTATTACTTCTGTATATTTGTAGGGACTAGATGTGTTCTGGTTGGGAAAGTGTGAAGGCAAGAGGAGAAGAGGACGAGATGGTTGGTCAGTATCATCGAAGCGACCAACATGAATTTGACCCAACTCCGGGAGGCAGTGGAAGACAGGAGGGCCTGGCGTGCTCTGGTCCATGGGGTCACTAAGAGTCGGACACGACTTAACGACTAAACAACAACAACAACAAGATGTGTCCTGAAGTATGTAGAAGGCACTACCTTATTGTTAGGTGCCTTTATTTTCTTCTCCAACTGATTTGGCTACCTCAATTCATCCTGCCTATGTAAGTCAGGGTATAGCAATAGAATGTTTCAGGCCAAAGTGTCTGAGAGAGTAGAAAAATCTAAAAGAGTCAAAGAAGATCTTGTCCAGATGATGGGGTAAGTTTTTTTTAATTACTTACATTATTAGGCTCAACTGCTATCTAGTATTCCATAATCTTGCAAGACTTTGTTTAAAGTATTTGTGATTTGCCTTTTTTTAAAAAAAGTTAAATTACAAATATTTCATATATAATATATGTTTTATAAATGATCTTTTATCTCTAAGAAAGAAAGAAAACAACCCTAAAAAAATGCTAAGATTGCAATTTGGGGTCTTTGTGGGTGTTGAATTTCATGCTTTCAAATGTGACGGCTATTAAGACTGGTTAGTATTGGTTTTAGGCTATAGTTAAAACCAGTGGCATAGTAGAGCCAAGCCACGACTTCTTGAGTACTAGAAACTTTAACACAACACATTCATTAAAGCCTTGCTTGCTGCATCTGAATTTAACTACAATATTCTAACAGCACCTAAGAAAGGAGTAGATTTCCCCTGGAATAGGAGATTGTGGCAATTCCTTTGTTTTGAGGGTGGTTTGGTCTTGAGTGAACAATTAGGAGCCACTAATTTTACAGATCCCCTTCATGGATTGCTGCCTTGTCGTGGCGAAGGGGCTTGAGTAATTCAGAGAAGGTATGGGCTATGCCGTGCAGGGACACCCAAGATGGACAGGTCATAGTGGAGAGTTCTGACTAAACGCGATCCACCTGGAGCAGGAACTGGCAAGCCACTCCAGTATCTTTGCCAAGATAACCCCATAAACAGAAACAAAAGGCTAAAAGATATGACGCTGGAAGATAAGCCCCTCAGGTCGGAAGGCGTCCAACATGCTACTGAGGAAGAGTGGAGGACAAGGACAAATAGCTCCAGAGCTAATGAAGTGGTTGGGCCAAAGCCGAAAGGACGCTCAGCTGCGGACGCGCCTGGAAGTGAAAGGAAAGTCCGATGCTGCAAAGAAAAATACTGCATAGGAACCTGGAATGTAAGATCTATGAACCTTGGTAAGCTGGATGTGGTCAAACAGGAGATGGTAAGAATCAACATTGACATCCTGGGTGTCAGTGAACTAAAATGGACGGGAATGGGCGAATTCAATTCAGACGATTATCATATCTACTATTGTGGGCAAGAATCCCGTAGAACAAATGGAGTAGCCCTCATAGTCAACAAAAGAGTGGGAAAAGCTGTACTGGGATACAATCTCAAAAATAATAGAATGATTTCAATACGAATCCAAGGCAGACTTTTCAACATCACAGTAATCCGAGTTTATGCACCAACCACCAATGCTGAAGAGGCTGAAATTTACCAATTCTATGAAGACTTATGACACCTTCTAGAACTGACACCAAAGAAAGATGTTCTTCTCATTATAGGGGACTGGAATGCTAAAGTAGGGAGTCAAGAGATAAAAGGAACAACAGGTAAGTTTGGCCTTGGAGTTCAAAATGAAGCAGGGCAAAGGCTAATAGAGTTTTGTCCAGAGAACAAGCTGGTAATCACAAACACTCTTTTCCAACAACACAAGAGGCGACTCTACACATGGACATCACCAGATGGGCAATACCGAAATCAGATTGATGATGTTCTCTGCAGCCAAAGATGGAGAAGCTCTATACAGTCAGCAAAAACAAGACCTGGAGCTGATTGTGGCTCTGATCATCAGCTTCTTATAGCAAAATTCAAGCTTAAACTGAAGAAAGTAGGAAAAACCACTGGGCTAGTCAGGTATAATCTAAACCAAATCCCTTATGAATACACAGTGGAAGTGAAGAACAGATTTAAGGAACTCGATTTGGTGGACAGAGTGCCTGAAGAACTATGGATGGAGGCTCGTAACATTGTACAGGAAGCAGCAACAAAAACCATCCCAAAGAAAAAGAAATGCAAGAAAGCAAAGTGGCTGTCCAACGAGGCCTTACAAATAGCAGAGAAGAGAAGGGAAACAAAATGCAAGGGAGATAGGGAAAGGTACAGAAAATTGAATGCAGATTTCCAAAAAATAGCAAGGAGAGACAAGGGGCCTTCTTAAATGAACAGTGCAAAGATATAGAGGAAAATAATAGAAAGGGGAAAACCAGAGATCTGTTCAAGAAAATTGGAGATATTAAAGGAACCTTTTGTGCAAAGATGGACATGATAAAGGACAAAAATGGTAGGGACCTAACAGAAGCAGAAGACATCAAGAAGAGGTGGCAAGAATACACAGAAGAATTATACCAGAAAGATCTGTATGTCCCGGACAACCCAGATAGTGTGGTTGCTGACCTTGAGCTGACCATCCTGGAGAGTGAAGTCAGGTGGGCCTTAGAAAGCATGGCTAACAACAAGGCCAGTGGAGGTGAGGGCATTCCAGTTGAACTATTTAAAATCTTAAAAGATGACGCTGTTAAGGTGCTACACTCAATATACCAGCGAGTTTGGAAAACTCAGCAGTGGCCATAGGATTGGAAAAGATCAGTCTACATCCCAATCCCAAAGAAGGGCAGTGCCAAAGAATGTTCCAACTACCGTACAATTGCACTCGTTTCACACGCTAGCAAGGTTATGCTCAAAATCCTACAAGGTAGGCTTCAGCAGTATGTGGACCGAGAACTCCCAGAAGTACAAGCTGGATTTCGAAGGGGCAGAGGAACTAGAGACCAAATTGCTAACATGTGCTGGATTATGGAGAAAGCCAGAGAGTTCCAGAAAAACATCTACTTCTGCTTCATTGACTACACAAAAGCCTTTGACTGTGTGGACCACAACAAACTATGGCAAGTTCTGAAAGAAATGGGAGTGCCTGACCACCTTATCTATCTCCTGAGAAATCTGTATGTGGGACAAGAAGCAACAGTTAGAACTGGATATGGAACAACTGATTGGTTCAAAATTGGGAAAGGAGTACGACAAGGCTGTATATTGTCTCCCTGCTTATTTAACTTATATGCAGAATACATCATGCGAAAGGCAGGACTGGATGAATCCCAAGACGGAATTAAGATTGCCGGAAGAAATATCAACAACCTCAGATATGCAGATGATACCACTCTGATGGCAGAAAGTGAGGAGGAATTAAAGAACCTCTTAATGAGAGTGAAAGAGGAGAGCGCAAAAAATGGTCTGAAGCTCAACATCAAAAAAACTAAGATCATGGCCACTGGTCCCATGACCTCCTGGCAAATAGAAGGGGAAGATATGGAGGCAGTGACAGAGTTTACTTTCTTGGGCTCCATGATCACTGCAGATGGTGACAGCAGCCATGAAATTAAAAGACAACTGCTTCTTGGGAAGAAAGCGATGACAAACCTAGACAGCATCTTAAAAAGCAGAGACATCACCTTGCCAACAGAGGTCCGTATAGTCAAAGCTATGGTTTTTCCAGTAGTGATGTATGGAAGTGAGAGCTGGAACATAAAGAAGGCTGACCACAGAATAATTGATGGTTTTGAACTGTGGTGCTGGAGGAGACTCTTGAGAGTCCCCTGGACTGCAAAGAGAACAAACCTATCCATTTTGAAGGAAATCAACCCTGAGTGCTCACTGGAAGGACAGATCCGGAAACTGAGGCTCCAATACTTTGGCCATCTCATGAGAAGAGAAGACTCCCTGGAAAAGACCCTGATGTTGGGAAAGTGTGAAGGCAAGAGGAGAAGGGGACGACAGAGGACGAGATGGATGGACAGTGTCATCGAAGCTACCAACATGAATTTGACCCAACTCCGGGAGGCAGTGGAAGACAGGAGGGCCTGGCGTGCTCTGGTCCATGGGGTCACGAAGAGTCGGACACGACTCAACGACTAAACAACAACAACAACAAAATTTTAGAGATACTGGCAGAAAGAAAAATTGGCTTGAAATAATGGCTAATGAAGATGAAAGAAAGTGCAGAAGTAGGGCTACAGTTGAATATAAAAAAAAACATACATTGTGTTTACAGAAGAATTATGTATGTAATTTTAATGTTGACAATGAAGAAATAGCAATTGTTAAAGATCTTTTGTATCTTGGTTGAAACATCAGTCAAAGACTGCAGCCAAGACATGTATCTGAAGACTGATATTTGGAAGGGCAATGGTATTCCTGATTACTCAGTACAGATGTGAAGAAAGCTGACGGGGGGGGGGGGGGATGATTCATTTTCAGTGTGGTGTTGAAGACACCTTTGCAGACCTCAGGGAGCACCAGAAAAACAAAGAAGTGGGTTCTAGAGCAAATGAAGCCTGAAATGAAACCTAGAGACACAGAAATATTTAAACAGTGGCTACTGTATTTTGGACATACTGTGAGAAGATAACACTCATTGTGAAAAAAAAATAATGTTGGGGAAAACTGTAGGTTATATAAAAAGAAGCAAGCTAAATAAAAGAGGGACTGACTCAGTAAAGAAAGCACAGCCGAGCAGGCCTACTGATGACAGGACTTTTTGGAAGTTACTTATTCATAGGTATCTCATATGTTCAAAACAACCTGATGGCATCTAACAATAACAAATTTTACAATCTTTATTGTCATGGTCTGAAATAACTCCCTGCAGTTTTAACTCTCCATATGATGGAGGTTGTTATGATCACCTGCATTTCCAAAGTTACCACTACACCACTGGTTAGAACTACAGTAACATGATTTTAGTATAATTATAAGTGGAGTACACCAAATACTGTAAAAGGCTTTGAGTCATTGTAGATCTATATAATTTTGTTCCTTGATTTTAATGAGAAACATGGATGCTTTTAACGGCCATGTTTTTTCTACAACCTGTACAAAACACTGAAGATTTATTAATTTAGATTTAGAGTAATGTTTTAGCCAATTTTTAAATGTTGGCTTTGTAAAGAGCAGTTGGACAGGTAAATATAAAAGTAAAGGCACCAACACTTGACTCACAAATTTGAATGTCAATACTAGAGTAAAAATGATAACAAAAGATGTCACAGGATGCAAGTGATGGTAGTTAAACTGAAGGTTTGCTCCTCAAATCCTATCAAAAAGTATTTTGAATGATTGATGGGAATGTGACTCATGAATTGCCCAACTTGTCCCAACAAAGGTGCTAAAACAAGATAGTATTTACATTACAATGCACAATGGACAGAGCTAGGCTTATCAGCTACTCCCTTCACAAGAAAAGGCCTAGTAAATTTGCAAAATCGTTGGTTTGAGCTAATTGTAAAGCAAGCCAATAAAAATACTTCCTAAGACAGTTTAAAGTGAAAAGAATTATGGAAAAATCGTAAGGACTCGTTCGGAGTGGAATCTCGGCTCAGTCAGCGGTTAACTGTCAGCGTATATCTTTCGGCTGTGACCAGAGGACGTCTGTCTCTTTTCTGGTCATTCCCAAAAGTAGAAATGTTGCACTTTAGTTGCCGTTTCGGTGACTTGAGTCGCCTACAGGATCTAACCTTCGTGCAGGTGGAAACGAAAAGGAGCAGGCCCGCATCTGGACGGAGCCAAGTAGAAAACATGATCCTATGGAAAAAACGTAAGTGGCGCGCTCAGCTTCTTGTTTCGGTCCAAAAATGTGCAGGAGAGAGCTAGGTGACATATGAAATCCGAGTGGAAATGCTTTTATTTAGGATGTATTATGCAAACGACATTCGAGTTTTTAGTGAGGGCAACCATTCCAAATAATTGCTTGAGAAATCTCAAGTGCTGAGTTTATTTGATTTCCAACTTTAAAAGAGGCTTAACAATTTCATCTTCGGGCAGGAGAGTTTACAGTGGTCAGAACCCTAGTTTCTGGGATTTAGTTTGTCACCCAAATCCTACCAGCAGGGGTTTCCCTCTCAAAGCCACGTATAGGCGTCTGGGCCCGTTACATGCCCCCAACTTGAGCACGAGGTGAGCAACTGTTATGAAGAGGAAGGTGTCCTCTTTTCCTGCGAAATGCCTGTGAGGGCTTTCCCAAGCCCACTTAATGTGGGGGCAAGCCTTATTGAGTTCAGGCGGATTTGCAGTTTCCCCTTAAACGTGTACAAGAGACGGAAATCATGTATTGCATGGTGATTTTTCCTAAAAGGCGCAGTTCTGCTGAGGCGAGATACGTATTCACATTTTCTAAGAACATTTATTACTGCAGAAAAAGACTCTTGTGTTTCGGTTAATAACCGGTTATGGCGCCCAGCCTCAAGCGCACCACGCATTCGGCGCCTCGCAACTGCCGCTGATCACGTGGGTCCCGACGCCTCTCCTCCTCCTCGGCGCTCGGCTGTTTCTGCCTTGCGGTCTGGAGCATCAGAAGTAGCTTTGCGTTCCGTGTTCGACAGGTTCAGCCTGGCTTAGTCGAGGGGCGCGGAACAGAGCGGGAGCAGCTGGGCTGAACCGAGGCCCCCCTCCTGAGGGCGCGGCGGCGGCACCAGAAGCAGCTCGAAGAGAAGCGGGGGTCGGGTCGGGCCGGGCTCGCTGGCGAGCGGGCGACGGGGTCACAATCTGGCGGAAACGGCAGCTAAACGGGCTGGGGGCTACCCGTAGGCTGGCCGGCTCGAGAGGGCCGCGACGGCCGCGCACCTCCTTGCCCGGTCTTCCGGGGCCAAGGATGCGCCCGTTCGTCCCCCGGCTCCGGCAGGCAGCTCCCGGCCCGGCCCGCGGCTGAGACACCCCGAACGGCGGCGAGTAAGTGGGACCGTCCCTCCCTCGGGGCGACCTTCGGGATAGGAGCGAGGGGGACAGGCCCTGGAAGGGCTGGCCGGGTCCTGTGGGCTGGGCCGGCCGACCCGGCCGGTTATTGGGCTCAGGGGCCGCCGGAGTGCTCGGAGGCCACGGAAGCCTTTCGGGGAAGGCCGCGGGCGAACATCGCCGCCGAAACCGAGCGACTGATTCTCGGTGGGTGGGAAGGCCCGCGCTGCTCGGTGGTCCTGAGACGATGTTTTTTTTGTTTCTGTTTCTTCGGGTCTTGGCAGGACTCCCTTCCTTCTTCCCCCCTCACTGAACCTTGGAGAGAGACAGGTTAAAAAGTAATGTGCCGCCCCCCTCCCCCGCCAGCATTTTATTTGTTTAAACTAAGCGTGTGGGATTTCCACTAACTTATATTTAGGTCACCCCAGAGACCGGCATCAGGTTCTGAGAGAATAGGACAAAGGAGGAACACGCACACCCCGCACAGCTGTGTGTAAATTTCCATAAAAATGGGGGGGAAAGTCCCTTGAAACAACCTGACTATAATGTTTTGGGTCACAACAAGTTTGTATGAACTCCAGGGCTGTGTGGAGTTCGACCAAACCTTTTACAGAAAAACTAGTTTGTTATTAAATAGTTAACACACACCCCATGAGGCATCAATACTGAGGGCAAGCTCTCCATGGGTACTCAGGTGATAATAATGGTCCTTTTCACATAACCAAAGTCTAGCTCATCTCATAGTTGGAACAAGTGTGGGGGTTTCCAACAGGCCAATAAGGGAACAGTTGGTTTCCACCTGGTAGTTTTAAAAAAGTCTTACATAGGATGTAATATTGCATTGTTGCATCTCACCATAGTGGGTTGGTTCAGGGAGCCAAAATAGATATTTACTGCGTAGATCCAGATTATGACCTAAGATCTTTTTTAGCACGAACAGAAGAACATGGAGATAAAGAGCGAGCCTGTTGCTTGACTAAATCCAAAGTCTGTACTTGAAGAAATGACTGACATCAGTTTGCTCAGTTACAGACTTGGTGTACTGTTGGAAGGTCTGTGGCCAAAATAACTTTGGTATTTAAATTCTCAACTTGTGTTGCTGGGAATTAGGTACTATCAATTTTGAAGGAAGGTTCTAAGGTGCTTTCTTACACACACTTAATAGGTATTCTGTAGGAATAAAGCCTGAAGGTTTCTTCTGATTAAAAATAGCAATAAGAACACAAGAATTTTGTTGAGTAGATTGAAGGCCTGTCTAGTCCAATATCTTGTAGCCACAGTAGCCAGCCAGATACGTTTGAGGGAAGCCAGGAACAAAAGGGCAAAAGTAGAGTAATATGCTCCTGTTTATGTTCCCCAGCAATTTGTACTTAGAAGTGTGCTGCTGCTGATACATTATCTATGGTTACTAGCTCCAGAACTGTCCTGGTGTCCATGAAGTTAACTAAATTTCTGTTAAACCTAGTTGGTGGGCATCACTACAACCTGCTGAAAAGAACTTAATAGTTTTAACAGTGAGCAAGGAACTGTTTTTATTCATTCTGGATTTTCTAACATCTAATGTCATTGGATGGTGCTAGGTTCTAGTATTATAAAAGAAGGAAAGCTTTTTTTTTCTTATTGACTATTAATGTGCTTATGATCAAAGGAATTATCTTGCTGGCTGAATAGCTCAATGAGTTGGACAATTTGAGTTGAGAGTTCAATTCCCTACTATTTTTTTTTGGAGAAGGACAGCCTCTGTAGCCTTGTGAAGACTGCACAGTCCCACAGCATCAGTAGAGGAAGGAACTGATAAACCACTTAAGAATACTTTATACCTATGAAACTCTGGCAAGGGTTGTCATAAGTCAGAATTGATTCAATGGCATATAGTTGTAATTTACAGGACTAGAGGTTTTATCTAACCCATGTTTGTTGCCAAAAGTGGCCAGTCAGAAATAACCTGATTATCTTTTGTCTATGTGTTCTGGCAGTAACTAAGCAGATAACAGTCCAAAAATTAGCTGTGAGATAGCTTCACAGCTAGAACTGCACTATTTAGGTCACAACACCCTGAAATATACAATCTGCTCATATTTATCCAATCTAGACCAAGGGCTAGTGTAAACTGGTATTGTTATTGATATAGCTGAGAAAGTAGTAGTAATGCAGAGGAAACAAATGGTGTTTGCCAGTTTAGCACTCAGAGCAGTTGTATAAAGCATAAATAGTGCTGATGTGGCATGTCTTTGCATACATACAATTTGGGATAGGAGTTAAAGCAGTTTCCTGGATACTTATACTTTTTTTTTTACTGAAGCACTGTTTTCTTTGAAACTCAGTATAATTCATTTGCTGTAGCATTTATCCTTGGACAGATATTGCTTGGGAATCAACTTGAAGGGACATTTCTTGCAGCCAGATTACTCCTGCTTGCTACTGGTTTTTACTAGCCCAGCCAACAAGCTATAGAGATGGAGCAAACTGTTGGAAAGGGTATTGGCTCTTGAAAATACTTGACTCTATGCCAGGATTACAAAGAAAACATGTAGACACTGCTTCTTTTTAAAATCTGGCCTTGAATAAGTAGTGAGTGTAAGGCATTGCTATCTGGTTGTTGGTTGTCTCCTAGATAAGAGGATTCACCTTTAGTACAACCTGACTTTATTAATCATGAGCTACTAAAAAGACTAGCCCTCATTGTTACAAAGAGTGTTTATGGTAGTATGTATTTCAGAAAGAAGAACTGTTCTCATGCTTTCCTGAATGTTTTTATTTAGGCTCAGACAGTTGAGGCAGCTTGAACAAATAAATTAATGGTGGAGCTCAGAATGACTTAACCTGATACTGTTCGCAGAGCTGGGAGGGGAATACACCATAGCTAAAGAGAGCTTGTTTGTTGATGTCTAATCAACTGTTAGATGTGACAGTGATGGGGTGTGGGGAAGGGGTCAGCATTTCTGCTGGAATGTTGACATTACAGTAGCCAGTTGAACAGTGGAGTGTCTGTGTATAGGAAGTTCATCTCTGTTTTTTGGCAAGAATTGGTGGCTTTCTATTGTGCAATGTGTTTGTCACTGTAGTTGGAATCAGATGCAGGATTTTGAAATGGTTCCTTTGGAGCAGGCATGCGTTTGTCCTGTGACATGCTTTCTTGTTTCTTGGCTGTCTTGGGCTTTGATCATATCATAGATGGATCTAAGGAACACCCTGTTTTTATTTTAGGGTAATCCACATGCCTGATGAGTCATATATTCATAAGCTAGAGAAGAATGAGCATTGAAATTAGGTGTCACTAAGTGTTTAACTTCCTCTAGTTTGTATTTACCATTGTTGGCTAAAGCAGGTTACTTTAGCAATCTTCATAACTGCATATAGTGACATGCAAACATTAATAATGATAACGTCGGCTCAAATTAGAGGAGTCTTCTCTTCCTTTCATCAGAGTGCTCGCAATTCTGAAAAAATGAACTGTCAAGAGGCACTTCACAGCTAAGCCCATGAGACTTTATTGATGGTATAATTAAAGTTTCAATTATAGATTGAAACTTGTCTCTCCTTTAAAAAGAGCTGACAACAAGTGCAGTACTTGGACTCAGAAGGACCAATGGAGAAGGCTGTGCACTGGTGCTAGCTTTTTCCTCTGATAGACTGGGAAAAATTATTTTTAAAGGTAGTCTGTCATAGTGAAATTGGTAGGTTTTTTTTTTTCAATATTCTAGGGAAAAAAATTCAGTCAGTATAAAGAACCACTGGTATTTGTTACAAGCATTGCCTAGCTTGCTTTGCTTTGCTTTACTGATGAGATACAGTAATTGTATTAAGAAATATATCTTGTTGCCAAACTTAAAATAGGGGTTTTTTATTGGTAGACCAGCTGAAAGTAAATTTTTATGCTATACATAAAGTTTGGGAGTATTCTTGAGTAGGAAGAGTAATTAATAGGAATAATTGTTGGGAAGGCCATATGATTCCATTTCATTAGTGGTAGGCTGTTTGTCTTTTTGATAGAAGAAAGATGGACTGCTTGTGTTACTGCCACCAGGTAAATTATTATAGTTATGTGTAATAGTTGATGTTTGTGATGATGGAACCCCATTGAGTACCTATATAAAGGTAAACCCCTAATGTATATTTACTGATTTGTCTGCTCATTCTGTTCATTCACTTAAAACAACACGTTACATGACAGTTCTGTTTCTGGTTATTCAGTGATGGTTTTTCTTTTTTTGAAATTCATCATTTAACTATTTGAGGTTTATTTCAGAGGGAAAGTTGTGCTTTCATTATCCAAAGTAAAAAATGTTTACTTTTCATTCTTTATACCTCTTCCACCTCATCAATGCATACCAGCCAGTAAGAGTGACCAAATATAGTATTGCTCTGATTTGAAATGTAACATTTTTTGTATAGTTGTAGGTAGGCTGTGATTATTATCTGACAGCCCCCACAATTTTGTTCCTCTTACAGTTTATGTTTTGGGGAAACTCTTGGTGAAGCTGCATGGCTGGCTTTTCCTGTTCTCTGTTTAAAGGGGACCTGTGATACCTGTTTCCCTTCCAAAATATAAAATCTTCTTTGATGATTTGCATACATTTCTTGGTTGCTGATTAGTTCTTTCTTTCCATTTCAGGCATGGCCTCACAGCTGCAGGTGTTCTCTCCTCCATCAGTATCTTCGAGTGCCTTCTGCAGTGCCAAGAAACTGAAAATAGAGCCCTCTAGCTGGGATGTTTCAGGACCAAGTAACAGTGACGAGTATTATAGTCACAGCAAAAATCTCTCAGCTGCTCAAGGGCCAGCAAGCTCCTCTCACCAGGTAGCAAACTTCAGCATCCCTGCATATGACCAGAGCCTCCTTCTCCCAGCTCCTTCAGTTGAGCATATTGTGGTTACAGCAGCAGACAGCACTGGCAGTGGTGGAACAACCTCCTTCCAAAACAGCCAGGCCCTAACACACAGGGCTAACATTGCATTGCTGGAACCTTATCAAAAATGTGGATTAAAAAGGAAAAGTGAGGAGGTTGACAGCAACGGTAGCGTGCAAATAATTGAGGAACATCCACCTCTCATGCTGCAAAACAGACCTGCGGTGGGTGCTGCGGCCACAACCACCGCTGTAACAACC
The DNA here is from genome assembly GCA_037013535.1 of Intellagama lesueurii. NCBI lineage: Eukaryota > Metazoa > Chordata > Lepidosauria > Squamata > Agamidae > Intellagama > Intellagama lesueurii. The sequence continues at coordinate 202,754,667 of JBAJHW010000004.1, forward strand.
AAAACCAGTAGTTCTAGTGGCGAAGGAGATTACCAGCTGGTCCAACATGAAATCCTTTGTTCCATGACAAACAGCTATGAAGTCCTGGAGTTTTTGGGCCGAGGGACCTTTGGGCAGGTGGCAAAATGTTGGAAGCGCAGCACAAAGGAAATTGTAGCTATCAAAATCTTGAAAAACCACCCTTCTTATGCCAGGCAGGGACAGATTGAAGTGAGCATCCTCTCCCGGCTTAGCAGTGAAAATGCTGATGAATACAACTTTGTCCGCTCTTATGAGTGCTTTCAACACAAAAATCACACATGTCTGGTGTTTGAGATGCTGGAGCAGAACTTGTATGACTTTTTAAAACAAAATAAATTTAGCCCCCTGCCTCTGAAATACATTCGGCCAATTTTGCAACAGGTGGCCACTGCCTTGATGAAACTGAAAAGTTTGGGTCTAATACATGCTGACCTGAAGCCTGAAAACATCATGCTGGTTGATCCTGTGCGTCAGCCATACAGGGTGAAGGTCATAGATTTTGGCTCTGCTAGTCATGTGTCAAAAGCTGTGTGCTCTACTTATTTGCAATCACGCTATTATAGGTAAGTTCCCATTTCATGTCTTCAAACACACTTTTTAATGGTATTCTCTTGTCCTGTTTGGCACATAAATTGTATTTTGTTAAGGTCGTAGTGGCTGTTACCTTTCTTACTTTTACTCTTTTTGTGTTTGTGTTTCTGCTTGCTTGTTTAAGAATAATGACAAGTTTCCCAAGCAACTGGGAAAATGTTTCTAAGTAATAACTCATTCATGAACATTTGAGTTCAAACTCATAAACCTGACTTCATATCAAGTGAACTGAAGTGAAAATGTCACCAGTTAATATTTAAAAGATGAACTTCTCTATAGTGCTAGAATTTGCATGTGAAATTCAGTATGTTGAACATATTGTTCCACAATTACATAGATATTTTAAAACCCGTACAGTTCTCTATTTCAAGAAGATTATGAGTTTGTGTCTCAAACAGTAGTCACCTGCATTGCATAACAATCCACTTGGAATGTAAAAAGCATATTTCTGGTCATCATTCTGTTTATGAGTATTCCTTGGATTCTAGCATATAGTGTTGATACACACTAGATCAGGAATGCACAGCTGTCCATATATTGGACCAGAGCTTCCATCAGCCCTAAACAGCATAGCCAGTGGAGATGGAAAACAGGAATTGAAGTGCAACAAGCCCTTTGGAGGGCCATGATTGCCCACCAGGTGATACCTGCAATGCAGTGTTAGGAAGCTATAATGTTTGTGTCAATCATCATAGAATTATCAGGGAACTGTGATGTAATGCAGAACAGCAAGCATTGGAGTTCCAAATGGCATGTTTCCCTTCCCTTTTCAGGAAAGGTCTGTTCATGCATCCAGCTGAGCTGTATGTTTGGAAGTTCAGGGTCTTGCAGGCCTTGTTGTAGCCAAACAAGAAACCATTGGAGGCCTTGCTCTTAAGGGATGAAAATTAAGCCATACTTTTCATCATGATAGTGAAGAAAAAAAAAAAAAAGGAGAGGGGGCGGAGCAGCAGTAAAACAGGGATTGGGATCTGATCTCCCAGATTTCTTGCAAAACTGCCAAAGGTTTTAATCAGGTTTCAGTTGGGAGAACAATGCAAATGAAATTGTGCTCCTACTTCTGGAGGGCAGCTGCCTCCGCTATATGTATGGTGCAGATCCAGTGTTACAGTGGCATATGCTGTGAAAATTCCTGCCCACACTTCAGAGCTCTGGGAGCCACAAACCTGCCCTGGAACATTTTTCAGCCCTCTGCAATAGATGGGAAGGGGCTGCTGTGGCAGAAGACACGCCCCCCCATTTACTTTGAATTTTGCAGTTATACCAGTGGATCTTTAGTATTAAATATGGCCCAGAGTAAACAACATACAGAATAATTAGTGATTGTAAAAACTGAATCGTGGATTTGAAAAAAGCTTAATTCTGTTAATTATCATGAATATATCCAAGTTGATTCCAAGTTAGAGGAAGCTACCAATTTTAATTGGAAAGCATTAATTATCCTGCCTTCCTGAATTCTACAAAGGTAAGGCTTGTCATCTCAACCTCTGTCTAGCACTTCATTCTCTCACCTGATACAAGTTTTTGAAGAGTTCTTCACATCCAGTTTGTAGTAATAGATTGACATGTTCCTAATTACATTGCTGTCCTCCTTGTCATTATCAACCTGTCATTCAGTTAGCAGCATATGGAAGTAAACATTTTCTGGATTGAAAGTGTGTTCAGATGTGTGAGCTGCCTGTGTGACTGTTCTTGCCAATAAAGCTGAAAAAGTGACAGACCTGTGTAATCAGTCATGATCAAAGGCCTGCTGTTGAATCAGAATCATATGGCCTGCTTTAACTGAGAGGTCCATTTCTGTCTGTCTAGCTATGCATGTTAAGCTTGAGATTTTGTAATGCTCTCTAGCGCTCTTTGCTCTGGTCAAGTAGGAGTGTCATTTATAATAGGGTGGTCAACTGACCAGATGGGCGGGATATAAATACAATAAATAAATAAATAAATAGGCATGCTGTACCTTAAAATGGAAAATAATGCCTTTTTGCCACCTAGCTACATTTGAGATCCTTAGCTGATAGGATACTAACAAACTACAAACAGCATCCTCTTCTCTCCATACATTCCCTGTTCGTGTAGCTAGAGTCTTTTCCGAAGTCTGGCTGTGTCCTTGTATGAATGAAGTAAGAGCGTGAACAACAGCTGCCTAAAGCTGGGAAGCATCCACTGCATCTGAATTTACTCTTCTGTGGTCCTGTGAAATGCAAATCTGCGTCAGTTTCAGAATAAGGATTTGAATCAAATGCTATTAGTGCTTCACTGTTCATAACACTGCTTTAAAGTGAGAAGCCCAGCTGCTGCTTTCAGGGAGGAAATGAAAATTCTGTACTCTTCTTGAGAGAGATCCAGCATAGAATCACAGAAGTGAAGCAGAGTCATTCTCAAAAGATCACCTTTGTTCATTCTGTCCTCTCTGCTGGTGCTTTCAGATTCCTAGGTTGATTTGAAATACCTTTTTTGATTATGTTTGTTGTTGTTGTTGTTTTTTTGCGGGGGAGCAATTGGACCAATACAGCTAGCTAGACTTTGAAACTTGATTTCAGTCCTGGTAATCCAGATTTATACATTTTTGATACTGTCACTTCTAATTATTGGTTACCCAGTTTCGACAAGGTCTAGTGTTCAGGCTGATGTTGAGACCCCTGGTGCAAAATGTAAGATATATTAAGCCTTTAAGATGTTCAAATGCTTGGATTTGAGAAGAATTGATTTTTAAATGCACATGCATGAGTATAGTACGTTTAAGATAAAACATTTTCTAATCCAAATGGGGAGTATTTTGTCCTGAGTCTATGGTTTAGTGCAGTTTTGTTTTCTGGAATGTTTTTATTATTTGGGAGAGTGCAAATACTGAAAATATTCATGAAGTAGGAATTCAACACAGCAATTCAACACAGCAAAATGTTAGCATCTTGGTGATCCAGCAGTATTTTGCCTGGACAGAAGATTCCCATTGCTCTTTTTCCTTCTGAAATTGCATGGGGAATATAATTAAGTAACAAGAGTCTGTGCTTCTAATTCAGCAGCTATGTCTGCACTCTTCTCCACCTTTATCTTCAACTTATGTATGATTAACAAACAACAAGTGTTACAACATTGAAAGAGTCAAAGGCTGTCTTGTTCAAAGAGTTTGGAAATAAATAACTGAGAATGAATGTGGATGTGTAGATTTGAGTAACAGCTAATACAGATACTTGGTACTTGTGTTCACTATGGTTCCTTTTAAGGAAAAAGGGATGATAAAATATTTTAAAAATAGTAATAAATTGGGGCATTGACAGGGACTATTGGCAACCTTCTACCATGAAGCTACTACATTTATGACCCAATTATATTTCAAAACTGGCAAGTAGTACTATGTGTAAAAAGGACTCAGGTTTCAGCTTTTCAAGGAAGAATGCTGTGCTCACGTATGAATGTGACTAGTAGTTGTTCACACTGGTCATACTTTGGGAGCAGGGCAAGAGCAGATGAAGAATACGACAGCTCTTGCTAAGTCATCTTCAGAGTGTATATAGGATGGCTACTTGACTCTAGTATGGCTCATAGTGTATTTGCTTTTGGCACTCCAACTTTAATCCTGAATGTAGCCTAAAGCAATTATTTTGAATCTGAGTTTGTGTTACAAGCTTTCTTCATATGAAGAAGCCTTCAGTAGAGTCAATAAATTGTATACACCGCTAGAGTGCCAGTTGGAGTCTGGCTGTAAAAGATATCCCAGATGAAAACATGCTGAGAAACAACATTTCAGAAAGAGTAGAGCTAGGAGGAACAACTGTATAAGTATACTAGTGCTGTTTTTGTATCCAATGTTAGTCCCTGTAATTCTGTTTGCCTCATACCAAAACAGATGGGACAGAAGAATTCAGAAGAAACTGCTCTGGCCATGTGGCTATTTTGAAGAAATGTATGATTAACTTCACTGAGTTGATTCTCATGTTTCTTTATAGCCATTGCATCCCCGTAGTGTATATTTGTTGGGAATTGAACTTTGTAAATTTAAGTGCTACATACTTGCAAAAGATAGATAGTTTACCAAGCATTTTTTAACTTAGATGAAAGCTAGTTTGTGAATGAGATTGGTACTGAATAGATGTGATTGCCACCATCCCTTATTAGAAAGCAGCATTTCTTGAGAAATTTGTTTCTGAGTAGTATTTGCACTATTTGGTTTGTCATCTACTTCCATCCTTGTCTTACTGAAAGAGCTACAGGAGTTTTGGAAGAACCTGAAGAACCTGATATGCATGCTTGTTATGTAAAAGAAACTAAGGGTACAGTGCTTACTAGCTACTATGGCTGGGGGCTGGCTGAGCTGACACAAAGCCAGCTAAGACTGTGCTGAATCGATATCTCTCGTAGTCTCAGCATGTTGGACGCCACTTAGGGTTACCATGACCATATCCTAACTTTGTGCTGGCATGATGGATTAGAGCTGAGAGGGGATTGAATCTCGTGTCAACTGAGCATCATCCCTTCCCTGTCCCATTTTGATTCTGCCACCTGGTCTCAGCCAGCACAGCGCTTGTGCCAACAGATCCTCTTTTGCTGACAGATCAGCTGACACAAGGAGATTTTGCTGGTACAAGGACAGATGTGTGACCACATGGGACTTCTGCCCATTCCTGAATCACTATACCTTGAATTTGGATCGCACTGCCTGTTGCAGTTTCGTCAAACTTCCTTTTCAATTGTAATGAATGCCTGATAGATACCACTGAGCTGTAAATATTGAAGGAAAGATGAATTAGGATACATTCATGTGTCTGAAAAAGTTAATAGCATTGTTTTTCACACAAGGCTTACAGTTAAGGAGGATAGACATAAAGAAAAAAACTCTAACCTTTTGTTGTGATTGGATGTTGCATGTGCCTTTCAGGTGTAGAACCTAAAAAGTGTTACATCCATTCCATCACTCCTCCTGTGTTTTTTGATAGAAGAAATTTGCTTTTATTTTCTCCAGCTTTATTTCCTTCTTCGCACTGAATGCTGGAAAAAAAATATAAGTTCCATGCAAAACAAATGAACAGTACCTCTACTGGCACTCAGATTCATATGTTTTAAAGTGCTGCATTCCTGGTGATATGGATCCAGATTGGCTAATGTGTGAATAAAAGGACTCCTTCTGTTCACCAAAGGCACCAGGATGTAGTAGAAGCCTTTTGCTGGAGTGAGGAGAGGGGAAATGACTGCAGCCACTTTTCATGCTGTTCCTAGAGGATTGCTGGACCCTATTCCTTGGCACAGAGACCTGAAGAAGGACAGAAGAATTAATGGGGAGTTCTCTCTCCCACTTCCTCTGGCATAAGCAGAACCCTGCTAAAAACAGTTTGGGTGCAAGTGTTTCCCACAGAGTTAAACTAATAAACTATTTGAAAATAGAATGACAACATGTCTTTTTAGTTAACTATGTTAGGATATTATACGGAACTGTGCTTTAGTGACCTGTAAACCCTCTTCACCCTTCTTTTGTGGCTAGGAGATGTTCAGAAGCTTTTGATTGCACTTACAATTATACACACTTTGCTATGTCATGTGAACCTGTGGTTTGCATTGACAGTGGTAAGTGTAAATAAGTCAGCTTTCATCAAAAGTGGAAATAATATTTCCGGATCCTTGTGTGGAGACACATAAATAAGGGGGAGCAAAGTAGAGGAATTAAGGCTTTGCCTGCTGTTTCAGTGTAGCCAGTGGGAACAGCTTTGCTCTGAAAACCAGCAGAGTTCTACCAGTGCCCAGAGTCCCATTCAAAGCCTTACACAGCAGAAAAGTATTTCTCTGGTTTAAAGTTTAAAAAACTTTTTATATGAAGAGGTGGCTACCAGGTTTCCTTGTATGGGTGTGGATGGGAATTTTTCGTGTACAAAGTCCTCTAAAGCAGTTTTGCAGAACACTACACAAATTCTATGTTAACATTCCCTCTGTACTGAAGCACCAAAACTTCCAGTGTAATTGGAATAGGTTTCCTGTTTTTCCTGCTGACTTGTTTCTCAGCTTTGCATATCTTTTCACATGAAACAGTTTGTCCTTTCTTTAAAATAATAAAGTGCTGTTGATGACATGGGCAAGCATCAAATAATACGTTAGTCTTGCTGTGTAGCTTAGTTGCTCAGATGTGGTTTACCATTCCCTTCTGAGGAGGGCAGCCTGGATCTGTTACCTTGCCCAAGGCCACACAAACTGGCTGTATTCACAGGAGGCACAGTGGGGAATCGAACTCCCAACCTTAGGCCCCGCAGCCAGATGCCTAAACCACTGAGCTATCTAGCCAGCACAGCAGCAGATTGCCACTGATTAATGGCTTCCTTTTGTGATTTTAAGCTGACTGGATAGCTCATGAGTTAGGTATCTGGCTGTGGAGCAAGATGTTGGGGGGTCAATTCTGTCTTGTGCATCTCAGAAGAGCCAGCCTGTATGACCTTTGGCAAGCTGAACAGTCCCAGGACGCTCCCAGAAGAAGTAAATGGTAAACCACTTCTGAGTACTCACTATGTAGAAAACCCTAAAAGGGTCACCATAAATCAGAATCAGCTTGACATCATACTATTGTTGTTGTGATTTTGGGGTGCACACAGCTTGCATGCAATGCAAAGTGACATGCATCCCAAAATGGCAAAAGGAAGCCTTTAATCAGTAGCAATCTGCTGCTGCTGCTGCTGCTGTCATTCCTGTTGCTCAGACAGACCCTGCGTGACAGATTTCAGCTGATACCTAGATATTGGAGGATTTGCTAGAGCACATTTTTGTAAATGTGAAGGGAAACTCTGCAGCAGCCAGAGATTAGGAGCCCTCGGGATAAAGGGAGAAGCATGGAGTTTAGTAGAGAAGTTAGGTCTGATACTCAACTGTAAATCCTCTTTATGTCAACATTTAAAAATAGGTTTCTTCGATTTAGTGGAAAACTCAGCTGCTCTGCCTCTGGAGTGGCTTTTGAGTTCCTCTTTCCAAGCCAGGCCATGTTATTACATTAAACACCAGACTTAAGTTGTAGAATATAGAATACTGTAGTGAATTATATGTTAAACTGGTCAGGGCATTTTCTTGCTAGAATGCTTTTAAAGTAGTAGTATATCAGTGCTATGCCTATTTGTTAGGAAGTAGTCTTTGCTGAATTTAGAGGGACTTTCCTCCAAGTTGGTGTATTAGCTTTCATGCAAAAGTGAATTAGGTTAGGTATGTCTCTTCTGCTAGGTGGTAAGCTCTGGTCTCCGACCCCCTTGACTGTACTGTGCTAGTGTTTTAGAAACTGTGTATGCTACATTTTCTGTTTGAACAGACACTTTGAGATAACAATATCAGTTCTGACAAGTTCCAGAAGGATATCAATGCTAGTCTGTTTAGTTATGAGGCATCTTAATGGCTAAACAAGCTTGTTAAAGCCTAAGCTTTCATTGGCCAGAGCCCACTTTATCAAGCACAACAAATTAAGAGCTGTTACAGGTCAATGGGCTGGAATACCTGGCTGTAGGACCAGCACTGTGGAATTTGAATCCTCACTATGGCTCCTTGGGGAAGGGCTGGCTGATGGGGTTGCATCCCTTGCCACCGATGTGGCCTTGGGCAAGCTGCATGGTCCTAGAGTGCCACCTGAAGGAGGAATTGGTAATCCACTTCTGAGTACCTTATACCTAGAAAATCCCAGGAGGGTCACTAAGTCAGAATGAGCTTGATGGTACATAATTATTATTATAAATTATCTGGGGTGCCACAGTAAGTTAGTAGGTTTTCAGACTGTGTTGCTTTTATAACCAGTTTTACTATGCTTCCTTCCTTTCTTTGGTAGAAATCTTCATTTATTATGAAAAATAAATTAGATGACCTTTAGCATTTTAATGTAAATTTGCATCAGTGGAATGTGTGAAGTGTTTGTAAGTTCATCTTACAGGTTTGTTCAATAATGAATAAATGAAATGTTGCATGTTTTGCAGAGCCCCTGAAATCATTCTGGGTTTGCCGTTTTGTGAAGCTATTGATATGTGGTCACTGGGCTGTGTGATAGCTGAACTGTTTCTAGGATGGCCTTTGTATCCAGGAGCTTCAGAATATGATCAGGTAAGTATGTACTACTGTTTGGGCAACTTTAATTACAATCTAGATTCTAACTTATGTCTGATTGGAATATCTAGTAACTTTCCCAGTTTACCTGTACACCGGATAACACAAAGGTGCCCAGAGCTGACCTTGAGGTAGTTACACGTGCAGACCTAAACCTGTTAGGGAATAAGTGTCCCTGAATTTAGCAAGATTTATTTCTGAATATACACTGTTATGGTTGGATTACAAATACGTTTGGTAGAAGCATCAAATTCATGGGCAAAGGACAAATGTGCTGGAAAATAGTTGGTTGGACTTAATAAATTGTTTTATAGTTTTCCAGTTTAAAAATGTGAATTAATTCAAAGTTCTGGTCATGACCTATATAGTCCTCTATCGTTTGAGTCCAGCCTGTCTGAAGGATGGTATCACCCATATGAGCCTCCTCAGATTTTAAGATCTTATGAACAGGTGAGGATGCAGGAGAGAGCCTTTTCCGTGGCTGCTCTCAGGTTGTGGAATGCACTTTCTCAAGAAACCAGGTTGGCCTCCTTCCCTTTTTTCTTTTGCTGGCAGGCAGACACCTCCCTTCTAGGCTTCTAAGTGATAAGCAGAGTTTTTAAGAATGCTCCATTAATTGAATTTAGGGATTTTTAAAAAAAATTAGTGTCTTTGTAGCCATTTTTAATGTTAAATGTTTACTTGTTTATTAATGTTATATCTTGTGATGTTTTTAATTGTGATTATTCTGTCCCCTGTAGGCAGAAAGGTATCAAATTAGATAGATAGCTAAGTGCTTTCACACTTCAGAGTTGGTTAGTAGTTATTAAACAATAGTTGTATTGGGTTTATTTTGTGACATGCATGAATTTTTGGAGTTAACACATGTCATGGGAAAATATGATGTAAAACACCTTGTAGTTTTTTATGTTGTCCCCTCAGGTTCTATGAACATATTTTGTGATGATGATGATGTTGGTAATTATGTGCTTAATGAAAATCACTAGGCTTTAGAAATTCTTCTTGAATAGATGGGATATTAGATACTAGTTGGTATCCTATTCAGTATTTATATATCTGTGGAGCTTCAACTGTGGAGGCTGCCACAGTTATCTAATCTAGTGGTTGCACACAACTGGGCATGCAGCTTGCAACTCATCCAATTGTTGTGGTAGCTTCTGCAGTTAGAATTCCAGGCACATAAATATTGGACAGGATATTGGTCATTGTACAGTGTTGGCAAGTGTACCAGTCTCACCTCTGTCCCCAGTTCAGCATGTCTCTGCTTTGGTCAAAAGGTGATTATGACCCACCAAGTTACTATGCAACTTAGTTGTATACAGCCTTCTATGTTGCCTCTCTTAGTACATTAACGTTGTTAGTGCCAAAGGGAGGGTGAGGCTTGTTTATCCTTCATTCTTGGTTTTGACTTGATAACACATTGTTGCCAGTTCTCCCTGCTTGGACTGACTACATGTCTGCTTTGGGATAGTTGTACTTTGTTGCAGGAACTGTTCCCTAGAATATCCTTCTTGGTCTGGTCAGCCCCCTGAACTCGCTATTCTTTCAGCCATGCTGAAGATTCATATGGGTCTGCAATTAGAAGTCACTCATCATAACTAATAGACAAGTTTCACATGATCCTAACTACTCAAGTAGGGATAGAACTTTTGTATTTAATAGACTTCTACCCTAGTAATTCAGCAGGAACTCCCCAGTCCAGATTATGGAAGTGAAAGCCCCATAGCAGCGTGAGGAAGAATAGCCCCTTTACTTGCATTCAGTAAAGGTTCCTTGTGAGTGAGTTCTTGTTTAATCTCCCAGTGTTTTCCGGTCTTTTCCCCCAGTGAGAGGCGAAGATGCACTCTGCTGCATAAAATTATTTATTAACTAACAAAGAGGTGTCATTAACAATAACTTCGGTGGATCCAATGGGACCATTTAACAGTGCCATTTAACAGTGCCTGAACAGCCCTTTAACTCCAGTGTGAGGAAAGAGTTCACCATCGTGGGTTCACCCCAGATCTCTCGCAATCCATTGGTTTCTGCAACGACTTTTGCAGACTGGGGTAGATAATCTCAAAACATGGATATCTGGCCCATTCCCCTTCGGTAGGTGTGTTGGGGCAGCTCCTCCTCCTTCCAGAGATCTCCCTTCTTGGGGTATACATACACGGTCCATTCTATAGGGTTTGACTCTTTGAGTTGAACCACTACACCCCCCTCCCTCTTCCTTGGTTCCCTTTTCTCCCGCTTTCCCCAATAAGCCAGTTCGGGGGCTAAACAGTGCTTCTGCCGCTGTTCTGTTGCCTCAAGGGCCAGCTTCATCTTTACCCTTTTGTGGGACCAGGGCTCCTCCATCTCCAAGCACCCCCAACCTACAGGAATGTCTTCCTCCCCTTCCTTCCTGCTCTTTTGTTCCTGCATATTCATATGTGATATCACTGGCAGTAGGGTGTAAATGGTCTCGTAGCTGTCTGCAGCAGGGGGGACAGCTTGCCACTTTCTCTTAGGGCTAAGGATTGCTCATTCTCACATTCCTCCAGTCAGTGGGAAAAAAGTGCTCTGCTGTGGTGTTGGAATCGTGAAATTTCCTGAGACTTGCAAAGCCCAGTGGGAGGACAAGTTCCAACAAAGGCTGCCTCCATACACTCTGTATTGTGCTGCTTTGGGACTTTCACTCCCATAATTCAACCTGGGGAGTTCCTACCAAATTATGGGGGTTTGAAATCTGTCAAATATTTATTTATTTATTTATTAGATTTATATACCGCCCATCTAGAATGTGTCTACTCTGGGCGGTTATGTAAATATGTAAGTCCCATCCCAACTAATCACATACTGTTTTGTCACAGTTGCATAGCACCATCCTTTCATGTATATCTGTTAAATCTTTGTTTCTTGGGCTAGCAACAATAACATATATGAGATCTTTTCCTTTGTGTATAGTTGCTTTTGAGAAGTTGATCTGAAGGCTTCTTCACATATCTTACCTTCACTGATGTAGGAAAAATGCACAATGAATGTATAGTGCCATAAGTGAAGACAGCATAAACCCACTTTTCCCCAAGATGGATTTGTATTAGCAAACTGTTGCCAATTATGCTTCCTAATGAGTTCATAGTTAGCAAAATATCAATGTATACATTTTCTCGTTACATCCATAAGCACTCTTGTTGAAATGCTGTATGTGAAGTGTCCTTCAGGTTAATGTTTTGTACCACTGTTACTCAATGCATGTATCCTCAGCACTATTAACCTTCAATAGGAGAAGTATAGTGCTAGTAAGTACGAGTGCCCTTACTCTGAAAATAATATCGTTTCTGTATACAAAAATAAACATTGGCAATTATAAGACTTGTTTTAATGTATTTGCTTAATGGGAGATAGATGATCCTTATGATGCAGAGATTAGCAACATTTGAGATGTGTTGAGCCCTAATCGACATAGCAAATTGTGGTAGATAGTGCCAGTTGCAGCCTGTAACAAGTGGGGGAACATACATTTCTGGCCAAGTTATAACGGCTGACTTGTAGGATTTCTTTGAGACTGTGGCTGGTTTGGGTATCCTCGTTTGCAGCCAAGCCTTTTTAAAGTCAAATGTACAAGTATCCTTTAAGGCTGTCTCTGATAAGTGGAAAAAACTTTAACATTTACAATACTTTATTCGTTATACCTAAAACTTCTTCAGATATGATAACTTCTTCAGATATAACTTCTTCAGATATGACATGTGCTCAAATGCCTCTGGGGAACAGTAGTGTTTATTACATTGTTGACACCACTAGTAATGATTCTATGCTTGATCTCAGTCCAGCATAGTCAGAAACTGGTAATCTAACCCCAAATTGGGGCTGAATCATTCAGTAGTGTCCTTATCCTAGGCAACAGCATGAGGATGCATGAAGAGTGCTATACTGTAATAATTTTAACCACTGCATGAAAAACTATGAAACACTGCTAATCTTGTTGTGGTGAGAATATTGTATAAATATTTTTGTTTCATGGGGGGAAAGGCCATTTTTCAAGGGGCATTAAAATGTTCCGGTCTTACCCCCAATGATATCCGGTCTTACCCCCAATGATGATCAAGTCTTTATATAGGACTTTAAATGCAGAAATCTAATTTATATAACATTTTTAATATGTTAAGAATTTGACAGATAAATGTGGGATTTTTATGCTCCCAATTGACAAAAAACATTTGGAGCAATAAGCATAGGAATAAAAAATACTTTAAAAAAGCCTAAGGTTGTAAAGAAAACTTTTTTTGCTTTATCACAGAACTCTATTTTGTCAGTCTTGCCTGAAACTATTTTAAGACTCATTGGCCTGGTGTATTTTACTTCTTTAAGTAAACTACAGTATATTTTCTTCAGTTACATTTAGCTATCAGGCCAGCTTGATACATCATAGGTATCTTTTTTCTCTGTTGCAGATACGTTACATTTCACAAACTCAAGGACTTCCAGCTGAGTATCTTCTAAGTGCAGGAACGAAAACGAGCAGGTTTTTTAACAGAGATCCAAACTTGGGATATCCACTATGGAGGCTGAAGGTTTCTCTTTTTTCTTGCCTTTTTCACTTTTTTACTTAAGGAAAATACTTAAGTGTGAGCATGTGGAATAGGAAGTTATTGAGGGAGGAGTGGAGTCATAGAGAGGAAGGATTTGGAAAGTCAGGCCAGGCTCATTCTCTCTCCAGCCTGCTCTCATCATGCAGTTCTGCTCTTGCATCTGACAAATATGAGACAGTGGAGACACCCTTTGAGCCAGGTCCAATAAATGGAGCTGTTATGATGTAATATGACCACTGAATCAAGGGGCTGTGAATTGGACTTTACAAAATGGCTGAAATTCTGTTACTTAGCATAGTAAGTCACAACTGGAGTAGGCCCATTTGAATCAACGGTTGGCTCACCAAATCTCGATTGATTCAGTGGGCCTGCTCCAGTGCAACTTACTATGCTAAACAACAGGATTTCAGCCATTGAATTGCATTTATATTTTTTTAAAACGGAAAGTCTTTGGAAATAACCTTTGGGAAAATTTGCAGCAGCTATGCCTGTAGAAAGTTGTAACAATGTTAAGACTTAAGGCATTACCTTTTTTGAGTGCATGTAGTTAGCTGTAAGCAGTCCTGCAAAATTATATACTGTCAAAACCATTTATTTCTGCTCTAGTAATGCAATTCTAAAGACACAAACTATCATTTCAGAATCTAAATTCCTCTTCAGAAACCTTCCATAGCTTGCGTTATGCTGTTTTGTGAAATATGTGACACTTTCCTTAGTCTGGTTTATATTTGACAAAGAAAAACATTAATTGTGGCACTGATGCACTTTCACAAGCTTATGTACCAAAGACTGATGTCCAATCATTTCTGCTTCACACTGCATTTTATTTATAATGACTGATTGCTTGTTTCCTTAGCTTTGCTTTTATTGCAAAAGATGTTAACACCTTATACCAATGGTTTATAATCTGTATTTTATTCCATAGACTCCAGAAGAACATGAGTTGGAAACAGGAATAAAATCAAAGGAGGCTCGGAAATATATTTTTAATTGTTTGGATGATATGGCGCAGGTGAGCTATAAATGATAATGAAGCATTTTGAAGTTGAAACATAGAGTTCAGAATCAGAAAAATGTATCCTTGCTCTGCAGGCCAGTTAATTGAGTCCTGTACTCATGTGCCTTATGGGGCACAGTAAGCTGCTGTGAACTCACTGGGACTTATTTCTAAGTACACATACTTAGAATTGCATTCTTGGTTCAGTAGATTTTTCTTGAACCCATGTTTTAAAAAATATAAGCAGTGAGATTTTCATTTTACCATCCACATACTTCTTGGGAAACTTTAAACTGCTTTGTGTGCTAAGCAGTTTTGTTTGTCATAGAATGAAAGGTTTTGCAACAGTAAAAGATACAGTTTTAACTTTTTCCCAACAAGGTGAATATGTCGACAGACTTGGAGGGAACAGACATGTTGGCAGAGAAGGCTGACCGAAGAGAATACATTGATTTGTTGAAGAAAATGTTGACAATTGATGCAGATAAGAGGATTACTCCACTGAAGACGTTGAACCATCCGTTTGTGACAATGAACCATCTACTGGATTTCCCACACAGCAACCAGTGAGTTTGTGGTGTGGATGCATGAAACAATGTCAGTTCATTGATTCACATCTATAGCCTGCCTCTGCTAGAAACTTTAGGTTGCAGGAGAGCAGCACATAACACACTGGCTGTATGCAGGCTCCAAGGCCATTTTTGTTGACCCCAGTCTCCCCAATATTAAAAACCTCTTGAAACTAGTATTGTCCCTTATTTTAATGGAGATTTCTCAATCTGCTGCTGATATTTGGTGGCAAACTGGGAGAACTTTCAAACATGCATCTCCTTTTTTGAATGATGCTTTGTGATTTGCCACCAGAATTTGATAACAGTGGAGTAGCATTTTACTGTGGATTGGAGGGTGCAGTATTTACTCACATATCTTTCCATGTTGCTCATCTGTTTGTGAGCAGCTAATAAGTCAAGCAGAAGACAAAAAGAACAACAAAAAAACACAAGCTCACTTATAAATCTTGCTAAAAAGTCATATTCAGAGAGACTAAATTAGAACAACATGGCTGAAATGCCATTGCCAAGTTACACTGTGTAAGGCTGGATATCAGTGGTGGCATTTTTTCAGAAATTAAAATTTCTAGTTTTGTTCTCCCTGAAGATCCTGAGCCCCCTTGGGATCCCTTTCATTGTGGAGAAGCCATTGAGGACCACGAGTCAAAAAGGCAGGTTTTTAATTTCCAAAAATTGCTGTCAGTAAGACGAACAAGATTTCAGCTGATGTGTTTAATTGAAGAAATTCTTAACTCTCATTTTAGTGCTAGCACGTGATTAAATTACTTGGTGGCTGCTAGCTTTCTTTTTCAGCCTTCCACTATGGCCTTTGATTTCTCATAGGCAGAAAATGTTTATGTCACATACAAGTGGGGTGTATAGAGGAGGGGAAGACCAGGGGGTTGTATTGGGCACTTTTTAGCTGCTTTTTAACTAGTGTGTGCCTTACCTGAATTATTTAGAATTAGCTGGTACTGAGTGTTGCTTGAGTCTTAGAATTGGAATAGATTATACTAGCATAGAAATATAAATGCTAAAATCTTTGATAGCTGCTTATTCATAACAACTGAAAAAAATCTCTTTTTCGACCAGACCCCAAGCAGACTGAGCAGCTAAGATTTTTTCAAATGCTTACTTTATTTCAGTGTGAAATCCTGCTTCCAGAACATGGAGATTTGCAAGCGAAGAGTTAATATGTATGACACAGTTAATCAAATAAAGAGCCCATTCACAACACACGTCGCACCGAACACAAGCACAAACCTCACCATGAGTTTCAACAACCAGCTCAATACTGTGCACCATCAGGTAATTGCTTCCATTATCCTTTTTGTGAAGAATAATGTGCCAAAGAAAACTGTTTTGTAATCAGACCTTAGAGCTATTCTCCTAGAGATCTAAACTTTGAAATACATGCAGCAAATCAACAGGCAGCTACCCCTGTATTGTTTTTGCCTATGAAATCCAGACTTCATTTGAGGTGCTGGAAGACAGTTAAATCCTCCATAGCCTCGATACTTATTAGAGCTGCTGTTCCTGTATGATGAACCCTCATTTCCAGCTGCATCTCACTAGGTGTTTAGCTCTGAACAGTTAATCAGCTTCAAGGAAAATGTTAAGGTAGAATAAAAGATACATTATGAGAATCCAGTTATAGCAACTAGCAAATTAGACATAATTGCTTTACTTATTTCTATCTAAACATTCCTCCAGTGAGTGCAACATGTTGTACATGACTCTTCTCTTTCCCACTTTAACTTGGCAAAAACCCTATGAGGTAGGCCAGGCTGGGAGAAAGTGACTAACCCAGGATCGTGTAGTGAGTTTCATAGTCCAAAGAGAACTTGATATTGGGTCTCCTAAATCGTAGTCCAACACTCTAACTACTGGAAATGTGCATATTTTTGTTCTGGAATGAGAACTCCTAAAATTACTTAGGCATCTTGGGCACTGGCTGGGGAATTGTTTGGAGTTGTACATTTTTATGCTTTTGGACTACATCTCTATTAACCACTGTATTATGCCAGCCACAGATCATATATAACAGGTGGGGAATCTTTTCACTGTCTAGATGCTTTGGACTGTAAATCCTCCAGTCTTCTATCAGTTATACTGGGGGAGGCTGATGGTAACTCTACACCAAAACATTTGGATGGCCAAAGATTTCCTGCTGTTGCTATTATGATTTTGTTGCTTTTCAAAGACTCGTGATTGTTCTAATAGAGATATTCTTGTTTTTTCAGGCTAGTGTTTTGGCTTCTAATTCTTCAGCTGCTGCAACTTTGTCTCTGGCAAATTCAGACGTTTCATTGTTGAATTATCAGTCTGCTTTGTACCCATCATCTGCAGCACCAGTTGCTGGTGTGGCTCAGCAAAGCGTTTCCCTTCAACCTGGAACCACACAGATCTGCACCCAGGCAGACCCATTTCAGCAAACCTTCATTGTATGTCCTCCTGCTTTTCAAAGTAAGTGTACTGTTTGCACTAGTTGGGCAGTATGTAAATCAGTAAATCAATAAATCAAACAAACATTTTGAGATTTTTTTACATATTTATATGAAGAATATGTAATAATTTAAAGATTTTATGAATCTCTGTAGCTAGGTTATTATGTGGTATTTTTGTTTAACAATGATAGTAAATCTAGCATAGTACCTGTGTTCAAATTAAACTGTGAGAAGATTTTGAAATAAATAAAAATTCTAAAATCAGAAATAAGGTGGAATCACACATGAATTTCCAGCCACAGTAGCCAAGTGCAGTATGGCCCATGGCTTCCTTCATGGTCATTGAAAATGTTTTCTTTTTATACATTGCTGCTTTCATTGAAGTATGCAAATAATGGGACTTTTGCATCTGGTGGGTTTCATTTGTCACCTTTATACAGCTCATGTTCAACTGAATCACACTGTCCTGAAGGTATAAAAAGTATTAAAGTTGGTTTCCTCCATAGCTGGTTTCTAAAGTTGGTTTCCTCCATAGTTGAGGAATTTTAATTGTAATTAATTAATTATATGGCATGAAGTTATTTTGCCGCACCCGATGAATCTTCTCACGGAATTGGAAAAGACCCATGTTGGGAATTTGGGGTTTCATACGCCATGTTGTTGTAGTGAAATATTGAAAGCAGCAATGTGTACTTCAGTTTGTGGCAATCTATCATGATTTTGTTCTCATGTAAGGGAAAAGGCTTTTCAGTTGGTCATATACCAGGGAAAACTGCCCTTTGGTGTTCCTCATCTGAATGGCAATGCTGCTGCATTATGAGCATACATAGACCTTAGCTTTGCTGAAAATTCATGTTAGTATGTATTTTCAAGCTCTCTTCTTTTTTTTTCTTTTTGCATCTTTTTGTATTCCTCCCCAATTTTTTTTAAACAATAGCTGCTGCTATTAATCTTCTTAGAGTCACAGCAGGGCCTACTTTTAACATCAGCACAAGCCAGCTCGTTGTGCTGACTGTAGCAGATTGAGTTCACCTTTCTGACTCTTAATAATTACAACTGTTATTGAAGCTTTGTTATGCTTCATTTGTTAGTAATTGGGCTCCTGAAGACATTTGGATAGTTAGGGAAGCAGATTAACCATGACCTTGTTTTTCTTCCTTACAGCTGGTCTTCAGGCAACCACAAAGCACTCTGGTTTCCCTGTAAGAATGGACAATGCTGTTCCACTTGTGCCACAGGCACCAGCAGCTCAGCCATTACAGATACAGTCAGGAGTTCTTACGCAGGTAAAAGTGGGAGCAGCAGAGCAATGTTACAGATATCTTTGGATAATATTGTGTGAAGAAGTTGGGAACTGGAAATTCTTGGTTCTTTTGAAGTCATTGGCAGAGTCCTGCCTACCAAAGAAAAGACAAGACAACAGAACATGGCTGCTAGGGTGTTTTTTAAACCTACTTACCTTCCTGCTTATGGCCTTTATAAATATGGATTAAATGTAGCCCAATATCAAGATTAAGCAAAATTAAGCAATTTTCATTTACAAGTGCAGATATGCCATTTTGCCTATTGCAGAATATGTTCACAAATAATATTTTAATTATAATTAATGTAGGAGATACTATAAACAGGTAAAGGTCTTATATTTAGTTTAAGTGAATACCTCATCATATTTCCTTTTTCTGTTCACAAGTAGTACTTTTTACATTGCCATTGCTTCCTCTTGTGATGATGAGTTGAGAAAATGAATACTATATAAAATATGTAGGTTTCAATATTTTTAATACTCTTGGCCTGTTTTGTATTCTGTTATGAAAACAAAACAGTTTCTGTTTCCAGAAATACTTTCGTATTTGCTGTATATTTAAATGGATGTTTGTTCCAAAACCTAAAACATAAGAAATTGTAATAGTTACATAAATTATTTGTGAACTTAATCTCATGGTTTTTGCAGTGGGACTTGGGTTGCATCATTGCAAACACTGTTTCAGGCAGGCATAATTAAATTAAAGGTATCCAATTATTTGTTGCTTTTTAATGTTTCTAGTGCAAGGCATTTGGAAGCACTCAAAACTAATAAAATACAGACCTCATTCTGTTCTACATAAATGCCACAAACAGTTGTTTTTTTATCTTTCGGCCTAAAGTTTTAAGCTGTTTGGTTGTAGAACATTTAACTAAATAATGCCAATGATTGAATTACTCTGTACTTACATTTTTAAATAGAAGGCAGTTGTTTCTGCATTCAGGTCAAAAGAACAGAATACTGGTTTACCAATCAGACACTTGCAATAAATCATTTTTAGATCCATTTCTGTTTCCAAGCCTTCCCTGCACTAGTTTAGAAATCTCTTATGATTAAGGTTTGTCTTGAGTGCACCAAACACAGGAGGCTTATTCATTGATATACAAGTGTGCTTAATATCAGTTTATACATGAGGTTTTGAATTGTTGGTAGAAGAGCATATTGATTTTTCACTGCATACCTATGAATTCTGGAAGCCACTCAAAAACACCACTACTGTCCTTGGGGAGAAAGCCTTTCTGGCCCTGTTGCCTCAGTACATTTGTTTCACTCACTGCCTAATCTACATTTCAGGGAAGCTGTACACCACTAATGGTAGCAACTCTTCATCCTCAAGTAGCCACCATCACGCCGCAGTATGCGGTACCCTTTACTCTGAACTGCGCAGCCGGCCGGCCAGCGCTAGTAGAACAGACGGCTGCAGTACTGGTAATTGCCTCCCTTGATTGTGTTCACTAACGGAGTTTTTGTTTTAACTTAGAGTTGCAGAGGGCATGGAAGCATGTGCCATCTTGTGGCTGTGTTCTTGCTACATCTTAATGTCTCGTTGTTTTTCCTCCCCAACATTGCTGAAGCACTGTCTGACTCTGATGTGTAGTGTTGCTCTGTAAAGAATCCAGATCCACTGACTGTTGTTCTTTACTAGCCTAGAATGCTGATCAAGCTCTTCTCCTAGCCTGAGAAGAGTGGTAATTGTTTTTCTTCTTTTCTTTTACTCTCCTAACTTTTTTAATGTTTCATTGATTGAGAACAAAGAGGATGGCCCTTAGATTGACTCTGCCAGAGATATCTGGGTAGTCATGATTTGACAAGTTTAGCTCTCTCTCTCTTTTTTGAAAAAAGCTTCTTTGCATGTAAAAAATGTTTCAGGCACTCAAAGCCTCTGATATCAGCAAATGCTTTACAGTATTAATTTATGGCTTTAACAATTCAGATTTCTTAACCTTCTTTGACCAATGACAACCCTAATTCTCCCTGGCCTTTCATTATTTCTTATCAATCACTGGCAGTGTGCATCATCTGCAGAGAGATGTTGCTTCCCACCTGCTTTCAATTCCATTTACATTTCTTGGTTGAGATTAAAGGTGAGCTCTTAGATCTCTAAACTGAGGCTAGTTTGTTCTTAAATTCATTACAGATACTAAGGGAAGCAGCAGTATACATTTTTGTAATGTCTTTTCTCATTCTGGGGTCATCTGGTACCTTATCGGAATTCACATTGAAGGTGCCACAAAACGGGTCAGTTTGAAAATCACAGAATCAGATCAGTGAAGCTGATGAAAACATTGCAGTGCACTTAGTATCCTCACATGTCTTGCAAAGCACACTTCCATTTGTTACATACATTGTTGTCTCATGTGGCTTTAAAGTGATAATTCCAGAGTATCTTTCTTTTCCAGTGGAGAGACGTAAGGCATTGTTGGCCCAAGCTGGAATGAAAGTCTCACCGAGACAAATGGCTGCTCCTTACAGCATTGTTGCACATATACCAGAGAGTGCAACTTAGCAGGCCAGCTAGGTTCTTAAACATGAGAACTGCAAGGGCAGAAAATATCACTAAATGTTTCATGGGTCTCATGTCTGCCTTCCTGCATTCAATTCAGGTGGAATTGCAGTTGCTGAAACATGTGGAACTTAGAAAGTAGAATCTAAAAGTTATCTGATTAGTTGCTATCTGAGAACTGTTTTGAGTTTCTCAGCCAGTAGGCCAATCTGATCAAGTCCTCTGAATTTACTTGAGGAAACTGAATTTACAGCTCTAAACTTAATCAAAACATGCTGCTGAGGAAAGCTGAATTCTGAGACCTCTATAAATTATGCAAATTAATCACAGTGCATATATGTGCTACATTTGCATAATTCTCCTTTCTGCTTAGGAGAAGAGCTTGGCAAGGCGCTTACCACTTGATCTACTTTTCTGCTTGAGCCCCTTCTCTCTTCTGAGATTTCCCCAGGTGCTGCCTGTGCTCTTTCAAATATCTTCATAGCCTTAAGGATTAGAAATTTGCTTTAGAGCAGCAACAGATAACGCTAAGGTTCTTGGGATACAGAATTTTGCACCTCTGCTAATTTCTCTATTCATGTGGTGCAGTGACAGAATATTCATCCCTCTGACTAAATTGCCTGGCTCTTTGTTACCCTCCTTTTCTCACTGTGAATTTGGCTTCTAATAGCCTTTTGCCTGAAGTGCTCACCTTTAGTGCTTTCAACACTTCTCCCTTTTGCCGCTTCATCTAAGTTTGCATCACCCATGCTAAGCTTTGCATATTTTTGTCCCTCCTCTGTCAAAACAGTTCGTCGCTTGGAAGGCCCGATTTCTGCCTCCTGGTGGGACATTAGATCTCGCACTGTATTAAACTCTCTGCTTTGTCTTGTGCAGGTGTTGGCTTTTGGAAAGAGGCATGGTGTGACTTTTAACATGATTCTCTTTTTTTTAAATTACTCCGCTTGTGTTGGCAGAGGGGTTAGCAGTTCTCTGCTTGAAGGCTTCTTGTTGGGAACCAGTGTTTGTAATAAGTGGACTTGTTACTTGCAGAAATATGTCGTATAAAAAGACATCTGAAGCAGTTTGAACTGCATGGAATAAGACCAATGTATTGTATTCTGAAAATATTTTACTGCAGAACGTGTATTTTGTGAAAAAAAATTCTGTGTGGGGGAACCTCTGCTCTTCAAATTTATTGTTTCAGTGGCAGGAACCACAAATACATTAATCAAATAAAAGTTTGGTGATCATCAGGAATTTTACTCCACTGTTGGGAGTGCAGAGTTTTGAAGAAGCTGCCAGCTTAATGAGGTAGAGTGTGCCTCTTAAATAACAGTGAATTGTGTCTTACACTGAGGTGTTATCTTTGTGTAGTAAGACGAATGGGAGTGTTTGCTGGAAGCACAAACTGTTCATTCCTATAATTTAGTTTTAAAAACAACATCACAAGATCACATCTGAAGTAAATACAAAAAGGACACACTTAATTTGAATCTACATATTATTTATTTATTTATTACATTTATAGCCCGCCCATCTAGTCATATAGACTATGAAATGTGCTAGCTGATTTTCAGTGGCTTCTAGAAACAATGTTTGGCCCCTCAGTTCTATTAAAACATGTGGATCTTCTTCAATAAAAATAGTGTGCAAGTGGTCAGATTTCATCCATTATTTTGAAAGTGACTTGAATGTATTTTGAAAATATTTAAGATTGCAAATAGCCACATAACTGTAATGCTCTTTTGCAGTTCATTCAGTCAGCTGCTCAATTCAGTGTGCATAGGTCCACGTGGTTAGCCATGTTTAGCCCTAATATCAGGCTGCCTATTTGCTCAGAAGGTTTACTAAAATTGTTACCTTCTGTTCTCCTCCAGCACTGCACCACTATGTGTCTACAAGTAAGCATGCAGAGATCCTCTGCCTTGTTTGTGCATTCAGCTTGTTGATCGGTGTAAAGGTCTGTGATTTGGTGAACATGAAGAGGGAGATTTGAACCCCTACTGGTTACACCGATCAAACACACACTTTCCCTCCTGATGTCTTGACATCTCCAAGGATGGCCCCTTCCCAGTTAAAGAACCACTGTTTTCAAAGGTCAAATGTATCACTTCTGGTGTCCAGCATGCAATGAATTCCTTAGGTGCTTTAAGGAGATTCTTTTTAAAAATGTGGTGGGGGAAAATACATGTTCTGCAGTACAATAAAACTATTAAGCTTCTTCCCAGGTGGCCCCTGTGATATAAATATTGTACAGAGTGTTTCTTGTTTATTTCCAATAATAAGATAAATTGCAAAAGTGCTGTCATGTTCCTTTATTTTTGCAAGTTAACAGTCGACTCATTTCTTTTACTTTGAACAAATTAATTTTTCTTCCTCAGCTTCTAAAAAGCTAATCTTAGTGAATCTTTTTGTTTCTCTGTTTGCTGTTTTGCAGCAGGCCTGGCCTGGAGGTACGCAGCAAATTCTGTTGCCTTCCACATGGCAACAGCTTCCAGGGGTTGCACTGCACAATTCTGTCCAGCCTACAGCTGTGATTCCAGAGACAATTGGAAGCAACCAGCAGTTGGCTGACTGGAGGTGAGTACTGAGCACAAAACCCGTTAGTATGTATAGGGTGGGAAGATTACAGTTTTTTCAAGTTATTGTGATTGTTAATGCAGAATGGTGGATTGTTAATTAATTAATGATTGTTAATGTAGAAGGATTAAAAATAAAAGCACACTTATATGCATTATATTTTAGAAATATAAATAAATATTAGAGCTTCTGTAAGACTACAACATCAGGTGGCTTCTCCCCCCCCCCCCCCATATAGATGAATGCACTGCAGTCAAAAGTTAGTGAATCAATATCTGCTTAAAGATACCTTTACAAAAAGATTTCATTGATACAACTCACTGTTGACTGAACAAAGGATTTAGTAAGATTCCATAGTCTGTATATTTTTAGTTGGCAGATCTTTCCAGATTGAAGAGAGGATAATCCAAAACAAAATCTTCTTGATATCTGATTGGAGTGCCAAGTGTATATTGTGAGTGTATATAGAAAGGGTGGTGGAACCATTGAGCTCCTTCTGAGGTTTTATTAGATGCACTCCTTTGACCCATTCTTCTGATGGATTACTCCTGTCAGTGACAGACACAAATTGGATACTACTTCCTCTGTGTAGTTGTGGTTTTCTCTTTTATAGTGCAAAAGAGTGACTGAAGTGTCTGTATTCTCTTCTTACTTCCTTTAGAAATGCCCATTCACATGGAAATCAATACAGCACGATCATGCAGCAACCATCTTTGCTGACCAATCATGTGACTCTGGCTACAACCCAGCCTTTGAATGTTGGAGTGGCTCATGTTGTGAGGCAGCAGCAAAGTAATGTTGTGCCGGCAAAGAAGAACAAACAGCCATCCCATAGTGCCACAAAGTAAGGACTCTTTCTGCTTGACAGTGCGGAACATTCCTAGAGTAGAGAGATGCCACTTTTCAGAGGTCCATATTTCTTGGATCCATCTAAAGATGTCTAGGCAGTAAATATAGCAGTAAAACTCCAATTAGAAACAGGCTAAATATCTAGGCAGTTCCGTGTCCATTCAGTTTTGCTGATCTGAGGGCTGTATCTCTCACTTGGTGCTGCTGTAGTAAGAAGTAACAGAAGTTGTCTGATTATTCAAGAATGCAGAATTTGAAAAATGAGTAGTGGAAAATGGGATATTCAATTTATGGTGTCTTGTAACTTTTTTTACAGTTTTTTTACTGTCTGCTTTTTTAAAAACCTGAATTGTACATTATAGTTCAAATATATAGTCAAGTGAGTTCATCTCCTTTCAAATTATAAACTGTGTTCTGCTATTTGTAGATGGTTTTGTTTATGGTGACTGTTGTATCTTCTCATAGGCCTACGTCTACATTAGAGGCCATTCCATCTCAAGTTTACTCTCTAATTGGGAGCAGCCCCCTGCGTGCCACTTCTTCTTCCAATGCTGTGGTTTCAAGACAGGAGCAGCACCAGCCTATTGTTATTCCAGACACTCCCAGCCCCCCAGTCAGTGTAATTACCATCCGCAGTGACACTGATGAAGAGGAAGACAACAAATATAAGCCTGGAAGGTAGAAGTTTAAGCTTTCTCATATGGGAACATCTCATCACCAATAAGAAAAGAAGGATGTGGGAATCAAGAAAGAGTCCAGGTCCATAGCTTAGTGGTAGAACCCATGTTTCGTAAGCAAAAAGTTGTAGAGTGACTCCCTGACATCTGATCATATTGAACAAGGACCCCATTTTTAACCCTAGAAAGTCACAAGCAGTCAATGAGCTTGATGAATTAAGAATTTAAGAAGAATTCCCTGAATGTTGTAGTTGTGTACTTCATAAAATATTGTAGTAAAGTAGGTGACTCTTTTCTTTTCAGCTTGGGCATGAAACAAAGATCCAATGTTATCAGCTATGTTACAGTTAATGACTCCCCTGATTCAGATTCCTCATTGAACAGCCCTTATGCAGCAGATACACTTTCCACACTCAGAAGTGCTCTGGAGCCAAGCAGAGGGGCAGCTGAAAATTCCAACTCCCGTACCATTATTGTGCCTCTGAAAACACAGCTCAGTGACTGTATTGTAGCCACACAGGCCTCAGGTAAGATTGGCTGCATGCAAAACCATGGTCTGTCATAAAATAGATTCTACCTTTCAACCTGATTCTAGCACCTTCTTGTCCACAACTTTCTTCTACATTATTCGAAACGTAGGAAAATATAAACAGATGTTAGTTTTGCGGTTTTGCTGAACGGTTGGTACTAACCCAATAAAGTAACTTGTTTGCAAATTGTTAGGTTCTTGATGTGGGGGGACATAAATTAAAAGGCTATATCCTAATATCCTAATGTTATATGTTAAATATTGCCACGCAAAAGACAGAAAAAAAAATGAGAGATGGTAGTAAATCTTACCCAAAATTGCCTCTAATAGCTAGTTAAGCAGTTAATGACCTTACCCTATCCCACAGCTCCCAGTGGTTTCCTAACAATGAAGGCCTTTTCAACAGGAACCTCAGGACCTTATGGGAGGGGGAAGTAATTAGAAGTATTTTATTAAAAAAAATCACAGTGACTAATGACATCAGGCTTATGTGACATAACTATACATGTCATGACTATATATTTTCAGTATATTTTTAAATATATAGAGAGTGGTTACTAGAAGGGACAAAAGTTTCTCCAACTCCTGTATATATTTTATTATTCTTGAAATTTAAAAAAAATATTAAAAAAAGACAAAAACGTGGTGGCACCTTAAAGACTAACCTTTATATTTTTTGATGTGAGCTTTCATGGACAGGTCCACTTCATCAGACATAAGATGAAGTGTCTGATGAAGTGAACCCGTCCACGAAAGCTCACATCAAAAAATATATAATTTAGTCTTTAACATGCCACCATGTTCTTGTCTTCCCCCCTTTTTCCTTTTTATTTTGTTTTCACCTATAATGCTTGCACAGACTAAGACGAGTACCCCTTCCGCAACTTCATTATTCTTGTAATTTACGGTCATAATATTGTCCAGTTGTGTATACTTACTGTTTTTAACTTTTAAATATTGTCTTTTTAATTATGTAAGCTGCCTTGGGACCTTTTTAAGGAGAAAGACAGGGTAAAATACTTTAAATGAAGGAATGAAAAAAATAAATTAGTTTGATCATCGAAATCTGTTTGTGTATATTGACAAACATCTTCAGTTTGACTTCTGGCATTTTAACTTAAGTATTTCATGCTGGTTTTAGTGCTGCCATGTTCATTTTAGTATATATTTAATGTACATGTTGACTGCTTTAGTTACTTGGTCAAATACAAGATACTGCTGGATAGCTCAGTGGTTTAGGCATCTGACTGCGCAGCCAGAAGTTGGGAGTTTGATTCCCCACTGTGCCTTCCTGACAGGGGCTGGACTTGATGATCCATAGGGTCCCTTCCAGCTCTGCAGTTCTAAGGTGGTTGTTGTTACATAATCAGAAATAGATATTAATACCTTGAATACACAGAACTTCAGAAGTAATTTCTGTGCACCTAAGCAGTTTTCAGGGGGTCTGTATTTGCCTTTCAACAATGCACCACCTGCTATATGGCCAATGAATCTTGAATCTGATAGTACTTTTGGACATAATTTCTTGTATAGTACAGATTTGATGTTTGGAGATCTAACCATCATGTCCAGACTTGTAGTAGATTCTTGAATCCAAGCCCACAAAATGTATTTTTTCTCTTTTGAAAAGTAGGGTATCCTTTGAATGAAACTTTGTGGTTATTATTGCAGGTGTTTTAAGTAGCTTGAGCAAAACTAAGCCAGTCGCATCCGTAAGTGGGCAAACATCAGGGTGCTGTATTACGCCAACAGGATACCGACAGCACCGGGTGGTGACGAATGGTGTACAGCCTCTTAATCTTAGCCAGGTAAGCACTGCTCTTCTGTCATCTGTATCTCATTGTGGTGTCATTCGCAGAGGCTAGTGATTGAAGCACTTAAAAAACAGTGAAGAGCTCTTGCAATGATAACAGAAAGATGGGAAATTATTTATTTATTTGTTATTTATTTATTCAGTTTGTATCCTGCTCCCATTAGTATCATGGCACTACTCTGGGCAGGTTACAACACATATAATAGAAAACAAAAATAAAAATACGCTGTTGTATGGCTTCTCCGTTCACCTTCTTTAGCCAGCCAATTTTTTTCCACTGGATTTTTTAGAAATCTGTTATGTGCTATCTGCTGGGGCAGGTTACAACTTTACTTTGAAATGAAATAAATTTCCCTTTTGGTGTTATTTAGTGCTTTTTTTCTGGGTTCCTTTACATTTCCTTTGCAATGCTGAACTAAATTAGTCTCAGTATAATGCTTTTTAAGAATGCTTTCTCAATACAGATTTCCCTTCCTTTGCAGAACCAGCAGGCAACAGTATTGGCCTCGCAGGAGAGAAGTGGCAACCCAGCCCCACGCAGACAGCAGGCCTACGTCGCTCCCCTGCCAACAACAATCGCTCAGGCTCCCTATACGTTCCAGCACAGCAGCCCAGTACATCCGCACTTGGCAGCAGCACCGGCAAGCCAGCCTCACATGTATACCTACGCACCCACTACAGCTGCTACATTGGGCTCCACCAACTCCATTGCTCATCTCTTTTCCCCTCAGGGCTCTTCCAGGCACACCACATACACCACCCATCCAAGCACTCTTGTGCACCAGGTCCCGGTGAGTGTGGGACCCAGCTTGCTAACCTCTGCCAACGTAGCACCTGCTCAGTATCAGCATCAGTTTGCCACCCAGTCATACATTGGTGCTTCCAGAGGATCTGCTATTTACACTGGATACCCCCTGAGTCCTACGAAGATTAATCAGTACTCTTACTTATAGCTCTTGGGGAGGGGCCTGACAGTAATCATCCCAACCTGTTCATAAAAATGAAGCTATCTGCAGTAGGTTTGGCAATATTCCAACAGCTCCACCACAAGAACCTCCTCTAAAGTCAAAGGATGAAGATGGTGTGGGACCAGCATCTTGATGACACTTTTGTTCATGCTCTCTAGAGTCTGGTTGTAGTGTTGGTGGAGCCCTGCTGTTTGGGGGAACTTCAGGTAATAACTGGGCAGAATCTTTTGGATCACACATTAAGATTTTACCATTAATTTTTATGGATGCTTTAAAAACAACAACTAAGGCCTGAACCCCATTTATTTAAAGCTATTGTTACGTTAATCAAAGTGGAGGGGGAGGAGAAAATCAAGGATTTTTTGAAATGGCTTTGTGTTTTTTTTAAAAAGAAAAATTCTTATACTTACCTAGTACTTGTTTAAATTATTTTAGCAGCTTGCACAAATCCATATTGCCACTAAAATGCACATTTAACTCTAGGTTGCTAGGTCAAATTTATGAACTTGAGTTAGTATTTTAATTAAAATTTTAAATTCACATTTTTGATAGGCAATAGCTAAATTCTGCAAAAGCAGTCCCCCCCCCCCGCTCCCAAGTGTGTTTGTATGTGTACATATAGATATATATATCGCTCACCAGTTTCTTGGTTTTAATACTTTCTGTTTTAAGGTTAGCATAGCAATGTTTGTGTTCCCATTTAAATCATTTTTTTCTTGTAAAGTATGACTCTCAAATGCTTTTAAAAAGAATAATTGCAAAAGCATATGAATTTGCTTTCTGCTGTGATCACAGTCTGTGATACGGTTTTTTGCCAGAAAGCTTTTGTTCTTGCTGGAAATGCACAGGCCCACATCATTCTTTGAAAAGAGAAACCACAGGGAATTTCTTTTGATGAGGCCTCACTGATTTGAACAGGAGGTAATGCAGCAGTTGCTTGTTTCCACAGATTTGTTCAGGCCTTTAGCTTATATATTTTCCCATTTTAATTTTTACAATATTTGGAGCAGGATTCCTCTCCAAAAAAATGCAGGGACTTCTTTCCCATCATGTTTTCCTTTTGTGGTCTATTTAGGTAAGAATGGAATCCAAAATCTGCCAAAATATCAACCTACTGATATGTATAACTTTTTATACTCCTGCAAGCAGATCCCTCTTGGGGCTGGCTGGCAGAAAACTTCAAAGCGCTCTTATTAAGACTTGTATACAGTAAGTGCATGTAGGAATTGCAAAAACATGACACACAATTGCCGATTTTAAAGGTTTATTACTGAATTTAAAACTATTTTAGAAGTTTTGTAATGGTGATGTTTTAATATTTTACAGAAAATGAAATATGTACATATTGATTAGAACAAAATATAACAAGCAAAATTTCCTGCAAATCCCGAATGTTCTGTCTTTGTAATCAAAATGTGTAGTGATTATACTTGAACTCTGTACTTCGTGTTTGTCTAACTCTTAAATGTTTCTGGGGATGAAATTGATCTGTTCCTTTTGTATTTAAACCAAAATGAGTTGATACATGTCGGAATGTATGTGAAATAATGCAATCGTTTAGAGCTCATCACTGTAGCACTGAGAAAGAAAAGAAATGGAGCAGCATGAGAGACAAGGATACCTTCTGATTTGTTTTGCACAGGTATGTGTGACTGATGTGTTCCCCCACCCCCCAACCCATATTGTAGTGCCTTAAATGATTATGTAGTGTGACTAGAGTTTACAGTGAGCTTGCCTTATGATGGACCAGCAAGCCCTTCCGTTCTCCGTCAGACTGAAGTGATTTGTTGAACATATCCAACTGAGGATAGAAATAAGTGGCAAAAATTACGTTGCTTTGTTTCAGTGCAAATGCAAAAGGAGCTAGGTACATGATCCACCCAAAGCTGGGTACTTTTTAAGTCCTATTGCTTTCAGCTAAAAAAGTTCAGGATGTGCGTAACTTGCTCCCACTGAAACTGGTGGCTCAGTTCAGACATCAAGCCAACCCCCTGGGTTGATCTAACCATAGCTTAAACCCAGACTGTGGGTTCTGTTTTCAAGTATGCCATAGCTAAACCATGGTCTAAAGCTACTTTTTCCTCTATCCCCTAAGCACTCATACTCATGTGTTTGTGAGTTCCTTCCTATGTGGTGCAACCATCTTAGGAGGCTGTAGTTTTGTCAGTTGAGATGACATGGCAAACCATAATGGTCAGAATCTGTGGTTGCCATTGCCAAACCCCTTCAAATCATGGTTGCTGATTCTCTGCTTTGCTGATTATTTATAGCCCATGGTTTGAAAATTCAGACATCACACTTACGTTAGGTAATCTTCCTTTAACTATGGTTTGGTATGATGTCTGAATTGGGCCTCTGAGACCGGAAAGTACTTCATCTTAGCTGGATTATATCCTAGATGTTTTATTTAGAGTAAGTTTTTCTTGAAATGTTATCTACACTGTTGACTGTTGATGTATCTTTAATAGGCTATTGTGCTGGGAATGCATTGGGAAATTTATCTGATGTTGCAGAGGTGATTAAGCACGTGCAATTACTTTTCCTTAGATAAATTGTAACATTATCTTCCCCCTTTGTGTGTAGCAGATGTTGTTTGTAAAATATTACTAGCCTGGTGTTAAGAACTTTTTTTTACCAAAGAGAGCCTGCTGGAAAGCACATAATATTCTGAAATTTTGTTTAACACCACTAGTAAAGCAGTGCTTTTCCAAAGGTTGGAGAGCTATAGCACTTGGTGTCATGAGGAAATGCACACTTGAACTGGCCTGCTGGAGGTGTGCTTTTAAATCACAACTTGATTTGCTGGGTTCTGTCAAACTACTGTTTGTTTCACCAGTGCCATTATGCAGCAAATGATCTTGGCCAATAGAAAATAAACTGGCTTGGAGAGTGGTATTGCTACAGCAATAAAAGGCTTTGACAGCCTTGAAATCCCAGTTTGTATTCCGTCCAGTCTGGACCATAAGGTTAGTTTTTGTACATTGCAAAGTACTCAGAAATGTCAAACCTATTTCTGAAACTGGCGTGCTACAGATTAGCCCACATGTGAACAGATTGTAATATAGGGCAATAACCCGGACCACACTAGTCAGGACAGGGAATTCACTAAATAATTTGGGTGAGGGCAAGATTTTAGTGTTGGTAAAGAAATTTATCCCAAATAAATTTATCCCATACTAAGTAGTATGTGGACCATAAACCGTATGTGTTCCTTTCAAAATGAGGGATCTGTTATCTTTGGCAATAGAGGAGAGTGGTTGGTTAACATCATGACAAGCCGTGAGCCTTGGTTTACCGTAGAGTTTCTCTGTTTTAATCTTTTCCCCTGTATATTAATTGATGTGAAGATAACCAAGAAATCTTGGTTCTTTATATCGTTGTCAACAGTGCTTTCTGTTGCTGCAAGATTATCACATTGGTTTTCTGCTTAGTGCCAAGCCCATTGTTAATTTTTCTTTTCCATATTCTGTGGCCTGCATGCCAGTCCACCCCACACAAGCCTGGGAATGTTTTCAGCCAGTTTCAAAACTAGTGGGCATTTCCAGTATAGACAAACTTCCAATAAACCTGTTGGGAGAAAAGAAATGTATAATATTGGTTTTAAAAAAAATTGTTCAAAGCAGCAAGTCCCTCTTCCTATTTTGAGCCCCCCAAAACATGTCTACTGAGCTAAGAGTTCCTCAGTAACATAGGAAGTGTTTATTCCGAAATGGACACAGCTTTCTTTATTTAGAATGTAATTAGAGCTTATCAGTATTAAATGATACAAATCATTTCCCAAAGAAATTCCTTTGAGGTCTAGATTTTGGCCTTTGTAATATTTTGCTGCAAAGATCAGATTGCTTTGTGGCTCTGGAATCAGCCAAGCATCTACTAATGGTTCAGCTCTACTAAAGCCTCATTTTTACAAAAAGCAGATGACGTGGCAACTGTCACCTGGACAAGAGACTTCCATGATGAAGTGTTGTGTCATCAAAAAAAGTAAGCCCTTGTCTAACATGTCAAGCTGGTTTAAGAACTTGGAATATAGTTTCCTGTGTGTATGTTTTTTTTTAAAAAAACAGCAGGATGTTGTCATGTGAGACTCTGGAAGAATCATTATATACATTTGCCACCTTGTACGTGTTTTGTGAAAACAAGGCTTTTAGGTGCATTCTGCTTCCCAGTGCATATCCAGCTTGCCTTACTGTGGATGGAGAAGTCCAATGTTATAGATAATTCCACAGCTGTGCAACCTAGGTGTTAATGAACATGCTGTTTGTGCACAACAAATATAATGTTTCGAAAATCTTGTTTCCAAAGCAGTTTGGAATACCCACCACGATGTCTGAGACTACATTTTTATCTGCAACTGAATGTGCCTGCGGGCCCCAAGGAAATCTGGGGAACTTGTATATGCGCATCCGTGTTCAGTTCTGCAGCCTGAGTTTGTTTCCCATAAACATGCCTTTTTCAAATGATGATAGGAGCGTTGTTTGCCTAGTCACGTTTGTGATTAGTTAAATCCATTTTTAATGCCGTTCCTCATGGCTGAACTCTCACCTCACAAGCTGTTGATATTCCACTGTAAAAGCAAAAGCAACTTCAGAGCTTTACTGCTTGCACATAGTTGACTAGTGCAGCACTATACCTCTGACCCAATTAAAAAGCAAATACATAAAATTAAATTGCTTCTAGGTAACTGGGATTGGCACAGCCCTGCTTTCTCATTTTAATTTCTAACTTATGAATGGTGCCGCATGTTGACTTAGTTGTTTGTTTGTTGCTTAACTTTATATAATGTGTGATTTCAATTCAGCTTGACCTATTATCTAACTCACTACATGTAGCAGTGCATTATATGTAATGTTAGTATTTCTGCTTGAATCCTTGATATTGCAATGGAATTCCTACTTTATTAAATGTATTTGATATGCTAGTTTACTGTGTAGAATTTAACTTTTTTCTGGTTGTGCTCTTCCTTTTTACAAACCGCTAGACAAAGGTAGTTTCTGACAATTACTGATCTATGTTTGTATTGCCAATGTACTTAGGGGGTAATGTAAAAATCATTTTAACAAAAGGAAACACAGATATTTAAAAAATTTAATACTAACTATATGGGAAAAGGGTCCATTGTGAAAACATAGTTTATCTTTGGATTCAATGTTTGTCTTTGGTTTTACAAAGTAGCTTGTATTTTAAGTATTTTCTACATAATATGGTAAAAATGTAGAACAATTGCAATGCATCAATAAAAAAGGGTTAATTTTCTGTACTCTATTAACTTTGTTGGTTTCTGACTCATGCTATAGAGTTAAAGGCTGCCATGGTTAACTTCTCTTTTAAATCCAAAATTCGGCACCAATATCAACTTGAGTGTGCAGCTTAAGAAAAATACATACACTTTACACGATAAATGCTATAATACCTACTTATCTATTGAACTCTCTGGGATTTACTTCTGACCAGACATAATATCATAAATCACTTCTAGTCCCAGGAAAAGCCAAGCAGTGGTATCTGACCTGGAAGCACTCCTCCTGTCTGAGCCCAAGAAATCTAGTGAGCATCCTGTTTTGTGGATTTTTACCAGGCAGTGCTTACACATAAGTAAAAGCAAAGGTGTTGTGCTTATATTACCGCCCCATAGTGCTTAAAGCACACTCTGGGGGTTTACAAATTAAATATGCAGGCTACACAGGGATTTGGGTACTCATTTTACTGACCTCATAAGGATGGAAGACTGAGTGAACCTTGAGCTGGCTACCTGGGATTGAAGCCCGGGTTGTGAGCAAGGTTTTGACTGCAGTATAGGAATTTAACCACTGTGCCATGATGCTCTAGTATATGTTCATATCTGAGAGCTAGCTAGTCACATCAAAATAGATGAAATCAAAATTTAGGGATGTTCAAATTTGCGTAGTATATATTTGCTGTGTAAAAACCCTTTTCTTTGTGGGAAGGGAGTTGTGGAATATGCAGACCTAGTATCATACAGCATATTAACAAGAAAGGCAAGAACATTTTGTCATGTCTTATAGCACATTTTTATTACTGTATTGATAAACTACATCTTCAGTATATCAACTTATCCAGTTGCATTAGACATCTCCCTGCTCCCAGCATTTAAAATCTAACATAGAAAAAAAGATGAAACCATTGAGGAGGGCAATAAAGAATCTGGGCAAAAGCCTTTACAAGTATTTTTTTAAAATTTATTAGTAATTTAAAAAAATAAGTTACAATCCTCTGATCACATAACAAAAAAGAAAATAATAATTACCTATAAATACAGTTACAAGTAATTAGGGAAAGATTTCGGAGTAAAGATTGGAAGGAAAAGCCCAAAGATATTATATGGAAGGGGTAGGTTTCTAGAAGGGACTTGAAGAAAGGGAAACAGTGCCATAGGAAAGGAATCCGTTGCATGGGGAGCAGCAAATAAGAATGGAGTTGGAGATTTCATTAGAGCTGGAGAGCATGAGATTGGTCAGCAGAATGTTCGTTCTCAAGAAATTGAAATCACAGTTGGGGATATACTTAAAAGACATGGCAAAAACATGAGGCAAGGCTGTGAATGTTGGTGAGTTGAGGCAATATGTTTGTGCTGGATACAGGAAGGAATAAAAGCTGATGGGAACATTACAAACGGGAGTTCAGAGACCTCTGTGATCTGAGAGAGAAAAAGTAGGAAGGTGAAAGTCTGACTGTTTAAATGCTTATACACCTTGGAGCTGTTTAGAAATATTTTGCATTAACACCTCAAATCAGACCCCAAAATCATCAGTCCACTCATTGGAACCTGGTTTCTTGTGACACATTCATAGAAGTATGGGTTAGGCAGTACCTTTTATTGCATCACTTTAAAAGCTGGGGGGGGGGGGAGTGAGATATGGCTGTTGTGTGTATCTGCTGTTGGAAATACCATGATGAGTTGCCTGGGGAAAATTCTGCTGCTATAGGAAGAGATTTTCAAACGGCACTGCACCCCACTGAGGATTTCAGCTCTTCTGACTGCTAGGTGTGTTTTCCAATGTGACTATAATTGATTTCTTGGCCTGGTGTGACAAATTCACTCTCCCTCTTTGCTCATGTAGAAACTAGTATCACTACCTCACTTTTCTACTCTATGTCCTTGACTGAGACCAGAGATCTTCAACAGGGCAAGTGGCAGATCAGCAGTGCACCACACCAGGACTTTGTCTTCATGGTGCTGGAAAGCCTCTAAACTGATACCTTTGTTAACTTTTGTCTTACAGAAATTTTGTCTGTATGAGCCATAATCTGGCCCAGTATTTGGACTTCCACCTTGAACCCTGAGTTTTATACAATCTTTGCCTGATGAAGAATTCTGTAAAACATGAAAGCTTGCCTTCTTTGTAACTTTGTCGTGATTTGATAAACCCAGAACTTGGTTTCTTGGTGTCATGCCGGAAGATCTAGCTGCCTCTCTTGTTCTATAGCTTAATACGTTTCTCTGTGTATGCATGTCCCTTGTAGGACTGCTGATGCAAGATATACTTGTTTCCAGTGGTCAAAGTAGGAAACAGCCATATCATGAACCAAAGTTTTAGCATGGGGTGACGGATAGAAAAGAAAACCAAATAATTTTTTGGAATATACTTGCTCCATCCTCAATACTGTGTGCCTTACACAGAATCTTGAGGTCTTGCTGTTAGCAAATTCCCCAATGAAAATGTAAACAAATGGGACTTCAGACACCTTCCTGAAAACCCAGGAATAACTTATTATTTCTCCACCACGCTTTCTGTACAAGATTATGAGAATAAAATTCCCATGTCTGTCCCCTGAATGAAAAGATATGTGAATTACCAGTGTAGGGGCTAGTTGGAAATAGGATCTTTGCATAGTTTTTAAACATTCTGGTAGCTTGAAAATATTCAGATAAATTATATTCCAAATGTCCTGTTGAATATTCATTTCATTTCTAGCACTTACTGATTAGTTTGCTCAGGGACATACTGTACAATGAGAAGGCAAAGACCTGGTTAGGAAATGTTCACTGAGGTGTGAACCAAGAGAGACATGGAAAAATGAGAAATTGACACACAGGAATTATCTGCATTGGCTTTCTTTCCGAGTGCTCCAAAGCTCCCTGCCTCTTTCTCATGAAGACCTATTACATGGGTTTCTGGAAGGACATATATTGAAGGCCCTTGTCACTTCAAGTCCTTCTCATTCCCTTTTAGCAAAAAATAAGAACATAAGACCCATTCTGTATCAGACCAAATGCCTATCTGAACCAGTGTTCTGTTCACCTAGTGGCTGATGGGAAGCCCATAAGCAGTGGAACACTTTTTCAGCTTACAATGGTGTACTGCTTTCAGTACTGGAGGTCCATTACTGACATCGGATACCAATTAAGAACTAAAACAGCTTCTGCGGATTTAGATGAAAAGGAGAGAAAGAATAGGTTGTCATCCACATACTGGCAGCATGGAACCCCAAAACTCTAGACAACCTCCTACTGGTTTCATGTATAAGTTAAATAGCATGGGGGACAAAACAGAACACCAAGGGATGTCACAGGCCAACATTCTGGGTCTGAAACAGGAGGCCCCTGGATCGCCTTTTGAACTCTCCCTTCCAGGAAGAACCAGAGCCCCTGTAGAACAGTGCCTCCAAGTGTCATTCCAGAGAGACAGCCCAGGAGAATACCAAGGTCCATGGTATTGAAAGCCACTGAGACATCCAGCAGAACCACAGGAACCACTCCCTTTGTCCAGTTCCCAGCATAGGTCATCTAGCAAGGCGACCAAAGCAGTCTCTGTCCCATAACCAGGGCAGAAGCCAGACTGAAATGGAGCTAGATAATTCATTTCATCCAGGGATCCTTGGAGCTGTGAAACCACAACACTCATGTACCTTGGCAAAAACTAGAATATTGGAGAATGGTCAATAGTTGTCCAGGCCAGTGTGATTTAAGGAGGGCTTCTTTAGTAGTGGTCTTATTACTACTTCTTTTAGATATGTTAGGAATCATTCACTACTCCCTTTATCCACTTGGCCAGTCCCTCTCTGGCTGCTTTTATAAGCCAGTAAGGGCAAGGATCCAGCATATGGTAACTTCCACCTCTCCAGGGATCTTGTCCACATCCTCTGGCTTCACAAATAGAAATGTATCTATTATCATCGGACAAGAAGGGGCCAAAGTTACATCCACAGGACCAACATCAACTACAGCATCCAACCCAAAAGTAGATTCAAGCAACAGAGCACTGGATGAGAAGAATAAAATCACAATAGACTACTGCAGCTCCACCACCTCAGACCCCCCAGCGCTGGCCTGCTGGTGCACAAAGAACACGGGTAAACCTGAGAGAGACTGACTCCTCCAGATCATCCAACCAGGTCTCTGTAGTACAGGCCAGGTCAGCATGGTCATCCAGGATCAAGTCCTGGATGGCTGCTGTTTTCCCTTGCACTGAGCTGTGTGTCATTCAGAAGCAGCACTTTTAACCCAGGGGGATCACCACCAAAACTAGGCTATCTGAGCAGGAAGACAATTGGTGAATAACCAACATTCTGTTTCATCCCTCTCTCCTTTGAGGACATAGTTGTCTTTGTTTGCTGCACTTCCCTCTGTCATCTTTTTTTTCAGTGGCTGCTCCCTGTTTCCCTTCACTCACTCTCTTGTTTAAATGATACATCCCTCCCTGGGCAGACAGTGACCTTATCTATGCAACAGACCGAGGAATAACAAACCAGCAGGCAAAGGGGAAGAGAAATACAATCCCTTCATCTTATTTATTATTTATTTATTTAAAATAGTTATTCTCTGCCTTTCTCCTCAAGAGGATCCACGCCAGTTTACAATATTAAAATAAACAATAATAAAACTTTTTAAAAACACACAACAGCAGTCCCATTTTTAAGCACTCCATCTTAGGACCCCCTTGATATCTTTTAGCTAAACAAACTGAATGGTGTAATCTGATCCAAATGATCCAACCAGTGAGAGCTCAGTACATCAACAGCAGCAGCAGCAGCAGTCACAACAAAATCAAATTCTAGAGTACAAAGTCTACACTTACGCAAGGAGGGAAGGCCATCTTACTTGAGATCTGAAATTGCTTTCTAAAGATTAGCCACAGCATGTCTTTTACGAAGTTTGCATTACTGCAGATACTGGGATTTGTTTTTATACAGCCACTAGATGGCACCATGAGACTTTGAATTATTAAATCATTGTCGCATGAAAAGCCAAATAGGCTTGTTTATCCAGCAGACCTTTGTCTTGTTTTAGATGCTGATGACCCATTAGAAGCTATTTGGATCAAATGAATCCAAAGACCAGAGTGTGAGAGTGAGAGAGACGTTCTTATAGCACATTGCATGTTATATTTTTTCTTACTATTTCGTTAGCACAAATACCCATCCCATCTTTGTTTTTGATCAACAGAAATGGCCAGTTGCAACTGAAATGGGGTGGCATGCATACAGTTGGTTGATTTGGGGGTTCTGGTATGGGAAAGTTTAGCTGTATAAGCGCTCTGTCATTACAGTCTTTCATTTCTCTCCCAGCAGAGAATGCACAGAGCTCAGTAACAAAGCGCACAGTTTCTTAGCGTACAAATGATGCCAGCCTTAATCCCAAGCATCTCCAAACTGGGGTGTAAAAACCACTGCCAGTCTATGTAGGCCAGAGGTAGAGGCAAATCTGACTTTCTGGATGTTTTTGGAGAGCAGCCTCCCATAAACTCTGTTTTTGGCTATCCTGGCTAAGACTGATGGAAGACAATGTTTCACTAGAGGGTCAGCTATATAGTGTAGACAATGGAGAGCTGGATGGACTAATGGTATGATTCAACGTGTAAGATCTGCCCATATTTTCTGTTGTTTTAGAGTCAGGAGACAGATCAGCTGTCTCTGTAGACAGCATCAGGAAAACACTATTTTGTCCAGTGGCAGCATATGTGACTTTAAAGCAAATGTTTCTTTCCCTAGGGTTATTACCCAAAATTAATCAGAAACTATTTGCATTCTGCAGTCATATTGGCTGTCACACAGATATTGATCTAGTAGCAGATTTGTTGAAAACTGGATTGCTTTGCAAATACAAGCAAACAGCAACTCATTTCTGGGTTTGTTTTCATTTAGAGGTGTATTCCCCACCCCAACGATCAATTTAATAAAATGGAATGCATTCAAACTTAAATGTTTCCTGACCTCTTTCATTTGTTACTATTTCAAATTCAGTTAATTAATACTATCAGACTGGAATGTCAATTGCAAATGTCCAAATCTGCATTTTACAGTTCACCAACTGAATATAGCTGAGAAATCCAACAAGTTGCTTGGAAATAAGAGGGGGAAAATCTGGTTTTCATTTATGTCCTTTTTCTAATGAAGCTGCATTCTCCTAAACTACAGTTCTTCACATTTCCTCGCCGAAGGACATACATTTTGTATTAATCAGCCATCTAAGGAACAGCTGCACTTCACAAAGGATTCTGGGGAACATCTTATCAAACACCACTTCCTGAGTTACTAGCAAGGTGTGTTGGGCCTTATCCAGACATTATATTTATATACATCCAGACATTATATCTCTCTCTCCAGACATTATATACATTTGTAGAGTTCAAACATCCTGGATTTTATTTTATATATATATAAAATAAAATCCAGGATGTTTGAACTCTACAAATGAATATATATATATTTCAACTCTACAAATGACAAATTCATTTGACCGCTGGAATTTGTCATTTGTAGAGTTGAAACATCCTGAAATTCCTCTTCCAGAAAACTGAGTTAAATTTTTTACTCAGGAGCACAGCTGACATGAGTGCAGGAAAGTATAATGAAGGATAAGGGATCAGGTCTATAGGGCTGACAAAACTTCTTGTATCTCTTGTTGCTCACAAGACTGCAAGTTCTAGGCCAGGAATGGGCAAATTGGCACCATCCAGATTTTTCTTCTCTTGCCATCAACCCTTAGTGCCATAGCTGATGATGACGAATGCTGAGAATTACAGTCCAATATCATCTGGAGGGCCACAATTTGCCCATAACTTTGCTAAGCCCCCTGAAACAATTACTTATTAAGAACATTTAATACTCTAATTTTCTGGTTCAAAAATGGAGTTACTCAAGGTGGCAAACACTGCAGATTAAAACACATAGCCACAAAAGAAACCAAAGAAGTTAATAAAGCAAGGAGATGAATTAAGAGATTAAATGCAAACACACAGACAAAAACCATAAGTCAGTGAAGCACAACCAAACAACAGTCAAGCAGTGGCCTTCTAAAACAGCAAGAATTTTCAGATGGTGATTGAAATACCATGGAATAAAGGAATAGTTCTTATGGATCTCCCATAACAAGGCATCACAATATGGAAGACTCCTTCTCCATTGCTTTAGAGATGTTGTTTTTAAACTCTGGAGTAGAAAGTGATCTATTTAACAGTGGTACATTCCATCCCTACCCTTTAGTGTTTTAATTTTTTTCTGGCAATAAAAGCGTTAAAACTCGAGACTGGTCTCTTCCTTAGATGGAGCAGCCTCTCTCTTCCAAAAGGAGACATCTGGATTTCATAAAATCTACCAAATGAGGCTGTGCTCCCTCCCCCTTTTGCAGACAAACTGTCAAAACATTCCAATGGTGTGAGCTAGAATCCGGTGCAAAGATCCCTGACAAAACGCAAAACGTCAGGTACAGTCATGGCTCACCAACATGCCTTGCTTCTGCTGATTATCCTGGCTGGCACTGTCAACGGGCAACAACAGCAACAGTTAATGGACTACATGGAGAGGAGACTGGCTGTCTTAGAGGTGAGGACATGAGACCAGAATGCCAAAAAATATACCCTTCTTTGGGATTTGATCGGGTTGTAGCATGTTTTTCCCCCCACATGTGGCGTTATGGGTGCTGGGCTGCCTCTAGCATTTCTGGAACATCTAGCCTGAATAGAAGATGCCATAATCTAATGCAAGTCTCAGCCTAAGCTACAGAATTTTGAAAAGTATTTTTGAATTTAAGTTTGAGCTGAGAAGCCATAACAGATGGTCCTACATATTGAGAGATGGTAGATAATTGCTCCTGACTATAAGAACTTGAGAGCAGAGAAAATAGGGCAAATATAGGGGCTCCCAAGTGCTGGTGTGGTCTTTACTCTGTTTTTCATGTGGGGAAATGAAAGAAAATTTTGTTCCTTATTTCAGAGCAACTAACATAATAGAGCTTCTCATTTCAAAAGAAAGTGATTCTATAGCAACTTTATATACATTTATTACTGTAATCTCATTATCTGATAACCCTCCATTGGGTACAGGGAGAGTTCCTATCTGGATGCACAACACTGAGTGTAAGGTTAGGTAATAAAAATGTCAAGACAAAGTCTCATTAATGTTTAGAATATATTCTGTTTGCTTTAAAAACAAAATATCTTTGTAAGAAACCTTGACAGTGTGCATAGTGATGGCTCAGAATCTGAAGTCAGATTAAAATATTTCAAAATGAACTGGTATTTTCAGGATTCTAAACTCAACCTCATGATTCTGAAAATGTGATTACCTGTTTCATTTTGCTTGAAATCTACAATGCAATGTAATCTGTCAAATCAGATTATGCCTCTTTTTACATAGTGATCAGCATCCCACACTGAGAAATTAATTAGCAAGCCAGGAGTAGATTTTTTTCTCTCATGTTTTATTTATTTATTTTATTTATTTATTTAACTTATATGCCGCCCACACTACCCAGAGGTCTCTGGGCGGCTTACAACATTTAAAATACAATAAAAAGACAAAACAATTAAAATGCAATTAAAATATATACTCTAAAAAATTGCCATCGGACCCACAGCTGATATCATTTCAATTAAAAGCCTTCTGGAACAGGAAGGTTTTGACCTGGCGCCGAAATGTCATCAGCGTCGGCGCCAGACGAATCTCAGTCGGGAGGGCATTCCATAGTCTGGGGGCAGCTGCCGAAAAGGCCCTTTGTCTACAAGCCATCCCTCTTACCTCCTTGAGGGACGGCTCTTTCAAAAGGGCCCCCTGGCTAGATCTTAACTGCCGGGTAGGTTCATATGGAAGGAGGCGGTCCTTCAGGTATCCAGGGCCCAAGCCGTTTAGGGCTTTATATGTCAAAACAAGCACTTTGAATTGGGCCCGGGCAGCAACTGGTAGCCAATGTAACTTAAATAGAATCGGCTTGATATGGTCCCTAGCGGCCCCACCACTCACCAGCCGCGCAGCTCGATTCTGGACCAGTTGCAGTCGCCGGACCGTCTTCAAAGGCAGCCCCACGTAGAGCGCATTGCAGTAATCTATGCGAGATGTTACCAGTGCGTGTGTAACTGTCATGAGACTCCGCTCGTCCAGGTAGGGCCGTAGCTGGTATAATTTCCGCAGCTGAAGGAAGGCGCCTCTGGCCACCGAGTCCACCTGGGCTTCCAGTGTTAGACTGGGGTCCAGGAGCACCCCCAAGCTGCGGACCCTGTCCCTTAGGGGGAGTGTA
This sequence comes from Intellagama lesueurii, assembly GCA_037013535.1. Lineage (NCBI taxonomy): Eukaryota > Metazoa > Chordata > Lepidosauria > Squamata > Agamidae > Intellagama > Intellagama lesueurii. Next base: position 202,797,559 of record JBAJHW010000004.1, read on the forward strand.
ACCCCATTCAGGGCAGGGAAATGGCCCTCCAGCCTGTCCGGTGAAGCACCCACTAACAGCACTTCCGTCTTGTCTGGATTGAGTTTCAATTTATTAACCCTCATCCAGTCCATTATCAGGTCCAGACACGAGTTCAGCACAGAAACCGCCTCACCTGGATTGGTGGAAAACGAGAGGTAGAGCTGAGTATCGTCAGCATATTGCTGACTCCTCAGCCCAAACCTCCTGATGACCTCTCCCAGCGGTTTCATGTAGATGTTAAACAGCATGGGGGACAGTATTGAGCCCTGAGGAACCCCATGACATAAATGCCATGGGACAGAGCAACTGTCCCCCAGCACCACCCTCTGGACACGGTCAGCCAGGAAGGAGCGGAACCACCGTAAAGCGGTGCCCCCAACTCCCAACCCAGCCAGCCTATCCAGAAGGACACCATGGTCGATGGTGTCGAAAGCCGCTGAGAGGTCCAGGAGTATCAACAGGGTCACACTCCCCCTGTCTCTCTCCCGGCAAAGGGCGACCAAGGCAGTCTCCGTACCAAAACCCGGCCTGAAACCCGATTGAAATGGATCCAGAAAATCCGTTTCATCCAGCAGCGCCTGGAGTTGCCCGGCCACAACCCGCTCCAACACTTTGCCCAAATAAGGGAGGTTCGCCACTGGTCGGTAGTTAACCACCAGCCTTGGGTCCAGGTTAGGCTTTTTAAGGAGTGGACGAATTACCGCCTCTTTCAAGGTGGTAGGGACCACTCCCTCTCTCAAAGAGGCGTTCACGGCCTCCTGGACCCAGGTGCGAACCCCCCTGGCAGATCTTCCAATTAGCCAAGATGGGCAAAGGTCGAGCGGAGTGGTGGTAGAACGGACAGATCCAAGCACCCTGTCCACATCCTCAGGTCTCAACAATTGAAACTCATCCATTAATACTTGACCTAAGCACGGCACACTGGACACATCCTCTGATTCTGCAGTAACGGTGGAGTCCAACCCACTGCGAATCTGAGCGATTTTCCCCTCAAAATGAATAGCAAACTCATCACAGCGAGCTGATGAGCAGTCCGGGACCTCCACCGGATTTCCCGGTTGAAGAAGATCCCGGACCACCCGAAACAGCTCTGCTGGACGACATTCTGAGGAAGCAATACGGCTGGAGAAATATTGCCGTTTCGCCAGCCGTATTGCCACGAAATAGGCCCGATAATGGGCTCTAAGTCGTGTTCGATCGGACTCCCAGCGGGATTTCCTCCACCTGCGCTCCAGCCGTCTCCCCTCTCGCTTCATCGCCCGCAGTTCAGAAGTATACCAAGGAGCTGTCTGGGCTCTGCGTGCAGGGAGAGGGCGCTTAGGCGCAATCGTGTCAACTGCCCGGGTCATCTCCCTATTCCATAGGGTGACCTGAGCTTCGACAGGAGCGCCGACCATATCAGACGGATAATCCCCCAGAGCGTTCAGGAAACCATCTGGATCCATTAGTCTCCGAGGGCGGATCATCTTAATAGATCCCCCACCCTTGCAGAGGGAAGAAGAAGCTAATAGACTAAACTTGACCAGGAAGTGGTCTGACCATGACAATGGGGTCACAACCAGCCCCTCCACATCCAAACCACCATCTTCCAGTCCCGTTGAGAAAACCAGGTCCAGGGTATGGCCCTTCTCGTGTGTTGGGCCGATGACACATTGAGACAGCCCCATGGTTGTCATGGCGGCCATGAAGTCCTGAGCCGCCCCAGTCAAGGCAGCCTCGGCATGGATGTTGAGGTCCCCCAGCACCAACAGCCTGGGAGTCCTCAACACCAGGTCCGAGACCACCTCCGTCAGCTCAGGCAGGGAGACTGTTGGTACGCAGCAGGGTGGGCGGTACACCAACAGAATCCCTAATCTGTCTCCCAAGCCCAACACACAATACAGGCCCTCAAGACCTCCTCTCAAAGGGATAGGAAGCCTGGTCAAGGAGATAGAACTCCTATAGACTATAGCAACTCCCCCTCCCCGACCCTCCGAGCGACATTGGTGCTGGACCGAGTACCCAGGCGGACACAGCTGGGAGAGGGGAACACCACCCTCTTCTCCCACCCAGGTCTCAGTAATGCACGCCAGGTCAGCACCCTCATCCAGAATTACATCATGGATGAGGGCAGTCTTATTTTGTACTGACCTGGCGTTCATCAACAGCACCGTGTGGCTCGAGGGTTTGCTGATATGGTCACCTGATACCATCTGGTTGGGGGTAGGACTAGAAGAGGGGATAGATGTAAGGTATCTAACCTCTCTTCTCCTACGTGGGCATGTTCTACCCCCACCGCCATTCCTTCCCCTACCCAGCACCACCTCAATGGCTGCCCCCTCTAATGCCCTCCCCCCTTCCTGTTCCCTCAAATCCACTGTGGGTCTCTCTTAATTGATGGCAGTAAAATAAGTAAAAAATAATAAATAAAACCCTTCTAAAGCCCCTTCTCTTCCCCCCCCCCCCCAGCCATGTGGCTGATGTTGAGAGGGGGTGAGGCAGCCAGGAGCAGCAGGGCCCAGTCCTGCAACAACAGAGGGAGACTGAGCCGGCTCCCTTGGAAAGGAGCTGGCAGCCGGCAGGGGTCCAACCACAGTCCCACTGCCTCTCACACAGTGAGCTGTGGCCGGCAGATAGTCTTTGGCTCCTCCTGAGTGCAGGAACGCTGGTCCGGTGGGTCCCAAGAGCAGCTCCGACTTAAAAGCCCTCTCTCCCCCTGAGCCAGGTGGCTGATGTTGAGAGGGGGTGAGGCAGCCAGGAGCAGCAGGGCCCAGTCCTGCTGCTTGGATGTTCCCCTGCACATGGATGGAGCATTCCTGGTCAAGGAATTTCATTTTCTCTGCATCATCCCTCAGGGTCCAACAAATGCCAAGATGAACAAATAATATGATTAAATGTTAAGATCATCAGGAGAGGCCTTTCTATTGGTCCTGACACCTTCACAGGTGCGTTTGGTGGGGTGAGGGCCTTCTCTGTTGCTGCTCCCATACTTTGGAACTCCCTCCCACAGAAGGCCAGACTCACCCCATCTTTGCTGTCCTTCCACAAGCAGACAAAGACCTTTCTCTTCAGGCAAGCTTTCCCTGAGTGACTGGCTGCCTGAGTGGGATTTCAAATGGATTGTTGTACCTTACTGCTTCGAATGTTTTCTCATATGGTAATTGTTTGATCCTTTTGTATTTGTGTACTCGCCACTGTTAGAGTTAAATACTGTCTTTTAAAGATGTAAACTGCCTTGGCCCTTTTTAAGGAGAAAAGTGGGGTAAAAATACTTTAGACAGACATATCATTTTCAGAAACTCTTCAGTGGTATTTAGATCAGTAGGATTCAAACTAAACAATGAATGAAATTCAGCAGCAAATCTTACTCCACTGATTTTATCAACAACTGTGGTAAATTTTCATAAATTAAAATTTTTCCATCCACCCGAACATCTCAAGGCCCCCTTGGGGTTTCTGTCATCAAGGGGAAGCCACTGTGAGCCATGGGATGCAGTAGTCTTTAATTTCTGAAAACTGCAATTACCTGGGCAATTGTACAGGTAGTGTTGATTTTTGGAAATTAAAGATGGCTTCTCCTTGATGAAAGGGATCCCAGGGAATCTTTGGGACTTTTGAATGGGTGGGAGAAATCAGAAATTATTAAGTTATGAAAAACTGTGCTGGCAGATGATATAATCAGCCTTATGTGGCAGAAGGTCTGCTACTGGATTCCAGCCATTATATTTGCCACTGTGTTTTAAGAGGTACTTACTCAAATGATGGAGGATGTTTGTTTTTGATGGCACGTTATTTCCCCCACCTACATATTTTGCATTCAGTTTGTGCTTTGTTTTATGATTGGTCATTGGAAGGTAAGCACAGGCTTAATTTGCTAATCTGATTTCTGAGATATGTACCGCTGAGAGAAAATCACTTTGAAAATCACTGGGAATACACATTCCTTATGTCTGTTCTAACCATCAGCAACCAGACTCACAAACCAAGCCAAAACAAAACAAACTTAGCATTAATAGCATTAAATATGTTACTATTAAATTCATTCCTTTGCAGAAAAAATAGGCAAAATGGCATCAACACATCAAACATCTTCAAAGTTTCAAAAGTAAAATTAATGTGCTCTTTGCTTATTACAACGTTAATAGTTATGTTTGTGTTTTCTGCTAAGAGCATGTGTCTGTACACTCCTCATTTCCAAACAAAGAGGTACCCATACAGCTCCAGCAAAAGACTAGTTCTGTTCAGACTCCATATGTAACCCCAGTCAAATGCATTTCTTTATCAGAACTATCTCTGAAAGTATATTCTTCTGAAGTAAAACCTCCTAAGATGTAGAGCCTTACTCTCCTGCATATCTATACTGATCATAGCTATGAACTTCCTACCATTCTAGCCTCTTATGAATTATTTCGTGAAGTGTTTTGGAAGTTCAGTTCTTGAACAAAATCAGCCCCTGACATTGTGGAAGACTAAGCTGGGATGATTTGCATTGCCCTCCTCTATGCTCAGTTATTTCTGGAGAAATTTCCAGAGATGCCTCCTTTATTTCATTAACCTCATTGCAGCAAAATAGAGTCCTGTTGCACTTTCAGAGACTAACAAACTTGCAATTGAAATAAAAGTTCTCTTTGAGTTTTATTTGAAAATTTTGACCAGAAATAGCTGTGTTTAGGGAAGGGGCCTTCAAATTATCCCAGCTTAATGCACATGTTTAGTAATCACGTTCTACAATAAGCAGATATCTTGCATCTCTTGAAAGAGTATTTCTTAAAAACACAACAAAACATTGTCTAGCTTGACCATAAGTTTTCTATGTCCCTTCCTTCCACCAGGAACGGATTTCCCAGTGGCATGATCAGAGTAGCCGTTACTCCACTGAGTTGAGAGATTTCAAGAACAAAGTAATTTCCATGCTGGAGGCAGTGGAGAAAGAACGAGAAACACTTCGGGCAGAGGTAGAAAACACTGCGGTAAGAGTGGACCGGCTGGAGCGAGAAGTGGATTATCTTGAAACCCAAAATCCTGCCCCACCCTGTGTGGAAGTAGATGACAAGCTCATAGAGAACCAGGTGTCTACTGCCAAGAAGCGCAAAAATGAGAAGTATGACAAACTGACAGGTGAGCAGAAACCTTCACAGCATGGCTTGCACAAAGCAAAGTGGCAAATAGTTCCATCCCTACCCCTGGTTCAAGATACATAGTACTCAAGGCCAACCATCTAATTGTAGCAGCTCAGGCAAAAAATCTTACAAATGCTTCTGCCTCCTCCCTGGTAGTAAAACAGATAGATTGATAGATCGATCGATCAATTGATAGATAATCCAGCACAGCCCTATTGTTAGGTAAACTTAGTGAGCTAACAGCCTCAGCTGACAGAAACAGTGGGGGCAGTCTGCCAAACATTCCCCCCCAGCACCAGTGGCAATTGCTCTGTTTTACTAGCATGCTGCACTGAGGTGCATTGGAGGAGCTACCGCATTGTCAGAGTCAAAGTAAGATTCAACCACCATCCCTCTTTTCTAGACATGGAAGGAAATATATGTATGTATGTCAATTATTATTTTTTTTGCCTCTAGCAGCAAAATACCTTAGGCTGACCTTGCTTTTCCTAACACCAAAAACCTGTTCCAGATAATCCTGGAAGGCAATCTACAATGCCTTTTAAATTTGCTTCATGTGATTCTTTCACAGATAAACAGACTATTTATTACTAACATGTTTAGTCCCCATTGTTGTTGTTGTTTAGTTGTTAAGTCATGTCCGACTCTTCGTGACCCCATGGACCAGAGCACGCCAGGCCCTCCTGTCTTCCACTGCCTCCAGGAGTTGGGTCAAATTCATGTTGGTAGCTTCGATGATACTGTCCAACCATCTCGTCCTCTGTCGTCCCCTTCTCCTCTTGCCTTCACCCTTTCCCAACATCAGGGTCTTTTCCAGGGAGTCTTCTCTTCTCATGAGATGGCCAAAGTACTGGAGCCTCAGCTTCAGGATCTGTCCTTCCAGTGAGCACTCAGGGTTGATTTCCTTCAGAATGGATAGGTTTGATCTCCTTGCAGTCCAGGGGACTCTCAAGAGACTCCTCCAGCACCACAATTCAAAAGCATCAATTCTTCGGCCGTCAGCCTTCTTTATGGTCCAGGTCTCACTTTCATACATCGCTACTGGAAAAACCATAGCTTTGACTATGCGGACCTTTGTCGGCAAGGTGATGTCTCTGCTTTTTAAGATGCTGTCTAGGTTTGTCATCGCTTTCCTCCCAAGAAGCAGGCATCTTTTAATTTCGTGGCTGCTGTCACCATCTGCAGTGATCATGGAGCCCAAGAAAGTTGTTTTGAACTCCAAGGCCAAACTTACCTGTTATTCCTTTTATCTCTTGACTCCCTACTTTGGCATTCCAGTCCCCTATAATGAGAAGAACATCTTTCTTTGGTGTCAGTTCTAGAAGGTGTTGTAAGTCTTCATAGAATTGATCAATTTCAGCCTCTTCAGCACCGGTGGTTGGTGCATAAACATGGATTACTGTGATGTTGAAAGGTCTGCCTTGGATTCGTATTGAAATCATTCTATCATTTTTGAGATTGTATCCCAATACAGCTTTTCCCACTCTTTTGTTGACTATGAGGGCTACTCCATTTCTTCTAGGGGATTCTTGCCCACAGTAGTAGATATGGTAATCGTCTGAATTGAATTCGCCCATTACCGTCCATTTTAGTTCACTGACGCCCAGGATGTCAATGTTTATTCTTGTCATCTCCTGTTTGACCACATCCAGCTTACCAAGGTTCATAGATCTTACATTCTAGGTTCCTATGCAGTATTTTTCTTTGCAGCATCGGACTTTCCTTTCACTTCCACTCACGTCCGCAGCTGAGCGTCCTTTCGGCTTTGGCCCAACCACTTCATTAGCTCTGGAGCTACTTGTACTTGTCCTCCGCTCTTCCTCAGTAGCATGTTGGACGCCTTCCGCCCTGAGGGGCTCATCTTCCAGCGTCATATCTTTTAGCCTTTTGTTTCTGTCCATGGAGTTTTCTTGGCAAAGATACTGGAGTGGCTTGCCAGTTCCTGCTCCAGGTGGGTCGCGTTTAGTCAGAACTCTCCACTATGACCTGTCCGTCTTGGGTGTCCCTGCACGGCATAGCCCATAGCTTCTCTGAATTACTCAAGCCCCTTCGCCACGACAAGGCAGCAATCCATGAACGGGTTGGTCCCCATACCATAAAACATATGTATGTATGTACATATACATATACATATACATATACATGAAGGCTGCATCAACAGACATATAACGTCCAGATGAAGGGGAGTAATACTGCCATCCTATTCTGAGACCTCACCTGAAATACAATGTCAAATTTTGGTTCCACATTTTAATATGGATGTCAGCAATCTGGAATGTGGATGTAAGAGGGTGACCAAGAGTGTAAAGGGCTTGGAAATCAAACCCTTTGAGGAACACTTGGGGGAGGTGAATATATTTAGCTTGGAGCAGAGAAACTGAGATAAAATAGGATAGCTATCTTCAAATATCTGAAGGGCTGTCATGTAGATAATGGAGTAACCTTATTTTCTGCAGTTCCAGATGGAAAGATCCAAATTAATGGATTCATATTACAAGAAAGGAAATTTTGACTAAACATGAGGAAGACAAATCCTGACAGTGACAGCTGTTTGACAGTAGAATGGATTACCTCAGAAAATTAACCATACTTCACTGGAGGTTTTCAAACAGAAGATGTCTGGGTAGCTTTAGCTGTAGATTTCTTGGGGTACCTTCCAAGATAGAATTTTAGAGTTCTATGTATGTGTGGATCTATTTATGCTTAACATTGGAAGAGATAGTTAAGCTTTGGTGAGTATAATCATATATTTTTTGTTTTGGTTTTTTAGAAAGACAGTTCTCCCTGGCTGACTACATTATTCCTTGGCATGAAAGACTAGTGCTGGTGGTAGTAAATTGACAAGCTTTAAAAATAGTAACATGAAATCTGTGGGAGGGATTGAAGGACCTCAACACTTCCGAAATATATGTTTCCTCTAATTGAAACCATTTCCACAGAACTGCAATTCATTGCTGCAGTAAGAATGGTGCAGACTATTCTGATTTATGGTGCCCCTTTTCAAGTTTTTCCAGGTAGACAATACTCAGAAATGGTTTACCATTCCTGTCTTCTGGGGGTGCTTTGGGACTGTGCAGCTTGCCCAAGGGCACACAGGCTGGCTCTACTTGCAGGAGACGCAATGAAGAATCAAATTCCCAACCTCTGGTTCTGCAGTCAGATACAGAAACCACTGAGCTATCCAGCTAGATTAATAATGCAACATAAAAATTAATCTGTGCCTTTAGTGAGTGTGGTGAATGTGGAGAAGTGAAACCTAAAAGCCAGTGATTATTTTGGAAGAGGTAGAGTCTGCATATATTTTTGTGGGACATATGTGGACTCAGACACTAGAGTTGGCCACAAAGCTGTATAAGAATATCTCTGACAGTTGGCTTTTGCTTCACTTGGTTTTGCTTTGTAAAAAAAGGTTTTAGTGTTCTTCTATGTGCTTGCATGCAGGGTGGATTTGATTTAAATTAAATTGATTTTAATTAAAAAAAATCAGTGTTTTTGGACAATTTAAATAAAAAATGAATTTTTATTTAAATCATTATTTAAACCAATTTGATTTTTAAAATATCATTTTTTTACTACCCCCTGCTTGCTTGTAATACGCATAATTGCTGTGTAGCATTCCTTGTTTTCAGACTTCAGAGGATCTGTCTCTTCCTGTTTCTCAGATCTAGTAATAGCATAACTGCCTCGTGACACTTGATTGTTTCAGTGTTAAGCTGTCTCTTTTGGTGACTAATGGGCGGAGGGCATGGTGGCTGTTCATTCCATTGGCACCTAATAAATGTAACATACCATCTCCACTTTTTCTGGAGGTATCAAAAATGACTAGTGGAATCATCTCAGGGACAAGCATGAGCATTGTCCACAGACAATCAGCACATAGATGATCAGCTTGAAAAAGAGTGAAGAGCTAATTGTGATGGATCAGACCAAGATTCAGCAATCTACTCCTCTGTCTCTAATAATGGCCAAACAGATGCACTTGCAACCTCACAAGCAGCATAGAGACAGCCATCCCTTTGTACCAATATCTGCCAATGAGAAGCATAGTGCTTCTGAGTATATAGAGGCTCTATATAGCTGTCATAGTTGATAGCTACTAATAGGTGAGCAATCATTCATCTGTGTAGTTGTGATCTATAATCAGCAGAGTGAGAGATGGTCTGGTTTTCTTCTCTTCTTTCTTGTCCTGCTTGAAATCTCCCACAACTCCAAGATCAATCTTTCACTGCAATCTAGCCCCTAGAGAGAAAGGCCAAGAAGGCTGCTGAGTAGTCTTCAGTGTCTTATGCTAGCCTTCCCTAACTTGGCATCCTCTGCGTGGGTTTTAACACAACACCCACCATTCACAGTAATTTCAGTACTATGGTCACACTGTCTAGGGGTTGCAACATATGGGTTGCACCAGTAGTTAAGAGGTCTGTGGATGACAGGGATTATAGTCCACCACTCTGGAGGTCTGGGCAGGCTGTCCTAAACAACAGTCCATAAAAATAGTGTACTGTGCTGTTAATATAGCTGTTGAAAGAAACAGGGCTAGTCCTACTCTTTACCACAATAAAAGATTCACTTTATGTAGCAAATGCAAAGATGCAGAAAATACTGGCCAATGTTTTGTGTGCTATTCCAGTTTTTCCTGTGCCTCCTAAGCTAGCCTGTTGACTCAAGTGTAGCAGAGGACATGGTCTGGTTAGAGGCAGAAGATTCAATGTGGCATGGGAGGTGCCATCTTGTCCTTTACCACAGGCTGCAAAACATCTTCAGCCTGCTGGTGAAACAAAGGTTATACAAGATGAAAATCGATTTTAATATGTAAATGCTTTGTTAGAAGTCTGGTTGTTAGAGCTCAGCTGTGCGTTGTAGTAGAGAAACCAAACCAAAGTCAGGAGAGAAAACAATACAGTTGGCCAGAAAAAAAACAAAAAAGCAAAATCAGAGACAGCTTGCTAGATGGTTTTTTAAGCAAGGATATTTGGGCCCACCTACTCACATGTGAGCTGTAATGTTAGAGGCTGCACTCAAGATTTCCAGGACAAAAGGATACAGAATATAACCAGAATCTTGCTAGGAAAAAACTAGGAGACAAAGGTACTTAATTGTACGAATGGTTTGTGCCCTCTGGTGGTGTGTCTTTTGTACAACCACACACTGCTTGAAAAATTGGTGATGTGATTAACACTGTACTGGACGCACAGGCTGCTGCTTGTGCAATTAGCAATGGCCAAAATTCTGTTGCTTAACATAGTAAGTCACACTAGAGTGCATCCATTGAATCAATGGGGATTTGGTGTTAATGCCTCTTTCATTTAAATGGGCCTACTCTAACTGTGACTTACTGTTCTAAAGTAGCAGGCCCATTTAAATTAATGGAACTTATAGAATAGTTGACTCAACAAATCCCTATTGATTTAGTGGGTCTACTCTAGTGCAATTTACTATATTAAACAATAGGATTTTGGCCATTGGCACAGTGGTCAAACTGCAGTACTGCAGCCAAGACTCTGCTCATCACCTGAGTTCAATCCCAATGGATTCAAGTAGCTCAAGGTTGACTGAGCCATCCATTCTTCTGAGGTTGGGAAACTGAGTACACAGCTCACGGGGTGGGGTGGGGTGGGGGAATGTGTAGCCTACATAATTAAAATTGTAAACCACCTGGAGAGTGCTTAAAGCGCTATGTATATAAGCAGCACACTTTGCATTATGTGCAAGTTCCCCATTTACACAGGACTGTGGCCTAATCTTAAAGTTCATGGGATAAATCCATGGCAGCATCAGAACATAGAGGTGTCCTTCTGAGCAGCTGGCTAAAGAGCACTTTCCTGGGGTGACCTGCTTTGGGGGCTTATAACTTGGATGTGCCAAATCCAATCTTCACTAAACTTGGAGGGTGTGTGGAAGAGTCAGCTGAAGATATGGTGCAAGTTTAGTGTCTCTAACATGTGTGGGGCCCATTCTACCACTCCTGAAAATCCCAATCACACAACCCATAAAGCATATGAATCACCAACACCAATAGTAGTTGAGTCTTCAAGTAATGTTTGTATAGCTTGCCATGTCTGGTTGTGGCTAACTGACAAGGTGCCAGGGTGCACCTCAGTCATGTGCCTGGTTATGTGCCCAACTGTAGAACTAAGATGCGCCCCAGAATCTTGTCAATTAACCATAATTAGCTATAGTAAAATATGCAGACTTTACATGAAAACCAACAGGATTCTGGCCAATGTATCTCTGCCAAAGGTGTACTATAGGGAGAACGAGAAGGATGCAATGACAACTCTGTAATTGTTCTTCACAGATTGCAGTGACACTGTGTCCCAGGTGAAAGCCATGAAGATTCTGAGGCGGTTTGGCAGCACAGCTGGACTCTGGACCAAAGACCCTATGGGTAACTCAGAGAAGATCTATGTGTTTGACGGCACCAGCAATGACACTGTTTATGTCTTTCCCAGAATGAGGGAGTTCACACTCTTCTCTGCTACCCGGAAGGCTGCGCGCATCAGGTTACCCTACCCTTGGGTTGGCACTGGACACTTGGTGTATGGAGGCCATATTTATTATATCCGACGACACGGCACGTTCCAGGTCATTAAATTTAGCCTGGTCAACAAAACTATTGTTGACAGTTCTGTTTTCCCAGCTGAGGAGCAGATCCCTGTTTTTGGTCTTTCTTCATACAACTACATTGATCTGGTGGCAGATGAGGAGGGGATCTGGGCTATTTATGCCACCCAAGAAAATGAAAGAAACATAGCATTGGCCAAATTAGATCCTGCATCTTTAGACACTGAGCAAATGTGGGACACACCATGCCCTCGAGAGAATGCAGAGAGTGCTTTTGTCATCTGTGGAGCTCTCTATGTTGTATACAATACCCGGCTGCCGAGCAGGTCCCGTATCCAGTGTGTCTTTGATGTCAGTGGCTCCATGGCACCTGAAGATGCTGCCCTGATCTACTTCCCCAAGCGGTATGGCTCTCACTCTAGTATGAAGTACAACCCCAAGGAGAGGCAGATCTATGCCTGGGATGATGGGTATCAGCTGATCTACCGCATGGAGATGAAGAAGAAGACTGAAGTCTGACAGGTTTAGGACTGTGGTGGGAATTGAATCATAAATGTCTTTCAGTACCTCAACATGTTTCAGCTGTCACCTGATGGCAAGTGGCACATAACATGTACAGTAGCCACAAAAACCACTCACTCGGCTGGACCTTTTAGAAAAGAATGATTTCCTGATAACATTAAGTGTTTTAAAGCCACAAGTTTCCCGTATTTGGGCTGGGGTGGGGGAGCTGCCAACTGTTTTTCCAAGTACAGTTAAAATCAAAACAGCATGGCCTTTAACACAAAGACAGACTGACAGACCGAATGATTTTTTTGTTTGGGGAAAAAACATAAAAGTTTTGGATTTAGGCTTAAGCCGATGTGACTTTAACCTGAATCCAAAAGAAACAATCCCTCTGCTTGTTTATTCTGGCAGTGGGATCAGGCCCTAAGCTAACTAACCTTAAAGAGGTATATTTTCTGGAAAGTCAGTGATAGTTAATACAATGATTCTTGTCACTCTGCCTGTTTTAGTTTGTAACTGAATAAAGCCTGAAAATCCCCATTCTTCATAAGTTTGAACATATACGTACATTGTGTTTGCATCAAATGTTTCATACTATTCAAAAGGTTTTTTTCCCCTTAACCCTCATAATTCCCCTGATATTGGTTTGGGAAGAAAGCCACAAATTCCCTGTGGTTGTCTCATCAGGCAGGGTTTTTGAGAAATGCTGCCTCGTATCTGCCAAGCCCTGGCTCAAATCTCTCCATTGTCTGCAAAATGCAAATGCAGATGCAAATGGAAAAGAATCCTCTGCCAACTTGACTACTCTTACTTGCCCAATAGATCATCTTGCTGCTTGGGATTGCAACAAGGAGGTGAAACAACTGACTATTGGAGGCCTAATTCAAAATGTGCTGACTAGAGGGCATAAACCACTTTATGCTGGGGAAAATGCCCTTATGCCAGTAGAACTATCTTCTAATGACCGATTTTAGAGATCTGCTGGCAAAGCGCTCGGCCAGCCAGACTGCACTACTGGCTACATTCTGCTGGCAAAAGAACCAAAAACGAGGAGGGTTAGAGGCGAGGCATGGACAGAGCTAAGTTTTGCCATTTCTAAACCCCCTCAGCTAAGGGACACAGCTACTACGCTAGCGTGATGTTAAGTCGAAGTGGGCAAAGTGTTTCCAAAATCTTTATGCTGGGAGGAGTTTATATTTCAGCACAGACTCCTTAGGGTTGAATAGTTCCTCTACAGTTGTGGTACGTTGTTTTGCATAAATCAGACCAAGAAGAATCAGAAAAGTAAAGGTCTCATTTAGAAAACCAGCACAATGTGTTGGGAGAGGATTGATGGCTAATTAAAATATGTGTGAGATGCAAAATAAGGGTGCTGAAGGGAGGGTAGAGGTTGGTTGACAAACTGGAAGAACTGCTTGAACATAAGGAAATTATTCTGCGAACTTTAGACCTTCTCTCCAGTGGGAACTTTTCTAACATTTCTTGGCTTGCTGTCCTATCACTTTTTCCAAATTTAACTTGACTCCAAGTCTGGCTGGAAATTAACGGGAGTAAGATTTATGCAACAGCTGGACACCGGTGTGGCTCCAAGAAATTCCCAGCAAGTGTGGATACAGAGTGGATATTTCTTCTTTGGTGTAACCAGATGCTTGGGGCCTAGTGGGGGGATTTTGAGATTCAGAGTAGAACTGGCTCTGTCCTTTTTAGTCTGGGAGAAACTAGAGCTTGGAAGAAATCTGTGGGTAGAAAGAAAAACTGACTCCACCATTCTGCTTTAGATGTTAAATTTGCCATCTCATTTCCTGACATAGGTTCCTGTATCTTGGATGATGCAACATTATAGAAGGTTGCTTTGTACCAAATTAGGATCAGAGTTTATAAAAATTACCTTTTCCAACCATAACTCCCAGAATTCCCAATACTTCTGTTGGGTGGAGGATTCTGGGATCTTTACTCTCCTCCCATCCCAATAACTCTGGGACAGATTGGTCTACTAAGGCAAGCAGGCAGTTCTGCAGAATTTTAAGCACAGTTTTTTCAGATCAGTACATGTTACCCAAAAGAACTGACCCTTCAGAAAACACAGAGCATCTTAGTCTGACACAACTATTAATAATAAAAGAAACTCTACCAGAGATGATAGTAGGAGTCCTGGAATGCAATCATTCCCCAAACCCATAATGAAGTGAAAGTGACAGTTTGGCCCCAATGGTCAGGGCATTGATTCTGATTAAACAGCAGCACTAGAAAGGTGCTTTGCAGATATTCTGAAGATTAGGCTGGATGGAAAGTAAAAGTAAATTTTCAGCCTTTTCATCTATCTTAATATTGGCTGCTTTGTTTTGACTATATTCCCATAGGTATGGTGCAGTTCTTAGACTGAAGAGAGTAGCCACCATTTTGTTTTCCTCAAAAAGTCCTCTTCTGATGTGCATTAGAGCAGTGGTCCCCAACCTTTTCTGAACTGCAGACCAGTATAGCTTCTGGGCGGGGGGGGGGGGGTGGCCATGTGTGGGGGGGGTGGGGGCACCCGCGCATGCATACGTGGGTGGGCAGGGCACCAGTGCATGTGTGCATGGGCGGGGCACCCGTGTGTGAGTGGGCGGGACAACCATGTATGTGTGGGTGGGTGGGGCATCTGTGCGTGCATATGGGGGTGTACATGTGCACGTGCAGGGGGCATGTGTGCAGGGAGGTGGGAGATCTGTCTCTGCAGCCCAGTCCTGCCAAGGCCACAGCCTGGAACCAGGCCGCGGACCGGAGGTTGGGGACCTCGGCATTAGAGGACTGCCTCTTTTGCTACTTGCTGGGAGCCACCATTGTCATGGAAAACAGTTGAATATCAATGGAAGTATACATACCTTTATTGGGTGGCAGGACTGTTCCTCCAGTGCTTAATTTTATTTGAAGGGTGGAGTGCTATTACACAGCTCTCAAAAAGGAAAAAAAAGAAGCAGAGCTTGGAACAGGCTTAAGGTGCAATCTGATGGGATCTTTTGGAGCTGGATGGTGTGGGCTAAATAAGATTGCTTGGGGTTGGGTGAAGGTGTGATATGCCATTGGAGGCAATCCTCGCATCCAAAAGGCATACTGGAACTCAAGAAACCCTATTTGGTCTGGCTCCTTCCATTTTGTATTTCCAATATAGGGAAGTGGCTTAATAAGTGAATCAGTTCAGGATATTGGCAAAATCAGCACATCTTCTGCTCCTTGGTGGAGGGGCAGAGGAAGTGAAATTTCTTTTAGACTGCAGTAGACCATCGCTGATGTGCTGCACCAATTATTAAAAAAACATTCTTTGCCTTGTCTTCAAGGGCTGTAGAGAAACTGCCCACAGCTGAATCTGGGATCACAGTTTAGTATGGCAGAACAAAGCCCCACTGAGTTCCATGTGACTTACTCTCGAGTAAACAGGTTGGTGACTCAGATTTGGAGAAACAGAGTGGGGAGGGGGAGCATCATGAGTTTATCTGCCAATGAATAGGGTCAATTTCACTTTCCTTTTTAGTTAAAGCATGGGTGGCCCCTGAGATCTGGTTCAAATCAAGCCCTGCAGCAGAAAAATATACAGTGGACCCTCGACTTACAGACGGCTCGACCTGCAGACTTTTCGAGTTACAGACTTCTCTGGCCGCAAAATTTAGGTTCGACTTGCGGCCGGAGAATCGACCTACAGACCGGAAAATCAAACAAAATGGACCAAAAACGGCCGGTTACGGATTAATCGGTTTTCAATGCATTGTAGGTCAATGGAGCCTCGACCTACAGACTTTTCGACCTGCAGCCACCGTTCCAATACGGATTAATTCCGTAAGTAGAGGGTCCACTGTATAAACATCAGCTCTAATAAGTGAAATCTTGTAAACAAAGCACTACAAAGGGATTGCCAACGAGTTCCAGACACTGCTGTAACAGTGCTCTATTCACTACTGTGAATAGAGGTGACACAGAGTAAGTGCTGGTAGATGCTGAGAGCAATGTGAGTGTAGGGCCAAATTCATGTCTGTTTTTGGTTCTTAAATCCTCCCAGCAGCACCCCAGTGGCCATAAATCATGTATTAATTAGTGCCAATGTCTTTTATTGAAAAAGTTTGGTTAGGCGACAGCTGTCAAAATCCTGCAGCCATGCTGGCTGTAAGTGTCTAGAAGTTGTAGACATAGAAGTCACATTTCCAAGCTCTGTTATTTTAATCTTGGATTAATTTGATAAAAAAACTGAATTTACTGCTGCAGGAAAAGGCCAGCTTCTTAGCTGGACTCTGCATACACAGTTTTAGGTTCCCTTTAAAACAAATCTGCTAAATGTCTGCATAGCTGGATCCTTGAATGGCTCTACAGGGATGTAGATTCTAGGGCAGGGCAATGAGAACAATCCTGTGGCTGGCTCTTGGCTTCTTCTCCCCATAGTTTTGCCACTCTGGGTCAGAAGAGGAGTGAAAAGAGAGGTCATCACCTATTCTTTGGTGGTGCATGGAATTTTTAAACTGTCTGCTGGATTTGTACATGGTGGACCTCTGCTACTTGATGAGTTGTTTGATGAGTGAAGGCTCTCTCCTGCTTCAGGTCCAGCCAATTTAAATGTTAATATATGTGACTTGTTACATCCCTCTGCTGAGTGCTTGAGTTATTCATAAGCAAGGCCCAGGCTAGTTGCAATTCCCTCTCTAATCATATCTTCATGTACCCACAACTCATGCCATTGATTGCTTAGCTGCAATGTTGGATAAAAATTCAATTCTTAAAAAGCCCTCCAATTTATGACTGTGGGATATTGTGCTTCTGTAGCCATGATTCAAAACACCAGGAAATGGTCCAATATTGCTGCACAATATTGTGCCCATGTTGCAAGCAGGAAAAAGATTGCCAAGCTTTATATAGGAACAGGCAGCCTGAATGTTGACAACACCAGTGGCAGCAGTTAAGATGGTCAATAGGATACCATCTTGTACTCACTACCATTTGCAAAGTGATATCAAGCAAGGGATAATCACAGAAAGTGACTCCTTTTTTCATCAGTTAACCACTACTTACCCAAACACAAAGCAATTGTCAGGGCTGTTTTTCAACAAGTGTAAATGGTAGTGAGCAGAAGAGGTATCCTGTAGACCATTTTGACTGCTGCCATTGGTGTTGTCAACATTCAGGCTGCCCTTTGCTATGTAAAGCTTGGCAATTCCTTGTAAGCAATTTACTAAACAAGAGTTTATTTTGCAAAAGCTGTCAGTCAATGTAGCTCTTTTTTCAGCATCCCCTCTGGGCCAGCCTTGTTCTGCCTCCTGAAGTAGAGCAGGAAATTCTCCCATAACACATATATATGTCAAACTAGGTGTACCTAAAAACCATCTAGGTAATTTTGGAATAGGAAACAGAATGACCCACAAGCATTTCTGCCTCTCCTGGACAGTGAAAATGCAATTATAAATAGCAATTTGCTGACTTTTCTATATACCCTAAATATGCTGCTTGAAAATATCACTTAATTCTACCTAATGCTAGGGCTGGCCCTGCCCTTCTTTCTTCTCTTCCTCTTCCAACCCCCCCACCCCCAATTCTGCACTGCTCATAATTTGTCATTTTATTATTTACACTATTTGAAGAGTACTAAGTAACGGCTGAAATTGCTAACACATCCAAAATGGCCCTTTGGCATTATGTCTCATTTAGGACTAACTCCTTCTACATTGTCACCACTGGTATATTTGTACTCCTGATGTAGGGCAGGGATATTTTGTTACATTTCTCTTCACCTATGCTGACACAGCATTATAAGCACTTCCTTGAGCTCCAGTGTTCATCCAAGTGATGGGAAAGGCTGAAAAAGTGAATCATGAACTGTTCATTTCACATGTGACTTCTTACAATCCATCTGGAGAATACCTCAGCCCAACATTCCACTTTTCCAAGTTAACTATGGATTGACTTCAAATTGCTAAAGGAATACTGTATGATTTATAGACTCTGATTTAAGGGCAGGATCTCTAAGACTCACCACAGGCCACATAACTGCCCCCCCAAAGAGAAATACCCAGAAGAAGTCAAGACAAGTAGGGGAAGCACTCCATGTTTGCCTCAAGCCAATGTTAATGTAAAGTGACTTTTGTTGCTTCACATGATGCATGTCTTACTGCACTTTAATATAGCATGCATTGGGTGCCATTTTGAATCAGAGTAGGGCTTCAGCTAGGCAAGGGAGCCCTTCCTCTTCCCATAGGGCTTGCTTGTCCATCAGGTGGCTAGAAGGCAGCATCCAGGGAGAGCAAGAGCAGTGAGAGCAGCAGAGGCAGAGTAACCTTCAAGAACCAGGGATATCTTGCTGCTGGCACTGCTGCCAGCATGTACTTCCCAACCATCACCATCCAGCTGCTTGCCAGACAAGCAAGACCTGCAGAGGAGGAACAGCAGCACCATATGTGGTGAAAACAGAGCTGGAGAAGCTGAGTCCCTGGGCAAAAACAACATTGCCAGGTGGCCAGTGCTGGCCTGCTGGTGTTGTTCTTGGTGGGGGGCAGCCAGTGGATAATTAAAGCATGTGACAGGAGCAGTTTTGCTCCAGATTGCAGATAATAACCCACAGTAAAATGCTTACTGTACATTATCTGCAACATATAGTTCCAGCCCAAACTCTGGTCCTTAAGGCTTTCAAGACTACAATTCTCTTCCATATCCATATTGTTTTTATTTATTTAAACTATTTTTAACCCATCTTATACAACACCTCGTATCCCTCCATCAGATTCCAGTAATGTATGAACTACAACATTGTTTCTCTTCACCCCACAAATCATCTTTTCCTAGCTATTACCAGTGATTAGTTGAGACAATAATTCACACATGAAGTCATATTATCACACTCTGGATCTTCAGATTCCTAATGGTTGTGAGAGGGACACACATTCAGCATGGTGTTGTGTATCATATAGCATCTTGTGGCAAGGACAGGAAAGAATCCGTAGTGAGGCTGCTTCAGTTGCGGGGATCTAGCAGTCATAAGGCTAACTCCTGAATCCTTGCTCTGTAGTTGTTCTAGGAAAACTTCTCCAAATGTTCACATCTTTAATAATGGTCAGATACTAGTTGGTACTCTAATTTGTATTTGTTGCTTCTTGTACTTGCAATTTTTGTAACCTAAATAAATCTTGTGGAATACTTTCCATTTGTAGAGTACAATTATAATCTCCTGTAACCTTTACCTCTGAAGCTTAATGGCCTCTTTTTTCCCCAATTTGCACTTACTCTATGTGAATGTACATTGAGAACATAAGGAGAGCCCTGCTGGATCAGGCCAAGGGCCCATCTAGTCCAGCTTCCTGTATCTCACAGTGGCCCCACCAGATCCCTCTGGGAGCACACGAGACAACTAGATACCTGTCTCCTGGTACCACTCCCCTGCATCTGGCATTTTGAAGTAACTTCATTTTAAGCCTGGAGATTACACATTACCATCATGGCTTGTAACCTGAGATGGACTTTTCCTCCAGGAAACTGTCCAATTCCCTTTTAAAGTCATCTAGGCCAGATGCCCACCACATCCTGTGGCAAGGAGTTGCACAGACTAACAACACGCTGGGCAAGGAAATGTTTTCTTTTGTCTGTTCTCACTCTCCCAATACTCAATTTGAGTGGATGTCCCGTTTCTGGTATTGCATGAGAGGAAAAAGAACTTCCCTCTATCCACTTTATCTATCCCCTGCATAATTTTATACATCTCAATCATGTCCCCCCTCAGGCGCCTTTTCTCTAGACTAAAGAGCCCCAAACGCTGTAGTCTTTCCTCATAAAGGAGGTGCCCCAGACCAGTAATCGTTTTAGTTGCTCTCCTCTGCACCTTTTCCAGTTCCACTATGTCTTTTTTGAGGTACGGTGACCAGAACTGTATGCACTACTCCAGGTGCGGCCTTACCAGTGTTTTGTACAATGACATTATAATGTTGTCTGTTTTATTTTCAATCCCCTTTTTAATGATACCTATCATGGAATTGGCCTTCTTCACTGCCGCCGCACACTGGGTTGACACTTTCATTGAGCTGTCCACCAGCACACCAAGATCTCTTTCCTGATCCGTCATGGACAGCTCAGAACCCATTAGCTGATAAATAAAGTTTTGATTTTTTGCCCCAATGTGCATTACATTCCTTCCTTCCTTCCTTCCTTCCTTCCTTCCTTCCTTCCTTCCTTCCTTCCTTCCTTCCTTCCTTCCTTCCTTCCTTCCTTATTAAACTTGTTTTTTCCAACATTGCAAAGCCAAGCCCCTGCTGAATGTGTCAATAGTGCCACATGTGCCAGGGGCTCAATTACGAATTTTCTGGCACCTCTTTGTTAGCTATTTTTAGGGTGCCTGCATTAGACCAGTTATTCCTATCATGAATAATATCACAAGAACTGTATAGACAGGGTCTGTACACTAACAAGTGACAATGTACTATATGGTACTAATGAATGGAATGACTTCTCTAGAAACTGACAGGCAAGCTACTTTTAAAAAAGAATATCAGTAATAGAAACAATGTGATTCACTCTGTTATCTACCATTAAATTGCTGAAGAGAATCCATTTACAACAGTATTTTCGTGGTGGGACAACTTGTTTAAAAATTCATTTGAAGGAATCTAGCTTTACAGCAGGTCTCATTAGGCTGCAGGGTGGGTGAGTCTTGATCCCAGACAGAGAAGAAAACAAGTTTCTTATCTGAATATTTTGTCTTCCCCCACCAAAATGCTATGCTCAACAATTGAAAAGCTCTCAATTTATGTAGAGGGAGGAGGAAATATATATATACATCTTTTGCTCATGTTATGGCAGAACCATTGAACGGAAAATATCACCAAAGAGCAAACTTCCACTTTAGGAACACAGCCTGAGAAGGAACAGAGAAACTTATGTATGTAGACCACAGAGATAGCATCTTGACCTTTAAATAAACTCCAGAATTTAAATTTTGTAACTGGATAATACCTTTATGAGGCCAACTTTTAAAAAAACAAAGGGTACTACGTCGTATGGACATTTTTTTGGTTAATATCACCTTGTCGACAACAAGCCAAAAGCAAAAGTATTGTGAAACATTTTGCTTTTGACTGTGTTCTGTTTCTGTTTGTTAATTTAATTTGTTTAAAAATATATTTACCCTGCCTTTCTCCTTAAAAAGGATCCAAGGTGGCTTACATCATTGAAAGACAATATTTAAAGCTGAGAACAATGAGTACAAAAAAACAGCTCACATAATTGAAAGACAATATTAAAGGTAAAAACAATAAGTATAAAATATATTAAAAAGGAACAAATACCACTCTGAGAAATGGTAAACACAAGCAATACTAGAAACAAAGTCAAAGCAGTACTGCATAACAGTCCATCTAAAAATCACAATCAGGTAGCCAGTCACTGAGGGAAAGCTTACCTGAAGAGAAAGGTCTTTGCCTGCTTGCAGAAGGACAGCAAAGATGGGGCCAGCCTGGTCTCCTTTGGGAGGGAGTTCCAAAGCCTGGGAGCAGCAACGGAGAAGGCCCCCTCCTGTGTCCCTATCAAATGCACCTGTGAAGGTAGTGGGGCCAAGAGAAAGGCCTCTTCTGATGATCTTAACACCCGAGCTGGCTCATAATGGGAGATATGGTCTTTGAGATAGATTAGATCCAGACCATTTAGGGCTTTATACATTAAAACCAGTACTTTGAATTGTGCCTGGAAATGGATCAGCAGCCTGTGGAGCTGCTGTAACAGGGGGTTATGTGATCCCTGTAACCAGCCTCAGTCAGCAATCTGGCTGGTGCATTTTGGACTTCCTGAAGCTACCTGACACTTTCCAGAGGCAGCCCCACATAAAGTACATTACAGTAATCCAGCTGGGATGTAACTAGGGTGTGTGTCACAGTGGCCAGATCAGATCTCTCAAGAAATGGACATAGCTGGTGCACTGGTTTTAATTGTGCAAATGCACTCCTGGCCACTGCCAAAACCAGGCTCAGAGATGAATCCAGGAGCACCCCGAAGCTGCATACCTGTGTTTTCAGGGGGAGCGTAAACCCATCCAGCACAGGATGCATCCCTTTTCCTTGATCTGCCTTTTGAGTGACCAGAAGCACCTCTGTCTTGTCTGTTGTTGTTGTTGTTGTTGTTGTTGTTGCTGAAGTTGAAACAGAGGACCACTAGGGAATTAGGGAGAAAGAAAATTGAAAGAGAAGGGGAAACCCAGACCTGATTCTAAACTTTTAGTGTCCCCTAGATTTGTGCAAGTGGGTATGGTTTTGATTTTACTTTTTTATACAGTATTTGGTGCAATGATAATCTGGAGATGGAATAGGTGGTACACTTCTGTCTTCAACAACACTGGGGTTAGGGGTGCTAGATGCCCGTATAATTTATGCCCCCAAAACATAAACTACAAAGCACAAACAGTTGATTCACACACAGAGAGAGAACAGTTCTCTCTATCAGAGTTCTCTTCCATAGCACTGACAATCTTTCCATACAGTACCATGTGTAATGAGACTTAAAGGTCTTTATGACCCCTGATCTAGAGGCTGAATTAGAAGTGTTGTGTTTGTGGGCAAGTAGACCACTTCAGTGTCTTCATTGCTGACCTGATGCCCCTGGTTCTGGGTGGCCAGGATCACTGTATGTATGTATGTATGTATGTATGTATGTATGTATGTATGTATGTATTTATTTATTTATTTATTTATTTATTTATTTATTTTAAAAGTCCATGTATAACCAGAATTGTGCTGGTCAAACCCGTGCAATTCAAGGGTATGAGTTTAATGGCAGACCTGTACTATTACTTTTGTGGTATTTCCTATTTATCTAGTGTCCCAGTAGTGATTGGGGAGTGGGGGAGGAGAAACAGCAGATATTCAAATGTGACTCTCTTAAATGACCTACTGCTGGTGTTAAATTGCAGCAGGAAGTACTCTGTTTTTTTACCTGAGAACAAAGAAATGATGAAAATTTAGATCCTCCATTCTTGCAAAATAAAGTCTAGCTGCAAATTTTCTTTGTCTGGTTTGAGACACATAACAGTTATTTTCTGGGATTTCAGCAGAAACTGTGACTGCAAGGTTGAAATAGACTACTGGTTTCCAAGGGAGGTCCTGAGAATTGAGGCATGACAGGAAGGGTAGTTTCTGAGGTCACCTGAGCTCTGGAAACAGACAAGTCACCATCTCTTCATACCTTGCTTCTCTGGACTTTCCCTGGTAACCTCCAGTCATGATAGAGTCATGAAGTGCAGCTGTTGTCTTTCCCCCTTTTTTTCCAGTGGCACCTGTTGCTGGAGGCTTGTTTTTTCCTCTCCTCTCCCCCCAGCATCCACAGAGTTGCAACGGACCCCTGTTGAGCATGACTTGGTGGTGGTGGTGTGTGCCACATGGAACTTTGCTTCCCACTGCAGTTGGGCAAGCTTGGGCTGCATGGCTCCCTGCCTCTAGCTCTTTGCTTTCAAGGAGGATCAGCAGAGGACAGGGCAATTGCCATGACCGCACCCTCTAAATTTGACACCCTGGGATTTAGCCCCAGTTGCCTTGCCCTGCTTTTGACGATGGGGGTTACAGTGTTTGGGAAGTGAGAAGGTGGCCGGGAGGACACACAGAAGTCAGCAAAAGAAAGGCCATAGAAATTAAAAAACTTCCAATCTCAGTTTTGAAAACGCAAGCCGTTGCCTTGAAACCCAAACTGTCTCTATCCAGCGTGAGGCTCACATCTCATTAGTCAGAAAAGAGTAGAGAGTGATTCTGCATTTTCAGTAGCCAAGCTTCCATGGCCTCCCCAGGTAATGCTAAGACCTGTTGGGCTTTGGTTAACCCAACTAGTACATAATCTTTTTTTGCAGAGTCTGCGTTCTTCTCACCTCAGACATCTGCTGTCTGAGTGCTGACCAAAGAGGCCTGTTGAAAAATCCTTGGCCTAATGGATCCCATCTTGCTCTCTTGGTTTTTTTAAATATATATATATCCTTCCAGATGTCTAAAACAATGTTCTTTTCATGAATCTAATTATTCAAATCCTTCTGAATTAATGCAGAAATATAGAGGTAGAAACTGTTTGGCAAGTGTTGCAGAGATTTGAATTTCTGGTAAAATTCCTTTTGCTATGCAGTAGAAGTACAGAGGATAATAGCTACAAGTTCCACAGACAGTTCACTCATTAATTGGCACTTAAGGTCTCAATAATTCACTCTGAGACATTTGTAGGAGAAATAACAAAAATGTTTCATTACTTACAGTTGCGAACAGATCACCAGCAAACAGAACAACTGACTTCCAACAGACTAAAGATAAAAAGCACTCAGCAGAAGTATGGGGCTCTCTTTGAATTCAGAGGCTAGAAGGAATGACCGGGTAGTGCTGAACAGACAATCACCTCACCCCTGAAAAAATATCTATCCCAATCAAACAAACTAAAGGCAGCATGCAAGGCTGCAAAAACCCTTAACAGCAAGAACCTCATATGACCTGCATATGAGCCTCAAGCTGAAAAATTGAGGAAAATTTCTTGTGCAGATTGTTATTTAGTTGAAATAGCAAGAATTGCTTATCCTAGCTATTATGTGGGCTCCATTCTTTTAGAAGAATAACTTAAAGTGATTTTTTCTGTCTTTGATAAAGATTTCTCATTCTTAAGTATATGTAAGTTTTTCCTCTGAAACAAGTACTTTCTAATAATATTTTTCATCTGGCATGCAGCAATTTCCTATAATTTCCCTCGAACATAATATCTGCCATATTCTATATAGTCAGAAAGTGTAATCTGGTACTTTTCTGTTGGCATGGTAACAGGACAGGTAGTGCACCTAGGAAATATTGCTTTCCATCACTTCACCTTTGTGCATTTTAAAATTGGATATGAAGCTGCATCTCTGACTTGCACTAATGAGAAGAACTGGAGAAATGTTTGTTTTATATTGGGAGAAATTGGGGAAGTCTTTGTCTTTCTTAGCATAACAACTCCCCCCAACCCTACTTATACACACTTTGGGGACCAGATCTGAAAATGAATAAGTGGTGATATAATGGACAGTAGGTTTTGAAGACAGATAAAAGTTGCACACACAACTGTGATGACATAATCAGTCATAGCTGTCTTGAGAGAATTAAAGGTTTTACATTCTGCCACCCCACCCCATTCTGGGGATCCCTATGGATTCCTTTTGTCCAGGGAAAGCCTTTGGGAACTGCGAAATGATGGAGGGAACTTTAATGTCTGAAAATTGCCACCAGTTCCTTTGATATGATGAGGCTGATCTTTTTCAGGTTATTTTGGAACTAATCTAATGGAAATGAATTATTCTGGAGTAAAATAATTTAAAGGAGCCTTTAAAATGAGAAAAATGTTTCAATATACAATGTTTGCATTGCAAAATAACTCATATTTATAATTACATCTTTTTTTCTATTTTAAGAAGAAAAAATCTGAAGTGTGATGTTGATCATAACTAAAAAAAAGAAAAGAAAAATCTTGTAATACATCAATGACTAACATTTATTATGGCATCAGCTTTTAAGACTAGCAGCTTGTGTGAATTTTATCATTCTTCAGATTGTATTAGTATGATAAGGGCACTTGTCTTCTATAATTGTTGGATGTCTCTCCCTCATCTCCAAATTTCTATTTTGCCTTCTCTATTATGATAGGATGAGAGATTGAGGCTAAAATTTTATACTCCGAGAGCAGGTCCTATTGAAATTTGTGGGATTTATTTCCAACAGTATGTCTGTGCTGTTAATCTTTCTTCAAATCTCAGAGCACATCACATTTAATGATTAGTAATTATTCAAAATGAAAATAGTCACTGAGGGCAGCATGAACTCTAAGATGTAGTCTGATTCAGTATGGATAAAGGAGCATTTGCCTATCCAATTTTAAAAAGAAAAAAAAAACCACCTTTGTGTTAAATCAAGCGGGTGAACATGTTTATACTGTATAGGAAAGAATTAGTATTAATGAAGCATTCACCAGAGCTGATGCATCAGAGTTAAATTGTCCATTAACCTATGTGTATTTTCTAATATCATAGATCTTCATGTGTCAGCAGCAGCTCAAGAAACAGAAGCAGAGTATCAAAGTTGAGTTATAAACAAGATGCTTGATTATCAGCTTCTTCACATATGTGGGCGTGGATGTATGTGCTCTCCTATATGATAATATTCATCATTAGTACTGCTTTCACAGAGGGTGGGAAAACTATCCAGCAGGAATGCTAAAACATTCGCAGTTAGAGAATAGGAAATAAACCTGCATATGTAAGGCTTTTGAGTACAGGCGTACCTCAGTTTACGAATTTAATGCATTCTCCAGGACTTTACATAATGCAAAAAATTCGTAAACTGAAACGCAGTTTGCCATAGGAACGGGGGCGGTGGTATAAACCTCCAGGCACAATGCATCCTGGGGAAACTTCCTTCGTACTGCGAAAAAAAATCATAAACCAAGGCATTATTTTCAATGGATTTTCCTTCGTAAACCGAAAATTACGTTAACCGAGGCGTTCGTAAACTGAGTTGCGACTGTACTCTTGATTGTGTGTGTGTACATACGTGTGCATGTGTGTATCCATGCATCAAAATGGCCTTTCTTCAGATACTGTTTCTGTAAGTTTTTTCTTAAGTGATTTAATCCATCTATAGACAATTTTCTCAGACTTGCACACAACCATTACCAACAAGAAATTAGTCCTTATGAACATTAATGTCTCCTCTAAATTACAGTTGAATAGCTGTGAACAACTTATATTTTAAACTTTTTTGCCTATGGTGCTCATAACCTTTAGGTGCTGCTTTATTACAAGAAGAGGCTTTCCAGAACTGTGCTGTCAAAAACCTACTTCTGGATGCCTCCTGACACCCCACAGCCTTTCTTTCATCAGCACAGAGAGAGGCAGGGCAAGAGGGGCAGACTTTGTTGCTATTAAACAACTGGAAATCAGAAACGTGTCCTTAAAGCCTTCCAGAAACCTATTAGTAAATAGCAAGTTACTTTTGCTCATCTCTGTTATACCAGTTAGATTAGCAAAATGTTATGATCTGATTATTGTAAAACAATTCCTTTTTGTTCTTTTTCTATGACTGTTACAGAGTGGAGAAGGAAAACTATGATTTCAAACCTCCACTGCCTTGTGGCTATATCCATCAATGGAAAAGGCTTCAGGAGTAAACCTCAAGGCAAAATCCGGAGCTGAAGTCCCAGAGGCAGTTCGTGACTGTGTACAGTCACACTCTGGCAACTCCTGCGACGTTGCTGGAACCAGTTGTATTGGCTCTTGCCTTTCCATTGGACTATTTCAGCGACGTGGAGAGGGGGGATTTGCTGCTTGGGTAACAGTCTGTCCTCCATATTATTTTACCCAGTCCTCGTGCTCTGGAGAGGACACTCCAGCTTCGCATACAGCGTCGAAATAACACAGTAAGTAGCAGTTACCGGTTATAAGTCTTTGCTCGATTGGCGTAGAGCGTGATGCCAGGGGCTACTTCTGATGGTGGGAGAGGTCATTGCACCTCACTAGGTAGCTACCGCCCACTTTAAGCTGGGCAGCCCCCAGCCAGTACGGTGCTGCCTCACCACGGTCTGTTAACCTCACGGGGTGCATGGGGTTTAGGGTGAAAGCCGACAAGCAGATTGATAACCCTGCACCATGCAATAATCACAAGAAAACTTCTGTCCTAAAGCTGGGCACCTGGAATGTTCAGACAATGACCCCTGGCTTTTCTGACGACCTGCAGGAAATAGGCGACGCACGCAGGACAGCTGTCATCGACATGGAACTGAGTAGGCTGCAGATGGACATTGTTGCCCTGCAAGAGACAAGATTGCCAGACTCGGGATCTGTCAAAGAAAAAAAAAATCTCATTCTTCTGGCAGGGAAAACCATTGAATGAGACCAGGGAATATGGTGTTGGCTTTGTGGTTAGAAATACTCTGCTGAGATCCATTGTTCCACCTACTGCGGGGAGTGAAAGAATCCTGTCTCTGAAGACAGGTCCTCATCAGCAGGACCGGTCACCCTTATTAGTGCATATGAACCAACACTGTCATATGTAGCAGAAGTCAAAGACAAATTCTATGACGATCTGGCAGCTACTATCAAGAAAATCCCCGAGAAAGAGCCGTTGTACATTCTCAGAGATTTTAACGCTAGAGTTGGTGCTGATCACAATTCTTGGCCCACTTGTCTAGGCTGTTTTGGCATTGGGAAGATGAACAAAAATGGCCAACACTTGCTGGAGTTTTGCTGTTATTATGGTTTTTGTGTCAGCAACACATTATTTAATACGAAGCTTCAACAAGACATTCAACGATCTTGGATGTCTCTTGGAAACATCCAAGATCGAAGCATTGGCATCAGCTTGATTTGATCCTCACAAGACGCTCTAGCCTTCCTAGTATTACGATCACACACAGTTATCAGGGTGCTGATTATGATACTGATCACTCCCTGGTGTGTAGCAGAGTAAAACTGCAAATAAAGAGATTGTATCATACGAAAAAGGAAGGAAGACCACGTATTGACATCAGCAAGACTCGCGATCAGAGAAAAGTGGAGGAATTTGCTCAAGCGCTTGAGGAAACTCTTCCAGGCCCGGCTGATGCAAATGCACCTGAACGATGGGAACATTTCAAGAACACTGTTTATAACACCGCCTTGTCCACATTTGGCAAGAAGACCAAAAAGACGGCAGACTGGTTTGAAGCCCATTCGGAGGAGTTGATGCCAGCCATCGAGGAAAAGAGGAGAGCTCTAGCAGCATACAAAGCCTGTCCTAGTGAGTACAACTTGCAGGTTCTTCGAGTTGCTCGTAGCAAAGTCCAACAGACTGCCAGGAGATATTCCCATGATTATTGGCTTCAGCTCTGATCTCAGATACAGACAGCAGCAGACACAGGTAACATCAAGGGAATGTACGACCGTATCAAGCAGGCTTTAGGTTCAATACAGAAGAAACCTGCTCTTTTGAAGCCTGCTACAGGTGTGATCATCCAGGACTGAGTACAGCAGATGGAATGCTGGGTGAAGCACTACTCTGAGTTATATTCTAGAGGGAACGTAGTAACTGAAGAGGCATTAAATAACATCGAGTGCCTGCCTGTCTTGGAAGAGTTGGATAGCGAACCAACTTTAGCAGAAATAAAAGCGGCCTTGGATTCCCTCGCCTCCGGCAAGGCACCTGGATAGGATAACATCCCTGTTGAAGTGCTGTAAAGAGATCATCACTACTGACCTGTATGAAATATTTTGTCTTTGCTGGAGGGAAGGTGGAGTACCACAGGACATGAAGGATGCAGACATCGTCACATTGTATAAGAACAAAGGCGACAGGGGTGACTGCAATAACTACCGTGGCATCTCTCTTCTCAGCATTGTAGGGAAGCTGCTTGCCCGTGTCGTGCTGAAGAGGCTCCAGGTGCTTGCAGACAGAGTCTATCCAGAATCACAGTGTGGATTTCGAGCTAATAGATCCACCATTGATGTGGTATTTTCCCTCAGACAGTTGCAGGAGAAATGTAGGGAACAACGACAGCCGCTCTTTGTGGCCTTCATAGATCTTACAAAGGCCTTTGATTTGGTTAGCAGGGACGGCCTTTTTAAAATACTTCCCAAGATTGGATGTCCACCTCGGCTCCTTAACATCATCAGGTCCTTTCATGAGGAAATGAAGGGCACTGTAGTTTTTGATGGCTCAACATCAGATCCCTTTGACATTCAAAGTGGAGTGAAACACGGCTGTGTCCTCGTGCTGACTCTTTTTGGGATCTTCTTTGCTGTCATGCTGAAGCACGCTCTTGGAACTGCAACAGAAGGTGTCTATCTCTGGACTAGATCAGATAGAAAGCTCTTTAATCTCTCTAGATTGAGAGCGAAGACCAAAGTCCAGGTGAAATGCATGCATCCTTTTCTCTGATGATGCAGCTGTTGTTGCCCATTCTGCTGAAGACCTCCAACAACTTATGAATCATTTTAGCAAGGCCTGCCAAGATTTTGGATTAACAATCAGCCTGAATAAAACACGTCATGGGCTAGGGTGTGGACTCACCTCCCTCTATTACCATCTCTACACAAGAATTGGAGGTTGTTCATGATTTTGTGTACCTTGGCTCAACGATCTCGGACACTCTCTCTCTAGATGTCGAGCTGGATAAACGCATTGGCAAAGCAGCAACCATGTTCTCTAGCCTCACAAAGAGAGTATAGCTTAACAAGAAGCTGATGGCATATACCAAGATCCAGGTCTATAGAGCTTGTGTCCTGAGTACACTCCTGTACTACAGTGAGTCCTGGACCCTTTGTGCATGGCAGGAGAGAAAGTTGAACATGTTCCATATGCGTTGTCTCCGACACATTTTTGGCATCACCTGGCAGGACAAAGTTCCAAATAGTGTAGTCCTGGAACGAGCTGGAATGGTTAGTATGTATACATTACTGAAACAGCGACATCTACGTTGGCTTGGGCATGTCGTGAGAATGGCTGATGGTCGGATTCCGAAAGATCTCCTGTATGGAGAATTAGTGTAGGGAAAGCACCCAAGAGGGAGACCACAGCTGCGATACAAGGGTATCTGCAAGCAGGATCTGAAGGCCTTAGGAATGGACCTCAACAGATGGGAAACCTTAACATCTGAGCGTTCAGCTTGGAGGCAGGCGGTGCAGCATGGCCTCTCCCAATTTGAAGAGACACTTTTTCAGCAGGCCGAGGCAAAGAGGCAGTCCCGAAACCAGCAAAATCAGGGAGCTGGACAGGGGACAGATTGTATTTGTCTTCAGTGTGGAAGGGATTGTCACTCTCGAATTGGCCTCCTCTGCCACACTAGACACTGTTCCAAGACCTCTATTCAGAGCACGTTACAATAGTTTCTTGAGACTGAAGGATGCCTACTCTCTACAGAGTGGTCAGAAACTTACCTTGAGTACTGGTGCCAGTGTTAGATGTAGGGAAAGATTAAGACCTTTAGAGGCCCTAAACACTGAGAAGATTATGGTGTCCCCATTAGTACAACCCTCAGCAGGTTCCTAGCCTTTGAAAAAAAAATATAATGCATACATTATATGCATGAAAATATTGTAATTTAACTGTATAGCATGGGGCAAAAAAGAACCATGTATCATATGCAAAATCATACATACAATCAAATTACCGGCTTCTAGACTTTCACATTTTGATTAATGTAGACAAATTTTGTCAGAATCTGTAAACTGAAAAGCTCAAACAAGAGCTTAAACCCCTTTTGGAGCATTTTTAACAGGGCTGTTATTTCTTTGGCTTGCACATATAGCTCAGAGGCCATAGGTCTAAAAGACCAGCAGCTCTTTTTATCCTTATCACCACCCAACCTCTCAAAATAGTTTTTTTTTAAGTTTTTTTAAAAAAACCAAGCAATGATGATGATGATTAATCATTTCACTCAAGACATGAGTTTTCTTGCCAGATGAGTCTTTATACTTTTTAGTTTTTACTGGTTCATACTCAACTGCTTTAGGTAGAGAGGAGGTTTTCTTGGGAATCTTGAGGGAGGCAGGGAGAAAGCCGAGGGATTTGGATGGATGGATCTGGTTTGTTAAGGAGGGTGCCCCATTTGCACCATGCTCTGTGGTAATTCTGGCACTGGAAAAACCCCTCTGTGGTGCCCCCTTCCCTTCTTGATGCCCTAAACACGTATGTCTTTTGCTTAATGATTAATCTGGAGCTGGTTAAATGAGCTTCTGAATGGTAGTGGATAGAGCCAGCTACATTTCTTCCTGACAAAACTCTTGGTGATAGGTGAACCAAATCAAAATAGCCTATGCAAAAACTACTGGGGGCAAGTCCCAGATCTACTCACATTGGATAAGAGCTTCCTAGATGCTTTTTCTTTGTTATGAAAGTAGGGCAACGTTTGCCTTTCATATAATTTTTAGAAGTCATTTTCTCCTTGCTCAGTTTTCAGGTGAGTTAGTATTTCTTGGTGCAGAATACTGCCTTCATTCATGGTAGAATAAACAATTTCCTAATTATTTACAACTATGCAGTTGTTGTTGTTGTTTTTAAATGACTCCTCTTTTTGCATAAAGCTATTGATCTTGAAAAGGGACCTGCAAATTAACTTGACGGCTCACTAAATTTTCCTACAGTTGGATAACTCCCCTGCTGGACTCCTTGTGTGTGCTGAACTTTTAACCCAACCCAATTATAATATTTCAGAAGGGGGTTATGAAAATCCCTGTACAATAAAGTCAACAAAGTGTGTTTAATTGTAAAAACAGAGAAGGAAACAGTAGAAAACTCAAAAGGCAATGAAATTTAGTGAAGGGGAAATAGCAGTAGTGGATAAAAGATTTGCTCTGTTTCCTCTACATTGGAGTGGACCTGGACTTTTCCAGATGGGGGAAAAATCCCATCCCTTTTTTCCTGCTTGGTCATGAAGGATCATGGACCAACTGTCCATTTTAAAAACCACTTCTATTAAAACCACTTTCCTCAGGAAATCTTTGAAATCCTTTTTTTTTTAAACGCAAGAAGTCCACTTTCCTGCTGAACCTTCTTTTTCCCAGCTGTTTTTTTGTTTTGTTTTTGTTCGGTAGCTAGCTGAAAGCTTCCAACAAGGAGTTTCTGCCTGCATGGACTTCACCAGAAAGTGGCATAGCAATAAAAAATTTTCCCATAACAAAGCAGGCCTGAAAAATAAACTGCCTACAAAGAGGAGAAAAAAAACACACACAAAATCACAGAAATTGCCACTGTACTAACTGCGGCAAAGGGAATATTGCCAGAATCCTGTTGGGTAGTTTTGCCAGCAGAAGGGAAATGCCATAACTAACAGTGGCAAATTGCCACTAATTAACTAGTCTCTGCTTCGATTCCTGGTCATGTGACAAGCCACCCAACAGGTGCACCATGAAGATTTTGGATGGATGGATGCCAGAAGAAGTACCAACATCTTTGCTGATTCAATTACATCGTGCTCCATCTGGATAAGCCCTTAATCACATTTGGAACAGACTCACTGAAATTCATTAGACTTATGTTAGTGAGGATGAATGAAAATTAAATTAATTGCAGTACATCTACATTTAGGGCCAGAATGTCTTACAAATAGCCTGTAATTGAGAAGATGAAATCTACATTCCACACTCATGATTCAGGAAGACTATCATGACTGAGCAATCATACTTGCAAAATAAGTCTACTTTCTCTCCCTGTGTCCAATTGCAAAACATAGTAAGCTAATTTGTAAACTGCAGGAAGTGTTAAAATGGTTGTTGTGACAATTAGATATTTTCAGTATTTAAGGAATTCTGGCCAGAATTCCATTACATATGCCAGCGTAAGTCAAACAGCATAAATGTCAACAGTGAATTGCCACAATTTGTGAAGTCAATGCTGTTATTCCTCATCACATACAGTTGTGTGATTTGGTGTGTGATGAGAAATATAAGCATCAGCTTAACCAGTGCAATTTGACATTGAGCTTTATGCTATTTGACTCACGCTGGCAAATGTAGATAACAGGACTCTAACCATCATCTTTTAAACAGGTCTAATATGTTCAGTTGGTATTTTCAATGTGAGTATATATGTTTATGATATTCCTCTTGTTTTATTGTGTACCCTGTTTCCCTGAAAATAAGATAAGACCTAACCTGAAAATAAGCCCTAGTATGATTTTTCAGGATGCTCGTAATATAAGCCCTACCCCAAAAATAAGCCCTAGTTAAGTGAAGCCCGCCTTCCACCATTGTGAAGCAACCAGAAGAAGATGACATGACTGTATTTGAATAAACGTAGATTGTTGTACATGAAAAAAATAAAGCATCCCCTGAAAATAAACCCTAATGCGTTTTTTGGAGCAAAAATTAATATAAGACCCTGTCTTATTTTCGGGGAAACATGGTATATTCACTGGTATTTTCAACATAATTATGCATATTGATGCTATGCCTCCCATTTTACTGTCTATATTTACATAGTAGCAGAAGACACCACAAGGTTTTTAATGTTATATTGTTATGTGCTATTTTATTTTGGAATAAATAGATCTGCGGGAGGTATTTGACTATTACATTTTAATTTTGCAGGCAATTCTAAGATGATGATGATGACAACTTCCAGTTTATCTGTGTTATTATATCCTAATTAGTGCATTGTTCAGTGCTGTAAAAAAGCCTTGCTGAAGTTTTCAAAAACTACAAACTCGCTAGTGGCAAAGTTAGAAGTAGTGTTCAGAATGGAAACACTCCCAGGCTAAAATATTCCCAGCTTTACTGTGATTCAACCTTTTTGTTGATGGCCTGAAAATTCTTTCTGAAGTGAATCTGCAGCACCTCCAGTGCACTGAAAAGACGGTCAAAACCTGTTTTACTTACTCCTTGGCTTAATTTTGCAAGCATTTCAAACTCTCCTGCCTTGAAGCCAAATGTGAATCTATCCAATACATTTCAATTTATAGCCACGCTATAAACATATTAGTATTGCAGAATAACTGCAGGCAAACGATTCCAGGAATTGCTTGTGTGTCCTGAGGACTATGGTTGTTTGCTTAGCAAAGCTTATTAACTGTTCTAAATTTGTCTCAAAATCAGTTCTTCATGTATTAAAAATCAGGGGGGAAAGGAGTGTTTCATTAAACAAAGAAGTCTATTAATTGAAAGAAATCCTATGTTTCCTGATGCTCTGGAGCTTCATCCTCTCGAACAAGATATAACTTGCAGTTTGATTGGCAGAGATTCATTAGAATGTCTCTATTGTGGTACCTAGAAGTGCCGGAAGCCTATTGAAAGAGTAGGGTGCTCTAAGTCTCTCATAATGTCACACTGGAGGAGGTGAAGCTGGATTTCTATACAATTATTGAAAACATGGAAGTAGTACCTCCACAGCAGTGCAGATACATAGCTAGAAATGTTAAACTATCTTGTCTGGAGCATAATGAGGGTGGGCAGCACCATTAACTCGAAAGAAGAATAAGTGTGATACCTGTGAATACATTATGTCCACTCAACCCGATTGGTTCCATCTCCTCAGTCAGGAAACAACTATATATGCACTAGTCAGGGAGGTGGTTGGTATGGCTGGACCTTAATTGCCACTTTCATCCCCCATTTGGCTACTCCCCTTAATCTGACTAACATTGTGCCAAATATTCTGAAGGATTTGTGGAAAAGAAGAGCTTTCTGAGCTATTTGGAACAGTAAGGGAACTGTTACATTCATGTCATATGAATGGATTGACACTGGTTAATTATGATGTATTTTTTCAACCATTGATTATATGTTTTCCTAAACACCTGATTCTGTTTTCTCTTATCAGAGCTTTTGGCTTTGAACAACTAAGCAAATAACAATATTTTTGGAGAATATTTTGCATTCACTAGGCTTTTGGAACTGAGATATTACAAGGCCCTTGACTGCTAGTGGTGTACTTCATACATCTAGGCTTCTTATATAAAGCTCCGGATATTATGTAGAGATTGTATGAGAAGTTGATTCTTCAGCAGAATTCAAACTCAGCAGAGTTTTATGTACCATTGCACACAAATGTAAGCAAATTTAGATGTCACCTGATCTTTGTCTCAACCACAAGCTAAAGAACCAGCCTAGCAATATAAGAAGCCTTGGTCTGAGCTCATCCAGAACTTAGAGATGCAACTCTGTTCCTTTCCCACAATTCTCCTGTCAGCATGCTGGGGTGGGGAGAGGGAATCCTGGGACTTACAATTTTTTTAAAAAGGAAACTTTCCTAAAGTGTATGCATGTCCCACCTAATATGGTGCTCTAGTCAGCATTGCTGCCTCTTTATGCAAAAGGTGCCATATGTAAATACCTTTCTGGGTTCAGGATTGCGTAGGTCAATAATGGTGAACTTGTGGCCCAATAAGCTGCTCTACCTGTCTTCTGCTGTTTTTAGTCTGAAACCCTCGTCGATCCTGTATGGAATAAGAGGAGATAGTCCAGATGGTTCTTTGCCAGCACAGAAGCTCTTGGGGTGTCCTTTCTTATGCAGGTACACTCTCCTTTTGGGGATCCTACTTTTTTTCATGACATCAGAGCTTTTGGCTCTGGACAACTAAGGAAAGCAGAGTCTGGCTAGTAAGACTGTGGCCAGCCATCATGTATAGAAGTTGTTCTTCAGGAAGCTGGTGCCTTCATGAGAAGACTTTTTTGCCGAAGAGTTGAATTAATTAAACACTGAATTAATTTTAGTGTTGCATTTCATTCACTTATTGAAAGCAGAGTTGAGTACCAGCTCATTTTATGTGAGAAGAACTGTTCCTATCCTGATTAGAATAAAATTACTGGAGAGATGAAGAAAACAACACTCTCCCGCTCAGAGCCTAGAAAAGTTACACTTATGGACTGCAATTCCCAGAATCCCCTACCTGGCAAGGCCAAGATAATATTCAGCTCCTTTTACATCCATCACTTTCTGTTGCACTCGCAAACTATGTAAGCCTCTTGCATGGAGTGGAACCAGTAAGTAGCACCCACCAGAAAGCATCCACTGTGGGATGTTGGCAGCTTGGCTATGCTAGATTCTTCATTATTAGCAACACATGCAAGCAGAACACGGACTTCCCTACCATTCTCTCTCCAGGGTGAATCTCGCCCTTTGTAGGAAGATCCTTGATGACAATGGCCCTTGGAGATCTGTGTAGCTAAGAGACTAAGTGTCTTCTTATATTTACAGCAAGATCCTGGAAGGCAGGACTTGGGGGTTCTTTTGTCAGCCTGGATAAGAATGACCAGAACCAGAATAGTTAAGGCTATCAAATTTGGGGGAGTTCAGAAAAATGTTCTTCTTGAGGGCTGAAAGCAAGCCTTTCTCTATTAAGGACAATGAAATATTTCATATGGGAATAGATTATTATACTAGTATAGGTCCCAGCAAAACCTGGGAAGTGAATTTAAAATAATTAGTTATAGATCCAGTGACCAAAATGTAGTTAGTTACCACTTATAATATAATTTTTAAAAGAAACTTTTGACATTACCATTTCCCAAAAGTGAATGCACACCTGAACAAGGCGTCAGAAAGCAGAGTAGAAGCCAGCACTTCTGTGATAATCCTTGTTTACCATGTGGCAATCCTGGTCTGCTGTTTAAGGAGGCCAAACCTCCATAGTGATAAAACAAACATTGAAAGTTAGTTATGCCTCATTTACAGTCATAGGGTAAATTATCATACCTTTAGTCTGAAAAAGGAGATAATTGCAAGTAACTCATTAACTAGTTAATACTATATTCCGAGTCTTCTGAGTATTAGCTAGTCTTGTCTTCTGAAGTATCATAATGGCTTTCTGCTTCTGAGTAAGGCAGGACACCCAATTTAGTGGCTCCTTTTGGCACTGACTATCATTTGCCCCTTTTGTGCTGAATGTCAAGGAGCTAAGGCTGGATCTAGGGCTCAGAGGTCCCTTTGGTGAGTCCTCTTCCCATGGCAAAAATCAGCAGTGGTGGGCCAGCAATAGTACTACCCTAATGGATAGCAGCATGGTGATAAGCTCCAGGCACCTGGACCTAAGCACACACAGCCTTTAATTTTCTTCCAATACTGCATCAGTAAATCAAAATGGTGGCTTGAAAGTCAATGCCCATTGTGGGGAGCCCAGGCTAGGCATCACTGCAAAGATGTACCTTGTTATAGTACTGGGACCATGGCACTTGTCCAAGGATCATGCCAGGGTTCAAAGGGGAGAGTAGGGGGGTAGAAGTCCCATAATTTCCAACCATTCATGCATTTTATTATAGCATGCCTTTCTTCCAATAAAGGGATTCAAGTTTGCCTTGTTTTCAGCAGACTCAGAGTTGTCATTCAAAAAACTACTTTTGCAACCCCTGGAAAAATAGTGATGATCTGCCTCCAACCTGTTCGCCCAAAGCTAGCTGAGATATCGACATCTTGCTGACAAGGAGTCTTGGGCAAAGAAAGCAAGAGACAGGCATAGGTGTGCACCTGCAGCTGGCTGAAGAGGTGACTACATTGGCTCTTTATCCCACAGTTTGTGTCAGGTTTGGCACAGATGAAATTGAATTAAAAGTGAGTGACTATATGATATAAAGTTAAGCGTGGGGAAGTCTGTTGCTCTTTGGTGGGCAATTGTCTCTTTTTGTCTAGGTGGCAGCGTATGGTTTATTTTGCTCCAATGTGGCTGCATTGTTTTTCTCCCCTTTTTGACCTGTGTGATTGTCTGATGCACTGCAAAGAGGCAGTTGCGAGGGTGTCTCTTCCCTTCAGCTGAGTGCCTGTTGTCTCCAAACGGTGTTTCTTTTTGTTAAAATAAAAAGCTCTCCAAAGTAAACAACACACCAGATTATTTGTATTTATTTATTTTTTATCTGTGTGTCACCATTTTCCCAATTAAGGGATCCCAGTTGACTCCACCATAACTGGCACTGCCCAAAGTCCTGCAGTCCAGGCTCAATGGGTCATACTGCTCAGGAATGGTTTCTACTGGAAGGTGCCGTTGTGTTGCCTGTCCTCCCAAGGTCTCCTGAAATTGCCTTCTGTCACTTGTACCGCTTCTGTGTTGGGGCTGTGATTCGGATCAAGTAGTTAGTGGAGTGTGGTTGTCCCCAATGATGGTGGCCACCTGGTCAGAGTTGGCATGGAATCAGTTCAAAGCCCTGGCCTCACCTCCTGCCATGGGGGAGCCTCATTTCCACCAGAATGTGGTCCAGGGATTTTCAATGATGGCATAGTCAAAGGCCCCTTCTCCAAGCCATGTTTCCTCCTGCTCCTTCATGGTGTCTTTCCAGATGGCCTCTTCCTCTGACCCAGCTCTCTCTTCCCAACCTCCTCCGTGTACTCACTATTCTCCTCCTGCCTTTATACCTTCCAGCTGGGTTCAGAGCTCCATTCCTGTCTGGCTGCCCAGGTGATCCTCATCAGCTGGCTTCCTCTCTTGACCATGAGCCAGCTGGCCAGCATCAGCACCTGCCCAAGGTCTGGCAGAAGGTGACTCTGATGGGCTGTCCAGGGAGTATGGGGTGAGAGCAGACAGCCTGTTTCTGGTACCAGAAGTGACC